>OX439009.1:22860654-25260654 GCA_949316495.1 Amphiduros pacificus | reverse complement strand
TTGAACTATACTCAATATGACAAGTTAAAAGAAATTTCAGATAATCTATTTGGGGATTTTTAGTTTTGGACAGTTTTGGACACAAAAAGTGTCCAAAACCTGTTTTGGACAGGGCGGTTTTAACCAGGTTTAAACTATGGTTTAAACCACACCTGTCCGAAACCTGCCAACCGTGCTTTATACAGATAAAGACTCTGGATATAGACTCTTTATTGGGATATAGACCCTAGATCTTGACTCTTTATAGGGATATAGGCTCTTTATATGGATATAAACCCTGGATATAGGCTCTTTATATGGATATAGGGATATAGACTCTTTATAGGGATATAGACCCTGGATATAGACTCTTTATAGGGATATAAACTCTGGATATAGACTCTTTATAGGGATATAGACTCTTTATATGGATATACTCTTTATAGGGATATAGACTCTTTATAGGGATATAGACTCTTAATAGGGATATAGACTCTTAATAGGGATATAGACTCTTTATAGGGATATAGACTCTTTATAGGGATATATATACTCTTTATAGGGATATACTCTTTATAGGGATATATACTCTTTATAGGGATACAGACTCTTTATAGGGATATAGACTCTTTATAGGGATATAGACTCTTTATAGGGATATAGACCCTTTATTGGGATATAGACTCTTTATAGGGATATAGACCCTTTATTGGGATATAGACTCTTTATAGGGATATAGACCCTTTATTGGGATATAGACTCTTTATAGGGATATAGACCCTTTATAGGGATATATACTCTTTATAGGGATATATACTCTTTATAGGAAGATGCCCTCTCCTGACACAGACTCATATTTAAGAGGGGAAACTTTACCTTAGAAAGAGATTCATGCTGAACAACTGAGTTTGTGGTAATGAGCAGGATAGCTGTTTGTAGGAGTTTGAGTTCCTCAACTCCAGCTTCCATAAGATTCCACAATGTGTTTATTATGTTATTTGCTGCAGTCTAAAACATAAGAATGGGGTTTGATTTGAATATTAATCTTCAGCCAATTACCAGCATAACTAAAATTTTCAAAATTTACAAACATTTTTGTAAATAACATTAAACTTTCAAGAGAAATAGATTTACAATGCATTTTAAAAAGAAGCTTTTACCACAGAAATAGCCTGATGTGATATAAGTCTTTGTGTAGATACAAGGCACATCTGGACAATCTTGGGGTTTTTGGTATCACAGCCCAGCATGAATGGCTGCAGGATCTCACCACATGCCGACAGCAAGCCTACAACATGCCAAAATGCTTATTAAATTTGTTGTAACATATTTCAATATGTCATTATCTTCTCTATTATACTAAGGTAAGTAGTCATCTGCAATATAATCTCACAAAGCATTGAATAAAATTATATTGATTTTGGGGGACCTAGTTCAAAGCCCAAAAGGAAGAGAAAATTCCAGTTTATTGTACAGATGTTACATAACTCCTGTTGCACCTCTGACGTCCACAGTTTAATCTTGAGTGATGAAGTTATTGTACTTACCAGGAATATATTCATCTTCAGATTTGGTAGCTATCATACGTATCTTCAGCTGGCCTGCCTCTGATGCCTGTGGGTTAATGTTCAAAATTTGTGTTTATTACTTATTTATAATAATTGGTTGTTTCTCTAACATTGAGACAAGAAAATGTTGAATTCAGTCTAAAATATCACTATAAAAATATCAGAATTGTTTATATTTGAATCAGATATCACATGTCTTCACGAACATGATGAAAGTTTTAGTAAAATTTTTAATTTCAAAATGAAATGTTATATTCATTGTTAATGAGTATATGATGAGGTTTGTTGTAAAAAATAATGAAACATGACTAAATTTTATTTTTATGAGTGGGCTTAAAAAGGTATACATAATATGGATATACTGAAAGATTATTAATGGAATATTGTTGCTCAAGATGTATTAACATATACCTTCTCCTTGTTATCATCAGATGTCAGTTCAAATCAAATGTAAAACATTTTGATAATTTATTTTCACACTCTTGGTGAATTATAAAAAGTGTCAGATTTCTCATGATTGTCTGAATTAAAGAACTTGTTTTGGGATAAGATATTTATACAAGTAAGATTTTAGGAAGAAAATAGATACACAATTTTTCTAAAAGCGATCAGTGGGGTTGAGATACTCTGTTTATTGAGCACCCATACTGGTGACTTTTTGTCACCAGAATATATTTACCAAACAGCTTTACATGACAAAATGATCAATGGTTATTTTTCAATTAACCCAAAGTCTAGTGTTTTAGACAGGAGAAGTTTAAGTGCATCAATCTTGACTTTCTGTGAACCAAACTTGTATATTTAAGACTTTTTGTGAGAGGAGTGTTGTTTTGGCACCAATTTGACGTGGACTCTTGAGTTAGCTTTGAGTTTACCTCTTTGACAGGAGGATGCTTCCTTTTGCACTCAGAAGACAGTGTTCGAAGATCATTCTGCAAAGTGTCAACCAGTTTTTTGGCGATGGGGTTGCTTGCTTTATTGGTATTAGCCATGCTTCGTCTGGAATGGCGTCAGTAATTAGCTGTAATGTTTACATGCAGTATTTGTCAACATTAACTGATGTTGATATCCAAACTCCACACCTGTCAACAGAAGGCGGCAAGTGACAAACACAACTTCACTGTAAACACCGGTAATTCCGCCTCAAGTCCAGCGTTCTGGGCCGCCTGATTTTGTAAATCACCCGCGAAACACGGGCCTTGAGTCTTTACAGAATATTTATCTCAATTTCACGATTTGTTTTGATCTGAAAGGCGACTGACGTGTCCAAAATCCTCACACCCACCTCCCCATACTATTTTCACTATTGGCGGCCATTACCGGAAGTAGGTCATTTACGCCACCTGTATTGGGGATCGTTCCGAATTTCAGTCAATGAATTTAATTGTATTAAAAAAGGTTTTGGCTTAAATTGCCATTTTCATATATTCTAAAATAATAGTCTGTGTTACTGAAGTATTTAGAAACGATTTCTTTTCCAAATAAACATTAATTTACACCGATCTGTAAACCTGATTTTGTTGGTGGATGCTCCCCATAGGACGAAAAGAACTAGTCCAGAAATAAAATTTAAATTTTCCATTTTATTTTTCTAAACCCTGTTTAGATGATTTTTTAATGATTGGATTTTAGAGTTTTTGTACACTTCTGATTTTGTTTGTGTAGCTCTGATGTGTTGTTTTTGATGGGGTAGCATGGCGACTCACAATCAGCCTACTGGCCTGTTTTATAATCATCGCTTTTTTCCTATCCTGTTAAGCTTACTTTAGTTTTACGAGCTAACTTTGCATCCAATACAAATACCTTTGTTGAAAGAGTTTCTTAAATATTATGCTTATCTGTAAAGCTAAATGATAAGTATATCATTTATGCATAAGCTAAACACTAACAATATTCAGTGTCATAATAAGTTTATTGTTTCCATACAATGTAAAATATATAATTAGTCTTAACATATAGTTCTGCAGAATATATACTTTTAACTCACAGTTTTGACATTAACAATTTCCCTATAAATGCCCATTACAAGTATTGCCCAAGTTCAAACTGAAACATATCTATTTCTGCCAAAAAAGAAATAAAGCTTTCAAGAAATCAGATTTTCACCATTTCCATACTTAGTATAAATGTTTATACCCTAATCCTGGCAGGTATATTTTGGTTGATTTCTGGCAAATAGCTTGCCGGTTTGCATCAGCTTCATTACCACATATTATTCAAACATGCCCCAAATCTGTGTAAAATTGCCTGTGACCTCCATGATTTCGCGAAAGCTTTAACAGATAAAAATAGGGCTAATGATATAGAAACCAGTCCATACAGAAAGACACAAGTTGCTTGACCTGTGAGTAAGCATTTTGACAAAGAATATGTCAATGCCTTGTTATGCATAGAAAATGTTCATATGTGGTCAGTAGTTTTGGCAAGAATCCATTTTATCCGATTATGCTAATGGAAAGATAGTTTCTTTAGAAAATAATAATAACAACTTTAATAATTTGACAAAACTGTCTGGTGGATTAATATGTTATCCAAGGCCACTAGAATAGAAAAAAGGTCTTGTTTCTCATCTCCACTTTGCCATATTTTTCCTGAAAAAATATTAAAGTACTGGGCTTCACCATCAAGAAACAAACTTCTTGGCACCCCTGTCATTTAATTAATCGTGTTAAATAAAAATGAAAAAATATTGAAATACTATTCCCTATCTTCCAGGCCCGGGGACAGCACCAGACACAGGATCACTTTAACATGGTTTTTTCTGGCATGCATTTCCAAAAAATATATTGCCAACATTACCGTAAATTTCTTTCCTTTCTCTTACATTCTCTAAATATTTTATCTAATATTCAAACAGAATTTTAGTATAACAATTGTTGAATATTTATCATGATTACTGGTTTATACTCTGTGAGCGGAATTGTTTGCCCTATTATGATCAGTAACAAGATACATGTACTTATCCAATGTTTTCAAAGTTATCATGACTATACATGTACATATTTTGAACTATTTATAATTATTGACACAGACCATATTTGGAACATATTTGTATTCTACAATTAATTTCCTCACAGTAATTGTCATAGGGTTTTTATTGTCCAAAGCAATTTATTCTTCAGATTTTTTTCCCCTTACATAGCATGGTCAGATCTTTTTCTGAAGCTAAAAAAACTTGAAGGCAAATCATACACAAATTAAGATGGCAAGTAACCTTACAAGAAATTATTCTGATTTTATGTCATATAAAGCACTACACCAAATTAAAGAATTATTTGTTTTATACATGTGTGTCAAATAAAAGGTAACATAATAATTTTTTCAAGGAAAAAAAATACATGTTCAGGAGATTATAAAAAATGTTTTTATATAGCATTTAGGCTTTGTGCTTTTACATTTCATCTTGGCACAAGGCCCTTCATACATATATATATATATATAAATTATACCTTAACAAACAAATCTGATGTCATATCCATATAAATGTACATTTAAATAATATAATTGTACACTTGGTTCATCTGCCGGCAGGTGAAACCTGTAGAATCTGTCACAATTAATTGACCCTATTTAATATCAGTACACAAAAGAAGCCAGCATTATCATTAACTTAATAAGCTGAACTGAATACCTTGTGATAAATGTCACACAAGATACTCTAATAGTCTGTAGTGTCTACACTAATAGTGTCCACACTAATAGTGTCCACAATAAGAGTAGACATGGCTACAGCCAGATTCCTTAATAATATATATACACTGCACTGCAATTGCTACATTAAAAGGTTGATTTCTGACTTTATGATTTCGCTTTTGTACTTTATGCTGCAGTCTGATTTAAAATACTGACATCTGTTAAATATTAATGCCCCTGCTCCATTCCATGCCTGTCGCCTGAATAGAGATAACAGCAAATATAGCCAACTGTGTGCCTTGTGTAACACCATATACCATTGTAGTTTATTACTGGTTTGCTATTGGCTTCATTTTACATCTTTTTTTAATGAAGGGGACACAGCTCAGTCAGAGGTCATATGTTGGTCAAAAGGTCTTCCAGCTTCCATATGTGCCTTTATATTACATAAGCTTACATTACCAGTAACCAAGGATCAGAGGATCACCCCCCTTAATGTTGTTCTCATTATGTACCCTTAGAAAACTTCAAAACAAAATTCAAAGGCCCTGTCAATATATTCTTGGACATTCCGAGATATGCATGTGTAAAAACATATGATAAATATACAAGATTAATACTGCAGTTTGGAATGTTAACAAAATATTGACTTGATGTCCACACGATAAAATTTATCCGCGGTGGAAAATCTTTTCTCATGAGGTAGTGCACCAATCTGATATTGCCACTGGAGGGCAGCACTTCACTGAATATAATTCCCAACTGAGATAAATTGAGATCATGTGTGGACATCAAATCAATCTTACTTTATGATACTCTTCTGTTTTGTCAAAATAAATCATTAAATAATTCAACCTGGTCACAAATAGGTTTTCAAAAATGTCCAAATATATCATTAAATGACTCCAAACGTTGACATGTTCTAAAATAAATTATATGTTGCAAACTATGACCCATGAATATATAAATATACCCAGAACATAGTAGCATTAGAGCAGACAAACTGGTGGAAGGAAGGGCTGGGAAGGGACGGACACAACAGGTCAATTACGTGCAAGCTAACTAACAGTACCCAACAGCCAGGCCAAGGTCAAAGAAATGCCTGAAAAGAATTCTTTTGGCACTCATAATTCAATATTAGGTCAATGGAGCAGTGCCTAATCAAAGTGCACAGCCGATCTACCAAAACAAAAAGCAGTTGATCACATGATCTTGCTTAGTTAATGGCTATTTTTAGCACATAAGCAGGTCAATACTCTGTTTAGTAGCTTACAGTATATCTGTTACTAAAATAAGTATTAAGATATAGCAAAAATATTTGGCGACTTTTTCAAGTCTGTGACCTTGGAAAAAAGGTAAGGTCATTTTGAGATTAACAATTGTGAGCCTTCATGAGGTGCATGTGTGATAAAAATCTAAAAAAACGGTAACTAAAATAAGTGATAAAACATGATAAATATGTGATAACAGTTTTGGCAACATTTTGACACCTATGACCTTGATAAACAGGTCATGGTCATGTTTGAGGTCATCCAATTGTAGGTCTTAGATGCATGCATGTGCAGTAAAAATTTTGTATATTTAACTAAAATAGCTGAAGATATAGCAATATGTTCAAATTTTAGTAGATATACACTCGTGTATTTGGAAACATGCACACACCGACATAGCCTGATACCATAGCTCCTGTACTGCTTTGGCTGCAAAAGCTCAAAATATAATACTACAATACCCCAGAATGCAGATTATTCAATTACTTTTGTGTTGGCAGCAACTTATTAGTCCAAAATTTGCAAAGCATAGTATCATGAATCTTGAAGTGTTTTCTTTCTCCTGGCAACCTTGGAGTTGATTAATAGACAATAAAAAAAATGCAATATTTGAATCTCAACAAGTGGATGCTGGCCAGGCTGTGATCCTTGCCCTGCCACTTTGTATCTATCCTCGGCCCCACCAGGGGGCACCAGTCAACAGCCTAAACCACTCAGCCACCAAGAAGAGAGGCAAAACTTCCCTGGGACGTGGCATTCATTACTGCATAATTATATTAAAAAAATGACAAAATTGAAATTTTCTCAATAATAAGGTTGGATCTTTATATATTTTTGGTACTTTCAGTCTCTTGTAATGTGGTTTGCAGCAATATGGTCAAGTATTTGTGTAATTCCCAATATTTGGTCATTTATATGCAAGACTGAACAGATGCTTGCCTCTAAAGTACATTTCCTCCACCAGCACCATCTATACATGCTCAGAACATTGAAAACAACCTGTACACCCTAATCATAAAAATCTTAATGTATAGATGATTCTTACTCAATGCATTCAGAAACCTGGTTGAATTCAGAAACCTGGTTGAATTCAGAAACCTGGTTGAATTCAGAAGCCTGATTGCATTTAGAAGCCTGGTTGGATTCAGAAGCCTGGTTGGATTCAGAAGCCTGATTGCATTCAGAAACCTGATTGCATTCAGAAGCCTGGTTGGATTCAGAAGCCTGATTGCATTCAGAAGCCTGCTTGCATTCAGAAGCCTGGTTGGACTCCCAATACCTCTAGGGACCCTGTCAATGATTCTGAAGATGATCGTAGACTGTCTGAGTCACTCCCTGGCCCTGGAACAATTTCCACACTGACATTTTTGCTGCAGCCAGTATCACACTCCATAGGCACAATAGCAGTTAAGGCAGATGTAGCATTTTCCAGTTTACCTTGCCGAGACTTTTTATGCAGAGTTAGCACTGCCATCTGGTGGTCATGACATTTTTCATGGATCTGCAGTGTGGTGGATCTTAAGGTGGTGCAGCCTTTGAGAAAAGTTGTATTTCCATCTGGTTTATGCTGCAGGCAGATTTCACAGTACATTTTTTTGGTATTTTCATCATATACGACCCAGGGAAATGTATGTCGCCATGACGGGAGAAATCGTCGCTCACGTTTTAGTTCATACCTCTTCTTACTGTCCAGTTGGTCCCAGTTATCTGGTAGAACTTTGGCACTCTCCCTTGCAGTCTGGACGGCTGTGACAGGCTTTTCTGGACTGAAAGAATAAAAAATTGAATGGTTGATCATGTCTCATGTAGCAAATATACTGTGAAATTGATCATGTTAATTACATTAAAGGCAGCTGCAGACAAACACCAATTTGGTCATACAGAAACATGATCAAATGAGGTCATTTATGGCCATTGCATGACCCTATTGTCCAAAGCATTCGGTATGAAAATTTTAAATATATGAACAAAGTTTATGTCACTTTTGTCACTTTCATGAATTCAGTCCATACAAAAATTCAAGTAAATGAATTCAGTTCATCCAAAAAATTCAAGCATATGAATTGAGTTTATCAAAATATTTTAGGTACATGACCTGAATTCATCACAAACATAGCAATGAGTACATTAAAGAAGTGTCAAACCTTTTCTTGTTTGTCACAGTGTTGTTATTGCCCTCGTCATCCCCAATCTTCTCACCATCCTGGCCTTCACTGTCTTCATCGGAATCAACCAATGAGGTTTGAGCTTGAACGCCTGTCTCTGGGTCTTCCAGGGTCTCTCCCAGGTACTGCGGGACTGTGCCAGCCACCTCCTCAGCTAGCTCTGTGAGGTTTCGACACCTGCGTTTTTTTGGGCTTGGTTCTGGATAGATCTCAATGGGTAGACCCTCAAGGGCCAGTGCGTCTCTATGCTTGGCAATCTTAGTATGATGAATCAAACCCGACCTAGAAAATATCCTCACCCCCCGTGCAAACGTTGTGCACTTCTCATGCTTGGCACAGTAGACGCACCTCATTATGTCCGACCTCGGGTCGTAATGCAACCAAGAAAACTCACTCAGCCATTCTGGCTTAAACTTCCCAAATGCAGGCAGTATATTTGATTTCCTTGATTTGTATTTACTTTTGGGTCTCTTATTTGCACAACTTCCCGGCTGGTAAGCCACATCAAGATTGTTGAGTATCACAAGGTTGTTATATGCTGCCCAAAAGTTATTTGTAGAATCTTCTACTGGGGCAGAGAGAGTGGACTGGCTGTCTGAGCCATCACTCAATGTTTCAGGACTCTGTTTTAAGTTTGAGTGGCCTGGTACCGAGGAATAGATCATCTCTCTCAGTGCCACTTTATCATCAGGCATTGTGCTCTCTTCTTCACATTTAGTTCTCAGTCCAATTTCATTTCCAAATTTGATATTGTTATTATCAGTTGCATCCTCGTTGTCACTTTGCTTAATGGGATCTGCCATTAATCCAGTCGGATGGGGAACATCTGGATCTCTCACAGTTACACCACCCACTGAATCCGATTCCTTCTCTTTTTCTGTTGAATGTTCAACAGACCTTGCTTTAGAATTAGCGCCATCTGGTGACTGACTGGATGATGAGTGTATGTCTGATGCGTCAGGGTCTCCTTGTTTCTGCTTAGAATGCTGGGCATCCCAAGTAAGAGTCCAGCTTTTCACCTCAATCTCTTCACATTTGGCATGCCTGGTAGTTTCACAGTGGGTTCGAATAATGTCATATTCTAGCTCCGAAGAGCAGTCTACATACAGGGAATTGGTGCCGTGACGCTGACAAATGTCGCATACGACCACATTTAAATCTGCACTGTATAACAACCACGGAAAAAACTTCAAGAATTTGCCCAGGACATGTTGCTGTTTTGGTGTCATTTCACTGACAGAACTGTCCTTCTTTAGGCTGTCAGACCGAGAGAAGGCATCTGCACGCTCGGCAACCTGATGCTCGCGGCAGTAGGCATGAGCTTGTATGGTGGTCACTCTCATGTGCTGGTTACCCTTTATAAACGAGTTATTTGTGTTTGGATTGTGCTTTATACATACTTTGCACAGAAGCAGGCCATGCTCCCGGTCATACTTGAGCCAGGGAAACTGTACCAGCCAATGTCTGCAGAACCTACGCCTTTTCTTCTCTGACAAAGGAGAATCACTGGCCTGGATTGAGCCCTCCTGGTCTATTTCATTATCCTCCTGGTCCCACGTGACGTCACCGTTCTCTAGGTCCCCTACCACTTCACTGTCACACGTATCCTCCAAGTTCTCTAAATCGTTCACTTCAATAGTGTAGTCCATTTCTGTGGAGTCGGGTGTAAAAAACTTTCCCTGTTCCTCATTGGTCTTGGGATCTTCAATGTTTCGGACGACCTCCTCTGTCTCCGGCTTGTGTTTGGCTTCCGTGGGCGTCACATCATCGTCGTAATCGCGGCTGTACTTTCCCCCTTTTTTGGAGGAGGGCAGGGTCAGTCCTGACCTCTTGAGGGATGCCTTATGGGCCTCACACACCTCATGAGCCTGAAGTGTGCACTTCTTAAAACTCCTACTCCCTTTGACAAATGAGATATGGCTACTGCCTCCCCATTCTATGCAAACGCTGCAGAACATTTTATGTCTCACACCATCAAATATCAACCACGGGAATATATTCAGCCAGTGATCGCAAAACTTCCGCCTGCCGTTATCTGTTGAGGTCTTGTCAGATAAAACTGGGGTATTTCCTTCCTCTTTGACCTGGGTAAGCATGTCCGTCATCAGCGCGTTGCCGTTGCACAGTCTCTCCGCCTGCTGGTGAGCCCTGCTCCACACATGCGATGCCATCGTCTCCATATTTATATCCTTTAAGTAGAAATGCTGGTGGCCTACTTCCGTGCACCAGGAGCATACTGGCAGACCAGTACCCGGGTCCTGCTCCAACCAAGGAAAGGTTCTCGTCAGCGAAGAGGGCAGCTCGTCTCCTGTGTAATCCTCCTCAAACTCAACAGGCTCCTCTTTTATGGAAACCTCTAACTGAGCCATTCTTCTTTTCGTTATGTATATTTCAATGATGTATTTCTGATATGGAGTGAAGAGGAAGATTAGGATCGGTTGATTAATATATACATGTATATGTCAGGAACAACCTCAGCACCAGGAGCTTCCATAGCCTCAATCAGCACAGGCAGAGTCTGACAACAAACAACCAGATCCTGAAATAAATAGGGCAACTCATAAACAAAACATTCAGCTCATCCTTGATATTTTGAATTTTTTTTAAATTTAAATTTTAGTTTAATAATCAAATACTTTTTGAAAATCAAAAGAATATATTTCATCAGATTTCACATATATCAAATTCAAACATGTCATGACAGTCAGGTTAGACCACAACAATTGCCCTTGGTAAATATGCCTGATACTTGGCAAAGTAAGGAATCCAGAGTTTGTCCAGCTCATATTTTTGTGCAAATAGTACAACTGCATATGCAAAATGAAAAACAAACCAAAAATGATGCGGTGATCAGCAGTATCGCTGAACAATATAAGAATTCACATATTTCAGACTACATGACACAACTTTGTTTGGATCTGTCTGTGCAAGAGAATTTGTTCATACCAATTTTGGTATAGGCCCCCTGCCAATCTCTCCGACCAATGACTAAATATAGTGGAGTTGTACAGATCTGGTTCCGGTAAAGTTGTACAGTTCAGGTGTGTACTTTTCAATGGGGAAAAAAAACAACATGGAGATCGGCAATCGGCCTATGTCAAAATGAGCATTTTTTAAAGATTAACTGTGATAATTTCCTTCGTCCCTCTTAAATGCAATGATTGTCTTGTCTGTTTTTAGTTTTTTGTTTGAAGTTTATTTGTTTGTTTGAAGTTTTGTTTATTTGTTTGAAGTTTTGTTGTTTGTTTAGATATGTTTTCTCACATTACTTTGTTTAGCTTCCTTTAATTTTTTGCCTTCTTTGGCTACTTTTTCTCATTTCAATTAAAAGAGTATTGACAGTAACAACCTGGCTAACGCCAAGATCAGATTACGGTCAGGCAAAAGCACATTGATACTTAGCCCTGGATGACCACATCAGCTACAGCAGAGCTGGGCTGATTGGGGTCATGGATACTCCTTACCATTTTACCAGTCAGTCAGCAGATAATCAAGTTTTCTTTTATACCTAATGTATTTCAGGGGAAATCTTGATATCATCTTAAAGAATAAACTAACCTTAAGTGATTCACCTAGATTTGGACACCCTATTTCCTGCCAATACTATACTTGGAGGATTTAATCCATCTGACAAAACTAGTGTCTTCTGCTTTGATATCCAAAATGGTTCCTGTCACAACCAATCCATAAATATGCAGTAGAGACCTCTGGTAAGAGAAAAATGACAGGGAGCAGTCCATAGTTCTAGCAGATTGACCTTGTCAAACTGCATTGTGAGTGAAGTTATCAACACAGTCTGTGGTTGAAATGCATTACTCATTTGCATAGTGATACTTGTAGTCAGTGAAAGGCTCATGGTGAGCTCTTTGGTTAATTTCACTCTTAAGTCTCTAGACTCCTGCTTATTAAAAACATTTATTCACAAAGATTTCCCTATCAATTCCTAAGTTCTTCTGCCAAAGTCCCTTTTGAAAATTGACTTTATATTTCACAAAATACTAAATGTTAGTTGATTCTAATGTGTTGGTCTTTACATTCAGTTTTTTTCCAGAACTTGACATGAGCTATAGTCAGTGTAAAGAAGTTGCATTTGGGTCCACATGTGAGTTGTTTACATGAAGTTGCATGCCCTGACTGCAGCCCATTCATTCATAAATAGCAAAATTAGTCCATTTCATGGAAAATTCCTTTGACATTGCTCAGGTCGTAAGTTACCGAATGAGTAAGAATTGGTTTTATTGACATACAAATGTCTATCAGCCTGCCACCTGGTGGATAAGTATATAATTTAAATTTAGTTTGCAAATAGAAATTTGGAAACAGATCAAATGTATTGAAATAGGGTGGTAAAATGAGAATAATACTTGCAAGTATTTAATCATTTTTTTTAATCATAAGACAAAACAATTTCACTTTTTATGTGAAGTAAACAATGAAACAATTTAATGAATAAATTTTATTTCCCCACCAAAACTAATGACTACTCCCCAGATCCTATTTTCTGACTTACTTTCTGGGTTCATGCAGTGGTTTGGCCTTCTTGCCACCATTTTTTAAAATGGCTGAAAAACAACTCCTTGTTATTGTGAGGATTAAAGTACAGAATTATAGCAATTCGTTCATTGAATAATGATGTTCTGATGGTGACGAGCTAGATTGAGGCCAGGGCAACAACATACCTGTTGATAACGAGACAAAGTCACCATTAAGTAGGTGAAATCAAGGATATTCAAGTTCCTACCAAGGAAATGATTAACAGTAAATGGAGCTGAATTCACAAGTGAATCCAGCTCCATGGAGTAAATTGATACTGTCATCAGACATCGATGCACTTTCAAGTTTTGACATTTTAAACATAATAAATGGCACTTAAATTTGCATTACATTTCCTATCAAGTTATAAGAACACTTCATAATCAAAGTCTACACCATAT
This sequence comes from Amphiduros pacificus, assembly GCA_949316495.1. Lineage (NCBI taxonomy): Eukaryota > Metazoa > Annelida > Polychaeta > Phyllodocida > Hesionidae > Amphiduros > Amphiduros pacificus. The sequence continues at coordinate 25,247,104 of OX439009.1, read as the reverse complement.
TCTTTGAAATTGTAGACATTTTGATACTCACTTTGTTGTTTAAAATCGCAAAATTGAAACGAAATTCTATTTTTTTTGTCTGGAAACCTTAAATAGTAGCAAACACTTCGTTTGAAAGTGACAAATTACTATGGAAGGGAAACCAGCTAGTCAAAAGTATTGCTCAATTGCCTCAGGAAGAAAAGGATATGTTGTGGTTTCAGCGATTATTGCCCTATATTTCTGGGAAATGAAAATAGTTTTATTTCGCTTCATAATGCACATTCCGCGCCTAGACATTTGTAGAAAACAAAAAAATATAGGTCTATTCTTTGCCAAAATAAAAGAATAAAAGTGAAAACTCGTCTAACCTATTTTCATCTAATCTAGTGTAATCTAATCTATTCTTATCCATTATAATCAATTCTAATATATTCTAATTTATTCTATTATAGTATATTATAATCATAGTTGAATATATAGTCAGTCATAGTTATATATATAGTCAGTTTAATACAGTCAATTCTAAAATATTCTAATCTATGCTATTCTAATATATTATATTCATATATATTAATCTATTCCAATTTAATCTATTCTAATAATAATGATGATGATCATATTCATATTCATATTCATATTCATATTCATATTCATATTCATATTCATATTCATATTCATATTATTATTATTATTATTATTATTATTATTATTATTATTATTATTATTATTATCATCATCATCATCATCATCATCATCATCATCATCATCATCATCATCATCATCATCATCATCATCATCATCATCATCATCATCATCATCATCATCATCATCATCATCATTATTATTATTATTATTTATATAGCGCTGATACCAGATAAATCTGCTCATAGTGCTGTATTCAGAACATGTTTTCTGAATAGATGGGTTTTCAGTCTACTCTTAAAAGAGTCAACTGAGTTGCTAGTTCTGATATCACTAGGTAGGGCATTCCATAGCCCAGGGCTAATGGAGGAAAAGGCCCTGTCACCCACTGTTTTAAGGCAAGTCCTAGGAACATAAAGGTAAGTGGCATTATTGGATCTAAGGCATCTTTCTCCCTGTTTCACATGTATTCGGTCTTGTAGGTAAGGGGGCGCCTTACCATTTAGTGCTTTCCATGTCATCAGGAGAATTTTGAAATCAAGCCTCGCATCTCTATCAGATATGTGATCAAATTTCCTAATCTTTCCTACTACAGAGTTCTGTAGATATTGCAACTTCTTGATGTCCATTTTTGGAAGGCCAGCCAGCAAGCCATTTCCATAGTCAAGTGCGGATGTTACAAAGGCGTGGGTTAAGGTTGTGGCTATCTTCTCGTCTAAACAATGTCTGATGGCACAAAGATTTTTAATACGATAATGTCCCTTTTTGCAGATTCTTCTGATCTGTGCTTTCATATCCATTTTGGAGTCAAAAATGACGCCTAGGTCTATTACTGAGACAGAGGGTGATATATTTGAGTCACCGACCTTAATGTTGGTGATGGTGTTACATCTACATCTACATCTATAAGTTTACTCGGCAAAACCTATTGGCATCCCGCCGAGAGTGCATGGTTGCACTAAGGGGTGCAGCTGGTACACACCAGCTACTTGTTGCTAACATTTATACTCTGGCTAGGGAGTTCATGAAGGATGCCGAGCTACCTGGTTCCAATGTAGTTAAATGAGGGAGAATATTGTTCCAGTCAGTTACTGTCCTTGGGAAATAGCTGTATTTATAAGGGTCACAGCTTGTCGCCATTTCGATATAGCGATTTCCCTGGTTTTTTCGTGTAGGAGCTGATTTCATTTTGACATGTTCTGGAAGTTTCAAAGCTATTTCACCATGTATAGCCTTGTACAATAGGGGAGGCATTTTCGTGTCCATCTGAACAGACTAACATTTCAGCTTTTCCCTCATTAATCTTCATTTTGTCTGATATAAGAAAGGTTCTAACTTCATCTATACATTTTCCAAGTGCTGTGTTATGATCCACAGCGATGTAGATTTGTGTGTCATCTGCGTAAATGTGATAACTGAGGTCGTAATTCGCAAGGATGTCAGCAAGGGGGGACATGTAAATGGTGAAAATAATTGTTCCTAGGACAGAGCCTTGAGGGACCCCGTACTTAATGGGTTTGAAGGAGGACCTGTGACGTCCTATCTTGACACATTGTTTTCTGTCACATAAGTATGATTTTAGCCAGGCAAGGACAGGGCCTGTTACATTGCAACGTGATTCTAATATATTAAATAATATGTGATTGTCAATAGTGTCAAATGCAGCAGATAGGTCTAGCAAAAGCAGGATTACGGATTTTTTCCTTTCCAATTCATGGAGGATGTCATTTTGCACTCTCAGTAGAGCAGTTTCAGTGCTGTGATATTCTTTATATGCTGATTGAAATTTGTCCATAAATCCATTTCTTAATAGGTGTGGCACTAGTTAGTCAGCGACCACTCTCTCAGTTAGGTTGGAGATATAATCTAATCTAATCTTTTTAATCCATTCTAATCTAATCTTTTTAATCCATTCTGGTAAATTATAATCCATTCTATCTATTTTTACCTTTTCTATCTAATCCAATATATTCTAATCTATTCTTTTTAAATCTAATTTCAATGGCCATTCTTCTCCTTGTGAAGTTTAAAAAAAATGATAAACAAATAGTCAAAATAGTCTTGGATAAATTTTGCATGCGTGGTTGATTTAGAACTTGTTTTGTAGCAATTCTTGTTTGTTTGGAGAAAGGACATAAATCTTGTTTTATTATCACAAATAATAATCAAATATTAAACATAATAAAATGATATGAGAACAATGTGAATATATTGAAATTGTGTATGAGTATGGCTTCACGAGTTTAAATACCCAAGATGCTATAAACAGAACTCAGATTTGAGGAAATTGTTTGACGAACGCACCTCTTACTCAAAGTGGCCTATCTCATGACTGTCTGTTTGTATTAATGTAATGTAATTGTTTGTATTTGTACTTTTATATTTATGCTTTTTTAGACTCAAATAATTATAGGCTTATTACCCTGGAAAGTATTTGTCATTGACTGAGTGAATATTTTAAAGCAGAAAATGCTTAGTAGTTCTAATCTGAAGTTTGGTTTGAAGAAGGCTGTTTCTACTACTCAATGTATTTATTGTAATGTTGGCGTCAATAAGTAGTAGACCACTGTATATTATTTAAATTGCTTATTGAATAGGGTTTGCCCCCATTGATCGAAAAATAGCCAAAGGCTTGGGGTGATAATGGAGCAATCATATTTCATCTGTGTTTGATGCTTCTAATGATGTAAAACCGGGGTAAAATTATGGCCAAATTTATTTGCTGTGAATGTTGATGGTTTATTTGACAAATTAAATAAAAGTGAGACAGGCTGTCAAATGGGCAATCACTTCGTTGTCTGTATCTTATTTGCTGATGATGTAATTATGCAGTTGAATTTAATAACAACTGAGTTCAATGTCAAAGGTAAATTAGTTATCTTCAAAAGTAAGTGTTGTAAGATGGGAAGTTACAAAATTATGGTTTATGAAGACATAACCCACAGCAGTGATGTGGCGAATCATCTTGGACACAAGTTACATTGTCTGTCAGTGATATTGACACTGATTTCCAATTTCTTAAAAGCTTTACATGTCTCATTTTGGTAGTGTCTATTTATTCATTAAAGGTATGAAGCATTAATCATCCTATAATTTGGTGTGTTAAAATCGTATCTACATGTGAACTTCATGACATATGGAAGTGGTGTACATTGAGTCACTGGAATCTGTGGAGCTAAGCTAGCGTAGAAAATGCGTGATCAATGCAATGTCAATTTTCCCTTCTGCATATACAACTAAAGGGATGAAAGCTGAAATGACAACTTTGGATGAGAACATTTTTAATCCATGAATAAAGTTATTAATTTTACTTTCATGAGCCTGAAGTGTGGATATTTTTGATCTAATATTATGAGTAATTAAACAACAGGGGGCTCCAAATTTGTAAATTTCGTAGAGAATAATATTATTAACAAGGTGTTCCACCACTCTATCACCGTTTTTTTAAATTTTCCCCTAGAACGCAGCTTTCAACTCCATAAAAGAAGTATGTTAAAAAGCATAAGGTAAATCTTCACTTTCTAAAAATATGTTGCTATTTTAACATTGTATGGATCATGTCCTTTGAATTTTAGGATATATATGCTCATGCATTGCGTAATAGAGTTGCAATAAGACGAGTTGCACGTTTAGCAGAGATCTGTCTCAGTTATCAGCTGCAGATGACGGAGAAGCACAGGTAGCATGAACTCCAAACCCAATTTTTTATTTTACCCCAATGAGGCTCACAGTAAGGTTGCACCTTTTGATGTTATTCTGTCTCCATTCAAATAACAGCAATTTTGATGACGCCATAAGCATATTGTCATACTTGCTTGATGTCATTTTACCCTGCAGTGCATCTATGATAACACTACTAATTGCCTTGTTTAATTATTTAAACCTAATAAGTACATAGTCATTAAAGGCAAATACCTCTGTAATCCATTCATGATTTTTATACGTATTTTTTAAATCACTCCTTAATACCTGTAAATGTGAGCTATTCAAACAATTTTGTTGTTGTTTTTACATCTCACATCTGTTGTTTTAACTAGTAAAAGATGTGGTGATATTTGTGTTGCATGGATGGAGCACTCTGGAAAATATGGAACACAAATTTTATCTGACCCATTCCCATTAAAGGTGAGCCTGGAAAAACATTTCATAACATTTGCCAACAATCTGTGGGACACTATTATTTTCCTTAATTTTACCAACAATCAAAGGCCAAGATTCACTTCTCTGACACACTTTTGTAGTATGAAGAATTATAACGCACATTGATTTGTGGGCTCTGTAAGTATGACTGCACAATGGAAACATGTCTTTGGGAGAAATGTAGCTCTTTCAAATGGGTCATTAAGTCGGTTGCATCACTCTCTGGGCAACCCATGGTCTACAGTCAATAGAAATTATGAGTATATATGCTAAGGCTAATGGAAACGTTTAAATATAAATAATATGAGGATAGAGTGATGGCAGATTGCTAGCGATGAAAGGAGAGCCTTTATTCATAAAATAAAAAGAGTGAAGCAAAACATCCATTTGAAAATGTTATGATGATAGAAAAATGTATAAATCTTCCACCATTAAGGTATGAATGTACCTTATCGGAATGGCCACTGGTCACTGTTTAAAATCTGTTTGGTAAGTTAGGGTTGTACAAATATCGGACTGTGATGAACCAGTAACCTTAAAACGCCGTATCCTTGAGTTATATGATATTCAACTGTTTGGTCACTTTGCAAGATATACATGATATATGAAACTCTTGACACACTTATTCTATGTTATTTTTTCCCATGAATGTCAGTATATTTCAGGTTTCTGAGAACTGTGAATATCAAGGCAAAAAACATGTGATCGCAATGTTCAGGCTTACAGATCTAAGGTTGGTTCTAGTGGAAGATTCCTAAGAACGAGTGAGATCCTTTTTCCAGTGCCTTCCTGAACACTGCATGAACCCATGCTCTTGTCTTTATCTCATACTTTCCTCTTGCAGATGGTTGGGGTTTGCAATCAACACTATAAATACAAATCAAATTGGCAGAAAGTACGTTACTATCGGCAATCATTGTCAAAAAAGGAACCATCCGTGTTACAAAAAAAAGGAAATTAGTTCAGCACAGAGATGATCACCGAAAGGAGTTTGGAACAGGGGTGATCTGCCAAAAATATATGATAGGTGCTGAATACTCTCTAGAGGCACCAAGGACTATATCATTCGTAAACATAGCTTTTGACATCAGAGAACGTTTCAATATTCGTTTCCATTGAAATGTATTGTTTCATTTGGGAATTCCTCTTTTATCCCGTGGATATATTGATATTGAGAGCAGTATTTTATCATTTATTATATTTGGAAGGGAATATTATTGCATCAATACTATTAATCCTAACGATTTATGTCTTATCTGGCTTTCAATATTTTGGGGTATATTTTCTATGATCATGAATTTACCTGGTAGCATTACAGGTGCTTCTTACTCCTTACATGAAAATGTTTGGCATATATCTTTATTGTAATATGTTCGTTTCTATGCAAATTTATTCTGGGCCTTATTCTGAATATTTCAACAATGTCTGCCAAAACAACAACCATAACACTTCTTTTGCAATGTTATTTACTTTTATTTTTCTAATATTTGTTCACAATACATTAATACAAAAGCCAGTGGTAAGTCACCATCACAAATATTTTCAGTAAAAAATGCATAGATACACTATAGGATAGATACCCACCCCATATCTGGCTATCTCTGAGTAGATTTGGACCACTGAATTTGTCATTTGTCATATAATCAAAGCATAAGTTCGATAAACTTTGAAATAAGCAAATATCACATTTAATAAAACCCTGTATCGTTCACTAAAAAAGAATGACCTGAGTTGTTGAGAGGGTATTGAAAGATAAATGTTACATGTGATGCCAATGGCAATCATAATAATACTCTGAACATGGTAATGAAAATCAATAAATCAAAGTTATATTTTCATGTCAGAAATATCATCCAAAGCCCTGATGCGGCCAGTAACACTAGTAATGGTGATAATTCTTTATTATGTCTCTTATAGAATTGAGATATTCTACTTTTACCTACATTTTTCAAATCCACTTGTGGAGGACTCCAATGACGTATTTCATGCAACCTATCTACATTCATTTGAACATTAACATATCTTCACATGTGTACATTTACACGGATACATCTGTGTAAAGTCATTTCCATAGGTTCAATAGCATTAACACAAAACACATATTTATGATATTTCCTGAAGGAAATTAAAAGAGGACTGAACAAGTTAGGTAAAATAATTATCACTCCTTTATGTTGAACTTTACACGTGCATAGATTTGTCTTTAAATATATCAGGCAGTGAAAGTACCTCAAAATCTTACTACTGAGAATAGGGCACATATTGGTAATGATTAATCGTCTAGTAAAAAATAGGGTTTTTAGGCATGGACTGGTTTTTTATATTTCAATTATAAAAAAGTAAGGTGAATATACACATGTCAATAAATACGAAGGTTTAGTTTTGCAGAATTTGTAGATTACAAGTGATAAACTATTTTGCAGACTTTATAATTTGACACTATCAAATATGTTCCAGGCACTACTTGAAAATTACATTGTTTTTTACACCTTCTTTTCCAATGCATTGGCTTTCAAAACTGTTTTGTTATTTGTATTGGCGTGTTACTTAAATGCATTTGGTATTTTTTATTAAAATTAGTTAATTCAGTGGTAATATTAGACAATGGAAGAAATCAATGTGAATATTGTCCTTTAACTGACCCAATGACTTTTATACCCCTCGTGATTCCATAGTATCAATGTAATAAAAAAATCATACAATTTTATAGATATACTGAAACTGATTCTAAAGGACCCTCAGAAGGGTGTATCTGTTCTTCTGCTTAAAATACTATCATTATGATGTGCTCAAGGATACCAGTTTGCAAAATGCGCCACCCTGTGCTTGTGAAGAACGGGAAGCATTACAATTGAATGAAGTATTGTGTCATATAAATTCATGTGGTCAGCCAAATCTTTAAAAACAAATTAAACAAAAATGCAAAACATGGACACTAAAGATAAGACAGTCTATGTATGGAGGTATGTATGTATATTCAGTATAATATGTTTACAGCAATGTTGCTAGGTGCATCATAATGACTAGACATGCCAATAAATTTAAATGCAGTAGTGATGCAGAGTTTATGGAAGTTTGATATGGCACCCATTGGCCGCAACTAAGATCCCACTCGGTCATATTGCCAGCACATTCCTTTATGGCTCTTTCATAATAGGTTTCATCAGCATACGACAAGGGCCCTGGTTTATCCGTTGCTCCCTGGACATCTATTTTCTGACCCACATATCCCTCTGGACCCACACATGTGCCCCTGATAGTGTATATGCCTGTGTTTATCACACTGAAAAGCTTACAATCGCATATCAATGGGTTTTCACGAACATAAACCAAAGAAGATGGTGAAATCAAAAGTGAACAAGGATCAAACAGGAAATCCAAATTTTCAAGTCCGGCATCTGATATTCGAAGTACACCAATTCTTGCTTCTGTGTTATTTTTGCTAAATGCTAAAGGTGAAATGCTTTTTATAGGATTTCCTTTCAAGGAAACATCAATAGGAATTTTATATTTTGGAAAACCTGCAAAAAGATCTTTTGATAAGTTTTCTATTTGATTATGTTCTAGGTCTATTTCATAGATATTGTGCAATCTTTTCAATGCTTCAGTTGGAAATTGAGTCAGTCCGATGTTGTTGAGCTCAAGATAGGTAAGACTTTCTTCCAAATCAGCCAGGAACTTAGACCCGATATCACCAAGTTGATTGCCACTGAGATCAAGGTATACCAGTTTGGACAATCCCTTAAAGGAATTGTCTGGTATGTGGGTGATCTTGGTGTTTGCAAAATGTAGATATCTCATATTTGGCAATTGGCGGAGTGGTTCCAGTGGGGACTCAGAAAGTTCAGTATCTCCAAGGTCCACTCCCATATTGTCTTCTGTAATGCCTGAAAATGCATTTTTGGAGATTGAAGTAATAGGATTTCCCATCAATTTCAGTTTAGAATGAACATTGTATGATTCCGGGAATACAAGTCCAGCGAAGGTGCCATCATTTATCACAGTGATATCATTTGCGGACAGATCTAGCAGGTTTATAGATTTTCCCACCAGAGGTGTAAGATCTGGAACGGTGACTAGTTTTTGTCCACTACAAAGTATGTTGAGGAAAGTTTTATTTCCATTTTTAAATTCGTGACAATCACAAGGAAATGGATCGGGGCAACCTTCATGATCTGCTGAGTGGGTAGCATGCATAACTGTGCAGAGACACAGGACTTGAAACCACCACATCATGTTGCTTCTCTTTATCTGCAAAAACACAGGTGAAATTGTTAAAAAAGTGAAGAATGTAATTCTGCAATTATATCTATAAGCACACAAAAATCCTGATGCTTAAAGGAAAAAACCTGAAAATAGAGTTAGAAAAACCTATTGATGTTTTTGTTCAATGGGAAAGTACAATGAGAGGTGCTTTCCTGGTGTTATCCTACATTCCTGACTTTTTTTACGAATTGAGCAACTTCTATTACATATGGGCTAAGCCGTCACATATTGGGTAAAATTCTGCCATTTTTAATCATTTTTTGTATATTTCTTTCATGTGAGAGAAATATTGAACCAAATACAATAAATATCAGAGTATTTGCTCATAATTTGAACCCTTAGCTCACCTCCTTATAATTTTATGAAAAGGGAACTCTTTTTGACAGTTGAGCAGTTTTCCCATACTTTTTTGAAAATGTTCTATACAGTCATAGAAAGAAAGTAGTTCCCTCAGAAAACCAGAGGCACTCACTACCAACACCCATAAATACCCTTAGATGCATGGCTAGTTTATAGCATTGTCAGTCACCTTGTATTTTTTCTCTTGTAATGAGCAGTATCTCATGATCAATAATATCAAATGCTGCTAACAAATCCAGTAGCAGTAATTTTACTGACTTTCTTTTATCTAAAATCACGAAGAATGTAATTTTACTTCACAGTGGAAGACTATCATTATGATGAACGTAAGGGAACCAGTTAGAGAGATATGCCACCATGTACTGGAGAGTTTACTGCAGCATGCAATAATCATTTAAACACATTGCTTCCCCATAGCAGAATGATGCACTGGTAGTTCAAGGTGTTAATGTGTCTTGAGATACAATTGACTATTTACCATATATTTTAATTGTGAAAATTAAAACAATCTTGCCTCATGGAAATTAGAAAGAATTTAGCTCTTGAAAATATCTGCAAATAGCAAAGAAATCTGACAAGTAGTTTCTGAGAAGACAGGTTGACAGACAAACAGAATGACGGATCCCCCACTGAATAAGCTATACTGACAAGATCAGCAAAGGTAAAAAATACAAGCTACCAAAAGATAACCACTAAAAAGGAACATTTACCTTCATAAAAATGTACCCAGTCTGTCTCAATCTGTATGAAGGTATATTTATTTACTGCAGTGATGTTGCAAGGTATACCATGATGCCTAGGCATGCTGATAGATGCAGCTGCAGTGGTGGGGTAGAGTTTATGGAATTTTGATACTTCACCCATTGAGCACAACTAAGATCCCACTCAGTCATATTGCCAGCACATTCCTTTATGGCTCTTTCATAATAGGTTTCATCAGCATACCACAAGGGCCCTGGTTTATCCGTTGCTCCCTGGACATCTATTTTCTGACCCACATATCCCTCTGGACCCACACATGTGCCCCTGATAGTGTATATGCCTGTGTTTATCACACTGAAAAGCTTACAATCGCATATCAATGGGTTTTCACGAACATATATCAATGGAGAGGATGAAAGCAAAAGTGAGCAAGGATCAAACAGGAAATCCAAATTATCAAGTCCAGTATCTGACATTTGAAGTACACCGATTCTTGCTTCTGTCTTATTTTTGCTAAATGCTAAAGGTGAAATGTTTTTTATAGGATTTCCTTTCAAGGAAACATCAAGACGAACTTTATCTTTTGGTAAACCTGCAAAAAGATCTTTAGAAAGATTTTCTATTTGGTTATGTTCTAGGTCTATTTCAAAGATATTGTGCAATCTTTTCAATGCTTCAGTTGGAAATTGAGTCAGTCCTATATTGTTGAGCTCAAGATAGACAAGACTTTCTTCCAAACCCACCAAGAACCCAGACCCAATATTTCCCAGCTGGTTGCCACTGAGATCAAGGTATACCAGTTTGCAGAATCTCTTAAAGGAATTGTCTGGAATGTGGGTGATCTTGGTGTTGGTCAGGAACAGACTGCTCATATTGGGGAGTAGGTTAAGTTGCTCCAGTGGAAACACAGAGAGGTCAGTATCTCTCAGGTCCAATGTCATATCATCTGCAGTGATGTCTGAAAATGCATTCTTGGAAATTGAAGTTATAGGATTTCCCATCAAATTTAGTTCAGAATGAACACCCAATGATTTGGGGAATATAAGTCCAGCGAAGGCGGCATCATTTATGGTAGTAATTTTATTTTTTGACAGATCTAGCACTGTTATTAATTTGCCTGCCAGTGGGTTGAGATCCGGAATGGCCACTAGGTTTAGTTCTTTACAATTTATGATGAGGAAGGTAATATTTTCTCCTTGATCACGTTCTTGACAATCACAGGGGAATGGATTAGGGCACCCTGCATCATCAGCTGAGTGGGTAGCATACATAACTGTACATAAGCACAGGACTTGAAACCACCACTTCATGCTGCTTCTCTTTTTCTGCAAAAGTATATGTAAAATATGGAATAAATGAGAGTGCTAGCTCAATGAAAGTTACATTTTGTTATAGATATGTCTGTGTTTTTTTACCTGCATGTAATACAAATATAAATATTCAAAGATATTTGTCCACAACTTTGATTTATAGGTCATGGCGAAATTTGGATTTTTAATTTTATTCTTTGTTTAATCAGTTCCTCCCATCAAAATGGAATATTCGAGATATTCAACTGATTCTTTCATTTTGTTTCACAAGAGACTGAACATGACATTTTTTTTCCATTAGAGAATATTACTGATTTTACATATGAAGCATCTGAGTAAGGACAAATTATGGAAATTAAAATACGGTATTGCAGTGGATGCATGCACACTTTTTTTAAGCGTCAACATCATTTGTGATAGCTGCAGCCAAGCTGTGAAAGAACAAAAGAACATTGTGGCTAAACGTGGGTAGCATATTGCAAACAAATCTCTTCAGGGCCTATCAGCTTCCTCGGCTTTATATGAATGAACATAATAGCTGGAATGTGGAAATATTCATTTGAAGGCAGGCTGTCACCTGTACATAGAAAAAATACCTTGACAAATCTGATGGAATCAGCAGATCATGGATTTATACCAAAAGAAATATGTTGACAAACTGACATATTATTGATCTATTTTCCATCCAGATATTTCCAATGTACCCCCCACCCCCAAATTGTGAATGATCCATTCTAAATTACTTTTTAGTGTTCTCCAATCACCAATCGGCAAAGCCCAGATAGGTGATCTGAAAAAGTTGAGTTTATTGCTTTTTATGTATAATCCAGTTTGCAAGAGATCTTTTAAATACCCAACTCTTTCAGTGATAATTCACATTTTATGAATGATTATATCTAAAATCTCCTAAAAAAGCTTGATTATTGCAGATTTCAGCAGATTTCTTTTGGCATAAACCCATGAATTGCTGAGAAGAGAAGTCGTTTCCATCAGATTTAACAAGATGCTTATTCATTATGTACAAAAAAATGTGAAATGGTGTTTTTACGACCCTTTCAGCAACTATGGCCATATCAGGTCGACTTTCAAGCCTTTTAACCAGTGTGAAAGTAACACTGCCGGCAGTGGGAGTCGAACCCACCACCTCCCGTCCTCCACTTATTAAACCATTAAAGGCACAGATCCTACACCCTACCAACTGTGCTAGTGGGGCCGGTTTCATTATGTACAGGTGACAGCCTGCTTAATTATGACATTAAATAAAGAAAATATAAATACTTGATATCAGTTGCCAGCTGCAAAAGCTGAGTCAAACCTGTTTAAACAGCAGTTAAAACGGGTTCAATTTGGACATTTAAACGGGTTTACCTCAGTTTTTGCAGCTGGCGACTTTTTATTTCACTAGAGCTCTATCTACTCGACCAAACTTGACTATTGTGCATGAACAAGTACAGAACTAACAAATTGTAGAGCTGTATGGCAATTGATACCCTCCATAGCAGGACTTCTCTATCATATCAGTCCCTGCCACCAAAGCTATAAATGTGCGCACAGAATCGAGCGCAAGTCAAATCATTCATGAAAGAATATAAATAGATTTGTTTTGTACTGGCAGTTGGCCAGTATCTGTGCCAGACACCTGCTGGTTACAGTTTATGACCTTATGTTGGTCAATTCACATTTGATGATATTTTTGTGAGCCAAGCAAGTATTGATGACTCGGGGATTTCCAAACTTTGAATGAGATCAAAAATAGGGAATGACTACGGAGGTAGTAATTGAATACTACCTGTGTAATGCAGAGTAAGCAATTGAATACCAGTTTGCAAAAAAAAAAAAAAAAAAAAAAAACTTTCCGAAATTTCATGCCATTCATGACTGTCATGCACAAAGTAGGAATTCCTACATTGTGCAAATAAGTAGGAATATCAGAGTCAAGAATACAAATGTCAGGAACAAGAATGAGGAGGTTTAGGCAATATGAACATAGGACTGTTATAATAATGATGATATGAGAATGCACTGATATAGGAATCTTGCACAATGTAGGAATAATACCTACATTGTGCAGGACAAAGTAGGAATTCCTACATTGTGCAAATAAGTAGGAATATCAGAGTCAAGAATACAAATGTCAGGAACAAGAATGAGGAGGTTTAGGCAATATGAACATAGGACTGTTATAATAATGATGATATGAGAATGCACTGATATTAGTTGTGTGCATCACAAAAATTGATTTTATCAGTGCATATGTACATTTCTGATTGGCAAATAGGTAGATATCTGGGTGTGGGCTTATAAAAGGTATAATTATGATACAAATATTCAACAACAAAAAATGTTTGTGCATTCTTTGTCAAAATAAAATGATAATCAACATTTCTATTTCCAAAAATGTCATATTTCCATTATAATGTATGAGTGAATCTAATTTTGCAACCATATTCTTTAATGCCAATAATGTCCAATTAAGCCAGAGGAAGTGTCTGTTATTTTTTTAAATAGAAAATTTCTAACTGATAAACATTGTAATTATATTGGCCGCATCCAGTCATCTCAGTTATTGATATATCTTAAAATTCCTGCTTATCTGCGCAATGTAGGAATTCCTACATTGGGCAGTTGCACCATAGAGATGGTTGCACAAAGTAGGAATTCCTACTGAGCCACAATTCCTACTGGGTGCGAGACAACTCTACCCCAATTCTACCTCGCCATGCAGAGTACTCTGAGACCTGTAAATATCAAATGTCTGCTAGGATATTTAGCTTGCCACGATTGAGCTGCAGCTCGGGCTGTCAACCCAGAGACCCTCAGTTATGAGAGTCTGGGAGACGAGGATCGGCAATCATCCCGTCTAAATATATCCTGACACCAGGGAGAGCGTGAGTCACACACCGAACCCCAGCACCGGGATCGGCTTGTATGGCGCCACCGTAGGCCGCTCGTCTCCTCCTGTCATGCAAGTATCAATCTTGAAAATGGAGGCCCAGATTCCACATGCAGACATAGCAGAACACTTAAATATATAAGCACGTTCATCAGGTGAAGCGATATCTATATAAAATACAGGCTTACTGTCATGTTATGAGTAGATCTCTTCTGCTGTTAAGATAACTAAACCACGGAGCCTGCACAAACAGAATAATGAGGAGTGCGCATGCGTGGACACCTTGGCCCCACAAATATGTTCATCATCCTCTTGGGGTTCTGCGAGGGATTTTCATTATTCTTACACAATGCTGGGAATGCGTGAATGTCATATCAACTGTTTTTTTTAATCCTAAAACTAAGATCTCACCATTTATATTCGCAGACTTTGGGATTATTTGCAATATTACAGCGATCATCACACTTGTACACATATATAATTCTTGAACCCCATGTATGTATAACACTTGACTACTACATTACATGTTGAACATGTTGAAGCTGCATCCTTGTATTATGTGATAATTTGCATCTGGAACACATTTTACATGATAATCATATTTGTCGTCACCCATACCATGAGCAAACACATGAATTCATCAAAATAGTTATTTATCATCATGATTACTACATTTCTTTTATGAAGTTGAAATATATGACACATTAAAACCTTTCTAAGATAAATTTGAAGAGCAAAAAATATCACGATACATCAACACATAGAATGCATATAAATAGAATACAATACAATATCCTTAGTATTTCTGCATACAGATATCTCATTAAGCATGTTAAGTGTTAATGGTGTTAGGCCCAAAACAGATTTCTGACATTTTGATGGAATGCACTAGTTTGGTGAGACAAGAAAAGGATCTTGTTTCTCACCTGGCACAGCGTGTCTCCAAATTGTGTTAATTACAACAGTTTAAACATATTTCCCAAACTAGCAAAGTTATTTACTTGACCTTTACCCTTTTGATCAACAGTGATAATAATTTGTTAAATGAAAGGCATAATCAGTTATATCAACATGGTGAATGTAGATATCGAAGAATATGACCCATTCTTGAAGGAAGCTTATCCGCCTTTAATTATTTTTCCTCCCTTTTTAGTCTTTTACACAATTATTGTGAAATGTTTGTATAAATGCCACGTACATATTGCATTTTTCATTATTCGCAATGTGTAATGTGGGCAAATATGTTGTGCTCTAAATTTGTTATTCTGAAAATTCTGTGTTGTTTTAATTTGTCATTTTATAAAGTTTCCACTTACATACATATTGAACTTCAGAAGATTGTATGAAATAAATTTATCTTAAGTCTATCAATTTATATTAGTCACTTATAACCTGTTATTATGAATATATTTATTAATTCCCTTTAAAACTAGATCCCAAAACTATAAATTGCCCTCATATTGCTAACCATAAATAGTTAATGAATAAGCCGGAAAAGAAAGTTTCATTTTTTAGATCATTTACAGTTCACTTCAAAGTCACTGTCAATACTTTATATATATAAAACAATAGCCAGCATATTCAGTCATTTATGTTTTGTAGATGTATTCCAAACAGTAAAAGGCCCCGGGCCGTGGCGCAGTTGGTTAGAGGGCCAGCTTAGTAGCGCCAGTTCCTCTGTGGTGATCCAAAGGTCGTGGGTTCGATCCCCGGCCGTGCCGATATTGATCTTGTGATTCAATTTCCCATATGAGCTGAGGCCCGTGCCTAAAGGATTAACCCGTTGTCCTTGTAAATCTGTGATCGGGTGGATTGTCATGTCAAGAACCTGCGACACGCCAATTCAGTGAGGCAGCACTATATCTGCTACAAGTAGGTCTCATCACGAAATGACTGAAATAATGTTGAAAGTGATGTAAAACACCAATCAAATCAAATCAAATCCACACAGTAAAAAAACATCAAATGCTTATGTCATTTCCACTGATGCAACTTTAATATTCAAACTCAGACATATATTATAGAGAAATTAACGAGTAAGTAATTGAGAAAATGTCCTTAGATTAATTATCACTTATCACTTAGATTAATTATCACTAATTATCATATGTATTATGTAATTGATATTTATTATGATATGTGCACATCAAAATGATATTTAATCAAGTATTTCATTTACTTTAATTTCACATATATAGAAAAGGAAACTTCAAGAGAAAAGAAAAAAAGTAGTTCCGCAAAAGGGTGATCGGCAAAAAAGTATCTGATAGGTGCAGAACACCTTTCTGAATCACTAATTATGAGACAGGTGATCAAAGCTCAAATAGCAATTACCCAGAAAAAATATTATAACATATCGTTTCCAGTACTTTTCCACACCTCTCACTATCGTGGTTGGCTATAACCTTAGCGATTGCATGCACTCACGAAGGGATTTTGTCTCCAACACATGTACAATACCTATAAATGCACTCCCGACACAACTCTTTTCGAATTGTATCTCCAACGCCGGATCCATCAGCAAGAATGAGTGGCATAGCGCATGTAACAGGTTTATAGCAGTGGGAGGAGCGGACGTCCAGAAAGCACCCTACAGAGTACTTTCAGAGTTAGTGACATTTAATATTTGCCGTGTTCGACTTCCATTCACCAAGTCTTTCTGTGTTTTCACAGTTTAGCTGCATGTATCACAAATGATTTTCATAATTTTATATTTTATATTTTATTTCTGTCATGTATTACTAATAGAATTATCCAAATAGCAAAAGGGGCCATAGGCCATTTTAATGATTGGCCACTTTTAGTGATGCGTTTCATAGACACATTCATAAAAGGATTTCACTAACTTCCTCATATTGTTGAGAAAAACCAAATACATGATTTTTTTTAGAAATACATCAGCTACTAAATGTTATAACCCAATTGACTCTACATTCAATATATTTTTTATTACATTTTTTTAACCATTTCTATTCATGACTAATTTTCTCATATTTTTCTTCTTTTTTAGGTATTATTATGATAAGAGCAACTTATTGCTGATTATTTTCTGAAATTAGATTGATATTTAATTTATCTAATACCTCAAAAATAAATGTGAGTTCAAATTAAAGTCTAGCTATTTTTAATAATTTTAGCTTCATAATAAATCTTGAAATTGACGGACTTTTTTTCAATTTCTTTTCAGTATTACTGTGTTTTTCTGTGCAGTATTCTATATATTTTCATAAACTAACCCCCAATAAGCTGGCATTTTTATATTATTTAAAAAAAAACTTAGTATTATAGTATTTTCCTCTGTTTTCCCTTACAGATTGACCACAAAACAATAAACTGCTCTCAAATTGTTAATTATGAACAGATTTTGATGAATAAGGACTCTACAAGCTCGTATTTGACAGATGTAGATGATAGGATAATAAAACATGGAGATAATCTCGTGGAAATAGGCTTTCTATTTTCAAGGTCATTGAAAGGTCACTTCAAGGTCATTGGCAATATTTTATCAAAATAGCCTAAGAAGGTTGACATTCGATCACATATCATTTGTAGATGTATTCTGAGTAGTAATAAATTATATCCATATGTCTGCCATTTCTAGTGATGTTTACTCCAGTATCGCATCTCAAAAGTCAGGTATGTTCTTTTATGAAAAAAAAAAAAAAAAAAAAAAAAAAAAAAATAACATTTTATTTGTATTAATCTTTTGTGTATATTAAGAATGTACACAGACCAAACTATCGAATGTTTTGAGTCTATACCTGTCATCTGGTGGGATATTTCTAGGTTTAACCCAATTGACTCTACATTCAATATATTTTTTATTATATTTTTTTAACCATTTCTATTCATGACTAATTTTCTCATATTTTTCTTCTTTTTTAGGTATTATTATGATAAGAGCAACTTATTGCTGATTATTTTCTGAAATTAGATTGATATTTGATTTATCTAATACCTCAAAAATAAATGTGAGTTCAAATTAAAGTCTAGCTATTTTTAATAATTTTAGCTTCATAATAAATCTTGAAATTGACGGACTTTTTTTCAATTTCTTTTCAGTATTACTGTGTTTTTCTGTGCAGTATTCTATATATTTTCATAAACTAACCCCCAATAAGCTGGCATTTTTATATTATTTTAAAAAAAACTTAGTATTATAGTATTTTCCTCTGTTTTCCCTTACAGATTGACCACAAAACTATAAACTGCTCTCAAATTGTTAATTATGAACAGATTTTGATGAATAAGGACTCTACAAGCTCGTATTTGACAGATGTAGATGATAGGATAATAAAACATGGAGATAATCTCGTGGAAATAGGCTTTCTATTTTCAAGGTCATTGAAAGGTCACTTCAAGGTCATTGGCAATATTTTATCAAAATAGCCTAAGAAGGTTGACATTCGATCACATATCATTTGTAGATGTATTCTGAGTAGTAATAAATTATATCCATATGTCTGCCATTTCTAGTGATGTTTACTCCAGTATCGCATCTCAAAAGTCAGGTATGTTCTTTTATGAAAAAAAAAAAAAAAAAAAATAACATTTTATTTGTATTAATCTTTTGTGTATATTAAGAATGTACACAGACCAAACTATCGAATGTTTTGAGTCTATACCTGTCATCTGGTGGGATATTTCTAGGTTTACCCAAGTGCCACCTGGTGGACAGATGATTTACAGGACGCAGAAGTAATGAATTGATTTTTGCCAATATGACGATAGGGATGCAAAGTGTTTTCTTAAATAAAATGTGGATTATTTGAATATATTTTATATTTGTTACTTCCAGACAAATTGTTAACGTATTGATGTGAATTAATGAGATTTATGTAAATGAACAAATAATCAGCAGTGATATCTTCAGTTTCTCCCATTCTGATCATTTTGATAATCATCAGAGACATAATGGAAAGCATATAGTTGATGAGAATAAAGAAAAGGAAACTACATGTCAAAGAATTATAGAGAATAAACAAATGGGTCAGAATATATGGAAAACAATATACCAAACGATATATAGCTGAAACTGAATATATATATGAGGAAAGGTGGTAAATAGATATCAAATAAAACCAAACAGGAGTTGAGGATAAATGGAAAATAAATATCAAACATTAAATGAGGAAAGATGAATTTGTTTGTTTGTTTATTTGTTTGTTTGTTTGTTTGTTTGTTTGTTTGTTTGTTTGTTTGGGGCTTTACATCACTTTCAACATGATTTCAGTCATTTCGTGATGAGACCTACTTGGAGCAGATATAGTGCTGCCTCACTGAATTGTCATGTAGCAGGTCCTTGACATGACAACCCACCCGATCACAGATTTACAAGGACAATGGGTTAACCCTTTTGGCATGGGCCTTAGCTCATATGGGGAATTGAATCATGAGTTCAATCTCGGTATGGCCGGGGATCGAACCCATGACCTTTGGATCACCACAGAGGAACTGGTGCTAGTAAGCTGACGCTCTAACCAATAATGAAAAATAGAAATCAAACATTAGTTGAGGAAAGATACAATATAAATATCAAACATTAAATGACGAAAGATGGAAAATTTGAGATGTGGTTATGACGTGGATAACTGGTTGAACATGCAAAGCAAAATGACATGGTCATATCCACATGAAAAAGGCATAGTCATATCCATATGAATAATTGATGTCTTTCTCACATAAATAATTATCTTGTAAATATTTCTGGTTTTTGTCGCATAAGTATTTCTGCAGGAATTTTATCATGTAGTTGAAATGTGGCTCACACTTATTATACATTTATAATAATACAATAATAAATGTATATATATATATATATATATATATATATATATATATATATATATATATATATATATATATTACATTAAAGCATTCATGAAACATGGAAGGTTCCAGGCGATTTTACAGAGGTTTAAGGTATCTGAAAACAATATATGATCTTAAAATTGACATACATATAGGCTATCTACAAAAGAACATCTGCCCTGAGAATTATGATTTTTTGTGACCACCAGGTACTGCCAGTACTGAACAGGAAGTGTGCTGTGTGACCTTGACCTTTGAACTGTCAGGGGGCTCCATAAGTCACAGGAGGTGTTGTTTACCAATTGTCAAAATTTGAACAACACATTTTTGGCCATTTTTTCACTATTTAGAGAATGAATTGGAAGATAACACTTATCATGATGATAGTGCCTTTTCTTGGCTTTCTTTTCGTGGTAAAATTATTAAAAACAGATGAATATTTATGAGATTCTGAGTACAAATGTCCAAGAAGATTTTGCAGAAATTGATAATTCAGTTTTATAAATTCTGATGTGTATATCACTTAAATAGAACCCCAATATGAAGATTTTATTTTTGTCTTCTATGTAAAGACATTATTCTTAATATTTTCTACGTTTGCAAAAAATAATTCAATTCCATATGTTCTGATGTGTATTTCTATCAAATAGAACCCCATTATGAAGATTTCACATTTGTTTTCTATACAAACTCATTATTTTGTTATATATATGTTTGCAAAAAAGAGTAAAAAATAAATAAAAAATCAATTCTATACAGCCCAGCCTTTAAAGGGGAATCCATGCAGCCTTTGATGTCTTGCCATTCATTGGTGTGAAAAACCCCAAATTTCATCAAAGAGGGTCAAATCATAAATTTCACTGATACCAATTATCAGCATTCACAGTTTTGCCATTCAAAGTCTACATCTACATCTATATGTTTACTCGACAAAACCAATTGGCATCCCGCCGAGATGCCAATTGTCCTTGTGATTTAAGGCCAAAGTCATTGTGATTTAAGGCCAAACCAGTGATCAAAGGGTTTTATTATGTCACTTTTTCCATATTTTGGCCTTTAATTTAAGGGGGATTCCATACAGCATTTGAGTCATGTCTTCCCTTTTTGACAGAAAGGTTTTCACATGCACAACATATTTTTCAAATAAATAGTATACTTTTCCCATAAATGATATATCTTTCACAAACATAAGATATTTGTCACAACCATAAAATAGTTATATCATTGATTCAAATGATATTCAAATAATCTTATGTTGTTCTGAAGTATACTTCAGGCAATTAATTGTACAAAACATCTCCACCCTGTTTCCCAAGCTGGACAGGTGCCCAACTGGTAACTCATTAGGTGTTTACACGAGATCATAGACCAGCTAAACAAAGCTTGTTGACAAAGTGTTTCAGCAGACAACTGATCAACTTTCAAGTGCCACAGACAGTTGCAAACAGGGAATATTTAGGGTAATACTACATAAAAGCACTGTTTAGGGTATAAATATTCATTTCATGTAAAGAAAATGTGTCTGAAAGTCAGGTTTCATGAATGCTTTTATGTAATTTTACCTAAGATAGCGTAATTAAGTCATGAATATTTGTGAGACTGAACTGAAATAGCGAATTTATTTCAGTCTCGCTACAATTATTTTAAGGACTTTTGTCTCTGTTGTCTGCCTACACCTCATAACCCCGGGCCACTGCCCAATTGATTAGAGTGCAAGCTTATTAGCACCATTTCCTCAGTGGTGATCCAAAGGTTGTGGGTTCGATCCCAGGCTATGCCGAGAATGAATCCAGGATACAATTTATCAATTGAGCTGAGGCCTGTGCCCAAAGGGTTAACCTGTTGTGCTACATGACAATTCAATGAGGTAGCACTATATCTTCTGCAAGTAGGTCTCATCACGAAATGACTGAAATATTATTGAAAGTGATTTTAAATAGACAAATCATAACACTGGCTGAAAATAAATATAATTCTGTTCTTTTTACACAAGTCAACTCTATTTTTAAAATAGAATATTTATATATAAAAATAGAATATTCAAATCATCGATGTTTGTGGAATGTTGCTGATCTTTGACCTTGAAATGTAGGTCAAAGACACATTTTCAAAACATTGATGATTCTTCAAATTTGGAAATGTCTTTATTTGTTGTCAAGTTATCATATTCATAGTAATCTTGGAGATTGGGTCATATGACATTTAGTTCAAGGTCAACTGCAAGCAGACCAACAAACATAGATAAGGTGCACCTGTTTGGTTATGCTATCTTGGTTTGATGTGGACCTTTACAATTCAAGTCACATGGCCTTTAAATGTAGATCAGGTTGCTTACAAGGTCATAATTATGAAACATTGATAAGATACATCCTTGGTCTAAGTTTGAAAAACTGAACATAACTTGTTCTCAAGTTAATCACGTTCACAAAAAGGGATGAACACCCAGACACCCAGATGCCTGGACACCCTTACACCCAGACACCCAGACTCCCTGCCACCCTGCCACCCAGACGCGTGGACACCCTGACACCTAGACGGCACAGGCCCCAACAGTACCTCCTTCTATTTGGTAAAACTCTCAAAAAGAGAGATCTTCATTGAGCTTGTGAAGTGAATCATTTCAAAGTGCCCAATTTTCAAATATAGATTGTTCTACAAGGTTGCTGAATATGAACATTCAATTGATCATGTGTCAAGTTTCCATTCCACTGGGTGCTACAGCCTGTCTTAGAGCATTCATGAAATGAGGTTTTCCAGCATTTTTCTCTTGCATAATATAAATGTTTATACCCCAAACTTTGTGATCAAAAGTTATTATTCATCATACTTCCCCTTCATGAATTTCAGTGTCATTTGAAAATGGATGAGTCATCTGCTAAAATTCCAATCATCCATTGGACACTGTCAACAAACATTGTTTAGCTGACCAGTGATCTTGTGCAAACACCTGCTTTTAAAGTATTGCTAACAGTGGGGCACCTTTAGATTCGGACAATGGAGTGATTTGGCTTACAGAGCCATGTTTGTCCATTAATGTTTGTCCAATGGTACAGGCCCAAAACCCTGACAGACCACAATAGAGATCACATAATTGGCCACCTAGTGGCCAAAAAAGTACAGGTAGTAACTTGGCACTTTCAGCAAAGCACAATAGCAGTGGTCAGTGTATTTTGATTGATATTAGTGAGACAGCTTACTTGTATCACAGTTTTGTGGCCATATATCATTTAAGCATACCCCAAACTTCTGTAAAAGTGGCTGTGACCTCTGTGGTTTTATGAATACTTTAAACTTGAAAATGCTTTTAACATACATCTTCAGAGCTTGAGTGCAGCTCAGTCAATCCTATTTTCCAGATTTTCATGCAGATTGTACCAACTGTGGTATGTTGCATGTAACCTGCAGCGCACATGGACAGCAGATTTGAAAGCTTAATTATTGCTGATAATTGTAGCAATTACTCAGCCATTTGATTGTTGAACTCTCCACTAAATTTAGAGAAGAGGCTATGAATAAAGCAGATGTATGGGTTTTTCTTGTATAATTGATGTAAAAATAACCAGACCAGTTTCGAGTAATTTAGTCTCATCAGTGGTGTGATAATGTACATCTTTTCTTTTAGCGTATAAACCATTTTTCCTTGTCCAGGTGGACAAGAAGGTGGAGAAGTTGTCCACATTATGTGAACAAGTCATGGCAGTCATTTCTTTGGTTGGAAGGTTTCTTGGCCATTTGTGAGGGTTATTCCTTCATATTCTCAGATATATTGTAATTTTACAGAGATTATTGAAGAATTCTATGATGAATTCTATAATGTTTTATGGAACAAGAAAATTTTTCTCTCCCGAATTAATATATTAATCTTTATAATCTATGTAGAACAACTATTTTTTTTAAATAAAGTACAGTTTAATTGAATTTTGCTATTAGGTACATGTTGGTATTGAGATCTGTGTCTTCATTTAAGGCAAAACAAACTTAACATCTAGAAATTTAATAGAAATAAAAATACTTTCAAATTTCTATTTTTCACCCTGAAGAAATTCAGGAGGTAGTCCTATTGGTCAGGATGTAGTCACATTTTTGTCAAGAGCTTGTACCTGCCACAAAAAATGCCATGCTTTAAACAAGTTTCATGTGGTGCATCATATGTATACTGTGCTGTCAAACATCAGCCAAAAGTGTATGTACTCACATGATGCATAGTTCACATCTTGGAAATGGTGCCAAGTAGTTCCCCAGTTTCGTGTTTTTTGCACTGTTTGTTTTATCAGTATTAACAATATAGAATTAGATTTTCTATATTTGAAAAACGACAATTCTATATTTGAAAAGCAACAATTTCATTCATTCTCAAATAAAACCATAATCTGAATGAATAAATATGTGTTGTGACAGTGCTGTAATACATGCATTGTCATTTGCCACTATTGTAAGACATGTGAAAGTGACCTGTGCTCAGCAAGCAGGTGTTCCCACCATGTTGTCACCTGACATATTGTATTCCCTGCTGTTATCTTAACCAAAGGTTTTCATCATCAAGTCAGGTATTTTGGCTCAAAGGCATTGCACATCATGATCTAGTTTTAGCGGAATCAATTTCTATGAGTTTTGTACCCTTTTAGACATTCTAGGGTACAGAGTGTCATCCTGCATAATAGGTCAGTCATCAGTTGTGTTAAAATAAATAGCTCACATGTATTGTCATGTCCTATAATCTCACAAGGTCATATGTAATGTTATGTCCTATGACCTCACAAGACCACATGTCTTGTGGCCAAGTGTATTGGTATGTACTGTTTCTATTAACATTGCTGATATGTGTACTGTCATGTCCTTGACCCTAACAGGGCTAAGTGTACATGTCATGTTTCCTTACAGGGCCTAATTTATTGGCCCTGTAAGTGTATTGTCATGTACTGTTTCCAATTATAATGCCACGTGTATTATCATGTCCTGTGACCTTACAAGGTCACTTATATAGCCATATCTTGTGACATGCCCTTACTCTTCACAGGGCCAAGTGTATCATCATGTCCTGTCACCTTACAAGGTCAAATGTATTGTCATGTTATCTGTGCTTGCAGGAGTAAATGTATTGTCATGTTATCTGTGCTTACAGGACCAAATGTATTGTTATGTTATCTGTGCTTGCAGGACTAAATATATTGTCATGTTATCTGTGCTTGCAGGACCAAATGTATTGTTATATTATCTGTGCTTGCAGGACTATATGTATTGTCATGTTATCTGTGCTTGCAGGACTAAAATTTATTGTCATGTTATCTGTGCTTGCACTACCAAATGTATTCTCTTGTCCTTAATCCTTTCAGGGCCATTTGTATTGTCTTGTGCCCTTACAAGGACACGTGTATTCTCATGTCCTGTGACCTTGTGGAATTATTGGGAAAAGTTTTTGTGTGACAAAATGTTTGTTGATTATTATCTTGAACCTGCATTTAATATCAATACAAACGTTGTAAAGGTATTAGCAGTGCGTGTATGATAAATATCTGTAATTCTTAATGTAACATTGAATAGAATAGATTTGATATCTTAACAAAAATATTAGTTTGGAAATGCAGATCTGACTCTTAATAAATGCATAATACACTGTAATCTCAATTTGACCTGAGAACGGGAGGCTGGTACCACCGCACTGGAGAGCGGTCTGGTGTTGAGCCTGCCTGCCTGCGTATCAGTCTAGCACTGTCAGTGATCCCTCAGTCACCTCGCTCATTTGAATAGAGGCAGGCCAGTTTCGATCGCTGAGAGGTGATACTACATGCAGCAGGCTCTGCAGCTCAGCACGCAGGCAGGCCAGCCACGCAGGCAGCAGAGAGCTGAGTGCCAAGGGTTCCAGCTTTCAGCCATCTACAGCTAGCTAGCCTGCATAAACAGTACTACATGTGTGAGATGTGGGCTTAGCTTTCTGACCACTATCGACACAGCGATAGCAACACCAACATCACTCCGTGGATATATTGTGAAATAGTCTGGAAAAGGCAGCATAATTATTAAGCTCTGCTGGACCAACACTCGCTTTACACTGTTTGTTTTGGGATGTACCAAGCGCAAGCATAACATGGCCTACATATGTATGATTAATACATCAATGTTGATGAATGGAAGCAGGTATGAGTGAGTAGGGGTGGCTAGCACAACCAGCCAGTCTCGGTGTTCCAGGCTAGACACCAATACTCTCTACCCAGTATATATACCTATATATTATGGTGAGGTAGTTCAACAAGGAGCGATGGTGGACCCGTGGATATATGGTAGTTATGATGCTCAAGATACAGAGATGAGGCCGTGGGTCCCGTGCGCCTGCATACTCAACTAGAGTAAAGAAGCCCGTGAGCTTCTTATCTGACCTCAGTTAAATCATCCACTCAGCGCATAGTGGAGTCAATGTGATATGATATTGCCTTTACCTAGAATTTAGCATGGGAAATGAAGCCAGTCAGCCTGATGCGACTACCCCCCTGTCTGACTACACCGCCCCGTCTGTGGTGTCTGACATAGGGCCGGTCAGGGCGCCCCCTCCGGTCATCCGGCGCGGGTCTAGGTCCCAGGCCTCGTCCGCTCAGCACTCACCTGTAGAAGCTCCCGAGGTTGACCTCAGCCACTTGAGTGATGAGGAGAGGGCCCAGATCGTGGCCGTCATGGCCAGGGCCAGGCAACTCCAGGAAGAAGAAAACCAAAGAATCAGGTACAAATCTTAATTGTCTCTTTTAATAAATAAGAAAAAGTGCTTTGATGTATGGGGAAGATCAATCTTGGTTATTATACTACTTCCATTTCTTACCATGAAATCGCTTTTATAATATGCAGTGAGGGATTCATATCAAAGAGAGATGAAAGTCAGAAGAATATCTTTTGAACTGTCCCCAGCCAGTCTATATTGCATATTAATATATTGGTTCGATCGTGTGGGTCAGGATGACATAAATATAACTTGATATGAGATAACATATAATATACAATTGGACTGACTCCTCCTATGAATGCAAAGGGAAATGAACTTTGTGGGCCTTTTCTATTTAAACAACAAATCGCTGTTTTCATCTTTCCATGCATATTATTAAACGTGGCTGAAGTCCATATCTCTCAATATGTTCAGAGACAACACATTTGCAACTATATTGTCACATACTGATATAAAAGAATGAGATATAACAATGAGATATTACACATACTGATATAAAAGAATGAGATATTACACATACTGATATAAAAGAATGAGATATTACACATACTGATATAAAAGAATGAGATATTACACATACTGATATAAAAGAATGAGATATAACAATGAGATATTACACATACTGATATAAAAGAATGAGATATAACAATGAGATATTACACATACTGATATAAAAGAATATTAGTGAGATATCTCATATGCAGATATACGTGACTGATATATAACAGTGAGATAATAATAATAATAATAATAATAATAATAATAATAATAATAATAATAATAAAATTTGTATAGCGCTGATACCAGATAATCTGTTCATAGCGCCCCATTCAAAACATGAATTTTGAATAGATGAGTTTTCAGCTTACTCTTAAAGAGTTCAACTGAAGTGCAGGTTCTAAGGTCATTTGGTAGGCCATTCCATAATATCCCATATGCAGATATATATGAATGAGATATACCAGTTAGATATCCCATATGCAGATATATATGAATGAGATATAAAAGTGAGATATCCCATATGCAGATATATATGAATGAGATATACCAGTTAGATATCCCATATGCAGATATATATGACTGAGATATATCAGTGCGATATCCCATATGCAGATATACATGACTGAGATATATCAGTGCGATATCCCATATGCAAATATATATGAATGAGATATACCAGTTAGATATCCCATATGCAGATATATATATATATATATATATATATATATATATATATATATATATATATATATATATATATATATATATATATATATATATATATATATATATATATATATATATATATATATATATATATATATATATATATATATATATATATATATATATATATATATATATATATATATATGTGTGTGTGTGTATGGCTGGTAAATAGTGCTACATTCGGCAATCACACATCAGAATATAACGATAATGATGTGAGTTATTTTCCCACTACAACTGTAACTGTTTGTGCTGCAGGGAGGACAATGCGTCTTACGTTATCTTTGTGTAATCTCAAACAGTTATGTATAATTATGTCTGAAGACTCATCTTTTATAATTAGCTGGAATAATAGATATAGTACAGTAAATGGAACACCAAAAACGTACATTAATAGCTAGTTTGCCTAGGGTCTACATATACGGCAACACATTGGACAGAGGGAAGTGAACATGTGTGCAGAGCACATGATAAAATTGTACTTGTAGTGTCAATATTTAGTTAATTAACTATTCCATCGCCTTACTCATAATATTACTGCAACATTATTGTACGTAAGCCATGTATTGTGTTTTAATATCATGATATATAAGTTACCTATTTTGATGAATCAAAAATAAGTACTATATATATGCTACATCATCAAAACACCCAAATTGTGACATTGTTCGCTTTCTATGAGGAATCGTTGGTTGGATGGCCAGCTTCAAGTTTAGACAGCGCCATCTATCAGTGAATGTCAAGGTAACGCAGAAAGGTGATCAATCTTACACCCATATGGTTCAGAGTGTACACTCATGTTTAACTTATCGATCCCCACACAATGTCAACATAAGACTTATCAAATATTCAGGGATTCTTAAAACACTTATGGACGGAATCAGAGGCGTGAAATATGTCTGATATGGATAAATTAAAAACCTCTCTGTGTCGCAGGTGGAGGATGGAATGGAACACCTGTCATATTACACAACATTATATCAGTAACTTAATTAGTCAGACTCATTATCAGCCCATTGTACACATGTGACATGAAGACGCCGGTGCATCATGGGAAGACATGGATATTGTTATATGTAAACCAGCAAAATGTGTATGGCGTAATGTTGAGTACAACAATTTAAATTTATTTTTATAAGAAATAATGACACTAACCTCAAATAGTGAGATCAAGAGAAATAACTTTTTCTCTAACATACACCTATAATCCCTTACCAAAGGTCTTTCCTTGCATAACACACTCCTTGCCAAAGGTCTCCCCTTGCATAACACACCCCCTTGTCAAATGTTGTTCCTTGTCTAACACTTTCCCTTGCAAAAGGTCCTTCCATGGCTTATATAGTTATATAGTCCTTGCCAAAATATATTCCTTAATTAACGAATATATTCCCTTCCCAAGCTTACTATTCTCATCCGTGCAAGTGGCATTGCACTTTGCACTGCCTCGACCGCACCTACTGATTGTGGTTGACTTAACAGAGCTAACAGGGGTTATGATCATAATTAATATCGATCTGAATTCTGCAACATCAGCCTCGACACCTGTACCAAGAGGTGGAGGGAAAAGAGATCATAATTGTATTTTCTCATTTCTGTTCTTGTTATTTATTTCCAGATTTCTACTTTTTACTTTCTTCTTTTTCTGGTAGCTACTGAGCATGAAAATATCTTTAAACGAGATAAACACAAGGTTTATTAAGACTTAGAATGGGAATTACACGGTGGAAACCAGACGTGTATACATATGGTAATAAGATGCAAAAAACCTTTTAGAAAAACTCAAAACCTGATTGGAATGCAATCACTTGAAGGTCTAGAAGGGTAATCACAGTTCATACCTGTATCGCCTAATGCTAACCTTGGATCCGCTGATCAATAATCACAGTGTAGATAAGGCCCTACTTCTCACACCACCTCTCAAGCTTTGGGTCTCAGCCTCTAGAGGCTTTGTAATGGGCTTGTTGTGATGATTTGTGGTGTCATTATGGCACTGTGGGTCATCCTATGCAAGCATAGATCGCCCACTAGCTCACATCAGCTGGCACCATAACTCATCCCAATGCCAATTCAGTTTAACAACACATTGGGCAGCTATTACTTATCAGATAACATCACCAAAAGTACATAAAAATGGTAATATATGGACATTACAATTATTTCATGAATAAAACAGCAAGAAGAACACACAATTTTATAACTCTGAGAAACAGCTTGAACCAAATTATTGGAAAATCAGTCACCAACAGTCACCGACATAATAAAAGAAGCACAAATCTGAGAATGTTCCCTACTTTTCCACAAAAGATATCCAGTATGCTGATGTCCACTCAGGATGATTTTCCACTTGTCATTCCTGTCTGCAATTAGAAGCCTTGGCTCAGTGGTCAGTTCCTCCGTAACTCATACACGATTACGTCAGCAAGTCCTCTCGGTACTAATGACGATTGAGCAAAAACACTCAATATTATACGTGAACCAAACAAATGATATAACAGAGGAATAGAGCATCAGACACAAATAATGGCCATAACTAAGGTGCTAATTTATCTATAATACACTGGAGTTGATGTGGTTGCACTCCATATAGTGCCAATGAGAGATAGTTCACTCCAAATGGGAAGACGTGACTGCTTAATAGCAAGAAGGAAGAACCATCATTCTATTCCCGCTTAACTACAGGCTATTACTGCTGAACTACAGGGTATTACTGCTGAACCACAGGGTATTGCTGCTGAACCACAGGGTATTACTGCTGAACCACAGGGTATTACTGCTGAACCACAGGGTATTACCACTGAACCACAGGGTATTACTGCTGAACCACAGGGTATTGCTGCTGAACCACAGGGTATTGCTGCTGAACCACAGGGTATTACTGCTGAACCACAGGGTATTACTGCTGAACCACAGGGTATTGCTGCTGAACCACAGGGTATTGCTGCTGAACCACAGGGTATTACTGCTGAACCACAGGGTATTGCTGCTGAACCACAGGGTATTGCTGCTGAACCACAGGGTATTACTGCTGAACCAAAGGGTATTACTGCTAAACCACAGGGTATTGCTGCTGAACCACAGGGTAATTCTGCTGAACCAAAGGGTATTACTGCTAAACCACAGGGTATTGCTGCTGAACCACAGGGTATTGCTGCTGAACCACAGGGTAATTCTGCTGAACCACAGGGTATTACTGCTGAACCACAGGGTATTGCTGCTGAACCACAGGGTATTGCTGCTGAACCACAGGGTATTGCTGCTGAACCACAGGGTATTACTGCTGAACCACAGGGTATTATTGCTGAACCACAGGGTATTACTGCTGAACCACAGGGTATTACTGCTGAACCACAGGGTATTACCACTGAACCACAGGGTATTGCTGCTGAACCACAGGGTATTACTGCTGAACCACAGGCTATTACTGCTAAACCACAGGGTATTGCTGCTGAACCACAGGGTAATTCTGCTGAACCACAGGGTATTACTGCTGAACCACAGGCTATTACTGCTGAACCACAGGGTATTACTGTTGAACCACAGGGTATTACTGCTGAACCACAGGGTATTACTACTGAACCACATGGTATTTCCTCTGAACCACAGGGTATTGCTGCTGAACCACAGGGTATTACTGCTGAACCACAGGGTATTACCACTGAACCACTGCATTTTACTGCTGAACCGCTGAATATTACTACTGAACCACAGAGTATTACCACTGAACCACTGAGCTTTACTGCTGAACCATTAAATATTACTGCCGAACCACTACGTATAAACACTGACCCACTGAATATTACTGCTGAACCACAGAATATTAATGCTGAACCACAGAGTATTGCCACCGACCCACTGAATATTACTACTGAATCACTGAGTGTTACCACTGAACCACTGAGTATTGAATACTGAGTATTACCACTGAATATTACCACAAAACCACTCTGTATTACCACTGAACCACTGAGTATTAATACTGAACCACCACTGCAGTGCCATTTAACCACTGAGTATTGCCGCTGAACTACAGATTATTTTTACTGAACCACAGATTATCCTCAGCCTCGTAGAAGAAGTTAAACAATACATTGGGCAGGACATGATATTTTATATTGCCTTATTCAACCAGGTACAGGGATAAAATAATTTGACTTTTATCTCTCCTCCTCAGAACTAAATTGCATGCACCTGTTCAATTCCACACAAATGTTCAGTTGATGCTTTATTTAATACATATATCAGACAGGTTTAGATAGACAAGTGTAAACATAATTGCTATTCATACAAATGATTGAATTGATACACAGGACTGATGGCGTTCCCAATGTATAGGCAGCCACTTGATCTTAGTAACATATGTGTGACGGATGCCAGAAACCAAGTTGTTAATGTGTACATAGATCAGAGTGATGTCCCGATTGATATACCCTTGATAATGGTGTCATTATTACTAAGAATCATCATTCTGTAGTACGATAAATAATACAATACAGTTGATAACTCTTTCCCTTTGTAAACGCTCATATATAGAGCTCTCAAATAATTGAGATATTCTTATACCACAAAAGAAGTCTGAATAGCATACGTGACGCCTTGTAAGAAAGCTGTGTTTTGCAATATGACCCCCCCCCCCCCCGGTAAAAAGACAGATCTCTTCCTGCCTGGCATACGTAAGGTTGATAACCGGAAGTACGGCCATTGTCATGCGCAATGTGTGATGGTAAATAAACCCGAGTGAGACAGATTGTAATTGAATAAGTTGTTGACTTGGCACATGTCACGCGAGAGTAGGAGATCATGGATATGAGGTCATGGATGTGAGGTCACATAAACATATCAAAAATACTTCATGAAATGAAAGTTACCCCAAAAATATTCTAATCAATTCTTCCGGAATTGATTTTAACATCAATTGCTTTCGGTTACCGACGTAAAACTGAAACGTATTTATTATTTATTACACACAAGCGAATGTGAGTAAAATAGCATCGCATATCATAAATGGGGAGATTGAATATAGAGGTTTTGACTTGCACATTGCTCTTCACACACTACAGCCCCCGGTGTGCCACAAGGCTGTGGTTTGGCATCTATCAATATAGCGGCCACAGAACTATTGATGTCAATGTCACTGGGGCAGGCATTATACCCACATTGTGGTCTCCATGTTAGATGTCTACGGCAATTAGCCTACCATGTACAGCATTGTACAACCCATTTATCTTCTGCATATGTTAGACGTGCTGAAAAGCATTTCAGAACCACAATATGACTTTTAATTTATGCAGTGTTGACATTATGCATGTAAATCCCAAAGAGTATTCATCGTTGATATGCTTGATTGTAGTATTAATATGTCATTTAAATCATGACAACCTTATTCAAGTCTATTACAGCTTTTTCAAAAATATATTTCAATCATCTTGATAAACAATATTATACAATATTATTTGTTTGGGTTTTTTTGTCACTTTCAATATTATTTCAGTTAGATATCATGACGAGACTAACATGTGGCCGATATAGTGCTGCCTCATTGGATTGTCATGTTGCAGGTCCTTAACATGACAATGCATCCAGTCACAGACTTACAATGACAGTGGGTTAACCCTCTAGGCACGGGCCTCAGCTCATATGAGAAATCTAAACAACATGAACAATATGAATGATAGAGAGACTTTAAATTAATCAATTATATTGTTTATTATAGATTTCATTTGTTTCATTCGCTTACTTTATTTTATTGATAATTCTGTATGCCACATGTTATGAGGTATATAAAGGTCCTATTCAAAACCAAGTTGCTATGAATATTTAACCTTTGAAAACCTTTTATAGCCATCAATTAGTGCAGGCATAGTTTATGATCCATGATGATTTAGTGCCTGTAATACTGAACCTAGGTTGAGCTATATTGAATCCCCTGTCCTCCGCTTGTCACACGCAGTGAGGTGGGGATTAGGCAGTTATCAGTCCAGCATATCGAAGCCGCCACGCATTTGGTAAACACTTACTTATAGGAGCTTTTTTCTTTCTAACTAACGCTCCATCTGGGTATCATCAGCCCTTGTTTGCGTTTAATCATCTGTATGTTTTATGCATTTTATGATCTCCTTATGGTTGGGACAAGTACGTCGGTCATGTTTTATGGTATAGGAAGAGGGATATTTACTACTAAGTTGTTCTCACTCCAATCAGTGCTCCACGCCTGGCTATCAAAGGCCCTGGTTTGTGCTATCATGTCTCCATATCTTTCAAAAGAAAGATATGGAGTCTTTCTTCGAAAAGGGCAGGGCATTGAAGTCCATTGACAAGCTCCTGAACAGATATAGCATTAATTGTGCCGAAGAGGTTAAAACAAGCAAACACGATCTAATAATACTAAGACCTTCAGTCATTTTTTCAGGCTATTGAGTCGTGAAATTGTGCACAGGAAATGACATTTGAAACAGAAAATCAACTCACAAATTCAAATTGTAATCTATAATATCCTTTAATAAGCATTAGGTTATAATATATCATTATGTGTCTGTACCGAAACTGGAGTAAACCTAATTAATAAGATACTTCGTGGCCTTCCAACGTCTAAGCAGGTAGTGTGAATTGTTAAAACCAAGTATTCCAAACGTCTTATGGGCCTAAACATAGATCTTATTTTATTTGGGATGATAAACAAAATAAACATGATACAAAACAAAACAAAATAAATAAAAGCGCGGATGGAATACACGGGTATACGTGAATGAACAAGATATATTTTGTTCCCTTTCTTTGCATTTAGCATGAATATTTGTTTCCTTCACCTCCATCACTGCCAAACCTGGCGAATGTTGGTTTACTACTATCATATGTCAAACTTTCCAACTAGATCTTTAGACTTTTCTCGCCAGACAATGCAAAAATGGTAAAAGAAAAAGACCAAAAAGCACAACTAAATAATCTGTTACGAATGCATTGGGATTTGTTACCTCCTATACACAACCAGAATAGTGGTTCGCCTCCAGTATACCACTGTAGGAATTTAGCCGGCCGTGGTTGGCTGCTTGGTGTTTGCCTCCGAGGTCAACATTGGCTAATCGGCAATTGCATCCGTTGTCATGGCAACAGTCTCAGGAGTGACCGCTGGTTAAACATATTTCAGGCAGGAAGCCTGGCCCCCTGATTGCATGTGAGCTTCATAGGGGCAATAAGAGGGGTGAAATGGCTATCCTAGATCAAATATGGAACAGGGTATGAAACTAGGCACCCCACAGGACACTCCATCATATCAAATAGGACGCCTGCCACCCTATGTAACAGTATATAACTTCACCACATACCATGCTTGAATACCAAATATGGGCCTCCGTATTATATATAACCCTCCCATTCCCCCTGTGCAATATGTCTGCAAACCTGACTCTTTATGGTATTAGGTACTTCCTATTTATTTTAAATACATATAATTTAATAAAATAATATATAATGAGAAAGATACATACTTTACAGTCATATATGAGTTGCCTCAAAACATTTCTGCTTATTTCGGAATAAAACATTATTCATAAATGATTATCATTCTAAATCAATGCTTGCCTTTAAATACCATTAACTATGGATAAAGTTATATATTTGCATTGTATGTGCACGAATGTAAATTGTCCTATTATGTCATGAATGTTTAAATGGATGTAGTGGAATTAGTGAAACCCCTCATGGATTGCTCTGGTAGAATCAACATGACAGTAATAGACATGAGGTTATATCCTGCTGGCTAACGACATGGCAGATAATTAACATTATGTCAATCCACAACCCCTGTAATTATCTTTATTATCTGTTCCAAAACTAGGTTTTGCCCGATGCCTTCCCTGGCGATGTTTATACCACATGTTTAGGTCCAGAGAGGAGTCATAGTCAGTCAAGAGATACATAAACAAGGCAGAGCCGCCACAAGATAGACATTGGTATTAGAGATTTGATGTTTGATATCATGTGTCACGTGAGGGGCGATCCTGGGCGGTAGGAGCTTGGAGATAGACATTGGTATTAGAGATTTGATGTTTGATATCATGTGTCACGTGAGGGGCGATCCTGGGCGGTAGGAGCTTGGAGATAGACATTGGTATTAGAGATTTGATGTTTGATATCATGTGTCACGTGAGGGGCGATCCTGGGCGGTAGGAGCTTGGAGATAGACATTGGTATTAGAGATTTGATGTTTGATATCATGTGTCACGTGAGGGGCGATCCTGGGCGGTAGGAGCTTGGAGCTAAATATGGATGTGATTCTTGTTAGAAGTGTATAGAAACACACAGAATGGACAATACCATTAGACTGTATATTCCCCCTGTGGATGGGAAGACTTGGGGGGATGGGGCTGCAGGTTTATAATGGCATTGACACATCCCATATGGCATATGGTTGTGTGAGCAGTACCAGAGATGCAGGCAGTCTTATGCAATACCCGTCCTCTATATCTGAGAAGAATTCCAATATGTGCAAATATCATAGTGTATTTGTATGCAATAGACGTAGCTCAGGGACACTGTCTCCCATGGAATATAACGTACTTATGTCATGAAATAAAACATAATCTGATCAGGCTCAAACATCGGGCTGAGAAGCAGTCCTTGTTTATTGCATAACCTGAGATTTTATTGAGCATTAACTGGATAGCTCAATAAGATCGCCGAGGAGGTATTGCAACATATCCCTCTCATCCTTAGACTTATTGAAGCAATATCTGCCGCCCTTAGACTCATTAATCATAATATTTACCATACAGTGTTCATACTGACTGATCTGTGACACAGAAGTGGCTTAATTGTTGTATTCAGATTCCCTGTAACTCAGATGCTGATCTTACATGCTAACGTCTTACTGGAAGATGAAAACATTTTCAGTTTAACAATGAGCTTATTCTTCTACTTCCACATTATGAAATATATAATTTGGATTTGGGGATTATAACAGAGAAAAAAAGGTCTAGAGGGTAAAGTATTGTTCATTGTTTTATTTGGCATCTGCGTAGAACATATATTCGAAGATACAATTCAAAGCTGCACTTTATGTTACAATGTAAACAATATGTAATCATAGCAATATTACCCTTCCATAGCAGGGACTTACATTACACATAAATGAATATAAAGGGCATCAAAAGTTGTTAAAACATTTCACGGGACTCATAGCTTCTTGCTCTTTAATATTAGTTCAGCAAAGATTATTTTGATCTCACCATATTTAGTTATTTACAAGGTTTAGAATAATGTTTCTTTAAAAATGGACAACACCTCAAAATGACCTCCAAATAGCCGCATTATCTAATAGCACGGATCCATCGTTAGTCCTCTGCCTATCCGTGACTTTCCCAGGATGCTGGATGATTTGTTAATGAACCTTATTAGCTTAACACTACATAAGGCGGTGAACTGGTACAGTCAGCTGCCTGCTTTTCAGTTGGAATGTGAAGGTTTTCACACATCATTTAACAGGTGTGTCTGTACAGCAAACGAGAGAAAAAAACTCAATTTCTACTTGAGTTGGGAAATCTCTTTTTAACCAAGTTTTTTCTGACTGGCAGAGTTCAGTGATATTTGATCACGTGATTCTTATTGATTCCGTAATATTGTAATTATTGTAATTATTTCATGTTAAGGCGTTTTCACTCGGCATCTAAAGAAATGATGAGGGATTACTTTTTATCTGGTAACCACGCAATTTTAAGTGGTTAGCTGAAGTCTCGCCACTATCTGGATCCAGTGTCACGTGTGTCCTTGGAAAAACGATACCGGACGAGATCGGAAAGGTACATCAAATATACACTATTTTTCAAAAATAATGCCACACATACAATGCATAAATCTTGTTGAAAAATAAACCTGGGGGATAACTGTTAATGATTTTCTTGAAAATGGAAATCGTTGTTATTGTGTGGTTTTGTTGTTCTTTAATGTACATCCGGCAAAACAATGACATTTATATAAGACATTAGAACAATGTGTTGCAGTTAGGTCAAGTGACGTTGATGCAATGTTTTATTTTTGTTGTACAATCAGGACAAACATGCAATTGAAAAAATACTGACATGTCTTCCTCATATTTACAATGTTCACCTCAAATTTCGACAGACCACGTTTCCGGCTCACCGCCCCACATCAAGTTACATAAGTTCAGTGTTCTCCAATCACCAATCAGCAAAGCCCAGACAGGTGTTCTGGAGAGGTCTGAGTTTGGTACTTTTCATGACATATCCCGTTTGCTTGAGATTTTTTAATTACCCAACTCTTTGGGTGGTAATTCATATTTTATGTATGATTATATCTAAAACCTCCCCCAAAAAGCTTTGATTATTCTTTGGATGACATTAAATATAAACACTTGATTTCAGTCTGGCTGCAAAACATAGCCCCCCTGCCAATCTCTCCGACCAATGATTAAATATAGTGGAGTTGTACAGTTCTGGTTCCGGTAAAGTTGTATCATAGTTGACATATCAGTGTTTAAATGAATCCTCAACTCGCCCACACCAGTGTTAAGAGACAAACATTGTGCACATCTCGGCAGGATGCCAATTGGTTTTGCCGGGTAAACTTATAGATGTAGACATCGTACGTATATATTGCAAGATTCAAATTCTGTCTAGACATCTAAACATCTCCTGCAGATTTTATTACCGGTTTACTTTTCACCAAGTTTAGTTCCAGTAAGGTTTTTTAGAGAATTATTATTCTTAAACTTTGTATCACTTTTATATTACAATTTCTACAGTTCTGCACTAAACAAGAAATTCACGTGGAAATGACCGCTCTGCACTCGACTTGATTCCTCGTTAAACGTCATGTCCTTTAACCAAAAATGTCCTGTTCAGGACAAAGTGAGACAGAGAAACTACCCTCCATAACAGAACTTCTCTCTCACACCAGTCCGGCCTCCAAAAGTATAAACCTGCATACAGGATCGGTCACAAGTCATCAGTTTTCATAAAAACCTGATTGGTGAAGGAATATAAATCGATTTGTTTTGTATTGGCAGTTGTACTGATTGGTCAGTTTGTATTCCAGTTACAGTTTATAACCTGATGTTGGTCAATTCATATTTGATGATATATTTGTGAGCAAGGCAAGCATTTTTAGAACTTGGGGAATTCCAAATTTAGAATGGAATCAAATATAAGGCAACAACTGCAGAGGTTTGACAATCCTTGTCCAGTCAAAATAGGACAATCATGGACCACGGGCCATGGTGCAGTTGGTTAGAGCGCCAGCTTATTAGCACCAGTTCCTCTGTGGTGATCCAAAGGTCATGGGTTCGATCCTCGGCTGTGCCGAGATTGAATTCATGATACAATTTGACATATGAGCTGAGGCCCGTGCCTAAAGGGTTAAACCCGTTGTCCTTGTAAATCTGTGACCGGGTGGGTTGTCATGTCAAGGACCTCGACATGACAATTCAGTGAGGCAGCACTATATCTGCTACAAGTAGGTCTCATCAATTCAGTGAGGCAGCACTATATCTGCTACAAGTAGGTCTCACCAATTCAGTGAGGCAGCACTATATCTGCTACAAGTAGGTCTCATCACGAAATGACTGGAATAATGTTGAAAGTGATGTAAAACTCCAAATAAACCAAAGGACAATCACGGACATGTCGTTTAAATGGGTTTGTGTAGCGGGTGACTAACATCACTGATTATTGGAAGATTGCTTCGATTGGTTCACTTAAATATAGAATAGGGAAACCCCAAAAATTGTGACACTCACGTAAGACCGGAATTCCGGCCAAAACATACGGGCACCATCGACCACATTTGCTGTCCCAATTTGGGACAGTTATTAGTGTCTATGCAGAGATGGTAATTGAATACTACCAATGTAATGCAGAGTACAGAGACACATGAAGACTACAGAAATGTCATTCAACAAGTGTTATTCACTGATATGAGGGAGCGATAGGAATAACATGCTTACGTTCTTTTCAACATATTATCAAACATTAAATTAATGACTCTGACATAATTCTAGTTGTGTTAACCACCACACCCAAGTCTAGTCATCACAGTCTTAATGTCTTTGGATGTAGTCTGGTGAGAGGTCATGCATAAATCATGGACCTGGAACGGAGAAGATATGCATAAAACATGGATCTGGAACGGAAATGTTCAGGAGCTGCTGTGACACGTGAGGAGAGGTTGCTGATTCACTCATGAGACTAGCGAGTCCAGTTAGGGCAGCACTCATTTAGCGTGCATGTAACTAGTATCTTCAAGTGTTTACACCACTAACAAACTTAATTGTAAAATCAGCATGGGTGGACTTTAAACAGAAAATTGTAAATCAAAGTGTGAGGCGCACAAGACGTCGTGTATTTGGAACTGGAGGCTTACAAGATATCTTACACTTTCCCACAGAATGACATTTTGAACATTTAAATTCCAATGTAGAACGCGACGCCCCAAACAAAGAGAATCATACCCGGCTTTGGGCGTCATTGTCAGAGCCTACGCCCACGCCATTGAAATGTATATCGCAAACACTTTCACCACAAGACAAAGATTTCATCCGGAAATCGACAATTAATGCAAGCAG
Organism: Amphiduros pacificus; assembly: GCA_949316495.1. Classification (NCBI taxonomy): domain Eukaryota; kingdom Metazoa; phylum Annelida; class Polychaeta; order Phyllodocida; family Hesionidae; genus Amphiduros; species Amphiduros pacificus. The sequence goes on along the minus strand of OX439009.1, from coordinate 25,206,488 downwards.
CGCCGAATGCTGCAGCAGGTTGTACCTTATGCGAAATTGCTTTAACCAGCGTCAATATGAGCGCCACTATTCACTTATAACTACTGTGCCAACGCTACGATTAAGATATACAAGTAATAATACCTTTGTCATAACTTTCCATTTAATTGCATTAGAAAATTGTGAAATGGTGTTTTTACGACCCTTTCAGCAACTATGGCTATATAAGGTCGACTTTCTAGACTTTAAACCAGTGTGAAAGTAGCACTGCTAGCAGTGGGAGTCGAACCCACCACCTCCCGTCCCCCACTTATATAACCAATAATTGCCGAGTTCATTTGTATATAAAGTGGATATTATTCACCACGTGTAAGAACCCTGGATGGTTAATGCTAATAATAAATACTCTCTGTATTGCTTTAATATATGGTATGATTATAAGATATTTTGGTTTAAATTATAACTGCACATTTCCAGCTTTATCTCTGTGATTAGAAAAGGGTACGAGAGAGGTAGATAATATTGGGCTGGAAAGATGACCAACAGCATTGCCTCTGATTCAGTCACTAAGCCCATTTTATAGCGGATATTCAGAAAATATACAAATGAATGGTTGGAGGGAACCAACAATTACTACCAACAAAATAGTAACATTACTCTGCATGGCGAGGTAGAGTCATATACTACCTCTGCCACAATAGGCATGACACTGTCTCAACCTATTCCGCAAGGTCGATTGCATAATCCACAGACAAGTGCGCAATTGGTGGGCTTTACACATGTGCACTGCAATGCCAACCCAATTGGCTTATACTCGCACACACATCAGGTGCACTCACTTTCTGCCCAAACAAACGTGTGTGAAGTGTGTTACTTATTCACTTTTCACAGTTAATTATTCAGATTTTTTTCAAAATCGATAGACGAGGTTGTAAACATGTCATATTTGCAATATTCTGTTCAAAATGTCACTGGGATGTGTTTTGTAGCACTTTATATTAATGAAAATCCTAAAAAATAAAATTATCAACACATTATATGAAGCAAGCGGAAAAACCAGCACAGGTCATTTCAAAGGTCACCAAATTTTGCATGAGGGTTGAGGGGTGTCCAAAAATGCTAGCCATCAAATATTTTCCCGGCACAATGGATAGTTACAAGATGGTGCCACAAACAATTTTAAAATTATCATTATTAATCAAACAAATAAAAACAAAAAAAAACTAGCGCAGATCAATTCAAAGGTCACAAATATTTGAACACCCCTTAACAATCATACAAAATTTGGTGACCTTTGAAATTACCTGCGCTGGTTTTGTCTAGCTTTGAATATCAGAATTTAAGGTTTTTTTACTACGATAATTTAAAAGTTGTATGTATTATATTTTATGGCTAGCTTATTTGGACACCCTCCAACCCTCATACAAAATTTGGTGACCTTGGAATTGACCTGTGCTAGTTTTATCCACTTGTGTCATATATGTGCTGATAGCTGATAAGTTTGAAGACAGTATTGCAAATATAACATGTTGACAACCTCATCTATTGATTTTGAAAATAAATAAATAAATCTGAATAATGAACTGTGAAAAGTGAATAAGTAACAAACTTCACACACATCCAAAACAATGACACCAGTTGACCGAGTTATGCTTGCACATGTATTTGTTGTAATAGTCACTTTCTTACCAAAAAAAGGCTGATTGGCTGTGTTATTACATGTGACAAAATATTTTACTTGGTGTCAATTGACCTCTAAAGAAACTTGTTACGGGCGTGATTTCTCAGTACTCACTGATTATGGTCAATTATTGCAGAGCTAGGTATAAATCCTGGCTCTGCTATGGAGAGTATAGTAACATACGATCATTGAAGAAATCCATCAATGATACACTTCTGTAAAATAAATGAAAAACAGGAAAGGATCACAATGACAGTTAAACAAGGACATTTCATGAGATCACATATAATTGCAATTTAGTTCATGCAGCAGATCAGTGTGAGTCCATTCTTCGCCATCATTTCTTGGCAGCTGCTGGCGATTAGTACCCGCGAATAGCCAGGTATGTCACTTCATGGTAAAAAGCGCAGCTCTCAAGGGTTCCTCAAACCTGGAAGTGCTTTCCAAAATCGTATTTCCAAACCAATATAGGTGATTGCAAGAGCTGTGTTTCAGCTCGTGACGACACTTGTGCTGCCACCTATGGCATTGCTATGTATCTGGCTTATTTGGCAGGCCATTGTGGGTGTAATGTGTGTGCTCTGAGACCTGGACGAAAGCTGAGTGTTAGCCCTGCACGCCCAAGACACACATACTGTGTGTCCTCAACCACTTTAACACCGGGCCGACTCAAGGAATTGACAATAATGGCAAATATACGTTGATGGTTACTGTCGGATCGGTTTGTTATTCGCCAAAATGTTACAGAATGGTCAAGAAATTGCACTTTAAAATATCAATTCAGATAGCATTATTAGGTCCTTTCCTCAGAATCATCTGGGATCGAGAAGGAGGAGCCAAAACAGCCTTTATATATGGTCTGTATACCAGACGTTAGAGCACACAAATGCAAAATCAGTGCAGAAAGGTCTGTCTGTCACATGAAGCACTGAAGTGACCAAGTCTGACACCAAAATAGTATGTCTTTTGTGTCAAGAAGTGTGCTCTTTTTTATCATAATTTGATTTTAATTCTATCATAATTTTCAGAGTTCTATATTGCATATTTGAAAATAAACGCAAATATTGACATACAAATATTATTGTATGCTTCTTGGGAGGAATGAATATTAACTGAAATAATCATAAATCTAGAAATCGGTTCAATTTTGAATGAAAGTTAAATTTTCAATACACTTTATGTCATTACTATGAATGCCAATATGTCATGCCATAGTTCTTACATCACATGATTGGCAAGATTAACTATTACTATTACTTACTTTCTTTGTTTTTAACAAAAATATAAAATAGTACATCAGGGATATAAAAAATTGTCATTATCATTCTTTGATTGATTCATAAAATGATTTACAATTTTGAATATTATTTAAATCTTGCATTTATCTTCAATTCACGTTTTTTTGTTATATTTTCTCTTCCAGAGGGCGTACAACGTTTTTTTTCTATTCCGCAATACTTGTTTTGAAACACAGAAAACATATATGACATTCAGAGATTTAAAAAAATAGAATAAACATGTAGATACACCATACTTGGTCTTATTTCGAGGTCAGACATGGCAGGCTCCAGGATTCGATGTGCCAGACTGGCCTGTCGCCACAGAATTTGCATATGTATAGGGAAGACAGAATATAAATGTGACTGACCTCTGCTGTATGTATGTCAGTTGCTGATGCCTCTATCTGATGAATTTAAAGCAGTATACAATTTACCATTAATTGGCTCATACAGACTTTTATTTGAAGTAGCCAAGGCCAGTGTTCTTGGGTTGACCATTTCTATTCAGACGATTCTGTTTTCCCTCTCAGTCAATCATTATATACCGAGTGAGACAGAGGCGATCAAACAACGAATCGTCAATTTCTCCTACAAACAACATTAAAAGGAAGACACATATACTGTCACCATTTACAAAATGAAAAAAAAACATATATTGTCACCGTTTGAAAAAAATGAAGAAACAAAGCACATAAAAATAGACTAGCGATTGGCGTTATTTCAGGAAGATATTTGGTGTAATTCTAAACTCAAATCAATGAAATGCATTAAAGTAGTTTGATATTTGTGTACTTTTTATAGTGGTACTCATAATTGCATATTTGTACCTAACATTTTTTTTGGAATGACTCTTTTTTAAACTTATTGCTTTTGTCTCCAACTGAATTAAATCTTGAAAATCAGTTTCACTTCTTTACCTTCCTCAAGCGAATGTTTTACTGAGCACATTTATATTGAACTTTTATAGTTTTTACAGAAGGATTTCCAACAGAACGAGGTAACATGTTATAATAAAAGACGTGTATTTGATATAGATTATATGGGCAAAGACAGAGAGATTTTGTGTATGATTTGACAGTTAGGAGGCGAGTCGCCCACCAATGAGGCAGGAATATTCATGGAGTTTGACAGCTTCGCATGTGAGCAAGTGTCAGATATTATAGTATGTGTGGCACTACAGAGGAGATGACATATTCTTTATATGTTAGATACATAATATCCACAGGGAGAAGACAATACACTGTAAAATGTAATACATTATATCAGGGCGGGTGGTAAAACACTGCACATATGATATATTATCATTATTTCTATTGGGACGAGATGACACACTATGCCCACATGATATATATTATCTACAGGGAAGGGATGACACACTTTGTACACGTGAAATATTATATCTACAGGGACGAGATGACACACTTTGTCCACATGATATATTTTATCTACAGGGAAGGGATGACACACTTTGTCCATATGATATATCATATCTACAGGAAGGAGATGACACATTTTGTCCACTTGATATATCATATCTACAGGGAAGAGATGACACACTTTGTCCACATTATATATAATATCTTCAGAGACGAGATGACACACTTTGTCCACATGATATATTATATCTACAGGGACGAGATGACACACTTTGTCCACTTGATATATTATATCTACAGGGACGAGATGACACATTTTGTCCACATGATATATTATATCTACAGGGACGAGATGACATCATGTACACACCAGATATTATATCAACAGGGGGATACCTTTTATGTGCACTGTAAACAGCTCATATCTATTAAGCGTATAATAAAAAACGTCGAATGTGAGTCACCATTTTACCCCATTTAAATCAACAACACGGAAGTGCACAAACAATCGGAAGTGTACAAAAACTCTCTAAGATCTAATTAATAAAACACAATACGGTAACCTGCAATCGCACCATATAACGAAATTATCCTCGAAAGGAAATATAGCCTGTGTCAGTCTTGATGGGAAGACAAAGTTCCCTTTTATGGTACGTACAGATAACCACCATCGATTGGAGACGGCACGTCCATAATAACATAACAAGTGGAAATCACATCTCTGTTCACCGTGCATACACACTGGGACGACTCCAGGCAGCACAACACCCAAAAATGTGACCACGGTATTTCAACATCCGCCACTCAGCCAATCAGATGTGGCGAGCAGGTCAGGATACTTTAGTATTTCTGTCAGCGGTCAACTTTATGTATTTTCTATTCAAAAGTCATATTTGAAATCAAGAAATATCGCTCTCTCTTAACCCTTCAAAATAGCACTGCACTCAATGCAGTAGGGGGGGGGTAAGTTGGGGTTAAGGGGGGCCCGAGAGACGTGGTCCAGGCGTGGTGTCTAATATTGCTTTCATACCCGTGAAGCATTCTGCCATTCTGTATAAAGTGGTGACTAGGGATTAGTGGCAGGGCTGCGTCTCAAGCTGCTGATCACTAGTCTCATACATATACATAGCGTATGTACGAGAATACACGAGACATCGATAGTAGTAATCTGAAGGTTAATGAGGTCTAAACCGAGCTGGTGCTCACATCCGAGTCAAAGTGAACGAGAGGTATACCATAACTGGGTAATAGATACACTGGATGCCTCAGAGTCCAAGAAGCACAAATACAATTACTCTAACACACAATCACAAACACAAGCACAAAAAACAACAACATGGAATAGAGCAAAATTTTACCTTTAGTATAAAAAATATGGCGGAGACATTTCCACATGACATATAACTCCCGATCTACATGATTCATTAAAAAAAATCTTTAAATTAATATATTGTAGTTGATTCTAATTTTCATCCCAATCCCTTAACCTTTCAATGCCCATTCAAATTAGTGATATCAGACTTTCAAATAGTGATTTTATGTAGTGTATTACTCTGAAACGAAATGGCAAATATAAGAATATCACTTCTTCATATGTATCAGCATTTCACATTCAATGGCTCTCGGTCGTAGGATATCACGTGTCATAGAACCAGTGCATTGTGGGAAGGCGGAAGGAGTAGCTCAACAAACAACGTCGTATTGGCTTCCATTTGATTTTAACTTGAAGGCTATTATATTTAATTAACAGCGTAACATCCATATCTATTTAGATTCATAACAAGTCCAAGCGAACAGTCAAACTTCACTGAATTGTGAAACTAAATTGGTATTTTCTCCCTGGGTGAGTTTGATTTCATCCAATTTTTGGTGGACGCCATGTATTGTTTGGTTTGGCGGGAAAGATGTTGTAGTCAATGTCGAGGTATCGACCTGCTATGTAAGTGTGCTTCAAGAGAATGTCCTTGAACCCATTCTTCTTTATCAAGGTGTCTTTCCATAGGGAACGAGGTGGGACGGGCTAACCAAGGTATAAATCTGTATGGAACTCTAATCAGAAATGTTATATTTCATATATCTTATAATTGCTCTTTTCATGTCTTGGAATGAATATTCAGGTTGTAAATCTACAATATATCCATCCATTGCCAGTCCTATCTGGTTTTTGTGAATACCATGTGTCCAAAGGAGTTGTGAATACAACTGAGTATGGAATGAACTTCGACGATACTTCAGTAATGGGTTAAGAAGGATGAAATACAAGGTGGAAGGGGTGAGGTAGTAAGAAAAAGTGAACTGAATTGAACATGGAATGTGATAGGGCAATGAATTGGATTGAGTATTTGATGGGATTGTGAATTTGGATTAAGATTAGTATGTGAAATTCTTTTGAGTAGTTTTGATAGTCGTTTAAGAAAAGCTTATTCCATCTTTTGCATATGTACTTTTTATTCATTGCAAATAAGCTTTAAACAATTTTGTACTTATGACCGGCATCTCAAGACCTCTTCCTCTTCATTATCAAATGATATATATGCTATAATATCTGCATTCCAGTTTTATAGGCGATTAATGTAAATTCCAAAATGAGAAAACCCCTTGACAGGACTCAATAGTGCATAGTTTATTTGTCTCCCAGTGGGTTTGGTTTGGTTATAAGGATATGTAAGGTTTCTTCCAGGCAAGGTCCTAGGGCGGAAATATGGGGTCAATAAGCCTACCAAATCCGAACCAATTGACGAATATCTCATTTTGTTGGTGCGGATCTGCAGTGGTGAATAAAATACGAAATGAAGCAAGTTTGAAACCGAAATGGTTTGTAGAGGGAGGTGTTTGCCACTGCTCGCCTAGTGCAGTACTTTAGTCCTCGGGTCGTGTCAAGCCTACCAATCCACGGGACTAATGATTGAGTTTGTCATTTCAATAAATACAGGATCTGACTTTGAAGCCATGTTAGATCTTCTAATATTGCACCTTGAACCACTAATTTTCATAGAATAGCGCTTTTGCGAGACCGCTTATTTTGCAGCCTAAATCTTAAACAAAAATACTCCCAACTACAGCGTTGCACAAGGAAAAGATCAGTATCAGATCTTCAATTGCAAAGTACACATTTGTATCATGAATTATGGATGAAGTGTAAGTAACAGTTATTATCACTCACCGTGAGAAGGGAGCATCAGAAATTAGAAATGAGGCACAAGAAGTGTCCTTCAGGGATCCTTTATTATTCATAGAGAGAAACCAGGTTTCCATCTAATTGCATAGAAACAACAGATATCTGCTCCCTCCTACATCATAATCAGCTTGACATTGATCTGTATGCATCTGTCACAATCTGAGCAATATCTAATAATTTGGATTAATTCCTGATTGGTTGAATATAGAACCCATAGATAACTATACCGAATTCTGACTTCCAATTTTAGATAGGATATTCATGTACCCAACGTTTACATACTTTACTTCAAATCCTGGGCAAAGAGCATTGTGTCTTTAAAGAGCAGTATCTTTTAAGTATTTGAAATAATTCGCTTGTTACAATATTCTAGATGATATGTAGCATTAGGAATACTCTAGACCTTTGTTTTCCATGTGGTATGTTTACCCTAGAGAGTCATTTATCGCTCTATTCAGATTTCAAAAGACTTCAGAGAGAGAGAGAGATATGCACTACTATTCTCCCTGGCTTAAAGCTGACAATCAATGCCTGACTGTGCCATGCAGAATGTATCAGAGCTATGTCCACATTTATAATGTACACAGTGCCGCAGTTGACAGAGATAGTCTCAATGGGTCCAACTATCAGTCCCCACATCATATACGTCACTGCAAGCAGACACAGATTTCTTCTCTCCATTACCAGTCAACAATGTCCACAACTAGCCATCCATCAATGGACAAAACTAGTCAAAAGTGTAAGAGACTAGCCATCACTTTCTACAACAAGATAGCAGTCCAGAACTTGACAATAGTGTCAACGATCAGCCATCAGTTTCCACGACTAGATATCAGTGTCCACAAATAGTTTACGAACTATTCAACAACATCCACAGATAATCATACATGTTCATAACTAACTCATCAATGTCCGCAACTAGCCATAAATATTCACAACTCGTCAACAATGTCCACAACGAGCCATCAGTGTGCACAACTAGCTACCAGTGTCCACGATTAGTCAACAGCAATGTCATCAACTAGCCAGCAATGTCCACAACTAGCCATCAATGCCATCAACTAGCCAGCAATGCCCACAACTGGCCATCAACTAGCCATCAATGTCATCAACTAGCCAGCAATGTCCACAACTAGCCATCAATGTCCACAACTAGCCATCAATGCCATCAACTAGCCAGCAATGTCCACAACTAGCCATCAATGTAATCAACTAGCCAGCAATGTCATCAACTAGCCAGCAATTACATCAAATAGCAATGTTATCAGTTGGTCATTAGTGCATAGAACTAGCCATGCAGTGTCCACAACCCGTCCACAATACCAACAACTGGACATCAGTGTCCACAGCCAACTATCAGTGTGTAGGACTTGGGAGGAATGTCCACAGCTTTCCACAATACCAACAACTGGACATCAGTGTCCACAACCAGCTATCAGTGGGTAGAACTTGGAAGGAATGTCCACAGCTTTCCACAATACCAACAACTGGACATCAGTGTCCACAGCCAGTTATCAGTGTGTAGAACTTAGGAGGAATGTCCACAGCTTTCCACAATCTGCCATAATCGCCACATGATTACCGACTTTTTGGAAGATTCAGACGCATCACATTATAAAAAAAGTGGCAAAATATAAATCCAGGGAACTCAGACAACAAAATGAAACAAACTGGCTGAAATACGAATATACATCTGATATATCTTCATAATACGTGTTTGAAAGTATTGTTTTGGCAATTTCTACTGATTCTGTGGATTTGTTTATACTGTAAATACAAAGCCACTGCAACATTACAAATCAAATATCAAGGCTCATGATCCAAACTGTTCAAAAAAGCTGCATGGAAGTAATTGTCTTTCTTCATAATTCCTAAAATGATATGCCAAATTTGGGAAAATTATAATCCGATTTTGCCTCAAACACAATCGATGTACAATGATAACATTCTACAATATTTTCATTCAGTGGATTTGCTTTAATCAGATTCCAATGTATTTCTACTAAAGAATTAATATCCCTATTTTAAAGCTATGGCTACCACACAATGTTGTAAACAGAAGGTCTAAAGCCAAGTATCCAAAACGTCACAATTATGAGAAATGCAGGCATGAAGGTGAAATGTTCTTCGAAGATTTGGGTGACACACGACATTATTTCCATTCTTTGCCCTGATAAGTCATTGCCTCACAAGCATTATTTGTAACTTGATTTTATTGCCCCTGAGGAGTAAATCTAAGGTGTAATTATTGTACAGATTACTGTGATTCGTGTGACAATAATTGATAATGTGGTTGAAAGTGCATTCAACCCATAATTATGAAAACGAGGCTTTTGTGGCACTCTCCGCTGATGGTAAAATGATGCACCCGCTGCAATATGTCTTCTGGGGTCAGCAGCCTTGATGCATGGTGTCTATTCAGTAGCAATACAACTGGAATAGGATCTCAATCCCATACTATTGACCGTTATATCAAACAAGGATTCTGTGTATAATATCCCATGCAGGGAAGTGGTTTAATCAATCTTTGGTAAATTGCAATCTCACTGCTAATATCTTGTGTGCATACATAACATTTATATTATATTAATTATCACCTGTGTCAAAAGTTCATTGGTTTTAAATAGGTAATAACAATGTAATAGCAATAATGTTTACCAAGATGGAAATTTAGTAAATAAATAATATATATATATATATATATATATATATATATATATATATATATATATATATATATATATATATATATATATATATATTATCGATCGCATCTATCACAAAGATTTGAAATGTATATGCTATTGTCATTTAAACCGACTTCTTATTGACATATAATACTTTGATATAAAGTCTGGCATAGAATTATTCATTTTCATATCCAAATGAGACAGATTAGCTTCTAAGTGTAGTAATGTTGACTGAGTTACAACCCCCACCCCCTCCCTCAAGAAAAGGGGCTGCCATAATTAGCAATTATCTACAAGCAGTTTGAGGCCGTTTTTAATGTTCAAATACGCCTGATAAGCATTGATAAGAGCCACACAAAGACAGCAGAGAGCTTAATTATCACACCTGTGTTGAGAACAATAGGCACTGGCAAGAAGGAGACACTTAGGTTCCTTTGAACGAGAAACTTGCAAAACTGACATGGATATTCAGTAGATGGGATTTATAGATAACTTAGAAAAATTCAGGATTGGGAAGTGTGCAAAAATGGTATAACTCTGACCGCCATTCCAATCCCTGTGTGGATCCTCACAGTGTAATAAAGGTTCATAAGGGATGTTAACAGTCAAAAGTAATGATGAATATCACCTAATGCATACCTCCTGGTGCAGTCATCGGAGACAGGACATGCCTTTAATGACATGCTATGGTCACGTGACTCCACCTTCTGATCCACAATTGGTCTGCTTTCTTCACATAGATCTAATAGACTGGACTAGCTGAGCATTAAATCAGTTTGTAGCACGAGATCAATCTCATGGGAAAGTCAACTGGCCACACAAAACCTCTCGCCAGCCATTTCTTCATCGGTCGCTTACGTAATATGTGCCGAGACCAATGGCCTCTCTATGCTGAAGGTTTGGTTGCTATTAATCTAATTAGGGGCATGTAATACATGAGGCATCCACAGGTTAAACAGTGCAGCCATATTGGGTCACATTGAGGATCAGATGTGACATAAGGATTATTGATTGAATTTCATCACAAAAGCGAGAATTACCAAATAAAAACGGGTTCTTTATAACAAAGAATTACAAATGCCTGAGAGCATAAAACTGCCCACTCCATCAGTGCTGTGTTGGTCTCATGTATATTGTATTGCCAATCAAGAGCACTGACATATATGTAAACCCTTGCCTCATAACCCAATAACGGATTGCACAAGCAAATCACCTGATGGTATATTATTCATAGGACACTTGCTTGTCAGATGCCAAGTGAGAGTGACCCGAGGCAGTAAGTCATCTCGATTTCCACAGTGACCGCCTCCATGTATGTCTGAGCAGTTTGGCCAGGATTTATCTGTATTGTCCATGATCCATGCTGACCGCTCCTCTTGCTATATACATTATGTATATCGTTTGGGGACAGGAATATTGAGAAAACCCAGCTTTCACTCTTCCCGATTCTGAAGCTAAATCTCGCGTGATTCCCTTTGGTGGCGGCCATATTGGAATCGCCATGTTGACAAGTGGCGACTGTAATGAAGCTTGAGGTGGCCATCTTGGCTTTCACACCTCCGCTAACACGCCCCCTGGGGGACTATTCTGTTAGTATTCTCCTTCTGTGTGGTTCCTTACCATAGGCAAGTTACATCAAACTTTGACTGCCAACTATTTCTTGTAGCAATCACACCCCATCGCCACTCTTCCTGCATTAACCTTGTTCCCAGTGGGAAGGCAATGTTCTGTTGGAAGTATAAGAATGCATACAGTATGTATGGAGAAAAAGTCCCAGGGTAATGACAGCTAATAGTGGTATCAATACAGGCGGCTGTGGACGAGAAGGCCCCTCTCTTGGGTAATAATATGTTGTTGACCGTGCCATGCTCGTCCAACAAATGGTCAACTCACTTTGTAGAACTCTCCTCAAATGGCAAAATATGTAAATATGTTTGGAGTAATCACATTCTTCTGCCTGAGTGACATGGTAACAGGAACTATGTTCTCTAACATGGGGTTCACGGACATACTTGTAAAAACAAGAAATATGCACACATATTAAAACATCGCTTACACGTTTTTGATATAATCCAAAAGATTATATAAATTTGTTGAATACATGTATATATTTACTATTATCTTCTCTTGTTGAACGAAAATGAGCAAGATATTCACATTGCAGACAGATCCACCACACAGAGGAGAGCAGTGTTTGGCTATGACTCTACACTCTCCCAGTGTTGTGTGGTGTCTCGTTTTATACCAGACATCATCACCAAGCCTTGATGCAAGACTTCATCCCATGTCATGCATACCAGCCAAGTTAGGACTCATCTCTGACAAGTTGCAATACTTACAGGGTCGATTGGACAGGAATGTGTTATTGGTATCCAAAGAAAAGCATGGTGTTTGAATGAATTGTCAGTAATCCATGGTTTCCACAGTGACCCATGGTTTCCACAGTAACCCATGGTGTCCACAGAGATCCATGGTTTCCACAGTGACTCATGGTATCCACAGTGGCCCATATTATCCACAGTGATCCATGGTATCCACAGTGATTGATCCCTAATATCCACAGTGACCCATGGTATCTACAGAGATCCATGGTTTCCACAGTGACCCATGGTTTCCACAGTGACCCATAGTATCCACAGTGATCCATGGTATCCATAGTGATCCATGGCATCCACGGTGATCCATGATATCCTCAGTGATCCATGGCATTCACAGTGACCCATGGCATTTAGAGTGATCCATGGTATCCACGGTGATCCATGGTACCTCTGCTCCTGTAGACCCGTGGAATCATTCATGTCTCAGATTCCTATAACATATCCATTTGTTCTCTGATATTTATGTATTTATCAATCCCCTGTTATTTGTCTCAGTCTATTTGTCACATCTTTTTTCTTTATCTTGTTCTTGAATTATTTCATTCTTTCTTCTTTGTATCTTTATTTAGTATTTAAGGATGATTTATTTACCAATGATAAAATCTGCAAGGGATCCGACCAAACTTGTCAATTAAAGTTCTTCCTAAAACACTATAATACACAGCTAAGCATATGTGAGTGAATATAGATGACATCTTGATAACTAAACGTGGATTTAGCTGTCATAATTCAAAAGCAATACATTTCTCGTATATTTCTCTTGGTAAGACTATGTAGATTTACATAAATTTACATAAATTTCTAAGTTTGAATATGATAAGGTGCACATATTGTGTATGGACAGATATTATTTAAACCATTTCCTACTTTGCAAGCGTGGTTATATTGATGTTTCTCGTTGCTTCTGATGAAAAGCTATTATCTTTAACTTTTATGCTCCCAGATGTATTATACCCTTTATTCTCAGATTTGTCAAAATGCCTTTCCACATTGAAACGTTAGATGAGACCAACTGTATGGAAGGCATTTCAGAAACACGGGCTCATTATTTCAGTTTTAATTCAAAGGAGGACAGCCGATGTGGATGACTCTTCACACAATTGTGGCGATAAAAGGGGATACTGAAGTGGAGATTTGTTGTTAATTAGGCCTCATTATCTGGTGGAGGAGGCAACAAAAAGTATTTACATTGTCATGGATTAATGACAATATCTCGGCAATAACATTCCATGAATTTGTTTTTGAAAGAGGAAATAGTTATGTTGTATGAGACTAATTATTAGATATCCCAAGACACTTGTAAAAATGGTCGAGTCTGTTTTTCCAAGTCTGATTAAAACCACAAATGTTGGAACTTTCAAAACATTCATTATGCATCACTAGAAATGTGAGACGTTGAATCTGAAATGGGTTGTACAGGACTTCCTAAATGCAGTGGGTATAATGCGCCACTTTTACCCAGTATAAATGGTGCCAAAAAGAGAACACATTCTCCATGTTTTTCATCAATAAAACGATGTTACTATCTCCCCCATATTGTAGAAAAACAGATATATGCAAATTTGGTCCATTTGACGAGAAACATTCTTATATTTTGAGAATTTGTCATCGATTTTTAATGTACTATTATGATTAGAACAACATATAAGGGGTAAAGAACCCTTATAAGTTATAAATATGAAACTTCAAAAGATTGTATGGGACCAATCTAAAGTCTGTCAATTTTCAACTTTTGTCAACCTTCCATGTTTAGTCTATTTTTACTCAATTAAAAATCAAATACATCCTGTTAATAAATCTTTATTGACTTTATTTTCAGCTTTTGTTTGGTTTTAAAGTTTTCTGTGCAGCATAATATATAGTTTCATAAATTAACCATTAAAAAGCTAATGACTCTATGTGCTCGTAATTGAAATATGCAGATAATTGGATATTAAAATATACAGTGAAATTTGCGGAACTGTAGATGTCTGGTTTACAGTAAAAATGTTATAGGCATATGTTTGTCATTTCTACTGATGAATATATTATGTTTATAGATTATCAAAGAATCATTCCTCCATCACACTGAACCATAATATATAGCCAAATATTACAACAAACCAGGATATCAGATAAACATGGATACCCCTCATATAAAGTGGTTCTTCCCTTATTTTCTCGCAGAATAATTGCCTTGGGTTGAATGGTATTGATGTATTGAATATCACCAGTCAAATGAAAAATGACATAATTCGACATAATGACACCATATTAGAGCACTTGTCGCAGAGGTAATCCACTCAGACAGGCGTTATCGAAAGTGGCGGGAGTTTCCATGGCGACAGAGAAAGTTCGTCTGCATGTCGCCATTTATTTCCCAGGACAAACCAAGCGTCTGTAGAATTAGATGACATAGCATGTGGCGCTGAGTGCAGATTTGAGGATTTTAAACCTCTGCCAAAGTGTCACAACAGAAACTTACACGGTGCAAGTGGTTCAATTTTTTAGCATTTCTCGTTCAGGATAATTCCTCGTGGCAAATATGCAAGTGAATTTGAATTAAATGAAAAGATGGTCTTTTTATGTTTTAGGATATGATAGAATTATTATAAGATAACTAAAATTGAGTAAATAACTTAAATAACAAGCCATCCATATTTTAGCTAGACAAATTATTGTTTTGACGAAAATAGCGGTAAAGAACCTTAGTTATCAATTTAAACCTAGTACTGGATAGAATACATTATGCGCCTAATGTCATATTGAACATGGCACATAACATGAGGTCTTTTCTATTTTTTTTATTTGGGGTTTAACACCACTTTCAACAGTATATATATATATATATATATATATATATATATATATATATATATATATATATATATATATATATATATATATATATATATATATATATATATATATATATAGCATTTCTAAAATCATCATGTATTTAATATTTAAATAAGGTTTACACAGTTGCGATTGTTGTAGGTAATAAACCCATCTTGAATCGATATACTCTGCATTGAATACTCTGCAGAGTTAGTATTCAATTACTTCCTCTGCAGGGTAGAATCGAAATAGCAACGATCATTTTTACCGGAATCTATACTAATATAATCCTCTGTAATAAAGGTGTAGTCGTTTGTTCTCTGTCCAGGTTTAAAGGAAGATTTGTTTTCCATTTTTTATTAAACTTTATCGACAAGTTACTTTTAAGCTATGCTTTACTGGAAATTATCAGGTCATTAAAGTTATTCATGAGAATATTGAGCAGCAACTCTGAGCCCATACTACCACTCACGGCAAACCCCCAACTAGCCCCAACCCTCTCTGCTGCTTCCCTCAAGCTGCCCCCCTCGACTGCTTCTATAAGCTACCCCCTGCCCCCGACCCCCAGTGCTCCTCTCCCCCAAGCTGTCCCCCTTGGCTGCTCCCCTGAGCTACCCCTGCCCCCGACCCCAGTGCTCTTCTCCCCCAAGCTTCCCCCCTTGGCTGCTCCCCTGAGCTACCCCCTCCCCCGACCCCCAGTGCTCCTGTCCCCCAAGCTGTCCCCCTTGGCTGCTCCCCTGAGCTACCCCTGCCCCCGACCCCAGTGCTCTTCTCCCCCAAGCTTCCCCCCTTGGCTGCTCCCCTGAGCTACCCCCTCCCCCGACCCCCAGTGCTCCTGTCCCCCAAGTTGTCCCCCTTGGCTGCTTCCCTAAGCTACCCCGACCCCCGTCCCCCAGTGCTCCTCTCCCCCAAGCTGTCCCCCTTGGTTGCTTCCCTAAGCTACCCCTGCCCCCGACCCCCTGTGCTCCTCTCCCCCAAGCTGTCCCCCTTGGTTGCTTCCCTAAGCTACCCCCTCCCCCGACCCCCAGTGTTCCTATCCCCCAAGCTGTCCCCCTTGGCTGCTCCCCTAAGCTACCCCCTCCCCCGACCCCCAGTGTTCCTATCCCCCAAGCTGTCCCCCTTGGCTGCTTCCCTAAGCTACCCCCTCCCCCGACCCCCAGTGCTCCTCTCCCCCAAGTTTTCCCTCTTGGCTGCTTCCCTAAGCTACCCCCTCCCCCGACCCCCAGTGCTCCTCTCCCCCAAGTTTTCCCTCTTGGCTGCTCCCCTGATCTACCCCTTTAGCGGCCATCTCCCAAATTGCTGGTCAGTTGTAGGAGATCAGCAGCCATGTCATCTCCAGCTCTGCCCGTGACCGCTGTCACCGCTGTCTACTACACAGACTGACTCGGGTGGTGACTTTTCTCAATGCCATTGAACGCTGTCCAGACAACTCTGAGTTGGAGATTGTGGAGATTGTCTGAGATAACAAAAATTATTTGTGTCATATTGTGCCCTGAGAAGATGTAAAATTATAAGATGAACCATTTTATTTCACGTTATACCCAATATCTGACATTATAAAATCTAACAATACAAGATGGTGCTATATGTAATCTTTTGCCAAAACTCGATGTATCATTATAAGATGGCAACTTCTCGTTTTTTCACGTTATGCCGTATTCTGACATAAATAGAAACTGACATTTCTTCTCGGTCCCAAATTTTCTTGTCTGTCTTACCTTCATAAAAAATACAAGTCAAACAAGGTTGTCTGTACCTGGCATTGGAGACAAGGGAGCAGACATTGGCCATCTTAGCCTGGGGAGCATGTGTCAGGGGAGGGCCCGACCACCACAAGGCTATCATTTGTCCCAGCTAATAGCCACATCTGAGCCTAGTAATTACACATCCGCCGGAACCAGTATGGAGGACGGAAAGCTAGTGCACTGCCAGCTTGAAGCTTGCAGGCAATGGCTGACTATTTGTGCTGTAGCTTATATTTTACTAGGGCGACTGTGTAGGGGGCTGTGTTGATACCAATGCAACATGTACCTGTCATATAAATCAATAATACTTGTTTGTGGTACAAACAACAATTTTCACAAACTCTTCACTGTTTGCTCAATTGATGACCCGACCATGAATGACATCCGCTCCTCACATGCCAAGGCACCTCAATGCATTTTTACAACTTACTATTACATCAGAGATGCTTAAATATATATATATATATATATATATATATATATATATATATATATATATATATATATATATATATATATATATATATATATATATATATATATATATATATATGTATGTGTGTGTGTGTGTGTGTGTGTGTGTGTGTGTGTGTGTGTGTGTGTGTGTGTGTGTGTGTGTGTGTGAATGAACATACACAAAATGTCAAAAGTGGGTACATGTACAGAAACATCTACACCAAAATAGCAATGCAATAAAATTTGTATTAAATTTGTATTAAATCCCATTGTATGATAGGATTAGATTGTGTTAAGACAGAGACGAAAAAGGCTGTCATCAGAACATAGCGCCCTGGTACGTAAAAATAGTGGGGTATGGTTTTGATTTGTACTATATGATATACATGACATTTCATATCTTCGAAATGATATACAGATGAACTAACAACTGTAATATGTTCTATCCCTTAGCCTTCCTTCAAACATATCTTAAAAACCTTCTATTCTCCAACCGTATGTAAAGCAACATGACGACAAAAAAGGTAACACAAGTTTGGGGACAAAGGTTTGGAACTAAATATGACAAATTACATGTAAAATCAGACATAAGCCTAGTGTAACCTGAGCCTGTACCAATATAATGACAGCGTATTGTTTTGCCTTCAGAAGAGCAGCTTCTTGGAGGCAGTGGATCTTGATGCTGTGCATATGAGCCTTAACAGGTTTCCACGGCAGAGCTTCTGGTGGGAGGTCAGAGGTCAGAGTTCATGGCATTTAGGCCCCTCAGTCACTCTTCTGTTTGCGGCCCCTCACTTCATATGATCGAGGCATTACCAGCAGGGGCTTACTATGTAATATTATGAATAAATATTATGAGTAAAGGCCTTCTTAATAACAAGGTAAACGTAATGCTTGCAACTTCCCTCACAGGTAACAATTAGTGTTATTTTTGAAACAGTGAAACAGTGGGCAACTTTGAGCAAATATTACTAACGTCAAATACCATGGAGATATATATATATATATATATATATATATATATATATATATATATATACATATACATATACATATACATATATATATATACATATATCCTAGGAGCAGATGTAACTTCTATGGATAGCGTGTAATTGGTTTGTTTGCCTCTTTTGCATACAAACATGTTCCTTGCACATTTATCTCACTATCACTGACAGTCATCAGTGTCTTGTTTGTTATTGTTCCAGACAACTTAATGTCTGCAACCATTGTAGCGATCTGTGACTAAAATAAAGCAACAGATAACTACCCAACTGAGGACGTTTGTGTTTTAAATGATACAGTTGTCAAAATAACCTTTGAACTTGGAGATGAAACAGGTTGTTGTGTTCTGTGTTCAGATGAAGACTGGGTACAGAGTATTGACAATCTGGTGCAGCACATGAGAGTAGTATCTTGTCATGGTTCCGCATAGGAGAGCGATGCCTGGTCATGGTTCTGCATAGGACCCCAGTATAGGGAAGTGGCAGCTTGACATGGCCAAGTGTAGAGAAGTGGCAGCTTGACATGGCCAAATATAAGGAAGTGGCAGCTTGTTGTATCCCTGTATAGGGAAGTGGCAGCTTGTTGTATCCCAGTATAGGGAAGTGGCAGCTTGTTGCATCCCAGTATAGGGAAGTGGCAGCTTGTTGTATCCCAGTATAGGGAAGTGGCAGCTTGTTGCATCCTGGTGTAGGGAAGTGGCAGCTTGTCATGGCCAAGTATAGGGAAGTGGCAGCTTGTCATGGCCAAGTATAGGGAAGTGGCAGCTTGTTGTATCCCAGTATAGGGAAGTGGCAGCTTGTTGCATCCCTGTGTAGGGAAGTGGCAGCTTATTGCATCCCAGTGTAGGGAAGTGTCAGCTTGTTGCATCCCAGTGTAGGGAAGTGGCAGCTTGTTGTATCCCAGTATAGGGAAGTGGCAGCTTGTTGCATCCCAGTGTAGGGAAGTGGCAGCTTGTTGCATCCCAGTATAGGGAAGTGGCAGCTTGTTGCATCCCAGTATAGGGAAGTGGCAGCTTGTTGCATCCCAGTATAGGGAAGTGGCAGCTTGTTGCATCCCAGTATAGGGAAGTGGCAGCTTGTTGTATCCCAGTATAGGGAAGTGGCAGCTTGTTGTATCCCAGTATAGGGAAGTGGCAGCTTGTTGTATCCCAGTATAGGGAAGTGGCAGCTTGTTGCATCCCGGTGTAGGGAAGTGGCAGCTTGTTGCATCCCGGTGTAGGGAAGTGGCAGCTTATTGTATCCCAGTATAGGGAAGTGGCACCTTTGGCTTGATGTCTGGACTCCGTGTTGCTGGATAGATAAGGATAGTGCCTTTGCAGTTTCATTGATGTGAATATGTGTTGGGACAAATTGGAGAAACAATAATTGACACAAAAAACCGACAGATAATTGGATAGGAATTTAAGTGTAAACGGTGGAAAAATGTTGTGACTCTGCGAGTTTGGCAGCATATACTATTCCATTTTAAGTTGGTATTTGAAGAAATTGAAAGAAATATAATATCAGTAATCTTTTTTCAGAATTATGTTGAGATCAGGGACAGGCGCAGCATTAAACTCTGTCAATTTCCCCATCGTTAAGTATTCAACACTAGAGTTCATTTTCAAAAACAGTATAGGCATATCAAATTTGTTAAGGTATGATTCCCATAGGTCATGCATAGACAGATGAATAAAACTGAATCACGTTGGGATTATCCAATAAAGCTCTGGTGGGATTAAATTTAAAAAAAATTAATAGAACAAATCTTGTCATTAATAAAGGATTATCTGATTAAAAAAACAGAGGATTAAAAAATTACAATATTGTTGAACATAAAATAAACACCAGACAAATATTTAGGAAAAAGAATTGTATGGTAAAGAGGTGTAGGGTTACTACTCACATTCCAAAACAAATGCAATTGAAGATACTTTTGGTCTATCAATCTGCATTACATGAGATAGCCATATGACATCATGTATTGAGGCCTTGGTTTGAGGTCCTTGCCTATTGGCTGGTTCCTATTGACTACCTTAATGCGGCTGTGATGACAAACACGCGCTTTGTTCAATGTTCCCGCATGCAGAGGAATCAAGCTTCCTGTAGGATCGAAGACACTTCGCTTGTGGCTATTGTCTGAATCTATACAAGGTAGAAAATGGACGTGGGAACATTTTAAAAGGATGTAAATTGATAGGTCATGTTTTGCCCGCGATTGACTTGCATTCTCGGCGAGATAATGGACCGCTACTCACCCCGTGAGTGCATCTTACTTTAAAAGTATAAAAGAGTTAAAATCTCTTGAGAACAGCAAACAATATAAAGCATAAAGTCTTGTTTAATGGTTTGAAATCATAACAAAAGAAGGCACAATGACTTTTACTTGTCAGTTCAACTAAGTTTTTCGTGGTTCTACGCGGTATTTGTCTCCTCCAGTTGTAGAGAGTACCTTGGGAAGATGCGTATATTTCTCGTGGTCACCTGTGATCAGTCAATCCTCTCGCTTCCCTCTCGGCAGAATATATCTAATTCAGACATACCTGATTGTGTTATCGTTGTTTCTAGTCGATACTTATATTGAACTCGGCAATTACTTCAAGTATAAGGTATTTTTTTTATCAATGCTAATTAACGCGTATGTAAAGTTGCACTATAAGTTCAGGTCCAGTTAGGATTTCTGTTCGCAATGCTTGGCGATTTTCTGGATTTGCCCTTGTTGTTATCTTGCTAAAGATGGCGGGCTACAGTCCGGGGAGATATGCATTATGTATACACTGTATCCAGGACGACGCAGATCTGATTGGACAATATTTGATGAATGGGGAAGCATAGCACAAGATAATGGTCACTTTTTTAGTACAACTTAGGGCAGGGGACCGACCATGGCTACCTGCCATCAATCAAACGTTCGTGAAGCCACACGCTGTAAATATTCACAGGTCGTGTTAAATATTTACATCTCTAAAACTGAACATGAGATGGAATTAAGAATAGAAAGCTGTTCAAATTGGAAGAGTTGTTTATACTAGAGGAGGTCTTCATATTAGAGTAGTCCTTCATACAAAAGCTGTTCTTCACATAGGAGTAGTTCTTTATACAGGATTAGTTCTTCATACTAGAGTAGTTCTTCATATAGGAGTAGTTCTTTATACTAGAGTAGTTCTTCATACTAGAGTAGTTCTTCACATAGGAGTAGTTCTTCATATAGGAGTAGTTCTTCATACTGAAGTACTAGCATTCTAGAGATTTTCTTCAGATTATCAAATTATATGTGGGGAGAGTAGATTAATGTAGTTAGAGAATTCTACTGTCAGTCTCTTTTATCATTCTGAATTTAGATGGCATATATCTGTCACACAGAGTGGTGATGCTGACTACATGATGCTGACCACATGATGCTGACTATATAATGCTCACTACATGATGCTGACTACATAATGCTGATTACATGATGCTCACTACATGATGCTCACTACATGATGCTCACTACATGTGCTTACTATATACTGACTCATCATTGTATGATGATAAGCTATAGACTGAGATGTGGTGGGCTGATGGTAGGAAGCTATAGACTAGGATGTGATGGGCTGATGGTAGGAAGCTATAGACTGGGGTGTGGTGGTCTGATGGTAGGAAGCTATAGACTAGGGTGTGGTGGTCTGATGGTATTAAGCTATAGACTAGAGTGTGGTGGTCTGATGGTAGGAAGCTATAGACTGGGGTGTGGTGGTCTGATGGTAGGAAGCTATAGACTGGGGTGTGGTGGTCTGATGGTAGGAAGCTATAGACTGGGGTATGGTGGTCTGATGGTAGGAAGCTATAGACTGGGGTGTGGTGGTCTGATGGTAGGAAGCTATAGACTGGGGTGTGGTGGCCTGATGGTAGGAAGCTACAGACTGGGGTGTGGTGGTCTGATGTTAGGATGCTATAGACTAGGGTGTGGTGGGCTGATGGTAGGAAGCTATAGACTAGGATGTGATGGGCTGATGGTAGGAAGCTATAGACTGGGGTGTGGTGGTCTGATGGTAGGAAGCTATAGACTAGGGTGTGGTGGTCTGATGGTATGAAGCTATAGACTAGGGAGTGGTGGTCTGATGGTATGAAGCTATAGACTAGGGTGTGATGGTCTGATGGTATGAAGCTATAGACTGGGGTGTGGTGGTCTGATGGTAGGAAGCTATAGACTAGGGTGTGGTGGTCTGATGGTAGGAAACTATAGACTGGGGTGTGGTGGTCTGATGGCATGAAGCTATAGACTGGGGTGTGGTGGTCTGATGGTATGAAGCTATAGACTGGGTTGTGGTGGTCTGATGGTAGGAAGCTATAGACTGGGTAGTGGTGGTCTGATGGTAGGAAGCTATAGACTGGGGTGTGGTGGTCTGATGGTAGGAAGCTATAGACTAGGGTGTGGTGGTCTGATGGTATGAAGCTATAGACTAGGGTGTGATGGTCTGATGGTATGAAGCTATAGACTGGGGTGTGGTGGTCTGATGGTATGAAGCTATAGACTGGGGTGTGGTGGTCTGATGGTAGGAAGCTATAGACTGGGGTGTGGTGGTCTGATGGTAGGAAGCTATAGACTGGGGTGTGGTGGTCTGATGGTAGGAAACTATAGACTGGGGTGTGGTGGTCTGATGGCATGAAGCTATAGACTGGGGTGTGGTGGGCTGATGGTATGAAGCTATAGACTGGGGTGTGGTGGTCTGATGGTAGGAAGCTATAGACTGGGGTGTGGTGGTCTGATGGTATGAAGCTATAGACTAGGGTGTGGTGGGCTGATGGTAGGAAGCTATAGACTAGGATGTGGTGGTCTGATGGTAGGAAGCTATAGACTAGGGTGTGGTGGGCTGATGGTATGAAGCTATAGACTGGGGTGTGGTGGTCTGATGGTAGGAAGCTATAGACTGGGGTGTGGTGGTCTGATGGTAGGAAGCTATAGACTGGGGTGTGGTGGGCTGATGGTAGGAAGCTATAGACTAGGGTGTGGTGGTCTGATGCCATGAAGCTATAGACTAGAGTGTGGTGGGCTGATGGTAGGAAGCTATAGACTGACCTCAAAGTCCCCCCCCCCTTATGAGGTGCATAATGTATTCTCACGAACATGTTCCATGCCATCTAGGAATACGCAAACAATGTGAGAAGCAATTTCCCTTGTGAATTATATCATATTTACAGTTGGATGAAAGTATGCAATGGACCGCGTGTGTCAGCCTCAATCCTATTGTCTACCCATGACGTCTATCTGAAGGTGGTCTTGGGACAAACAATATATAATTATCTGCAAACACAGAATGATCTTGCAGCAAATTGTGTGCCCCTTTCAGCAGATGAGTAACTATGTAAAATTGGTCCCAAGACTCGGTGTATGACGATAAATGTACTGGCTCATTTTGATTGGCTCACTGTGTGTCATGTCCCGCAGTGAATGGCAGCAGCCATTTTGATAGGTTGACCTACTTGTGATCTTTGCCAAATTGTGTAATTGTGCTGTAAATATCCCTGCCCTAATAGTCCGCCGGACCCTACCATCGTCACATCACACTCTACAAATTGACATTTGTGCTGTTATTGTTTGATAAAGGACCCGATATCGGTGAATGAGGGTCCTACAACTCTCCTCTGGCTGTTACGGTATCGCATCCCAGAATTCATGGGGTGATTGGACATACCAGCTGTAGCATTGGACCTTGTCTTGGATAATGACCTTAATCATGCAAAGAACACATCGAGCCTATTGCCAGTGATACACCCGCCCGTACTTAGCGCTAGCCCAATATAAACTCTTACTCTCTAATGGACAGCAAATGGGTTTCAGGCCCTCAATAAATACAAGAAATCCTATTCACTTCATTGCAGTTTGATTTGTAGATTTGTTGGTTTTCCTTACCATTTAGATTTAGATGGTTAATTCAATCTACTGAATGAAAACAAATGGGTTCACAGTGTATGTACGGTTTGATTGTGACTTTCTATCATGTCTGGTAATAAAGTGCGTGAACATATCGATTGAAACATAATCCTCCATTTAATTGATAACACACATCTCCCTTATACAACCCTCAACCAAATACAACACACATCACCCATACAACACCCTCAGCCAAATACAACACACATCTCCCATACAACACCCTCAGCCAAATACAACATACAGAACCCATACAACACCCTCAACCAAATACAACATACAGAACCCATACAACACCCTCAACCAAATACAACACACATCACCCATACAACACCCTCAGCCAAATACAACACACATCTCCCATACAACACCCTCAGCCAAATACAACATACAGAACCCATACAACACCCTCAACCAAATACAACATACAGAACCCATACAACACCCTCAATCAATACAACACACATCACCCATACATCACCCTAAACAAACACAATATGCATCACCCATACATCACCCTCAACCAAATACAGCACACATCACCCATACAACACCCTCAACCAAATACAACACACAGAACCCATACAACACCCTCGATCAATACAACACACATCACCCATACATCACCCTAAACAAATACAACATGCATCACCCATACATCACCCTCAACCAAATACAGCACACATCACCCATACAACACCCTCAACCAAATACAACACACAGAACCCATACACCACCCTCAATCAATACAACACACATCACTCATACATCACCCTAAACAAATACAACATGCATCACCCATACATCACCCTCAACCAAATACAGCACACATCACCAATACAACACCCTCAACCAAATACAACACACAGAACCCATACACCACCCTCAATCAATACAACACACATCACCCATACATCACCCTAAACAAATACAACATGCATCACCCATACATCACCCTCAACCAAATACAGCACACATCACCCATACAACACCCTCAACCAAATACAACACACAGAACCCATACACCACCCTCAATCAATACAACACACATCACCCATACATCACCCTAAACAAATACAGCACACATCATCCATACAACACCCTCAACCAAATACAACACACAGAACCCATACACCACCCTCAATCAATACAACACACATCACCCATACATCACCCTAAACAAATACAACATGCATCACCCATACATCACCCTCAACCAAATACAGCACACATCACCCATACAACACCCTCAACCAAATACAACACACAGAACCCATACACCACCCTCAACCAACTACAACACACATCTCCCATACATCACCCTCAACCAAATACAACACGCATCTCCCATACATCACCCTCAACCAAATACAACACGCATCTCCCATACATCACCCTCAACCAAATACAACACGCATCTCCCATACATCACCCTCAACCAAATACAACACACATCTCCCATATACCACCCTCAACCAAGACAACACATATCTCCCATACACCACCCTCAACCAAATACAACACACATCTCCCATACACCACCCTCAACCAACTACAACACACATCTCCCATACATCACCCTCAACCAAATAAAACACACATCTCCCATACACCACCATCAACCAAATACAACACACATCTCCCATACACCATCCCTAACCAATACAACACACATCTCCCATACACCACCCTCAACCAACTACAGCACACATCACCCATACATCACCCTCAACCAAATGCAACACACATCTCCCATACACCACCATCAACCAAATACAACGCACATCTCTCATATACCATCCTCAACCAAATAAAACACACATCTCCCATACACCACCCTCAACCAACTACAACACACATCTCCCATACATCACCCTCAACCAAATACAACACGCATCTCCCATGCATCACCCTCAACCAAATATAACACGCATCTCCCATACACCACCCTCAACCAAGACAACACACATCTCCCATACACCACCCTCAACCAAATACAACACACATCTCCCATATACCACCCTCAACCAAGACAACACATATCTCCCATACATCACCCTCAACCAATACAACACGCATCACCCATACATCACCCTAAACAAACACAATATGCATCTGTCATCATAAGCATTCACCCATAATCTCCTCTATGAAAACATCCATCCGCTCATTATATAATAGGGTCAAATGATTTAAATAACAATTGTCTACATACGTGACTCAAAGAACGAGTTACTTTATTGCAATTTCAGTTTAATATAATTTTTTTTAAACATTACAAAGTTTAATGAACCATTTGCAATGCATCATAAGACACCGTGAGAGCTTTGTTATGGGTCAAAATCGTGTGGATTCATTTTAATTATTCAATACAGAATGTTTATATGTACTCTATCGCCTACTTCAATACAGGAGGTTCCGTATATAATTCATCGCAAGAGCATGTCAGTTGCCAATTATGATCCTGGCCTACATTTTCAGCTTCAATCAATATATACATTTCACAATGATGTTTCAGAAGAATTCCCTTCTAGCTTATATATGGATATCATTTGCTCTCACATGATACCTCCATCAATGTCAAGCTCTTGTTTTCATGTTTTCTTATCAGCACACCAAAGTCCATAGTTTCTGAGGAATTTTCAGTGGCAAAGATATTAAAGAGAATGTAGTTTTGTACTCTCCTTAACAGATCCTTAGTTTATACTAGGCTTGGCTAGATAAGGACAGAATTGATATTTTTGTGGACACTACGCCCAGGACAAGCTACCTTTTCAAAGCCAGTAGGCAGTGAGACAAATATTTCTCACGTATAATAACATGGCCAAACGGTGTAATTATTATGATCAGAGAGAGAATACAACAAATGAGTAACGGTGTTTGTGACATGCTTACCACAATAGTCAACCAAAAGTATTCATGGGATGGGCTATCAATTTTTAAAGGGGGGGGGGGGAAAGAAATATCCTGATTTTTCTTCTCAGGCAAGGCTGATATATGAATGATATAAATTTCCAATCATATTTTATCAGTATCCCCCTCAAAATCATTAATGATAAATTCAAAAATGCTTTTGAACATATGAAATGGGCACGCCATACAGAACAGTAGTTTGTCATCCTCCAATTCTCTGTTGATGGTTGGCTGTAAAAATGAAAAAGTAAATAAAAGTGAATGAGATTCCTCAATGTCGCTATTTCTATGGTACATTGAGTTATGCTGTTCACCGAGCTTCAGCCCACTCCCTCATGGAAGAGTATGGACCCTCTCAGCATGAAAAGGTTCATAAGGGATGGTACCAGTCAAGTCACGCTGATGAATTGAGGTTATTTGCAAATTTTGATTGAAAATTTGAGTGTTTTTTATGGCCCCTTTTGGCAAGTTATAATACAATTATTGCAGAGGCATCTTTGAATGATCTGAGATTACACAGGTAAAATGATTCATATCTTCCCACTGAATGTTGATAAAATAATTAATCCGCAGACTGTGGTATTTACTGTAACAAATCCCTTGTTGGAAGTAACTCTTCTGGCAGGACTTTTGCCAATTGAATATCTGTTTCACAAGATATTGTTCAAATATGTGTATAATGTTTACAATTGTCATAATATCCAATATTTCTTTGATCACAATTCAAATGTTTCTTTAACCATGCATGTTGCTCTTTGTAAATCCAGATGATAATTTACAAGTGCAAATATCTGTGATCATATGTCACAGGGAGAGGCGTTCAAAATATGACAAATATAATACAAAGAATTATTGCATCATCACGTGCAAACAGCAGATGAGCAAAAGGCGTGTTCACAATCATCCAAGATATTTCAAATAGCACAAGATATTTCATATAGCACAAGATATTTCACACAACTGTGATTTTTCCGAGTGACGCTGACATTTGGACAGGAATAAATGAATATTTTTGTCTATCTATACTGTATATTGAACCCTGAGTTCGGAATAAGGATTATTAATGATAATAATCAAGGTTGAATCTTTGTTTATATCCCAATATTGGTTACATAGCTGTGATTGATAGGTCCTTGGTATATTTGTTGTGGAAATAAAACACAATATAAAAGAGAGGTATCTTTGAAAGGCCCCTCCTGAAAAATGTACAACTTGATTTATTCGTGAATTTATATCTTCAATAAAAAAGAATTCCCATTACGTTTACTCTTAAGAGAAGACTTAGCTTGAGAGCATAATAAGAACATGCAAGGCGATGCTAAATCAAGTCCTTAGTGAATACAGAAAAGGTATGCTTGAACGGTCACGTGGTGTGAATGTAAAAAGCCTTGATTATATTTTCTCACCTAGCCTATTACAGACTCTCTAACTTCACACTCATGCCTCGTGCTGATCAATACTGCAGAATTATATGATAATTGACGTTGTTGAGGTTTACAGGGATCGAGGTGATTTTATTGTTTAGTAGACAGATGAGTTGAGATACTTCACTCATATATGATATATACGTGATTGTGATTGTCATGCATGATCACATATGTAAACACACACATATATTATATATATATATTATATATGTGTGTGTATGTGTATGTGTGTATGTGTGATGTGATTTTCATGCATGAGCAAGTGCACGATCACAGCTGACTCTTTGAAATGTTGAATAAACGGCAATGTATTTATGACAGTAAAGAGGCACCTGAATCTGAGACATGTGGGAAGTTAATCAAGCAAGCATTAAAAGGAACCTTAAAAAGAGTGCAGGATAAAATACAGGAAATATTATCACCCAAATATTGTTGGCAAAAATCAGAAATGCAATAATAATTATCTCAAACAACTGCCATTTTGAGTACTATTTGAATATATACGATTTTTTTCTCAACATCATTATTAAATATGGGACTGTCAACAAATAAAACTCATTGTTTTTCATGTGCATGGTCCAGACAAATGACATAAGATTGCTGTACCTTATCTGAACTAACCACACACAGGTAGAGATAATCAAATTAATGGATGCTTGTTATGACAAATTGGACCAATCACAAGTCTGCAACCTTTCAGGAGGACCGGTGACCAGTCCATTGTTACCTTGGTGTCTGAAGCTAATTGCTGAGCAGCATCATACAATTATTTTAACCGTTCAAAAATAAAAAGTTACTTTCAAAGCATCATTTTGAAATTAATACTTGAATTGTTTTCAGAGAATTGGAGGATGAGTACTCCATCAGTGCTGCCAATGTCTCGCGGCGGGCGTCGCTCCGTGGCTTGGAGACGGCCGACAACACGGTCTGCCCTATATGTGACTCGACGGAACTGGTGGGAGACAAGCAGAACGCATGCGTCGACTGCGAACAGATCGTCTGCTTAGACTGTGGTTGCTATGAAATGTCTCCAAAAACTAAAGTAAGTCATTGAAAACCCTCTACAATCACTTCAAATAAGTCGCCTTTACAAACAACAGCGTCTTGACACAAGAGAGGTGGATGTACCATGCTATATTCTGCTGTCGAACTTTAAAACTTTAGATATATTATGACAGTATGAAACACAGGAATATATATTTCAAGTGGTGCATAGAGGGGTAGGGATAGCCCAATGGAAAGACATTTGTCTTTCTCAGCTACAGAAAAGAGAAAGTTAAAAAAGGATTTGAAATATTGTGGGGAGCAAAATAACATAACGTTAATCTGATTTTAAAATATAGCGTCGAGTTGCCTAAAATAAAACGGTTTTTATTAATGTTTTTCTTGGCATATATTAACGACACATTCCATCTGACTTTGTACGGCACAAAGCAAGCCCGGTGACTGGGCGATCGGTGGCTTCTCAACCAGGTTTTGCTTGAAGGTCTTATAATTTGTTACACCTTTGTGTATTTTACTTGCCATTTCTTGTTATATTATATATATTAAAAATTCAGATATTAAAAATCTGCTCTCAGAAGTGTAATTCTTGTCGATTTCACAGAAGTATCTTCCACACAGTGATAAAACCCTCAAAAAGTATCTTTAGAAAATACACCTTATGGTATAAATCTTTAACATCTTGTCAAATAAAACAGTAATAATAGCCTTTCTGGAAAATATTACTCACAGGTCCGTGGCTATACCCGCACGTATTATATGAGATTTTCTCTGTAGATTGATGACTCCCTTTATATGAGAATCTCAAAAGACGTAGTTATGGAGGGAATGTGCCACAAAAGGCAAAATATTATGCCGTAGCTGGAGAACCAAATGGGATGAGAACCACAAAGAAGTTTTCTAATATTCTGAAAGAGATCAGGGGTTGTACCGAACATTGTACTTGTTAACCTTTTCTATGAATCGAGTTGGAAAATGATTTTCTTTAGACACATAAGACAGTAGACACAAAAATTAATTCAAGGATATAGAATATTGGCACGGACCACGCCTTAAGCACTTACACTATCTACCTATAACAATGATAATTCTACCTGCAATGTGTTGAGGTGTTGAGTTTAGTTGCTAGCCCAGACAAAATGATAACTGCGAGGCCTGTTTGATTGAATGGCTGCTGCAAAATGCTGTGTAAATGTGGTTTGTAGAGGTGAAAGAACAGATTAAATTGATAAGTCTGGGAGGAAGAATATCAAAGTGCCTTATTATCGACCACCAGGACTTTGACATGAGGAACTGCTCTCGCTGCGTGCTTCCATATTGGATTGCACGGCGTCTAAGATTTGAGTCCAAAAGGGCACCCCCGAGGATTCCTCACTCTGGGGTTCTCCTATTATTTTCCAAGGGGGAGACGTTTCTCAAAAGTATATTTCGTTATATGACGGTCAATATGTTTCAGGCTAACATGCAAAAGCCGGCCCCCCATAAAGAAACATCCATTATTATATAAATGAACGACATGAAATTGTGGATATGGCGATAATAGAATAAGATATGCCTCACTGTAGTATTCCCAAGGAAGTGGTTGAGCCTCTCTTTGGGGCGGCGGTAGGCTCTGAGAGCTGCTCAGTTCATGGCCTGTGTCTTGAGATGT
The DNA here is from genome assembly GCA_949316495.1 of Amphiduros pacificus. Taxonomy (NCBI): domain Eukaryota; kingdom Metazoa; phylum Annelida; class Polychaeta; order Phyllodocida; family Hesionidae; genus Amphiduros; species Amphiduros pacificus. Next base: position 25,175,012 of record OX439009.1, on the reverse strand, counting down.
GTGATCGATGGCGGGGTAATTGGTGGCCAAAGTGAGATGTGTAGACAAGCAGACTGCTGAAAATGGAAGGGAATGAATAGCCACCACTTTGTCTTACTCCGGATCTCCAATACAATCCACATTAAACCAGAAAATCAACATAAAAAATCATCTACTTTTCAAAATAAATATATAAGACTGATACAAATATGAGGTCCCCTAACCTAAACTGGTAGTTTCGTAACTGAAACTGAAAATTAGCACCAGACACATCAAACTTTCATTTCGATGTCTTTCAGACACTATATATGAGACTGGTGATGGTCTTTTTTCTATGTTTGCTGTCAGCACCACACCGCATATTTGCCATGTGTTGATGTCCCCCCTCCCACATTCCGGCACCTCTCTGTTGGAGTGGAATTGTGAGGAGCTGTGGTGATAATGGCATGTGCCAGGAGCAGCCTATACTAAACCAATCCCTCAGTGTACCACCATACCACCAACAAAATATATATATCCTAATATCTTCATTTTATATTCAGCATGACTCCTGTTACTGTAGATGTTGCTTAGTATTACTTCAAATATTGCATCAAATTAGCGAAATCCTTATATTTTTGACTAATATGAATGTAATTGCCTCAATCAACCATTCAGAGTATTGACAGACTTTGACATGACCAAATGTTTACACAGGCTTTTTTCAGCAATGGCTCCAGCATTCTTTTGTCTATGAAAACAGAATATTTTGATGGTGTGTGGGAACTGTTGCCATTCTGTCACGCAATGTTGATTCCATTCTTTAGATCCAATGCGAAATCTCCATTTGTACTGTCTCTTAATTGACCTAGTGTGTTGGCTATCACGACCCTTTCCTCCTTCTTTTATCATGTTTTATGAGAAGAAAAATCCTCTTTTAGGCGAAAAAGATAAGGCCAAGCTGGCGTAACATCTGGTGGCGATAATTGGCAAGAAAAGGCCAAAGTCTAAGGAATGCCTGTAAACACGGCGAAGCTGCTATAGAAGGACACGAGATGAGTCGAGTGTGACAGCCTGTGAGGCTAGTTACTGAGACCGTGTGCTGTGTAGACATGTCTTTCTGGCTGTTTGAACATGAAAAAAACATCTCCCCTCTCAGTGTCTAGTTCTGTCAAAATCTAAATAAGCATAGACATGATATGATAATGGCATTTACCCTGAATTAAATCGACACGTTCCTTCAATTACATTTACACATCACTTATATTTGAGTTGCGTATCCGATAAATTTGATTAACTTATCCATAAAATTTGATTCACACACATCATTTAAAACACATTGCTTTCTAAATACTACTCTTTCTTTAGGTCAGACAACTGTTTATCATGCCAAATATATGCCTGATTCCTGGTATGTGAGTTAACTTTGTAAAGGTGATAGATGTTTGCTTGTGAGATATTTCCTTCAATCTAATACTCCTTAAAGGCAGATCAAAGACCCTGGTTTGTTTTATCATGTCTTTATTGTGGTTTATGTACAAATGCAACAACCGTAGACTCGTCTCAGTACTTGACCGGAAGCGGAAGTAAACTTGGCTGTGGTGGAAATATTGTAAATAAATATAACATTAATCAAATAAATATTATATAATAAAATAATACAATAAAGAGGTTTGTAAAGAAATCTAGGAATGTCGGGAGTGTCTTAGCGCATAAAGCGTGAACAAGACAATATTAATTCGTCAGCGTTATAGATACAAAGAGAACAGGGGTATTGCAGTATATCTAAGTTAATACAGCCAAATATAGACTATTGTTGGTGAGGAAATGAGGGGGGACCAGGTGGAAGAAGAGGGGAACACGGTGAGCGGCTGGGGCTGGCAAACAGGAGGTGTGCTCCCACAACAGAGGGGACATCCGCTGTGGGGATGTAAGCTAAGCCTCCCTGAGCCCACCACGGGCCCGCTAATGTCACTCCAATGCCAAACCACCATTCACGGTCACGTGGTGAAACTGACCATATGCTATCCGGAGTTACTGTCAGTTCATATCTGCCCTGTGGTCATAGTTTTTGTACAAATATTATTAAACGTTGAACTTTGGGCAAGTTTAGAACTCATAGTTCATCATATTATCTTTCCATTATCAAGCTTGGATGGATCCTTGTCGATTTTTGCTCAGTTTTCAACCAATCACACATCAGCAGGGCAGCCAGCCCGGGACCTGTAGGCGCAACAGGACAAAGTAGTCGATCAGCGTTCTTGTGCAAGCAGAGACCAAGCGATCACCAATCTATCTTATGTTAACCCTTTGGTAAATCCTTCTCACTTTGATAATAAGTCTGCAATTTCTATTCTGGGTGCAAACATTTTTCAACAATTGACAAGTCGAAATAAGGAATATTAGTGATTTCTTTGAATGGAATTATTCTTTGTAAATTTCAATATAAACATTTATTTAAACTGATATTCCAACTAACTTTTGTTTTGTGTAATTTCATTGGATGCAAACCTCTGTTTTGAAGGCAAATGCAGAAGTCTGAACAAGGCATTCATTAGGACCTCACAAGTAGAAAGGCAATTTAATCTTAAACGATATAACAAATTAGTATAGAAAATGTTTGGAAAGGCTATACAAAAAGGTTAACTGAATTAATCCTTCTAAATAAACACGATTACAAACTGAAAACACCTGTAAGCATTACATATCAAGATGGGCAGATGAAAAGACAATGGTTTGTCAGAAGTCAGATAAGTAAGTCTATCTTTTCTACTGACTAGTATGGTCTATGCGGCTAATCACAGAGGTTGGCATCTGGGGCTGGTCATTCCCAGGGCACAGATTTGTAAACAACAAAGAACTTCAGATACCCTATGACAAAAGAGAGCATGTTAGACTTGTTGCCATGTAATTTGTTGCCTTTTGTCTGGACAACAAGAGAAAATGTCAAAAATAGTCCCATCAATTCATGTTGGATTTGGGCTAATTTGTAAAATCTGACATGACCACAAAAAGACAACAAAGGCATACAGCAACTGGGCGTCTCACTTTCATGGGAAAGTGTTTGTCCCTTACCCCCTAGTAGATAAAGTCAAGGTCAAATGACCAATGAAACTGAGTGACACATCTGGCATTACACGAGGCGTCACGTGACCACATAACCACACAAAAGACAGGAAAACAAGTAGTTGATTGGACAATATTTTTCAAAGCGCCCCCTGTGGGTAGTAATGTATAGACTCCCTGTCACGTGACAGTCATGACATCATTGTCAGGCCATATATATCGGCTTGCGTCTGGGCTCTTTGTGATGCATGTCATATAGAGATAGCCTGACAGATCCAGAGCCAACATAAAGGACGAGTGTCTACAGAGCAGGAGATATGGTGTCAGAGCAGCTCGGAGACTGCTCAGATAGTAATCAGACAAAATGAACCAACCACCAACCCTGGGTCATAGAGATATGTATGTGTGGAGTATAGCTCCGGTAAAAATAGTCCACAGTATTACTATGGATAAAGCCTTTACTTGCGCACGTTATAATCCACGCCAGAAAGTTATATAAAAATACACACTAATCACAGATATATTCTACTTTTGCAGATCGTGTCAATTTGCAAGGTGGAAAAATTCCAATTAAGAATAATCTTCCTATTTGTCTAGCGCTTTTTTTAAACTTACAGTTATTGATAGCTATAGATGATATAGACGATATTATTACTTAATTATATTGTTCGTAGTGGCCTGGTTGCAAAGCTTAACAATGGTTAAAAATTGCAGTTTTCTATACTGAGTAAAACCCTCTCTCTGTTTACTTCCTGTTTGATACAACATGCATATCATGTCAGGTTTAAATATATCATGTAACATGTACATGTCTTGTGTGGATGTGCGTGACAGACCGCTGCCTAGCACTCCAGGTCCCCAATGTGGCACAAATGGATGATGACCCTGAAACTGCCAGAATATACAGACAGAGCTAGCGTGATGACAGGAGGTTCGTCGTATTATCACGTGGTGGCAAAGTTTCTTAGGTTGTACGGATGCGGATGTCTCTTGAAGGGACAAAAAAACATGAAACAGATTTTTTTTCTATCCAGGGTCATTGTTTTTATAGTAGATATTAAATATCACTGTATATTTATGAAACCTGTTGTAGACTCCCACCTCATGCCTACATTACTCACCTTGAGTGGAACACCTCTACTTAGACACTTAGATACATGTGAGAGCAGTGATGAATATGTTATATATATCTTCAGGATTTTGTTTTACCCTTATTTCAATATTGACATATTGCTTTATATTAGAAATGTCTTCTCACGTGCCTGAATAGGATATTAGATAAGTGATATGTTATTCTAAAAATCCAATATTTTGCAACACCAAACACTAATTATATATTTTAAAGTGCTTTTAACTATACTTTATGGTAACTTGAGGTTGCTGTCGTATTTCTAAATTATAGAGATATCGTTCAAGGTGATATTAGCTATTGCTTTGGCACAGCAAATATTATTGAACTATTAGCATAACTGCATGTTTTTATGAACTTGTTTCATGTTATTGTTTGTTTTCTTGTATTGCCTCGTTATTCCTTTTTGTTTGGAATGCATATATAGGCAAGATAAACACGCCACAACCGCCCTTGTGCCTCGTCTAAGTAATTAAACACCTCACATATGGGTGATACAATCAATAGAGGAAGTGTATGTAGTAGATTACATTGTAATCTGGTATCCACTTCCGGCCTACTACTTGTAATATCGCCCTCATGGCCATTTCCAGCTGATATTGATTGTTATTTAAAACGTTCTCCACTTCTGTTCTGCAAAATGATGTGAAACAGAATAAGTCATTCTTGCATAGCATACTACATGTACCGCAGGCAAGTGTGGTTACTGTGGAGATGTAGGCAATCATTATTCTCGCAGTGAAGAGGGCCGGATTATCGCCCGCTTTAATATGTTGCTTGGTTATGAAGATCATTTATTACACACATAAAATCCCAATCAAGTTGATTGGAAGCAATCTTTCCTCCGAATAATATAACTTTCAGAGGATATGTTCTCACTGCTGATGTATTGGTCATATTTGTTTGTCCGTCAGTGACGGTAATCAGCCGGCACAGTGAGTTATCAGTAATTGAGGATGGGACCAGACTAGATAATATGTAGTGGCTGCTCGTTCTGCCATGGTTTAAGCCCACTTGTTGAGAACATGTTCAGTCATGCAATCATTAAAAAAACACGTGCTTCATGGATACATGTTTATTTCATAGACGAGGCCCATAATCAAAATAAGTATCTTGACACATTTTATGGTTTGGTATTTTATACTTGGGGTCAGGAAGAGTTTTAGCCATTTGGAAATATGTGCAGTAATCTTAACATACACATTTTTGTAGCTAATGTATTGCAATGCTTGACCAGTGGACACGGCAAGTGAATGAAACAGCCATACATAGGACACATAAAAATGACATATTATTGATTATATATAGGTCACTGTATGCATAATAACTGGCTATGGAGGCAGAAGGAGGCAGAAGGAGGCGATGTGATTAGCCCGGGGCTGCAAAGTCTCATTATCCAGAGGTGTCACCTTACAGTGTTATCGTAACTCTTTTTACCCGCCATTCTTTGCTTTGGAGAACGCAGGACCCCCATGTCATAAAAGCGCGCCAAAATTATCGTCTGTTTCCATTTGTAGTAATGCACCATGGGAAGGGGTTATTGAGATTGAGCTCAGCCTCTTTCTGGCCAGCGGAGGCCTCTTCTTAGAGTTCTGGGCACGTATGGGTGACTTGCTCAATGAGTTGGGAAAGCTACCAGGTCCGTGGTGGCAAGGTTTTTGCTGTGCTTCATTATCTGCCAACCATGGTGTACCTTGCTGATCAGTGCGGGACTGCAAAGTCAGCACCAATCGATCAACAATATGGCAGCTTTGCCAGGCTTGTATAATACATAAGGCATAAGGCTAGTGGTGGTAGTTGCAGGGAGAAAAGATGTGAAAAGGCGATAATACACTGTCATTGACAAGTAAACAAATCAAAATCCTCTTTGAAAATGGGCGATAATAGGATCAGCTTGCTTTTTCAAGGATGCACCACAAGAATATTTTTTCGATCGATTTGGACCTCCAGTGTGGTTCAAAAAAGACACACGTGGCATTTTGTCTTTCGGTTGATAATTAACCACATTAAAAGCTTCTTTAATGAAGAAGACAAGACGGCACGTGTTTGTATTGGCAGCGGGTCTGAATGGAGAGTGGCTGAGTGATGTGCTTCCGGGACGAACCAAGGAGTATGGTCTGTCAAAGAAGATGTCAATTTATGTCCGAGATGCCTTCTATTAGACGCTTCATGTGCGGGTACCCTGACAAGCTACAAACACAAACTAGATTCTACCCAGAAGAAGCAAATAAATCACCACCAAATCATTATCCCGACAGAGGGCGCTGTTGACCATATTAAGAGAGGCAGAGCAGAGGTCCTGCTTACACCCCAGGGCCAGAAAGGCAGGTCTCTTGTTATATAGTCTGCATGAAGTGCCCGTCTGATTCACTGCAACCTGCCCAACCCCATTCAAAACGTTGCTTCACTAACAATCTGATCTGGACGAGATCCGCATTGGTATGAAGCACAGAAGGTCATTTTTATTTACACAGTGGTTTTTGAAACCAGAAGTCTTTGAAATATAAGAGAGATGCTAATCTATATCGCGGTGAAGTCACTCCCATTTGGGATCCGGTTGTAGATGTTCTCTGATGATATTCCATACCACAACCATCTGCATGATAAAAATATAATATATTGGCATTTGTATTGAACACGTCATTGGTGGGCCCAAAATCCATGGAGGCTGGCTATTACCAAATGAAGGGCATAATGAGCATAAAGGGCATAATGGACATGAAGGGCATAATATCCTTATATTCACTGTGGGTGACAGCCTCTCTTCAACCTCACATTATCAACCAAGCCTCATGCCTCAATGATAACGTCTGAGGACAGATACCCACAACACTATTAAAAGCATTTTATCGGCATTATTGGTCTATTGTATTGTGAAAGCCCTCTAGATATGATGCTCTTGGAGATCGAGTCTGACCGTGGGCTTAAACATAATGATTATTGTGAACTATTATGAAGACACTATATTCATGCTTATTTACTGTGTTACATTTGACTGAAGGGTTGAAAACAGAAAAGATTGCTTCAGTATGACAAAATACAAAACACTTTACTGCTATTGTCTGTCACGTGATTGTTGGCTCCTCAGAAAGTCACGTGTCACACTCAGCTACTTCCGGAAGACTGTTTGCTTACCTACTTAGAACGTCTTATGTATCTTGACGGATTCTGCCTTTATACACTTCAGGCAAATGCATATTGTAGTTTGTGCACCCAACTTACTCTTGTGTGCCTGTCTAGAATGATTACTTCGATCATTTATGGGTTATTGTCATATACAATAACCTACATATATATGGACATCAGTTTGAAAATACTTTTCCAGAGCAACTCTGGCTGGATCTTATGCTTTCATCCAAAAGAGCCATCTGTGAAAACAATTTGAACTAATATTGGGCGATATTGAATGTATATTTAGACAATTCTACAGTGTCGGGCAGTCAGGGATTTTGCTGCCGTTTGGAGGAATATTTAACAAAATCCATTGGTTTTTCTTCAAGCTTACAAGCATTCACAGAGTATTCTTATGCTTTTATATTACAAAATGAACTTAAAATATAACTAAATCACGAAAAGATCCAACAGTTGGTCTCACAGTAAGATATATATGATCATAAAGATAGATATCAGTCAACGAGCACAAACATTGTTCAAGAGCAAACATAGATATTTCAGAAGGGTTTTCTGATTTCCACTACTGTAATCATCTAATCATATTTACCAATTAAAGCCAGTTACTTTGTGAAATTTGACATGATGTACTTATTTTTTATGCAGTGCCACGGAAACGATCTGACTGCACAGATGAAACAAACGGTCACTCACCTGAAAAGCTTGTCAATTTTTAAAATTTAATATATCAATACATTTCTCGTGACACTGTGTATCAGAAAATATTCTCAAATAACCAATAGATTATGTTAATTTGAAACATGACTATTGTTATGGTACATTTATTTGCCGAAAAAATGAGCAACTTACTCACCAACTAAAGAAAACATGAGTTGTTGGAAAGAGCTAATTCTGGAAAGCAGATGAGATTCATTCCAAAAATCTTAATAATGAAGCAAAGGAGAATATCGAGAACTGCCGGACATCATTTTACTGCTTTGCAATAATCAATGGAAAATCATGAAAAAAAACACACATAAAAACTGAGGCTTGGCGTAACTTCTTCAATTTCCATTTCATATCAAACAAACATTGTGCAAATAAATCTCCAGATGTTATCAAGTAATGTGTTCTGACTCAAACCTTTTTATTGGACTTTAGAAATGATGTACAGTTTCAAAATTCTCTTGAATGTGGCCAAACATTTTCAAATGATAATAGGAACATATGAAAAAGACAGTCTGACCATATATTTCAATTTGTTTGTTTATGTTCATGATTTAGGATTTGTAAAACTATTGAATATAGTGGTCCCCACGGACTCTCAAATATGGTGCAGGGGAAAAAGTCAGTCGTTGAAGCAGCAGCAAATATATTGCTACATATAGTCTCAGCTAATGCATTGAATGATGAACGCTTGTTAGCAGATACAGCCAGCGGTGATAATTGCAATCCAAACACTACTCACTTCATGGGATCTTTTTCTTTGTTTTTTTTTCTTTTGACATTTTTAACACTGTTTAGGTTATATCAGGTCAGATAGAAGCCTGTCATGGGGACACAATGCCATACTCGGAAAGTGACTGGAATCTTTCTTCATGGGATGTGAAGGAACCATAACAGTTCTTTATCATTCTCAACCAAAAACTACCCGATTAAAAGCTATTGCTCTATATTATATCCGTTGCATCCTGTGAGTACAATACAGTATAGTGTGAGTATAATCAATCAATTAAAACATTGGGAATAAAGTAACACAAGAATACCCATCGCCATTGCTCTGATGCTGAAAAGCTCGTAGATACTTAAGTAAACCATTTTCTATGAAGGGATATATCAAATGTTAGGTTGCGAAAAGGCGTCTTATTTGACAAACCTTCACTTTTTGTAATTGATTATCCAAGACGCATATCTGTAGCCTCGAAACTCCTGCCTTGGAAAATGCGAGCGAAGACTTTAGGGCAATCAACACAAGGCAAAGCACGTGAAATATTAATGCTATTGCCACTAAGATTTTGCAAAAATGGGCAGGTTGGGTGCGAAAACCTGAGCAATTGCCACATGATGCTGTCATCAAAAATGTAGAACGGATGTTTCTTCCTCTGTTTCACTGGTGGAAGTTTGTTGGTCTTTAAATGTTAACACAAAAACTCTATTGTCATTATAGTGTCTCTTTAAATGTATCTGGTTGTTATAAATACCCGAAAATATATGGCAAAACTATATGAATCTCATCTTATTTCATGGTATTGTGAAATAATAATTTGTCAGCACATTCAGTTTTACAATGAAATTTACTAATTGTGCATCCGGTGTAAAGTACTTCGGGTATTGATCAACACTATTCCGAGCTTATTGCCTCAACTTCTTCATCCTATAAATGAATGTAGAAATTGAGTTTCATGTTTGAAAACTTTCATCTTTTGATAAATGGAAGAAGGCTACAAGACAAGATATAAATTTGTCTCTCCATAGTAAGGATCTGGTGCATATCTATAGTTACAGCATGCACAGGTATGGAAAAGCACCTGCACCCATATAAACACTGCTTGAATGGCAAGAGTATACGTTTTATGGCTATAAACGTGCCACAGCCTATTACCAGAACACCTGCTGTGTTCCTATAGATATGCAGGAGTGTGGATAGCATGGAGATAGGGTTGTCTACAAGAATGTCAGGGAATCGTCCACAGGTATGTACAAGGAAAACCGGAATCCCAGAAGCCGCAGATATTTGTAACAGATGGCAAGCATATAGGTACACAGGAATGTGAAAGAGACAGTAAGACTATAGGTAACCACAGGAATGTGAGTAGCAGACAGTCATACTATAGGTGTCCACAGGAATGTGAGTAGTAGAAAGTGAGACTATAGGTGCCCACAGGAATGTGAGTAGCAGAGAATCAGACTATAGGTAACCACAGGAATGTGAGTAGCAGACAGTCATACTATTGGTGTCCACAGGAATGTGAGTAGTAGAAAGTGAGACTATAGGTGCCCACAGGAATGTAAGTAGCAGAGAATCAGACTATAGGTGTCCACAGGAATGTGAGTAGTAGAGAGTGAGACTATAGGTGTCCACAGGAATGTGAGTAGTATAGAATCAGACTATAGGTGCTCACAGGAATGTGAGTAGTACAGAGTGATACTATAGGTGTCCACAGGACTGTGAGTAGCACAGACTCAGACTATAGGTGTCCACAGGAATGTGAGTAGTACAGATTGAGACTATAGGTGCCCACAGGAATGTGAGTAGCAGAGAATCAGACTATATGTGTCCACAGGAATGTGAGTAGCAGAGAATCAGACTATAGGTGTCCACAGGAATGTGAGTAGCAGACAGTAAGAGTGTGTCAATAAGAACGTGAATGTAGTTATCCATAAGAATGAGGGCATCGATATTCCATATGTTTAACGGCCGATGTAAATTGCCAGGAATGCATTAGCACAGATTTAGAAATCATCATGGTGACACAGTAAGGAAAATAAGCCTGTCATTTGTGAGATAAAATCTGCAACACGTCTTTGATGTGTTAATGAAAAGCAAAAAACATTTGGCAAGCATTTAACTGGGTTGTCATGTCGCTTTACATCCAAAGGCAGAGCATAAATTTCAAATTAAATCAGATCACATCGTACACAGGACTGAGACCGAATTTATAAAAAGTAACACACAAAATATACGGGATACATTTAACCACAAGAAAGTCTCTCAGGTGTCTGTTAAGTTGAATTTAAATTTTTAATATTAATAGTTTTATCTTTGAGTATATGAAAATCGTTGAAGAATACTTCTTCCTTGCGATTTGTGTTGACTTATGCATGAATCTAGGCTGCGGGATTTGTGGTGACAGGTTTTTGTGGGCACGTGACAGGAAAGCCTCTGTGGGTGTCATCATAAATGTTTGATCATCCTAGCCCATTCTTATACATTATCGCCCATCATTGCAATCTGAATGACTAACACAGAAATCGGTTTAACACAGAAATCAGTTCACACTCTTCGATTTGATAGGATTAAAATAGACAGAAGCATACTTAAAATGTACTTGAAATATTTAACAATTTCACTTGAAACCCCGGACAAAATCAATCCACGCAAAAACTCCCTGGTGGTATCAACATTAATCTTATAGATTAAGATATAGATGTAGTAGACACTGTATCATAATTATCACAGATTTTTATTTTGACCAACATAACAACATAATTACACAACATAATTACATAGTGATGTATTGGTTCCCGGTGGTATCGTCCAGTGAGTAAGTCATGATGGGTAATATATTAAGAGAAATTGCCTACGTTTTCTACCTCCATTCGGCCATTAGAATAAGGGCACACTCAGGACATCAGGACATCATTAGAATACAGTAGAAACTGGTAGCGTAACACACAGTAGAATAAGAATACTAAGTAGAAAGAGATGATGCCGAGGCCAAACCTTCAACACTATTCATTCAGCACATTCGGTATCATGTTTATACTGGGGATGTGGGGAGGTTTATATAATTTCCTCTGTAGTGAGGCAATTTGCACAGAGAGGACGGCAGAGACAGGTCCTATTTCCCATACTTCCTATTGGCCTAAAACATTTTCCCTTTTGCTCCTTAAGATACTTATCTCTCACCTTCCTCTTCATGCTTACACTGTTCGCTTCATACGATACTATCCTCTTAGCAAAAGTCAGATATTTTGAAACTATCTAAGATATCAGAATCATATCAAAGCTCAAATGAAGGAGTTTCTTCTTGCTTACCAAAACCAGCCGCTCTGTCAACCTCTGCCAGGCACTGGGACACATTCATTTAAGTTTGGGATAATTATTAGAGTACAGTTGAAAATGTTAACCCCAGGTACGGTTGATAACATGTTGGGTCTCTCTAACTGTGATGACAGTACCTCTTATGAAGACATCTGTCATGGTATATTTATAGTTTCTGCTCAGACAACCTGAATCCGACTTTAGGAGTTCTAGTATATATCTACTTTATACATAATATCATTTATGAGATTTGGGTTCATCTATATTGGTTCTGTTATAATCGTAGCATTTGCATCAAGTCAGATAGCAAGCGAATATATCTCACAAAATTCCTGAAATTCCTGACCTATTTAACACCAATGAGAAACCGGAAATGATCAGGAGCATATGGCTCCTCGCCCTGACCTATTTTTAATTTGGCACGAGACGCTGCATGTTCCAGGAGACGGCGACACCAGTGCCTAATTGGTGGATGGTGAATCCCAAAGGGCCCATGTAGGGCTAAACACAGACTCCCCCAGGGAGCCCTTGTAGGACTGGCAACAATAGGGAATGATGCTATCTCACATGAATTCCTGTCAATCTGTGTTGTTAAGATTTATGGGCACTTGGCGGTCACACAATCAGACTATATTGGTCCCTGTTGTGTTATCAGAAATGAACACACATAACTCTGGAAGCAAATTTACGTCTACAAGGACAAACTGCTTCAATAACGATATGCATTTTATGTCCTCTTAATATATTATACCATACGTGTCCTGTAGCAAAATGCAATTTCTGAGCCCCTAACTAGTAAAATAATAATTTGGTGTCTTTAAAAGCAGCCTAGAATCAGATGGTAAGGAAGATCTTATGAATACATAAATAACTGGATGTTATATGATATGTAACAATATTATAATTGAAAAGATGGGGAAATCTTAAGACCAAAAAACAACAGGCTCTAAATGAAATATAAAGATGGGTTTCCCTTACATTTTATGTTGTCATTACATGGAAATGTACTGTATAATTATTTCAATCATGTTGTATGATAGATTTCAATCCAAAATTTATTTAGAAGCTTAAATGATTGAATACAGTGCACTTAATGAGTTTGCTGTTTGATAGTTGTTATTATATGCTTCCAAACATAATATCATATGCAACAGAGCAGACAAATACATTTCTAAATGCTACTTCAGCAAATTAAAACCTAGTTTACTGTATGTACAAGCCTACTGTGGTGTGTATGTGTGATATATTACAATAAAGTAGGTAGCGATCATCGTGCCTCGTTTATGGCTCATAATTAGTGTACTATGCACACCAGCTAATGAACGTTTTGCGCATTTAATATTTCAGCTGCAGGAATGGATATGTAACATGTGTCAGAAGAGGCGACACCTTCTGCTTAGCACAGAGATGCTGTCCCAACTCCAGGACCTCCCCATCATCAAGGACGATGACTTAGCAGCCCAGGTCAGATCTCACCTTTCTAATTCTCTTCTAACCCGTAACGCAGTACATCTCAGTAATGTCAGCCACTAAATATGCAGATCAAGATATGAATGTCCATATTGATGCTCGTAGGAATTCTGGTTGAATGTCATTCCTTGCATTTAAAGCTGTTTTGTTATTTTATATAATAGTAGGGGAGCCAATCTCTAAAAGATGCTTATTTTGGGTGTTACTGGTCCCTAGAAAATTTGTATATTAAGGCAGGAGGGCCAGTCTTTCATGGAAATATTATATGAGATATCACTATTGCCATGGTAACAAAATCTTCATTATCGGACATTAAAGAAGAATATACATAACTGTTAGATTTTCTGTAGTAAAATTCACAACAGAACCCATAACATATATTTGATATGAATTGGAATAAGCCATTACGAACTAGCATATTATATGGTTGCCATGTTAACAGAAATGACACAAATGCATAGATTGTGACACTTTTTGATACAGACAATATAAATGTTATGGGGAAAATATATTTTTCTTTAATATTCTATACAAATGATTTGGGCAGCAATGATCTCTCAAAATCTAATCGAACAACAACAAGTGATTTTACATTAAAAACTGACCCCTAATGTGTCTCTCTCAATTACTGTTTTAATTTTGGACGATACATTTTGAGGGAGCAGTAAACTTAATATTTGACTAACTGGCTTCTCCACTATTATTATCATATAAGTAAACAGAGACAGGAGGAGAGTTGAAATATGAGAATGCACATCGTCCAATGAATTAAGAGCTGGAATTCTTAGAAACCACAGGCCGAATGTGTGTCAGGTTGGAAAGACAAAAGCTGTGTGGGCTGGGATGTTTTGATTGAGATTTAGGCTTAAGATAGGATGGCCGAGCTTACTTTGATTCTCAGTATAGAAGGCAGGGGGAAGATATAGACGTTTAATGTCGTAAAGACATGTTTATATCAAGGCGGGCGATAATTTGAGGCATATTCTATAGATGGTCATAATGGCCCGACATGAATGTACTAAAATATGACATTTGAATGCAAAAGGTTGCGGCCCAAGTATAACTAGGTTATAATTGGCTTGACTGACCTGAACGTAGGGAAACTTGTATGTAGGGAGACTTGAACATGCAAATACTGGTATATATAACAAGTACATTTTGGCGAGACTTGGATACGGCGAGATTTTGCATACGGCGAGACTGTTTCTGGGGAGACTGGTATATAGGGAGACTGGAATATGGAGAGACTTGCATACGGCGAGACTGTTTTCTGGGGAGACTGGTATATAGGGAGACTGGAATATGGAGAGACTTGTATATGGCGAGACTGGTTTGTGGGGAGACTAGTTTTATAGGGAGACTGGAATATGGAGAGACTTGCATATGGCGAGACTGGTATGTGGGGAGACTGGTATATAGGGAGACTGGAATATGGAGAGACTTGCATACGGCGAGACTGGTTTGTGGGGAGACTGGTATATAGGGAGACTGGAATATGGAGAGACTTGCATATGGCGAGACTGGTTTGTGGGGAGACTAGTATATAGGGAGACTGGAATATGCACAGACTTGCATACGACGAGACTGGTTTGTGGGGAGACTGGTATATAGGGAGACTGGAATATGGAGAGACTTGCATACGACGAGACTGGTTTGTGGGGAGACTGGTATATAGGGAGACTGGAATATGGACAGACTTGCATACGACGAGACTGGTTTGTGGGGAGACTGGTATATAGGGAGACTGGAAGATGGAGAGACTTGCATACGGCAAGACTGGATAGTGGGGAGACTGGTATATAGGGAGACTGGAATATGGAGAGACTTGCAGACGGCGAGACTGGTTTGTGGGGAGACTGGTATATAGGGAGACTGGAATATGGACAGACTTGCATACGGCGAGACTGGTTTGTGGGGAGACTGGTATATAGGGAGACTGGAATATGGAGAGACTTGCATACGGCGAGACTGGATAGTGGGGAGACTGGTATATAGGGAGACTGGAATATGGAGAGACTTGCATACGGCGAGACTGGTTTGTGGGGAGACTGGTATATAGGGAGACTGGAATATGGAGAGACTTGCATATGGCGAGACTGGTTTGTGGGGAGACTAGTATATAGGGAGACTGGAATATGCACAGACTTGCATACGACGAGACTGGTTTGTGGGAAGACTGGTATATAGGGAGGCTGGAATATGGACAGACTTGCATACGGCGAGATGGTATATCGACTCTTTTATGGACAGACTTGCATTTTGGGAAACTCATATATCGGGAGAGGCATATATATAGTGACATATATTTAAAAACTCGCATGGACAATCTTGTTGTGTGCACGGACTCATAGGGGAGACTCATATATAGAACTCATATTTGGAGACAAACATTGGGAGAATTATATCCACATCCTCTTTTGGACAGACCCTTAAGGACAGACTCATATGACAGACATGGCTCATCAGTTTTTTTATACTGGGGAATGAGTAGGCTGAAATGGGCTTAAACTATGTAAAGACGCTGATGATCAGATATAACTGAACACTTAGAGGCTGATTACAATAACATTGGATTGAAGTGGTATCGATTTCCTCAACCCCTTTCTCCTCACCCCTCTTTCTTTTCGCCCCCTTCTCCTCACCCCCTTCTCAGCACCCCTTCTCTACCCCCCTTCTCCTCACCCCCTTCTCCTTACCCCCTTCTCCTTACCCCCTTCTCTACACCTCCTTCTCAACACCCTCCTTCTCAACCCTTCTCAGCACCCTCCTTCCCCTCACACTCTTCTCCTCACCCCCTTATCCTCACCCCCTTCTCCCCACCCCCTTCTCCTCACCCCCTTCTCAGCACCCCCGTCTCCTCGCCCCCTTCTCAGCACCCTCTTTTTCCTTACCCCCTACCCTTCTCCTCACCCCTCTTTCTCCTCGCCCCCTTCTCCTCACATAGTAGACCAATGGGTGTTACAGCTTTGTGGTGGTGCCTGTTACAGGCTGTGCATATGATTGTCATCGGATAAGAGAGCCAGCATTGAAGCATATGATTGTCATCAGATAAGACATCCAATATATGAGCACCCAGAGGTATCAGATGTGAAGCCTGCATTCTCGCTGCCAACAGTAGATTCACTGTATATAATACCTCTGTGTTCTGGGGATATGCTGTCCTTGGTATTGACTCTATGTGAAAGTCAGATAGGCTAATGCGTGATTGCCATCATTTATACATATATATACGAAATTGAACAAACATATACTAATTGGATATGCATATCTATAATGTACACAATTGCTCTAAATAAAATGTTTTTAATATATTTAAATTCGTTTTATTCAAATAATACAAATTATACAAACCTTAGCAATCACCAGTATCCTACAGTTACAAACAAACATATTTCTCTTGTGCACATTCTTTTAACATTAAATCATTATTAATGCAAATTGGAATAATTTGGATATGGAAATGGAAATGGAAATTTGTATTTATTTAATATATATATATATATATATATATATATATATATATATATATATATATATATATATATATATATATATATCTTCTCGCCCCCTTCTCCTCACCCCCTTCTCAGCACCCCTTCTCTACCCCCCTTCTCCTCACCCCCTTCTCCTTACCCCCTTCTCTACACCTCCTTCTCAACACCCTCCTTCTCCTCAACCCCTTCTCCTCAACCCCTTCTCCTCACCCCCTTCTCCTTACCCCCTTCTCTACACCTCCTTCTCAACACCCTCCTTCTCCTCAACCCCTTCTCCTTACCCCCTTCTCTACACCTCCTTCTCAACACCCTCCTTCTCCTCAACCCCTTCTCCTTACCCCCTTCTCTACACCTCCTTCTCAACACCCTCCTTCTCCTCACCCCCTTCTCCTTACCCCCTTCTCTACACCTCCTTCTCAACACCCTCCTTCTCCTCAACCCCTTCTCCTCAACCCCTTCTCCTCAACCCCTTCTCCTCAACCCCTTCTCCTCACCCCCTTCTCAGCACCCCCCTCTCACCCACATCTCAGGTATATATATATATATATAAATATATATATTTATATATATATATGTATTTATATGCTGAATATGTAACTTTGGCTGCCATTTGGACACGATAATAAATTTATTTGACATTTATAAACAGCATATATCTATCAATGTACTTATTAATATTATTTATTGAGTGAACAAAGTAAAATTCCAATTTTCTTCTGCTTGCAATAAGGGATTATAACAAGAAAATAATACTGTACTCCTGCTTTGAATAATCTTCATATCAAAACTGAAATTGATACCATTCCTTTAATATGGACAAAACACAGAAAAAACCTTGATATTTGTTTCTCTTCTCAATCATAAGCACGGATGCACTGATTCTTTGAGCTTGATTTTAGTGCAACTCGTCCAAGATTAATCAGTGTCCATCAATATCCCAGTTCACAGATTTCATAATGTCTCATTATTTAATATAAGTTCATTTTCTTCCAGTCAAGTTATTGATTATTTAAAGATACTAATTAAGATTATGTAAATGATTCTTACTTGGAGAGTTCCCATGATTATTAGAATATGAAAAGTTAGGCTATTTACACCACTGCTATATGGATTTAAAAAGATAAAAAAAATCTCGGATTGAAGTATGAGAATTTATTGCTTATATTAACATGAAGAACAGCGTTTCCGGTTGATTAACTGCAATGCACAATAATAATTCTACCAATTGTGAGTTTAATTAATAAAAAAGAAGATTATGTTCTGCATGAGACGATACCACGTGACAGACCTCTAGTTCTAATGAACATTAATGAGATGGGAGAATTAAGTAAATCTTGTCTTGATAAAGAGGAACGCTCCTGACAAATTGGCGGTATTTCCGGTACAAGTCGTGGCATAACTCAGGTGTCGAGATTCACGATTCTAGCACATTTTACTATGTTCCTTGGCCGATGAAAATGTGTTTATATTGATTTTATTAATCTCCAGTGAAATTGGATTCACACTTGGAAATTGAAATTTTGAATTTGAAAACTGGATATATCACTTTGAAATTGGATGATTTGGCCACGAATTACAGTGAACAGCTCCTTTGAGATAAATTGGAAATCATACTCTAGCATTGTCAGTTTTGAACCTATTGGAGTTAATGTAAGAATGAGGTTTACCTGTTATTATTCCTTATGAACCTTTTTCATGACTCATATCTTTTTCATTAAATATATATTATTATTATTATTATTATTATTATTATTATTATTATTATTATTATTATTATTATTATTATTATTATTATTATTATTATTATTATTATTATTATTATTATTATTATTATTATTATTATTATTATTATTATTATTATTATTATTATTATTTTTATAAAGGTTAGGGAGCACGTCATATATTTAATATATTTAAGTATAAGGTGAGACTGATGTGGGGGATTGTTAATCCCTTTGCAGACATTATTTGACAGGTTTGGCACCGGATCTGAGTCTATCACATTTATATAATATTCAAACCATGCCTACAGACCAGAGTCTGGGCAATAGTGTGCAGTTTCTACATATACCACCGCCTGCACCCTAATGTGGTATATTTTATTCATGCAAAATGTGCTTTACTCTGTCAGGAGAGATCCAGATGAATGAAAAAAATAGGGCAATATAGAAAGCATATCTCTCGGGAAAGCTGGGGGCGTATCCAGAGAATTTCACACTGAAAATGTTCACTTTGTTATATGGCTTGTCTCTGTATGAAACAACTTGCTCAGGAGAGGCCCCTCATTGCCCCTCAGGTATAGTATATGCTCCATAATTATGAAATGCCCTGCCCATGCCAATGAAAACATTCAGGTGACTGGATACTTTCAAGAATAAATTGAAAATATATCTATTTCAAAAACATGACTTGCAAAAGCGCCATGAGAAGTCCTAGTCTGATATAGCACTATATAAATGTTTGTCATTGTTATTTACAGTATAGTATTATGGTACAACACCTTGTATCCTCAGAAGAAATGTCTACAAAGACATGCAGTTTTAATGGAAACTGCAGGCAGCATTCAAAGTCAATTAGAAATATGTTACAGATGGCGTATGGATATTGTAACCATTTTGTGAGGGATTTGTAGGGTGATGTTTTCAGTTAAGAAGAAACATTTGAGGAAGCTGGCCAGATTGTATTAATAGTGTGTATAAAATGAATAACAAGGTGCTGTACAGATGAAAAAAGATAGACAATGTGGTTGGCGGCCCGGGGGCAGACTGCCTGCCTCGTAGACACGCCCGGCAATATTGGCAGAGAGGTCTGGGCACGATAGGCCTCCACATTAAACAAAGTGTACCATCTGCGCCACCACAAAATCACCGCCAGGGGCCGCTCTCAACACCTATATAAATGAAGGAAGCACACTTTAAATCAGTGCTTTTTTTTTCTTGTACACCAAGGTCGCTGAATCCATATATATATATAATTAGAAGGATGTCTCATTCCAGTCTGTCATTTGTAACAACTGTTCTGATGTTCTGATTAACGAGATGAATGGTTTGGTTTGAGTTATCGACTCCTTCATAGCATGAGTATCTTTAACGAAGTTTTTTTGTATATAGCTCTTAAAGCAGTAATAAATATATGCTATAATATAGACTATATTATAACATGCTGTATACTATTATTGCTCAGAGACGCTAATGGGCACACGACAGTTATTTGTGTCGATGCATTCGATTCGTACTCTCGTGATCTAAGTTCCCGAGCAGGTTTGCAAACTACTGAAAGAAACTGTGCATGGTTCGGAGAGCCGAATTTAATAATTATGACTGTTCGATGTGAAATTTACGGCATGAAGAACCACATCAGTTTTCAGCGTGTGTGTCTTATTTGCTTGTAGCTCGCTAATTAGGATATTATGTCAAGGGGATTTTTGTGTGCTACTGAAACATGACTAACGATGCTTTCATACACACCTATATAACACCACAGAGAAATAATGTAAAGAAACAGCTTCATCTGATTCGTTCCATTTCATATTGACCCAGATAGGACCAGATAGATCAAGATAGACCAAGCTGCACCCAAGTCCATGATTCATTCCATTCATATAGACCCAGAGAGGACCATGTCGATCAAGATATACCAAGATAGACCAAGCTGCACCCAAGTCCATGATTTGTTCCATTTCATATAGACCCATATATGCCTAAATATCCAAGATACACCCGGATAAACCCAAATATACTCATATACTCATAATGCATCCTTGTCCCTGGCCGAACAGACACTGCAATATAAGACACCATCAAGTTCTTCAATCACTCTATTTTCACCTTGTTCCATCCACTTTACCCCACGAATCCACCATAATCCAGGGTCCTGTGTTCACGTATGGGTAACCACGCCCCTTCCACCCCAGGTACCTGGAGCCAGCATTCCGTCCGGCCTTGTTCCACACACATGCGCACACCCCATGGGCCCTGAGAGGCCTTCACCCGGTCATGCGCAGACTTGACAAGCACCAATCTCCCATAATGCAACTGACCACAAAGTTTACACTGATGAAACATACAAGTCCACCAGAAAACGTCTGTGGAATATATTTTGCTATAAAGTGCAAGGGAGTGGGTGTTTAGGGAGGTCCGCAGAATATGGCACGCCTGAAGCAAGAAATGTGCATATCGCTACATATCTATGGAGAGCTCAGTAAATCAAAAACTTTAAACCATGAACATAATCTTACGTCTCTCCCGGCCTGCCGACCTAGCCTTACTTGACAGGATTCAAACATTAGAATTAACATATTAAACATGACATAGTGATATATCATTAAGCTGAGAAGCGATTTGTCTGCGCTGAATTAACAAACATGGAATATAACATTGAAATAATGAGAGCACTAATGATACCACTAAATTGTCACTGCAGGGAATAAAGGGAACAGCGTCCATCAAAGCAAATGAGACTTTCTGCACACGTATCTCATTACACTGAGAATAAAAGTCCCGGAAAATTGGATGAAGACCTGACATCCTCAGTTGGGGCCTTAACAAACCCTGGCACTGGTTGCCTCTGAGCAGTGCTGGCAGTAACAGGCAGACGTGATCACACTTTCATCATTTCTATGACAGTTTAGATATAGAAACATATGACTCCAAGTTCGCAAAAGTTATCTGCAATTCAAGTCACCCATATGAATTGTTTTCAGAAACGGGTGTATGTTTTGATGAAAAATGAGGAAAACAACGAAAAAGGGGGACCCTGGTTTTCCCTGTTTTACATGTTGCATAGATCACTGTCTTCCCCTGTTAGCTTGTCTCCTGTGTACTAAAACCAAAAGGAAAGCCAAAGGCTCTTGAGGTCCAGCTAGAACAATCATTACACGGTTGTAAAGTCTAATGTGATGATGTATGGGATAGGGCTTTTAAAGTATATGCTCCAAAACATGGCATGCCCCCCCCCTTCATATTAAATTTGTAAATATTTGTAAATCTATTGACATCTCCAAATATTTGAAAACACACTTTTTTGAGGAACACTTCATGCCTCTATGAGCAGACCTAGTCGAATATAACAATATATTAATATTATATTATATTATTATCATTACTCGGGGAAATGTCAGGTACTTGGGTTTTTCCTGTCTGGCCCTTAATAAATCCACCATGACCTCCAATAAATCCGCCATCACTTCCAATAAATCTGCCATTACCTCCATTAAATTTACCATTACCCCAATAAATTGACCATTACCTCCAATAAACCCGCCATTACCTCTAATAAATCCACAATTACCTCCAATAAATCCACCATTACCCTCCAATAAATTTAATTTAACCCCAATAAATTGACCATTACTTCCATTAAATTTACCATTACCCCAAATAAATCTATTGACATCTCCAAATATTTGAAAACACACTTTTTTGAGGAACACTTCATGCCTCTATGAGCAGACCTAGTCGAATATAACAATATATTAATATTATATTATATTATTATCATTACTCGGGGAAATGTCAGGTACTTGGGTTTTTCCTGTCTGGACCTTAATAAATCCACCATGACCTCCAATAAATCCGCCATCACTTCCAATAAATCTGCCATTACCTCCATTAAATTTACCATTACCCCAATAAATTGACCATTACCTCCAATAAACCCGCCATTACCTCCAATAAATCCACAATTACCTCCAATAAATCCACCATTACCTCCAATAAATTTAATTTAACCCCAATAAATTGACCATTACTTCCATTAAATTTCCCATTACCCCAAATAAATCCACCATTAACTCGATTTCATTTACCATAACCCCAATAAATTGACCATTACTTCCATTAAATTTGCCATTACCTCCAGTAAATCTACCATTCATGTCCTCAGGACCTGTTTCCTGGTTTTTGTGTGAAATATTCTATTTAAGTTGTGTTTGTTGTTGACTGGATATCAATTATTATTCACAAAAGTACCATTTAGCGCGGGTACAATGTGTGACTACACTGCACAAATTTTCATTGCGATAAACTTCATAAACTTCATTACGATATCAACAAAAAGCTCACATATTCCATTCACATTGATATCTTTGAGTACTCCATTTAGCTTTGAAAGTGGTGACCTCTAGTGGGAAAATTACTCTATTTACTTGGATACTTTCACTGTGTTAAAATACAATATTTGTGATATATATCATACATTCACACACATACAATATAATAGCAAAGTACTAGTGACGAAAACAGTGTGATAGACAAATAATGTGTCTTTCCTTCCACTGGGCTCGCAAACTTCAGGATTAAAGTACTTTGGTGTCCTGTGGAAACATTGGGAGTTTTTCTTTATTTGATTAGGGACGCATGTTGTTGATTCATTGTGATTTGAACGGGAGCTGCGCTGGAAAGGTTTGCCCAGCTCTATTCTGGGGTACTATTCCTTCCCTTCATCCTGGCACTTGTTTGCTGCTTCCGGGAACTTGTCTGGGCCAGCTCGCAGATGTCTGTTTCATTACTATCACTTAGCGTGAGCCACGGAGGCCTTTAATATAATTTAGCACCGGGCAGAAGTTGGTAAAATGGGCAGAAGTGGACAGTCTATCTACTGTGTCTGAGCCTCATAGCACTGTGTGTGTGTCATAGGCAATACATCTCACTTCATATATTACCCTTAACATGTGATAATTTTGTCCGCAGTACACCTCTTGCATACACTTTTTTGTTTCCTGCACATTATTGCCTTCATTGTGCAAAAAACAACGGAATAAATTGCATTAAGTCGAATCTGTTTTGGGGAGTTGTTGTTGATTTATTTAGAATATACCTATCTCAAATGTTCCAGACATAACAATCCAGACGACATTCACATACCTAATACACGCCCCTCATCATTCAAAACTCATCACTCAATTTCACTCATAGCTCATTACTGGAAGTACATCACTCAAAGCTCATCGCTCAAAGCTCATCACTTAAAGCTCACCACTCAAAGCTCACCACTCAAAGCTCACCACTCAAAGCTCACCACTTAAAGCTCACCACTCAAAGCTCACCACTCAAAGGTTATCACTCAAAGATCATTACTCGAAATACGTCACTCTTTATTTAAAGCTCATCATTCAAAGCTCATTATTCAAAGCGAATCATTTAAAGCTCATTACCCAAAGCTAAACACTCAAAGTTCACCACTAAAAGCTCATCACTCAAAGATTGTCACTCAAAGTTAATCAATCAAACCCAATCAATCAAAGCTTACTGAATATTGTTATTTTTTTCAAATCTCACCGCCTGAACCCCGCTGCAAACTCATGGCTACCCATTGTTCAGTTACCACTTATAACTGTTCACTACTCTCTGATTACTATTCGCTACTCACTATTAACTGCTTAATATTCACTACTTAATATTTACTGCACACCGTCCGATGTGGTCTGCTCAATGCTCACTGGTCAATATTCACTGTTTTCTACTCATTACTGAATGCTCACTATTCATTTATCATTGCCTACAGCTCACTATACACTGAACCTATATATCTATGCTCATTTACAGCACATTCTCTCGCTGCTCTTCGGGTAGGCAACTGTACTTGCTGGTATCCATAGTGATTTGGTCACTCAAACAAGTCTTTTCTGGATGAAATTCCAAATAATGCATTTCTGGCATGCCCTATATTCATAGAAGCATGCGTCTGCAATATGAAACCTTCAGGAGTCCTGATCACAAGGAAGTAATAAATTCATCGGTTCAGATTCTAAGACCTCATATTTATAATGTACATGGACACATTTGGAAAACACATTGACATGTGCTCTCCTGTCACAAACCAAAACAGCTTATATCAATGATGTACACATTCAATACGATAGACTGAATTAGACAGGAGTTGTGTTTGCCTTTAATCTTCTCAAATTACACAGTGCAATTAGTGGTGGGGTTCACTGTCAGAGCGGGGAATCATTTTTGTTCATAATCAGTACATAAATGAAACCGACTATTTGGTGCAGAATATGTTTCATTAAGTAAGAGTATTCATTAAAGTATTGCTATCTGCGACCTAGATACTGTAATGAAAATATTATAGAGCTGTGTATAAATGATTTCTACAAATATAGGTAAATAAGTTGTTTTTTCTTCGCATAAAAGTTCTAATATTAGCGAATAGACAAAATAAGAGGATGTGACAAAATTTGCAGATTGGAAATTCATGTTATAGAGTGGACACTTGAATGAGCCTCCGTCGTAGAATATGGACACAAGTGTTATCCATTGAATATCATGATTTATGTGTGTCGTTAAGGATATCGCTGACGCATTAACGTGCAACATTCTCTGAACATAGAGAACAGATTCAATGAACCTTTAGGACAGAACGCGGCCCTTTTCCTGATCACACAATACAGCATCCCCTGTGCTAATCTCTTGATGTATGGTGAGAATATGTATCCACGTTACCACCAACGGATTATATCAGTACGCTATGAAAGCCATTTGTCATTTTTGACATCCGGGTTTATTCTCTTCTTTTCAGAAAGGTAACCAATTGGAAATGATTTTGTTGTACAAATTCTCGAAAAATAATCCGCGGCGGTTGTGAAATGCGTTCGTTTTGGATTAAATGGACAATGTGTCAAGTTGAGGTGAATATCATTTTCCCCACCATTCAACACACCAGGTTTGAATTTATAATTTCTGTGACAATCAATCTCCTTTTTTTACTTACAGAGGTCAAGGTCAAATCGCCGAGGTCAGTTTGAGCGGAGTTCCTCTTTGTCGGAACAGGACGATATGGACACAACTAGGTCGAGGAGAGGAATGATGACCCGCCAGGGGTCGCTACCGTGGGACCTGGAGGACACTCGGCGAGACACAGACGCTGACTTCGGAGATCTTGATAGAAAACATGGTCAGTGTCCTCCTTTACTCATGACCTTCACGTGTATGGTTTACAAATATTAGTAATTTTAGAGTGTAGGGAATGGTTTCTCCTTTAATCAGTTGTAGTGTCTTCCATCTGTGATGACTTTGCAATCGATTATGAATGGTATGAAATATAATCTCATCATATACTGACAATTTAAGACAGATCACATGTTTATCAAAATAGAATCTGAACAAATTTGCATTCTCCTGGATAATTCGGATCGTCGAATCTCTAAATTAATTTTATAATTATTTATATTTTGACAGATATAGTTACAGATTGGATATATTAATTTGACACATAGATATAAAAATGTATAAAAATTCAATTCAGAGACATTATGAACAGGTTTATTTAAAGCCATTACATTAAGAAAGCTGATTTGGCGCTAATTTCGAAGTTTTATCATAACCATATTACAAGTTAAACTATATGTTCTATTTAATTCCATATTGCAGTTATGTTTTGTTGTGTTATGAATTTCAGAATTTAAAAATGATCAAGAAACAGGTCTTGCATTTCCCTGAAGAGCAAAACCGTTATAAAATACAAGTGAAGTCAACTTTATGAAAACAAAAGAAACTAAAACAGAAGGAACATGCGGTTTCTATGTTGACACTTCAGAAGCTCAGACAAGCAAATTGTTAAAGCACTATGTTGAAGAATTTGACATCCGGGGAAACCCTGTCTCATTCAAAGAAGGGAATGCTTTCATTGATGATGCAGGCAGCTTCAAACAATCAATAAACGCGTGCTCACACAAACTGGCTTTCACTTTCACCAATATATTGCTGTGACTTGTGGCGACACCTAGTGTTAATTCGTTTTCACTCCGCCAGGTCATAAAAAAACCATTAAATTTTAGTCGAAAAACAGACCCTCTTGTAGCAATATAACTATAAGTTAGACTCATTAAGAGCATATCACGTATAAATGTATCTAACGCATATTGGTGTTTTATATTCATTTTCCCTGATAGAATATGGGTGGTATTTTAGGAGTAAGTGTTGCATGTATTCTCCTGTCGCACAGTGCCTTTTATATTATGAATTACTCTATCTTATTCATATATTTTATATTCTCACATTTTATTCGAATTGTGTACCGTTTCTTTATTCTACTTGTGACTATTCCGGGATATTTTATCTTAACACAGTGTGCATTTAACTTTCAAAGAATGATATATGTCACCATTCCTCAATATAATGTTAAGATTCTTCACAGAAATCTCAGGCGATATTTAAGCAACATTGCATCTTGCTATTTACACATTCACCACATGTGCCATTGTCGTTCAGACTACTCCATAATTCCTTCAAGGCGAAAGCCCTCGACAACTGCTGGAGTGTTTTGTAGGCATGGCAGTGGAGCAATTGCCTGCATTTATTGCAGCATGTGGCTTCTATCCTGTCAATCTCCAATGTGTTGATTCTATCGAGAGACTCACTTGCCAACAACCTTACAAGACACCTTAAAATGTCCTCAAGGGAGCGTTCATTTTTCATTCTATTGATTTGGTCACATTAAATCCTGCAAATTTGCGTTATATTTTAAGAAAGCTTGGATGATGTATAGATAACATATGTATTAAAATTATTATAGAAACTTCACCTCATTTCATAATACGAATAATAAATGACGGGTCCCCCAATGAGTCTTCATCAAAGGGAAGGCAAATGTTTCATACAACCCAATGTGTGAACTACACACGATCTAATTAACCTTATATCTCCAAATGGCAATCTTATGTGGCTTCCTTAGAAGTCACCACTCATACAATTATGTTATTTGCCTAGAAAATGAAAGTGTAAGATTTCCTTATTTCCCGTAGCATTTTAAGACAGAGACAAAGTGTGTTTCCCCTTTGTGTAATTATCAAAAGGGATGAAATATTAATATTTGCAAAGACAGGAAGAAAATAAAGTGTAAATTTTAGGCTAAATCCTAATAATAGGACAAATCAGAACGTAATTGTGTGAAAACACTGAAGTATAATAAGCTTATCCAGATATTTTTAAAAGATTAAAAAAATTAAATATCAAATCTCAAATATTTTACTCTACAAAAATCGAAATACGTTGAACCTTGAGGGCTTGTGTTGTCCTTCTGATATGTGGGAGTCACATAAATTGAGTTGCTGCTTTTGTTAGAATCCAATATTTACCACCCAGCCTTGTGGCACCGGGTACCAGGAAGAGATGTAGAGGTATTGATAAACAGCTCCCATATACCTCATAATAAGACATATACGTGAAGGAAGGTTTAAGATAAGTACAAGGACGATGCAAGTAATCCATGTATAAAAGCATCCGTTACTTCCTGAACTCAAAATAATACTCTGTACAAGGCAATCATTAATTACAAGTTGTTCCTGCTTTTAACTGCAATTTGGTTTCCGCTCATGTCAGCTATTATTTTTGTGCTCAGTCTTATATTTGCTTGTAAGGTTTTCTGCATGTTACATACCTCTAATACAGGACTTGCTTTTTGTATACAGGTCTTTCTACTTGGGTATCCTTTCTGTAATTTTCCTATGACATGCATTTTCAATGTCTGCTGTATAAATGCTAAAAATTATATTATTTAATATATTTTATATATATGTCATCTTATCATTATGTGACTGCGCCTCTGTCAATTTTATAGTTTTAACCAAAACTAGGTAAAATTAATTGCGCATTCTTCAGTTCGTTTTTCACCATATTTAAAAGATCTGAATTATCTCTTGTGTAGATTGACCTCGTCAGTGCACAAGGATCATGTGTTTCTATGGAAATCTTCTCAAACAAAGTAACAATAGTTGTGAGAGAGCCTGAGAGATAAAAGTCCAGGGTTGCCAAAAAGTGCAGTGAAGCAGAAAACATCCTAATATATAGGTTGAATTCACACCTGTGTGGATGTGCACCTGCTTACCCGCTACTGTCTGTGACAAACATCATCATCAAAGGCAGAACATATAACATAAATATGACTTTTTAAACTGTGGCAAAAAGCGTCATCAAAGGCAGAGCTTAAAACATGAAAATAGGTTCAAAAACTGTGTCAAACATCATCATCATCAAAGGCAGAATATAAAATTTGAAGATAGGTTCTATAACTGTGAAAACATCATCGTCAAAGGAAGAATATAATATAGGTTATTGATATCAGACATATTTATAAACTAGTCTGATGACCGACCTTCTGCAATCAAATCACAGAAATAAATATTGTATAACATGGATGATTGGCCTATTGAAATAGCTGAGGGAAATAAGAAAAAATACCTGGCTTTTTGAGTGTCAATCGTTGCCGACCCCCAAGCCGTATTCTCATGGACCTCTATGTTCAGATCGCATCAAAATCTCAAAAAGGCCGAGGTCTTTCGAGAATTCCCAGGACATTGCAGTCTGAGCATGCGCTGTCGCAAAGAAGCAAACACAATGTTTAGAAAAAACGTGGATGATATTTTCAGACCAGTTTCTCCTCTGAGAAATAAATCAACTAATGGTTTTAAGCGAACAAAGCATTTGGGATTTATTTTTGCGCTTTTTCTGTTTGTGGTGCTTGTTAGTGTGTGAGCGGACAATATAACATACGAGTCTCTTGGGTTGGGGAAAATGGCTATAAGGGATGGGCTGGGTTCTGGAATAACGGTCACTGCACGTATCATGTCGCTTCACTCACAAAAAGGAATGCAAAAGATTCAACCCCGTCAGGTTCGTTCTAATATTCCATATGTGGCAGGGGCTCAGTGCTAAGATCTCAGAGAAAAGGTTCAATAGGATTGAGCAAGAATTGCAGGTAATTAGTTTCTTACTCGGAGCAGTATAACCGATAATTGGTTATCAAAGCCCGTGTTTTAGGTTCTGTTGTAGGTTCTGTTTTATATTCTGCTAAAAATAGGTTGATACAAGACCAACCAAACAAAAGCCATATTTGAAAGGTTGGGCACAGAGGGTCTGAACTAAATTCTGAAAAAAGTATAAAAAAGTGATTTAAGGATGATCTTTTTCTGACTGGTTTGTTGTGACCTCTCATGGGTTTATCCAAACCTAAATGGTTTATGCAGGGGTATGTCCTTATATTTGGTAATAGTCTTGAACGTGTTTGCTGAACTCAGGGGGTTGTTTTAATCATTTTGGCTGTTCTGAGCAGTTTGTGTAGTTCTAAGCATTTTACAGACTGCATTAATCATGCTATGTATTGGCATGGCATGAGAATAATTAACCTTATTCCTTCCAGGGGGTATCCATAAATAGACTAAGATTTAAATTACACGTAACATGCAGGAAGCATATATCAATATGCCTTCAAGAAAAGATTGTTTTTTATCGCACAACCATAATATTGGGACCACCCATATATAGGGTATGTGGTCGGCGAGATGGCATAAGCTACTAGTCTAAGAATAGTTAATATCTGGAACAGGCCTTTGAGACGGTTGATGAATCATAGAGAACCAAGCCCTTGACTGTGGGTGTTTTCATCGTTATTTTGATGGCACGGTGATGAATGAAAGCTTACCCTACAGAGATTAGCAAGAGGCAGGACTTTGTAATGCATTCTGTTGACACTAAAATAATGTGATTATATTCAAACTGCTTGGGGCATGATGGAAAAATAGCGACATCACTTTTTGAGACAATAAATGATCCCTTTTAGGTGGAATTAAAATGTAATGTCCCTCCAAAGTTTAGTCACGTGATTACAGGGAGATGCCTTTTCGGTCATTATACTATGAAAATAGATTCATCCAAAGTCATGACTGTATAAGAACAATAATCTCAAATTTTATATCAACTTGGCAATCTAAGATTCAGAAATGTTCAGGTATATGTACCACATCATGCTTATATTTCAAAATATAGATTAGCTTCTGCTTTAAAAAAACCATATGCATATTCTTCTTTATGTTTTTCATCATATTAGCGTGAAAATCGAAAAATACAAATAACACTTTTATCTTGTGATGTTGAACTTGGTTTTTGAGACATATGATGTATTTTGGGGGGACAATTACAGGAAAATAAACTTGACTATTTTGTTTAGCATTCAATTTGACCATTTTGTGTGACTTTCAATTTGTCCATTTTGTGTGACATTTAAACTGACCATTTTGTGTGACATTCAACTTGGCAATTTTGTTTGATATTCTCCTTGCCCATTTTGTTTGACATTTACCTTGTCCATTTTGTCTGGCACTCTACTTGACGATTTGTTGTGACTTCAAACACGTTGTGGTAAATATGAAGATTGTGGGTGCAGACTAATAATGTTCACTATTACTGTCCACTGTCAGCTGTTATTGTTAGTTTTGTTTTGTATTTTGATTGTCACTCCACCTAAACAAAAGAGGGACTTGTTTTGAAGATAAACATAACATTATCCAAGTCTGCTGTAGAAATTTATATCCAATATGAGGGTGCATAAGACAGCAGTAGTCTGTCGTCAATTAAGGCATCAGCAAATTTTGACGTCTTTATCCCACTGATATCAGCCTCACAAATCTCTCAGTAATTCGCATATCGAAGTTCATTCTCCCAAATCTGTTTGGAAACAACATTTCAGCCTACTCAAATATCTGAATAATTAAATGAGAGATTAGAAAATAAAACGGTTTAAATTGTGCAATTCGGCATTTTAAAAGAAATGATAGAAACCAATTTCGCGAGATCGTTTATGGCATAATAATAAGGGTTTGATCAATGCACCAGCAACACGATTTGAAAACCTTAAACCGTAATTCTAAATCAATGTCTTTAATTCACTTTGATTATTGACTATTCTCTCTGCGTATTTATTTCCAATGGTAAATATAATTGTATTGTAGTTTTCTACTATAGAGAAAAGATTAAGACCCGGATAATCGTTATTAACCTATTCCAGTGGCATAGTTATTTTCCCGGATAGAATCACTCATGCTTGATCCACATGGTAAACACCCACCAAATGTGCGCCATGGTTCAGTGAGCACACACTATCTCCCGTCCTCCCAGCAGCTCACCGCCTCGCCTGAAGAATAGTGAGAACTCACATACCCGCTGCCATTCATTTACAATTTAATTTGAAAATCTTGGAGGACATTTAATCATTTAGCTTGACTTTTGATTGATTGTTTTTTCTTATTTTTCCATACTGATACTGCATTTGTTTTTATATTAGATAGTATATTTATGTAGCATATAATGATGTAACACAATGGAACGTGTTGTATGTGGTTTGTATCATACTGACTTTATTATCAATTTAAGTCAATTTAATTCTATAAGCAAAATGGGGACAAGGTGAGGATTGACATTGTTAAAGTTCTTTAACGGTTCTGTATGCGTTAGCTATATTTCTCTTAGGTTGAGGTATATTTATCTACTACATACTATTAGGTTATTCCTCTTTATCCTACACTATTTTTGCTTTTGGAAATTATACCATTCATACAGATGTACACTGCTTTGAACAACAAAAAATATATTCCAAACTAACATAACAAAGCAATACATTTCTTCAAAAGAGTGGCGAAAAATAGACAGAAGTTTTTGCAACGGGTAACCGATCGCTTACCAGGGGGGACACGTATTCTATAATTCTCTCCATAACGTTATGTTATTTGTTAATGAGTCATATATCAAGATATGATAAGGAAAGACGCATAAAGAAACAATGCTCTGCGGACGTTTTCGAGCAATCATTCACCTCTGATACACGGATCAAGCTACAGTTAGAACCTCATCAGTGCGTTTTGTGATGGTACTGAAGCTTTCGATCATTTTAAAACAAAACATCAAAGTTTGTTTCTTGGAGCTAGCTCAATGGATTGCTGTTTATATAACTGTATAGAATTATCACCTTGGAGGTCATATGTTGCTCGCATATAATAATTCATAAGAAAATAAGAAGCACTCAACAGCATATACACAATAAAGGAGATCTCTCTTTTCACTTGTCGTCAAGGAAACAGGATTGATATGTTCAGTTAAACAAATATCCTTGTATGAGCCATTATTGTGTGTCTTTCTTATTCATATGATAAAACATCACCTAGATGTCTGAAGTATATCAAATATTTGTTCTGCATGCACAATAAAAAAACACTAAAAAAACAAAGAACAATGTATATAATTTGAATTATAAAAGTAAAATGAATTTCACTCTTGAGCAAACATTTTATGTCATTATTGACAGTTGCTTGTTACCAATTGTATTGACATGGGCTTATAATTACTCTATCTTCAATCAGTCAAAACACTTTCTCTGTGCACATCTTAAATGTAAATCTGCACCTATTGACTATTGCTGCATGTACGGTAATCCACAGAGGCCATAGTAGTGCCACCTGGTGCTGGCAACCAGCATAGTTCTTGTGCACAAGGAATGTATCATGCACTGTTTATTTGACATTCATTTCACAAAAGGAGACAATCTTTTAGCGCTAAATGACAGGGCATATTCTTTGCCACCTCATTATTGCGACAAAATACTTAAAATCTATACACGCATTTAATAACAACAATGCATGTACTGAGAAATCTAACCATATATTTTCTGATACATGATTATCTATCAGTATTTATTACCTAAAAGTAATCTTTATCTTTAAATTTAATCTATCGCTTCTGCAACCTATATGCGCCTCACAAAAATAGGATTGTCTGCTTTTGTTGCCAGTGGGATTCTTGTGTCAAGGACAAAAGAAGGATGTGACATATGTCTTTGTTCTGTGTTTCAGGGAGGCGTGATATAGATTACAATGGGTTTGACTCAGGGTACTGGGGACGGCGCAGTGATGAAGACCAACCCTCTCCATCGGATTCCCGCAGAGATTATGACGACCTTGACAGTCCCGGAGGTCGCAGAAAATCTCCGCGTCCTAAACACTTGATCCTCTCCCGCCAACACAGCTCCACATCTGCCTCCTCCGAAGAGGACCAGGATGGGAACCGAAGAGGGACAGAAGAGGAAACAGAGAAAGCAATTCAACCGATGCCTCGTGAAATCCGGGATCCCAGAGAAAGAGACTATGAGAGAGAAAGAGAGCAAAAAGAAATGAGAGACCTGGAACAGAGAGAAAGAGAACAAAGGGAGAGAGAATTAGAGAGAGAACACAGAGGTCCAGATCCTAATGAGCCTCCTGTGAAGAAGAAGCCCTCAGCTCTTGATAGGATGGGTCTGGTGGGAGACCTAGAGACAAGTCACCATGGCTTGGAGAGGAGTCAAAGCCCCTCCAGGAGAAGCCCGAGTGCCCGCAGCCCCCCGCGGAGTCCGGGATCCTGGATGAGGTACCGGGAGAGCCCCCCTCGGTCTCCTCCCATCAGATCCATGTCTCCCAAATCACCCACTGAGCGCTTTCCTTCTACTTTCTCAGACTTTTCTCCCCCTTCTGGTCCTGAGATGTACACCGATCCTTATGGGTTCCGACCAGAGGACATCGATGATGATGAGGACGTTTACTTCTCCTATGACCAAAGAGATATCGGGAACATGGGGCGCGCGGCTGATGGCACCATGGTATCTGATAAACCGCCTCCTAAACCTGCACGAATGTCAGACCAGTACGAATTCCAAGATGAGGACCCGGAACTGTTAGGTCCTGATGGTGTTGCTGTCGATTCTGTTGATTTGGCCAGTTTTGCAGCTACTGTGGCAAGTGATACTGCACACCTTACAAACCTAAGTGTCTCACCTACCAATTTACCCGTGCACCGTCAACAAGGCTACTTAGAAATCTCCCCAGAGCATGATAACATCTCCCCTCCCTCTCCCAATTATTATGAAGAAGTAGATGATATAGAGGTGGCAGAACCCACACCCAAATACATAGACAACCAAGGGAGTAAGCGCCAAAAGGTCCGGCCACCTGCAAGTGACTGGTCCCCCATCACAGACTTATCACCCATTCTAGACGTGTCCCCGTCTGTGGAAGCTGCAGAGCAAGAAGAGATGCAGAGGCTGGCAAAACGGGATGAGCAAGGTGCTGATGAAATCGATGCCAAAGATGAGGAGAAAGATGCCGATAAAGAGAACCTGCAATCACTCAAAAGATATCAGAAGTTTGAGGACATCAGTCGTCTGTGTGAAGGGGAACAGCAGCAGCAGATGGCACCAGATGGCAGCATTAGTCAGGGAGGTGAGAGGCGACCAGGTGACTCATCAGAGGAGTTGATACAGCCAGCAGCAGTGCTTGGCAGCCGCGAGAACACTGGGCAGGCAGCAGGCAGTAAGCCATCACCATCGGTGCTGCAAGAAGCCTCTGATGCCAGGGAGGGGCCTACTCACCTCCATTCTGACCAAACACAGGATGTTGGATGTACCGCTACTGTCCAAAAGGCATTCGTGCCCACGCGAGAATCCGTACAGACCGAGAGGATATACGAGAGTAAGGTAGAAGAGGGAGAGAGAAGCGGTATAGCACCCTGCTCAGATCCCAGCGTGGGAGACGCAGGCAGGATAAGCAGCGGGGAGGCAATGCCAACCACTTCCCACCCACCTCTACTACAGGAAGACAGCCCAGCAGAGCAAGTGAGCAGCGTCACCGAGCCTTCCCGGGACACCAAGGTAAAACCCCACCCAATTAGCATCAAGCACGTAGAACCGGAGGAGGACAACCTGTCTCCTCACTATAGAGTCATGATATCACCCATCTCCCCCGGGCGGCAGGTGGACAGGCAGCTGGCCGAGCTTCACGAGCTCGGGGACGACGAGGAGGACGTGGCCTATATGTATCCCTCCCCGATCCAAACACCTGACATGGTTCCTTCACCGCCAAAACCACAGTCGCCATCCTCGTTTCCAGAGAAACTGGACCAGGTTGACATTTTGGCGGTGGAGGAGCCGATCATACATGTGACAGATGTTCCAGATGACGTCATAATGGCCCAACACCAACCCCAGATAGAGGCTGTATCCATGGTTACAGCCAATCAAGCAGAAGTTGATGATGAGATGTCTGCAGTACCTGCCTCTGTGACGTCAGTAACATCAAAGGTTTGTGAAATGCAGGCTGATGGCATCATCACGTCTGGACGTCATGACGTAACTTCGTGGTCATGTGACCCCCGTGACGTCAGACTATTAACCCATCACAACATACTATCCCCCTTTTCTTATTATTGTTTGTATGATAAAATCTTGCACCTCTGAAAGCTAGATAGAGTAAAGTATATCTCTTTTTCCAGCACAGTGAATAGATAATACAATAGTTATGTATAAATATTTCTATGCTGTATTCTCTCTGATAATATGTACATTTTAATATCAGATTCTCTAATAATACATGTATGGTATACTTGATAATTTCTTTATATATCTAACTATTCTTCAGCTGCTACACTCTCTATACTAATCTCAATATAGCTATATTTCTTTAGTGCACAGCTGTTTGAATGTTTCTTGTATAATGTTGCACTCTATATAAGAGCATTGTAATGATTTCTTTTGATAGCTATGCTGCAATGGTGTTTCTATTTTCTGCTATTGATTGTTGATCACCACTGCAGCACCGGCCAGCAAATAAATCATCACATGCTACTGTAATCCATCCAATCATTTAATTAATCTGCAAATTGTCAGGATTTTGTTACACCTGAATGCCTGCCTGTCGGCACATTTTAAGCCATCCACAGCGTACTAATACTAGCAGGATGAATCTACCACAGAGATTGCATGAATGAGATATTGTGGTCATGCTACTGGCGATATTGTCCTCAGGTTCCCCTGCCTGTGTGAAGTGGGGAAGTGTTGTTGTGTGTGTGTGTGTTTGTGTGTGTGTATGTGTGTGTGTGATGTGTTAGTCACAGAGGCCGTCTGGCTCATCATAATTGCACCGGGTAGAACTGGCCTAAATCCAGCTCATGGAAGGCTCGTGACCAATCCTGCACCTGTGCTTCGTGTTTAGCTTTCTTAATGTCCTTCCTTAAAGGCTAATATGCTATGCTTTGTTTTTTCTGCATCGGTAGGGTTGGTTGGAGGATGATTAATTTTCTTGTTGAGAAAAGTAGATGCCACTGCAGTTTCAGGGTTGGTAATATTCAAGCGGCCTCACAGCTGATTTATAATTCATCAGCAGTGAGAATAAAACGTTCTTGTATGTTTCCCGCCACAGTCTCGGCATGCTATTCCATTGATCCCTGTACAGTAAATTATCAAGTCACGTGACTGATCAGACGCTGACACACGCTATCGCCCTGCCTCCACCATGAGGGAGAACAAGTCACGTCGCCACCGAGACTCTATCTCCTGAGGATGGCAAAGCGCCACCTGGTGACAATATGTTGGCCAGGGGGAGATTTATGTTTAATCACCTTACTATTAATATATATCAAGCAAGATGGCAGTGACAATTTGAAGTGGTGCGGACAGTATTGTTAAGCCACCGCCTTTCTGCTATTTCTCTCGGCCATTCAGAAAGCATCGTCTGCCTCTGTCACTTGATATGCCCATAATTAACAATGAACATGTCTACAATGTGTCACCTCCTCTGGAATCTGTCTTTATTATCTCCCTGTCTGTCTGTCAAATCATCAAGCTCTTCTGCAGCTTCTTATCCTGATCTGTGGCTGTAGAATGAGGCATTATTTGCCAATCTATAAGTGGCCCATGAGTTTGTCTCTCCCGCCTTTAGATAAGGCAGGAGGAAAATTGATTCCTAATAAATAACAGCCAAACTCCAGTGGTGACTTTTATAGGTTAAATGATTCCTGGATCAACCTGGTACGCCAGGGATTATTCTGGAAATTGAATTCTTGCTGACCTCAGATAGAGAAAATCAAGTTTGAAAGGTTGTCTTGTGGAGTACGGATCTAGTTTGGAGGCCTTGCCATCACATTATCTGCTCGTTTGCTGCATATCAGACCATGCTGCTCCAATGTACACAGGACCGCATAGATATCCTCCTGTCTGGGCTCCGCACGGACTCAATGGTCAAAATATCCCCCGCACAAAGTTTTCTCATTAAAAATGATCTTATTTGTTATGGTATTTTGAATAAGGGTTCACTCACAACGATCATTTATCGCGTTGTTGAGCCAATTAAGGTCTTATGAATACTCCCTTATTGATTCTATGGCACCTCATGCTCTGAGAACCCGGATGATGGCTGGGGATCGGTGGCCAGTCCAGCTTTGGGCCTCGGTTTGGCTGCCTATGTTGTTTGATGACGATCCATCATCAAGTGGCTGTTGGTCCGATCACCAGCTTTGATGAAAGAATGCGGCTCCTTGCCTGCCACACTGGCACACCCTCCAGATTTATGAGATGGAGAGTCGGGTCGTATTAGGTCAAGGCCCTTTATTCACATTACATCCCACGCCCGATGGAAACCGCCAACAATTTTGCTGTTATTGTTGTAATATTGACTGAGTCAAACCGTAAAATCATATAAACCTATTTTCTACCTTTGTATAGATTACATTTTTATCAAATATCATGACTCCATGTTGACTTCATGGCAGCAAAATCTATTTTTGGCCTTGCATTTTACTATATGCTTTTACCAATTATCAATAGTATTATTCACAATGACGTTTATATGAAAATATATGATTTGAAGACCACTTCATGTATCTGAATGAACTTTCCACTGTATCTACCTTAACTCTATAGAGATAGAATTGGCAGCGTTGTACTCACTGACTCAGCACTTGGCTATTGTACTACTCTATGTTATCGCCATACTTGCTGCTATTGATTACAGGTGTGTACATGCATGCGCGTGCATTATTAATGCACGAGACAACTACTGTATGTAACGTTGTCCTTCATATCTGATCAATGTTGCCTATCCAAAACCTAGAATGTGTGGCAATGCCCATAAGCAATGATTCCTTTTGAAATACCTGGAATGTTTGACAATGCCCATAAGCAATCTTGCCTATTGAAAGACCCGGAATGTTTGACAATGCCTATCACCAATCCTTCCAAACCAAAGACATGGAATACCTGACAATACCCAAAACCAATCTTTCCTATCCAGAGAATGTTTGACCCAGAATGTTTGACCAGGCCCATAACCAATGATGTCTATCCAAAGACTGAAATGTGTGGCTTTGTCTATAACCAATGATTCTTATCCAAAGACATGGAATGTGTGGCATTTTACACAATCAATGATGCCTGACAAATGACCTGGAATAACATTGACGTTCACATGATCAAAAAGTGCAAGTGTTAGTTTGTGGACGATCATTTCCAGCATATTATATTTAGGAAATGATTTTCATGTCTTCATTCTAATAGCTGACTAGAAGGTGACATATTAAGGTTCATAGATTTCGGTTTGCTTATACTTACAGAGGACATTATTCAAGCCTTTGTTACGGTTTAACAATATATGGATGTAAATGCTTAGCACTGTATTGATGTTCAATAGATTTGGCCCTGCTTATGTTCCTGCTGGGATTCAGCGGTCCTCCGGAATTTTTTCACGCAGAAACATATGAACTATGTTATACAAATATAGCATAATATAGTAGTTCCGTTAATTACAAACTGTGAAAGCAAGAAGAGGATTTCTGAGTTGTATAGATTTCTAAAGTTTCAGGCAAATAGGTGGTGTGCTAACATTTATGTGTATAGATGAGCAGTTTTATATTCACATTTTAAGGCCCAATTGTCTTTGTCTGGGGGTCAAGACATATATTTCTTAGTATTCAGGTGTCTACTTCTGAGGATCCATGTGGCTATATTTTGTCTACATCTTAAAGTTCAGGTGTCTAGATTGTGCCTGCATATTTGGGCTCTCGGGGGTTTAGATCATAGTGATACATCTCAGGCTGTCTAGATGGTGTGCCATTCTATTCAGCCTTCTGGAGGGTGTGCCTGCTACCTGCTGCATTAGGCTGGTACACGGAGCCATCACGGTAATCAGCTGCAACCAGCTCTGAATCATAAACTCAGCCTCCTCTCCTACGCTTTAAAATTGTTATTGAATGGGAGAAGCCTTTCTGTGTCGGCGCGGCCCTCTCCGTGCAGCCTGCTGCAACACATTGTGTGCAGCTATTTCAGTTCTTGTGGACATTAGATTATTCCGTGCAGCCATTTGCATAATATGGCCTTCCCCCATGATGCCTGTAGGTCAAATGTGTTTTCAGATAACACGCACAGCACTCTTCACCACTAAGCACAGCTATGGCTGTTTTTTTTATTTGCACCTGTATGTTGGTATGTTGATAATAATAAATCATGTATTGATTATAGTTTATCTAATCTCCTAGGTTGAGCAATCACCAGGCAGCGGTAGTGATTCTGAATCCTCTAAGAAGGTCCGGCGGAAGCTGCCCTCCATCCCTGCCGGAGTGGAACCGGTACATGCCCCATCCCGGCGAGGAAAGAAAGCGGTAACTAGTGCAGGCAGAAAAATGGAGGAACCAAGAAAGGGAGTGAAAGATATTATATCAAACTTCGAGAAGGTGACTGATAAAGAATCTCCTAAAAAGGAGCCTCCTAAAACAGCACCAAAACCAGCTAAGAAACCACCAATAAAAACACCAGTAAAAGAACCTCTCAAAGAACCAGTGAAAAAAGAACCAGTGAAAAAAGAACCAGTGAAAAAGGATTACAAGCAAGGCCCCATTAAAAGAGAGCCTTTGTTTAAGAAAGAAAACAAACCCACGGGAAAGGTGCCAAGTACAATGCGGAGTAATTCTGTGGATTCCGTGCCTGCCAGAACTCTTCCTAAGGATAATGTTATCATAAATAAGCGGCCTGGTTCTGCCAAGGCCGAGGTTCCTCCACCTCCTGTTAAACCCAAGCCAAAGACAAAGCCAAAACCAGTCAAATCTAAACCTGCTGCTAAGCCTGAGCCAGTTAAGAAAAAGAAGGAAGTAGAAATACAATATGTAGACGTAATGGGAATACAAGTGCCAGTGCAAGTTAGGTCTCTGAAACAAAGAGTTAAAGAGGAAATTCAGATTGTGACTGCAACCAGAAGGTTACATCTTGATGAGATGGAGGAGGTGAGGAGAATGGAAAGAGAACTGGCTGAAAGAGAAAAGGAAAGAAAGATTAGATTAGATAAGGAGGCAAAGGAGGAAGCTAAGCGAAAAGCAGATGCCAAAGCAGATGCAGAAGCAAAGAAAAATGCAGAGGACGCAAAACAAGCACGCAGGAAAATGACGCCTCCAGCGGCGACCTTGACCTCCCGCATGTCACCTCAAGCTTCTCCCAGGAGGGGGCGCCACAAAAGACAAAACTCTGACCCAATTATTGCCAAATTTTCTCCTATAGAAGAAGATAAAGACATTGAAAATGAAATGTACAATAGATTAGGCTTGGAGACGGCTACCCTTGCTTCTGAATTAGCCAATAGTCTGAATGCACACACATTACGTCACAATAGGAGACTGGGGACTACCACGCCACCAGTTCACACTGATTTAATGGATTTTCCTCTCAGATTCGGAGGCCCCCTTAGGGGCTCTTTATCCAAATCATCTGAACTGCTGGCCACACAGGCTCCGGGTTTTCAACCCCTGGGATACCAGGTAAGACTTACTCCCAGCCAATCAGAAACCTCTCTACCTATGACAATGATGCAAAGGGCGCGGGCTCCAATGTTCTATGATGATGATGAGAGGAGGATTAAAGAGGAGAAGAGACAACAGTTACAATTAGAGATTAAAAAGAGAAAAAGACAATTGCAGGAAAATGCTAGGTTACAGTATGAGCTGAGGAAGATGAAAGAAAGTGGAGATTTAACCAAGCATGAATTTGAAGAACTCAAAGCCAAATACAGAGAGTATATAAAATCGAGGGACAGGCTTGCGAGGTCCACTGAGAATATTCCTACAGGGATTATCCGACCTCTGGACTATGACTTTCCTGACCTCAGCGAGCAGTACACCAAGCAGGACTACCTCGCCTATAGAGAGTTACTACTGGAGAGAGGCGGTGGCTTTGGCAGGGAGCGATATTTCCCTCAACCAAGTTATAGTTCTACAGAATATTTAGCGCACAAGGAGAGGTCACCTCGGTCCGAGATTGATCCCATAGCAGCATTCGAGGCGCCTGAGTTCCTCCTGGATCATGACGCTTACCAGCAAGCCCGGGCCATGGAGCAGTACGGGAAGCTAGACGAGCTCGCCGCGGCTTACGTCGCCGTCGCCGGGGGAGCTGCGACTACCAAATCTGACGCGCTGGCGTACCCCGCGTTCGCAGGGAGTCATGATTCAGGTATGTTCAGCTGTCAGACGCTCGCTGATACCTACGGCCCTAAACAAGCAGAAATCGCCGACATGTTGGCTCAATATGAAGCCTTTTCAGACTTTTCTCCCATACCTACTGAAACGGAAACCACCCCACCAAGTGATTCCACCCCCGCCATGCCCTTACTGGAGGAAGTCACCAAGAGGTCTCGTAGTCTCCTACGAGATATAGGAAGTCGCCCTCTATCGGACGATATGGAAAAATACTTCTTAGCTGAAGGTACAGTCACTGAATCACTGAGTGTTGCGCCAGACATCCAGAGCCCATACCTCTATCGGGCCCACCCACTTCTTTTCTCTGTCCTCTCATGCACTCAAATTCTTGCGCTTAAAGATAAAAAAAAATGATAACTTCTCTTCTTTCTGTGTTTTGGTATCTCTAGTAGCACTGTCCTTTCCATGTCACATTAAAATAACACTCAGACACACACACACACATACACACTCACGTTTGGCCAAATCTGTCAAATATGCTCCTCTGACCAGTGTGGTTTCCACAACAAAACATTTAAATTACAAAGCCTCTGTAGAGAAATAAGTTGACTAGTAGTCAGGATATCAGGTATGTTGATTTCAGTAATCATTTTCATTATATATATTTTTTAATAATCTTTAATCTCTGCTTTTAGCTTAATTCAAAGATAATCTTAATGCAGGAGAATTACTTGGCGGTAGACATTGCTAATATCATATGGCAAAGATAAAAAAATCTAAATTCTTTAGGTTTGTTATTTGTTCAATTTTGCATATCTTAAATATTTCCCAAATAATCAAGAGTTCAAAATTAAAACTTTAAACACCTCTGAGAAATTTGTCATGAACTGTTCTACATCATCACTACAAAACAAATCATACATAGTCAGATATATTTTGAGAAAAGAAAAGTGTCTGGATTGTGAATTTTCAAATTTCATGCCCATATGTGTTGTGTTGTAAAAATACGTAATGTCTGCCTTTAAAAATATTCATATAAAATGTCTATATAGAACCTCTATCATAATATTCCAACATAGTATAAACATACCAAAATAATAAAATTGACTGAAGTTAAAAAGTTCATAATTAGATGTACGCAAAACAAAGAAAAGAATTTGGAACAATAGTTATATTTATAGCATTTTGCATGCGCTAGTAGCTGTCTGTGCATGCGTGATATATACTCCGGCAGAAAATGTAAAGCTGGGTTGTGATTGGCTGTTCTGTTTGGTTTTACAAGACCCGCTCAATACAATGTACCGAACGGAGAGTGATCAGAGCATGGGCGATTCTGATGAGAATATTATGGAACATCTTACCGAGGGTGGAGTCACCATCAAGCAGCAGCTGGAGAGGAAAAAACAGGTAACTTATACATATATATATATATATATATATATATATATATATATATATATATATATATATATATATATATATATATATATATATATATATATATATATATATATATATATATATATATATATATATATATATATATATATATATAAATATATATATATATATATATATATATATATACTATATTACACTTGACACGAGTACTTGGTGATATAATATTACAACTGAGTAATAGCCTATGTTCACTTATTCACAGTTTCCAAGATATGATGGAGTAGGATGGCATTTGTATTATTAGTATTAGAAACCTACAGGCATGTAGAATTCACAGAAACAGGGGGACACTCAAGTGTTTAAGGATTAATTTTGATAGATGGAATAGTGTTTAATCCAGGCATCAATGTTCATTTTTTTTATTTACTTTTTGGAGATGATAAAATGCCCACAGCTACATTTTGTTTTCATTCTGGAGCTGTATGTAGATCTGTATCTAGTTTCCCATTCCACATGTTTATCTGCCTGGTATATCTTATGTTTATACTTCATGTGGGTCGACCTTAAGCGATGTTGATGCAATCTTCGATCACCCTTTGGCCATCTTGGTTTTGGTGCTTACACAGCTTGGCTACAGCTATCAAAAATATCAAAAATATTTTCACGGTAATACAAAGGTGTGAATGTTTTCGTCGGTCTCTGAGGTAATTTTTCTAAATCTCATACTCCGGTTCCTCACTTCAGTGTTTCACCTCTGAAGTCAGTATCATGAAGTCAGTATCATGAAGTCAAATCATGAATATTTGACAAACAAGAAGCATATATCTCTTGAAATATTCCATATATGCACTCTGACTTAATGCCAGCCGTTTTACACAAATTCCGCCTCTTCGTGGGAACATCATATCGAACATGCTCTCAATAAATGGAATTGAGATTAAAATGAGCTGGAATTGTCTTTAAAATGAAACACCGGAAATAAAAGCAAAAATGGCAATTTCATGAGGCAGAGTTCGATGTTAGCAAAGCTGATGACTCACTGCTGGTAGATACTGATACCCCTTAGCCCCCTCACAAGACTGGTAGCTTTGAGATTGGATTGATAATATCCTATTATATGATGTGTTGGCTACATCTGAGAAAACCTCACATCAAGAGAGATTTACATGTAATCAGATGATCAGTCAGTCCTGGTATGAACATTTTAAACTTTACTAAATACTTATAATTAAATAACGGGTTTATGCTATTTTGACAAAATAGGAATACAAGATCATTCCACAAAGATATCATTACGCATGATCGTTTATGAATAAAAAAATATAAGTATATATATGAACACACTGATATTAACAATTCATTTCTCAATATTGATACATAATTTCACAATCTTTTGAAATATTAACAAAAGAATATGCTTAATTCTGCTTAATGAAATACCATCCGTGGAATAGGTATTCGATATGAGATGCTTAGAAGCCTGGATAAGAAATTGGATATAAATTAACACTTCTCGGTAAACCAGGCACGGAGATATGCGCACATCACACAGAC
Organism: Amphiduros pacificus; assembly: GCA_949316495.1. NCBI lineage: Eukaryota > Metazoa > Annelida > Polychaeta > Phyllodocida > Hesionidae > Amphiduros > Amphiduros pacificus. The sequence continues at coordinate 25,130,039 of OX439009.1, read as the reverse complement.
ATGTCACTTTTTGGTTTTTTAAATGCAAATCACAAATAAGGTAATTTTCTGTCATATATGAAAAGTGCTCATTTATCAATCCAATCTCATATGCATTGGCATAAATGTCTGTAAAATCATTATGTTAGAGTATCATAAACACAAAAAAAATGAGTTTAATTTTTGCTGTTGGCGTTCCTTGCCTGGCATGAGGGTGTGCGCTTCCGGGCTGCGCAGGCAGGCTGCGTGGGAAGTCACTGTGCAGGCGGATACATTGTCACTGCAGGAGAGGTAGCCAGCCTGCAGCCAATCCTTGACCTCTTTACCACGCAAATGGCGGGTCCAGAAGACATAGGCTACCGCATTAACTTCCAGCCAACACGCTCAGGGGCGATAGCGTAGCGCAAACAAAACAAAATCTACAGACAATACAAATTTATGCTGATTTTTCAAATATGACATATACATAGCATTATGAATGGTGTACTTTGGTTAACATATAAAGAATACATTCCGAATACGATCCTAGAGAAAGAAATTGCAATATTAAATATTTTAAAAGTTTTTGTCAATTTTATACCTGCAGAAAATTCTCATTATATTGGTACCCGGAAGTAATCATAGTCACGTGAGCATAAAATCGTTATTTGTTAGCAGAAGGCATTTAGTATTGTTATACCTCAGTGATGCGCGTATTGATGCGATTTCGAATGAATACGCGCATGCCGATTATTTGTAAAATATTGATTAGTTTGCGTCGGCCATCTTTAGACTGGTCCCCCATCGAGTGTCAAGAACATCATGTATATACACAGATGTGGCAACCAGTCTATGGCTGTACGCGCCATTTTCGGGTCACGTGAGGGGGTCAAATGAGGTGCGCTTTGTTTACAAATGTTTGTAACGATAAATATCTTGTTTCATGTATCATTTTTTAAAAATACAGTAGTTGTCTGAGGTATAAAAACAAAACATACACTCGTCGGTCAGCTGGGTGAGCGGATTCAGTTCGTTGGTGATGGCGGACGGATACCCTTCGCCTTCGGCTCAGGGTATCCGTCCGCAATCACCAACTCACTGAATCCGCTCACCCAGCTTCCCGACTCGGTATGTTTTGTTATATTATGAATAACATCACATGACAATGTATTGTGACGTTACGTCACCTCTGGAGCTGCCAAACAATGCCATAGACTGCACGGTTTGCATACACATTTGAGCTCAAAGGTAGGGAAATCCCAAGTTGTTTCATCTCTTTATGCAGACCTATATATGTTTGCATTACGTAATCAGCAAAATATACCTGGGCGTAGGAAGCTGATGCGGTTCTCTTTATCAAACGGGGATACATGCTTTTTCAAACAAAGCAAAAATGTGAATCATAACTTCAATTTTGTGTAGAAAACAAGTACAAAATTGCTGAAGTGATTGCCTATATTTGGGGTATAGATGGGTAATTATGCAAATTACCCTTTTCATAGTTGACTGAATAAGCATTGTTCTAATTCATGATGGGAAGACACAAAGTATGCTGAAAAGCCTATATTGCTTGCAGTGCGAACATCTGGAACTGCCCTGAAGGCCCGAATGTATTATTTATCAACAGGGACGGAAGGAAAACTAAAGAGCTATATTTAGCTTCTCATCAGATTGCATTTAATATTTGCTAGGGGTGTTTAAAGTTTTATTCTGTTGTTGATTTCTGATGTGATATGGGGCAAGAAATCATTGCATTTTCTTTAAAGATATTCTTTTTGGATATGGGCCTCAACATTCATAGGAGGGTCTTATATTGGGGGGAGAGGAACAGTTATAGACACCTTCTAATGTTATTGATACAATATCCTCTCTAAATCCCATTTCATGAAAATCACTAGAGAGGCTTAACCTCTCAAAATCTTATAATGTGAAGGTCAAAGAAACATACACCTACTCTCTAAATCTCATTCCATGTTCATACTCTCTAAGAGTGAATCAATAAGGTCATTTATGAATTATACTCTCATCCCACTAAAGTCATTTTTGGAGTGTCCTGTCTAACACTCCTACCAAGAAGGTGTAATATACTCTCTAAACCATATTGGTGCAATATACCCTCTAAACCTCTAAATATCGCTGTGAACCATAGAGGGCGTTGAATGTCCCTGCTATTGATGCACCCACGTAGAGTATGTTCCTGAAGCTCATTGCCATTCTGCCACATCGATAAGGTCAGGATATTGAGAACAAGAATTCCCATTTACATTCCTTCTGGGTTTTTTGTTTGTTTTTTTGTTTTTTTTTTGCGGCATTTAATGTCTGTACATATCCTTTAATGACATATTCAGACCATTTGTTAGTTTTATATCAAGAAAACACAATATTTCACCCAATACCAACAGTGTCTTGTGGAATCTCAAAATAACAATATGCATAAATATTTGTGTTTCAGCCTCCGCCCTCAGAGAGGGTGACCTACCCTTTCCAGATCAAACGGATCCTCGTCACCCGAGACCCCAAGGATAGGTCCGTGAAAGGTACCTGTTTTTTCTATGAAAGTATCACATTAATCTCAGTAATCTTGGTGATTTAGGCATTACGTACATATTCCATAAAGTAACCTTTTTATAAAATAACAAAGCCTTTGATATTTGATGTTCAAAAGTCTGGTCTGAACAAAAATCCAATAATCAAGAGATACTATTTTAGTTAGATTGAGAGTATTAAAAAAATCATCTACACAAATATAACTACAATGATGTCTCCATAAAATGTATCCACAAAAATGTATCCACAAAAATGTATCCACAAAAATGTATCCACAAAAATGTATCCACAAGAAATGTATCTACAAATGATCTCCGCCGGTTGAGTTGTTACTGATGTATAATTTAAGAGGAGAATGTTTTGACTTACATATTCCCTAGGCAATGGCATAGGAATGAAAATCGTCGGGGGGAAGTTCATCCCAGGGACGGACGGACAGATTGGGGCCTATGTGGCAGCCATATACCCCGGCGGAATGGCAGACCAGCTGCATGGGGAGCTACAAGAAGGTAATCGTCATAAATTCAGTTCGTTACTGCTGTTTTTCTAAGAGATTTTCCCCCTCAACACAGTGTCAATCTGGAATGTGGATGCAACTAGATTTTCCTTGTTTTATAACATCAATTGGTTTGTATTTTCATTTCTTCCAAGCCAAACATGGCTTATAAACAATGATTCCTTTTTGGTTTACATTTCTATTTTTGTCCATATTCTTAATATATCAATTCATTTGGATACTCATATATGAAACGAAATAATAGAATAAACGTGCTACAGGTATTTTCTTAATGAAAATTTAAGGTATATTTGGAACAAGTTTAGCATCTCTTAGATATGGCAACTAGCAAGTGTAGAGTTAGTGCTGATATGTTAGCTCAAGATAAACGCCATGAAGTGAGAGCACTTCAGACTAGTTGTTAATGCCTCAGTCGGTACAGGTGTGCTTGACAAAACATGGCCTTCATATAGAATATCACATACTCCCATCTCTAATAGAGTGACACAGTTGAAACAACCCTAGTAAAAAAAGCTTGAATGATGTATGGTAAATAATAGTGTTTATAGATAATAGGACCATTTTGGCCTATTTATCTATTTCTTCATTTCTTCAGTCTCCCCAGGAACAGAATACTTAGTCATTTTCATCTTAACATTTTACATCATGCTAGAAATATCTCTCTCAACCCATATTAATGGATACGCAACCAAGCATCTTCTCACACAGAATAAAACGTTCTGTTCTGAAGCCAAAGCCAGACTCCTTTGAAGGGCTTTGCTCATAGAGTCCTTTCATGGGGAAAGCCCTCACATGAATACAGCATGCAAAGTATATGTGTCGTTATGGATGTAACAGACTCAAAACATTCACTGAATTCTTTTCACTCAATATTATATTTATGCTCAAATGATTATCCCAAGGTGTCAATATCATTCAAACAAGTTCACCTCTTCTTAGTGCACATGTAACATCTACGGTGTAAAATATATGGAATAAGACAATGTAATATATGTGGTTTTATGATATACAGTACAAGATATACGGCACACGATCTACGACAGCCTATAAAATATACTTTACAGGATATACGGTATAAGCTATGCTGTATAAAAAGCTAGAGTTATATTGGATGTGAGTCATTGTTGCTGAGATTTGTTTCCCAAGGACATCATGCATATCATTTTAATAAATACCATCATGAGAAATCTCCAACCATTGCTTATCGTGAACATATTAGATTATATCGATAAATCAACTGATAAGTAGGTACAAAATGATTAATTTGAAGTCTATCACATTGATGATATCACGTGACTGCTAGACCATATGCAACAGAACAAAACAAAAGGACCAATTTAATTACAGATAATTATATTGATAGATGTTGAAGTGAGCAATTAATCAGTGTAGATATCCAATGACTTGTCTAGATCCGCAGGGTATAGCCATTGTTTTCACAGTGTATAGTATTCCATGTTCGTGCATAACAATAGATTTTTATTAAGATGCAAATAATTGCAATATTCCTTTTTCAAGACACACATGTATTTGTTTCACTTTATAATAATAGTTCTTCTTTTTGATTGGAATATGTTTATCTGATTATCACAGGAGACCAAGTGTTGGAGTGGAATGGAATCAGCCTGACCGGCAGAACATACGAGGAGGTCCAGAAGATCATCGCCAACCCCAACGGGGAGATAGAACTTGTTGTCAGACCGTGAGTAGACTTCTCTTATATTCTACAAAAGACCAGATAATCTTAAGATGCAGCTGTGCGTTTGACATGACTAGTTTTTTTATCTGAAAGACAAAGCGCCATTTTAAACCACCACTCATGCAGCCATTGGGGCACGTTTATTCAATTATAGCTGCACCATGAGAATATAGTTAAAATGATCCTCCCAAACTGGACGCTGGTCTGATAAAGGTTTTATTTTTTGTAGAAATACACCTCATGATACGTATATTATGCGCCTTTTAAATTGTGCACTATTTGAATTTTGCCCTGACACATTGTCCGGTAGTCATGTATAGCCTCAATAGAACAGTGGAAAGCTTTATGAGATTACTCTAAACGTCTAGAAAATATAGGAAATGTCAGGAATGAAATGTATAATTTCATATATAAGCAGGTTGGGAAAAGAGTTATTTTAATGGAATGGTTTGAAAAATGATCTGTACATAGCACCAGCGCGAAGTGGATAAGAAAAACTCTCATTATCTCCCAGTGTGAAGATATGATATAAAATGGCCACCAAATATTAATCAAAACTTTACTTCATATAATGAAAAACAGGATATGTCTCAGCTCTTCTGAGGAGCGAGATATTGGCCTCCCAGAGTCATAGAATAGCTGAACGATCTACAGACGAAATGTATCCCACATCAATGCTGACAGTTAGCTGAATCAGCCATTTCAGAAAAAAAAACGATGTCTAGAAAAAGGTGCATTGGTTGTGACGGTCTTTCTGTGGTTGAATCAGTCTAGGTTTTATCAGATCTCATTACGTGTGTTAGACCCTAGAGAGATTTTGATGCAATCTTCGACCAGCTTTCGGCCATCTTGGATTCGATGCTTTCACAGGCAACAGGTGTCACAAATAATTGTCAGTGTTTCACCTCCAGAGTGCTTCACCTCCAAAATCAGTCTGAAATGTTCTTATTAAGATCATATTCGCTTATGGAAAAATACATCATGAAGGAAACAAAATGAATACATATTTGGAAGATATTCCATTGAACAAACAATAAGAATTCACACTCTCTGTGAGACGTTCAATGTTATCATTCCTATTCCTACCATTAGATATTTATGATATTTTATATCTCATAAGGTGTTCAATTACTCTCCTTTGCATCTGAATCACCACCATGATAAGAAAGAAGGATTCGTACCTCGGTAGTGTTTAATAAAAGAGAAGATATTGTTCCTATGATCTCTTTTAATATAGGAAAGTTAACGTGGCCCTCCCCCGCACGGCTTGTTTATCGACCCACATTTTCTGTATGTTGCTGTAAGTGTAGAGTTAATGCTTGCTTTCCCCTGACATCCTCCTGACATCCCATGACACCCCCTGACATCCTCCTGACATCCCCTGACATCCCGCTGACATCCTCCTGACAGCCTCCTGACATCTCCTTGACATCCTTCTGACATCCTTCTGACATCCTCTTGACATCCCCCTGACATCCTCTTCACATTCCCTTGACATCCTCCTGACATCCCCTTGACATTCTCCTGACATCCTCCTGACATCCGCCTCACATCCTCCTCACATTCCCCTGACATCCTCCTCACATTCCCCTGACATCCTCCTGACACCCCCCTGACATCCTCCTCACATCCTCCTACTCTCACTCTAACTTATCTCATATCAGAATGCGATTCCCGCATGTCTGTCATCTGTGCTGTCATTATGTGAATTGACGCTTGCTGCTTGATATTCTTCAACATCAGCAGTTTTCATTATACGTTATTTCTTCAATGACTGGCATCCTCTTTCTGCTTATGTTTTCAAAGCCTTTGTAAATGTAACACTCATCTGACACTTGCAGATTCACATGTCAGTAAGTACTTATAACATAACATGCCATATAAAATAAATTAAAATGTACATTAGGGGTTTTCATGTTTATCGCTTCTCCACTTTAGTTATACACACAGAGATGACTTATTGAAGTTACTTTCTGGTTCAGTAAAATCAGAGTTGATAGAATTCCCCCTTTCAACTGTGCTGAATAATTTTCTCTCATTCTTTCTGTCCGTCAACATCGATCTTCTCCGAACATACTGAGTGTTCTTGGCCATTCATAGGCATGATGTAGTTTTGTAAGGAGACGATTTCTATCTATGTTACACGAAGGTCAGATTTTTCTTTCAAATTTTGTAATGATTTAAAAAATTAAAAAAAATTTAAAAAGAGTACGGGTGTGTTTCTCAGTCCCAGAACTGGGTACATTATTTTTGCAAGATTGACTCCAGATTCAGAGCCACAAAGCTGAGCAAATAATTAAAGTTATCATTTATTAAGCAATTTACAGGCATTGCCTTGAAATGTCCAAAGAAGGAGTGGTCTGCACAAACCGTAGTACATTGGCCAGTATATTTCAGATGGTCATTAGTAGGCAAATACTTGGCTTATCCATTGACTTCTCTCAGTAACAGTAGTAGGCTTATCAGTAATTCCTATAATAAACTAATTTCCGGAAGAAAATACATATATCATATGGCCTAATGTGACATGGTAAGGCAATTAAGAATTGTTCTCTAAATGAGGAAAACCATTTCCCTGTTTTCATGATGCATTCGCCAATTTCAATCCCACGCACGCCGTTTCAATTTGATTTATACACGGTTTTATTTCACACAACTCCCTCCCACACTCCACCATGAAATTAAGCCATTTCTTATTTTCTGTCATATTACAAATATGTAAAGATATATCACGCATGTGTTTCAATATGAATGCATTAACACACCATTTTAAAGGCAGATAATGTTCAGAATTTTAAAATTTTGTTGTTCAATATGTTATTTTTCAATTCATACAGATTGAAGAAATACTACGTGAAGGTAATTGGAAAGAGATAATCTGATTTCTCAACGTGGTTTGTTTTACATCTGGGATTTGTTTGGTTTTTGGTTGAGGAAAACGCAATATGGCAGTTTCCTCGGTAAGAGAAAGCACAATATACCAATAATGGGACGCGGATCTTATTTTGGGCACATTTCGTTTCGTTTCGTTTCGTTTGATAGATGATAGCGATATTTTGCTTTGATCCATGCACATCCGGTGAGAATTTTGCTGACCCATGTGAGAAGTGTGTAATTTGTGGCTCTGTCATTGATAACTGATCACTACTATGTCTAAGATAAGAAAATAAAAAGATCGTCTTTTGGGCAATACCTTGGAAATCGACAAAACTATTTCCATTGTGACTGCAATAAAAAGTAATGTAGTTAGTTTCCATTAATAGTTTAGAGCAGCGAGATTGTAAATTGTCTTGAAAGGAAAACATCACAGAAGAGTAAACCATGGACAATGATTAATGTACACTACACATGTAAATAGTGGCGAGGTTCCACTTTAAATCTCAACAAATGGTTCTGTTGGCTGACAGGATCTACAGGACACTTAATCTAATAAGTGTTTTGTCCAGAACTAACATTTTGAACTGTAGAGTTCCTGCTGAAACCCTCATTTTGTGTCAGGATTTTTATTTTTGTCAATGTAAATAATATGGTCATTCCTCTAGCAATAAAACATTTCTGTAAACAAAACAGCACAGAGTGGCCACCATAAGTATTGGTTTCTGTTCCTTCTACATCTCGTGCTGCGAGACTATGAATCACGTGATTACCCAAGAGAATACCCAACATGGCGGCCACATCATAACTGCACTCACATGTACAATATTGCCTGGGCTAGCACTACTTTTGTGCATTCCATTTTCTCTGTGGATGACACGCCAGTAATGGAGTTTGCCATCTGAAACATATGAACATCCTAGACAATGTAGGCAGGTTGGGGTTAAGTAAATGACATTGTCTACCTGCATCAGGTTAATACATTGTATGTGACTGTGAGGCATGAAACTCCTCCAATTATGGTAGCAATGCAATGGTAATAATGTCGACATGTTGCTATGTCAGGTACAAATTGCTCAGAAAATATTGAACTGATTAACATCTCACCGTTTGGAGCATGTTTGTGCTACCGCTTTCCATTCGTTGAGAAAAAAAGGAGTTTAATGAGAATTAACTATTGTACACTTAGTTTGAAGAAATTAGTACGTTGATTGAATCACCTGAAAAAGTATAAAAGAAAATAACAGCATTTTCCAACTGTCTCCTTCTGGCATGTAACGTGATTAAAAAGTGAAACAGGAGGCGCACTTTTTGAGATAGGGGCGGCTGCTAATTCCGAAATCGGTAATGTATATCTGACCTTTTTGGGTTTCCTTTCACAATCTATAAAGTACTCCACCGTACAAGATTAAGAGAAGCTTATGATATTTGGAAAAAGGTCGCTTGTCTGACTGCGCTGGTCAAAGAGATGACATTCTTTTGACCTCTTTTTTGGCCTTAGTGCTGCATCTGTCTTTTATACGTGCCACAAGAGGCTGACATTTAGCCAACAAGAGAGGCTCACGGGACCTGTCTCACGGGACCTGTCTCCCAAGGCCTGTCTCACAATGCCCGTCTCACAGGATATATCTCACTTGGTTTGTCTCACAGAACCTCCTGCGCTAACCAGGCTATGTGTCTCTATTGCCACCCTTTATTTCTCATAAGAATACAAAATACAGTGATTCTTTTCTCAGTAAAATGAATAAAAAACCGTGTTTTTCTTAATCTCTGATGAGATTTTGATCTTGTATTATGTCCCCAGCAGAGTGATGGCGCGCAGCATTGTGGGTCCTCGGGAAGGAAGTTGATCACACGTGGGATGGAGAGTTATGGGGTCAACTTACACGCACAGAAGTCTGCCTTGCAATCCAAGATGTAATACTTGAACTTGAGTTGATACAGCTATTTTGATACTTGAAAATTAAATCACACATAGAGATAAGCTTCCATAGGATCTAGCATGAAAGCCAAAGCGAAAAATATAAAGTACAGGCTTTTAAGACACTACTCACTTTACAAAGTTTGGTGAGAGGATTAATTTTGTAACAGCGACATCACCCATACAGAACATAACGCAGCAAACTGTGAATACAGAGGCTCACACTACAATGCAGCTAACCACTGACCCAGGGCCTGACGGTCAGTGCTTCCTTGATTATCGCTCGGCTGGGTTAACCATTGCTGAGAGTATGGATTAGCAATCAGTTGGTGCTCATTATTCAGTCAATTATACTCACCACTCTGATATGTCCAAACCGACCTCTTAGTCTCTGTTAATATCAACGATGAGATTGCTTGAGAAATAGAATTTCCTGTCTAAAAGATGGGTTAAAGATAAAATCTTATTCTACACTGAAACATGATATCAATCCTGAATTAGTTGCTATATTCGTCATGCATATGAAATGTGATACTAAACATACAACCAACTTTTGAAAGGAATAGGGCATTATGTCTCAGCTGCAGGCATCCATTAACTAATTTATTCCAGTTTTCTGTACAAATCAGAAAGGTAGTTTAAGATATTTACATTTTTGGTCATATTTACATTTCCGATATATTAGCCAATTATCTATAAAATGAATACTCGGTTGCTTTCCTGTAACATTTCATTTTATAAAATCCGATTTTGTGAGATAGTGTCAAGTTTTAAAGCATATTACTAGATGTCAATATGTTTCAAAAGATCAATGTATAAAACTGTAAGATACTGTAAACTAAATTGAAGCAAACTCAGCATATGGCTTCATGGATCGAGACGAAAATTCATGAATCAAGATAAAATCCATGGTTCGAGCCTGATAAAACACAAATAAACATTTTCACTAAAGTTATTAACCTTTCAATACCTTTGTCATATTGTTTCAGAAAAAAAAGCATATTAAATTTCAAGCCACACTAGATGCCAGCAAAGCTTGCAGCACAGGACAAGCATGAACCGACTGGACAGGCCTGTAATTACCACACACAAGAATGGCTGCCACCAGAGCAACTCACAGGTCGTGATCGGCCCGGATCTGAGCAGTCTAGGGACCGACTCACTTATATAGTCAGATCTCTAAATCGTCTCAAGACAGGTCTTATAATTAATGTCTCTCACGAAGAAAACAATATGAGATGCATGTCAAAGATTTATGTTCCTGTCTTCGTTAGCAGGTGGCAGACACTAGGAAGGTTAATGGATGCATAGATATGCGGAGACCTGGGAGGATATATGAATAAATACAATGTGCAAGTATTAAATGCAAAGACAGCTTCAAAATATATTGACAGTTCTAATGATACAGTCGTCAGCAGTGGGGATACTGGATTAAGCTTCAAATTAAAATACTATTCCACTGCTACCTCGGCACTCATAGTGCAATGTCACGGGATTCCTAAAAGTATAAATAATATCATGAAATATGTGTATCTGTGATATATTAATCCAATATATACGTTGACTGGATAATATTTGCTGTGTTCTGCACGGCTCTGAAACCACCGAAGGATGTTTTAAAGTGGAATTCCTGAAGACTGCATGTAGTTTGTCATGGAATGTTGAAATTAAGTGTCAACGGCATAATGAGTAAATATTAGCACACTGATTTTACATCTATTACGAAATTATGGAGTAAACGTGGAATGATTGTGGTCACGTGGTGTGGTGAGAGCTCAGTGAATAAGATCCCGGATGTAGGGATAAGAAACGGGACGGTGGCAGATGATTTAACGGACCATTGAGTTGACGTCACCAGTGGACGAAGATGAATCATCCCAACGACAGAACCACATGAGTGCAATGTAGAACGACAGAACCCCATGAGTGCAATGCAGAACGACAGAACCCCTTGCCCATTGTGCCAATCAATAAAAAATGTTCATCCTTCAGAACAGGGTTGAACACGATATTTCCCGAATTAGACCTTCACCCCTGTTTTAAGTAATGAAGTGTTATACAATGAATATTAACCTGTTGATACACCCGGGGCAATATTTATTTTGGACAACAATCAGATTCCTTCCTTATCATTTCTATTATTGACGAATGCAGTTTATTGTAAACCTTACTAATGTATATGTAAATAAACGCTATAAACCACAGAGTTTGTCATGTGCGTCTTTCTCTCCTCAGGGGAACAGAATACACAGCGGTTTCTTCTGATACAATTTTATCTCTCAAAGTATGTGCGTGGATAGTGAAAGATCCCATCTAGCCTTCACCACTCAACAAGTCACATGGGCACAAAACCCATATATATATATATATATATATATATATATATATATATATATATATATATATATATATATATATATATATATATATATATATATATATATATATATATATATATATATATATATATATATATATACACACACATTAAGAAAAACACTGAAGTGAAATTATTTTATAATCGTTTTGGGGGCAGAAATCTACATGGAAGACATTATACGGCCAACTGGTGCTCTGTGTGTATGTGTATGTGTGAGGGATTATGGCAGTGAATTCCAGCGCTGCGTTGCGCATCCCGAGATGGCACGGGTTGTCATGGTGATAGACCATCAGCTATGTGGATGGTCAGAATAACAAAGCAAGAGAAGATAACGGGTTAAATAAGGCGAAGGTGAGAGCAGCCGCCAGGGACTTAGGTTACTATCCTTATGCAACAGTCATATTGGCAAATACCATACGTCTATCACAAAGGAAATTGGACCTCACATGTAGCTTGTCGCTTGTTCCATTCCTAGAATTACTTTTCCAAGCACAGAATGATATCTGATAAGACGGTTAAGATGACAATCTGTTGGTTGTGGTTCTGTCTCTGCTTTACATCTCTATTTGACATGGTATTTCCATTGCCTGTAGATCTGTGGTAAATGTTACCGGAATTAATGAAATAATATTAAATTAATGCAGATTAGGTGGAGGATTATTAATATATAGTGATGCAACTATGGATCTAATGTACATGTATACACCTATTTACCATTTGAAACTAATGCTTACTAATAGTGCAGAGCTACCATGAGCAGACCTGGTCTGATATATCGCTATAAAAATGATTTTGTTCATTATTATTGTCAAATAGGGCCATACATAAAGTTATGTATCACATATAACTGTGATTGCTAGCGTATCACATAACCTGTTGTATGTTACAGAGGCTAACAAGTTTAACATATAAATCTGTTCATCACACAAACCTATGGTTTCTTATGGCGATTGAGAGGTACTTTCCTGGTCCACCTATACATATATGTTTCATTGGTGTATGTTGCAGAGGTGCCAACATGGGCAGTAAGCACTCAGCCACCATGTCAACTCTGAGGTCATCTAGCTGTCACTCCTCCTATGACAACCTCGACTTCACCTCTGACTATGATGACTTTGGTATGTGGCTCTTTACGTCTATTTTATCATCATAAGGTCACTGTGTAGCCTTTAATGCCATAAATGATAAATCCTTGGTAATAATATTTCTTAGCTTTTGGGGCTAAGTTTAATCTTATTGCTGAGTGTCAGTAGATTGCCTGCTGTAAATTCTTCTTAGTATGGAGTAGACTAGTTTCTATTTTCATCTCAAAGAACAACAGCACCAAACAAAAACATTCTAAAAATAATTCCGCACCCTTTCCCCTTTAAATAATGTTTTTTTTATCTTGGTCTTAATTTTGTAGTTTACAAAATAAACATGCATTGCAAGCGCAAATCTTACAAATAATGTAATTCTTGGTCTTAATTTTGTAGTTTACAAAATAACCATGCATTGCAAGCGCAAATCTTACATATAATAGACTCCACATTCACAAAAAACACATATTCTCCAGAAGATTATATTTTCCATTGACTTTGTAGTGATCAGGACACTTCCATTTGACAAACCTATAACATAACATAGGATGTTATCTTTGGTTGTCACAGCAATCAAAGATCAGAAAAACAGGTGTTGTTTGTAAGGCCAGGTAATAATAGTCGTCAAAACACACTTGCACGCCAAGTTTAAAGAGCAGGTGCTGACCAAATATAGTTGCCATACACACATTCTTTATTATTCAAAAAGATTAAGCATGGGAAGAAAGATTTATATAGGTCAATAGCATGATTCAAGATTCCAAATTTGACAGGCCCCGCTGTCTCTCCTACCTAGAGTTGCACTCAGTATGGAAACTAGGCCAGTTAGTCAATTGCCACTGGTTACACACCACTTTAGGTTACAAATAGGTCAAACACCACTTCCAAACATAATCCTCATGAAAGCCATCACAATTTATCATGTTACATTTAAAACAAACAATAAAATATCCCCACCATAAACACAAAATAGTCGTTTAAGTGTTTGTTATGAAGCAATTGTAGCTGGAAAAATACCATAAAACAAACTGCAAACACACAGAATATAAAATGTATTATTTCACTGGAAACATAGCTATGCTTTAACCCTTTGTGTTTGTGTGCAGTTATATCTCTAAAAATGTAATGATCTAGGAAAGTAATTGTGTTAACTGGTTTCGGACAAAATAAGTCTTAAGAAAGATATTTCTATCATGCTGGTGACCCAGATTCATCATGGGGCAGCCATTTTTCTCCAACCAGCCAGGTTGTGACTCTTATCCATATATCTGTGAACAGTACTGGTGGTCTCCTCTGCATAAGTCGTATCTCTATGATTTGCTGAATTCAGTGTGTCCTGTGAATCTGGTCTTTTTCGGATGGACATGCGTTCTGATCAAGTGTTGTGTATATATGTTCCCTGCCATGCCACCTGGTGAACGATGATAACTATTCCTGCCACGCCACCTTGTGTTTGTTTTCCCTTTATCACAAATTTCAGTATAGTGCATGCAATCTCTTGTACTTTCAAATGCATGACCTTTGTTTTGAAAATTTGACAACTAAACTATGATGGAAAAATTAATATAACAGAATACGATAAAGTGAAGGGTTTATTGCGAATGGTAAGAGAAGGTGCGCCCGTTATTGCAGAGCGGTATGCTGACCCAGCCCAGGGCGTCGACCCAAACCTTCTGGCCGCCCAACTGGAAGAAATGCAGGAACGCATGTCCCCCGCTGTCTCTCCTACCTCATCCCAACCTGAAATGTATGTGACCCCCTCCATGTCTACCCCTGTCAGCTCCCCACCCTCTGAAGCACACTCCCCTTCAGCCGAGGTGGCTCCCAGCAGCAAGGTAAGACATCTCCTTCCCTTGAGCCACAGTCTTGGTTGCCATGGTTAACAGCGTGCTTGCTGTGTCCTTATTCTTTCTCAGGACTCTCACTTCACCAGTGACTTCTTCCTTGTGCCACTCCATCTGATATTAAACGTTCATCTATTCAAAACTAATCCAATCTATTCTTATGACAAAAATATACACCAATTTTTGTGTCCCATCTAAAATTTTTAAATTTGTGTTTGCTTTTTGATCTGGTCACTCGCCTCACATTTAAGAATTTTTGTTCATTTCACTACTTAGAAGATAACTTGTTTGAATTTATAAAATGTTGATTGAAACCATGAAGAGGTACTACAGACATGCTGAGTATATTGGCTTGTAAAGACTCTGGCTCGTTTCCGGTTTGTTCAACCTAGTTATCTCTAGTTTGTATTTTATAACAAGGGAACACAATACAGACGCCAATTTATTTGACCCAATTTTTGTGTTCTAAAAATATCGGCTAAAAAGGTGCAACTCCAAACAATGAAGTCACGCTTGATTTGGCAACACAGCATCTGATTGGACATATTTTTGGAGCAGAAAAATTGAACTCATAAATAGGAATATGTATGACCTGCTTGAAAAGGTCAATACTTTCAGGTCAATCATCCCACTAATTAGAGACTTTTGTTAAAATAATGTCAAAGATTACTGAAATGTCCTAAGATTTAAAAGTGGTATTTTCATATCGAAGTATGGATTTCAAATTGTTTATTTATATGGCATTGCAGAGACAGCTGGAGAATATGGAACTGGGGGAGATTCAGGTAGTTAACATTTATGCTTGAATTGTATTCCATAATACTTAAATTCTGATAAAATAGACGTCTTGTAAATCTTCTGAATTTTATATTTTATTATTATTTTTTTGTTGTTGAAAATATCTAATAGCTATTATTGACTTGTCAATCAGGTTTCATTGAGCTGCCATTTTGAATAATATAACAAATATAAGGTAATGCAAATCGAGATAACAACGAAGGTCAAAGCTGAATTCAATACGTTATGTGCATTTTGATTGGCCGAAATGTAGCATCAGTTTCAAACTTTTGAAACGGAGTAATGTATTGCTGATGGAGTCAGCGCCAAATATTGGATACTTTTCCAACATTGACTGTTCTCGACCTACAAAGCTGTAAATACTTTAAATGATCATTTATGGAGCAATTTGCAGACAATGTTCACAAACATTACTAAAAAGCAATGGCCAGCTTAGCTCAAAGGCCATTGGCCGATGTCCTTTTAGTATATGATATCTTTAAAAGAAATACATTCTTTCAAATTCAAACGTAATGCAATACTATATACTACAGTACCGATATAACTGATGGAGCAGGAGCTAAAGATATTTGTGGTGATACTCACTATCAAACTCTACCTTTTTGTATTTAACATTTCTACATTATATTACAGCTGCAATTGAGTTATGATGATTATGATGGCACCCTCAATGTTCACGTGATCCAAGCCCGTAACCTCATACCACGTGACAAAAATGGCTTCTCTGATCCTTTCGTCAAAGTTTATCTTCTTCCTGGAAAAAGGTGGGTCATACTAGAGTTATATCTGAAAAATGGACTATGCAAACTTGTTTCATAAAAAATAATCTCATTTTAATCCAGAATAATTTATGATATAGTTTGTTACTTTATTGAAACACAATTTTAATGATGACAAACTAAAGAAAATACCAAAATGTAATCGGTACTCAAATTCATATGGTAACAAGTAAGTGCATGTGTTCGGATAAGATTTTCATCCCACAATTCCCGAAACATATTATTGTGATCCAGGGATAACAACCAATGTTCAGATGCCTCTTTGATCACTTTATATAGGTACATATCACAGGTACCAAAGGTGTTCTCATTTAACTCTCCCTATTTTTACCTTACCTAGTAAGGGAAGTAAACAGTGAACTTGGTTTGCCTTATGCTTTACAAAATGGAACCTCACTAAATATACCTGGAAATATACCTTAAGCAAAGCATTATGAATTCAAATTGTGACACCAACAAAGTGATGAAAATGATTTTAGCAAAGTGAAATATGTTGTAAGCTGTGTCTTTAAAGGTCCAACTACATGCTTGATCACACATAACAATTTGCAATCTCAATACAAAATGAGATCAATTCTGTATTACAGATATTTAAAGTGTTCTCATTCAATGACCTTTTACCTTCCATAGCAGGACTTCTCTATTATATCAGTCCCTGCCAACAAAGCTATATATGAGTGCACAGAATCGAGCGCAAGTTATCAGTATTCAGACAAATCTGGCTGTCAATATATTGGTGAAAGAATATAAAATAGATTCATTTTGTACTGGCAGTGATTGGTGATTAAATGTGCCAGACACCTGGTTGCAGTTTATGACCTGGTGTTGGTCAATTCCGATTTGATGATATTTTTGTGAGCAAGCAAGTATTTATGACTCGGGCTTTCCAAACTTTGAATGAGATCAAAAACAGGGCAATGACCACAAAGGTAGTAACTGAATGCTACCTGTGTAATGCAGAGTAATGATGTTTAAGATTCAAAATATAAAAATCAATGCAACGAAGAAATCCACGTGCCATGTGATGGGATAAAGAATTTCAGTGAAATGGTGGGCGTACAAGACAATGCCATATTGCAAATATATATATATATGTATATATATCAAGCCTGAAGAAGTCCCTTGAAGGACTGAAACATGTCGCAATAAAAGGTTTTAACTCTTTGTCACCACGGACTTTGTTGGATTACTTTTATCACCATAACACTGTATACAACTACCTTTTTACTTTGGACCCTCACCTCATAACGTAAAGTGGGTCTATAATCTGGAAGTAAAATTATCATAGTTCACTGAGAAAAAAATCAGATTTTTGCTGTGAAAGTTGACCTCAATGCATCAGTATGTGAGCCTGGTGTGGGCATGGTAAAGGTTAAAGCATTTATGAAATGAGGTTTTCAAGCACATATTCCTTGCATAATATAAATATTTATACCCCAAACTTTGCAATCACAAGTTATTATCCATCACATCTCCCCTACATATATTTCTGTGACAATGGAAAGTGGACAAGTCTTCTGCTCAAATCCAAATCATCCATTGGACACTTTGTCAACAGGCGTTGTTTAGCTGACCAGTGATTGTTTGCAAACACCTGTTAGTAAAGCCTTTCTAACAGTGGGGCACCCAAAATTAGGACAATAGAAAGATTTGGCTTACAGAGCCCTGTTTGTCCGATGTTTGTCCAATGGTACAGACCGAACACCCTGACAGACCAGAATAGGGGTCACATGATTGTATACATGTAGCCACCTGGTGGTCAAAGGAGTACAGGCAGTACTTGGCTTATTTAGCAAAACACAATAACCATGGTCAGCATATTTTGGTTGATTTTAGTGAGATAGCTTAATTGTATCACAGTTTCATGACCACATATCATTTGAACATACCCCAAACCTCAGTAAAATTGTCTGTTACCTCTGTGGTTTCATGAATGCTTTAATGTACCTCTGTTAGAACTGCTTCTACCAGGTATTTGAAATCTGGCACATATTGAGGAATCAAACATATATTTACTGATTTGGTAATTTCCCACAAAAAGTGAAAGTATAAAACAATTCTAGTTCCTCTACATGCATATTTAAATGCCAAGCTTTTCCCTATTGAAAAGCACAGAGGCAAGTTAAACGAGTTTAAGACATAGGCGTCCTTTTTATTTATGATTTATTTTTCTTTATTTATTTTCTTTATTAATTTTCTCACATTAAACGTAAATTTTATTTCAGTGCTGACAACAAGAGACGTACCAAGTACATTCCCCGGACCCTGGAACCTGAGTGGCACCAAACCCTGGTATTCATGTCCATACCAAGACAGGAACTAGACTCACATGCCCTGGAGGTCACTGTATGGGACTACGATCGTTTCAAACCAAATGACTTCATTGGGGAGGTACTCCTGGACCTCAGAGGTAAATAGGTCCTTAAGAGCTATTGTTTTTTTAGAAGTAAAATATATTGAAGTAAACGTAATTGATTTTATTTTCATGTGTGAAATAAACCTTTACTTATTGGGTTATTTGCTGTTTAATATGTTTTATAAATGTTTTATACAAATTCATTCTTGATAATTTTTGTATTTGATTAGATGAGCAAAACCTAGACAACAAACCGCACTGGTACAAACTACTTCCACATGATGAGACCCATTCACATCTTAACATAGCAAGAATTCTTCAGTCCCCACCTGGTAGTAGTTCAAGCTCAGTGAGCCAGCGCAGTGGCAAACCAGGCCAGGTACCTCCAGAGGTCCATATTCAGTCTCATCCACAACATGTGCCACCTCAGCTCAGTCAGACTATGAATCAAACACCTCACCTTACCCAAAATCAGTCACCAAAACAGTCACAACAAGGTCTTCACCAGTCTCCACATCAGTCACAGCAAGGTCTTCACCAGTCTCCACATCAGTCACAGCAAGGTCTTCACCAGTCTCCACATCAGTCACAGCAAGGTCTTCACCAGTCTCCACATCAGTCACAACAAGGTCTTCACCAGTCTCCACATCAGTCACAACAAGGTCTTCACCAGTCTCCACATCAGTCACAACAAGGTCTTCACCAGTCTCCACATCAGTCACAGCAAGGTCTTCACCAGTCTCCACATCAGTCACAGCAAGGTCTTCACCAGTCTCCACATCAGTCACAACAAGGTCTTCACCAGTCTCCACATCAGTCACAACAAGGTCTTCACCAGTCTCCACACCAGTCACAGCAAGGTCTTCACCAGTCTCCACATCAGTCACAGCAAGGTCTTCACCAGTCTCCACATCAGTCACAACAAGGTCTTCACCAGTCTCCACATCAGTCACAACAAGGTCTTCACCAGTCTCCACATCAGTCACAGCAAGGTCTTCACCAGTCTCCACATCAGTCACAGCAAGGTCTTCACCAGTCTCCACATCAGTCACAGCAAGGGCTTCACAAGTCTCCAAATCAGTTGAACCAAGCACCTCAACAGCCTATAAATCAGTCAAAACAAGCACTTCATCAGCCTCCAAATCATTCACAGCAAGGTCTTCACCAATCACCTTATCAATCACAGCAAGGTCTCTGCCAGTCACAACAGGCATTTAATCATGAATCCCCACAACAATCACTACAAAGTCTACAACAAACTCCAGCTAGCCAACCTCGTCAGTCACCTCCTCAATCTCAGCCAATTCTTGGACAGTCTCCCCCTCAAAGCCAACCAGTTTCACGACAGTCTCCACCTCAAAGCCAGCCAGTCTCAGCTCCACCTCAATCCCAGCCAGTTCTTCGACATTCACCACCCAGATCCCAACCAGTTTTGGGACAGTCACCACCTCAGTCGCAGCCTCTTTTTGGACAAACTCAACATCGGTCTCAGCCAGTTCTAGGACAGTCTCCACCTCAGTCACAGCCTATTTCTGGTGAGTTTCCACCTCAGTCACAGCCAGGCCTCTACCAAACCCCACCTCAGTATCAAGGAATTTCTCAGTCTGGACATCAGAATAGAAAATCATTAACTCAATCTCCACAAGGATTACAGCAATCTTCTACAAAGCCTGAGCAAGAAAAAGACCATAACCAGATTCAGAAGTCAGCTATGGCTCCAAACTCAAAGACGCCTGCACCAGGTCCAGTTATTTTACCTGAACAAGACCCAAGATCACCACGACAATCCCCACGTCATTCACCACCTATGAATAACCAGCCAACACCTTCACCACGTAAAACAAAAGCACCTCTCCCCCCTGACCAGAAGCCACAACCGACACCACCCTTTGCGTCGCAGCCCATCTCTACATCCGACCCTCCCAAGCCACCACCTCGTACCAAGAAAAACTCGCGCTCACCAAGATCTGGCCAATCACAGTCACAGCAGTCACAGTCTCCAGCATCTTCTCAGTCTCCCTCAGATTCTACTCCTAGATCCTCATCCCTTAAATCATCTCCCCCACATCAACAGTCACCTCTGTCAGATATGAAAAAGTCACCTCCTTCTAAAGCATCCCCTCCTAGTCAGACACCACCAAGTGACAGGTCAAATGGAGTCCCTGTCGGCAGAGGCAATGGGTTACCCCCTGGCGATAGATCAAATGGGGCTCCTGGCGGTAGAGGCAATGGGTTACCCCCTGGCGATAGATCAAATGGTTCATCTGTTGGTAGAGGCAATGGGTTACCCCCTGGTGATAGATCAAATGGTTCATCTGTTGGTAGAGGCAATGGTTTACCTCCTGGTGACAGATCAAATGATGCACCTCTTGCCAGAGGTGTTGATCAACCGCCAGGTGGCAGATCTAATAACCGATTACCCCAGGGTGGTGTGGGACCTTCACCACCAAATAGACAAAGATCATCAGGAGATAGGGATCAAAATATTGGAAGAGACCAATTACCAGGGGGCAGGGAACTACCACCAGGACAACCAGGGGACAGGGAAAGACCTTTAGATGATACATCTAAACCTTTAAGAGAGAGAGGACCTCCAGGACCACGAGATAGGCCACCGGGTGGCAGGGGTCACCCTCCTGGTAGGGAGCCTCCACCTGGTGGCCGTGAACGAACACCTGGAGGTCCTGAGTCTCATAGTGGGAGTGATCAAGACAGACCCCCAAGTAGAAATAGAGACAGACCGCCAGGTGATAGACCACCAAGCCGTGAAAGAAGAGAAAGGCCACCTGGTGGTAGAGAGAGAAGAGGGCCCCCAAGGGAAAGAAGAGATGGAGATAGAGAGCGTCATCGTGGTGATAGAGAAAGACGTGGTGACCATGATAGACCACCGAGACGTGACCGAGGCGGGCCTGATCGTGACCGACCCCGAGAGAGACGTGATCGCGGTCCTCGTGACCGTGATCGACCTCGAGAAGGAGGTCGGGATCGTCCCCGGGAAGCCAGTCGAGATCGCACCCGTGATCCCAGTCATGATCGTGAAAGAGACCATGGCCCACCACGTGAACGAGATCCACGTGATTCTGATCGTGAGTCAGGGTCAGGCAGAGAACAAGGTCCTTTAGGTCCTGGTCTAGAGTCTGGATCTGAGCGAGATCCTGGGCGAGATCCTGGGCGAGAGCCTGGGCATGGAAGGGAACGGCGCAGAGAACAGAGCCGTGACCGTGAACGGAGTAGAGACAGGTCCGACCGGGGACCAGGTGATAGGGGCTTCTTGGACAGAGAAAGGTCATTTGATAGAGAGAGACCACTTGGTGAAAGAGTTGGTCCACGCGGTGAAAGGGGACCTCCAGGGGAAAGAGGTCCATCTCCTATGGGAGGACATCCGAGAGAAAGAGGTCCACATCCAATGGGTGGGCCGCCAGGAGATAGAGGTCCCCCTGGTGACAGATTTTCGCCTGGAGATAGAGGTTCACCTGGTGACAGAGGTTCACCTGGAGACAGAGCTCACCCTGGAGACAGAGGTTCACCTGGAGACAGAGCTCACCCTGGTGACAAAGGTTCGCCTGGAGACAGAGGCCACCCTGGAGAAAAGAGACATTCACTAGCCGGACCATCTGCTGAAAGAGGACATCCAGGCGAGCAGGGTCATTCATTTGGAGATCCTCCAAACAATAAACCTCTTTCAGAGGAAAGTGATGTTCATTTTAGAATGACTGAGGCAGGTGATGGTCGTCCATCATTTAGTGAGAGGGGTTCATCTGGAGGACTTCCTGCTGGACCAGCAGGAATCCGTGATGTTAGAGATGTGTCTCCAAGTCCTCACCATCGATCTGCCACAAATCTGGCTACAGTGAGTGTATAATAAGACATCACCCAGGCACTGCATAAAGCTTAATGTTTTGATGAATGGATTCAAACTACCCATTATTTTCAGACTGAAATGTAACTAATAGTGAATGTTCCTCAATTAATAAGTATTTTGATGTAATGTTTAAATTCATTAGCAATTAGAGTTAAATATGATTATTCAATATATAACAAATAAGAATGTCACAATTATAGGGTGAGACAGTGGCAGCAAAGTATAGTCCTGGATTAGGCAGGAGACAGTCCTTGGGCAGCAATCAAAACACAGAGCCAGAAAGTGAGTATTGGAGATATAACTAATACCAACCAGTATTGCCAAGACGTATTCGCCCAATAATGGAGCAATGTGAGAAATTGTATGACACATAAATATCCTTTTAGTCTAATAAAAGCCTAGCTTTACCTATAAGAATGTTTTAGACAGCCATTTTAAGATAGTCATGAATGATATGAACAAGTAGTCCCGAAGTCTTTTGTATTTCTAACTTGGATGCGGCATTGTTATAAAATTTAATTATCGTAGAAACCTAAAGTATTCTTAATTCTTTGCCTGTAGCTTTATCATTCTAGATAATCTTTAGCAAAAAAAAGGAAAGACAAAGCATGTGAAAACCCACAAAAACTATTTGATTTTATACTTGTGTTTAATAAAGGTGGAATATTTATAGGTGATTGACAAGTGGTAAGGATCTGGCTGAGGCTGGATTATTTAGATGATGTACTCACTATACAGACTGATTGTTGTTAAATCACAAGCTGGTGTCATCAGGGCGATTTGCACTGCTTCCATGCTTACAAATCACAGGAAACATTCACATTTTTAATATCTATCACATTTTCAGTCTAACACAAGTACTTTACACAACAGGCAAAACGGAAGTGAAATTGAGTCGCCTTATTCTCAAAATGACAAAATAAAATATAGCCTGGTCCATATGAATCTTAACATATTGTACTAATGTTATTTTTTGGCATTTTCTATGTGCACAGAAGAGAGTACAGTAGCAAAACCCCTGCATGCACTAGTGACTTCTATCCTCTGTTGTACCAGACATATGGTCCAAAGTTGTAGAAGAAAGGTAAAAATTTCAAACTTTTTTTGTAACAGAAAACTTTGTCGAAAGAATGACAGAAACGATTACAGGATTTCTGGGCCCAACACTCTCAGGTAAACAAAGCGGTATAGGTGTGTGACGTCACTAACATGTAGCTCTTCTCACCAGCATCACGTGACCTCTCACGTGACTCTTAACACATTATTTAATAAATTGGTATTGTGTGTGATCACTTTCTGCTTGCTGTGAGAATGGCTGGCCTTCAGTGAAGGTCTCTTGGTTCCTGCAAAGTCATATCTGGTCAGTGATGTGTTATTGTATGATAATTGGGTGTGTATATATTTCAATTTGTGTTCAAACCACATGTTTTGATCATACTCATCTAGCACTACTGCTCTTGACATTCATTTACTAGGGAGGTCACATTGACTGTCTTCAGTCCATTTTGTGCACATAGGGCTCTGCTGCACACTCCATTGCATGTCATTTTATGTTTCTGCATGTCTTTGCTCTATGCCATTTAGCAGTTTTGTCAATTTATTTATATTAATATAAATGTTCATATATTTGATGTTACTAGTAATCATTATAAATGTTTTTTATGTTAAAAATAAACGAGAACAAATAAATACTATTTCCATATTACCTCAACACCAACATATTAGCAATCGCTGATCTGAATGCCCAGGGACTACTACTTCTGAAATTACCGGTCTGAGGTGTCAGTTGAGAAAGGGAACTCTTGAAGCTATTTCCGACATGCACGGGACTATGGCAACTGTCATCCTTTCAAAAGTTTTCTGTTTGAATATTTAATGATACTTATGCTTTGTTCACAGTGGTAAAAGCGCATGTCAAATGATTCCTGCAGTACCGCTGTTGATAACAAAGTTGTGGATTGTCAGTATTGTGGTATCTCAAGTATGGTGTTCCCAGAAAAGTTGCTCATGAATAAACCTTTGTTGCCTATATAACCTTATGAATACTGCTTATCACTACATGTATGTCCCAATGTATGCTTAATTTCCACACAAAATATTCAGTTTTAACTAACGTATACTTTATAGCAAAATCATCTGCCATGTTTACAATATTGATTAACTTAGTACATTTTTATTTGTGATGAATGACATCAAATCACCTCATGCAATGAAACACGTTTTAGAAATGTCATTGTTTTAATTTTGATGCAATGAACTTCAGGACTTAAACGACGCCTAGAGGAAATTGACCCCATAGAGTCGTCCGCGGCCACTTCCCATAACACAAGGGATGTTCATTTTCCCTTTTTTGATAAGACCTATGGTGAATATTATTGACATCGCTTGCATTATATGAGACCTTTAGTCTTTCTGAACTAAACAGAGAGTGTCCTGTGCTCTCTTATTGTCTGGCCTGGTGTGATGTGTATTCTATGTCATCATCATCATGTTCCGGTTCCTTTACAGCTCTTTTCCCGCATGCAGTATTGTCCCAAACATGTAAAAGAGGCTCTAAATTGCTCATAATCTATGATGGTGAACATCATGTGAATCTGAAAATATAGCTCTTGGTGATGAATATATTCTAAAAATTATAATCTGAATGCAGATGATAAATAAATCCCTCACTTTGATAACAAAGGTATATATTTACATATAAAGTATAACTCTCGGTGTACATATTTGATGAATGAGTTTGATCTTTCTTCTTTAATGAATTAGGTATATTACAAGAATTTCCCCTTCTTTCTGTGATTTCTGTAATGAGGTAAAGGTGCTGTATGTTGGTATATCTGTTTGAATCAGCCAACCAATAATAATAAAGTGTATGGTGTTTGTTCTATTGACATGGATATGAAAGAGGTAATATGTAATGCTCTTTATAGATATAGATGTTAGAACTAGAGCTGTAATATAATTTGATTGCATGTTCTTGTATATTTTTCATGCAGCCTACAAATCATAACAGCGAGCAGAATGTGTAGACTATTGGTAAGCTGATTTAAGGCATTCTAATTAGATATAAGGTCCTTTATATCTCTTAATATGTAGACAAACCAATACTTTAGTATGGTATGTATTTTACGTAGAATCACTTTTTATATAGAATCATATATATCAAAGAGAATTACTGTATCGAGTTTTAACATTTGTGTTCTGGTTTACAGCCTGGGTGGTTGAACAACAGATCTTGTTTGCCACTTCCTCACTTGAACTACCTCCATACGATGACACTTTACCCAATTATTATGATGATGACCACTGCATTCTTCATAGGAACCAACCATCAGCACAAATAAACAGTATATATCAGAATGAGGACAAAACCCCAATCGCTTCAGATGAGGAAGATCACACTCAGTTAACCTCCATAGACGATTACTCATTGTATCAAATTCCCTCGTTCCATCGGTTATTATGTCATAACACCACAAATGATGTTCAGCAGACAGTCAAGCAATTAGAGTTATTGGATGATAAGTGTGATTATTATTATTGTACCAATACTGAACTTCGTGATGGCCATACTTTGCCATACCACAATGATGAGGAGGCACCTTGCAATATTACACCATGTCACGTGACCCACTCAGCAGATCGGCCGAACCTTGGTGCTCAGTTAGATTTATGTTATATTCCTGATTTCAAGAAAAGGCATTCTATCTATGGACCATGTAATAATTCATATCAAGATGAAACCTCAGCAGCGCTATATTACTCTTCAATGAAGGCATTTTCCCATGATGCTTTGCTCAATCTCGATACGCGCGAGATGTGGACACCAACCTCCTCTACTTCCCTGGATACATTTTTGAAACATCATTCTGAGATTGATGGGAAAGGTCAGTAACAAAGATAAAAAGCTTGCATTAAACAGTAAGGAGTTAGGTTTGGGTTCAGAATTTAACGTGTTGGCTTCATCCGGTGGACAAGACAGCTTATATTCTAAATCAGCTCGATAACGATTCTACTTTCTGTAATGAAATGTAGTAACTGTAATCCTGGAAATTTGGAATATAACATTGGCATTGGTGGCATTGTGCAGAAGCGCATTCAAAAATAAACAATAAAGGCTTTTGTAATAATAGTTTAAATTGATTATCAGAGCATATCTTTAAATGTGAATAAAGTGTGTTTATATATATATATATATATAAATATATATATATATATATATATATATATATATATATATATATATATATATATATATATATATATATATATATATATATATATATGTGTGTGTGTGTGTGTGTGTATGTATTTCAAAATATGCGTGGCACTCCATTAAATATGTTGCATTCATTAAAAAATGAATTAGAAATATAAGATAGGTATATCCATAAAAATACACAGTATCATACATTACAAATGTAATTATATTTCAGAACAACTACCACCAGTTCCCACCATGCCCCACTCTCCTAATCCTGTAAATATAAGGCAGAGCAGCAGCTTTTATACCGGAAGTAGCAGCATGAATATTAGGCAGAGCAGCAACTTTGACACCGGAAGTAGCAGCAGCACAACACTAAGGTATATAATCATTGTCTCTAGTCCAATTAATGTAGTTATCACAATGAAATATCTACCATACTTAACACTTTTAATTATATTATCTTTGAATGTACATATCTCCGTAGCAAAATGCAGTGCTCATATGATGGTATATGGTACGGTATAGACGTTTGTTTTGTATTTTTATTTTAAGTTTTGGAAGCAATGACACCCTCGTTTCTCCTGATGAGGAATATCGTGCCCAGGCTAATGACGAGGATGATGCAGCGTCCACAACAAGCCTGGGTGTCGGCCAAGTCTTCCCAATCCAGGTGGCGCTCGCTTCTGGCAAATGTAAAAAAGGTAAGTGCAATTGGCATCATACGGGTTATATACAATGATTGTCATGCTATGCCTAATCATATAACACTTTGGCCATGCTCATCGGTTAGTAGATGTGATACAATGGCTGGGACAGACAAATATTCCCCCAATACTTAATACCTACTCATGACTATGAATATTGAATAGTGGTGCTAGGGCTGGGAAAGACAAGCGTTTTGATGACGCCTTGTAAACATTATCAACAGTTGGGGGAACTGTGCCCATGGTAGATGCAAACATAAATGTTTTTTGTTCTCTTCAACAAAATGCCTATAAACAGAATGAATGAATGACGACATATAAATAACCAATTTAATACCAATTTCGTGAAAATATATATAAGATGTGTTAATTTCTATCGTATCTTACTAATTATCTTGAAGATGAGCAGCAGGGTACTGAAGGGATTTGTTGATAAGCTTCTGTATATCTATATATTTACAGGATACAGGATAACAGGTGAGGTACTGATGGGGATACAGATTGATACAGACGATGACACCCTCCTCTTATCAGTCATGCGCAGTATTGCAAATATGGAATTCGCAGCGCCCTCTGGAAAACTTTATGGTAATAACAAATTTGTTGTCCACCTTTTTATACGGTGACAGTTCCATCTTTTAGAATACCTTAATTATCAAAGTTCGAGAAAGAGAAAATACAGTATACGGCATTTGACGTTTTAATCTTGGAACACTTGATGCGTTCAACGTCATCAGTTTGCGTAAATATACATTACACCTTGACAACGTAAATTTGTTTCAATGCCAAATTTGAGTTTAACAATACATTTTAAAGTGAACATATTCTCGTTTTAAACAAACATTTTGATATTTTCAACAAAAAATCTACCCTATGAGTGTCAATAAACTCGTTTTTAACAGCAGAATATTATTTTATTTTTTTTGGGATATTTTATCTTGAGACATCTGAATTGTTTTCTTGATATTTGAATGCATCGTTTTACTGTTCTTTAAAAAATGTTTAACAATTTCAGAATGGTTCATAGCAGTTAGATATCTAGAAGACCGGAAGGCTAAGAAACCAAAAAGAAGGAAAACTCGTGCAAAAAGATGCTCAGATCATGCAATTTACAATGAAATATTTTCATATAAAATTGAAACATTCCAGGGGCTTTTACAGGTTTGTGAGAACTTATATACATTACAACTTGACAATTAGTTTTAGACATACATTTGTATTGCTTTCTTGTAAATTATGGCAATCTTGTAAAATCCTACAACAAGATTGCCATAATCGCTATAATATAGTAGTCGAGCCTGATCATAACGCTATGATATAGCAGCCGAGCCTGATCATAACGCTATGATATTACCATGATTATAAGAATAGTATTATAATTACCTCTATTTTAGGTGGAATTATGGAACGATAGAGGAGTGTTTGGATCCAAGAAGAAGATGGGATCAGCATACATCAGCCTTGACAGGATTCCATTTGAGGCCTATCCAGATGGAGAAGTGATCTGCTGGTACAAACTTCTGTCACAGAGATAGACAACTATCTTATCTTATACCAAAGAAAATATAATATGAAGCTGGTGCTTTAATGCCATTAGGACATCATCATGATTTTAATCTGCTGGTAATGATTATTGCTCTTGCACACAGGCGAGAATCATTTCTGAATTTATTAACAACTTTGCTGATCATATTCTGGTCAGCTTGTTTTTGGCCAGATTAAAGTGATTTAAATAAAGTTACTGACTGGGATTTGAACGAGATTTTGTTTCCATTTATTTTAAGGTAAATCGAATTCTTGTAATTGAACCGATGCAGAGTATTTTATTTGTGAACTGATAGGCTGTGTCAAGCATCTTTCCTTTACCTACCTCGTTCTGGTGTTTATATCAAGGTTCAGAGCGACACTTTCAAATACTAGTATCTCTATTTAGTCTTGACAAAGCCAGAATAGATCTCATCTTGAAATGATCTCATAGAATATATAAATGGATTAATCTTGGGGTATTTGCTACATCAAATGACAATCTGACAACACAAGTCAGCAGAACATAATGTGCCTTCTTGGCATGTTAATAGGAAACGGGCTTGGATCGTTTGAATGTTGTTAATTAGAGAGGCTATGTTTTACTAATCTCCAAAGGTGCTAACAAAATGCACAATAAACGTGCAGGGCACGTGACTAGAGGGGTATTGATATTATGTTAAAGATCCTAATGGACGGTTCATTTAGACATTGGTTGATCTGTGATAATTCCTTTCTCTTATTTGTGGTGAATCTTATTAATGTGGCACAATTTTCCAGATATTTCTTTGCTTCACTAAACGTAAAGAACAATAAGAGATTCGCTATGTCAAGTTGCTATTGTGTTTTTCGTCACAACACTGCCATTTCAATGTGTTCAAAGTAATTTGAAGAATAACCATGGTTTTGATGAGTTTATATGACTTAATCATGCTTAATTGTTTAATATTATTGTAAAATTGTAATTTTAAAGATAATGCAGTTTTACACCGATTGGTTATTTAATGACTTTCATTAGTTGTTGTTATCACATGACATTGTGATATAATAATGTTAATAAGTAGCTCAGATAATGTTATTAAAGTCTGGTTAACAGGTCAGACACCTATAGCTCACACAGTACAACAGGTAGTGCAGAATATTAAAAGGGTGAACGAACCATTTTGTTCAATGATTGGATCTAATCAGTTGCAGGTCCATATATGTACATTCCCTGGTGATATCAATAATTGCATTATATTTGAATAAAGGGTCTAGCTTATGTATATGGTGAGCAAAATCCATTTGGTGTGTATGATATGTCTATCATTATTACAAAAAATGTATGTTTTACTGTCAATATGGAAACAAATCTTAAACTAATGCTGGAGTGGCAAAGTTATAATGTTTCCTCTTCATAATGTCACTCTCATCATTGTTTAATGTTTGTTCACATATTGATCTATTATTTCAAAGTGTTAAATGTTCACTAGATGAACCTATCAGTTGTTGCACTTGTACATTCCATATTAAATTAAATATATATATATATAAATATATATGTGTATAAATATAATTGTACATTATTGTAAGATATAGCGAGCATACTGTGGTCCCAGTTGACCTGTAATGTACCATTTACACACCTTTGCCATATGGTATGCTAACTTAGTTGCACTTGATGACTGTCTGGATCGTGAATGGTAACTAATGGTATTGTACTTTGCTGATCAAATATTTATATAAGGAGGTTATGGAAGAGTCTCATTAAAAAAATGATTCTAATATAAATGAAATGATTAAACGACTGAGTGACAATGTTGTAAAAGTGGTTTGTATTTAAGGTAAATTTGGACTAATGATATTCATCATTGAATATACGTAGCATAAACACTTTCAATCTGTAATTGTGATGGTGGCATTTCATGGAACATATATTAAATATCATATATGTTAAATCAACTACATTTCAAAAGGTGCATGCTGTATATCCTGTTACAAAATAAGTAATAATATTGTCATGAACTGTTACCTGTAGACACGAGTATAATGTAGATATTATAATTAGGTGAACATTAATAAAGATTATGACATCCCCACTATAGAATATCTGTTGATGATCACCATTGTGTATTCATGTGTAAAAACTGTACATAGTGATTTCAGTCATCAGATATGTTGACTCTACGCAGCGCCATCTAATGGCGGATTACATCGGATGTTATATGATATGGATGTATTTGTCAATGTTGGTGACGTCACTTTTATGGTGATTAAAATATGACCGGCAATCATTCGTTAATAATATAACTAGGCCAGTTATTGGTGTTTTGGCAGTTAATTTTGGGTGGACTACTTTCTTATATATAAGATTTGTTGTCTATTTAATGATGTTATGATTGTGATATATTTTGTTACAGAAATTATTGTAATATATTCTATATTACAGCTTCTTGATCGTGTTGTGATCAAATGTTGTACATACTGAACTCATCCTGTTAAATGATATGCAATTGGTTGCCCGGATCTATAAAAATATGTTGCAATAATATCTCATGATAGCAGCATTAAAGTTGTAAATAGAACTTGTGTAGACATAGAGGTATTATAAGTTATATAAACCATTGATTTGGTCTTCATTTACTATCATGCACTGTACATGTACCACGAGGTATATCAAGATAAATTTAATTTGGCATCACATATTATGATGTCATTATCAAACTGTTGAATATTCAACACTATGTGGTAAATAACAACAATAAATCACTACATATACAAAACCAATGTTTGTCTCTTTATTTTCAGTACTATCAGTTATAAACTGATGGATATAAGATTATGTAAGATTAGTTATTGAGTATAAAAAATAAATATGGGAATCATTATTCAAATATATGGATAAGGCGCAAATATTTGGTTGCAAAATCTCACAATATTCAACAGAAAAACAATTTATCTTGTCAGAAAATGAACTGCCTGGTGGTTTGCTCAAAATCTAAGTATGGACAAGAAATTATATTCCCAATTAAAATGCAGAGTCTGACATCTTATAATTAATAACCAATATACAATTAAGACCTGGCCCAACTCTACTTATACTTATAGTATGTTTTCAGAGAAAACGACAGGATTCAATGGGAAATTGCTGTACTGAAGGAGCGCCATCACTATTAAAAGTTTACAATGTCTACAAAAATCCAATAAGCATCATTATCAATGCATAGTCCAATGACCATAGATCTGTGCTGACCATTGCTTTTCTATAAATGAGTGGTAACAGCAAGACCTGCCCTAGGTGAAGTGCGAAAGGCACCAAAACAATGTATCAATCCTAGATTTAAAATACATCTATATGACAGGAGAAAAATTGTGAAATGGAGTTTTTACGACCGTTTCATTAACTATGGCCATATCAGGTTGACTTTCAATTCTTTTAACCACTGTGAAACCCACCACCTCCCGTCCTTCTTATATAACGATTAAAGGCACAGATCCCCCACTCTACTAACTGTGTTCTT
Source organism: Amphiduros pacificus (assembly GCA_949316495.1). Taxonomy (NCBI): domain Eukaryota; kingdom Metazoa; phylum Annelida; class Polychaeta; order Phyllodocida; family Hesionidae; genus Amphiduros; species Amphiduros pacificus. The sequence continues at coordinate 25,097,493 of OX439009.1, read as the reverse complement.
GGGGCCAGTATATATTTGATTGGAGAGCTGACTCGTAAGCCATATAGCCATAATCAAGCTTTGATATTGTGCTTAATATAATTGTGATAAAATAGTATGATCAGCTCCCCAATCAGTATTTACCTGTACATGAAGCAGGTGTCGTGCACTAAGGCCTTTCTTATCACATGCCTAATGTGTAATATGAAAAAGGTAAGTTTCCAAAATACAAACGTTGAGAGAGTTTAAACCATACAATCCCATACAATCTTTTGAAATTTTATTTATATAGGAGATAAGTGTAATTTCAGAAAATAACCCCAATAAGCTGCTTTAATCGTAATGGTACATGACATACCCTTCTCTCAAAAGAAATCAAGCACCTTAGGGCTACATAATAACTTTCAACATGATTTCAGTCATTTCGTGATGAGACCTACTTGTAGCAGATATAATGCTGCCTCACTGAAGTGTCATGTCGCACCCTATATTGGACAGTTTTAATGTATGAATATGATGTCCTCCACATTACAGCGCCAATTATAGGTTGTACAAGTGTACCATAGAGCTGTGTGAACACAACATAGGGAACTGCACCATGTGCTTTGCACCTAGCAATGAATATACCAAGTGCTCTGCTTGCTGATTATGCCACAGCTTCAGACATGATACTTAAGTCCAGGAATTCTAGAAAAATAAGTACCAATATTCATCCACCACTTTCAGTTCATCCAACCCACACACATAATTAAACAAGGTTCTATTGATAGTGCAAAAGGCAAGGATCCTCAAGAAAAAGTTGGACGACGATCACACTCCCTAGCCTTTACCAACAACGGTTTCAATCTGATTAGATCTCTTCAGTTGGATGGTGACTGACTGTGTTATCCTAATTCTTGTTTATATTGGATCTAGTGGAGGTGTCAGTACCTCCAATTCTTCACTGATAGCACCTCCGGAGTGGAGATGTTAATGGTTTCTATCAAATCCGGTTTGGAGGTGCTGTAAAGAAACCCGTTTTTTGTTGTTTATGCGGGTTACAGATCAGTTGTAACACATTCTACACATGTTTATGTATTGTTTCGCATTTTCTTGGGAGGTTCTATGACTTTTTATCGATTCAAATCAGTTTTGATTGCTGTATTTAATGTTTTTAAATTTCAGGACTCTCTCCCTTGAAGCCTCTGGATTATTTCGTTTATTTTGCACTTTGTATCGTTGGAATATCCAGTTTTTAAATGAATATTGTTGATCTCGTTTCTCATGTTTATCCCATGGAGGGAGAGGCAGAGATTGTAGCTCCCTCCAGGATCTCCCCTTCTCCACTATCTTCTGCGTTTTCTGAAAGCTTAGAAGTAGTATCGTGTGGCTTTAGTTAATCATTCGTTTTGTTTAGAAACTTTTAAAATTATGTTTTAGCATAGAATTCTTGGCACCATGTCCAACTGTATTTAGTATAACAGGAAGCAGACCGGATGCCTCTTCAAGTGCCTCTTCCGGTTGTCTTTTCTTGTGTATTTGGAAGAACAGAAGTCACAGGAACACCCTAATGGTGTGGGTGCATGGGCGTGCTTTTCCTGGCATTTATATAGGATTTACACAACAGGGGTGAGAGCAGACAACCTTGTTTGAGACTGGCAATCATTCAAAAGGTGATAAACCTTTCTTCTTCCTGCTATATATTAGCTGTTACAGTGGACTCAATCTGACGTCCTTCAGAAATGTCACCGTCCAGCATTTGTACAGATTGATGATCTTGGTGTACAATTTCAATTCAATTCAAAACATTTATTTTAGTCACAAGTTATAACTCTCAAGTTATAACAGAGACATGGGATAAAAAATGAGTTTCATTTCTTATTTTTCCTGTTTCACACAGGACAAATTTGTTCAAAGCTTTGGGAACATTTAATATCAATATCAACAGCTGTGAACCAATAGAGTATGACAGAGACCTCGTCCAGATATGCAATATTTATTTAGGATAGACTAGTGCAATTACAAAATCTGATCAAGGACGGATAACAAAATCTTTGGTCAAGGTCAAAGTGGTCAAGGAGGACGATAAAGAGAGGTCCATTTGTGTCTATACCAATGTCACAGCCCCATTATACACTATAAATATTACAAAAACGGACAATATATTCACAATCAATTTTTGAAGTGTTTATTCGTAAGTGGAGGGTTGATGTCAACCTATTTGCACTGTTGCACAAAATGATGGCATTTTCTCAAATAACAAAGAAATGTCGCAATTGGCAGTAAAAGATAAGTAAACTTTACTGCACGTGACTTGGTAATTTGGGTGGTATTTATCTGTAACATTGAGACTTGGTTTCTGTGACCTCAGATGAAGGTATTTAACTAACACTATCAACTTAAGGTAGAAACAGTGCAGTCTTCACACCGGATTTTATTTGGTGTTTTAGTCACACATGTTATTTCAACAAAAAATAAGTGACAAATATTATGTAAAATGGCTGACCAAAGCTTTATATATCTACAGACAATTTTTATCAAAAGCTGCCTTACGACCACCTATCATAGTCAAATACAATACCCCATTCAGCCTGGGGCTGTGTGGTAGAAATATAGAACCTTATATAAATTTAGGACATCAAGAATTGTTGTCGTTTGTCCATCTCCTCAGAAAGGTAGTGAATCATTTGGCCTAACTGGAACAGAAAAAATAAATTGTTGTCACATATGAAGTTTTCAAGTCCTCTTTGTGTCCCTCTCTTCTTTTTAATGGATCCCATAATGAAAGAGGGCTCAGTTCTTTCACAAAGGTCTTGATCATGACGTGTACTCCCCTTAAAAGAAATCAAGCACTTTCCCAACCAACATTCGGCCATCTTGATTTCTGTTAGGAGTGAACTCATTGGGTACATATCAACACATTAACTCCCTATGAAACTAACATCCTACTGGACTACTTTCCATATGACTTCTCGAGAAAAATGTGCACCATTCCAGTAACTGATTTTCTATGGCTTATTACAATTCTTTGTTTTATGAGTTCGAGTTAAATGTATAAAATGTGTATGGACATTATATGACGCACCTCATATTCAATATAAATAACTACATGTTAACCTTATATACCTACCTACAGAGAATCAACTAGATAATGGTTAGATTTAAATGAGAGATGAGTTATAGATATTTGTTTCTTTTGATCTATTTGCATTACTATTGATATCATCTTAGACAAACATAATTTTGGAAAATTTTACTCTATAAATTAAATTTTACTCTATAAATTTAACTGTTGTGTGAAATTATTGAATATCCCTTTATAAAATAACTTGACAAAGTGATAAAAATGTTGATTATTTGTGTGATGTACCATTGAGAAGGTAAAATCATACTATTCAACATGGCTCAGTGGGTAAGACATCTGTCTCCCATGCTAAAGGTCTGGGGTTTGATTCCTGCCAGGAACAAGTATCTTTTTTCTTCTTTTTCTAATTCATGCTGTTTTATTTTCACAACATGCACATTAGAACATATAGAATTGAAACATTTTTTGTTTTGATAGAAATTATAAAATATAATGACTTTATACAATAAACTAAGGTGAAATCTTCATGTTGGGATCTTTTTAGAGCAAATTGAAAGTCAGAACATCTTGTAAAAAAGGAATTTTTCTGCACTATTATTTAGGACAAATATTACAAATATTACAAAAAAATAAAAGAAAATGTCTTTATTAGCAAAGAAATGGAACAATTTCAATTTTCATACCATACTGTGACTCTCAAGTTTTCTACAGTACTGACACAGGGTGATACTGTAGGATATAGAATACACACCCAGAGACTCTTGGAAATATATAGACATTCATAGACAATAACACGATACTGATGGTTGATGAGTCACCATAACCACCACTCCGTGAAAGTCACGTGTAGGACGGACCAGCCGAAGTTGGATACGCAGGCAGGACGAGTCCATTTGATGACGCGTGAGGAAGCCACGTAGGCAACCACACACAGATGATGCGGAGTGGCCCCTTAAAAGAGACGCGCAACCGTGAATCCGGGCTCTCAGCGGCTCCCAGTTCAGCTCAGTCAGCTCTCTCAGTACAGACCCCAGTCTAGGAGCCAAGAAGGAGATCAACGACCACTTGCCACGGAAGATCCATGACTCTCAGTATCATGACCACATAGACTCGGGTGTTTAGCATATAGTCAGGGTTTCATAAGTATCATGTAAAATTGGTAATTCATATGCCTCGCTCATTGCCATGCCGGCCTAGCCAGACAAGCAGGGATCACAGCACTGAATAAAGGTAACTATTACACTGTGTATATCCTGTGCCTGCAGTCCTTACTTCCCGTCATTTATATGAGGGTTTGACACTATAGCTAGGATCCGTGCCCAAACTCACAGCCAGCGAGTCAGCGAGCTATGGTTAACAAGTACAGTACAGTACGATAGAGTAGGACAGATAAGAGTATCTATCTAATTGGTAGAGTATTGATCCCCCGTCCACGTCCCCCAACGACGGATACTCTCCATTGGTGGGTAACAATACATGGCTCAGTGGTTCAGATGTCTGTCTTCTATGCTTAAGGTCCAGAGTTCGAATGCTGGTTGGGGATTATTTTCATGCTGAAGGTGAAATCTTAATATTGGGGTTCTGTTTGAGTGATACATACTTCAGAAAACATAAATTGATTTGTCTATTGCAAATGCAGAAGAATATAAAATGATAGAAATCACTTGATACCAAAAAAAAGATGAAATCTTTATATTGGAGTTCTTATTGAGTAATTTGCATATCAATAGAATATAATTTTTATTATTTTATTTTGCAAACATAGACAATATGAATAATACTGACTTTATATGGTAAACAAATATAAAATCTTCATACTGGGGTAATATTTGAGCAAAATGCATGTCAGAATATATGGAATTGAATATGGTTTTTTGCCAACATAGAAAATATACAAAATAGTAACTTTATGCAGAAAATAAACATGAAATCTTCATATTTCAATTTTATTTTAGTTCAGACAAAAAAAGAATTATAACATGGATCCAATTCCAAGATTTTATCAAAGACTTTAAACTTCGAGTAAATTGATCATGAGGCCAACCTTGAGCATCTATGAATATATCCAGTGCAATGCAATAGTTCCAAGTGTTTCAGCATTATCATGCATCTCACAGGTCTGATGATATGGTTTGACCTTTTCTCATGGCAATATTGCTCATTCATCATATAGCCTGGATCCACATTTAAAAATAAACATGGACTGTACCTATCCAAGGTGTTGTTACAATTCATCAACCCTTAAAACATACCAGTCCTGCAAATAATGCTCATTCTTAAAAACATTCAATCAGATTGGTATATTATATAATCCAAAACAATAATCAAGATCTTCAAAATAAGGAATTGTCAATATTTGGCCATATCAGTCACTGACAGGATGGAAATCAACAGGTCACATGTCACCTGTATGTGCATTTCTCTTTTGTCCAGTGAGATCAGCCAACAATGCATGTACTCATATGTGCAAAGATCACCTCTTGGAAATGGTGGCAATGCCTCTGAAATAGTTCTCTGGTTTCACAGTTGTTTAAACACTATTAACAATATAGAATTATAATTTCTATATTTGAAATAAATTCAAATTTTGCAATCATTATTTTAATTGTCAAATAAAATCACAATTTAATTACAGAAACATGTGTAGTAATAATGCTCAGATGTGTGTTCAGTGATTTGCCCACTATTTTTGACATGTGAAAGTGACCACACACCCCACTAATCTGAGTACTAATCTCAGCAAGCAAGTATTCCCAGCAGGATGCCAGCTCATATTTTTAATCTCTACCTCTGGTACCCTTACCTGAGACTTTCTTCTTTTTGTCAGGTATGTTGGCTTAAGGGAAAAACATGTAATGTGTTCTTGCCATACCAAGCAGTCAATTTATGAGAGGAATCATGGTTGAGGGTCCCAGGACAGCATTCACTTGATGATGATGATGATGATGATGATGATGATGATGATGATGATGATGATGATGATGATGATGATGATGATGATGATGATGATGATGATGATGATGATGATGATGATGATGATGATGAACTGCCAACTGCCAATTGTCATTGGCAGTTGGCAGTTGGCAGTACAAAGGGCAGACCTAAAAAGAAGTAAAACTTTGGGATCTCAGTTGACCTGTTCAAATTCTAACCAAATCTTGCCAAGACCCATTCCACCCTATGGATTGGCCATTGGTTTGTAATGTAATACACATGCTTAAATCCTACAAATAAGCAGTAAATAAGCAAACAGAAATATTTTTCACATTGTCATTTTGAAAATAAATGTTGGTCTTGTTCATAAAATAGTGTATGACATGTCATACACAATGCATCAGAAACATTTGGTCTTTATGTCGGTGTCACAGTTTACCGAATAATGCCACCAAACTTTTTTAAAAAATCAAATTTCACACTGTTCGGAGGGGTTAAGTGATGATTTACTGGGATTGACATTTCTAACTAAGATGAACGGTTGAGCAATGAACGTTGAATGACCAGGGACAGAACATTGGGCAAATGCAAACAAATCATGAACGAACATCCAAAGAATGAGTAACGACCCCACCGAGCAACAAACTAAACACAAACGAACAAAAAATCTATTATTTGTCCTAAATAATACTGCAAAAAATTCCTTTTTTACAAGATATTCTTGAAAATTATTATTTTTGTTATTGAAAGAATTGTTGAATATATTAACAATAATGCAGAACAATTTCCTCTGTTCAAAATGAGTAATTACCGTAAGAAAAGACTGGGGAGCTCAGTTTGTAAATAATAACGGTTTTAACCAGATTAAAAGAAATCATCATCATGTCACAGATTTACAAGGACAAGGGAAGGGGTTAATCCTAAAGACACAGGCCTCAGCTCATATGTGAAATTGAATTGTGAATTCAATCTAGGCATGACCGACGATCGACCCCACGACCTTTGGATGACCACAGAGTAACTTGTGATAATAGGCCAGTGCCCTTACCAACTGTACCATGGCCCTTGGCCTTGTTCACATGAACAATCAGAATCTTCTGTATAAGGGACCACATGCAAGTTTTTTTTTGTTTTTTTGTTCTGTTTTTTTTTTCTACTGGAGAGACCATCAAAGGTCATAACGCGTATGGATCATAAAAACGCCTTTAATAACAACTATTAAAAGGAATCCCATCCATTTTTCAGTCATTGCCTATTATTTCATCAGAGAATGTTTTACTTCAAACAGTTTCCAGTAGAACCTTTGTCATGAATATTCTGAATGTCCTCAACACAGAGCATTATACTCTCTATGCTTTCATTAATTATTACAAAGAAATAACATATACCTTGGATTTGTATCCAAGAATCCGACAGGAGTATTGATTTAACACGAGATGAGGCATCCTGTTTGAGTTTTATGTTTTCAAATAAATTTGAAAGAACTGGCCAACCAATCGGTACCTCATCTTGACAAAAGTGGTTTTACTGACAAGTTTCAATCTGCTAATAGCACAGAGACTGCACTACCATAACACAGAGGCTGCACTGCTAAATGTACCAAATGGCATCCTGTGTGACCTAGATAACAGAAAGACTACTCCTTCTCGATCTTTCAAGAGCATTTGACAGGATTGATCATCAGATACCGCTTAACAGAATCAATATTCAGGTCATGCCTTTGAATGGGTTAGGCCATACCTAATGGGCAGGAAACAATATGTCAAGATTGGTACACATAGATCCTCCCTAAAGTCCATTAAATATGAAGTCAAAACTCTATCCTGGAAACCATCCTCTTTACAATCTGCATGTCTCCTCTCGCTGACATTATTCCAAAATTTTGAATATTTATGCGGACGATACCCAGATGTACATCTCCATGGATTACAGGAGTAGAAATCTTGTGAACACATCTAAACGTGAACTTGAACAATGCACAGGTCTTTCCTGAATGAAAATAAGATGAAACTAAATGATGCAAAGACTGAGATGCTGATCCGTGCTGATGGGCATAGGAATGGTGATACTGATATTTCACCCAGTAACAAAATGTATACTTAAACTGGGTATCTCTCTCGACTCAAACAGGGATATGAAAGCACGAATCAGAAAAAATGTGCAAAATATATCATTACTACATCAGGATAATTGCTGCCATCAGACACTGCCTAGACAACAAAACTCCTAAGACACTTTCTCATGCCCTTGTCACTCCTACTATTCATTATGGTAATGGCCTCCTGACTGGTCTTCCTGTAGCTGACACCAGGGAACTCTAATGCCTGCAGAACCCTGCAGCACCGTGTAGTGGAGAAAATCAGGAAAATGTATCCCAGATTTGAATCTATATAATCCTTCACATGACTTGTAAAGCCCTGAATAGTAAGTCACTCTCTTACCCGCGTGACCGACTTCATATTAGACACAGTGCAAGGAGTCCAACTTGTGCACTGTCCAACTTGTTTAAAACGAATGATTTCAGTAACAAAACAATTATGATGTTCAATCTCAAAATCGGAAGGGAATTAGTTGTATCAAAACGCAAATTAGAGATACATTTCAGGTGACATTTCAAGGTAATTGTGGACCTGTGTCAATGGAGCTTATTAAATGACACAGTGTTTCTCTTTGACAATGCACCTCCAGATATTGAGGCCTTATATTGGCTTAATCACGATGACACAGGTTCTGTAGGGCAAGGGGATAAATTCACAGTTTACATTGAGTTTGCCTTTTTAGCTGCTTCCCTGAATGGTTATATCTCAGGTCCTTGTCACTTGTCCTTGGCTTGATTCCCTATCCAGTCACAGATTTACAAGGAGAACGGGTTAACCCATCAGTTACGTACCTTAACTCATATGAGAGATGATTCCCCATACAGTCACAGATTTACAAGGAGAACGGGTTAACCCATCAGTTACGTACCTTAACTCATATGAGAGATGATTCGCTATCTAGTCACAGATTTACAAGGAGAACGGGTTAACCCATCAGTTACGTACCTTAACTCATATGAGAGATGATTCCCCATACAGTCACAGATTTACAAGGATAACCGGTTAACCCATCAGTTACGTACCTTAACTCATATGAGAGATGATTCTCCATACAGTCACAGATTTACAAGGATAACGGGTTAACCCATCAGTTACGTACCTTAACTCATATGAGAGATGATTCCCCATACAGTCACAGATTTACAAGGATAACGGGTTAACCCATCAGTTACGTACCTTAACTCATATGAGAGATGATTCCCCATACAGTCACAGATTTACAAGGATAACCGGTTAACCCATCAGTTACGTACCTTAACTCATATGAGAGATGATTCCCCACCCAGTCACAGATTTTCAAGGATAACAGGTTAACTCATCAGTCACATACCTTAACTCATATGAGAGATGATTCTCCATACAGTCACAGATTTACAGGTCATCTGTGGTAATCTGTGGAAACCACCAATACAGCTACACCATGGGATCAAATATATATATTAATTATGTATCCATTGTTAGTTTACGCATCCCCTTATAAACCCCTAAATTCATAAACATCCCCCTAAATTCATAAACATCCCCCTAAATTCATAAACATCCCCCTAAATTCATAAACATCCCCCTAAATTCATAAACAGCCCCCTAAATTCATAAACATCCCCCATAAATCTCCTATGCCATGTCTTAGAAACCACTTTTAGCTTTGCTAACTATGTCAGCATAGTTTTTGCACTAATGGGGCGAATTTTCTGTCATTCTATCTGTCAACTTCTCCTCAGAAACTATTGGATGGAGTTCTCAACTATTAATAATTAAGGTGTTGTATCTTCATGGGACCAATACTGTCTATTTTTCATGATGTTAAGATTTTTTTCTCAATTCTTTATGATTTAAAAAAAAGCTTTCAATGAGTTTTCAAGAATGTGATAATGTGGTTCTGGTCAATAAATTATCAAATACCTGGTACACCCAGTGTCCCAATCCTGTGAGCTCAATATGACATCAGTTTGAGACATTTGGTGAAAGGAGAAAGTGGTGGCAACTGAGTGCTGGCCGCCATATTGGATTGAAAATAACAACTTAAATTCCAAGGACTTTCGTGAGCTGATATTTCATCTTGCAAAGGTAAATGGTTAATTTCTTGTTGTAAAGAAACCTATGCTACCTCTGCTTCTATTTTCTAGGAAAGGATTTAAATGATAATATATGAAGCAATTTGCAACCCTCCAGCAATTGTCCACAAATATTACAAAACATTGGCCTATGTTTTGATTATCTGCCGATCTGTGATAAATATCCAACAGTCAATGTCTTCCTGACATTAATATTTTTGTTACAGATAAATAAATTTCAGAAAATAGCTTATTTTGTAATCATTATATGGCCATTCTCCTGCTGGTCACTACTCAATAAATAGCTTTATTTGTGAGATTGACAAATTAAAGAGTCAATTATCTCCATTATCTTAACATCCGGTAATTAACACAGATTGGCTTAGTTTTGGTGGCAAAGTATTCATTGATTACATTGATTTTTTTCATCAGGGCGTGCTTTAAAGTATAAAAGCGGCATACGACAGAATGGTAAGGCGATGCGATAGGTATATATTCATGCTCATCAATTCAGGATTTATCCTTATTCAGAAATAACCCCGGGAATTACTGACCAATGTTTTGGGAAAGTGGTTCTTTCTTGACATATTTAAGTAAATTTTACCTCCATTGAGCGCTGCATACTTCACGACTTTGTCTGTGAGCTTTATTTTTCTAAAATTTAGTGATGGTTTTGCTAATGTATTTCATATCCGCGACTCTGCTGTCAGGTACGTATATAAATACATTTATCTTTTGCTATAGATAACAATATTTAGATATAGATAATTAGAATGTATATGTCACATTGTAGCAAAAGAAAGATTAGGATTATAAAAAATGATAATGACAATGACAATGACAAAGAGAAAAACATGAGGAAATGTAGCTGTTAGGGATAATATCAGGATGATAATGAGAAAGATAATATTAGGATAATTAGCTCATAATGATGACATTAGAATGATAATTAAAATGATAATATAATGATAAATAGCTAATAAGGATACTATTAAAATGATAATGAGGAAAACGATATTACGATAAGTAACTAATAAGGATAATACTGCAATGATAATGAGAATGATAATATGAGTACAGGTAGAGTAGTTAGAGTGAAAGCAACTTCTTTATTCTTCATATCTTGAAGTAGATTGGGGGCGCGCTCTTGTACATATTCACTTATTCTTTATTCAGGGGATCCTTCCATAACAGTCATTTCTCTTTCAGAGGTGAAACCAATGAATATATTTGTATCTACCAACGGAAGGTTGGAGGATCCCTGTGGAAGCCCCGGTCTACCATGCAGTTTATATTATGTCATATTTAACAAGATAAGGGACCAAGAAACAATACTTATTGACGCAGCTGGAACAGATAACACTCCTATCAATCATTGTATGGACACGCCCATATGTTACCCCGAGTCCCTGTCAATCATAGGATACAATGGGAAGCCACGCCTCGCTTGTAATCGGACCAATCACAGCGCTGTATTCTGGTTCTCAGGTTCTCAACATGAATGCTACAATGCGTCCACAGTATCTGGGAAAGTAAGAATTACTAACGTCATATTTTCACACGGTTATCTCTTAGCTAATGACATAAGTCTCCTTATTGAGAACTCGGAATTCCAGCCGGAAGCCACGGTTCATTTCTTTGGGGAGGCATTAGTGAAAATGGTCAGAAGGACTCCTTTATTTATGGACTTCAAATCCTACTTTCTTCATTCGAGGTTTGAAAGTCTCTGCTCTGAGGGCAACTTGACATTTGTTGATATGTTTTTTCACTCAACGCAGAGTTTGTCAAGCGGCCCTTCCCGGGATGTAAATCATTATTTTCAGCCTCATCTTAATGTACACGTGGCATGTACCACACTCCATCTAAAGATACTAAATTCTAGGATGTCCAACAGACGTCTTATAGTGTTTTCAAAATCAAAGCTAAACCTCTTGGTTGAAAACACAACGTTTTCTGACATACACTTTGATAAGATTAATCCATTGCATATATTTGGTGGAATTTCTATATCAGCAAGACAAAAAATTAACGTCACTATAAAATATTGCATTTTTCAAAATCTGGGTTTTAGAAATATATGGGTATCAATGCTCTCCAACATTATCAATGGTGAAGGACATATGGCCGCACTTACTATATATAAAGCCGCCACTTTCCTCTTTGAAGCCGAAGATATATATCTGGTTAATAATTCCTTTGTTAAGAATGAGAGGGCAATTAGTGTGATAGGGAGGATCTCTCTTCATTTGCACTCATGTCACTTCATAGAAAATTCTCACCCTTTTGATGCCGGCGCCATATATTATCAATCAGTTATTCCTTCTATCACATACATCGTAAAATGTAAATTTATATCTAATAAAGCAGGTTTTGTCAAATCAAAACAAAAAACCGAGGTACAAGTTAATCCAATATCGTATCTATATACGCCTTATGGATTCTCCACAATGTATGTGATTCACAATGTAAGTTATGAATCTGATAGTTATGCAATGTTGTACTCAAGGTCCAGGAGCAAAGAGAGAGTCTATAGCTACAGGAAAACAAAACAGATCTATGGAAGCGGGGGAGCAATTTACACATTTTCAGGTCAACTAAACCTCACAGAATGTGTCTTTATTGGAAATTCTGCATCAAAACAAGGCGGTACAATCTTCATTTGGAATACTGTCTCCAGCGTTATTATCACAAATACTGTCATGGAAAATAGTGAAAATGGTGTCTTGGCCAAAGATGGGGAGGTGCTCTGGGCGGAGGCGCCACTACATGCTGACAATGTGACAGTCACCCTCAAAAAGGCCCTTGCTTCCAGTAAAATAATAAGCTATTTCAGCGAGGAATTACATGACTTTTCAATTAAAAGTTTATATGTAACCTGTGCTGCAAACAGTCTCTTGAAGTATACAAAGTTATCAGCATATCATCTGTCAAAAAAGGACCCCAGCACTTTACAGTTTAGCACTCTTCATGTCACGTGCTTTGCATGTGAAAAAAGCCTAACATATTCTTTGCATCCGGGTTTCTTGAAAATTGCCTCACCAAACACCGGAACCGGAAATGCCACAACTCCTGTGCAGGATGTGTATGAAGGTGAATGTCGGGCCTGTCCATATGGGGGCTACTGCCACCATGGACTTGTGGCAAAACCAAACTTCTGGGGTATAGAGAAGGATGGAGACGTGAGATTCTTTTCATGTCCGCCATCATATTGTTGCTCACAGTCACCTTGTAGGTCCTTCAAGCAGTGCGCTGCTAACCGTTCTGGGCCGCTCTGTGCTCGGTGTGGGGCAGGTTATACTGAGGGCTTCTTCTCTGAGAAGTGCATATCCAACAATAAATGTCATAACTACTGGATCATCTACCTTCTCGCTGCTACTGGACTTGCATATGCCATATTTCTACTCTTTCAAAATGACGTTCTTAATTTCCTGTTTTCATTTCAGTTTCATAAATCTGATGAAAATACCACATGTGAGAAATCAGAAAATGCAGGTTTCCTTATACTTCTGTTTTATTATTTTCAAGATGCTTCCTTGTTGAGCATCAGTACACCTTACGTATATAAAACCAGCTACTGGGTGCTTATGTTTAAACAGATTGTTGGGGGTATATTCAAGATTCGTTTGGAACTTTTTCATCTGGCTGATACATTGTGTATATTTGTTGGCATCGACGCTGTTGTCAAGGTCTTACTCAAGTCTCTCTTTGTTCCTTACCTTTGGTTTATTCTTGGATGTGTCTATTGTGCTGCATGTCTGTGTCACAAACCTGGAGAGAATTCCCTGTGTGCTGTTAATGAGGAGAATACTTTATCAACAGCAAGCAATCCCACTGCACGGAATTCCAACACAAATGATAGCAGCAACAGTCAAGTGGTGACCAGTCCATTAGAGCATTCTCACGCAACAAATCAACATAGATCCATGAATAGTGACTTCAAAACCAATAATCCCAGAAGTTCAGTCAGCACACCTGTCATAGATGGAGTGGAATCTGATGTGTCTCATAGTGCAGATAGCAGCATTAAGTGGGAAACTGTTCATCCTCTAAAACCTAGTCTTAGGGCGAGGGCGGCATCAGCATTAATATTATCCATGATGTTTTCATTCCAAAAACTTGCTATTGTCGTCTTTAGTCTCTTAAAATGTGTGAATATAATGGGCCAAAATGTCCTTTTTATTCAAGCTGAATATGAGTGCTACACCTGGTGGCAAATATTATTGATTTTTTACACTATTTTGAGTATTTTGCCTTTCAGTGTATACTTAGCTTTTAGTCCATTCTATTTAAAAACTGGTCAAATACCATTCTACATATTTTTCCTTGGATGCATTTTTCCTCTCCCGGGACTGTTTGGGGTATTGATTTTGAACTCTAAAACCAAACCAAGCAGCGGTGTGAAGATTGGTTCTCAAAATGCTGCTGTTTATTCCCTACTACAGGGTTCTTACCACCAGATGTCACTCCTTGGAGCGGAAGTCTGCTGGGAAGGGCTACTGCTGTTTTGGAGAAGTCTGTTGTTATTGTTTCACACCTACATCTCTGACAGCCTACATAAGTCATTACTGATGTGTTTGATATGCCTAGTGTCCCTATTTGCGCATGTTATGGTCTGGCCAAGAAAGGACAGGAAAGCAAATGTGGTTGGAGTCATGTCATGCATGGCTCTTCTATCTCTTTCTATCATCAATCTTGTGAGGTCAGTGTTTGACTCTATGTACATCCGGGCAGTTGGTCCGACAGAGGGCACTCTGTACTTTCTTAATCACGTCGAAAACATCCTTCTGATGTGGATGCCCCTGGTGGGCTTAGTTATTATCCTATCATTTATAGTTTTTAAAATCTGTTTTAAAATCATAGTAAACTTTGAGAACAAAAATCTGGACTAGATAAATGAATGATCAAATTAGCATGAGTACGAAGACAAATCTAGCAACTGATATCTCGATTATGTGCGTTTAGATTGTGGACTGCAGAAGTATCAAAAGGCGCTATTATATCTCCTCAATATTATCAAGAGAGAAGATGTGAAACATTTAAAATTAAATACTTAAATGAAATAACACACCAACTAGCTCATGCAAAGTCAATACTAATATTTGTTAACATGAAAATTCTTATATCCTTCAGAAATATTTAGTTAGCAATAAATTGGTTTGCTGATTATATCATAAAGATTCGCTCAAGGTTAATTTTGGGAAGTGGGTATAACAATATCGTGTGTGTAAAAGTTATACTCCTCTCACGCGTATTTTACATGCCCATGGTCATCAGACTTGAAATATCAGAGAATTGTATAATTCATGCAAAATTACATGATGTTATTTCAAAATATGAATCCAAAATATGACACACTGGCACAAACTATTGTATTCTATCTACAACAATATTTGATCTGTTAATTCTTTTCATATAGTCATTTGTATCTTAGTTGTAATGTACAGTTTGTTATCCTTTGTTTTGTTTATCTTCATTTAAATATGGGTCAATGTAAGGTTTATTGTATCATCCTTTGCCAGAAATAAAGTTCAATAGAATTTAATTAATTTCCATGTAAATCGTTACCCACCTTCCAATGCGTTACCCTTTGATTTATATGAAATGTACTGTGCAGAAAAAAAGTTAATACGAATAAATAAATAACCGAATCCAATCGTCTACATTTGGAGTAAAATAACATCTCTCAAAACATGAATATATTGTAGAGGAAGTACATACTCTGCATTACACAGGTAGTATTTAATTACTACCTCTGCAGTCATTGCCCTGTTTTTGATCTCATTCAAAGTTTGGAAATCCCCGAGTCATAAATACTTACCTTGCTCACAAAAATATCATCAAATCTGAATTGACCAACAGGAGGTCATAAACTGTAACCAGGTGTCTGGCACCTATACTGACCAATCAGTACAACTGCCAATACAAACAAAATCTGTTTATATTATTTCACCAATGAGTTGACAGCCAGATTTTTCTGAATACTAATGACTTGTGCTCGATCCAGTGCGCAGATTTATAGCTTTAGTGGCAGGGACTGATATGATAGAGAAGTCCTGCTATGGAAGGTAGGAGGTACAGTAAAGTGAGTGACTATATTCAAGACTGACGGTTGACATGAAGGTTAACAAATGGAGACTAAATAGTTCAGGGCAATGACCCACGACATGCTTGGAACAGGGGACTCCTGCATCTTAACAATTAAGTGTCCCTTTAACTTTTTGATCGTTAAAGGGGTTAGATGGGAGTCACATCTTGAACGACTCAGCCCTTGAACGACTCTATGCCTCATGTGACGAAATCGACATCTATGTACCACGTGAGGGGGAAGGTGACATGTTATTGGCGCCTGTCGCCTTCCCGCCAATCTCAACTGCCTGGCATTCAGTCCCAGGCAGTTGGACAGTGAACACCCGCCGCCCCACCCAATAAAAAATTAATTTCATTATTTGTTTGTTTGTTTGTTTGGGGTTTTACATCACTTTCAACATTATTTCAGTCATTTTGTGATGAGACCTACTTGTAGCAGATATAGTGCTGCTTCACTGAATTGTCATGTCGCAGGTCCTTGACATGACAACCCACCCGGTCACAGATTTACAAGGACAACGGGTTAACCCTTTGGCACGGGCCTCAGCTCATGTGTGAAATTGTATCATGAATTGCATCTCGGTATGGCTGGGGATCGAACCCACAACCTTTGGATCACCACAGAGGTACTGGTGCTAATAATGCTCTAACCTGCTGCACCACGGTCCGTGGCCTCTTAATTTCATTAATATTCAAGGTACACCAGTAAGGGCATATGCCTTGGTTATCAAATTATCATAAAGGTTAGATGTCTTAACATGTAATTCACACCTCATCCCATTCATTTATGTTATATGTATTTAATATGTTTAGATTTTGAATAAAATCAGTTGTGTGTAAAACTTATAAAATTGTCTATTATCTAATGATAAATAATTATCTAATGAAAAATAATATACAGATTTTATAGATAAAATAATATCTTACTGATCCTTCTTCAAATATCTTCATTGTTTCTATAGCAGAGATCATGTTAAGGTGTTTGGGATGAAGATGAGTTTTGTATTGTTAGCTGATATTGTATACATGGGGAGGGCAGAGAAAACTGTTGGTTGTTGGTCATTCCTATATAAATACCAGTTCCAAAGATGGCCAAATTATAAATCTGAGTGCGAGATCATCAGAAATTAGCACAAATGTCAGCACAAATGAAAGAAGGAGTGTCGGGACAAGAGCAATAGTTGACCTTTTACATATATCTGCCACGTTTAGCCTCCAGAGGCTACTATTTTGACCTCCTGGAGCTACCATGTTTGACCTCCTGAAGCTGTCATGTTTGACCTCCTGAAGCTACCATGTTTGACCTCCGGAAGCTGCCATGCTTGACCTCCTGAGTCTGCCATATTTGACCTCCTGAGGATACCGTGTTTGACCTCCTGAAGCTACCATGTTTGACTTCCTGGAGTTACCATGTTTGACCTCCTGAGGCTATCATGTTTGACCTCCTGAAGCTACCATGTTTGACTTCCTGAAGTTACCATGTCTGACCTCCTGAAGCTGCCATGTTTGACCTCCTGAGGCTACCATGTTTGACCTCCTTAGGATACCATGTTTGACCTCCTGAAGCTACCATGTTTGACCTCCTGAGGCTATCATGTTTGACCTCCTGAGGCTATCATGTTTGACCTCCTGAAGCTACCATGTTTGACCTCCTGAAGCTGCCATGTTTGACCTCCTGAAGCTAACATGTTTGACCTCCTGAGGCTACCATGTTTGACCTCCTGAGGCTACCATGTTTGACCTCCTGAGGCTACCATGTTTAACCTCCAGGGTTGGATTGTATCGAGAGTCCTGGTCCATATTGGGGTCCGAATTGGAGTTGAACACCAAAATGGACACCAAAGTATAAAATCAAAACATTGGTGTTCACTGAAATAGGGTTAAGCCCTCTTACATGACTTCAACATTCAAATCAACTGATAAAATAGATTAACTTTGCAAATATAATTTGCATTCATATATTTTAGCTTTATTTGAATAAAATGTTTATTGCCAGCCTTTGGAAAATAACCCTTGTGAATATTTTGCCCAAATGTGGAAAAAATCAATCGAAGTAATGCTTCTCTACGTTTGATTGACACAATTTAATTCTGGATCCTAAGGTCACATGTTGTCAATAAACTCAGTGTTTTGGCAATTTTAGCCGATTTGACTGTTGTTCTGAATTATTTCGTTGAGTTTTCAATAAATGAAACATAAAAAGTCAAAAAATGTATATGTAAGTTTGTAAAGATGACAAAATCATCAAAATAATAGTGACGCGGTTCCGACTTGGCTGGTGTCGATCAGTGTCCATGAACCCAACCATCAAATTAATTTTGGAACTTAACTGAACTTGTCCGTACAATATATTTGGGTCGGTTTAACACCGATTTGAATCCCAAATTTTGAATCTGGCGATACACCCAAGACCTGAAGCCAGTTAAAGCTCGGTCACTTATATCCACGTCAAACATCAAGTATAACTGTATATTTCTAATTCAAAGTAAGCTCAGTGTTATGTTTCACACCTACTCTTATATTCTGAAAGCTTTTTAACACTTTCAAAGTGTTTATTTGCTTTCACGGCTTGACTAGTATTGTCACTGTCAAAATGTATCGGGGTGATCACGTGACCAAACGTCATTGTATCTGGTTGATCATAAAACTCCGACAAACTGCAGGTTTGCTGAATGCATGATTCATATCAATTTCCCGATAAATCTGGATAAAGTAAATATGTTTCAATTTCACTTTACCTTGTATACAAAGTAGATGATCTACCATCGATGGAAGTGCTCAATTTTGACATAGCTCCTTAAAACTGTGAGTGAAAATTCCTAAAGTGAGGCTACCGGTCACTGTTAGTTTGGAATTGGTAACTTTAGACTATTTTTTTCTTTTTTTCTGAAATTTTACAACAATTCAGTCACTTTATTCTGACATGGCATCAGATGAAAACGAAGCCCTCGTGCAGCTCTTTGCTGGAGCTAATGTTGTTAAGAGTGGTGTTGCCCTTTAACTGGCTAAACGATTGCTGTGAGCGGATGACGTGGTCCAGTGGTCCTATTACCAATAAAGAATCTATGTCAGAAAAAGTAGGAAGTTTCAGTTAACATGTATATCTTGTAGTTTTGCCTTAAAAATCTGGAAATCATTTTTTTTTTCAAATAATAAAATATGCACAGTACATGATCGCTTTACTGTTGCTTTAATAGGTTTTAGATGCATACTTTAAAATAAATTTATGTTGCATTGCATGGATTATATCATTTTCAGAAAATACGGTAATAGCTGCTTAGTGCCTTCTGTGATGTTGTAGGAAACTAGAAAATGTACCATCCACAGTGTACATACATCAGCCATAGTGGAACTCTTCCCATATGAAGCACTAATTGATATTACTACTGATGAGGCTCTGGCGGAGGGTGAGTAGTGTTATGGCGGCCACACCGTGTCCCCCAGGGGGCGCGCGCATCCACTCTCCAGACGACTTCCACACAGAACAATGATATTATCATTAGTGTACATTTGTATAATAGAATTAGAATCGTATTTATGATGTTGAAACATTTCATAATCAAGTAATCGTTGAAAGTCATGGCATCCATTTTGTATATCAATATTTATCTTAAATAGAACGTTTCTAATGATTATGTTTCGAGAAGTACATGACCATCTTGATAAATTCTACTTTTTTAACACTTGCCCTTTTTTTAGGTTTGTTTTGATAAATTGCAGAAGTCGACAATGATTGAATGAGGATGTGGGTTATTTGATTAGAATAATACATTTTCACCAAGTAATTAGCCAATTAACTAGAAAGTGTCTTAATTCTTGAAAAATAGCCTCGTTCCCACCCCTGAGGGTGGCAAATGGCGTGTGGCCAAACGCACCGCGGTGTGCCCAGAGCTCAACACAAGCCGCAAATTCATCGTATTCCACTCGTACTTATCTGCAGCCACCCATCCCCACAACTAAATCAATTTAACACAGAGCTCACTAAAAAGAAGTTTATAACCAATTGGACTGTATTATATGGTTACCATAGTGACGGTTAGGAAGACGTTTCCAAGGACGCCAAGTAAGACATGTCAGCGTCCGTGTGACATTATCAGGAGAGCGAGAGAGGATCTGGGCTAGCAGACCGCAGGCCGCTGAGCGAGGACCCGGCCTGCTCAGGCCTCACCTACTCTGAGCAGCTCACCTAGCCGGCCTGGCTGGCAGCCACTATGAAAAGTGAGACACACTCAAAAAGTGGTCAGTTGTCCACTGTCGGTTTATAGAAGCTTTAGTGGATAGACAGTTGCAATACCTGTTCAAATCCAACACATATTACTACTGCATTGCTCTGGCGTGTTGTTGGCATGCATACATCACAATAAGGAAACCCCGTGGACATCATGGAACTCATGCTGATCAAAGTGAGTACAGTTATTCCCGATTATCCGTTTTCAGCATGTTCAAATGGGGCATATAATTTCACCTGAAATAAACAATTCCAGATTTTGAATGCAAATCAATGTTGATTGTCATGGTACTACCAAGCGTTTTGTAAATTTATGAGCACATTGTAAGAGAGTATTGTATACACTCCAACCTAAAGGTCTACATGATGACGATGATGATGATGATGATGATAATAATAATAACACCAGACAGCGTCTGTCCATAGTTCATTTCTCAAAAATGTGTATCTTCAAGCATTTCGTAAACAAAACATCTGCTGAGACACTAGTCCTTCCAGAGACAGAGAAGTTGATTTTCCTATTTGTCCTTTATGAGTGGTCTGGAAAAATGGAGGTATGTGGGGATTTCTGATTTGACGGCAAGTAGATCACAAAGTTAAGGTGTTCGTATAGCCTTCAAGGTGGTTAAGAGAATTTCAAAATGGACTGATAGAAAGTGGCAGCCAATGCAACGCCCTTAGTTTTTTCAGAAGTATGGTCAAATGTACTGATGTTCCCCACAACTCCTGCTGCAGAGCTCTGCAGGGACTGTGCTTTTTTAATATCAGCTGTAGGAAGGCCAGCAAGAAGGCCGTTGGCATAATCAAGGGTAGATGTCACAAAGGTATGTGTTAAGGTTTCTGCTGTTTTGTCGTCTTAACACTGCATATTTCTGATACGGGAGTATCCCCATTTGCCCAATATGTGCCTGCATGTTAATATCAGAATCCCAGTGATACCAAGATCTACCAAAGACTACCACTTGGCTTGTCAGTATCGCCCATTTTCACTGTCTAATTTCATGTCCTACATTAATACATATATTATCTCATCTTTTTATAAGGGTTGCATGGCGTTACTCATCTAGAGTCTTTTGCTTGCGTGTTATAACCCATCTAGAGTCAATATCTTACATGTTATAACCCATCTGGAGTCTATTGCTTACATGTTATAACCCATCTTGAGTCTATTGCTTACATGTTATAACCCATCTAGAGTCTATTGCTTACATGTTATAACCCATCTAGAGTCTATTGCTTACATGTTAAAACCCATCTAGAGTCTATTGCTTACATGTTATAACCCATCTAGAGTCTTTTGCTTACATGTTAAAACCCATCTAGAGTCTATTGCTTACATGTTATAATCCATCTAGAATCTATCACTTACATGTTATAACCCATCTAGAGTCTATATATTACATGTTTTACTCATCTAGAGTCTATCGCTTATATAACATTACTCATCTAGAGTCTATCGCTTATATAACATTACTCATCTAGAGTCTATTGCTTACATAACATTACTCATCTAGAGTCTATCGCTTATATAACATTACTCATCTAGAGTCTATCGCTTACATAACATTACTCATCTAGAGTCTATTGCTTACATGTTAAAACCCATCTAGAGTCTATTGCTTACATGTTATAACCCATCTAGAGTCTATATCTTACATGTTTTACTCATCTAGAGTCTATCGCTTACATGACATTACTCATCTAGAGTCTTTTGCTTACATGGTATAACTCATTTATAGGCGACTTGTTAATGTTTTATTTTGGCATAAATCATATTTACCCTTCCTCGTCACAGCAGGGGCTGATCTTAATGAAGATTGATCAGATAACAGGTTCCTTGAGAACATTTCAAATCTGGCTGGTACTTGTAACTTTGTTACATGAGCCTATCTGTCATATGTTTATATGATCATATGGGGAAAGTTATGGGATAAGAAATTGTTTGACAAACATAAAGGAATATAAGAACACGTTGGAGAATGTTCTTGCAACAATAAGTCAAAATGCATTTAAAATTCATTTATTTGAGAATAAATGGGCTAAAATCTGATTATCCAGCTGTGAGATTTTGCATTCTTCCATATGCCGACTCCTTTAATCGTTAAGACATGAGGCCTGAAGAATCTGATATCGGGATGCATATAGACTTACATATGATTCACATAACAACGGTATGTACATATATATATATTTATATATGTATGATATATGATGTGTACATGCAGTAGTTCCTCTCCAGCTATCTGAATGTCATGCACATTTTAATCCATTCCATATTTCAACAACATGATATTAGATTATATTACATGCATTCGGCAGTGTCCCCTTTCATTATTCACCGGAAGTAGATGAAAGCACCTAAGTTTCAGAGCTTATAAACCTCCAATCAGGCCAAAATACAGATCAGAGTCTTATGGTTTTTTTTTAATTCAACCGCTTTGATTGGTTTATTCTAATGAATTTTCTGATTGGTTAATCTATGGTGAAGGTCCTCTCTTGTATGGCTAGGCTATTAATAGACTCTCTTCAGGGCATGTTGGGGACCTATTTATGTTTTTTTTATATATCCAAAGTTTTTCAGAATTTTTCAAATCATTATTATAAAAATAAAATATTCAATAGGTCAGGCTTGTAAACAACAAAAAATCTGTCAGAAATCCCTTACTTCAGCTTGTGAGCCATATATTAGGTAAATCAGTTTGTTCGTGATATACTAGATAACTACGCCTGTCAGTCACATTTAAATTATCTAAACAATATACAATGAATCTGTGAATCACTCATTAACTTCCTAAGCCTGTTTGTTATATACTGGCCTCATACATCCGTGAGTCATTTATTAGCTATCAAAGCCTGCGAGTCCTTGATTAGCATGTGAGTCATATTAGCTACCTGATCCTGCATGATATATATATTAGCTATCAAAGGCCAGGAGTCATATATTAGCAACCTAAGTCTATGAATCATACATAAGCTGTCAAAGCCTGTGCGTCTTTTATTGGCTACCTAAGTCTGTGCGTCTTTTATAAGTTACCTAAGTTTGTGAGTCACACACTAGCTACCTAAATTTGTGAATCATACATAAGCTGTCAAAGCTTGTGCGTCTTTTATTGGCTATCTAAGTCTGTGAGTCATACATTAGCAACCTAAGCCAGTAAGTCATATTTAGCTACCTGATGTTAGCTATCAAAGCTTGTCAACCCTATTATTAATTGTATAAGCCAGTGAGTTATATATATATATAAGCTGAACAGGCCTTAGCCTGAATATAGAAAAACAAAACATTTGCCATACTGAATTTATGCTTGCGCCATTGGATTACCCATTACATATTAAAACTCTTACATTGTTTCTAATATCATTTCTGCTTTTTTGTGAAATTTATACAAATTAATGCACAAATAGGTTTGCTTGTTTTTGGAACCATAACTCTCATATAATGCAATTAAAGCCCTTAATAGTTATATGTACATAGATGTAACAATATCCGTACATTGTATCTCTATCACAGATAATATTGACATATAAGCAGTTCTTTTCCTAACTCCGGTTTCCCAGACAGATACAATGGAGTGTGCTTCACAGGCTACACACATGATTACTGTACCTAAGTTGGACCGATTCCTCCATTGCATGTATATTTCACTAGGCATTGCATCATTTAGTGTTTTATCTCCTCATTGACTCACGAGAATAACCCATAATAACCCGCTCATCATTCAAACTGTCAGCTCAGGGTCCGCTTATTTACCTCCTACCTTCAAGAAGACAACAGATTGAACAGCAGATGATCTTGATATGGAGAAGTGCTAATAAATGATTTGGATTTGAGAGTCATTTGTAACATTCAGGGCTCAACATTTAGAAGAAGTAAAGTCATGTTAAATCAGTGAAAATGTGTTTTATTCTTGAGACCACATTACCACACCACATATACAGAAAAGATAATGTCTGACCTCATGCTAATTTATTTAGCACAAATTCAGATTTGGCACGATTTCCTGAGTCAATTCCGGGGCAGTCTTATATTATTTGCGATCGTGATGAATTTATTTCTAAAATGCAGTTATATTACAGCCGCTGAAAACCATTTCATATGAGCACGGCAGTTAAAAATAATTATCCAAATAATATGTCATGTTTATATCTATTCAAAGAAGTTATGGGGCAAATGTTATGAAAATAAATATATGTATATAGTATTACTAAACTAAACTAAGATCATGACAACTCTTGCTCCCCATTTTTGTCAGTCTAAAGTTTCAAATCAAGTAAAAAGAGTACATTTTAAAAGATATAATCCATATACTGCAAATAATACTAAGAGATCAAAGCATTTTGCTTTCATACAATATTTATTTCGTGAAGTTAAAATTTGTGTTCAAAAAGAGATAAGAAAAGCCTCTGATTCAGTGTTGGAAACCTCAATAAATAGATTTTCCCCATAAAGCTTACAAATTTTGTTCCCTTTGTTCCTTGCTCATAATATTCGTAAAAATAACTTCATTAAGCAACTATGCAGAGGATTAAAATCAAATTCTGTGGGACACTATTTCCATACTTCCCTCAACAGGATCACAGACCTGTTTGATTTTTAATCAATTGTCCTTAGATTTGGACAGAAATAATAACGTGTTTTGGGTCATTTTTCAGATCTGTTCATAACCAGAGTGAGAGTTAATGGATTTTTTTTTCAGATCAATCTTATTATCAGAGCCTTGGTTATGATTTTCATTCAGATCTGTTCGTGGTTTCATAAAGATCCACAATATCACAAGAGATTTTCTGATAGTTTAATATAGATTTTTTCATTTAATGTCAGAGCCCTTTTTCACGGTTTTGTTCAGATCTGTTTTGTTACCTTCGCCTTGTTTATATTTTCATTCAAATATTTTCCATCGACTTGGGTCCATTTGCTATACATATGTAAACTAATTAGACTTTTGACTTTAATTGTTCTGATGCGCATTTCATTTTGAATTAGATAAATTGATACCCTGATAAAATTGGAATTATTCCAATACTGTTTGACCAATATACTAAATTATCTATCTCAGACAATAGGCTCAAAGCCCAGAAATATTATTCTGTTTCCTCTGCACATATTATTAAGGCATTTGTGGTGTAAATCAATATGAAATCCTATCATAACCCATTTGTTATAACATCCAAACATATATGTACTGTAAGAGAAGCAACTGAAAGAAACGATTCAAGGATAATCTATTTGAAACGATGAAACATATGTTTGTTCAACTATATATGAAATGGTATGCTGTCCTCTGAATAAATATATGGCATTAATGAGGGGGCTCAGTGTATTATCTTTTATACAAACTGAGAACATGCTATTCATATAGTATATTATGTCAACCCAATATTACATGATATCTCACTCTGTAGGGGTAATATAAAACGAGTTATATATACTCTTCCAATGCTTCCCAGACATCCATTTTATCTTGTCAATGTACTGATCAACCTCAACATACTCAGATTACCACGTTTTGTAGGATATGTAGAAGGCAAATGATTTTATATTTAATTATTGTTTAAATGATCATGATGACAGGCTATGAAATATATCAGTCAATATAAGTCAATCATTTCAATATCTGTAAATATTTACACAATGGTAAAAAACATGATTATTTTTCAAACTCATACTGTACATTATGAATCATTATAAATAAGATTCAGGTTCAACTCATTGCTTTGCACTGACCAGATACTACTGAAGGAAATGAGCTAATGAGTTTAAGGTCCTTTTATGGTAGGGATATCACCAATTGAACATACCAATACGAGAGATCCATTTTGGCAATGGCCTTGTGTGTGGCATTGAATGAATGGCTGGTGAACTGTACCATATTAATTAGCTCTTCCCTACATTTTCTGCATACTTGAAATTACCAGATGTTTATTTGGTGTGATAATGGTAATGTTTATTCCAAGATATACCACTTCTCAAATGTATGTGGATACAAGAGGGATGTTATTCAGAATTATTTTAGTATTCGCATGACGTTTCTGAATCGTGGCCTGAGTTTAATTTTATACTTGGCATAAAAGTTCACAGAAAATTATCATATTTTAGATGAACTCAAGTAGATATTTGGAAGCAGCTTAATTATATTAATTGTATACTTCACACATCTAAAAGACCATTCTCTTGTTAATTCTCTACAGATCGGTATACAAGCTCAAAATGGTACAGCAAAAGATTGGAGGGTGAAGCGAATTACGTAATGTTTAGACATATTTTATGTATATTTGACTTGAACTGCACTGGAAGTCAGGCCAAGACAAATAAAATCAGTGATACTGCATCCAAAGTGTTTATATATTGAAACTTATTTAAAAGGATATAGTATGTTAACTGGTGCTATCATCCCAGTTTAATGTGTGTCAATATGAGCCCAGTGATTTAAATGATAGACTCTCTGCTCATATTGTCTGTTACCTGGAAGGAGCACAGACCCACTTAGAGCAGACTATAAATAGTTGATGTGAGTATTGTTCTCTTTGGCCCGCTTGCCTGCCTTACATTGACACTCACTTTAATACCTATATGAGGTATGCAGCCAGGAATAATTATACTTCCTCAGATAGTCTAAACAAATATAACAGTTTCTATTCATGTTTTCCTGCAGCATGTCTGAGTTGAACACAGGAGATTTCGTTTCTGTTTGTGTTTTGAATGTTATATCCGGCGGTGTTGACATATACGTGTTCCCCCAACCATGCAACATCAGGAAAGAGATTGTGTAAACATCTTCTGACTTATTCAGGCGTGCGGCATGCAAAATAAGTGGGCGCGAAGATCACAATGTTAAACTATTTATATACCAATCATAGTCACAATGTGATTGGTATATTAATATTTTCCTTTACTTTCTTAGATAACATAACTTTGATATATGCCTAACTCTTCTTTTAAGATGACGTATTTTAAAGTAACAAAATGCCAGTAGGCAGATGTGTGAATCGAAAACATCATGGAGGGATGAGTGGGGCAGACATGTAAGAATTTCAGAGCATGCAGTATTAGGATTATGCTTGTACATAATAATGAAATAAAAATTTTAATGAGAGCATAATTTTTGATGTGGTTGTTAGATGAGGATAGGGTTTGTTTTGATGGAGTTTGCTGCCGTCTTGGGCACGGCCAATGAAGGCTGATGCATATTTCATGCCCTGCCTATGTCTATTGTATCACGCTTGAGCCATCCCTGCTTCTTCTGACCTTCCATGTACCTTGGCAGTTTGTAACCTGAGAGGTTAACAGCTTCATCCCTTCATAGTTGTCCTCTTTGATGAGAGAGTTAATAGCAAAGGAACAGCCCACTCCTCTCAGAAATGTCATTATCAGTAAGACTCCCGTCTCCCGTCAGATTATAGACGTAGAGGGTCGCAGATTATAGACGTAGAGGGTCGCAGATTATAGACGTAGAGGGTCGCATAATTAAGCCAATGTTAACATATTCACCATCTCAACAAACATTACAAGAAACAAAACAAGAAATAAAATAACACAAAGATTCAAATAATCATTGCAAACCGATGGATAGATAGAATGAATTTTTAAAAATCTTTTTAGAGAATGTATTCTGGCAAATGAACGAAATATTTTTCACAAACGTATGCAAAGTTCTGTCCTTTTAGTCTCAATTATGTGAGCTCCTCTAATATCGCTCAGGCGCTTCTGTAAATCATTGATCAGACTTTAGATTATTATTTATGTTCCAAATGTCCGATTCACACAAAATATGAACTAAACCCAATTAGAAGTCCCTGCTCTATCGACTGGAAAGCATTTCCAAGCAATGTGATAATTTCCGATAATTTCACTCATCGATGGGTGAAGATGATGTCATATTGTTTGACTTCCTGAACGTTTGCATGAAATGATATCATCAAGTTGTACTTTCCCCATAATCATACCGATCACAGAGTAACACAGACCATCCATGTCACAAGAAATCTATAAAATGTAGCTTTCTTCAGAAAACGTTTGAAAAATTAAGATTTAATTAATGATAATACAAATTTCAACCGGAAAAATAATTTCGTAAGGGTTATTAAGACAGACGTATTTTCATAATAACAGTTTTTAATTTTCTTTATCATGTCCAAATTGTATTTGGAACATCCCCATGAAGCCAGAGTTGACTTTTCAGAAGAACAAAAAGACCACTCTACATTTATGTAGAGAGGTCCTGCTGAAGACCAGGCTGTGTTATAATATTCACATTCAGTGTAATCGGATCAGAGCCCTATCAGATTGTTCTGGGTCTCGTTTGATCCTTCCAAATATCATGGTGACAGAGAGTCGATACTTAAAGGGCCATATATCATAAATAATGAGCACTTCTACTGGCAACACCAAACATTCACCTGCTTAAAATCACAAGTCATCTTCTGTATAAATAATCATAATCGGTCTTGTCTGCTACCCGACCTTGTATTTATTGTCTGGTGCCAGACCTTGTATTTATTGTCTGGTGCCCGAGCTTCTTTGTATTTGTTGCTGTTGTAAAGTTACTAGAAATGTAAGTTCGCGTATTCGAATTGAATAATGTTTTCACAGCATAGTTTGATTTTGATAATTTACTGAGTATAAATTTGAGTACTCTCTCTCACATACAATGTACATTGTATCGGTATTGGACTGGTTCTTGGCCATGAACTTCCTCCAGAATCATATGCAGAAGGTCCATGATAACACTTCTACCCATATTTGTTTATGTTTGAGATTTTAGCTTTTGTCAACAAGATTCATATTACACAAGTTACTATGGGAGTAGGTATTTCGCTATCTGCTGTTGAATGGATAGGTTTCACTATCACTTTCCGGCTGAATTAGAGCCTCGAGGGTGAATATACTGTATTTGATGGATTTGCTGACTTCCTAACTAACCCAACCGACCAAGGAGATATCAAATTACAAATGCTTCAAAGGATCAGAGATATATTGACTACCACTAAAGATGCCGCAATGCTACTCCATTAAAGCATTCTCATGTCGGTATAGGGAGCAATCATTGTTACGAAGGTGTGATTTGGACGCCAGCCTCAAGTCAAGATGAGCTGCTTCCTTTGAAGCCCTTTCAGATTCTTATGTTTGAGATATCCATTTCAAGGCTCAATAGAGTAGGGCTTCTCTCATAGAAAAAATTCCTTTTGATATAAATGAAAAGAGATAAAATATTCTGCTCAGGACTTTTTCTTAGATGTTGATAATAAGTGTTTTTTTTAAAGAATATGATCTCATAGCTGTGTGTGCAATTTTGTAAATTTACAATTCCAGTAATTTTATCTTCATAATAAGTTCTAAATAAAACACATATAGATTTAATTAAAATAGCAGTTTCACTAAATTTACATGTATATTATTTAGATCATAATGATTTGATTTGATTTGTGATTTTTGCCGCTCTCCTTGTGTCCCCTGCGCTCAGGAGTTCAGTTTGAGGTGTAACTGGTTCCATATCACAACGTTTAACGTGTCTCTGTAAAGTAAGGACGGGTACCAGTCAATTTGTTACCATGGAGCCAGACTACGTATCGCAAGCGTCCATTTGAGCAGGGGATTTGTCATGACAAATATTGAAGCTCTCCATTTCTCAAATTGTTATCTTGGTCAAGATCCTAAAACGAACCCATCTGAAGGCATGGGTACTCTGGGCCTTGAAATATATTTGCCAGGAGTACAAAAAGTGTATTGATAGGAATAAAACAAATCAGACCTTGGACGAAACAAGCCCTGGAGGACCAATTAAACCTGATTATTTTGTCTTTTTTTCCTATGTTAGTCTTTTTTGGTGGTTCAGAAAAAGGTTGCACCATATTTATTGCTTCACCAAGTGTATTCGCGATAGAAAAAAGGAACTTGTGTTAAAAATGTGTTAACCACTAAATTGTCCCATAATTACAAAGCATCGATGTTGATATCAATTGTCATTGTGTTATCAAAAAGTTTTGCAAATGATAACCAAACTGTGCTTTTTGATTTTGGACTGTGCTAGTGATACCAAACTGTGCTAATGACATCAAGCTATGCTAGTGATTATAGACTGTGCTAGTGATTATAGACTGTGCGAATGACACCAAGCTATGCTAGTGATTTTAGACTGTGCTAGTGATTTTAGACTGTGCTAATGACACCAAGCTATGCTAGTGATTTTAGACTGTGCTAGTGATTGTAGACTGTGCTAATGACACCAAGCTGTGCTAGTGATGCTTTGTGATGCTAGTGATGTTACTATGCTCTGTTGGTGATACTTAGCTGTTTTTATGATACCAAGATGTGCTAATAATTTTGGAATGTGCTAGTGCCTTTGGACGACTTTGTCAGTAATCTTGGACTATGGTAGTGATGCCATGCTTTTCTAGTGATATTTTGCCCTTCTTGGACTGTGTCAATGGTTTTGGACTGTGTCAATGATTTTGGACTGTGTCAGTGATTATGGACTGTGCTTGTGATATGCAGTTGTGCTAGTGATGCCAGGCTGATAAAGTAATATCAATCAATGCTAATGACAATAAACATTGCTAATCTGTTTAAGAAAGACTCATAACGATAATGTTCTGACGATTCTAAACAGAACCAGTAATGTATGCAAAAACCCTGAATTATTCCAGTGATACAAAAGTGCATTGCGGAATAACTCAATCAAAATAAAAGCCATTGTTATTTAGCTTTAATCTTGAGCTTGAAATAAATGTATTTATCACTTCCTCCCAGAATATAACGGATGGGGATAAATCTCTTTCCCCCAATAGAATACAATAATTTGATGGACATGATAATCTTATAAACTCCCCCCTTTTAAATATATCTTGTTTTAGAGGCAACAGATAAATCTACTCTCGACAAGAGCCTTTTATGTCGGAAAGTCACGTACTGTAGGATGTCTATTCGAAAAAAAAACATTTCTACAATTTATATGAAATGATGGGAAATACTGTAGGACGTGCACACTTTGTCAATGTTTTCGACATTTGATATGTTTTGTATTCATGCTCTATTCAATGTTGGTATTGTAAGCATTTTATGTCATTTATGTACACAGATAATAATAACTCCAAAACAAATATGACCATGTTTTGATAAAACACCTGAATATGCAGCAGATACTTGCATATTGGAGAAGAGGATGTACGGTTAAACAAATATTATGGGGATTTGAAAAGAAAATCACTTTTAATGACAATGGGTATTATATACAATACTAGATGGCATAGCTAATTGTATATATATGCAGAAAACGCAAGAAAACATAGAATTACATTTTATATTGGCAGGCGCAAGCAAACAGTGCATATCTCATTGTGTATTGGCTGACAACAAGAACCGTAAATTAATGATATTTAAAAATAAATGGTATTTAAAACAACGTGGCAAACACAACTAACCGATGCACATCCCATTGTATATTGGCTGAAAATACAAGAAAACACATATCTCACTGTATATTGACAGACAACTGTATTTTAATAATATTCAAAAGTATTGTTTTACCCCTCTGGCACAACATTATCGACCTGGTTTATTATCACCATTGTACTTATGTCTGTCCATCTGTCATGTGTTTCGAAATCATATGTATGTCTGGTATGGTAATGACAACGTAATTCATGTAACATGATGTGCAATAGACAAACTATAACTTTTGAAATTGGTGAGGTGAAATATACACTCTGAAGCGCCAGTCATTCGTGCCATTAGATGCTATTAGAAAATGAGGAGGAAATGGGAAACCCACAGATGGGTTTGGCCACTCCTGCGCAGTGCATCTTGGGAGGCAGGTGTCAGATTTGATGCTGGGGGGATTGCCGCGGATTAATACGACAATTACCTCTCGACCTTGACCTCTTTCACAGAGTCGCATATGCCGGCGGTGGGAAGGTCAGTGGGGTTCTATTTCAGATGCGTACTATTTCCAAAACATCAATACAATTCAATACTTACCATTCGATAACTTTCTTTCTTTGGGTACTCACACTGTTGTATACGAATACATTGTATGCGTCTATTTTGTCATATATATTATGATATAATGTTACTCTTCAGTTTTTCATGTGATATATCAAATATATGAAAATAAAATCCTGATTTTCGTCTTTTAAAAAAAAATTGTTTTAAATCCCTTTTTTCTTTCCAAAAATATAAGAATTTTTTTAAATCATTCAAATATTTGTTACAGGTCCATAAAACAGGTGTATGGTGTGCAAGTGTCATGTCACCATCATTCTTTCTCTGACATTTACAATTTCCAGAAGTCGTTTGATGTTACCGTCCTATTAGATTTGGATGTCGAGGTCACGTGACTTTGCACACCAACTGTCTCTTTTCCTTCAGCAATGCTGAGCTCGTCACGTGATTCATGAATGTCATAATAGCTGCAGAAGATTAAAGATGGTTTTAGTTATCACCGCTTATTGACGTTGCATGGTGTGGTTGGGAAAGGACTTGATTTAAACAGCCAATAAATCCATAGGTCATGGCTATCAGAACATCTTTGGTAAACGCCAAATATGGTTGTGCGGTAATAATACTAGCCGCCTGGAGAAAAGAGGAGCCAAACTACAAATTTGTTATTTTGTCAAGAATATATTCAAGGAAGTCAAATATATTGGTATGGGGGGTCACTCCTTATAACCATTAAAGAACGGTTTTGAATTGAATGCGAATGTGGTTTGAGCTAACCTTAACACTCTGCCCTGTTATGTGAGTCATGAACATCTGCTTACCCCAACACTCGTCCATTTTTGTTAGGAGCTCTAACTCACGCCCACTCACTCACCCAAACACTCTAACATGTTATGTGAGGAGCCTGAACTCACAACCATCTACTATTCATAACATCGTTCTCACAAACTTGATCAAAAATTGTTTGGTACAGAATCATGTTTTTTTTCACTTTTGTAATGTCAATCTGTTTATTTGATTTCTTCGTTGCCAATTTACCATTTCACAATTCTTTTCAATTTGATATAACATTGTCATTGGCAGTGAGTTTCATGAGTTGTCTTTCTTTACCTCTCGCTCATTACATTACCACTACAGGGCCACACTCTGACTGACACAATTAGCTGTGTACTCTATCAAGTTCTAACAAATAGGCAGGCATATTCTTAGCCTCACCAAAACATGATGGTAAAAAAATTATTTTAATCTTTTTCTATGAGAATTGAAAACAATTTGAGGTTTAATGAAACACTCTGCATCACGAATCTTATTTCTCATTAATCATTTTTTTTACATTTATTTACGTCAGTCAATTTAATCACAGGCAGTAACCCAATCATGATTGCGTTCATGAGTTGAGACGAGGCTTTGGTTATATCAGATTTATATGCAAATTTGATTTGGCGTATCACTAACTGAGGGTGTAAATTCCTCAATGTTACAATGTTATGTCGTCAGATTAGGTTACAACCTTTATTTCCGGGGAATTACCAAATCGCTTTACAAAGCAATTCATTATGTTCCTGTATCTAATTAGCAAGATGTGTTCATCCTGTACCAAACAAGAACACTTCAATCCCAATGTGTTTCGTGAAGTTCAATTTAATTAGACAAGGGTTTATTTTGTATTTTAATGAATCTTAATTATCAACGACTAAATAGTGAAGGCAGAAAAGAGCAACTTGAAGAATGTCATCCTTGGTTCATTTTGGCAACCAATCATAGGTGTAAAGTTTGATAATTATTTCTCACGCATGTGTTCAGCACCAATAATCAGGATTACCACATCCCTAATTGCTTCAAGGGGACGTGAAATATAGCTCACTACACTAGCAGTAGATCGGACGTGAAACTACAGGACTAGCAACAACATGTGGCTAGAAATATATGGGGGACAGATCATTGGAAACTGTCTGAAAAAAACTGACATGAAATGTAACCCAAATAAGTGAAAACACATGTAGGCCTGGACACAGTTGACAGTTATATTGGCCACACTTAAAGTAGACTGGGATGTAGCTGACGATGATGCTCACCACACATTGAGTAGACCAGGATAAAGCGTACTGTCAGATAACTGTTTCTCTGTTAATAGGATTTGTCTTTGTAAATTTTAGGGTAATTTTAGGGTAATTTTTTAGGGTAATGCTCAGGTTGAGTCCATTTTGGGAGATAAAACATTTGAGAAATGTTTATTCATCTATCTATAAATCGTTACAGATAGCTACAATGTCTCACATGTTGACAATGGTCTTATATACCTATAAAATCCGGACTGTCCCTTAATCATTTTGATACCATTTTGAAAAATGACAGATGATTGCATTTTTGTAGGTCACAGTTTGGACATTCATCACATGATAATGGATGCAGCAACTTGTGAAAATAGAATTTTCTCCAAAGAATTTCTTATTTTGTTATTCATGAAGTTTATGAGGAAAGATGCTGTTGATCCCCCTTTGACGTGATCTATTTAAATTGTTGAGAGGGTGCAGATAATTGCTAGTCACTGAAGAATAATATAATCTTAATGTGAAGGACCCACACAATGAAATTAGGGATTTACCAAAGGGCTGCGTCGCAAGTTGACTGTAAAATACTCTTTCGAGTGGTGATGCAGGCGGAACGAACAGCGACAGGTTTAGCTGGTAACCAGGATAATATGGTTTGGTAAACTTGGACAAAGCATGGTGCTGTGAAGCAACAACTTGAAGTAAAAGATAGAACCCAATCTGTGTCCCTCAAGCAGAATCTAGGGCCGTATTACTAACAGCAGGCTTCCTGCTTTGATGGGACGCCTCCCAGGCAATTCTTCTATACTGATCTCTTCTTTATTCGGAGATTATTTGAGTGGGTACAGTCGGACCAAGCCTCATCTCCAGATTGGCACTACTTTATCACGCGGAGGGACATCCCATAGATGGTTGTTATGTGGTCAATACATAACCAAATACCACATATCCAAATATCAATTCCATTATTTCAAGCCACATTTCATTATAAGGTCTCTACCAGGCCTCAATACATCACCACCAGAAATAAAGCCCTGGGAATTCAATAGAACATCCACTCATGTTTGCCCTCACTGTCTGACAACTGCATCATTGCAGGATTGTCTCGAGACGGAAACATTTTCATTGTCAGGATTTAGTGTCGTACATCCCACAATCCAAAGTAATTAAATTGGCTTGGGGTCAGAAGACCAATATCCAAAGTTATTTTCAAATTGATCAAATATTGTAAACTCTTTTTTATCTTAAGAGACTCTGAAAGATGAAACTGATAAACAACTTTGGTCATGTCTCTAATAGGCTGAGATGCCTCACAAGCTTTCCCTATAACCCATGAAGGAAATCCTTCAGTTTCTTAACAAACCAGCCAATGTGGTATAATATCTACTTTGCATCAAACTATTATCTGACCGTCCATTGACCGTCCATAGGTTCTGGAACACGATTTGTCCAATGTTATTGGGGAACAAAGATGAATATCTATTGCAAACTAGAATACACCTTGTGACAAGATTTAGACAATAATGGTTTGCCTCTGATTTATATAAAAAGGTATGCACTGCGAATCAGAGATATGGAAACTGTAAGATTAACATTATTTGTAATTGTTCACCTGCCACGTAATTTGTAGATCTGAAAGAACATAATGACAAACAATGGGATATTAATTACACATGAACGCTAGCGTCTGGAGATTTGTAGTCTTTCATATTTGAAAGTCCCATATCGTCAGTTATAAGATACCAGTTCTCAGTTCTTGCTAACTGTCTGCAGTAGGCCTTGCCTGGTTCTGGGTGTCTACAATAAGCCTTGCCTGATTCTAAGACCTCCACACTTTATCACAACATGCCAGCTTGTGTCCGCTTCACAACTTGTCAAATGACCATTGGTGTCAAGCCTCGCAGCCACTCTTCTAAGCTTCACTGGCCAAAACCCTTCCACGAGCCTGTCACTTGCACCTATTTAAGCATGTTATCTATTGAAATATTTGATGGTCTTTTGCAGTATGGCTATACACCTATTCTAGCATGAAAATATATGGTATCGCTTCCTTAAGCCGGAACACAGATTCACAATACAAAATGTAGGTGGCAAGTTTAAGGGTTTCTAAGGAGCAGTATATTCTTTGAATGATCCCCTTTTCATATTTACTCGCGCATGAGGTCATAGGTCACTTCCCATTTGAATTTGGAACATTTCGGTTTTATGCTATTTCATCCCACTTATCATGGTTATAATATATGAGGCACAATTCTCTTGTGAATTTGCTGAGGAGCGAGTTTACAAAACGATCCATAAGTTATTTGAAATGCATGGTTTATCGACTCTCCTGATGGTGCATAATTTGACTAATACATCTTCATGATGTGAGAGGTTTGTTCATCAGAGTAGAATGGTAAGGCTCGCCATTAATCAGACTTGAGTAACTTATTTGTCTTCTAATCAGCGGGCCTATGTAAAGTACTACAAACCAATCATTGTGGCAATGGGCATCCTCTTCGTTTAACAGGTTGTCTGTCATTAGTGTTGATATTGTCTTGTCGTGCAGCCGCCTTCAGGTCTGCTTCTAGTCATGCAGGCAATGCTGCCATGATTGCCGGGCGTCTATGTTGACAATTACCTTCATTTGACGGACCTATCTTCGCCGTGCTTACCGGAAATAGTCAAAGTTGCTGCAAAATGTGAATCAGAGAAAACAGACACGGCGTAAATGAAGCACTGGGGTCATTTGTTTTCCCACTCAGAGTAGATTGTTAGCCATTGGTTACTTCATGATATTTACACATGGATGAAAATTGAGTATGGCTTTATATCAGTAGATCCTTTGGGAAATGGAAGTTATGACTAAATCCTATACTTCCCATCTGTCTCAGGGTGTAGCGAGGTAATTGGTCCATTCCAGATCCTCAAAGATTGAGTTCGGATTTTGCACAACCCTGTGACCATAAAGATCAATCATGTGACCAGCAGGTCTGTGGGCAAAAGAAAATGGCGTCAGAGTATCTCGTCAAAAAGGACCTTACAGCTAGGTCTTGAGTCGAGCCTGGTCATTTAAACATACCTTCTTCCACAAAGGTGGTCTTTTATGCATATCGATCAGACACCTTGCTCCTCAAGGCTAGACAGAGGTGTTGTCTAAATGGGCATAGGACGCAGCCAGCATGCCAACAAGATGGACACCAGCTAGCGATTGAGTCCGACAGGGAAGAATCTACAGAACTGTCTAACATGGGCCACTAGCTATAGATGCATAAGGTAGATATGTTAGGAACATTGTAATGCTCGTAAACTAGCCTATTAGACGCAAGCAGACGACTTTGCTTTCCCGCCAAATTGTATTCTCACCGAAATCTCGTGTTATCTGCCTACCACACGAGATGTTAGTATTCATTCCTCCAATAGTTCCCCCAAAATCCAATGTGCAATCGGAATGAAAGGGCGCCTGTTTTGTTGAGATAGTGTATTAACAGAATGGATAAACTTGAGATCAACAAACATTGGCCATGTTATTTGGAGGTAATCTGGTCCACAGAATGGCAGACGACATGTTGTAGACATTTGTCATTTCTGCTCTGCTTAGCCAGTGTTTCTTTCCAACGTTTGATGCGCAGGAAAGCCTAGGTTATACTTCGATCCCTATTCACAATAGAGAATCGATTTGAATATGGACTTAACCGGAAATAGTTGCAATTGTCCCAATGCATGCTGGGAGTCATTGTAAATAATTGATGAAAAACCTATAACTTGAGGCTGCCTGCCTGTAATTTATGTTGCCAAAGTCAATGTTAAAAAATTCCCATGGGAATTAAGTTGGCGAATTCGAGAAAACAAGACTTCATGTATGGCGCGTATCTGTCCATCCCAATAATATAGCCGAGAATTAAACTCTTATTCATCTAGATAAAATATGTTGCAAGGGGTTATGCTTCCAATGAAAGGGGATTATTCCAATACCTGTATGTGTCTAGTTCCCCATCAATCTTACCTTAACAATCTTATCATACCAAATGTAAAGACCACAATCGCTGGGATTGATAAGAGTTTTAATCATTCATAATACTTCATTTTCATCAATAGGAAGTGTGGGTATTCTGTAGCAATATTTGCATATATCATCCGTTTCGTTCATAATTCATATTTTCTTTGGAAAATGTGACTTTAAAATTGCCAAGGCGGTTGCAATTAGGGCACCTGGTAAGTAGCCAGGTGTTTGATTAAACCATAAATGCTCCACCCAGGTGTATTTGAGACCTTGTATCAGATTCTATGTCGATTGTCTCTCATTCAATGTTTCCCCACAGACAGACGAGAGACTAGTGCGTATCAAGGGGGAGTCTATAAATGATTTGTTTTGATCAGCTATCCAATTTCACAGCCAGTGCCAAATCTTTGAGATATGAATATCTAGTACTATGATATTGAGATGACACAGTATTCGGGGAGTTAATTTGATGGACGAAATATGAGCTGTTTTCCCCCCAAATATCTTCTGATTCTCCCTGAGAGAAATGTCCCTCAACGGGAGCGTAATGAAGAGAAGATGATTTGGGCTTTTGGTCTGATCGATATCTATCCAAATTGTTCAGACCAAAATTGCATGTCAGGAAATATCAACACACGGTATGGACACCTCCACACTCATCTGAAGCACGTTATCAAGCGCTATGGCAGACATAGATATTACTCTAAAGCAAGTTTCTGAGATAAGCTAACAAACACATTGGAATGTTACTTTGAAGCACGTTATCAGATAAGCATAAAAACATAGGAATATTAATCTTATGCATCAGATCAGCCAACAAATGCATGAATATTATCAAATCAGTATAGAAGCACAAAGGAATATTAGTCTAAAACACGTTATAATGCTAATCTCGGTCTATCAAACAGAAATATTGGTCTGAAGCAGCTTATAGCAAACTCGTGTATTAAATGCACAGGAATAATAATTAGAAGCCTGTTAAGATGACAGATGAAGGATTCTAGGCTCATTGGATTAGAAATTATGTCTCATGAAGTAGTTTACATAGCTACAGAACTGAGGCGTTGTACATACTGTGTCGCCTGCATGTCACCTGCATGTCGCCTGCATGTCACCTGCATGTCGCCTGCATGTCACTTGCATGTCGCCTGCATGCCACCTGCATGTCGCAAGCATGTCAACCGCAGGGCATAGTAGATTCGTCTGCTCAGCCACTATGAATGTTAATATTGGACATAAGTGTAATTGGCCCAGGAGTCCTTTGGTGAAATTTCTTGTTTTTTCACATCACGGAATAGAAATGTAAATTGGTGCCCTTTGATCACAGAACAACTGTAATTTCATCGTGTATCAAAACGTGTGAACGCTAGTAATCAAGCAGACGTCCTTGTATGCAGGTTAAATCATCATGCAGGCACGTTCAGCCCATGTGACCTGCGAGGTAGCTGCGTGACCCCGGCGTGTGTACTGCGTGCGCATGCCGAGGCAAACGTTCACCAGAACTGTAATCCTGTTTTGTTGTTGTAACAGCTGCCACATATTTTTTTAAAAACAAAATAATCATGATATTTCACATGTGGACATCTGAGAATATTAGACTGTTAACAGATTTTTTTCCTTCTTGATGTATCTCTGCTATATGACCTACTCACTGCTGATCATGATAACATTGATCCTATATTTATCTCAGAATTGCAATGCCAGTATTTTCTCATGATGTCATTTCAAATTTTAAGCTTGATGAATAAAATCCTTGCTCTGGGGATTTACAATATCATAGATATTTGAAAAGCCTTATGCAGCACAACGATATTCCCTTGCTCTAAGACTGAGCAATCATTTCTAGAATGGATTGGCAGATATGCAAATATGTATACATTTGCAGAGAGACGCGGATGGTCTGCTTCTTGTTAAAAGTATAACCTGGTGTGTTAGGCACCGGAAGTATGATTGGCGGCCATCTTGTCCCTAGAGAGCATTGACTTTATTCATTAGATTGTATCAATTTGATAAATCTACGGGTGCATACCTTCAAAGTTAAACAGGGTAATCTCAATGAAGAAGATAAGGATAAAAGGGAAATTTTATGTGGCTCTTCCTAGCCTTAACCAGAGGCAGGACGTTTACAGTGACCGCGGGCTGGTAGATAAAGCTTAGATCTATCATGTGAGTTG
The DNA here is from genome assembly GCA_949316495.1 of Amphiduros pacificus. Classification (NCBI taxonomy): domain Eukaryota; kingdom Metazoa; phylum Annelida; class Polychaeta; order Phyllodocida; family Hesionidae; genus Amphiduros; species Amphiduros pacificus. Next base: position 25,056,906 of record OX439009.1, on the reverse strand, counting down.
AGGCACTTGAAAGGCTTGGGTTATGTGTCGCTGCTCCAGGAAAGACGGATAACCACGTTTAGGCAAAGTCATCTTCAGTTCTATTTTAAATATGGAAATTATTGACATAAATCGATTTACATCATTTAGATATATTACAGATAGCACAATATATTCTTGGCAGGCATTTGGGCTAAACTTGTGACGTGTCAAAACGATGTAGGTATTTCAGGTCGTTCACTGTATGTTAATATGACATACATCATTTAATTGTATAAAGAATTCAGTTATATTGTGGGACACAGAATGCAAGCAATAGATAACAATACTGCAAGGTTTGGTAAAATGTATAATTGCATATAATTATAGAAGATACATATCTAGATATTGTTAAGGAAAGCTAAAGATGTATAAAGATACAATATATATCCAACACGTCAATCATACAGACATCGTTGAAGAAAGTTAAATATATAGGACAAAGGAACACAACAAATACATTAATGAGAACTTATCAAGGGTGTTCCTTTACCTGAAGGATGATTCCATTTTTATATTACTTTTAACGCTTTCTACAATATTCCTCTTGGTAGTTTAGATTGTCATTTGCTTTGACTAATATACAGTGAATTTGACAAACTGTTTATAATGTTGTTATTTTTTTTACAAAATCTAGAGCGAATTTCTCAAAACTACTACAATATGATCAAGCGTGTTTATCACGGCACCAGGTGGAGTAATTCATCGATATATTTGTCCTACAATATTAAGTTAAAATGAATGAAGCACTCACAATGAAAGTGGGTCACGTGATGGTCATATCCCGAGCATACTGAGGTACCTATGTTACTCCTACTATGAGAGAAACTCACCGACTAAAACAGATCTCATCAGATCGGGGATTAACGTGTTCAACTATATGTTATAATAATGCCCCTTTACCTGAATGAATGTGTACTTTGACTGATTTCTTTATGGCGGATCCCTTTAATTGAATGGCTGGTTTATTTTCCTTTGCACATTGTGCCTATTCTAGTCTCTGGCTAAATTATCATATTTATTTATTGCACCATTTACTTCACATCGTAATAGGTACTTAAACACCACTGGGAAGGAAAGAACTTCTCGATAGACATTTAATGATATCCATTAGCAAAAAAAATGATATTCCCCCATTAAATCCACGTATCAAATAAACACATAATTATAGTGTTATTGGAATTGTGGCATAATAGCATAGCTGCGATATGATTATTCTCAGAATCTCTGCCAACTGATGGTTGACATTATGGGATAATGATTCATTTAAGCCAACATTGTGTGACGCTTGTCACTGGACCCCGCCATCCATCAACCCTTTTTATTGAGTGTTTAAACTGATGTTATTCATATATATGTTTTTTAATATGATCTGTTTTAGACTCATTTGCAACGACCATTTGACATAAATACATATCCTTTTTTATTACATTTGATTTAGGAATGATGCTCTGTTTAGGCTAAGCTGACTATGTCAGAGGACCAATTCTATTTTACATTAGATTCACAATCTTTTCCATTTTCTTGTGAATTTATCTAAAATCTAATAACTCTCATTGACTTGTCAGGGAGGCTGCCAAGTTGAACCAAATATTTCTTGAAAAGAATAAATGAAAGTTAAAGTTATTTGGCAAATCTGCGAGAATTACATATGAAAATGAAATATAGCAATTGTCATTTTGTGAAGATGTTTAATAGTTTTATAGCGATCATGAATCAATGATAGGAATATCTATAAATAGAAAGAGGTGATTTGGTCAACGATTCCCATCTTTAGGTGAAATGAGGGAGAGGGCAAATCTCTCAGATCAATTGTCGCTCCAAAGTTTGTAATTGACTGCAGCCCTGCTTGATATGCTGTCACCGAATTTTTACAGACCTCACACTGCCAGCTGCTTTCACTTCCTCTATGGACTGTGCCTCAAATACACTTTATGGTGAGATTTAACCACTCTTTGAATGTTAACAGACCTCACACTGCAGACAACCTTAACTTCCTCTCTGGGCTGTGACTCAAATACACTTTATGGTGAGATTTAACCACTCTTTGAATGTTAGCAGACCTCACACTGCAGACAACCTTAACTTCCACTCTGGGCTGTGACTCAAATACACTTTATGGTGAGATTTAACCACTCTTTGAATGTTAGCAGACCTCACACTGCAGACAACCTTAACTTCCTCTCTGGGCTGTGACTCAAATACACGTTATGGTGAGATTTAACCACTCTTTGAATGTTAGCAGACCTCACACTGCAGACAACCTTAACTTCCTCTCTGGGCTGTGACTCAAATACACGTTATGGTGAGATTTAACCACTCTTTGAATGTTAGCAGACCTCACACTGCAAGTTGCATTCACTTCCTCCCTGCGTTACACACACAAGAGCATAAATGATTTTAATATGTGCCTCCACAAGAGACCATAATATTACAAAGATTTAAACAAATGTGTTTGATTTATTGCATATTTATTAATCTAAAAATCTCTGATTGAATTAAGCTCAAGCTCGTGTCAAGTTCAACGTCATGTAAATATCAAAAAGATATCGCAGTGAAGCTATCATTTACCCTATTCCAAACCCGTCTTCCCAAGCAAGTCAGTGGCTTGGAGAATGTTGTGGTAAGTGCAAGTGTATTAAGTGCGTCTTTATACACCAGATTCTGTTTTAAGTTGACTTTGATGCCCCTAAGTAGTTTAGTGCCCTCTACTGGCTGTGAATACCCACTGCTTCCAGAAGAAAATGAATTCCTTTTTTGTGCTTCCTGATAAATGGACCAATGATACAAGCGCCATGAAGAGCCATCATAATTCATTTTGTACTGAAAAATAGCCGCATCACACGTTTACCTTTCAAAACATACCCGGATGATGGACCGGAAGATAAAGTCACTTCCTGTCTTAATGGGCTCTGTTCTGGGTGACCTTTCGTTGAAAGAACGTTAACGCTTCTGTTCATTCATGGCCGGAATATAGCCAAAATTTCTCCTGTCTGAAATTTGTCTTTCTCACAGCCTCGGTGGGCCCTGTGCTGGAAAGGAAAGGCGTCGACCCAGACAGAAAACTGCACTTGAGAAGATTACGGCCTCATGCTGGCTGTCCAGGCTTGGATCGAAACATGGATACACAAATATCGGCATTGAAGGTCTTTCCCGAGAGCACAGGCCGCCCTTGACACGCCAGAATGAGGAGTTTTTGTGAGATTTAACATGTTTAAAACCAGATGCCAGCTGCGAGGAGCGGAGTCTTAGTAAAAGTAAATAGTTGGCCCAACCAGAATACAGCACTTCAGCTTGAGAAATATGCCGTGTTTTCGGAGTATTGAACAAGGAACCCCAGTTTAAGGGAATTATTCCACTCCAATAAAGGAAATCCATAACTACAATGAAGATTTTTACTACCTGCCAGTGGTTATCTAAGCATAATGGCACGTTATTTATGGCCTGCCTGTCTGCTCACATGTTAGGACACTATTAATGCTGGAGGGTGAAGCCTCTTTCATACCAATGTTGACAACACTATTTTCCCTTCAAGTGTTAAGGGCCGGCGTGGCATGCGAGGGCCTATAAGGACAATAGCTAGTCCACATTCTTGTCCAAATATACCATAACTATGAGGCTCTCCACTATTGAACAATAGTTAGGACCGTAATATAATAAATCACATAAATCAGTCCTGCCCAAAGATCAAATGATACCCTTGACCATAGAACAATAATAAGGACCGTACACTCTACATAATTCAGTCCTGTCCAAAGATCAAATACCTGTGAGGCCCTCAACCATGGAACAATGATTAGGACAGTACACTCTACATAAAGCAGTCCTGTCCAAAGATGAAATAACGATGAGGCCCTCATCCATGGAACAATGGTTAGGACCACGCGTTCCACAAATCAGTCCTGTCCCAAAAATGGAATAACTATGTGAGCCATACCCACGGAACTGAGATTTAACTGAAAACAAATACATCATTCCAGGTTCACAATTGTAGGTTCACAATTCTGGTTCACAATTGTATTTCATCATTTCACTCCAATTCATTCAATAATTTAATTTCTATGCATTGAGAAGCTTTTTTCCTCGGAGAAGACTGGTTGTTTAGACTTGTGTCATTTGTCAAACAAGAGATGACATTTTGACAGCTCTCTGTAGCAATATGTCTTCTCCCCAAGCCGCCGGTGTATTAGCCCCTGTGACTCTCTGACATTCATTCCATAAGCAAACACAGTTTACAAAGAAATGTTGTTCACACCCTGAGGTCACGATTATGCAAATTCAAGTCGTTCTCACATATACAAGTCATCGTGGAATTTGCGAGGTGTAAAAGTCATATTATTTTCAAAGTAGCATTTGGGACTATCAATAGGGTTGAATTATTTCTGCAATGAGAGCATATTCCTTCTGTACACAAACCTTTGTGCCCTTACCTAAATATCCACTCAAATTCTATCATTGAATGACCATCTTAGAAAAGGTTACATTAACATATGAAATGAAAAACAACATATTACATTTATATTTCAAACGTATGGTGATTGCGTGTGACCCAAAATCAATTTATGTTATATGCTATCCATCAAGAAATTGCATATATCTGTGAAAGTATTCCACATTTTAGTTCATTCTCCTATTTGTGAGGGTCAGGAGTGAGTAGTTGCTATATAGAGACACTCTCACCGATCTTATGTCCACAAAGGTGTTGTATCAACAGAGACATTAAGGCTCACCAAACAAATGGCATACCAAGTAAGTTTGCACATTTGAACTTTTCACTTTTCCCTTGATCACTTTGTAGATGGATGTTAACATTATGAGCAAAAGTTGTTTATCTGCTGTGTTCGGGGCTGGCGTCAGTACTGTGTCATAAGTGACAGGAGAGAGCGACCACAGAGGTCTGTATCATTTCTCTACTTGCTCTTTCATGCCTGATGTTTACTGGGCACATTCACTAGCGAGTCTGACGTGAATCTCCCCCTTGGTGTTACCTACAAACGCCTTACTTCCTCCCTGATGCCAATCTAACCACAATGTACTTCCTGCCGCCATTTTGAAAAACATCTCCACTTTGTGATAGTCGTAATCAGAGAGGACTCCCTTTTTTGAGCAGACATGATAGAGCCCTGGGGTTGGGCTTATCACAGTGTTCTCAAACACAAGATGCAAGCTTTGCAATGGTTTTGTTTTGCAGCACACTTCAGACAGAGGCGCACATCTCATTCCTTTATCATAAAGGTTACACCTCTTTGTGTCCTAATAAACATCAAAAATAGATCCTGCGAGGCAAGCCTAAGATACTGATGAGTATGCTATTGTCTTAGGGCGTTCCCAGACCTTGCCACAGACTACATTCGGGCTTTACTTTGACCTGAACAATGTGGTGAAAGGAGCTCAGCAGTATTATCAAGTCAGAATAGACCTATTTGACTTAAAGGAATGTTGACAGAGATAGAGTATTTAGGCTCACATAAAGTGTACAATATGGCGGAGTGGTGCGGGGCTGGCATGGACCGCTCCGGGCATATCAGAGCCAATCATAGGGGAGAATGACAAGCTTCATCACAGTATGAAGTGGTCCGCTTGGGTTTGCTGAACATTATAGATCATTATTACGCTATCCAAAATACCCGCATTATCGCTTGATCTCCAGCCGAGCTGAGGAACTGGTGCAGTGGGTGACAACAGACACACAGTTTGGCTCATTAATTTCTCCACTATAAAAAGGTATGAAGATAATATGTATATTAAATCGTTTTGATTTAGTAATATGTCTCCTGATCTTTTGAAAAATATTCAAAAATATATTTTAATGGGCAAATTCTAATACTTTGTGACATATGGCGATGACGCTTTTTGTGTGACATATGGCGATGACGTTTTTTGTGTGACATGATATATACTTTTTATGTGGCATACAGTATTGCCGTTTTGTGTAACATATTGCAATATGGTGATTACCATTTTGTGTAACATGTTGTTTTAACATTTTGAGTGACAAATGGTATTACCTTTTTGGAGTTACACATGATATCCTTGTTACTAGATTTTTCTAATCCATGCAGTGGTGCAACATAGACACCCCTTTATATCTGGGTAATTTTCCACCAAATCTGACACCTATTATTTCTCACATGGAGGAACTATGCTGGTCTACAATTCTGAACCCTGCGTTCTCAATTCACAATGTTAATAACAATTCACAATGTTGATAACAATTCACAATGTCAAACATAGCAATATAAAACCAAATTACTTCCAACTGTAAATAAATATTCCATATTACTAGTGAATGATTATTACAAGTATAAATGGATAAACACATTGTAGTATTTGAGAACAATGTAATTTGTGGCATTTATTAATTTAGAGCAATAGTAAGCACGGTGTGGTTATATTTGAGTAAATTTAAAGGCTGGATGGCTTGACCTGAGGTCTAATATGAGAAGAGTGGGTTGCTTTCAGGAATATCATGCACCGGTAGGCTTGATTTGAGTGGCAAATATGGGCTCGGTGGCTTGATTTGATTGGCAAATATGAACTGGGTGGTTTGAGTGGGAAAGAAGGGCTCGGTGGCTTGATTTGATAGGCAAGTAAGGGCTGGGTGGTTTGAATGGCAAAAAAAGGGCTGGGTGGCTCGGTTTGAATGGCAAATAAGGGCTGGTGCTTGGTTTGAGTAGCAAATAATGGATGGGTGGCTTGATTTGATTGGCAAATATGAACTGGGTGGTTTGAGTAGCAAATAATGGATGGGTGGCTTGATTTGAGTGGCAAATAAGGGTGGGTGGCTCGGTATTAGTGGCAAATAAGGGCTCGGTGGCTTGATTTGAGTGGCAAATAAGTGCTGGGTGGCTTGGTTTTAGTGGCAAATAAGTGCTGGGTGGCTTGGTTTTAGTGGCAAATAAGGGCTGGGTGGCTTGGTTTGATTGGCAAATATGAACTGGGTGGTTTGAGTAGCAAATAAGGGCTGGGTGGCTTGATTTTAGTGGCAAATAAGGGCTGGGTGGCTTGATTTTAGTGGCAAATAAGGGCTAGGTGGCTTGATTTTAGTGGCAAATAAGGGCTGGGTGGCTTGATTTTAGTGGCAAATAAGGGCTTGGTGGTTTGGTTTTAGTGGCAAATAAGGGCTGGGTGGCTTGATTTTAGTGGCAAATAAGGGCTGGGTGGCTTGATTTTAGTGGCAAATAAGGGCTGGGTGGCTTGATTTTAGTGGCAAATAAGGGCTAGGTGGCTTGATTTTAGTGGCAAATAAGGGCTGGGTGGCTTGATTTTAGTGGCAAATAAGGGCTTGGTGGTTTGGTTTTAGTGGCAAATAAGGGCTGGGTGGCTTGGTTTAAATGGCAAATAAGGGATGGGTGGCTTGATTTAAATGGCAAATAAGGGATGGGTGGCTTGATTTGAATGATAATAAGTATAATTATAACTGATTTGAGTTACAAAAAGCTCTTTCACCTGCCAAGAAGAGTTGACAAAAATCATGAGGCACACTGAAGAGCTGTGTTTTTAGCAATCATCTGAAATATTGATGTTTAAAGGCAGTATTAAATTGGAAAACATGGTGCCTGACACGCAGATGTTTTGTGACATAAAAGACAAGAGAATAAAAGAACTACAAAGAAAAAGAAATATTTTTAGTCATATTGCTGTGTTTTGCAAGTGGATGTAACCAAATCCAGAAACAAGATGGTTTTTTCTTTCATTTTAAATTAACAATTATCACTTGCTTATTCGGTGTCGATATGGAAACAATTTTTTAGAGACAAATAGAATTTGAACTTGGTTGCAAGTAGATTTTGGTTGAAAGCAGATATATTTGAATCTAATGAAGACTTTCTAATCGGAACCATAAAACGTTGTCATAAAAAGCCATCGACATCTTTATTTTCAAAAATAATCAATTTGCTTATCAAGGTTAAGATAGTGTAGTCAAATTGTATTCGGTTACATGATGTCTCAAAAAGTATTAGGGAAAGTATAATGTTAGTCATAAAACATAAAATATTGAATACTTGTATGGAAATTCAGTCATTAATTAACAATAAAAAGACATAACATGATTTTGTTGCATGACTAAATGCATGCTTCTCTGCTTAGTGGCAGTCTTTGGTTAATTGCATGACACATTGGGACTGTCAGTCTCTGGTCAGCTGTATAACACATTGGGACTGTCAGTCTCTGGTCAGCTGTATAACACATTGGGACTGTCAGTCTCTGGTCAGCTGTATGTTATATTGGGACTGTCAGTCTCTGGTCAGCTGTATGACAAATTGTGACTGTCAGTCTCTGGTAAGCTGTATAACACATTGGGACTGTCAGTCTCTGATCAGCTGTATGACACATTGGGACTGTCAGTCTCTGATCAGCTGTACGTCAAATAGGGATTCAGTCTCTGGTCAGCTGTATGACACATTGGGACTGTCAGTCTCTGGCCAGCTATACGTCAAATTGGGACTGTCAGTCTCTCGTCAGCAGTTGTCCTTGCAACCTTGGAGTTGCAACCCGAATAAGTGCATAGGAGGGCAGACCAGAGTATAAGACAGCCCAGGGGGTAGGCATATGCTGGTTGAGCACTGCTCAGTGCCCCCTAGTGAGTTGACACTTACCTAATTGTAATATGTGACATGTAGCATGCTTGTACCTTAAGATTTGACACACATCACCAAATATAAATAATAATATCCGATTATTAAATTAATTAGTATATTATTAAAAATTATTAAATTATAATTTATCTCAATGAAACATGATACAAGGGGAAAATGTTGTTGATTTATTTGAGATAAACCTGAGATAGCACAGTGAACTCTTTGTTCAAATTTAACCATGTAATTTGCTGCTGACAATTAATGTGTCATTTTCCGGTAGCACTTACTTTGTACATTTGTGTGAGCGGGTATCAGAATATGTGAACTCAGTTTACACTGCATGACTATTTTTGTAAGCTACTCTGCACGTAAAACATCTATTCTAGAGAGGTCAACGTTCCCAATAAATACTTGTGTCCAAATTTCTAGTGATGTTTTCAGAATGGTCACCTGGACGAGATAGAAACAGGAGGACTTCAGTGTGAGAATAGACGCCTGGGACGCCGGCTGATTTACACAGACAGTCGGGGTAAAATAGGTCATACCCACGCCTGCAGAATCCATTTTCATCATTACATTTACAGACATTGAAGTCAGATTTCATTAATCATAGGCATAATAAAAGTCCACAAATTTCATCATGTCTTTACCAATATGGCCAGGTCACGTGGCCTGCCTCGTTTTGAAAGCAGGATGCCATCTCGAATAGATACCATGTGACCCTCTCTACATGTACATGTAGGCCTTTTTCTTATCACGTGCAGAATTGTTTTCACGTGTTGCCTATTCTTTCCAAGTCGGCGACTGATTGGTGCCAAACACGTGGTCAGAATGGACCAATGAGACCGATAAGCAGCAAGGTTTTCCGAACATTCACGAGTATTCAGACCACGTTAGCGCTCGGCCCCCTCCGTGGAAACAGGTTTGATTTTATCGAGGGTGGTATATTGGACAGGGTCGAGTATGGGGCGAGCAAGGCCGGCACAGATATAAAGGGTCAAGACCCACAAGTGTCCCCCATACAATTACTGCCTCCACACAATGTCTGCAGATCAAGACACAATTCATGGCTCTGACTGGACAAAACTGCAATTTGTGCACACTCAGCAGTGGTATATGCCAGCACAGCAACTGGGTCCTCTTCCGCAAAGCTTGCCTTTGGCAAAAATATAAGTTGTTGTCCCTATATATTTGCCGTTTTTGTCATTTTCAATGAAAACAAATGCTCAATAAAGATTAAATTATAAACTAGGGATATGTCTGTTTTGGAGAGGGTGTTGTATGCAGGAAACTCCCGTTGCGTTAATCGGATGAGGATAATCGTATACAGGAAAGATGTATATGACGCTGTGTGTCTTAAGTGGGACATTTATACGTGGGGACATTATCTCCAATACAGCGCTCCCAGCATTCCAGGCATATATAACTTCTATTATGTGTGTTTATGACAATGCAGCAGTGCTGGTACCAGAAGCCATCTGAATAGTCAACAAATACAAGCATTCTGAGCATTTCTTTTTGCAGTAGGGGTTTGAATATTAATTTGGTAGCAATAAACCTCTTGCTTTCAAGTGACTCTCTACCCTGGAAGTTTGAGCTATCATAGGAAATTGGCCAATCTGTTCTCATTTCCTACACAGCCAGTATATAGCAGCATTGTCCAGTCTCACTTCTAATTTTATTCACAATTTATAATTGCAATCCATTTCAAAAAACAAATTTGATAGAAAAGAGCTTCTTCAAACCAATTGGTTTTTAAATGTATTTTGGTATTAAATCTTCTTACCATGAAATATTTTACTAATAATTTACGATTGCTTAAACCTACCGAGACGATATACCATGCCACACATATCATATTGGTTTTGCCAAGCTCCTAAATGTATCGCATATGAGCATATGTATACACTGCGGGTCTAACCACTGTGGACCTACTCACTGTGGGCCTAATTACTGCAGATCAAATTACTGTGGACCTACTCACTGTGGGTTTAATCACTGCACATCAATCCGCTGGACCAGCTCACTGTGGATCTAATCACTGCAGCTCTAGTCACTGTCAACTCACTGAGGAACTATTCGCTATGGACATTATATAGCCTCCTGCCTATATATCTGACCTGATATGGCATCCTGCTTATATATCTGACCTGATATGGCATTCCGCTTATATATCTGACCGGATATGGCCTCCTGCTTATATATCTGACCGGATATAGCCTCCTGCCTATATATCTGACCGGATATAGCCTCCTGCCTATATATCTGACCGGATATAGTCTCCTGCCTATATATCTGACCTGATATGGCATTCTGCTTATATATCTGACCTGATATGGCATTCCGCTTATATATCTGACCGGATATAGCCTCCTGCCTATATATTTGACCTGATATAGTCTTCTGTCTATATATCTCACCTGATATAGTCTTCTGTCTATATATCTGACCTGATATAGCATTCTGTCTATATATCTCACCTGATATAGTCTTCTGTCTATATATGTCACCTGATATAGTCCTCTGTCTATATATCTCACCTGATATAGTCTTCTGTCTGTATATCTCACCTGATATAGTCTTCTGTCTGTATATCTGACCTGATATAGCATTCTGTCTATATATCTCACCTGATATAGCCTCCTGCCTATATATTTGACCTAATTTAGCATTCTGTCTATATATTTCACCTGATATAGCCTCCTGCCTATATATTTCACCTGATATAGTCTTCTGTCTATATATCTGACCTGATATAGCATTTTGCCAATATATCTGACCGGATATAGCATTCTGCCATCATTTCTGACCTAATCCTGTTCATATATATGACCTAATATAGCCTCCAAAACATATATCGTATCACCTTTTGCTTATTACAGAATCAATTGCTCTGGGGTGATTAATGTGTAGTTTAAAACAACATTAATATGCCACCTGCCAATTTGAAATATGGTATGAGTTCACTGAATGAGCCATAATCGACAACATTACATCTGACCAAGTTTTAAAGATGCTTCACGCCTTGGGTGGAAATAAATAATTATTGCCCAAATCCGCCGGTTGATTACCCATACTAACAAGGTGCATGTTTAGCGCACATAATGACACATCCGGGGCTTCAACGTTATGCACATTTTACATGTTTAATCGGAACACAACCAAACTTCTTCCTTTTTCTCCCGAGTGAAAAGCAAATGTTTTTTGTTTAAACAGATGTGTGCTTGAGGTTCTTGGTTTTACCCATATGAATGCTTTTGCCTGATTTATTCATATGAAAAATAGTGTTTTGATTATGCAAACATTGATTACATCCAGAATATTAATTAAAAAACACAAAAAGTGCTTTTTAAATGATTATGCGGTTGTTTACATTTTGTTCGATGAATACACAAAGTGGGCCTTGTAACTTTTAATATTAAAATCAACGTAATTTCTGTCATAGGATGAGAAGGCAGCTTCTCAAAGCACACATCATATAAGCACCCTCTACACCAACCACCCCCACCCTGACCCTCTACACCAACCACACCCACCCCTACCCTCTACACCAACCACCCCCACCCTGACCCTCTACACCAACCACCCCCACCCCGACCCTCTACACCAACCATCCCCACCCTGACCCTCTACACCAACCACCCCCACCCTGACCCTCTACACCAACCACCCCCACCCTGACCCTCTACACCAACCACCCCCACCCTGACCCTCTACACCAACCACCCCCACCCTGACCCTCTACACCAACCACACCCACCCCTACCCTCTACACCAACCACCCCCACCCTGACCCTCTACACCAACCACACCCACCCCTACCCTCTACACCAACCACACCCACCCTGACCCTCAACTCTAACCACCCCCACCCATACCCTCTACACCAACCACCCCCATCCCGACCCTCTACACCAACCACCCCCATCCGGACCCTCTACACCAACCACCCCCACCCCGACCCTCTCCACCAACCACCCCCACCCCGACCCTCTCCACCAACCACCCCCACCCCGACCCTCTCCACCAACTATCCCCACCCCAACCCTCTCCACCAATCACCCCCACCCCGACCCTCTCCACCAACCACCCCCACCCAGAACTTCTACACCAACCACCCCCACCCCGACCCTCTCCACCAATCACCCCCACCCCGACCCTCTCCACCAATCACCCCCACCCCGACCCTCTCCACCAACCACCCCCACCCAGAACTTCTACACCAACCACCCCCACCCCGACCCTCTCCACCAATCACCCCCACCCCGACTCTCTCCACCAATCACCCCCACCCCGACCCTCTCCACCAACCACCCCCACCCCGACCCTCTCCACCAACTATCCCCACCCCAACTCTCTCCACCAATCACCCCCACCCCAACCCTCTCCACCAACCACCCCCACCCCGACCCTCTCCACCAACCAACAACCTTCTTTTCTCTGTATTTGATTTTACGTTGAGCTCACGTGATGTATCAATACATTTGGTCTGAATTGGGGATCTACTCCTAATGATTAGGCTTAGCATTTTGTGACATTAGTGAAAATGGAAAGTGTTGTCTTTAGCACGGTCTCCACCAGTGGAATGGTTTTCACGGAACATTAACAGTGAATCACGAATTCTGCAAGGAAACGGCCCATAAAGATAATTATCGCCAATATCTCATTCTATGGAACTGGATTGGTCAAAGTAGGGCGAGATAATCGAGTTCTCAAAAGGAATATTTGTTCTACTATGAGTCGTTTTGCAAATTAATTGGAGATGGTCCTCATGGTCAGCTGGCGATGCTGTACAATAGGTATATCTAGGCACGGCACGTCTGCCGCGCATGAATATAGCATAATCCTACCAGAGGCAATAAAACAGCATCTGTTAGGAGGACAGTGTGAGTTATATAACCTGAGAATCTGTACAGATAAATCACTCTTATATAAATCTGAAATAATTATCTCTGTCTCGCCGAGCCGACTTTGTTAATGGTGTGGCTTGTAGTGGTAACGCTGTTAGAGAAAAATGGGTAAGAATGTAACTACAAAACCGAGAGAATATGGGTGGAAATAAATCCTGATAACGGATGGATCGACGCAACAGGCAGAAAAGGGTCGAGACTATGTCTACACAACAAACAGACATTGATATAGAGTATGTCTACATAACAGAATGTGTCTACACAACAGAATGTGTCTACACAACAAACAGATATGGGTATAGAATATATTTACACAACAGAATGTGTCTACACAACAAACAGACATGGGTATAGAATATGTCTACACAACAGAATTTGTCTACACAACAAACATACATGGGTATAGAATATGTCTACACAACAGAATTTGTCTACACAACAAACAGAAAGGGGTCGAGACTATGTCTACACAAAGGACATGGGTATAGAATGTGTCTACATAACAGAATGTGTCTACATAACAAACTATGTCTACACAACAAACAGACATGGGTATAGAATATGCCTACACAACAGAATGTGTCTACAAAACAAATAGAAAAGTGTTTCGAATTTGTCTACACAACAGAATATAGACAGGACGAGGGTAAAAATGTGTCTATTTAACACATACATATGGGTTGAGACTGGGACTAAATAACAGATAAAGAGCGATTAAGAATGTCTGTATAACAGAGAGAAACATTTCTTTTATACCGCAACCATGCCCAAAGCATTGAGATGACTTTCTGTGATATATCCAGCTCCCCGTTACTACCGAGGAAGACAAAGAGATGCGGAAAAAACAAATTGTTATTAGAATATGCCGTTTCCAGTTGTATCTGAATTTAATTTCCAACTCACTGCCATGACAAATATTGAACAATGATGAAGCATAGTGTCAATGTTTTCTTTCTGTTAAGGGTGACCCATCTGCGCCATCTAGTCATTCCCTCTAATCCCTTTGACTCCTACACCGTCCGCCACACCCCCATTTCACCCCCACAGCACAGGTACCGGTATGAGACTTGCAGAAGAGAGCTGGATGCATCCATGCTGACATTGTGTGTAAGAATGGCAGGCAATTACTGGTGCCGTACAAGAGAACCGCTTCGCCCTTCATCCATCTTTCCTGCATTGATTATTTGCCTTCCCTTATACTCTGCCATCCTGACATATAATGCTTCAAATGATATTCTCTTTTTATCGGTTGAAGTGATGTCACTTCCGTTGGTTGAAGTAATGTCACTTCCGTTGGTTGAAGTAATGTTACTTCCATTGGTTGAAATATTTTTACTGACACTGCTTGAAAAAAACGTCACTTTTTTCACGTTGCTTGAAATAATATCACTTCCGCTGTTTATATTGATATCACTTACATTGGTTCAAATAATGTCACTGATGTTGGTTGAAATAATATTACTTCCATTGGTTGAAATATTGTCGCTCACATCAGTTGAAATAAAGACACTTATTTTTGTTTGAAAGAATGTAATTTATGCTGGTTGAAAAAAAGTCAAAGCCTCAAGCTAATAATAGTAGCAACCGCATAATCTTGGATGTTTTCCTTCCAATTTATTTAATTAGAAGATTTTCCAATATTGCCATCTGATTGTTAGTATACAATTTTTGGTTCATGTTGAATTGCCTGCCAGACTTTGCTGTTAATGTACACTGGCCAATGGAAAAATATATTTTTAGTTGCATCTAACCAAATGCATTGACCAGATGACAAAGGAAATATGGTTTGTAGCATCCTATATGAAACAAAAAACTAACATTAAATATAGATAAAATATAGGATCACATTCTACCTGCATGCCTAAGGTATTTAGACATGTATTGTCGGTGTCTTCGTTTCCATAATTAATGAAATATTAAACGAGTGAAAGAATAGGTAGTGGGGGTTTCCGTCAAACGTATCATATAATGGGGTAGAGTACATACACAGCAGTGAGACCCCTGCCTGGCCTGACAGTACAGTACTGAGTAGTTCTCATAGGAGTATATACACAGCAGTGAGATCCATGCCTGGCCTGACAGTCCAGTACTGAGTAGTTCCCATAGGAGTACATACACAGCAGTGAGACCCCTGCCTGGCCTGACAGTCCAGTACTGAGTAGGTCCCATAGGAGTACATACACAGCAGTGAGACCCCTGCCTGGCCTGACAGTACAGTACTGAGTAGTTCTCATAGGAGTACATACACAACAGTGAGATCCCTGCCTGCCCTGACAGTCCAGTACTGAGTAGTTCTCATAGGAGTACATACACAGCAGTGAGACCCCTGCCTGGCCTGACAGTCCAGTACTGAGTAGTTCTCATAGGAGTACATACACAGCAGTGAGACCCCTGCCTGGCCTGACAGTACAGTACTGAGTAGTTCTCATAGGAGTACATACATAGCAGTGAGACCCCTGCCTGGCCCGACAGTACAGTACTGAGTAGGTCCCATAGGAGTACATACACAGCAGTGAGACCCCTGCCTGGCCTGACAGTACAGTACTGAATAGTTCTCATAGGAGTACATACAGAACTCCTCAGTACTGTACTGTCAGACATTATGTAAATTGATGTCCGCATATTGCTCACACCTTTATATTCATTATAACGTACAACAGACCGGATATCCTGTGAGGAAAGTAAGGTAGAAAATGAATATTTCAATTTGTAGTGTGCAAAGATGCGAAAAACCATGCAATCTGCACATGTGATATTTATGTGTTGGGTTTTTTTTACAGAAATGTAACAACATATGAAATATATTTTGTACTTTAATAACACACACATTTGATATGCAGACATTTTTTAGTGGGTTAATTTTGAATACCTTGGAAAATGTGCATTCCTGTAATGAAATCCAACATTCAGTATTGCGTATTTTGGTGTTTGTATAGTATTATATTTCCCAGAATGCCGTGTGTAATTATGCCTCGTAGTACATTCATTATTTTATATTGTAATTAGGACTTGATAGGATGTGTTCCACTTAAAAAACGTTTAATTTAATATTTGATTAACATCTTTATTTGTTACGCAAAATTTAATTCCAGCAAATATGTTCTTTTATATTGATAATAATTGTGCAGTATAAGATGTTTATATGGTATGATAACTGGTGAACAATATATCAATTGGATTATTAATGATATAACATATAATCCGACTGGCACCCCGTTAATGTGAAGGTCAAGCTGGCTTAGGTTTGCAGTATCGATTGGAATATTGGAATATTGGAATATTTGGATTTATGGAATGTTTATTTCAGTAACAGAATATCATTTTTATTATCTTATTTTTGGTGCTTTAAGACAGTGTTCTGCGCCCATGAGATATTTTTCACAGATCACCCCTTTACCGAACTACTTTCAAAGATCATCCCTCTGCCGAACCAAATTATTAGTTTAATTTTTTTTTAATTAGTTTCATTTTTTATGGTTTTGGCGGAAGGATCTTACTGATGCAAAGGACGAGTGAGATTCTTTCACTAGAACTAATTAAAGAGATTTGCCAGGCTGAATACGGCATGAACCCATGCTCTTGTCTTTATCTCATACTTACCTACTGCAGATATATAATATAAAGCAGACCATGATGATGATGATGATGATGATGATGATGATGATGATGATGATGATGATGATGATGATGATGATGATGATGATGATGATGATGATGATGATGATGATGATGATGATTGACATGAATAGGGATAAGAGTTTCATTAATTAATTCAAACGCGGCATCTACTGTACCAATTGGGGTGATATTTGGAAGAAAAAGGTGAAATATTAAGAAAGGGACAGATCATACATTCCTTTTATTATTAGTCTGAATACCCAAAAACTAGTATTTCAAGCAATACAGAGGGAGGAGCTTAAAAAGGTAGCAGCAGGATTCCACTTTATTAACAAGAATGTCTTGGCTTTTTGCAAAGGAGTTTGTTTGTCAAAGTGAACCATTACTATACCAGAATGGGAAGGAATGAATCAGAGATTGGATTACATTTCATATTAAATTCTAAGGAAAGGGGAGAATTAACCATTGAAACACGATATGTTATTTTATGTTGCTTACAGTCAATCCATACTTTTTTTAAAGTTTGAAACTGCAATGTAATTATTATATAACATAAATCCTATTATATCATATCACATCGAAAACCACCAAGTGTAAAGTCGACAAAGATATACATCATTTATTGGTATGATATCAATATTGCCACTGACAGATGTTGTTTCTTGTTTTGAAGGTACCCTGTATTATTGATAGCATAAATTAAATCACTGTTAATTTTGGTTATGTTCACGCGGTTTGGGGTTTTCCCTGAGTATATACAAATATACATATACAAATACATGTTAATATTCGTGTCAAGTAGCTGAATGTGTAGATCAGGGAATACATGCGTAGATCAGGAAATACATGTGTAGAACATGGAATAGATGTGTAGATCAGGTAATATATGTGTAGATCAGGGAGTACATGTGTAGATCAGGGAATACATGTGTAGATCAGGTAACAAATGTGCAGAGCAGGGAATACATGTACAGAGCAGGGAATACATGTGTAGATCAGGGAATACATGTGTATGTCAGGGAATACATGTTTGGCTACAAACATGGTATATGTAGCCAAACATGTAGATTGGGGGAATAAGTAGCCAAATATTCGATAGTCTTTACCGCATCTTTGAGTTGAAGTGGAGAAAAGAAACCTTGATAGAGTGATACTTGGGCGATAACTACAGTTCCAAAACCGGCCGACCAGCTCAGGTAGTAGAGTAATAAAATATGTGCCTATCTTGACTGCATCAGAGGACGGGGGTGGCGGGTTCGACTCCCACTGCATAGCGTTACCTTCACACAAGTCAAATTGTCCGAAATTGTTGGAAGGGCCGTAAAAACACTATTTCAATACAGATTCAAAACTATATATGAAGAAATTGAAGGCCTACTCCGACCATAAGACACAGATATCTTATTGCCCCTTATACATACATAGTCCATCTTATAAAAGGGGAAGATTCACTCACAGTTAATGACATGATGGTGGATTGATTGCTTAAATCTTGGAGTAATTATGAATACTCTAAGCTTAAATCAACACATCTTAACAAGCAGTGTACACATCCACAACATATTTTTCTAATCATGTCTAAGGTTAGATTATAAATAAAACATTTTATCTTTGGTTTAAATTAAAAAATAAGCCACAAAAAGCACGTGAAATCCGCAGTAATCTTTGTATTTCTGTCACAGCGGTAGATTCATATTTATTTGCATTTGGAAATATTTACTCTGGTTTAAATATGTGTCATGTGAAGTACAATGAGTTTTTAGAAAATGAAGTGAAATCGATACATAAAATAGAAATGTTTATTTTACATATATAATCTGAGATATGTCTTAAATTACAATTAGCAACCTGCATAAGGTATGATTTAAAATTGCACCTCATAAGGTATACGTTATTTAAGTAACTCATATCTATTGTGTGTTGTAATTCTAGAAAGCTGTTTTTTCACTCATTAGTATCAATAGCATAACTAGGACTGCCACAGGGACTCGATTACTTTCCCCTTGCAGTTCCTGTCAGATATCTAAGAAGGTTTAATGTCACAGATGGCTTGAACACATAAAGTGTGTGATACAATGCCATCTCAGATAAGCTACAATGCCATTTCATATGATCTGTTTTTCAATGATATATCATATGAGCTGTGCGGCATGGCATCGGCCCCGGCCATGGCACAGTTGGTTATAGCATAAGCATATTAGCACCAGTTCCTCTGTCATGATCAAAAGGTTGTGGGTTCGATTCTCGGTCATGCCGAGAAAACATTTGTGTTACTCAGTGAACCTGGGGCTACCTTCTCTCTCTCATATCAGTCCCTGCCCCCAAAGGTATAATGCTGCGCACAGGATCAGTCGCAATTCATCAGTATTCATAAAAATCTGACTGTCCACTGATTGGTGAAAGAATATAGATAATTTGTTTTTGTACTGGCAGTTGTACTGATTGGTCAGTTTATGTGTCAGACACCTGATATCAGTTTATAACCTGAACTTGTGGAATTCCAAATTTAGATTAGTATCAAATATAGGGCAATGACTGCAGAGGTAGTAATTGAATACTTCCCATGTAATTTTAAAACCTGTCGTCCTTGTAAATCAGTCACCGGATGGGTTGACATTTCAAATATATGAATGTATTATAAATGTTCTGTAAAAAGAGCATGAAGAGTAAGATGAGAAATGTATGTCCCAAGCAGGTATTTAGTTGAGTCATCCCAGCATACAACCCGCTCCTAGTCAACTCACCCACCATTGCACCCACCATTGTTCTGTAGGCATGAAATGCACATTTGTCAGTGTTCAATTTCATACCTTCCACAAATAATTCAGAAGGGCGTCATGTAGCTTTCTCCTTGCACATGACAGAGACATCCTTCTTGTTATGGATAGCATTTTCTGCAGCACATTCTGCCGTATGACGGGGTGGACTTCTGAATAATTTCCTTGTGTGCTTGATTCCCGGGGACTTTGTCCAGCTTAGACATGACGCATTGTAGAGCTTCAAGCACACTCCGTAACTTTCTTTTAAGCTATTTTTTGTTGTGAATCTTGCTTTTACTAGAATCATAAAACGATATTTTACCTTTATTTTTTCTATACTTTCAGATTATATCTTTGGTAAGATGGATGACGTCAATATATCTAAGAAGGCATCGAGAATGAATCATATCCAAGGATATTTGATACGAACACAAAGGCCGTCTTGTCCTTGTGTATGTAGGGGACACAGCTTTGGTGCTTGATGTCTTTAATATCCTTAGATAATAGATTAGGTATGCCTAATCCGCGAAGCTGATGGAGAACCCAAAGGAATCTAATAATATGCCACAAGTGCTGTCAACTGCAGATGTCCCCTGGGAGACAGTCATGGTCACCATGACAACACCATTACCTGGGCCCCTATCACAAGATGGCCACAGTGCCCTTCAACTGGTCGCCGACAATGGAGTGTACAGCAATAATCTGACATATAGTCGCAACTGGACGGTGATTTTCTCGCAGGGAAGCGGCGGGGGCCGGGGTCTGACCGCCCTCGAGGCCATGCAGTACTTCGTGGAGATGATGGACTGGTACTTTCTTCCAACCATGGCTGCATTTGGCATACTCACTAACCTCATGACCTTCGTAATGACCCGAAACAGTCAAATGAGATGGATGACCTTGACCCCCTTTGTGTGCAGCCTCGCTGTGGCAGACTCCGGCTACTTGCTGTCTGCGGTGGTCACGTGGTTACAGAGGGTCCACCATATTGACATTATACGCTACCCTGGCATTTGTCAGATCACCATGTTTTTGTTGTTCACCTCTAGTTTTCTCTCCATCTGGTATGTCATCTGCATACAAGTGGACCGGTATATATCCATGTGGCATATCTCCAGAAGACCGATCCAAGCCTCAAATGTCAGGTCCAAATGGCTGGCCGGAGTTATTGGGGTTTTTGGTATTTTGTTATATGCCGTCCTCTTTTATCTAGTCGGGGTCACGACCCATCCAGTGACAGACATCGAAATATGTACATTCTTGCCAAAACATTACACCATCCTAAAAATATTCACAAAAGCAGACACGTTACTCTCTGCCGTTATGCCTTACTCCATGCTGCCCGTCATTAATAGCTTGATTCTTGTACAGGTACTTATCAAATACATGGGACTCAAAAGACACATTGCAAGTTCCTCCTCGGACTCGCCTTCAGCGCCAGCAGAAAGTAGTGAAGAGGCCACCACGTACATCAGTCGAGCCAAATCACAGATCCGAACTACAATATCCTTCCTCATTGTTGCCTCTGTTGTATGGGTGCTAAATATACCGACACAATCACTCAGAATTAGAGACTTCTTTAAGTTTGAACCAAACAAACCATTGACTAGAAAAGAGTATCTGTTTCAGCAGATATATAATTATCCCTATCATGCTAGTTTTGCCATTAAGTTCATGATGTACCTTGTGTCCAGTGCGATATTCAGAGACTCCGTGTTGGAGTGCTGCAGGGAGTGCACCTGTACCTGCTGCTGTTGTAAAACAGAGGAGAGGTCTAGCTATGATGCCTATGACCAGGCCCCCTCCACCCCACAGGAGAGAGACAGTCAGGTGTAGACCAGGCCCCCACAGGAGAGAGACAGTCAGGTGTAGACCAGGCCCCCACAGGACAGAGACAGTCAGGTGTAGACCAGGCCCCCACAGCACAGAGACAGTCAGGTGTAGACCAGGTCTCCTCCACCCCACAGGAGGGGGACAGTCGGGTGTAGACCAGGCCCCCTCCACCCCACAGGACAGAGACAGTCAGGTGTAGACCAGGTCTCCTCCACCCCACTGGAGAGAGACAGTCAGGTGTAGACCAGGCCTCCTACACCTCACAGGACAGAGACAGTCAGGTGTAGACCAGGCCCCCTCCGCCCCACTGGAGAGAGACAGTCAGGTGTAGACCAGGCCCCCTCCACCCCACAGGAGAGAGACAGCCAGGTGTAGACCAGGTCTCCTCCATCCCACAGGACAGAGACAGTCAGGTGTAGACCAGGCCCCCTCCACCCCACAGGAGAGAGACAGTCAGGTGTAGACCAGGCCCCCTCCACCCCACAGGAGAGAGACAGTCAGGTGTAGACCAGGCCCCCTCCACCCCACAGGAGAGAGACAGTCAGGGGTAGACCAGGCCCCCTCCACCCCACAGGAGAGAGACAGTCAGGTATAGACCAGGCCCCCTCCACCCCACAGGAGAGAGACAGTCAGGTGTAGACCAGGCCCCCTCCACCCCACAGGAGAGAGACAGCCAGGTGTAGACCAGGCCCCCTCCACCCCACAGGAGAGAGACAGTCAGGTGTAGACCAGGCCCCCTCCACCCCACAGGAGAGAGACAGTCAGGGGTAGACCAGGCCCCCTCCACCCCACAGGAGAGAGACAGTCAGGTATAGACCAGGCCCCCTCCACCCCACAGGAGAGAGACAGTCAGGTGTAGACCAGGCCCCCTCCACCCCACAGGAGAGAGACAGTCAGGTGTAGACCAGGCCCCCTCCACCCCACAGGAGAGAGACAGCCAGGTGTAGACCAGGCCCCCTCCACCCCACAGGAGAGAGATACAGTCAGGTGTAGACCAGGCCCCCACAGGACAGATACAGTCAGGTGTAGATCGGGCCCCCTCCATCCCACAGGAGAGAGACAGCCAGGTGTAGACCAGGCCCCCCCACAGGACAGATACAGTCGGATATTCCCAACATAGGTGACATACATGATCACCATTGGACCAAGGCAGTCAGATCAACCTAACATAGGTGAAGTGACACACGTTCAGATCTAATTTGAATAATATAATAACCTCAGGTCCAATAAGTGGGGAACATCCATTTGATAACCACAGGGCCATGTCATGATATGTTTGTTAAATAACGTCATCAAACCATGAATCAATTCAACCAAACTGTGTAAGAGATCATATGTATGTGATGTAAATATATTTGATTTAATGGACAAGTAGGAATTTTTCTGACAGCTAACAAAGAAACACCATATTTACTCCAAAAATGGAATGAGTAAAGTTTAAATCTGAGATGAATAAATTGTTTAATTTCATATGTTCCAAGCGTCTATTACTTGACAGCCATAAAATTAAACCGTTGATGCAAAAAGTTACAATTTACTAACAGAATGTAAGTTATTGTCAATCAGTTATTTCCATTGTCCAAAGTAAACATTATCTACCAGCAAAATGACACATGGAGGTAAATCGGTCCTAACACTTCCCACCAGCGTTTGATGACGGCACTGAGTTAATCTTACTCGAGACAACGGATAAGGCATAATGAAATGTCAAAAAAAAATATCTATTTTCATGTTTGTTTTGGTTTTGTATCCTTTTTTTCCTACAGAATTGGTAATATATGATCACATTGGCTTGTTTATATATACTGTATATATATATATATATATATATATATATATATATATATATATATATATATATATATATATATATATATATATATATATATATATATATGTATGATAAAATTTGTTATATATATATATATGATAATATTGGTTATATATTTGATAACAACGGTTAGATAAGATGACAATCAGAAATAGTAAACCATACAACATTGTCAACACTTCTATATTTCAATATCAAGTACCATTTATGTGAAAAAGTGGCTTTAATTCTAAAATTGATACCAAACTGGGAAGTTCATTGGCAATATTTGAGAATGATTTGGTTGTATGTCGTTTCCATGGAATTTTAGACTAAACTTTGTACTCATGTGATTTATGATAATCAAATAAAAAGTTTCTACCGGAAATATGAAGCTTGGTTATGATTAAGTGATGCAAGATGCCTTCACCCAGGCAAGATGATCCCAACCTGTGTGATATTAATGAATACATCTTACAGCCTGCACAGATCTGCTTTCCGTTTTAATGTTGAATTATTTGTGATAATGGGTGCTGGCCCTTATGAAATACGTCCAGTGAACACAATTTAGCGTGATGTTTTCCTTGTCCTTTATGATATATGACAAAAGAGCAATAAAAACATATTGCAAACATCTTGAGGCAAATAGTTGGTCTAAACTTTGTGACAGTTGTTCTGGAAGTAAATTATACAACAAGATAGAGCTGACAGAAGATTCTTTGCAGCAGAAACCTGGACCCAAGCTAATGCTTTCCACGCTTTATTCAATATGTATCACTCTGTGTCAAAATACAGGAAATTAACGTAAGAGTCAATAACCTCATAGAGTAACAGAGACATGAATCTGGGGAATATGATTTGAAAAAGAAAATGAATTTATGTTATTTTAATTCACGTATGGATAATTTCTATATAGAATTGTATATAAACTACATAATTGCATAAAACATCCAACAGATGTTTATCATTATTCAAAATACTGTCCATTTAAACCTCGTGGAATGCTTGCAATAACTGATGGCAATATTTTATCTTGGATGCTATGCCTTCAATACTGTATTTATAAGTGAATGTATTTATGTGTTCATATTTATCAAATTTAAAATGGGGAATGGAAGTAAGAACAGCCATGAGAGTGCTTGGGATGAATCAATTCTAGTTCAACTTAAATATGCTTTCTATTTACAGATCCAATTTGGTTCAATCTTCTACTTTGATATCCATTTAATTATGTGTACAAAGAATATATTCGTGATTTTTTTTTATTCGAATTTGGTCTCTGTCTTCCACTTGTTGCTCTACCCTCAAAAGGTTTTAGTCATCAAATTTGCATAGTGATGCATATTGTCACAGGTCTGGGGGTAGGGCTGCGTGAAGACCACAAACTCAATGCTGGTATGGGTGAGATACACTCAATGCCGGTATGGGTGAGATACACTCCAGAAACAATAAACTCGTTGACAATACAATTCTCCATTCTGATATATTCATTTATTCAATTCTCAACCTATTGAGAAGCTAGTGAACCGACAATAATATGAAATGGCAGAGGTGTACTCTCCTTTGCATCGGGCTCAGTATATAACCTATATTGAAGAGGCCTAGTAAAGCTGGGTAGCAGAGGTGCAAATTTAATATAAACCATAGTTTTGTCAATAATTGGAGTAAAAGATTTAACTTGCATTGTTTCAGGGCTGCATCTTGTTACAATGTAATCAAGATAATGACGTCAGACTGCCTTAATCATGAACCTTTGACCCCAGCACTTTATTAAGCATATTGAATAACCATGGTTATAAATTTTATGTAGTATGTAGATACACTAGTCCAGAAAAAATTGGTTAGTCCTGCCAATCAACAAAATTAAGATAGCCTAGTCCCTTAGGGGTTAACGACTTTCTTATTCCCATTCATATTATTGATAATTAAGCCTTATTATTCAATGCCATGCATGCAACAGTTAATATATAATAACATCCTACCAATGGGAAATAACTAGATTTACCTTAAAACAATTAACTATGACACAGTTCAAAGGTGGCTAAACATGAGAATTTACAATGCAATCATTGTTCAAAATGTGAAGTTATCCAATTTACAAAGACATCTAAAAATGATAATGTCCAGTTTTGAAACAATCCAATCAATACGTATACCCTCTGCAT
Source organism: Amphiduros pacificus (assembly GCA_949316495.1). Taxonomy (NCBI): domain Eukaryota; kingdom Metazoa; phylum Annelida; class Polychaeta; order Phyllodocida; family Hesionidae; genus Amphiduros; species Amphiduros pacificus. Next base: position 25,031,211 of record OX439009.1, on the reverse strand, counting down.
AAGTGTTCAAATGTCCTCATTGACACAATATCTATGTCAACAGCTGTGAAAACATAACCTTCCAATAAGATTTAATTCCAATACTTGTTCATAACACCAAATATTTCTCTACATTTATTCATTTCTCTTGGTCAGCCTTTTCTTTTTGTTCTCTTTCTTCTTTCCTTACATACTTTCATCTTTTTTTCACTCTTCGTTCTCTGTCTTTTTTCTTCACTCATCTTCCTTTTTTCTTGACCTTCTCTCTCCTTTGTCTCTTTCTTTCCATTCTCAATTTCTTTTCTTTTCTTTTGCTCTTCTTTCTCTGTTCTCTTTCTTTCTTTATACTTTTTCTCTTTTCTTGTTCTTTCTCTCTCTTTTGGTGGAAAGTTCGCACATTTCTACCATCAGATATTCTCCAAAATTGGACAATACATTGTTAGTTTTTTTGGTCACTGGTTTGTTTGTTTATTTGTTAGTTTAGGGTTGTACATCACTTTCAACATTATTCCAGTCATTTCGTGAAAAGACCCACTTGTAGCAGTTCACTGAATTCTCATGTCGCAGGTCTTTGACATCGACTTTGACAACCCACCCAATCACAGATTTACAAGTACAATGGGTTAACCCTTTAGGCACGGACCTCAGCTCATATGGGAAATTGTATCATGAATTCAATCTCGGCATGGCCGGGGATCGAACCCACAACCTTTGGATCACCACGGAGGAACTGGTCCTAATAAGCTGGCGCTCTAACCAACTGCGCCACGGCCCTTGGCCTTGGTCACTTGATCCTGGATCCCCCACTGGAATTCCACACATGGCTTATCTGGAAGAAGCATTGAGGTCAACTAGTGGGTTTGCAGTCTATGTTCTTCCCCTTGATCTGCTCTTGCTGTGGGTTTTTCGCCGTATCATCATGTTGCATTTGACGGACAGGGCTTGACACAGTTCACACCATTATGGAATATCTGCCAGTCGGTGGTATTGTTGCTTCAGCGTCACCACTCCTAACACTCCTAACTACAGGCCACATATATCACATTAGCCTGAAGCCCCTATATCACAGACCTGCAAAATAAAGCATTTCAATGTACCATACAGCTTCAGCCCCTTGCCTGGAAGAGAACCTTACAAGTCAAGTCATTTATCATATCTAATAAAAGTTCATAAGATGCTACAGCTTTGGTGTAATGTTTTGTGTAAGGTCACATAAGTACCCAGCCAAGTCGCCTTATTCACTATCTAGTAATAATTTCCTAGCATCTTAGTTTTGTCTCTGTATTTTAGCAGCAGGTGTTCCCAAACTAGCTCATGAACACTTTGCATGTGTCCCCTCAGATGTTCTACATATTCTCCATAGATGGCGTAGTTGTTCTGTATCAGAGGGTCCTAACATTACTTTTGTCGGTAATCTTGCTCCTCGTCCTAACTAGCATAAGAACTCATACCAGTAGCCTCATGGGAAGTTGAGTGAGATGGTGCTGCCAAGCATCCAAGGTGTTGATCCAACTCCCTTTGCTCTCCTTTGAGGAATTCTTTGATCACAGTAATCTTGCTGTGAGAATTGCCTGGAAATGTCCTAGATTTCTGGATTCATAATTCATGACTCATAATTCCAGGATGTGTTCAGCACGTGTAACTGCAGCTTGATCTGGTATAGCAAACACCTCCACCAATTTATTGATATGAACTGTTACCATCAAGATACAACAATTCCCATGAGGGGCTTCTGGAAGGGGATCAAGTACATCTGTGGCTAATCTGACCATTGGAGTGCCAACTCTCATTCTCCCAATGGTGCTCTGGGATGTTGAGTGGCGCCTTTGCTGACTTTACACTATAGTAATAGTGGTACAAATATAAAGCTTGCATTGTGTCTTATTCCTCAGATGTCCAGAAAAAAGAGAGTCATACACATGTGACTGGATTTCGTTTCCCAAATGTTTGGGGACAATACACTGATCCCGCTCTCCTGCTGCCCTCATTACACTCATAATATGCTGCCAAGCTGGACAACCCAGGCATTTGGTGTTAGCCCATTCTCAACCTTGCAAGACCTGTCCCATATCCCATTGCATGACCTGTCCCATATCCCATTGCAAGACCGGTACCTGTCCCATAGCCCATTGCAAGACCATTTCTAAGCATGATGCGTCTCATTGATGTAAGCATCTAAGTCCATATTTTGAGGTGTAACAGAAAGCAAACTCCTTTATCTGAATTAGAAAGTGTCTGTTCTTGTACAATAAAACAGGCCCATTTGGAGATGGTCAGATGACCATTGAGCCATGTCCCGCCCATTTACCATATTTCTGATGCATTAACTTATAACCTATAGGATTAAAATAGGTATTTATGAGCGGGTTCGCTTCAAAATGATAGTGGTTATTTGCCACTCATGATTTCCAACAGAAAACAAAAAAGTCGCTACCAGGTGGCACTTCAAGAAACCTTCACACGTCCATATTGAATGATACCGTAGCACAGGAGATGTTGACTTCATCACACCAGGAAATATGTAATATAATGTGCTGCTACAATGTGAACCAACCCAATCAAAAAATGACAAATCTGTGAGAAAGCAGGATGGTGACGTGGTTAACCTTCTATTCTCTGTTGCTCCTTGATAAATTCAGTCAGACCATGCCAGCACTTTGGTTCACCCTGTATTGTTTCTTGAAATATTAATTCATATCACCATCTATTCGTCCTTGGTATACCAATTACAGGGACCAGGTTAGCCCTCAACTGGTCTTTGATATATTCTGTTATAAAGACCTGACTTCCGGTGCCTAAAACCGCTGGGTATATGCTAGAAACGCACATCACTGTTTTTCTATCATAAAAAATTCAAGAATGTTATTTTGAAATCTTAAAGATATGAGACCACAATTGCTGGTAATGTGGGAGTTGAAAAGCACGAGAGAGTAAGTAAGAAAAGAAAAGAAAAGGGAAATGTGTTATAATCATTTCAAGAATAGTATTACCTTTCATGACCAGTGAAATAATTGAAACTTAATAATCAAATTTGTATAAACTGTTATGATGATATTTGTAAGATTTCACTTTACCAATTTGCCTCAGGTGTAAATCAAAGTTGATGTGAAATATTATAAGCGTATAACACGAGGCCATTAACACCATTGCCAAATATTTATCAGTGGGAGTTTGGTATATTCGTATCATGTCAGACAATTTTAAAGGAATTAATTACTTATGCCTATCTAGTTGGAACCAAGGAGTTACCTTTGTTCTTGGGTGACTGAGTATCATAAACAAGGTTTGCAATGTTGCCGTGTGGGCTGTCTTTGGTCATTAGGTGTTAGGTTCTGAATAGATTGTGAGGCAAAATTGGACTAACTTTCGGCACACCTTTGTACCATGTAAATTTGTACAGGCCTAACATCCGTACAGTGATCACATGGGTATGAGCGTATAATTAGACACTTTTAACAAAACACATATTCCCCAAATCTCTGTAAAATTGCTTGTGATCTCCGTGATCTAATGAAAGCTCCTAGAGAAAAGACAGATGTTTCAGGTTGCTACCAAATCATATCAAAAATGACCACCCATTTTACCCCAATCATTTGTATTCCTCTTTCATATTCTTGTCCGCACTTAAAACATATCTTTTACACCGTAAGTTGACATATGTGTGTAATGTACGAATTTTTGTGTGAAATTAAAAAATCTTTCATGCCCATGTGGATGGCCTTTTTTGTTTTATGATCCAAATATTATCAGTTTAACCATGACTTTTTCTTTTCCTTTTTCTCAATCTGACCGCCAAATATACAATAGGATCAAGGCTCCTCTCAGACCATCATCAGTGTACACTAATGGATTGATACTTTGAAGACGAATTCCACTGGAATATAGAAATATCAGAGGTAATTCAATTACCTGTGGTTATCATTTGAAAACAATATTTTTCTTCCAACATTCCTTCATAACAGTAAACAAGATAATATCAGAGATTGATATCTTATGAAACTTTGCTCAGTCATTTCAAAATAGCATGTCTGAAAGTGATTAAGATTATCAGCCTAAGATTGGAGACCAGGTCAAAGTTGTATCGCTTTATCATCTTAACCTGAGCTGTCCAGGTAACAATGTACAGGATACATATCAAGTGTCTTAATCAGGCCAGAGTCAGATATTCTTTGTCTTGCGCATTCCTTGTTCAGCCGGTAAGTAACATATGTTAAGTATTGGTATATTTTATCATACGCATTTAATATCTAAACTAAAAGCAATAAATAGTTTGATATTTAACACTTTGAGAATTAAGGGTTAGACAAATCGATGCAGTGCATGTCTCCTTGTAATTCAGGTAATGGTAGAGTAATGAACTTTGATAGCCAGGTGCGTATACCAAGGTCCCTGTAGGCGTATTGTGTATTTTAGTAGACAATGGGTGTTTGTGAATACCAAAAAAAGAGCTTCAAGGATACACATAATTAGTGTGTTTAAATATTAAAGTCACGTATAGGCCTAGCATAGTCACGCATTGGCCTAACATTATCATGCATTGGCCTAACATTGTCACTGATAGGCCTAGCATAGTCACGCATTGGCCTAACATTATCATGCATTGGCCTAACATTGTCACTGATAGGCCTAGCATAGTCACGCATTGGCCTAACATTATCATGCATTGGCCTAACATTGTCACTGATAGGCCTAGCATAGTCACGTATGGCCCTAACATTGTCATGCCAAATATTTACGGGTAGTGTTTATTATACAATTATCATTTCTTTTGTAAAACGTAATATTATTGGAAAAAATATTGGAAAAGAAAACACTGTGGCATAGAGCAGCAAATAAACAAATACATGAAAGTCTCTTTCGAATTTCACTTAGGTATACTTCATCAAATACACAAATACATCAAAGCCTCCTTCACTATGGTATACTTCATCAAATACACAAATACATCAAAGCCTCCTCCGCTATCTGATTAATATACACTGTCAATAAGATAAATTGATGACTCATTCACTTGTAATATTAACCGATGGGTCTGTCTTGCTGGTTAATCACCTGTTGATGCAACTGTCTTGCTGGTTAATCACCTGTTAATGCGACTGACTTGCTGGTTAATCACCTGTTAATGCGACTGTCTTGCTCATTAATCACCTGTTAATGTGACTGTATTGTTGGTTAATCACCTGTTAATGCGACTGTCTTGTTGGTTAATCACCTGTTAATGCGACTGTCTTGCTGATTAATCACCTGTTAATGCGACTGTCTTGCTGGTTAATCACCTGTTAATGCGCCTGTCTTGCTGGTTAATCATCTGTTAATGTGCCTGTCTTGCTGGTTAATCACCTGTTAATGCGACTGTCTTGCTGGTTAATCACCTGTTAATGCGCCTGTCTTGCTGGTTAATCATCTGTTAATGCGACTGTCCTGCTGGTTAATCACCTGTTAATGCGCCTGTCTTGCTGGTTAATCATCTGTTAATGTGCCTGTCTTGCTGGTTAATCACCTGTTAATGCGCCTGTCTTGCTGGTTAATCACCTGTTAATGCGACTGTCTTGCTGGTTAATCACCTGTTAATGTGCCTGTCTTGCTGGTTAATCACCTGTTAATGCGACTGTCTTGCTGGTTAATCACCTGTTAATGTGCCTGTCTTGCTGGTTAATCACCTGTTAATGCGCCTGTCTTGCTGGTTAATCACCTGTTAATGTGCCTGTCTTGCTGGTTAATCACCTGTTAATGCGCCTGTCTTGCTGGTTAATCACCTGTTAATATGCCCGTCTTGCTGGTTAATCACTTGTTAACATCAACCCACTTTTACTTTCTTCAGTGTCTTTCAAGTTGTGGCCTACGTTTACTTTAAATTTGATCTCGACCAATTCATCTGTAAAAATGAAAAAGGTATGATTACTTTTTGCAAACTATTAATATTTTGGGGGTCATTAAGTGATATGAATAAGATATGAACCGGATTAAATGTTGTTATTGTAACTATATTGCATGTAGAGTGATTCAGAATAAATCATTAAGAAAATCAAAGATCCAAACTTCAAGATATTTGCTGACTAGTTCTTTAGCGATTCTGTTTTAAGAGATGGAACAACAGTTTATAAAAGGACAATGTTCATATTCAGATTTATTACCTTGATATTACAAATGCTTTAGGATATTATACAGATATTACATTTCAGATAAAGGCAGCATTTGGTTATAAAGAAAGGAAGACCGACCATGATGGTTCCAAACTTGGTAAGATGTCAATCCTTGAAGAGACAATATGTTATGGAAGAGGAAACCAGAATAAGAAATGATGAAGAAAGTGAAATCAGACAAATATAATGGGGAAAGTGAAATCAGACAAATATAATGAGAAAAGTGAAATCAGACAAATATAATGAGAAAAGTGAAATCAGACAAATATAATGAGAAAAGTGAAATCAGACAAATATAATGAGGAAAGTGAAATCACACAAATATAATGAAGAAAGTGAAATCAGACAAATATAATAAGGAAAGTGAAATCAGACAAATATAATGAGAAAAGTGAAATCAGACAAATATAATGAGGAAAGTAAAATCAGACAAATATAATGAGGAAAGTGAAATCAGACAAATATAATGAGGAAAGTGAAAGCAGACAAATATAATGAGAAAAGTGAAATCAGACAAATATAATGAGGAAAGTAAAATCAGACAAATATAATGAGGAAAGTGAAATCAGACAAATATAATGAGGAAAGTGAAAGCAGACAAATATAATGAGGAAAGTGAAATCAGACAAATATAATGAAGAAAGTGAAATCAGACAAATATAATGAGGAAAGTGAAATCAGACAAATATAATGAGAAAAGTGAAATCAGACAAATATGATTTGGACAGACAAATATAATCAGGAAAGTGAAATCAGTCAAGGAAAGAGAAGACAAAAATAAGAAGGAAAATTAAATCAGACAAAGTTATCAAAGCAATGAGAAAAAGTGAAATCAGACAAAAGTAACGAGGAAAGATATGACAAAAAGATGGAGAAGTGAAATGCTATGATTAATGATTATATTAAAACTATGATTACTGCTATGTTTATAAGACGAACTAATTTTAAAATTATTATATTTATTTAAATGTGTGCCATATATATTGTGAGGAAATAATACTTTATATCCTTTTATATCATTAATGATATATCCTTTCAATGTTTGTTAATTTCTGTGATTAACACCTGTTTATGTTAAATCTCTATTTCATGGAATACCCGTTTGTGTGTTTCTCAGGAGGTGAAGTAAGTGGACATCGTATATACAATTCTTAAGGTTATTTATTTCATTCACTAAATGAGGTACACTGATATCGTGCAAGCATCTTTATCCCTCACATGGTGATTAATTAATGGTCTGATATTGTGGGGGAAATAATACCTTGAATCTTAGGATATTCCAGCCAATTGATTATTGACAATTCCTTGGGCATTGTAAGAATTAATTTTTATCTGACAAAGCAGACACCCTCTGATGATATAGTCACATTTTTATGTTTAATTTAAAAAAATATGGCTTGATCAGTATTTTCCCCTATTTTGTAAATAGTTTCTCAATTCATGCTAAAGTGAGCAATAATTTAACATATACATTTATACAACTATACACCTGACAAATTAAAATGTCTAAATGTAGTATCTGTTATTAGCAGGCTATGAATGCATGCTTTGACATGTCTTTTTAACACAACTCCGTGAATATTTATTCAGGATAAAGAGTCAACAACAAAACATCTCCACCCACAAAGGACACAATTGTATGATTACCGACAGCACACAGGTCAGTTCCATCATTTTTAATTATACCTAACTTACTTAGGAGACTCGTTTCAAAATAGGCGGGAATCTGTACAAATGTAATATTTTTTAGATCTGTTTGATTTTATCAGGTAAAGCAGACTGACCTTAAATTCCTCATAGTGAGATTTTAAAGTATTTAAGTATTTGAGTGTTTGTTATACTATATTTAATCCCTTTAAGGTACTTTTTGGCGGTAAAATTTCTATTTTTATTTTGATGAGTTTGGGACCGACCTTTCCGTAGTACATCACGTGATGTCAAATACAACGCTTTGTCAAAATTTCTTTCATCATTTCTTGCCAATTGATTGGGGAGTTATGATATAAACAAAAATAATTAGCCAAAAAAAGTTTTTGTAATATGTTCTGGAACACATTTGCATCTTGTAGAAGTACAATTAAACAGTGTCGAACATGCAGAACTTAAAAGAATTCTCGGACATATGGTGAGTTCTTTATATTTTAGATCTAGCAAATTGCCATTCCTTGGCTGCCAATCTATTCCCTTTTTATCAGTAACTGACCTGGTTGCGATTTTTGACTACCAGGGTATGTGTTCTTTCGTTTCATAAACTGTGTTGGTTGTGTTTTGTGGCAGCCGGAGAAAGTGTACCGCATGGGGGCATTGCCGAGAGGCCGTGCAGTGATCATGAATTGTGACTTCTTTCTACACATGAGGTACAGGGAGGGATCCCAGGCTGACGTCATCAAGCTTTGTTCCTTATTCAAGGCCCTTCACTTCGATGTTGATATTTGGGATTCAGCGTTGACTGCCAAGGTGGTTGCTATTGGATTTAAAGGCTGTTCTGTAACAATTGTAAAACCTGTTAATGGTATTTTTATGATTGTCCAATATAATTTATAAAAAAAAATCAGAAATCGGCCAAATTCAAAGCCAAAGGCTGAAATGATGTGTAGGCTGCATCATGACCTTTTAACCAACTAGAAAATGTTTGGATTGAGATGCCGGACCCCTGACATAGTTTGATATTTCCAGACCTCTAACATAATTTGATAATGTGCAAAATGTGCATTTTTAGGAATTAAAGAAGAAGGTGAAAGAGGAAGTGCGACACAGCGCGCATAGCGGAAGTGACGCATTCATCTTTACCATCATGAGTCACGGAAATAGAGGCGTGGTCTACACCATAGACGGCAAATCAAAGGATGAAAAAAAACACAACAAAATTGTCTTCACGCCTGTGGAAGGATACCTGGATATAGAGAGGGATATCTATCAGCAGTTCAATGGCATTAATTGTCCAAATCTACTTGGGAAACCTAAAATATTTCTAATTCAGGCTTGTCAAGGAGGTAATATATCTTCTATAAAAAACTATTTATGGCCCAAAAAGCGGAATACCAGACCTGTGTTATGTGTGTGAGTACATATCATATCTTTTCTAATTGAGCAATAATTGTAGCCTATTTTCATTGCTTCCCAACTAAACAGGTGAAAAGGCCAGAGGCATAGTGCAGGCAGACAGTAATGAACCTTTTGAAGCAGACCTGGAGACTGTGGAAAGTAGACCATCCCGCTTACATGAGGCCTCAGATATGCTAGTCATGTACTCCACTATACCAGGTAAGGACCATTACTAGTGAACCATTTCACTTACCTCAGATATGCTAGTCATGTACTCCACTATACCAGGTAAGGACCATTACTAGTGAACCATTTCACTTACCTCAGATATGCTAGTCATGTACTCCACTATACCAGGTAAGGACCATTACTAGTGAACCATTTCACTTACCTCAGGTGTGTAAGTCATGTGCTCCACTATACCAGGTAAGGCCCATTACTAGTGAACCATTTCACTTACCTCAGACATGCTAGTCATGTACTCCACTATACCAGGTAAGGTCCATTATTAGTGAACCATTTCACTTACCTCAGATGTGCTAGTCATGTACTCTGCTATATCAGGTAAGGCCCATTAATCCTACACTACGTTTCACTTCCATTTGCATTTCACCTATATATTGTTTGTATATTATAGAATAACATGTCAGATCAATTTTGTTTATACGAATAAAGATATCCAAAGTCCCATTTTAGTTCTATTTTATGTTATATATATATATTTCTCCTCCTAAAGGTTACTTATCTCTGAGGGACCCGGATCATGGCTCTTGGTTTGTACAGGATTTGGTAGATGTTTTCGCTGCTGAAGCACACCAAGAAGATGTTTCTACCATGATGACATATGCAAGTATAGTGACAGACTAAATGTAACACTATGACAACAAGTCTAAATATGTTGCTGATGATGTCTTCTTGATAAAAATAGAATTCATCTTTTAAAAGGTTGAAAGTAGAATTCATTTTTTTAAATCCGAAAGAGCAACACATATTGACATTTTTCTCTTAGATTTCCAAGATTTTGGGTACATACCGAAAAATCTAAGATGTGGCCCATAATCATTTGAAGTAGATAAAATTTGTGATTAGTGATAATTAATTTTAGAAAATCAGATTTTTGGTATCGATTTTAATTCTTATGCCTCATTGGAGGCAATCACCTTAAGGTATAAAGGTATTCATTCCAATATTGATAAACAATGCTCTTTTACTTTGACAGTTGAATAGAAAGATATGTGAAAGACAATCCCATTTAGGTGTGCAGATATGTAAGGAAGAAAAGATTGGAGTCAGAAAAAAGATTTATTTGCTTCCTGGGTACTTTTCTCCTCACCACAGAGAAGCTAGGAGCGGTTTCCTACACAGAGGATACACCACTCCTGCGCCTACAGGTTCATCAAAACCCATAAAAATGCCTCCCAGGTCGGCATCAAGTGGCAATCTAATGCAGATAGCCCACACTGGCTCATCAGAACCTACCAAACATAACATGCTTGTCATGTCAGCATCTAGTGATAATCTACTGCAGAGGGCATACACTGGGTCATCAGTTCCAGTACAAATACCTCATATTTCAGCATCTGATAGAAAACAAGACTTCAGCCAGTCACATGGTTTTAGGTCTTCACCAACTGAAGCTAGGAACGATGAACTTAGTTCCTCCCTTACTACTGAATCAAACTTAACAAGATGGCCAACGAAATATGCCACTCCCTCCAATACAGTCATGGCATCAAGCACAAAGAGTACTACGTCTAAATCAGGTTTGAATCTTTGAGATACCCAACAATGTAATGTGCATTTTGATTGATTGACATTATCGTCTACTAATATCTCCTCTGGGAATGACTTAAATGATAGCTTTTTAATCAATTTTACATATTCTTAATCAATGGTCAGGGGATCCAGGTGGCTCCATAATTTCAGGTCAACATTATATAGGGTAAGGTCAGACCTTACCCTATATAGAATCCCCCCTCTGGGTCAACTTGTTTAATATCCTAAATGTCTCAGACAACATACAAGGTAAAGGAGTAATAGTCAAGGAAATCTAGTGCATTCTAGTCCTCAACTTGGAATAAATTGCAACAGAAATTCCTCACCATAATGCAATTCTATGGGGTCTAAGAGTCCTAAGAATCTAAATAAGTGCAGAATATGCGATATTTGCAAAATCGAAAATGGCGGATTAATATCAACAATATTCCCATCTTTGCTCTTAGAAAATATTTATTTTTGCTTTTAGATTCTAAATTTGGGTTTTAGAACACAAGGATTTAATTGCAATACCATACATTTTGATTGAGTCAATAATAAACAATTATTAAATATACTCAATAGATATCCATATTTTGCAAATACTTTAATAATGTAATGGCGCCGATTATTGGCGATAGATTATCGATGTCATCAAATTGTCATACATCCCAATGAAATCCATGTGTTCTAAAAACTGTGATTTAAAATTTGAAACAAAATAATCTCTTCTGAGAGCAAAGATGTTGGAAAATAATGATTTTCGGTGCCCATCTTGAATTTCTGCAGATGTAGCACATTTCTACAGTTTGACATCATTATTCAAAAGAATCCTTGGGCCCATAATCCAAAGTTGAGAAACGCAGTCAAATATGTCTTCTGAGAACAAAAAATAGTGACAAAATTTGACGACCATCTTGGATTTATGTAAATATGTCATATGTCCTAAGACTTGAGAATTTGAGTACAGACTACATAAAAATGCATTTTGCTGATAAAAAAATAGGTTGCACTAGTTTACTTGAACTGTAATGAGCTTGGATATATTACATTAAGATTTTATCGTGAAATTAGTTTAATGTTATAATGTTGATGATGTGTTTAACTCTCCAGATACATTTCAAGGCTGTACCAAAGAGACGAGAACTGAGCGAGTGTGGCAGGTGGACTATGTAGGATGGCTTCAGGCATCATGTGCTCTGCACCCAGACGGATGGGCTGTTCTGATTGGTCGGCCATTTTGGGATGAACAGAAGCTCATATGTTTTGATGACTCCGGTCATCAGATTACCAGTATGTTCATCAAAGATTTGGATCTGCATAGACTTAGTGATATGGCTTACCATCCCGGTAAGGAGAAGCTGGTAGTGACGCAGAACAGAGGCCCTCAGAGAGGAGTGTGGGAGTTAGAACCTGCCACATTCACCCCCAGGAACCATGTGTCCATGGCACAGTCCATGAAGGAAGTGCATAACATATCCGTCATGGAGAATGGCAATATGCTAATCACTGGATTAAACACCAGGGATAAACCTACCTGGGGCATATACACATCGGATTACCAGGCACAAATAGTCAACACCACAGATGCTGCAAGGAGTTATGGACATATAACTGGTTGTGACGATGATCATATCTCTATTCAACATGGTTCAAATCAAATACACGTGTACGACAAAACCGGGGAACTGAAGCGCCACCTGAATTTGGAAGGGCAGGGTGATATCCTGGATTTGTGTGAGGACACGCTGGGCAATATTCTGGTAGCAAGGCAGTATGATAACACGGTCCAAGTATATAATCAGAATGGGCAGCATATCACAGATCTGGCTAAGATATCTGCCTATATGAGGACAGTCAGCATCAGGCATGATTACCTACTGCTAGGCAGTGGGAAATGGCTGGACTCTACGATTAGTATGTATCGTCTGAGCTGAACCTGCCACTTGTTGATATATAGGAAAGCCAGCATCGGGGTTTACCACTTTGAGCTGGGCTGTAACAAATGGCTGGACTCTACAATTAGCATGTATCATCTGAGCTGAACCTGCCACCTGTTGATATATAGGAAAGCCAGCATCAGGATTTACCACTTTGAGCTAGGCTGTAACAAATGGCTGGACTCAATCAGTATGTATCATCAAAGCTCAAAGCTGAACTTGCCACCTGACGTCTAAGTCGAAGATTGCTTACGTTTGTATCATAATATAAAATGATTGACCTCACTATGATAAGCAATTGCTTGAAATGCACTGGTGAGAAGAAGTGCCATGTTGTTTGATCTCCCAATGTGAAAGTGACCGGAAAACTAGAAAATCCAAACACAGTTTTATATTTATCTCTAATGAATCCCTGATTATATGTATTTTATTTTCAATTCTTTCAATGTGAACAATAACGTACAGTGATGTGACTTGTTGAGCAGTAAATTGATGATAACATGCACAGATGATTCATCATGTATTTTGTTCTATTTATAAATGGCATGTGTACTTATTAGTCTAATGATTGTTAATATATATATATATATATACCTTTTTTGTGTAAAAAAGTGTATGAATAAAATATTTTATAATAATATATATATATATAGTATATATATATATATATATATATATATATATATATATATATATATATATATATATATATATATATATATATATATATATATATATATATATATATATATATATATATATATATACCAAATAAATATACAAAATAAAGGACGAGCGTGAAGTTCTTTTGATATTTGATATTTGATATTTGACGTTTTTTTCAAAAGGTGTCAACAAGTATGTTTCAGTGTACCCTTTTGGGACATAGTGAAAAAAGTTATGTAAAAGGATATATATCCTGTAAAAAACGGGTATATCCTTTTTCCTGTGACAAATGAGTTTTTCAGTATGATCAATGGCCTTCTCAACCTTGTAGCACAGTATTAATTATTTATTATCAATATATTAATGGAGAATAACTGTATAAAACTTCATACTCTTTTGGTAATTGGGTAGAAACGTTATGAAATAGGATATATATCCTGTAAAACATGGAAATATACCTTTATATATGACAGTCACATTTTTTTGCATGTTAATGATTCCCAAGTATTGTTGCACAGTCTTCGCAATCATGGATATACTAATGGAGGGTTAGACATACTTGCTAGACATGTCTAGAACATATCCTGTGGCATTAGAATGCGAGGTAAATTATATGAGTAGGAGATATGGCCCTTTTCCCATGGCAAATGGAAAAAGCTACTATGACACATTCCGAGGGATTTGGCGCTGTCTTCGCAATCATGGATAAACTAATGGAGGTTTAGACATACTTGCTAGACATGTCTAGAACATATCCTGTGGCATTAGAATGCGAGGTAAATTATATGAGTAGGAGATATGGCCCTTTTCCCCTGGCAAATGGAAAAAAGCTAATATGTCACATTCCGGGGGATTTGGCACTGTCTTCACAATCATGGATTAACTAATGGAGGGTTAGACATACTTGCTAGACATGTCTAGAACATATCCTGTGGCATTAGAATGCGAGGTAAATTATATGAGTAGGAGATATAGCCCTTTTCCCATGGCAAATGGAAAAAAGCTAATATAACACATTCCGGGGGATTTGGCACTGTCTTCGCAATCATGGATTAACTAATGGAGGGTTAGACATACTTGCTAGACATGTCTAGAACATATCCTGTGGCTTTAGAATGCGAGGTAAATTATATGAGTAGGAGATATAGCCCTTCTCCCCTGGCAAATGGAAAAAAGCTAATATAACACATTTCGGGGGATTTGGCACAGTCTTCGCAATCATGGATTAACTAATGGAGGGTGAGACATACTTGCTAGACATGTCTAGAACATATCCTGTGGCATTAGAATGCGAGGTAAATTATATGAGTAGGAGATATGGCCCTTTTCCCCTGGCAAATGGAAAAAAGCTAATATGTCACATTCCGGGGGATTTGGCACTGTCTTCGCAATCATGGATTAACTAATGGAGGTTTAGACATACTTGCTAGACATGTCTAGAACATATCCTGTGGCATTAGAATGCGAGGTAAATTATATGAGTAGGAGATATGGCCCTTTTCCCATGGCAAATGGCAAATGGAAAAAAGCTAATATAACACATTCCGGGGGATTTGGCACTGTCTTCGCAATCATGGATTAACTAATGGAGGGTTAGACATACTTGCTAGACATGTCTAGAACATATCCTGTGGCATTAGAATGCGAGGTAAATTATATGAGTAGGAGATATAGCCCTTTTCCCATGGCAAATGGCAAATGGAAAAAAGCTAATATAACACATTCCGGGGGATTTGGCGCTGTCTTCACAATCATGGATTAACTAATGGAGGGTTAGACATACTTGCTAGACATGTCTAGAACATATCCTGTGGCATTAGAATGCGAGGTAAATTATATGAGTAGGAGATATAGCCCTTTTCCCCTGGCAAATGGAAAAAAGCTAATATAACGCATTCCGGGGGATTTGGCACTGTCTTCGCAATCATGGATTAACTAATGGAGGGTTAGACATACTTGCTAGACAAGTCTAGAACATATCCTGTGGCCTTAGAATGCGAGGTAAATTATATGAGTAGGAGATATAGCCCTTTTCCCATGGCAAATGGCAAATGGAAAAAAGCTAATATAACACATTCCGGGGGATTTGGCGCTGTCTTCGCAATCATGGATTAACTAATGGAGGGTTAGACATACTTGCTAGACATGTCTAGAACATATCCTGTAGCATTAAAATGCAAGGAAAAATGTTTAAAAGAATTTATGGCCATTTTCCCATGGCAAATTGGTTAGAGCGCCAGCTTATTAGCACCAGTTCCTCTGTGGTGATCCAAAGGTCTTGGGTTCGAACTCCGGCCGTGCCGGGATTGAATTCATGATACAATTTCCCACATTTTACATAAATAGATATAAAGAAATTAAATCTATGAAAAATCCTATGAATAATCCTGTGGCCTAAAAATCAAAAGCAAATTCAGGGTTCAATATCTACATCTTGAAAGTGGACATTCCGACCCAACACTGTGAAGACAGTGCCAAAACATTCAGAAATTATGATATTCGATTATCTTCAAATTTGCCAAGGGAAAAGGGCCATATCTTCTACTAAACATTTTTTCTTGCATTTTAATACCACAGGCTATATTCTAGACATGTCTAGCAAGCATGTGTTACTCTTCATTAGTATATTCATGGTTACGAAGACAGTGCCAAAACATTTAGAATGTAAGATATTCGATATCTTCAATTTGCCATGTGAAAATGGCCTTAAATTCTTCTAAACATTTTTCCTTGCATTTTAATGCTACAGGCTATGTTCTAGGCATGTCTAGCAAGTAATTTGACCCTCCATTAATATATCCATGGTTGCGAAGACAGTGCCAAATCCCCCATAATGTACAAGAAACATTTTTTTCAATTTGCCAGGGGAAAAGGGCCATATCTCCTACTCATATAATTTACCTCGCATTCTAATGCCACAGGATATGTTCTAGACATGTCTAGCAAGTATGTCTAACCCTCCATTAGTTTATCCATGATTGCGAAGACAGTGCCAAATCCCCCGGAATGTGTTATATTAGCTTTTTTCCATTTGCCATGGGAAAAGGGCTATATCTCCTACTCATATAATTTACCTCGCATTCTAATGCCACAGGATATGTTCTAGACATGTCTAGCAAGTATGTCTAACCCTCCATTAGTTAATCCATGATTGCGAAGACAGTGCCAAATCCCCCGGAATGTGTTATATTAGCTTTTTTCCATTTGCCATGGGAAAAGGGCCATATCTCCTACTCATATAATTTACCTCGCATTCTAATGCCACAGGATATGTTCTAGACATGTCTAGCAAGTATGTCTAACCCTCCATTAGTTAATCCATGATTGCGAAGAAAGTGCTAAATCCCATGGAATGTGACATATTAGCTTTTTTCCATTTGCCATGGTAAAAGGGCCATATCTCCTACTCATATAATTTACCTCGCATTCTAATGCCACAGGATATGTTCTAGACATGTCTAGCAAGTATGTCTAACCCTGCATTAGTTAATCCATGATTGCGAAGACAGCGCCAAATCCCCCGGAATGTGTTATATTAGCTTTTTTCCATTTGCCATTTGCCATGGGAAAAGGGCTTTATCTCCTACTCATATAATTTACCTCGCATTCTAAGGCCACAGGATATGTTCTAGACATGTCTAGCAAGTATGTCTAACCCTCCATTAGTTAATCCATGATTGCGAAGACAGTGCCAAATCCCTCGGAATGTGACATATTAGCTTTTTTCCATTTGCCATGGGAAAAGGGCTATATCTCCTACTCATATAATTTACCTCGCATTCTAATGCCACAGGATATGTTCTAGACATGTCTAGCAAGTATGTCTAACCCTCCATTAGTTAATCCATGATTGCGAAGACAGTGCCAAATCCCCCGGAATGCGTTATATTAGCTTTTTTCCATTTGCCATGGGAAAAGGGCTATATCTACTACTCATATAATTTACCTTGCATTCTAATGCCACAGGATATGTTCTAGACATGTCTAGCAAGTATGTCTAACCCTCCATTAGTTAATCCATGATTGCGAAGACAGTGCCAAATCCCCCGGAATGCGTTATATTAGCTTTTTTCCATTTGCCATGGGAAAAGGGCTATATCTACTACTCATATAATTTACCTCGCATTCTAATGCCACAGGATATGTTCTAGACATGTCTAGCAAGTATGTCTAACCCTCCATTAGTTAATCCATGATTGCGAAGATAGCGCCAAATCCCCCGGAATGTGTTATATTAGCTTTTTTCCATTTGCCATTTGCCATGGGAAAAGGGCTTTATCTCCTACTCATATAATTTACCTCGCATTCTAAGGCCACAGGATATGTTCTAGACATGTCTAGCAAGTATGTCTCACCCTCCATTAGTTAATCCATGATTGCGAAGACAGTGCCAAATCCCTCGGAATGTGACATATTAGCTTTTTTCCATTTGCCATGGGAAAAGGGCTATATCTCCTACTCATATAATTTACCTCGCATTCTAATGCCACAGGATATGTTCTAGACATGTCTAGCAAGTATGTCTAACCCTCCATTAGTTAATCCATGATTGCGAAGACAGTGCCAAATCCCCCGGAATGCGTTATATTAGCTTTTTTCCATTTGCCATGGGAAAAGGGCTATATCTACTACTCATATAATTTACCTCGCATTCTAATGCCACAGGATATGTTCTAGACATGTCTAGCAAGTATGTCTAACCCTCCATTAGTTAATCCATGATTGCGAAGATAGCGCCAAATCCCCCGGAATGTGTTATATTAGCTTTTTTCTATATCCCAGGGGAAAAGGGCCATATCTCCTACTCATATAATTTACCTCGCATTCTAATGCCACAGGATATGTTCTAGACATGTCTAGCAAGTATGTCTAACCCTCCATTAGTTAATCCATGATTGCGAAGACAGCGCCAAATCCCCCGAAGTGTGTTATATTAGCTTTTTTCCATTTGCCATGGGAAAAGGGCCATATCTCCTACTCATATAATTTACCTCGCATTCTAATGCCACAGGATATGTTCTAGACATGTCTAGCAAGTATGTCTAACCCTCCATTAGTTAATACATGATTGCGAAGATAGCGCCAAATCCCCCGGAATGTGTTATATTAGCTTTTTTCTATATCCCATGGGAAAAGGGCCATATCTCCTACTCATATAATTTACCTCGCATTCTAATGCCACAGGATATGTTCTAGACATGTCTAGCAAGTATGTCTAACCCTCCATTAGTTAATCCATGATTGCGAAGACAGTGCCAAATCCCTCGGAACGTGACATATTAGCTTTTTTCCATTTGCCATGGGAAAAGGGCCATATCTCCTACTCATATAATTTACCTCGCATTCTAATGCCACAGGATATGTTCTAGACATGTCTAGCAAGTATGTCTAACCGTCCATTAGTTAATCCATGATTGCGAAGACAGCACCAAATCCCCCGGAATGTGACATATTAACTTTTTTCCATTTGTCATGGGAAAAGGGCCATATCTCCTACTCATATAATTTACCTCGCATTCTAATGCCACAGGATATGTTCTAGACATGTCTAGCAAGTATGTCTAACCCTCCATTAGTTAATCCATGATTGCGAAGACAGCGCCAAATCCCCCGGAATGTGTTATATTAGCTTTTTTCCATTTGCCATTTGCCATGGGAAAAGGGCTTTATCTCCTAGTCATATAATTTACCTCGCATTCTAAGGCCACAGGATATGTTCTAGACATGTCTAGCAAGTATGTCTAACCCTCCATTAGTTAATCCATGATTGCGAAGACAGTGCCAAATCCCTCGGAATGTGACATATTAGCTTTTTTCCATTTGCCATGGGAAAAGGGCTATATCTCCTACTCATATAATTTACCTCGCATTCTAATGCCACAGGATATGTTCTAGACATGTCTAGCAAGTATGTCTAACCCTCCATTAGTTAAACCATGATTGCGAAGACAGTGCCAAATCCCCCGGAATGCGTTATATTAGCTTTTTTCCATTTGCCATGGGAAAAATGCTATATCTCCTACTCATATAATTTACCTCGCATTCTAATGCCACAGGATATGTTCTAGACATGTCTAGCAAGTATGTCTCACCCTCCATTAGTTAATCCATGATTGCGAAGACAGTGCCAAATCCCCCGGAATGTGTTACATTAGCTTTTTTCCATTTGCCATTTGCCATGGGAAAAGGGCCATATCTCCTACTCATATAATTTACCTCGCATTCTAATGCCACAGGATATGTTCTAGACATGTCTAGCAAGTATGTCTAACCCTCCATTAGTTAATCCATGATTGCGAAGACAGTGACAAATCCCCCGGAATGTGATATATTAGCTTTTTTCCATTTGCCATGGCAAAAGGGCCATATCTCCTACTAATATAATTTACCTCGCATTCTAATGCCACAGGATATGTTCTAGACATGTCTAGCAAGTATGTCTAACCCTCCATTAGTTAATCCATGATTGCGAAGACAGTGCCAAATCCCCCGGAATGTGACATATTAGCTTTTTTCCATTTGCCAGGGGAAAAGGGCCATATCTCCTACTCATATAATTTACCTCGCATTCTAATGCCACAGGATATGTTCTAGACATGTCTAGCAAGTATGTCTAACCCTCCATTAGTTAAACCATGATTGCGAAGACAGTGCCAAATCCCCCGGAATGTGTTATATTAGCTTTTTTCCATTTGCCATTTGCCATGGGAAAAGGGCTTTATCTCCTAGTCATATAATTTACCTCGCATTCTAAGGCCACAGGATATGTTCTAGACATGTCTAGCAAGTATGTCTAACCCTCCATTAGTTAATCCATGATTGCGAAGACAGTGCCAAATCCCCCGGAATGCGTTATATTAGCTTTTTTCCATTTGCCATGGGAAAAGGGCTATATCTACTACTCATATAATTTACCTCGCATTCTAATGCCACAGGATATGTTCTAGACATGTCTAGCAAGTATGTCTAACCCTCCATTAGTTAATCCATGATTGCGAAGATAGCGCCAAATCCCCCGGAATGTGTTATATTAGCTTTTTTCCATTTGCCATTTGCCATGGGAAAAGGGCTTTATCTCCTACTCATATAATTTACCTCGCATTCTAAGGCCACAGGATATGTTCTAGACATGTCTAGCAAGTATGTCTCACCCTCCATTAGTTAATCCATGATTGCGAAGACAGTGCCAAATCCCTCGGAATGTGACATATTAGCTTTTTTCCATTTGCCATGGGAAAAGGGCTATATCTCCTACTCATATAATTTACCTCGCATTCTAATGCCACAGGATATGTTCTAGACATGTCTAGCAAGTATGTCTAACCCTCCATTAGTTAATCCATGATTGCGAAGACAGTGCCAAATCCCCCGGAATGCGTTATATTAGCTTTTTTCCATTTGCCATGGGAAAAGGGCTATATCTACTACTCATATAATTTACCTCGCATTCTAATGCCACAGGATATGTTCTAGACATGTCTAGCAAGTATGTCTAACCCTCCATTAGTTAATCCATGATTGCGAAGATAGCGCCAAATCCCCCGGAATGTGTTATATTAGCTTTTTTCTATATCCCAGGGGAAAAGGGCCATATCTCCTACTCATATAATTTACCTCGCATTCTAATGCCACAGGATATGTTCTAGACATGTCTAGCAAGTATGTCTAACCCTCCATTAGTTAATCCATGATTGCGAAGACAGCGCCAAATCCCCCGAAGTGTGTTATATTAGCTTTTTTCCATTTGCCATGGGAAAAGGGCCATATCTCCTACTCATATAATTTACCTCGCATTCTAATGCCACAGGATATGTTCTAGACATGTCTAGGAAGTATGTCTAATCCTCCATCAGTTAATACATGATTGCGAAGATAGCGCCAAATCCCCCGGAATGTGTTATATTAGCTTTTTTCTATATCCCATGGGAAAAGGGCCATATCTCCTACTCATATAATTTACCTCGCATTCTAATGCCACAGGATATGTTCTAGACATGTCTAGCAAGTATGTCTAACCCTCCATTAGTTAATCCATGATTGCGAAGACAGTGCCAAATCCCTCGGAATGTGACATATTAGCTTTTTTCCATTTGCCATGGGAAAAGGGCCATATCTCCTACTCATATAATTTACCTCGCATTCTAATGCCACAGGATATGTTCTAGACATGTCTAGCAAGTATGTCTAACCGTCCATTAGTTAATCCATGATTGCGAAGACAGCGCCAAATCCCCCGGAATGTGACATATTAACTTTTTTCCATTTGTCATGGGAAAAGGGCCATATCTCCTACTCATATAATTTACCTCGCATTCTAATGCCACAGGATATGTTCTAGACATGTCTAGCAAGTATGTCTAACCCTCCATTAGTTAATCCATGATTGCGAAGACAGCGCCAAATCCCCCGGAATGTGTTATATTAGCTTTTTTCCATTTGCCATTTGCCATGGGAAAAGGGCTTTATCTCCTAGTCATATAATTTACCTCGCATTCTAAGGCCACAGGATATGTTCTAGACATGTCTACCAAGTATGTCTAAGGCCCCATTAGTCAATCAAAAGTCCTTTTAGTACTCTCCCCCCTCCCCAACCTCATACCAGTCAGTAGGTCGAATATATTGACTTTGCCAGGGAAAAAGGGCTATTCCATTGAACTCAGATTTATGCTCTCATATTGAGGGGGCTAGACGTAATCTAGACATGTCTACCAAGTATGTCTAAGGCCCCATTAGTCAATCAAAAGTCCTTTTAGTACTCTCCATCCCTCCTCCCCAACCTCATACCAGTCAGTAGGTCGAATATATTTGCTTTGCCAGGGGAAAAGGGCTATTCCATTGAACTCAGATTTATGCTCTCATATTGAGGGGGCTAGACATAATCTAGACATGTCTACCAAGTATGTCTAAGGCCCCATTAGTCAATCAAAAGTCTTTTTAGTACTATCTTCCCCCCCCCCCCTCCACAACCTCATACCAGTCAGTAGGTCGAATATATTGACTTTGTCAGGGGAATAGGGCTATTCCATTGAACTCAGATTTATGCTCTCATATTGAGGGGGCTAGACATAATCTAGACATGTCTACCAAGTATGTCTAAGGCCCCATTAGTCAATCAAAAGTCTTTTTAGTACTCTCCCCCCACCACAACCTCATACTAGTCAGTAGGTCGAATATATTGACTTTGCCAGGGGAAAAGGGCTATTCCATTGAACTTAGATTTATGCTCTCATATTGAGGGGGCAAGA
Organism: Amphiduros pacificus; assembly: GCA_949316495.1. Classification (NCBI taxonomy): domain Eukaryota; kingdom Metazoa; phylum Annelida; class Polychaeta; order Phyllodocida; family Hesionidae; genus Amphiduros; species Amphiduros pacificus. Next base: position 25,008,438 of record OX439009.1, on the reverse strand, counting down.
CGTAATCTAGACATGTCTACCAAGTATGTCTAAGGCCCCATTAGTCAATCAAAAGTCCTTTTAGTACTCTCCATCCCTCCTCCCCAACCTCATACCAGTCAGTAGGTCGAATATATTGACTTTGTCAGGGGAAAAGGGCTATTCCATTGAACTCAGATTTATGCTCTCATATTTAGGGGGCTAGACATAATCTAGACATGTCTACCAAGTATGTCTAAGGCCCCATTAGTCAATCAAAAGTCCTTTTAGTACTCTCCCCCCCTCCCCAACCTCATACCAGTCACTAGGTCGAATATATTGACTTTGCCAGGGGAAAAGGGCTATTCCATTGAACTCAGATTTATGCTCTCATATTGAGGGGGCTAGACATAATCTAGACATGTCTACCAAGTATGTCTAAGGCCCCATTAGTCAATCAAAAGTCCTTTTAGTACTCTCCCCCCCCTCCCCAACCTCATACCAGTCACTAGGTCGAATATATTGACTTTGCCAGGGGAAAAGGGCTATTCCATTGAACTCAGATTTATGCTCTCATATTGAGGGGGCTAGACGTAATCTAGACATGTCTACCAAGTATGTCTAAGGCCCCATTAGTCAATCAAAAGTCCTTTTAGTACTCTCCATCCCTCCTCCCCAACCTCATACCAGTCAGTAGGTCGAATATATTGACTTTGTCAGGGGAAAAGGGCTATTCCATTGAACTCAGATTTATGTTCTCATATTGAGGGGGCTAGACATAATCTAGACATGTCTACCAAGTATGTCTAAGGCCCCATTAGTCAATCAAAAGTCCTTTTAGTACTCTCCCCCCCTCCCCAACCTCATACCAGTCAGTAGGTCGAATATATTGACTTTGCCAGGGAAAAAGGGCTATTCCATTGAACTCAGATTTATGCTCTCATATTGAGGGGGCTAGACGTAATCTAGACATGTCTACCAAGTATGTCTAAGGCCCCATTAGTCAATCAAAAGTCCTTTTAGTACTCTCCCCCCTCCCCAACCTCATACCAGTCAGTAGGTCGAATATATTGACTTTGCCAGGGGAAAAGGGCTATTCCATTGAACTCAGATTTATGCTCTCATATTGAGGGGGCTAGACGTAATCTAGACATGTCTACCAAGTATGTCTAAGGCCCCATTAGTCAATCAAAAGTCCTTTTAGTACTCTCCCCCCCTCCCCAACCTCATACCAGTCAGTAGGTCGAATATATTTGCTTTGCCAGGGGAAAAGGGCTATTCCATTGAACTCAGATTTATGCTCTCATATTGAGGGGGCTAGACATAATCTAGACATGTCTACCAAGTATGTCTAAGGCCCCATTAGTCAATCAAAAGTCCTTTTAGTACTCTCCCCCCCCTCCCCAACCTCATACCAGTCAGTTGGTCGAATATATTGACTTTGCCAGGGGAAAAGGGCTATTCCATTGAACTCAGATTTATGCTCTCATATTGAGGGGGCTAGACATAATCTAGACATGTCTACCAAGTATGTCTAAGGCCCCATTAGTCAATCAAAAGTCTTTTTAGTACTATCTTCCCCCCCCCCCTCCACAACCTCATACCAGTCAGTAGGTCGAATATATTGACTTTGTCAGGGGAATAGGGCTATTCCATTGAACTCAGATTTATGCTCTCATATTGAGGGGGCTAGACATAATCTAGACATGTCTACCAAGTATGTCTAAGGCCCCATTAGTCAATCAAAAGTCTTTTTAGTACTCTCCCCCCACCACAACCTCATACTAGTCAGTAGGTCGAATATATTGACTTTGCCAGGGGAAAAGGGCTATATCTCCTACTCATATAATTTACCTCGCATTCTAATGCCACAGGATATGTTCTAGACATGTCTAGCAAGTATGTCTAACCCTCCATTAGTTAATCCATGATTGCGAAGACAGTGCCAAATCCCCCGGAATGCGTTATATTAGCTTTTTTCCATTTGCCATGGGAAAAGGGCTATATCTACTACTCATATAATTTACCTCGCATTCTAATGCCACAGGATATGTTCTAGACATGTCTAGCAAGTATGTCTAACCCTCCATTAGTTAATCCATGATTGCGAAGATAGCGCCAAATCCCCCGGAATGTGTTATATTAGCTTTTTTCTATATCCCAGGGGAAAAGGGCCATATCTCCTACTCATATAATTTACCTCGCATTCTAATGCCACAGGATATGTTCTAGACATGTCTAGCAAGTATGTCTAACCCTCCATTAGTTAATCCATGATTGCGAAGACAGCGCCAAATCCCCCGAAGTGTGTTATATTAGCTTTTTTCCATTTGCCATGGGAAAAGGGCCATATCTCCTACTCATATAATTTACCTCGCATTCTAATGCCACAGGATATGTTCTAGACATGTCTAGGAAGTATGTCTAATCCTCCATCAGTTAATACATGATTGCGAAGATAGCGCCAAATCCCCCGGAATGTGTTATATTAGCTTTTTTCTATATCCCATGGGAAAAGGGCCATATCTCCTACTCATATAATTTACCTCGCATTCTAATGCCACAGGATATGTTCTAGACATGTCTAGCAAGTATGTCTAACCCTCCATTAGTTAATCCATGATTGTGAAGACAGTGCCAAATCCCTCGGAATGTGACATATTAGCTTTTTTCCATTTGCCATGGGAAAAGGGCCATATCTCCTACTCATATAATTTACCTCGCATTCTAATGCCACAGGATATGTTCTAGACATGTCTAGCAAGTATGTCTAACCGTCCATTAGTTAATCCATGATTGCGAAGACAGCGCCAAATCCCCCGGAATGTGACATATTAACTTTTTTCCATTTGTCATGGGAAAAGGGCCATATCTCCTACTCATATAATTTACCTCGCATTCTAATGCCACAGGATATGTTCTAGACATGTCTAGCAAGTATGTCTAACCCTCCATTAGTTAATCCATGATTGCGAAGACAGCGCCAAATCCCCCGGAATGTGTTATATTAGCTTTTTTCCATTTGCCATTTGCCATGGGAAAAGGGCTTTATCTCCTAGTCATATAATTTACCTCGCATTCTAAGGCCACAGGATATGTTCTAGACATGTCTAGCAAGTATGTCTAACCCTCCATTAGTTAATCCATGATTGCGAAGACAGTGCCAAATCCCTCGGAATGTGACATATTAGCTTTTTTCCATTTGCCATGGGAAAAGGGCTATATCTCCTACTCATATAATTTACCTCGCATTCTAATGCCACAGGATATGTTCTAGACATGTCTAGCAAGTATGTCTAACCCTCCATTAGTTAAACCATGATTGCGAAGACAGTGCCAAATCCCCCGGAATGCGTTATATTAGCTTTTTTCCATTTGCCATGGGAAAAATGCTATATCTCCTACTCATATAATTTACCTCGCATTCTAATGCCACAGGATATGTTCTAGACATGTCTAGCAAGTATGTCTCACCCTCCATTAGTTAATCCATGATTGCGAAGACAGTGCCAAATCCCCCGGAATGTGTTACATTAGCTTTTTTCCATTTGCCATTTGCCATGGGAAAAGGGCCATATCTCCTACTCATATAATTTACCTCGCATTCTAATGCCACAGGATATGTTCTAGACATGTCTACCAAGTATGTCTAAGGCCCCATTAGTCAATCAAAAGTCCTTTTAGTACTCTCCATCCCTCCTCCCCAACCTCATACCAGTTAGTAGGTCGAATATATTGACTTTGTCAGGGGAAAAGGGCTATTCCATTGAACTCAGATTTATGCTCTCATATTGAGGGGGCTAGACATAATCTAGACATGTCTACCAAGTATGTCTAAGGCCCCATTAGTCAATCAAAAGTCCTTTTAGTACTCTCCCCCCCTCCCCAACCTCATACCAGTCAGTAGGTCGAATATATTGACTTTGCCAGGGAAAAAGGGCTATTCCATTGAACTCAGATTTATGCTCTCATATTGAGGGGGCTAGACGTAATCTAGACATGTCTACCAAGTATGTCTAAGGCCCCATTAGTCAATCAAAAGTCCTTTTAGTACTCTCCCCCCCTCCCCAACCTCATACCAGTCAGTAGGTCGAATATATTGACTTTGTCAGGGGAAAAGGGCTATTCCATTGAACTCAGATTTATGCTCTCATATTGAGGGGGCTAGACATAATCTAGACATGTCTACTAAGTATGTCTAAGGCCCCATTAGTCAATCAAAAGTCCTTTTAGTACTCTCCCCCCTCCCCAACCTCATACCAGTCAGTAGGTCGAATATATTGACTTTGCCAGGGAAAAAGGGCTATTCCATTGAACTCAGATTTATGCTCTCATATTGAGGGGGCTAGACGTAATCTAGACATGTCTACCAAGTATGTCTAAGGCCCCATTAGTCAATCAAAAGTCCTTTTAGTACTCTCCATCCCTCCTCCCCAACCTCATACCAGTCAGTAGGTCGAATATATTTGCTTTGCCAGGGGAAAAGGGCTATTCCATTGAACTCAGATTTATGCTCTCATATTGAGGGGGCTAGACATAATCTAGACATGTCTACCAAGTATGTCTAAGGCCCCATTAGTCAATCAAAAGTCTTTTTAGTACTATCTTCCCCCCCCCCCTCCACAACCTCATACCAGTCAGTAGGTCGAATATATTGACTTTGTCAGGGGAATAGGGCTATTCCATTGAACTCAGATTTATGCTCTCATATTGAGGGGGCTAGACATAATCTAGACATGTCTACCAAGTATGTCTAAGGCCCCATTAGTCAATCAAAAGTCTTTTTAGTACTCTCCCCCCACCACAACCTCATACTAGTCAGTAGGTCGAATATATTGACTTTGCCAGGGGAAAAGGGCTATTCCATTGAACTTAGATTTATGCTCTCATATTGAGGGGGCAAGACGTAATCTAGACATGTCTACCAAGTATGTCTAAGGCCCCATTAGTCAATCAAAAGTCCTTTTAGTACTCTCCATCCCTCCTCCCCAACCTCATACCAGTCAGTAGGTCGAATATATTGACTTTGTCAGGGGAAAAGGGCTATTCCATTGAACTCAGATTTATGCTCTCATATTTAGGGGGCTAGACATAATCTAGACATGTCTACGAAGTATGTCTAAGGCCCCATTAGTCAATCAAAAGTCCTTTTAGTACTCTCCCCCCCTCCCCAACCTCATACCAGTCACTAGGTCGAATATATTGACTTTGCCAGGGGAAAAGGGCTATTCCATTGAACTCAGATTTATGCTCTCATATTGAGGGGGCTAGACATAATCTAGACATGTCTACCAAGTATGTCTAAGGCCCCATTAGTCAATCAAAAGTCCTTTTAGTACTCTCCCCCCCCTCCCCAACCTCATACCAGTCACTAGGTCGAATATATTGACTTTGCCAGGGGAAAAGGGCTATTCCATTGAACTCAGATTTATGCTCTCATATTGAGGGGGCTAGACGTAATCTAGACATGTCTACCAAGTATGTCTAAGGCCCCATTAGTCAATCAAAAGTCCTTTTAGTACTCTCCATCCCTCCTCCCCAACCTCATACCAGTCAGTAGGTCGAATATATTGACTTTGTCAGGGGAAAAGGGCTATTCCATTGAACTCAGATTTATGCTCTCATATTGAGGGGGCTAGACATAATCTAGACATGTCTACCAAGTATGTCTAAGGCCCCATTAGTCAATCAAAAGTCCTTTTAGTACTCTCCCCCCCTCCCCAACCTCATACCAGTCAGTAGGTCGAATATATTGACTTTGCCAGGGAAAAAGGGCTATTCCATTGAACTCAGATTTATGCTCTCATATTGAGGGGGCTAGACGTAATCTAGACATGTCTACCAAGTATGTCTAAGGCCCCATTAGTCAATCAAAAGTCCTTTTAGTACTCTCCCCCCTCCCCAACCTCATACCAGTCAGTAGGTCGAATATATTGACTTTGCCAGGGGAAAAGGGCTATTCCATTGAACTCAGATTTATGCTCTCATATTGAGGGGGCTAGACGTAATCTAGACATGTCTACCAAGTATGTCTAAGGCCCCATTAGTCAATCAAAAGTCCTTTTAGTACTCTCCCCCCCTCCCCAACCTCATACCAGTCAGTAGGTCGAATATATTTGCTTTGCCAGGGGAAAAGGGCTATTCCATTGAACTCAGATTTATGCTCTCATATTGAGGGGGCTAGACATAATCTAGACATGTCTACCAAGTATGTCTAAGGCCCCATTAGTCAATCAAAAGTCCTTTTAGTACTCTCCCCCCCCCTCCCCAACCTCATACCAGTCAGTTGGTCGAATATATTGACTTTGCCAGGGGAAAAGGGCTATTCCATTGAACTCAGATTTATGCTCTCATATTGAGGGGGCTAGACATAATCTAGACATGTCTACCAAGTATGTCTAAGGCCCCATTAGTCAATCAAAAGTCTTTTTAGTACTATCTTCCCCCCCCCCCCTCCACAACCTCATACCAGTCAGTAGGTCGAATATATTGACTTTGTCAGGGGAATAGGGCTATTCCATTGAACTCAGATTTATGCTCTCATATTGAGGGGGCTAGACATAATCTAGACATGTCTACCAAGTATGTCTAAGGCCCCATTAGTCAATCAAAAGTCTTTTTAGTACTCTCCCCCCACCACAACCTCACACTAGTCAGTAGGTCGAATATATTGACTTTGCCAGGGGAAAAGGGCTATTCCATTGAACTTAGATTTATGCTCTCATATTGAGGGGGCTAGACGTAATCTAGACATGTCTACCAAGTATGTCTAAGGCCCCATTAGTCAATCAAAAGTCCTTTTAGTACTCTCCATCCCTCCTCCCCAACCTCATACCAGTCAGTAGGTCGAATATATTGACTTTGTCAGGGGAAAAGGGCTATTCCATTGAACTCAGATTTATGCTCTCATATTGAGGGGGCTAGACATAATCTAGACATGTCTACCAAGTATGTCTAAGGCCCCATTAGTCAATCAAAAGTCCTTTTAGTACTCTCCCCCCCTCCCCAACCTCATACCAGTCACTAGGTCGAATATATTGACTTTGCCAGGGGAAAAGGGCTATTCCATTGAACTCAGATTTATGCTCTCATATTTAGGGGGCTAGACGTAATCTAGACATGTCTACCAAGTATGTCTAAGGCCCCATTAGTCAATCAAAAGTCCTTTTAGTACTCTCCATCCCTCCTCCCCAACCTCATACCAGTTAGTAGGTCGAATATATTGACTTTGTCAGGGGAAAAGGGCTATTCCATTGAACTCAGATTTATGCTCTCATATTGAGGGGGCTAGACATAATCTAGACATGTCTACCAAGTATGTCTAAGGCCCCATTAGTCAATCAAAAGTCCTTTTAGTACTCTCCCCCCCCTCCCCAACCTCATACCAGTCAGTAGGTCGAATATATTGACTTTGCCAGGGAAAAAGGGCTATTCCATTGAACTCAGATTTATGCTCCCATATTGAGGGGGCTAGACGTAATCTAGACATGTCTACCAAGTATGTCTAAGGCCCCATTAGTCAATCAAAAGTCCTTTTAGTACTCTCCATCCCTCCTCCCCAACCTCATACCAGTCAGTAGGTCGAATATATTTGCTTTGCCAGGGGAAAAGGGCTATTCCATTGAACTCAGATTTATGCTCTCATATTGAGGGGGCTAGACATAATCTAGACATGTCTACCAAGTATGTCTAAGGCCCCATTAGTCAATCAAAAGTCTTTTTAGTACTATCTTCCCCCCCCCTCCACAACCTCATACCAGTCAGTAGGTCGAATATATTGACTTTGTCAGGGGAATAGGGCTATTCCATTGAACTCAGATTTATGCTCTCATATTGAGGGGGCTAGACATAATCTAGACATGTCTACCAAGTATGTCTAAGGCCCCATTAGTCAATCAAAAGTCTTTTTAGTACTCTCCCCCCACCACAACCTCATACTAGTCAGTAGGTCGAATATATTGACTTTGCCAGGGGAAAAGGGCTATTCCATTGAACTTAGATTTATGCTCTCATATTGAGGGGGCAAGACGTAATCTAGACATGTCTACCAAGTATGTCTAAGGCCCCATTAGTCAATCAAAAGTCCTTTTAGTACTCTCCATCCCTCCTCCCCAACCTCATACCAGTCAGTAGGTCGAATATATTGACTTTGTCAGGGGAAAAGGGCTATTCCATTGAACTCAGATTTATGCTCTCATATTGAGGGGGCTAGACATAATCTAGACATGTCTACGAAGTATGTCTAAGGCCCCATTAGTCAATCAAAAGTCCTTTTAGTACTCTCCCCCCCCCCTCCCCAACCTCATACCAGTCAGTAGGTCGAATATATTGACTTTGCCAGGGGAAAAGGGCTATTCCATTAAACTCAGATTTATGCTCTCATATTGAGGGGGCTAGACGTAATCTACACATGTCTACCAAGTATGTCTAAGGCCCCATTAGTCAATCAAAAGTCCTTTTAGTACTCTCCATCCCTCCTCCCCAACCTCATACCAGTCAGTAGGTCGAATATATTGACTTTGTCAGGGGAAAAGGGCTATTCCATTGAACTCAGATTTATGCTCTCATATTGAGGGGGCTAGACATAATCTAGACATGTCTACCAAGTATGTCTAAGGGCCCATTAGTCAATCAAAAGTCCTTTTAGTACTCTCCCCCCCTCCCCAACCTCATACCAGTCAGTAGGTCGAATATATTGACTTTGCCAGGGAAGAAAGGGCTATTCCATTGAACTCAGATTTATGCTCTCATATTGAGGGGGCTAGACGTAATCTAGACATGTCTACCAAGTATGTCTAAGGCCCCATTAGTCAATCAAAAGTCCTTTTAGTACTCTCCCCCCCTCCCCAACCTCATACCAGTCAGTAGGTCGAATATATTGACTTTGCCAGGGGAAAAGGGCTATTCCATTGAACTCAGATTTATGCTCTCATATTGAGGGGGCTAGACATAATCTAGACATGTCTACCAAGTATGTCTAAGGCCCCATTAGTCAATCAAAAGTCTTTGAGATCATTTAAAAAACATTTCTAAGTTATAAATGTATAAAAATTGGATTTATTGCGAATAAAAATGATATATCCGCTTTTGACAGGGTATATATCCTTTTATATCCTGTTTTGACCCATATCCTATAAGTGTGTATAGATATATACTTGGAGGCATACTTTGAAAAAAACGTCAAATATCAAATATCAAATGAACTTCACGCTCGTACTTTCCGTAGGGATTTAAGTACGCCCTCGTTCTCAGTTCATTTTTTCCAAGGGCTTGCATTCTACCTCCCATAAAAATGTCATGCTTTTAAAAAGTTTCTAGTGGTTCATCTTGCTGTCCATGTTCCGCCAAAAGTGCACGTGTTCACACCATTCACAGTACTCTCCACAGCAGATGCAGAGTACATTCACAGATCATGTCTTGGAAATGGTGGCAATGCCTCAATACATATTTTTGGTTTTACTTTCATGGTTATTTCACTGCTTTATCAATATTAATGATATTAGAATTTCTGTATTTCAAAAACTTCAATCATTTTTTTTATTGTCAAATAAACCCAAGATATGAAGGAAGATATGTGATGTAATAATGTTTAGGTGTACTCAAGTATAATGGTGATTACCCACTATTCTAAAGAAATGTGAAAGTAACCACACACCCCACTTTCCTTAGTGTTCTCAGCACGACGCCAGTATCCCAGCTACTAGTATCCTAGCCTGGGACAAACACGTTATGCTGTGCCGGCTTAAAGTTAGGACATCAATTACACAAGGGAAGCCTGAACATCGTAGCTTGTGGACAATTGTTATTTGAATCAGTTGATCCTGTTGTGTTATGGAATTAGTAAGGTTCTCAAATGAGGAAATTAACCTGAGAGTTTTTTTCATTTAATCTTATATTATGTGCATTTACCTTCACTCATGGCTTCACACATGGTAAGATTGCTCACTCAACATTTTGCCTGGATAATCATTTCAATACAAACATGGACTATACTTAAACAGCTATGTTGGAAATCAACAAGTCACATGTCACTTGAATGTTAGTCACTGCGGTATCACAAGCGAAGGCAGAACAGGTGTACTTTCAATGAAAAAGAGGTGCCCGGCCCTAAGGGATGCTGGCTGTAGACTGGTGGCTGCAGTGTACCTCAGCTCATATGGGAAATTGTATTATGGATTCAATCTCGGTATGGACCGGGGGTCAAACCTACGACATTTGGATCAGCACAAAACTTGCCTGAGGTCATATCCATGAAATTCACCTTTGTCAAAACACAAAATGCAATGGAATGTTATACTATTTTTTTCCAACTCATCAGTAGTTGGTGGCACAACTATTTCACAAGTGAAAGAACTGTTAAATGCTGTATGCACAAACTATATATATATACTTTAAAAGCGGTGAAGTATCAGAGACATTATTTATCAGAAAAACAACTCATATCCTACTCTGCATGGCGAGGTAGAGTCATATACTAGGTATAAATCCTGGCTCTGCTATGGAGAGTAATTTGGTACACAGACAAGGTGAATCAGAATTCTCTTCAGAACCTGAAGATGGGTTGTGACTGCTTTTCTCACACTGAGATGGATAAATGGTTGAATAAAGTACAAATAAAATTAACATCACAAATAATTTTTGGTTAAAAGAAATAAGAGCTGTGTTCTTATGAAATGCCCACATTTCATTGCTCACCAAGGGAGGAGGGCTTCCACAGCCATGATGAAAAATATCGGTTTTTAATTTGAGGAAAGGAAACTGTCCATACACTACAAACGCTACTCAAATTGAATTCTTGTATAAAAATAATGTTTTATTTCAACAATTCACAAGTACTCAATTTAAACATTTTGAGTGTACAAATGATGATTGAAACTGAAATATACAGATACAAAAATAGAAAGATGTCTGGACACTGAGTATCACTGGGACTGCACATCGCCTGGTCTGGGACCAGCACATCTACGTGGCCTATATGCTAAATTATGGTTTCTGATTTTTATTACACAGTATGTTTAGCACCATGAAATTGAATTTATCTAATATTTTACTGATAATCTAACATAATTATTTACATATGTTCCAAGGACAGCACCTTGTTGAGTATAAGTTTAATTATTTTACAAAAAATAAATAAATGAATAGCTAGAATAGCAGATTCCTCCTTTACATATATCAAACACTAATACTTTGAGTATAACATATTTTCAAAACACAATTTAAATTGTACCAGTCCTTCATTAAAGTCAAATGGATTGGACTTAATTTGTAACAATGTTTACATTTATAATGTCTACATCAATAAAGATGGGTTTAGTCTTGTTCATATTTCAAGATATAAAGAAAATCTCTACAACTTTTTTAATGGTATTTAGATTTAATCTGTGACCTGGCACTGCTGATTTACGGCCATATTCAACCATGAAGTTAGCAATGTGAAAAAACTGTATATTTTAAAATAGTATATCTTAATCATATCTGATGTTTTATTTTTTGGCACAAGAACATGCATAAAGACCACTTATATTTGCTATGAATTTTCCAATTTTGCAAAGAAATTGACAAAAATACATCAATGAATGCTGTGGCAAAGATATATTACCGAATCGCCTCTAAAATGTGATCAGTTCAAAATATACTTTAAAAATAAGTATCCTTTGGAGCTATTAATCATCTCATCATATAAAGCTTTAAGTTTCATCAGATTAATTACCTCAAAAGTAAAACAATGATAATATTTTGCTTTCAGCAGTTTTTGATATTATACAACCAAGTAAAATGTCATGACAGGCAACAGTTTTATATGACTATTCCCAAGAGCATGCAGAAATCATCATATGACCTATATTTATACAGCCACTTGTCAATCATTTTAAAGCTATACTTATACAATCACACCATTTAATACAAAAGAAACTGGTGTACATGTTAAATATTAAAACGGCAATGATAGGGCAGAGTCAAATACCACTCTACTTCAAGGCTGAAGTATATATGCATAATTTTCCAAGGATGTCTTCAGAAATATTCTCATTCCATTGGACATGTGACCGGTTCGGGAGAGTTTGTCATTATCAAATGCAACTGTTTATCTTGTATTCAACATATATGTATATACTATATTATTTTGCAATGAACACGTGAGGTATTTTGAGACAGGATGTAAGTGTGACTGTCTACTTGTAAAATTCACAGATCCTTACACAATACAGCAGCATAAATTGTTGGTTCTATAGCATTTCACACTTTCAATAGAAGATTTTATCCTTGAGCATATTCCTTTGGAACACTCATCAGTTGAACTTTGAAGGAGTAAGAATCGTTCACTTAACATAATTCATCCCTTCCATTATCAGTCATATGAATAAAAAACCCCATATAAATCCTTTTTATAATAGTTTTTGTAACCTTTTGCTGTACTCAAATTCTTTAATTCAGAATCATATCTTGTAGTTGGCAGCCATCTTATCAGTTGGAATTTTAGCGGTCCCAGGAAACCAGAAACAAGTTTTGTATTTATTTCAAATTTGAGTGAAAATGTGTTTGAATAAATCTCAAAAAGTATGCACCAATATCACTTTTCACCACAAAAACAAAGTACATAGATCACCTAGCCATTTAAAAATGAGGTTACGATAGGTGTATGTCATTCAAACAGGTAGATAGTTGATAACACATAGCCATGTGGATGTTAGATGTATGCCATTAATATCAGGCTTGTGACTTGAATCCAATATGGACAGTTTATGGTCAGTGATGATATGCTCCTCCTCCATGCGGTGGAAACTGCAATGTACCAAATCAACAGCAATAATGAGTTCCAAAATTCCACTTAATGTTAAGGCATTTAAGATATTAGGCATATTCACAAATATCTATCAATTTATCGATAATTTATTAAACTATGACTAATTCTTACGTCTTTGTCATTACTAATAAAAGATTTTTTGTTTGCATAAATTTTAAAGTGTGAACTTGCTCCATGATCTTATACACCTAATTTTAAGATATGTGAAATATGCAGAAAGGTGTATTAAGAGTGGATTGGAATATGAGAATGTTTGGACTGTGGGACTTACCTGTGGTCTCTGTTGCTGATTCGTCCAGTGTGGATTGAGGACTGGGTAGGCCTGTGGTTGTGGTGGGGGCTCACAATTATGTGAATTCATATATCTATCTACTTCATGGCCAAGTGGTCTATTCCATACAGAGTTTTTAGGCCTTGATTTCCATGGTACATCATCACCAAAGAGACTATCAGGTTGCTTATTAGATCTATGAGTATTGGATGTTTCACGAGAATGACTCTGATGTTTCTGATGAGGACTTCTTGACTTTGTTGGCTCTTGTGAACCTCTTTTCTGTTCATATCTTTCATGTGATGGACTTCTTTCATATCTTTCTGGAGAAAGATTTTTCTTATATCTTTCTCTTGAATGACTTCTTTCATGTCTATCTCGAGAATGACTCCTTTTATGTCTCTCTTGAGAATGACTCCTTTTATATCTTTCTCGAGAATGACTCCTTTTATGTCTCTCTCGAGAACGACTCCTTTTATGTCTCTCTCGAGAATGACTCCTTTTATGTCTTTCTCGTGAATGACTCCTTTTATGTCTTTCTCTTGAACGACTCCTTTCATATCTGTCTGGAGAATGTTTGCGTTTATTAAATCTTTCTTGCGAATGATCTCTGTTCCCATATTTTCTCCATTGTTCCCCATCTCCACTGTTGTACTCATTTTGGCCTCTGCTTCCACGATCATGATCTCTCCTATCTTCTCGATATTGTCTTCTATCTTTGGGAGGTGACCAATGTGATATCTTTGGTTTTGCTGGAAATTTAAACCAACATTAAAATTGTGGATTACAGATGTTTTCTTCCCAGTTTGTAAATATAACAAACATTGATGATAAGTAAATGAATATTACTTTGGTTTATGAGCACTAAACTACAAAAAATAAATAAGTAAATTGATACCTTGTGCCAAATGCCCCAAATTAAAGGCACTGTAATAATCTGTGGTGTCAGATAATAATAGACATAGCTACAGTTAAATTCCTTAATACTCTATACATTGAATTGCAATTGCTATATCAAAAAGTTGGTATCTGACCTAATGACCTTTAAGTGCCTCAATAACAATTTCCTGTCTCTTACCTTGCTGAGAGGTCCTTGTGTCTTCTGATGATTGGTTTGATGACGGATATTGAGCTCCTTTGTCTTCTTTTTCCTAAAAGAAAATTTGTACTTGTATTTGTACATCCCAAATTCTTGTAATAAAATCTGGTTTAGAGCATTATGTCCCAATATATTAAACACTCATAGATGATAAGCAATGGATAAGTTTTTATCTCGCAATATTGTAATGAAGGCCATGTACGGGACACTAACTCATACAGCAACTGTTTAAAAGCATTGCTTTGAAGGTTTATTAAAAAAATTTTTTGTTGTTGTTATTTTTGTTTCATTAAACCTCTTTCACTCAGTTTTAATTATAATAATGTAAATGATGATTATTTCAACTGGGTTATGAAGATAACGTCCAAATAGAGATATTGCAAATGTCAGAAGAAGTAATATTGAGCTAAGTATTGATTGGATTTGCTTAAATTTGATATTATTGATTTACATAATCAATAAACCAGCGTCTACCAACCTTCAGCTCTGTGAAGAGGTTAATGTGGCGCTCCAGGGTATCCTCTCGATGCTGCAGATAGCCAATACGTTCCTGAAATCGCTCAGATGGATTTCTCTGCAATTTCTCTAATTCAACTTTGATCGCAGATTTCTGCAACCTAAAAAAATATCATACAAATAAAATTTTAGCTTTGAGAAAAACACTTTGCAAAAAAAACATCAGCTTCTCAGAGGAGATCTTAATTCAGTATTATTAATATGCACTAAAACAGTCTTATATTATATTCACTTACATGTAATTTGTTCTCAGCTTGATAAAGTGGTTTATGGCTTCATCCTTCCTCTTGCAGTCACATATCTTCCTCAGCAGTGATTTTCGTGAATGGTGAACTATAGATATCTGTTGGCGCATTCTGTTGACTTTCTCTGTGTCAGATGGGAGCGTGCGTCTCACTTCTGCTTCACACCCTTCAAGGTCGACCTTGAAGCACAGCAACTCTCTGTGTTCCCCTCTCTTTAAGCCATGGCGCAGAATCAGCAGGGGTACTCCTTCTTCTGAGATCAACTTCTCCTGTTCTGTCTGCAGAAGGACATCAGCAGGAATCTTGTCGTTAGGTTCTGCTAGAATGTCACCACTAACTTTCCGTAACTTCTTGTCGTTCACTTCTTGATCCAAAAGTATCATATCTCTCTGGAATTCGGTTCTATGAAAAGCTTTTTGCAAGACTTCATATTTGGGTGTATGTTGTGATCGATTCAGATCTGTGGAAAGCTCCCTAAGCTCTTGCTTTAACTTTTCCAATTTTATTTTAATGACTTCTCTTTCTTCTTCAAGACACTGAGAAACCTCATTTTGTTTTTGCTGTCGCATTTCCTCTTTGGTACTATCAAGTGGTTTATATGTTCTTATTTGCATCAGGGGAACAGGTTTTGTGGTATCTGGACATACACCTGAGAACATCACAGAAACTGTCTGCATGTTGTCATCATTACTGTCAACATCTTCACATGTTGTTTCATCAATATCGGAGGGCTTGACATTGTCAAATTCAAAAGGCTTTCCAGCTGATGTCTTTACTGGTGCTTCACATTTTGTGATCTGCGGTGGTGATACTGGTTGCACAAAGTTCTTAGGAAATTCTTTAGTTGTTGGGAGGGGTTTTAATTTTGGTTCCTGAATATATGGTACACATGGTGATATCTGTTTTTTTAATGGTTCAATATTTTTCTCACTTCCTTCAATTTTGTCTTCACTGGCATCTTTGCCTTGGGTTTGACTTTGAATAGTGTCAATCAAGCTTTGGAAAACTCCCCCATCACTGACTGTTGGTAACTTTTTTATTTGATCCATCTGCATTTTCCACTGTTGTAATGTATCTTGGGCTGTAGTAGAAGATAAATTATTGTAACTATCAAATGTAGTTCCTTCTTCTTCATTCTCTCCACTGATGTACCCATCAAACAAGGCTTTATTTTTGGTATTCTCATCAGTCTGTTTATGTCTGACCAATTCCTGAATCATTGGTGAATCGATATACAGTTTAGTTTTTTTCTCTTGCCTGGTCATCTTTTGCCTATTTTCCAATGATTCCTCATCCATCAGAGCATCGACAAGTTCCCATCTTTTCTGCTGGAGTTCAGCCATTTCATCATCATCACCTTCTTCAAATTCTCCTTCTTCAATTTCATTATCATCCTCTTCACATTCATTTTGCTTGTTATGTTTGTCATATTCATTTTGCCTGTTATGTTCATCACATTCATTTTGCTTGTTATGTTCATCACATTCAGTTTGCCTGTTATGTTCATCACATTCATTTTGCTTGTTATTAATATTTTCTTCCTCTTCCATATGTTTCTCATTTTCACCACTTGACACCTTAGGATTTCCTGGTGTTTCCTTTTTCTGGTGTTCAGAATCTGTGGTTCTATGGGCATCTTTCATACCATTGTACTTGTTACTCTCAACCCTTTCACTTTCAACAATTCCTTCATTTTCTGATTCCATCTCCATATCCATAACTAGCATATTGTCACCTTCACTATCAATGTCATTTTGTGTATCTTGATTTCCTTGTTGGTCTGGGACCTGTTCAATATTGTTATCCCCATTATCTGCAGTACAATCATCTACCACACCTTTTTCTTCTAAATGTGACTCTGCAGAATCATTTTGCAATGTCGATGCTTTGTCCAATGTTAAGTTCTCATCTACTAATGGAGGTAATGTTGTATCAACCTCTTTATATGCTGTATCAGAACTAATATGTGAAGACAGAGAAAGTACAGGAATGCATTTCTCTGAAGAAGTGTTTGTGGGATCATTTTGTGATGATTCTTTATCAGAGTTCAGGGAAGTTATTTCCATCTGTCCTTCTATCTGAGGGGAAGTAATATCCTTTCTTGGTGATGCATTTCCTTCGCTTCTAGCAGGGCTTGACCCAATATTTCTAGGGGACGCTGCAGTTGTATGGCCACTCCTTATCTGGCGATGCGTCTGAATGTCCTCCGGTTTAAACACATTTGGAAGCATTCTCTGCTTCTGCATCAGAGAGTTTCCTGGGGTCCTATGCTTTGTTACTGGCATAACAGATGGTCTTTTATCAGCTGTTTTTTCTACGTCTGAGTCTTTGTTGGCATGAATTGACTTCAACATAGCTCCAACAACATCTGTACTTGAGGAGGATCTTTTCTTTAAATCATCCTGTACTTTTAGGTGCAATCTTTTACTATGTATACCAGAACCACTTTTTCGCCCCTCTGGTTTCTCATTCTTTCTTTGGTCTACTTTTTTGGATTTGTCATCTGCGTTGTGAGCTGTTGGCATGCTCTTTCCGATACCAGCGACTTCATCTTTCATCATCTTTCTCAAGTCTGGGAAAGCTTGAGATCTTTTATGTGAGGATGTTTTGATTAGTTCAGTATTAATATTGTCTGATCCTGATTCTGACCCACTTGCTTCTGACTTTGAAATATCTGATTTGTTGTGAAATTGATGTGATTTTATAGATGTGGAAAGTAGTGTCTTTTTATGCTGTTCCTTTTCATATTCTTTTCTAATTTTTTCCTTCACAGAGTCTGAGAATCTTCCAGTTTCTTGGGTTGACGTTTTATTCTGGTCATCTGAAGACGGCACTACTTTGGACATTCTCTGTGCACCTCCAAGATACCCTTTGTGGTTTTTTGTGATATCTTTTCTCATTTTTGCTAATTTGGTCATAGGTTTTGATAATTTTTTCTTCTTAACATCCTTTGGGATATTTGTTTCAGACTTTTGGCAATCAGAACTAGATGATATATTGACGGAACTAGTGGACTTCTGGTGACCTGAACTAGCTCCTTTTCCTGCAGATGGGGAACGTAATATTTCACCATCAGAATCTTCATCTGAGTCTGTTCTATTAAGAACCACATTTTTCTCAGATAAGAATTCATTAATGTCTATTTTTTGTTTTGTCTTTTTTTCATGTGAGCTTTTCTTATATTGTTCTAATAACTGGTGAGTTACCACCTTTCCTGGTCTCAATTTACTAATGGCTTTCTTATCAATCCCACTTCTGCTTTGTTCATTTCTATTTTCATCAGTGCTGTGGTGTTTTGCAACCTTTTTTGGTTTATCCTCCTCACTTGATGATGATAATATTCTTCTACGTTTATGCTTCAATCTGTTTGTTTTGTCTGTTTTGTTGTGCTCATTATCCAGAGAGACACCGGAAGCGTGATTTCCACTTTCTCCGTCATCCTCCTCATCCATCAGGGGAAAGGGGATATCACTCGATATCTCATCAGTCTTGTTCTTCATCCTGTGATCCCCTTTCACCACACCTGCTATTAATTGTCTACCAGAATATTGAGCTATTTCTTCATCAGTCCAGTAGCGAAGACTGACAACTGCCTTCATGTTTAATTTGGGGTCATTTTCCCACCCTGGAGCATGCCTAGATGCACTGCCTTCTCCTATAATCGTGCTAGCCTGATTTTTAAGATTGACAGTAATATTTTGTGACAGCTCCCTAGCTCTTTTTCGTATTTCTTCCAGATTCACCTCTTTTCTTCTTCCCTGTATTCTTTTTTTCTCCTTTTCTCTTGGAGTGCAGTACCTCACACGATTCACAACAGGAGCTGTGGTCTTTTTTGACTTTGCTCTTCCTTTTACTTTTTTGTTTCTTTTTTTCTGGCTTTGGTCTGTTGAAGTATGTGACTCAGCACTGGGTGATCCTGAACGAGTGTCTTGTGCAAGATCAGGAACAAAATCTTCCTGGTTCTTTTGCTCTTGGGTAACATTATCTTCCTGCAAATTGTTTATAACATCATTTCCATTAACTGGTCCCTGAATCACAGATTGCTTTGAACTTTCAATATCAACATTTTCATTTTTTGGTGAAGCTGGCTTATTTTCACTTGTCTTATGAACAGCATCGGGAGAATTCATAGAAGAGGATGGCTCAACTTCTTTCTGAAGATCTGAACTTTCACTGTCGACATCATCTGGCATTGTATCCTGCAATTATAACCTTGAATAATATCATTGGTTTTTTTGGTAATTTACTACACCATAAATTAAAAACATTTGTTAATGCTACAAAAAGTTTTAAAAAGAGTTCTTTTGTGAGGAGTATGGTTCCAACTAGTTTTTTGTTTAAAACTTTAGGGAATATTCCCATTTTCATGCTATCAAATACACACCAACAACAATTTCATGAGACATGAAAAATTCAAGTCTCAATCTGAGTCTGGCTTCGGATATCATTTCATCATGATAACTGGGGCAGATTTTAAGATATATTCAGAGAGAGCTGGCCTCTCTGCTTGTGACAACAGTGGAAGGAGTACATCATGAAATTTCAACAAATTTAAGAGATCATAACATTTTCAGAGCTCGGTCATATGAGCTTTAAATTTAGGTCAAGGTCAATTACAAGAATAGCACAAGCTCTAACAATATCCTTCACCAAGAAAATGTTTTAGAGTATATTTGCCTACTTGGGTTTTTGTGTCAGCTGTGCTAGGATTCAGTGATTTCTCATTTTCTTTCTCCTTTTCCTCCTCCTTTTCCTCCTCCTCATCATCATCACTGAAGGGAGCCACTTCTTCTCCATCGCTGTCCTCTTCTTCAGATAAAATAACCAGCTCAGCTGTAACTCCATCGGACAATGTGCGCACTTGCACATTCTGAATTGGTTTTGGCTGAAAACATCATATCAAAATGTCTATAAATATAAAAATTGTTTATCTCTTATTTGGCAACAAACCTTAAAATGTATTTTGTAATATCACTGATAAAACAATTATTATGTTTGTACAAATGAAGTGAGCATACATTTGTTTATAAATCAATTTGTAAAAAAAAAAATCTGATCTCATTTTTAAGTTAATGAATGTATATATGTGTATGTATATGTGTGTGTATGTATATATATATATATATATATATATATATATATATATATATATATATATATATATATATATATATATATATATATATATATATATATATATATATATATATATATATATATATATATATATACATGTATATATATATATATATATATATATATATATATACATGTATATATATATGTACAGTTCCATATGTACAGTTGTTGAGTTATATATTGTAAATATGGTCTCACAGGAGTTATTGGGGCTGCCCTCTGGCATTGAAAAATTACACTTGCACTGAACCCCCTTCTTAAGATAAATCTATAAGTGGATTTTACCACCAAAATGTTTTGCTATGTGTTTTGAAAGGATTTTTTTTTCTAACAAAAGCAGTTTTGATTTTTCCCCATGTCATCTTACACAATATTCTCAGAATAGGAATATCTGCCCTGTTCTCCTAGTGAATCACATTCAGTGGATTATCATCCCCAGGCATTACACAGTAATTATGCTGATATGACGTTTTTTTTACAGTGGGACTATTGAGGACATACATCCAGAGCTGACCTAATAACTGCCTTGAGACCATATACGTGTAAGAATCTTAATAGCAGTATACCAGGTGGCAGGTACATCTTTCAGGATGAGAGCCAGGTTCAGACTTGTTTGCATCACGCTGATCATCATTCTCGTCCAAATCAGATAAAATCTCTATCACAGCGTTCTCAGCATTTGGGTGTTCTGAGGTAGTTTGGGGTGAAGCTGATGAGGGACTTTCAGTTTTTTGAGACTTGAGCTCCCCAGTATCACAAGTAAGGCTGAATGATTCCTTTAATACATCACTGATACTGCCAGCCTCACTGGTAGGTTTAGTACTTGTGACAATGGTAGATGTGCTAGCCCCATTGGTAACCAAAGTGCTAGCCTCACTGGTAACCAAGGTGCTAGCCTCACTGTTAGCCAAGGTGCTAGCCACACTGGTAGATGTGGTGCTAGTGACAATGGTAGATGTAGTACTCCCAACACTATCAGATGTGGTGCTAGCCACATCAGCAGACATTGTGCTAGCCAAACTGGTAGACATAATACTAGCAACACTGGTAGACATGATGTTAGTCACACTGGTAGTAGTAATGCCAGCAACACTGGTGGACACTGTGTTAATTATACTGTTAGAAATGTTAGTGGATGATTCAGTCTGCAGGGGACACAGATTTTCATTTGATTGATCATTTACTTGTGAGGTCGTTTTGGAACTTTCTACCATTGATATGGTGCCCACATTAGGACCATCACTGGGTTCCTTTGTATCCTGTCCATGACTATTAGCAGTTAATGTTTGCGGCCCTGCTGTGGCATTAACTGCAGCATTGGCACCACTCGTCTCTGCCGGCGATGGAGTTGCTATCACAGAGGCAATATCATCAGCTGATATGGAAGTCAGGTCGCCAACACTTGCCCCTAACTGGGCTAACAGTTCATCAGGTATTCTACCTACTGGCTGAATATGCTGAATCTGGTCTAACGACAAGGGGGGCTCATCCTCCATGGGTTGAATCACTATTGGTTGTTGGGCAAAGCATGTTTCAAATGTAATGCCCAGGTCATCTGGTATTGAGTCATTATTCCCTTGGGCAGCAGGGTTGTCAGCAATGTTCAGGTCATCAGGTATTGAGTTGCCAATGTCTTGGACAGCAGTTGATGATGGGCCTTCGTCTTCCGTGAGATCAATCATCCCCATGTCACCACGGCGACGTGCACTTCCAATATTTAATGGCTGTTTTTCTTGTTTAACAAGGGCATAAGGCACAGCCTGTGTGGGTAGGACCATCCCTCCTAAAACTTGTTGCTGTGGAGTCTGTACTGACTGCGGGGCGGGTTGGATGCTGGTCTGTGTGGGCAGGACCATCCCTCCTAAAGCTTGTTGGTGTGGAGTCTGTACTGCTGACTGCTGGGCGGGTTGAATGCTTGCCTGTGTGGGTAGGGCCATCCCTCCTAAAGCTTGTTGCTGTGGAGTCTGTACTGACTGTGGGTTAGCCTGGGTGCTGGTCTGTGTGGGCAATGTCATTCCCCGAGATGACACGGGACTCTGTCTTTGAGTTGCATTTGCATTTTGTAAGTTTCTGTAACTGGCAGGCCGGAGAGCAACCTGGCTGAGCAAATTAGCAAAGGAAGTCAAAGTGACAGGCTGGCCCATAGATGACCTGTCTGTAACAGACACATTAGGTGGGAAAACATGTTGCGGCCAGTCTTGTTGGTTTGATGCTTGATTAGCACCACTGCCAGCTGGTTGTAAACCTAGTGTATTGCTGCCACTTCCTACTGGACGAGACACAGTTTGTATATTTCTGCTGTCACTGCCTGCTGGCTGATTTATGATGATTGGGTTGTCACCACTTCCCAGCGATTGTCCGACAGTGGTGGCAGTATTGGCAGTTGTGCTGTTCCTGAGACTTTGTTGCATGAGCTGGCCTGGAAGATTAGCTGGATACGGTGGTGGATTGTAAACTTGTGGCTGATTCGGCTGTATCTGTGGGGGGAGGCGTGGTGCCTTTTTGCGGCATTTGATGATGGCAATGGGCAGGACTTGCCTGGGTCTCGTTGACAATGTCCCATCTCCATTAAACTCATACAGGTATACCTGAAACAAATAACCTTCATGAATACTCTTGTATCACAGCTATTCTGTTTGTTTTACCTAAATTGTTATCAACTATAAATATAATGAAACTTATGCTTGAAAAAGAAGTTTCTGGGATGCCATGACCAGGTGAGGTTGGGGGCCTCCAGGTTGCTTACCTGAGTCTGAGATGCCATGACCAGGTTGTCAGTGAGGTTTGTGGCCTCCAGGTTGCTTACCTGAGTCTGGGATGTCATGACCAGGTTGTTAGTGAGGGTCGTGGCCTCTAAGTTGCTTACCTGAGTCTGGGATGCCATGACCAGGTTGTTAGTGAAGTTTGTGGCCTCCAGGTTGCTTACCTGAGCCTGAGATGTCATGACCAGGTTGTTAGTGAGGTTTGTGGCCTCCAGGTTGCTTACCTGAGTCTGGGATGCCATGACCAGGTTGTTAGTGAGGTTCGTGGCCTCTAAGTTGCTTACCTGAGTCTGGGATGCCATGACCAGGTTGGTAGTGAGGTTCGTGGCCTCTAAGTTGCTTACCTGAGTCTGAGACGCCATGACCAGGTTGTTAGTGAGGTTCGTGGCCTCTAAGTTGCTTACCTGAGCCTGAGATGCCATGACCAGGTTGTTAGTGAGGTTCGTGGCCTCTTAAGTTGCTTACCTGAGTCTGGGATGCCATGACCAGGTTGTTAGTGAGGTTCGTGGCCTCTAAGTTGCTTACCTGAGTCTGGGATGCCATGACCAGTTTGTTAGTGAGGTTTGTGGCCTCTAAGTTGCTTACCTGAGTCTGAGATGCCATGATCACATTGTTGATGGGATTGGCAACCTCCAGGTTGGGTATCTGCTGGGGGATGTGACTGTCAAAGTTGGGACTAGGTTGCGGGGTACTGGTTTGGCTTGGTACTGGTATTGTACGTGTGTTACCCATAATAATCTACAATAAACCAAATGAGATTATAATGTAAGCAAAAACATTGCAATCATTCAGCGAAGTATTTTTCTATCCAAGAACGCAAATCAACAGTTGTGTTATGATCAACAGTAAATCTATTTTGTCAAATCAAAATAAATAGGTCAAGGTCACTAATTTTCAATTTGCTCCTGATGTATCATTCGTATTAATTTGGTATGTCTCAATCTACTTCTTGAAATTGAATATTTACATTAGGTACATGAAAACATATACTGGCAGACATCAAGACCACCACCATGCCCTAAACAATAATATGATGCCTGAACCCATTATGAAAAGTTTCAAATATTTACCGAGAAAACTATCAAATTGCAATGACTTTGATTATATTGTTCGCTGGCAAGCTTCAGCAGTATATCAGCTTTACTGAAGAGTATCACCCCTCTCGTAGCATCACCTAAAACAAATCAAAACATTTCATTATATATATATATATATATATATATATATATATATATATATATATACATATATATATATATATATATATATATATATGTATGTATATGTATATGTATATGTATATATATATATATATATATTCTGTATTTATGAATATGTATATATATATATATATATATATACACACACACATATAAATATGTATGTATGTATGTATGTATGTATGTATGTATGTATGTATGTATGTATGTATGTATGTATGTATGTATGTATGTATGTATGTATGTATGTATGATACAATGTCATTTAAATCGAATCAAATGAATAAACTCCTATCGTAGACAAATTAATATGATTGACGGCAAGAAGACACTGTGTGGAGTCTTACCGAGTTGACTTCGTATGGCACCCTTGACCTGCAGGCCGTTGTCTTTGATGTCCTGCAGTTTATTCTCGTTGCTGCTGATACAAAGGAAGGCAATGCTGTCGTTACACAGCGGCGACGTACTACCATACTTCTTCTGCATCTCTTTCTTCTTCACACTTGAATTCAGAAAGAGAGGTTGTTGTATTTATCAGGATTAAACCACAAAGTTTATTTCAAAAGTTCTCAGAAACAAATTGTCTCGACATGCAAAGAAAATTGCGTTTTAAAATGTACTTAAAATGAATATCTAAAACCTGAATGACAAATATATTCTGTATTTATGAATATGTACTGTTTTCATTGTCAGTGCAAGGTCGTTACCCAATGCTATTCATAAAACTAAATGATAATATAATTTCCTCGTATCTCACTAACATTCATTGATATTGTTAATAAATTCACATTTCATCAAGCAGTGTCAACCATCACATTATACAATTTTCCTCTTGATATGGACTAAAATCCCTCTCAACAATATAGAGTTCCGATTTTTAAATTTCCAACCAGAGCCAAATGTTTATTTGGTCACTCATATTTTTTTTGGTCACTCCTGTGCGTGAACAATGAAGAAACATAGCCATTCCTTCACCATTTTGTGCCACACGAGATATACATGACCAAATACAGCTGAGCAAAAACAGCTGAGCAGGACCAGATGGGCATATAATGGTCATGTGGTCATTTATAAATGTGGTCATTTATATTGGGCTAACTTTATGTATGGCATAATAAATGTTGGTTCCAACTGATATCAATTATTATTGCATGGAGTACATTGGGACAACTTCTGCTTATTATATATGACATAACAGTTATTTCCATATCCCAACATTTCCGAAGCATACGTGGTCTTGTGAGTGGAAATAAAATCGTTGAATAAGAAGGGAAAGTGAAAGAGCTTTTTGTAGACATGTACAACTTGATTGTTTCAACTTGACTGTTCAAAGAACTTGCCTGCACTTGTGTCAAGAGTTTATGGTCCCTAAACAGAGTGGTGAGTGTGAATACAGACATGGAGTTTAAGCATAAAGCTAAGCTTGAAGGGCTATATAATGTAAATGACTTAAGAAGATTGGACCGATTGGTTAAAGTCTGTAATCATGTATGGTTTTATCCTATGCTTAATTCTTACTTACTGATACTGGTGTCTTAGAGAAGCATTAGAAATCATCTCCTTTTTCACAATCTGCCAGCCTCCGGTGAATATTTTACCACTAACAGAAGACAGGCAACAAATGCAAACATCAAAATATGGTGTATGGTTCTCAAAGGAATAAAGAGAAAATAGGTCTCAATATCATGTATTTAATATTTGTGTTTGTCTTAAATTTCAGATGTACCAAGTATAAATTTCCCAATAATTAATCATTCAGCTTATCATATTCATTTTTAAATCATCTTTCATTCTCACTATAGTTCCCCTCACTCCATAATCTTTGAACTGTTTAATATTGGCCTAAATATTTAAATAAACAGAAAACGTGATTTTGTTCTCATTATATATTATTTATCTGAAGGCTATAACATATTTCTTCAATTGGGTTAGTCTATTAGCTATTCATGATTGATAAAACCAAGAAGGATTATCTAAATAAGGGTTTGATACATTAATCTAATTAAATTTGCAAACATCTCATGCAGTCTTTCATCATCATTTAAGTATTTACACTTGCAAAGTTTGTGTTTTAGGCATGTTATGATAAAGGAGGTTACCCTATGTGTTTAGTGGGTGTATGAGGGTTAGGTAAACTGCCTAACTGTCTTATGTGTGATAATATAGGAGGAGGCAGGCAGAGAAACCTCTGACCATCAAGTCATACACATACACTTGTTATCCAGCTTCTACCATAACTTTACTTCATAGGATGTTAGTGTGCACAGAAAGAATCCAGGTTGACAGTTGAGGTTGAAATTAGGCTGGATATGGAGACATTTGGTGGCCATATTGCAGTGCATGTGAGGAATCATCGGTATGGCCAAATTATCAGACATGCTAATTACCCTAGAACTAACACTTATGCAACACAAAGCTTATACATGTTATAAATAACATTCATATTGCATATGTGAAGTTTGTATAGTGGTAAAATATTATTGCTGATGTTTGAGTTGGGCAAGGCCTTGGTTCTGAATGCACAGACGAATTCAATATATTATGTGCACTTAAGTGGACTAATATACTTACTTGTAGGTGTGGGCAAGGCCTGGGTTCTGAACATACAGACTACCGGTACTTCAATATAGTTTGTGCACATTGGTGTACTGGTGTACTTACTTGTAGGCCTAGGTTCTGAACATACAGACTACCGGTACTTCAATATAGTTTGTGCACTTTGGTGTACTGATGTACTTACTTGTAGGCCTGGGTTCTGAACATACAGACTACCGGTACTTCAATATAGTTTGTGCACATTGGTGTACTGGTGTACTTACTTGTAGGCCTAGGTTCTGAAAATACAGACTACCGGTACTTCAATATAGTTTGTGCACATTGGTGTACTGGTGTTCTTACTTGTAGGCATGGGTTCTGAACATACAGACTACCGGTACTTCAATATAGTTTGTGCACATTGGTGTACTGGTGTACTTACTTGTAGGCCTGGGTTCTGAACATACAGACTACCGGTACTTCAATATAGTTTGTGCACATTGGTGTACTGGTGTACTTACTTGTAGGCCTGGGTTCTGAACATACAGACTACCGGTACTTCAATATAGTTTGTGCACATTGGTGTACTGGTGTTCTTACTTGTAGGCATGGGTTCTGAACATACAGACTACCAGTACTTCAATATAGTTTGTGCACATTGGTGTACTGGTGTTCTTACTTGTAGGCATGGGTTCTGAACATACAGACTACCGGTACTTCAATATAGTTTGTGCACATTGGTGTACTGGTGTACTTACTTGTAGGCCTAGGTTCTGAAAATACAGACTACCGGTACTTCAATATAGTTTGTGCACTTTGGTGTACTGGTGTACTTACTTGTAGGCCTGGGTTCTGAAAATACAGACTACCAGTACTTCAATATAGTTTGTGCACATTGGTGTACTGGTGTTCTTACTTGTAGGCATGGGTTCTGAACATACAGACTACCGGTACTTCAATATAGTTTGTGCACATTGGTGTACTGGTGTACTTACTTGTAGGCCTGGGTTCTGAACATACAGACTACCGGTACTTCAATATAGTTTGTGCACATTGGTGTACTGGTGTACTTACTTGTAGGCCTGGGTTCTGAACATACAGACTACCGGTACTTCAATATAGTTTGTGCACTTTGGTGTACTGGTGTTCTTACTTGTAGGCCTGGGTTCTGAACATACAGACTACCAGTACTTCAATATAGTTTGTGCACATTGGTGTACTGGTGTTCTTACTTGTAGGCATGGGTTCTGAACATACAGACTACCGGTACTTCAATATAGTTTGTGCACATTGGTGTACTGGTGTTCTTACTTGTAGGCATGGGTTCTGAACATACAGACTACCAGTACTTCAATATAGTTTGTGCACATTGGTGTACTGGTGTTCTTACTTGTAGGCATGGGTTCTGAACATACAGACTACCGGTACTTCAATATAGTTTGTGCACATTGGTGTACTGGTGTTCTTACTTGTAGGCATGGGTTCTGAACATACAGACTACCAGTACTTCAATATAGTTTGTGCACATTGGTATACTGGTGTTCTTACTTGTAGGCATGGGTTCTGAACATACAGACTACCGGTACTTCAATATAGTTTGTGCACATTGGTGTACTGGTGTACTTACTTGTAGGCCTGGGTTCTGAACATACAGACTACCAGTACTTCAATATAGTTTGTGCACATTGGTGTACTGGTGTACTTACTTGTAGGCATGGGCAAGGCCTGGGTTCTTGATGCCTTGTACTTTGCTGGCATCCCACTGAGCAGAGTAGTTGTCATCTGCATATGTGCTCCGTATTTGATTGAGGATGGTCTGCTGAGCTGTACTCTCTAACCCAATAATGGAACCCCCTAGAAATAAATATAACTTCTCATTAGCCATCCTGCAGAAGTCTCCAAACAGGCAAAAATCAACTTTTAATAAAGAAACTCTCAAATTTGATGAAATCATTTTGACGATTTTTTCTTTTGTAGATTGGTAAATTGAAAAAAAAAAAAAAAAAAAAAAAAAGATTTGCTTTTCATGTTACAAATGAGTGAGGCCAGGAAAGAAACCTTGTTTCTCATCAAATCTTAAATTAATTTATATGTGCATCAGTATTTTGCTCTTTTTAAGAGACATAATATTTTCATTGTGAAAAACGATTTTTTTCACGTATAATTTTAAAATACATGAGTGTGTTGATAACATCCTTTTCAATAGCACAGTATAAATTCTCTTTCAAGGAAATCTTTCCTGTTATCAATTTGCAGAAAAAAATATTGAGTATAACTGAGAATGGTTATCAAATTCTATTTTCAATATATAGTTGTTTCAAGTAATAAACATAACCCATGGGTTAATAGCTCTGCTGACTTAAATGAAAACAAATGAACTGTGTAACTAGCAAACTTTCTGTGGGCTCTGCAGGCCAGACCAGTTGCTTTTCACCCATTTATAAGACTACTGATAAATAATTGTGCAACTCCTACAATGGGTGCTTTAGACTTCCATTTCTCTGGTTTCTTACCTTACTTTTTGCTATGACAAATTCACAACTATAATAGGGTTCCAGTCCAACTGTAGTTTGTGACAAATTGGCTCAAGGGCATACATGTTAATGTCTAATGCTGAAGATAAATTTCTGTCATTGGTTGGCTGAATGTTGGACATATTGTCGGATGTGGGTCAAAAACTTTTGGCAAACATTGGCAACACCTTGTGGTTGGCATGCATGCCCAATATTTAGCATCTCCAGTTTATCATTCATGAGATGTGGCCTGCACAATAATATAACAGTCACATGACTATAATATAACAGTCAAAGTCACATGACTATAAAAAGTATCAGGAGGCACAGCTATGACCTAAGACATTTCTGTATACTAAGTTTCAATTTCCTCTTATAGGTGGTTGCTGAGATATGCTCCTTACAACATTTGTGACCTTGAGGTCACTGCACTAAGGTCAATTGTGAAATCACTAAGATTTGAAGGAATCTGAATCTTAACATCTATATCTACCTTTATATTAAATATAAAATATATATTACTGATAGTTCTGGAGATGACGTTTTTTAAAGAAAATGTTAACAGACAGATGGACAGATATATGGATAGACATTTTCCCTACTCCTAAAGCTCTGCGACTTCAAGAAGTCAGCAGAGCTACAAAGGCCAATACATACATTTTAAAAGCATTTTTTACATGTGCGACATTTAAGATGGTTTTCTAATGAGAATTTGTCAATATATTTCCTGGTTTACTATTGACAACTTACGAAGAGGAAAATTCCGAACTGCTCGACTTTGTGTCTGTTGCTGGCTTTCTCCACCCACACAAGCATTAGAACCACTGGCATATCCATGAAAACTGCCTTGCTGATTCACTGGTCTGATAAGTGACTGCTGATGAAACATCCTCCCACCAGGGGGCTGCTGTAGATTCTGCCGGTTCATTCCACCACCAGGGAGCTGTTGCAAATTCTGCTGGGTAATTCCACCACCAGGGGGCTGCTGCAGATTCTGTTGATACATTCTTCCACTTGTTATTTGCTGCAGATTCTGTTGAGTCATTCTTCCACTAGGTGGCTGCTGCAGATTCTGTTGAGACATTCCTCCACTAGGTGCCTGCTGCAGATTCTGTTGAGTCATTACGCCACCAAGTGGCTGCTGCAGATTCTGTTGAAACATTCCCCTATCAGCTGGCTGCTGCATGTTCTGTTGGATGATTCCTCCATTTGGTGAGTGTGGCTGTAACGTTTGTGGGTTTATGCTTCCTTGTAATTGCTGGAAGTTCATTCCAACCCCTCCAGATGGGGTTGTCTGAAAATATGGCCCATTCATGGCTCATGCTGGACACAATTACTTCTCATCTAATGAGGCCACTCCAAAATCATCCTGCAACATATCAAAAATGTATAGGTGTTATAATATTATAACCCTAAAAAGAAACTGAAAGAGAAAGAGGGAATGGGGGGATAGGCGGAGAGAGAGGATGAATTGTCTTTGTAACATCGTACTGTACACATTATACCAACCTTCGTGTGGTTACAAATAACTGGAAACATGTCTCAACTACAACCCATGGGTTCTTAACCAGGCATTACCAAATATATACAAGTGTTTGATTGCTAAATTAGTATTTATCAATTAAAACAATTCAGTTGACACAAACATTTGATCACAAAGGGCAACTGCGTAACTATATTTTGCCAAGCACAAGGTATGCATGGCTAAATGATATCACACAACAGTGATAAGAGTGATAAGAGAATGCCTTATTTGGTCATGTTTACACCAAGCCAAAAAGATGCTTGTCTCTAATTGTTAATTACAGTGCTTTGAACAGACATTGTCTGGTACCCGCAATATATAAATCTTATTATTATAAAATTAGTCATTCTCAAATCATCTCTTTACATTATAAAGTATTATGATTTCCATGTAGCAAAGGCCACGGTCCATGGCACAGTTGGTTAGAGCGCCAGCTTATTAGCACCAGTTCCTCTGTGGTGATCCAAAGGTTGTGGGTTCGATCCCCGGCCATGCCGAGATTGAATTCATGATACAATTTCACACATGAGCTGAGGCCCGTGCCTAAAGGGTTAACCCATTGTCCTTGTAAATCAAGGACCTGCGACATGACAATTCAGTGAGGCAGCACTATCTGTTACAAGTAGGTCTTATCACGAAATGACTGAAATTATGTTGAAAGTGATGTAAAACCCCCAAAACCCCAAACAAACAAATCCATGTAGCAAAGATGCAAGGAATTTTATATAATTGTTGTTAAGCAGCAATCTTGGTTCAGAGATATTCAACTTGAGTTCATATGGTCAGGAATTTGCACAATGCTTTCACTATGAACTTTGATCACACTTCAGGATTGTTTTTGTTTGAATGGAACTGTTGATTATTTACCATCCCTTATGAACCTTCATACGTTGCGTGGGTCCATAGAAGGAAGGAGCTGAAGCTCAGTCAAATAGAACGGCAGTGTTCACCAAAACTATTTATTTGTACAGGCCAAATGACTGCTGTAACATTATATAATACATCATAAGTACAATTTGAGAGCAGACATTTACATGCTAATGTCAAACTTGTCCTGCCTTTTTTCACAAATACTGAATCTGTTTATTGAGGTATATGTCAAATGAGAATTAAGCACCCCAATAATAGTTTAGTTAACTTTCTAAACTGGACATAAAATACACACAGTATCCCTTTTGTAAACACCTTGGTGGAAGGGTTCCAAGATTGTGTCATTGAAGTGGTTGTATATACCGTCCTTGTACTGGTGACCTAGATCTTGACTCCGCGCATTACATCAGCACCCTGTGTTCTGTACATGCTAGGAGACAAGGGGTCCAGCTGAGATTAATGGCGTTATGCAGCATAATTTTGATTTACCCCTTTGTCATCACTGAGGCAAGATGCCTCAGATGAAGGTGGGGCAAGTGGTCAACTTCAGAAACTGATTACCTAACTCCTGGTCGATAAGAATGTGACTCCCTGGTTTTTGGCTGATGTTCTTTTCAGTGTAAACTTTATTTTCCATGATTACCCATCAGCCCCTCAGTAAACAAATTACTAGGATTGTACTGGATCAATCTTCAACCTGCACAACACATATCTTTGTGATTGAAGGTCTCATACATGCACACCCTGGATAATTGCATTTCATCACATGTTCATCGTCATAATAAGTCAATAACTTCAGTCTACAAATGTTATTTTTCCTCCTCGACCATTCTAAAGTGAAAACAGTGTAATTAAATATTTTCATCAGCAAATATTTTCATCAGTAATTAATATACATTTTGACACACAAGCCAGATGCAGAGGGGGTAATTATTTACTGGTGTGCATGATTGTTTTAAGTGACATTTGATTGGAACACTTTTTTAAACTGGCTTCTATGTGTACATGCATGTCACGACAGAGAGCTATAGATATGCTGAATGAATTGATTGAGATATATATCTATATATATCTATATATATATTCCTGTCAACAAATTTTATTATATTCAACATTCTTTTGTAAGCAATTGTCTGGGTATACATTCCTATTTGATTTTCAAACATATAATGCCCAAGTTTAACCAAATCACACACCTTTGTTTAAATCCTCAATATCCCGTGATGCTTCATTTCTTAGATTTCAAAAACCAATAATATTCCAAATATTTATTAACACAAAATAAATAGTGTATTTCTCTGCACAAAAGTTCAGCAGAAATGAGGTATTGGGTCAGTGACTGACTGGCACGAGACAGGGAGATCAAGATTGAAAACTCCATAGGAAAACTAGAAAGTTTGTGAGTGGCACAAAACTGAAGTCAGCACAGTATTTAAAAGTCACATGACAAGAATTGTTTTAAGTGGTTTTGTTTGTTTGTTTGTTTTTGTTTTACATCACTTTCAACAGTATTTCAGTCATTTCGTGATGAGACCTACTTGTAGCAGATATAGTGCTGCCTCACTGAATTGTCATGTCGCAGGTCCTCGACATGACAACTCACCCGGTCACAGATTTACAAGGACAACGGGTTAACCCTTTGGCACAGGCCTCAGCTCAAATGGGAAATTGTATCATGTGTTCAATCTCGGCACGGCCGGGGATCGAACCCACGACCTTTGGATCACCACAGAGGAACTGGTGCTAATAAGCTGGCGCTCTAACCAACTGCGCCACGGCCCGTGGCCTTTTTAAGTAGTAAATCTTTAGATTTCATACCTCTGAGAAACATCTGACAAATTAATTTTTCTGCAGTCTGATGTTTAGTTTAGCTATAATCTAAGATCTTTGAACCCCCAGGGTAATTAACCTACTCCCTTGACCTAGATCTGGGTCAGCAGGCTGCCTACATCATTGCGCCCCCGCATGCATCTCCTGCAACATATCCCTCCTATGTCTGTACATGTATAACAGCTGATGTCCTT
Organism: Amphiduros pacificus; assembly: GCA_949316495.1. Classification (NCBI taxonomy): domain Eukaryota; kingdom Metazoa; phylum Annelida; class Polychaeta; order Phyllodocida; family Hesionidae; genus Amphiduros; species Amphiduros pacificus. The sequence continues at coordinate 24,974,953 of OX439009.1, read as the reverse complement.
TCTTCTACACAAATAATATCCATTGAAAATATGATTAGTGGCAAAGCTTAAGGCTGTAAAATAGAGACTTGCATTTACATCAGCTTCCCATCCCAAAATCCCTACTTTAATTGAATAAACAAACATGACTTAACCGAGTATAATGTCTGAAATATGGCCTGCTCTACTCTTATCAGTTTCAAGACACTTATTAGCTAGCCCTAAATATTATGGCATGAAGTTTAAGGGTTTTCAAACTAAATGGAACATTGAGATGACACTTTTAAAATATCTATGAATTATTTTTAGTTGATATTTCCATATTTTTTTAACCAATGACCAGTAACAATATCAATTGGTTGAATATTATTCATATTCAGTAATGTTGAGCTAAACTTCATATGGCATAACTGAAAAAAATGTTTTGAAAGCATTTGACACATATTTTTAGATCTGTTTCATTCCTGGAAATTATTTTGTCTTCTGAATTTTGAGGTCTGGTTATATATTATTTATGCATTGCAGTTGTATTTCAATGGCCATTTGAAATATTTAGTTTTGTATTTTTTTTAATGTCTGTCATTGCATGTCAGTGGGTACCCAACTAAATCATATATCAGTGTTTATATACCAACAAAGGAATTTTGAATAAAAATAGAAATTCTGATAAAATGATACTAAAATATGAGATTTCAACATTTCTTTCTCAACATGGAAATGACTTTGACCACAACATTATGATAAAGAATAGTTCAGTCAGTCCCTTGAAGGATCTGAATAATCTCAATAGGCAGATGTGAGTTTGTCAAACTCAACTGGGAGGCTGTCTGTATTCCTGTCTTCCCCATCACCACAGGCAGAATCCAAGTGAATATGATGTGAAACATGATCTGACCTACTATCCACATGTGCTAATTAGGCCACCAGTGGTTCAAAAATGTTATCAACACTCTTGTTATTACTTATAAATTACAATCCCTCAAGACTTTCACTGGCTTGGAGTGGTTTGTTTTGAACATGAAGGGCAAACATGTGTCACTTCCGGCAAAATCTCAGCAGCCCTGATTTGACCCACATAAACATAACCCCATGGGTTGATAGCTCTGCTGACTTGAATGAAAACACATGAACTGAGTATAAAGTGCAATAAGCAACCAGGTTATGATTTTCCATACAAGATCCCAATTCAGTTTTGATGAGATATTCATTAATATTTTGCAAATCATTATCATGTTACCAATGCAATATTTCATGCACAAAATATAATAGCTATCACTAAGTTGTCAAGGGGGCTGCCATTTTGAATAACATAGCCAATGAGAATCGAGATAACAAGTTGGGGCCAAATTTGATATGTAACATGCATTTTGATTGGTCAAAATCACTATCTGCTCAATTCTTCTCTTGAAAAGGATTTAAATGATCATTTAGGAAGAAATGTTCAAAAACATTACAAACAGGCATCAGAGATGCATCAACCCTCAGCCCTTGTAACTCATTGCACAACATTCGCTCCACACAATATTTGTGAACAAAACGTCACTGCACCAAGGCAAATTGATGCAGGGGTAAAAAAACCCATAAAATCTACTCCCTTTGATAGCTTAGGTGTGTCAAGTATCATGAAACTGTCATCATTTACTCTAGAACTATTGAGATGATGGGCCGGTGACCTTGAAAAGCAGGTTAAGGTCACCGTCCATCAAACTCATCTGGGGTCTTCACCAGATGCTTATGTGTGTCAATTCTCATGAAGCTGCCATTATTTGTTCTTGAGTTATTGCAATGTCGTGGATTTGTCATGATTGTCCCTGTGACCTTGAAAAGTAGGTCAAGGTCATGTTCGTTCAAAAGAAGTCTGAGATCTTCACCAGATGCTTATGTGTGTCAAGTCTCATAAAGCTGCCATCATTTGTTCTTGAGTTACTGCGATGACAAGGATGATTTCACATAATTGTCCCTGTGACCTTGAAAAGTAGGTGAAGGTCATGTTTCATAAAAACTCTGAGGTTTTCACCAGATGCTTATGTGTGTCAAATCTCATAAAGCTGCCATCATTCGTTCTTGAGTTATTGTGATTCTTGGGATTTCACATAATTGTCCCTGTAACCTTGAAAAATAGGTCAAGGTCACCGTCCATCAAACTTGTCCGAGGTTTTCACCAGATGCTTATGTGTGGTAAGTTTCATGAAGCTACCATCATTTGTTCTCGAGTTATCGCAATGATAAGGATGATTTCACATAATTGTCCCTGTGACCTTGAAAAGTAGGTGACGGTCATGTTCCATCAAAGGAAGTCGAGGTCTTCACCAGATGCTTATGTGTGTCAAGTCTCATAAAGCTGCCATCATTTGTTCTTGAGCTATTGCAATGACAAGGATGATTTCACATAATTGTCCCTGTGACCTTGAAAAATAGGTCAAGGTCGCCGTCCATCAAACTCCTCCAAGGTTTTTAGGAGATGCTTATATGTGTCAAGTTTCATGAAGCTGCCATCATTTGTTCTCGAGTTATCGCGATGACAAGGATGTTCGCTACAGACATACATACATGTGATATGCTCAGTACAAAATTTGTGACCTCAAGGTCACTGCACTAAGGTCAATGGTGACATCACTAAGATTTGAAGGAATCTGAATCTTCAACTCTCTATCTACCTCTGTATTAAATATGAAACAAATATTACTAGTAGTTTTGGAGGAGAAGATTTTTAAACATAGTGTTAGTATATAACAGATATGAAGTGTTTTTTATTTACTTCTGATGGTTGTGATGTGGCATGTTCACAAACTTTGAATTCAAGGTCAATGTGTCAAGGTCAAAGGTCACATGACTAAAATTGTAAGACGAGGTACAGCTTTAAAGACATTCCTGTATACCAAGATTTAATTTCTTCTTGTAAGTGGTTGCTGAGATATGCTCCTTACAAAATTTGTGACATCAAGGTCACTGCACTAAGGTCAATGGTGACATCACTGAGAATTGAAGGAATCTAAATCTTCAACTCTCTATCTAGCTCTGTATAAAATAGGGTTGGTATATAAAAGATATGAAGTGCATTTGATTCACTTCTAATGGATATTTGGCATGCTCACAAATTTTGAATTCAAGGTCATTATGTCAAGGTCAAAGGTCACATGACTAAGAAAGTATAATGAGGCCCGGCTATGATCTAAGACATTTCTGTATACCAAGTTTTAATTTCTTCTTATAAGTAGTTGCTGAGATATACTCCTTACAAGATTTGTGACATCAAGGTCACTGCATTAAGGTCAATGGTGACATCACTAAGATTTGAAGGAATCTGAATCTTCAACTCTCTATCTACCTCTGTATTAAATATGAAACAAATATAACTGGTAGTTTTGGAGAAGATTTTTAAACATAGTGTTAGTATATAACAGATATGAAGTGTTTTTTATTCACTTCTGATGGTTGTGATGTGGCATGTTCACAAATTTTGAATTCAAGGTCAATGTGTCAAGGTCAAAGGTCACATGACTAAAATTGTATGACGAGGCACAGCTTAAACATACAACATTTCTGCATACCAAGTTTTAATATCCTGTAATAAGTGGTTGCTGAGATATGCTCAGTACAAAATTTGTGACCTCAAGGTCACTGCACTAAGGTCAATGGTGACATCACTAAGATTTGAAGGAATCTGAATCTTCAACTATATATCTACCTCTATATAAAATATGAAAGATGTAGTACTGGTAGTTTTGGAGAAGAAGATTTCTAAAGAAATGTTGACAGACGGACGGACAGATGTACAGACAGACGGACAGACATTTTCCCCCTCCTAAAGTTCTGCGAGCTAAAGTCTCAGCAGAGCTAAAAAGCTTGCACCCAAATTGATTGGACCACAGCTCATGGCTGGAAAGTATATTGCTATCTGCTATAAATGTTCGATCCCCGGCCACGCCGAGATTGAATTCATAATACAATTTCACACACGAACTGAGGCCCGTGCCTAAAGGATTAAACCGTTATGCTTGTAAATCTGTGACTGGGTGGGTTGTCTTGTCAAGGACCTGCAACATGACAATTCAGTGAGGCAGCACTATGTCTACTACAAGCAGGTCTCATCACGAAATGACTGAAATAATGTTGAAAGTGATGTAAAAACCCCAAACAAACTGCTATGAGCATCACTTTTTCCTGAGGCAACAATTACAAAACAATGATGTAAAATCAAAGGCAGAGATGTCTGTGTACTGAATAGGTTATTACCCCTGATCCAAATGTGAAATATACAAAGAATCTGTTCAAACACAAGAGCTGATCTACATAACAAAGGCCATTACAACAGGCGACCCTTGGACAGTGTAACTTCTGTTCCGCCCTGTGAACATCCTAATAGGGGTGAGATTCTACGTTATGACATTATGGACAAACTATCCAAGGACTTTATCTACAGAGGAAACAAGGACTATATATATAAAGAGGAAACAAAAAGGACCAAAATATATTGACATGCTTGATATTCGATATTTCAGATCCAGAATCTTATGTGTAAACCTTGTTTAGTGGTCAAGTGTTGTCGGCTCACATCTATCACAATAATCGGTGTAATTCTTGGTGGTGTTTATAGTAGTGTTGGCCTAGTTGCCGCAGTTCACTGCCCACAGTGCAATCTGCAATCATGTCATTACTGCAGCCAGCGAACCAGTTCACAGTGCAATTATATCATGATTACTGCAGCCGGCCCATTATTCATTCGGCCAGTGTATTCCACATTGGCTTCATTGCTGAGAGCTGCTGTGATTAAATCAATAGCAAATATTTGTGTTACTCCTTCTCAGTTCCAACATATTATATTTCATAGAATGCGTTGTTGTTCAAATTGTTAAACATATGTAAGAATTTATGAGGAGAGTTAACATTAGCTGATATGTGGTATCTTGTATTATTAACTTGGGATGTGCATCCACAGCCACGCTTTGCCCTTGTGTAAGTTAATTATGATCAATTGACCTGGTATGATGTGTGGGCGTAGGCCGGTGTGTTGGCCTGGAATAAGGGAGACTATTGATTTTGTATGCCTAGGGTTTAAAGGTCGCAGAATATAAATGGACATGGACTAATATATATGTATAAATATGCCTGGAATGAATAGAGGCTTTTCAATTTTTTCTGAGTCTGGAAAGTAATGGAGACTCCTAATTTTTTTACCTGCCCGAGTAATGGATGTGAAGTGAATAGAGTATAAGCAAGCCTAGAGTAATGGTGGCTTCTACAATTCTTCCATAAATTTTTAAGGCTAAGGGTACCGTGACATGGGTTATAGACAAAGTGTGTTTGCGGTTTTTGTGCATTTTATGTGTTATGTATAGGGACCATAGTTCACCATTTATAATTGCTTATGTGATTTGAGGCGATCGTTTTAATGAGAATTTCACCTCCATTTATATTAAAAGAAAAAACTTTACAGATCAACTTTTGGTATGATAATTATGTAAACTGTGAAGAATTTATACCGATTTGGCATTTGGCATTTGGCAGAGTGTGCATTTTTCATATATAACTATATACTCTCGTCTGAAACACGCGGACGTGTTTAGTCGAAGGGGGACCGAGTGTAGGATATAGATTACCTACCTATAGACTCTCAGGAATATATATAGACAATCATAGACAATCACGATCTCTAGCAGAATATCATGCATAGTTATTGAGTGCCAGATTGTCCATCTACAGAGGTTACCAAGTGCAGGTCGACAGAGAGACGGTGGATGTGCGAGACCGTGGTACGCGTCAAGAGCAGGTTGCATACATTATGGATCCACTGTGTCACTGTACAGAATTAGATATGATCTCACCCTGTCAAGTACGGAAAATGACCATATTTGGTCATTTCCTGGGAAGAGACATGATCTCATCCTGACGCGTGGGTACATATAGGCTGTACACACGACACATAGCCAGTTTGGACCAAGAAAAGCAAAGAGCCAAGCCACGACACTCAGGACAAGCAGGGAGCAGGAGTGCGGGCCGCAGGCCGCCACTCTCTGTCGCCCCCACACAGGAGTTACACGGATGACCACTCAGGCTGATCGCTTATTGCCATGCCATATGCTAACTCGGGGTTATATATATGTATATGTATTTATGTATATGTACAATTTATACCCCGAATAAAGATGACTAGGATACACATTATATCAGAGTCTGCAGTTCTCCTTGATCACCCGAGATAGGAGTAGGCACTTAGCATATTGGCCCGACCTCACAACAAGCGAGTATATCCCCAAGCCAGAGAGGTTGCAAAACCTTTCCAACAATACATCTTTCTAACATAAATACATTCCATATATGTCAGCGATTAGTCATTTAAAGTTTTTAAAACCTCAAAACCTAACACCCTTTGTCTTATGAGATACAGGGTACATCTTGATGCTATTTTCAACATATGTACATAGGTATCATTAAACACATACCGTATCCACTCGGGTTAGCGCCCATGCTTGGCTTAACGCCCACCCCCCTTTTTAGGAAGAAATCATTAAACGCCCACCTTCCCTGGATGTCCGTAATACGATGTATGTGACGTCCTTTACCTTAGCGTCTGGGTGCCCACGAGACAAAAGTGGAGCGGCCAACATGTCAAATTGAACTTTCATATCCGTAGCTGATCGATTTTAATTGCGTTTTAAATGATAAATAAAGGTATGTACTTAATATTATCACACTTACGTCGACAATTTCTCCACATCATTGATTTTAGCTTCAAAACAAAGCGTTTTCATTATTTATCATTTGAAATGCAATTAAAATCGATCCGCGTTTGAAAGCATTTCTGTCAACAAGGAAGACACGACTCAACGCAACACGTGGTCGCAATTTTGAAAGGCGGAAGTGACGGGAAGAGGCTCTTGTTTTTAGCACGAAAACGATTGTTAATATATTGCGCAATAATGGATGGTTTTGTTCTGTTCTCGACCTTTATAAACGCCCATGCTTGGGTAAACGCCCACCCCCCTCTTTTACTTTGTCCCCAATTAGCCGCCCATGGGCGCTAACCCGAGTGGATACGGTATAAGATAATGCTCTATTGTACTTCCTTAATCTTGTTACTGTCAGTTGTGACACACATATGAAACACTATTGGACAATACATGAAGTTTGATATTACAAAAGCATTTTGTATCTAATAGTTGATCTCAAGGCCAAGTATTCCATTTATACTGGACATAGTCCTGACCTCATTACTTGTCTTTCTTCAAATCTCAGTCACATTGTAACGAATGTTCAGCTCAAAAGTGTGATTTATGGTTCACTTATAAGATCAATACTATCAATACACAATTCCATTTTATGTTGAATTATCCTTTTAAAAATACTTTGCAGCATTTGCCATATGTTACTGTTTTGGATCTATTACATAGATAAATTAGACATTAAAGATCAAACACTGACTCCTTGCCAGCCCATGACCTGTCCCAGAAAATGAGCATGAAAACTTTGAATCTGAAAAAATCCAAAAATCGCAGATTTGAGTAAATTCTCGATGTGAGCACGAAATTCAACTCAAAGTAAAAACTCAGTATCTGAGATTTCCAAGTAATATAGACTTATTTGGGATTATTTGTCACTTCCAACATTGTTTCAGTCTTTTCACTGTAGCGAACAGGCTTAGCAGATGAGTTGCGGATAGTTGCAGAGTGGAAAACTTCATGTTTGCTCTTGTGCACTTTGAAGTCGAAAAAAAAAGACCAAAGCGAACAGCGTAGATGAACACTGATAAAGAACGAAAGTATTCAGGAGAACACGCAAAGAAAGCGTACAAATACAGATATATACGGACAAGACGGATGTATTGCAGACAGAACACGAATGAGAAGCTGACCAATACGGATGTTTGTTTTCTGTTTGCATCTTATTCTGACCAACTCTGTTCTGTGTATATTCTCCGTAACCGTCCATGTTTTCTCCATACCTTGTTCACATAAATGCAGGATTCAGCAAATATCAGCAGACACAGTCAGGACACATTCAAGATGAGTCGGGACACATTCAGGATGAGATACGAAGAAAGCGTTCGCATTCTGGACGCAATCACATGCGTAAAGAACCCAGTGCAAACTGGTCACCCACATCTCTTCCACACAAAATTTTCAACATGTCGAAAAAGTTTTGTGGACCAAGAAAGACCAAGGCTTACATGTGCGTACTGCTCCGAACTCTGAACACATGACGTTAGGAGATACGGAGAAAGCGTTTGAATTACGTAGACGCCCAGACTTTATTCCGAACACCAAAATTTTCCAGTCCGCTATTGTGAGACCGCGGCTTTAGGCACGGGCCTATGCTCATGTGTGAAATTGTATCATGATTTCAATCTCGGCATTCCCGGGATCAAACCAACGATCTTTGGATCACCACAGAAGAACTGGTGCTAATAAGCTGGATCTCTAACCAACTGCGCTACAGCCCGTGGCTTACCCATGATCTTAGATACTTGGTGTCATTACCATGATTACATTGTAAGATGTAGCCCAGGAAAACATCATAAAATGATATCAATTACAGGGAAAGGAGAGCTCTGAATGGTAACAGACTAAATCTGTACTAATCCTTACAATTTCAGTAATTTCCAGATGCTCACAACAGAGGTGGGGCATAATCACAACTTGACTGGACAGTAAATGGCAACATAGCTAGGTGAAATATGGGCAGAGACTTACTACGAACAATGGCAAGATTGGAAATATTTTCTTTAATTGCATATCAATAAACATATCAAAATTCTCAAGGGAATAATGGGTCTATCAGCTACATATCATTTGGAACTGAATTTTAACGCAAATTTTGCCTAATTTTAACAAAGGCATACTCAGAGTTTAAGCTTGCACAGAGTAATTTGGATTTTTGGGCATAAGTATTGACATAAAAATGATATACAATAAAATTTTAAAAATATACAAAGATATACAATAAAATTAACACCATCATGAACAAAACACTGTTACACTATAATACTGCTAAACTATAATGGAATTTATTGAATTTTTTTTTTCCATTTTGATACTTTTCATCAGCAGTAAAGAACTTGTTATATAACAGAATCATTCAGATTCATTTAAACTCTGCTATGCTTCAATTAGTATCCGGCACCATTCAGAGCTCTCAGACCCCTGAATTGAGAGAAAGGGATTATTTACATCCTTTGCTGGTGGTGGATGCTGACTCCTTTCCTGTCAATTAGTATAGTTGTGTATTTCTTTTAATGGGTTAATTAGATCTGCACTCACAAAATTATTCTGGTAATGCTGCTTGTCATAAAAATCAAATGACACAAGAATATCTGCAATCAATTCTCGCTATCTGCTCTCCCGGTTTATTGAACACCAGATGTCAGCTCGGTTGATTCGCAATGCATTGTGGGCCGATTTGTTGCACGCTATACTTACGGGGCACTGACAGATCACTCAAGGCCTCAGGCCTCACGTAGTGAATGTCTGCACTCGGGACACATGCAGCACATATTTTTGAAATTGCAGTTCAGTTTATTTACATTGGAACATGATTAATCAATTAGTGAACATAAGATGACCGTTGAAGACCTGTACACACTTATCTAGCAGATTGAAATGACGGAGGAATAACGTGCGTTTTTTTTGACTGGTGTATAATTGGACCGGAAGTACCCAGTGCAACAATCGAGGTGAAATTTGATCGTAGCGCTCTGAAAATGCAGCGGATACGGGAGAGCAGATAGGGAGAATTGTTAAGTGAATCTCAGCTATGTGTCTGTAGCTGTACCAAAATCCATGCCACTAGAAAAGTCCATACCTAATGCTATGTATAAAATCTCTAGCCAAATATAGCCAATATTACATAGCCAATATTACCCTTTTAACCCCTAATGGACAAGCCTATCTAACTTTTGTTGATTGGCTGGACTAACCTATTTTTTTCTGGACTTGTGTATCTGCATACTAAATAAATGAAATTCATAATCATGGTTATTCCAGAGATATTTAAACAGAGATTGGAAAGAGCAGGTCTGCCACTAGGTGTCAGTGCAGTGCACCATCCAACTCAAGACATGCAACTGTTGCGGATCAGCGATAAATAGTTTTGCATTTATTACATAAATTCTTCCATTCTTGATGTCATTGATGTACGGTTAACATAGATATGTGAAAAGTAGTTCTCGTAATAATTTCTTGCAAAAAGACATTTTTACAAGTCCGCAAGTCCTTGAATCCAGATCCAGGTCTGTATTTGCCATGGCGACCGTGACGCCGCCAAGAGTATGGTTCGCCTGAGAGATAATGCAGAACTTGAGCTTGTTTCCAATCTCTGTGTTAAATGTCTCTGGTTATTCAGTGTGCTCAACAAAGTAATGGGGTCAAAAGTTCATGATCCAAGCTATCTGACATCATTGATTACATTGTAACAAGTTGCAGCCCTTCAGAATGTTACAAAATGACGTCATTAAACCAGAACAATGGGGACGTCAACGTCCCTCCCGTTCGTTACCCATGATGGACCTTACCGTCCGTTAGGGTTAACCACATATACAATTGCAGCAACTTTATGAACCAACCCAAAGTTAGTCCAAACACATTTATCCAAGTCTGTTGTAATCCAACACAATGTTAATTTCTTGTTCCATAATTTGAATATCCAAATCAATGCATGCTCATGTACAGTTGATCTACTAATACTCACATTTTTCTTTGTTTCGTGTATAGTCTGCAGTTAATTGACTGTCTTCCTAATCATTTGGACGGGGCTTTCAATATAAAACGCTACTTGTGTCACTTCAGTCTCCCAACTCCTTAAAAGAACAACTAACCCCGACCCCAGCTATTTTATACTGTCTGACTATCCCGCCACCATTCGGCATTCCATGTGACGTCATTATTCCATAAATGGAAACGTGGACGCTGTCAAAAATGAATTTGATTGGCTGCCACTGTTGCCGGGTGAGTTTGCCATTGCCGCAATGCAGCAAAACTCTGGATCAGACTGGCTGAAACCAGTTCTCGCCGGTTGAGTCCAAGGTGCTCCTTTGTCCAGCCAACAAAGATAAATGGATCAGCGATGTTTTGAGCGGAGAACATGTTCACCCAAGCTGACTCATTCTGCCACTCGTTTTCCCGCTGGAGTCTTTTTAACATTTCAGGTTTCACGTTGGGACAGGAAGCCGGCTTGTTTACAGTCTGTAGTAATATACTGTATATTCTCGCAGATGAAATAAGCGTTTGGTGTATTAATTTATAATCATTGACATTGCGAAATACGCGCAATGCTTGTTGTGTATTTTGTCTAACAAAAACAGCTTGGATTTACGATGCACATCTTGCACATGTTTGCAATGGCATACACATTCACCTGTCAGGATTTCCTTCAAAACGGGGAACACAAGGATTTAAGAGATGCATGTACATGTACATGTACGTGTAAATTTAACCCAAGAGATAGCGAGCTTCATCAGGACTGATATTTATTCTAGAAAATTGTTTCTCTTTTTGCCTGGCGAGGTAGGTCGATTCAGCGAGAAGGGGGGATTTGCGACTGAGATCGACAAAAATTACTCTCCTTTGCATCGGGCTCAGTATATAACACCTATATTGAAGAGGCCTAGTAAAGCTGGGTAGACAAAAATAGGTTAAACATGTAATAGTCCAGTCGACAATTATGTTTCACACAGATTGTGGATTACCATTTTCGCTTTTGTTTGTGTACGACCGGCTTCTGCAGGCCTGGCTTCGTTGCGTTGTTTGTATTTGAAGTAGGGCAAACGGCCGCGCGCTTGCCTGGCTGCCTGCCAGGACACCTTCATAAATCAACTGGGGGGCTATGACCAATTTGTTATTGTGCGTGTGATGGGGGGGTTGCTCATATACATTGCCGACACATTTCATCAGCTGTCAATTTTTGATAATCTGTAATATGTGAATCTCTGCAGAGAATTTTAAATAACCTTGTCTGTGGTGTCTTGCTCCAAAGAATGTTTTCCAGCAGAATTCCTGTTTCAAACCAGTATGGAGTTACATGTAGTGGGTAGTAGTGAAGTAGACTCTTAGGGCTGGATTTTTTTTCTGGTATAGATTTTTTTTACTTTAATTTTTTTGCCGATTGAGGGAGGGATTTTCTCTCATTCTTTGTGTTTATATATCTGTTGAGACATGACATGTTTGAATCTGTCCAAACATCTGGATTTGTTCAGCTGAATTCTTGTGACACATATAAATATCACTCCAAACACACATCGAGACCAGGGCCTGGTGCAATTGTTCACAGCACAAGCTTATTAGCACAAGTTCCTGTGATGATCCAAAGGTTGTGGGTTTGATTCCCAGCCGTGTCAATAATTCAGTCATGGTATCTAGCTCCGTCTGTTTCTTTGTCAACAAAAACTTTTACATTTTACTATATCTTTTCAGCTAATAAAAGTAGAGGATCACCATTTTTAATGCACCTACATCCCATGGAGACCTACATTAGGATGAACTCATACATGACCTTGACCTGATTTTCAATATCACTTAATTTAAAAATGATGCCAACATTTTGACATTTCACTGAAAACCTTTTCATTTTACATATCTTATCAGCTAATACATAATTACAAACATCCTTTTAAACAGTCCGATCATAGGTGAAGGTTGGCAAGCAAATGCTGCATTGAAGGTTGCCAAGAAACTACTGCATTGTGGTATTAACCTTCATAACCAGCAGCAGCTAATCATAAAGAATACTTGCTTAGTCACTGGTTTTAGCACTCATGAAAAAGTAGGTCAGATTGCTCAGGCCACCAGCAGCAGCTGATCAAGTGATGAAATTTTCCATAGTCAAAAGTCGGGTAGTAGGTCATTTAGACAGGCTGCTGGTCATGTGCTGGAAAGTTCCATTCTTCATAATTATAGGTCAGCATGAGTTTTGGCCGCTTCAATACCACAAACTGAATGGCTGTAATTCTCTTCATTTGGAAAAAATACAGCTGGCAGGAGCATCTGGATTCCATCAAATCTGACAACTGGGCCTGACTTTTCATCATACTTCAATTTGTACATGCTCAGATCCCAATATCATGCAAGAATTTTCTCCGGTTATACCTAGATCTGGTATTTCTTACATGTGTATTTAGGGGTTTGGTTAATTTTACATGCTCACAGAATAAGCCATTTGACCCTCAGGACCTTATCTGACCCTGAATTAAAAATCTTGTATATTGTTCAAGTGTTTTTGTTTGTCTGGGGTCACTTTCAACATTATCACAGTCATTTCGTGATGAGACCTACTTGTAGCAGATGTAGTGCTGCCTCACTGAATTGTCATGTCACAGGTTCTTGACATGACAACCCATACGGTCACAGATTTACAAGGTTAACACTTAAGGCACAGGCCTAAGCTCGTGTGAAATTGTATCGTGATTTCAATCTCGGGATCACCACAGAGGAACTTGTGGTAACAAGTTGGCGCTCTAACCAACTGTGCCATGACCCTTGGCCTCTTGTGCAAGTGTTCTGTAAGGGTCATGTTCTGTATAGATTAAAATGAGAGGAAGCCAGCAAAGATTTTTTGTTTCTCCATTGTGTCTGGAATAGCTCATGCTCAGAATCTTAAGTTTTCATTTTTGGATTCTAAGATGGCTCAAGGGCCAAAGAGTGTGATATTTAACATTACAATTTCAGAGATTTAGGGTATGTTTAAATGATATGTGGTCACGAAATGATGATACAAACAGTTTATCTCACTGAAATCAACTAAAATACACCTGTCTTGATTATTGTGTTTTGCTAAAAGTGCCTTGACTGAGTTTCAGGCTCACTCCTGTCAGGGGCAAAGGGTTATAGGATCTTAGAGGGGCCACGGGCCGTGGCGCAGTTGCACCAGCGCCAGCTTATTAGCACCAGTTCCTCTGTGGTGATCCAAAGGTTGTGGATTCGAACCCCGGCCGTGCCGAGATTGAACTCATGATACAATTTCCCCCATGAGCTGAGGCCCGTGCCAAAAGGGTTAACCCGTTGTCCTTGTAAATCTGTGACCGGGTGGGTTGTCATGTCAAGGACCTGCGACATGACAATTCAGTGAGGCAGCACTATATCTGCTACAAGTAGGTCTCATCACGAAATGACTGAAATAATGTTGAAAGTGATGTAAAACCCCAAACAAACAAACAAAGGATCTTAGAGCAGTAGTGTAGGATATAGAATACACACCCAGAGACTCTTGGAAATATATAGACATTCATAGACAATCACGAACGATACTGATGGTTGATGAGTCGCCATAACCACCACTCTGAGAGATCACGTGCAGGCGGACGAGCCTACGTTGGATACGCAGGCAAGACGAGTCCATCTGATGACGCGTGAGGAAGTCACGTAGGCAAGCCCCCACAGATGACACAGAGTGGTCCCTTAAAGGAGGCGCGCAACCGTTGGATCCTCAGTTCGAGTCTAGAGATGAGCAAATGAACAGACGGAGATAGAGCGACCACTTGCCACAGAAGATCCACGACTCTCAGTATCGTGACTGCATAGACTTGGGTGTTTTGTGTATAGATAGGGTCTCATAAGTATCATGCATTTGGGTAGTTCACATGCCTCGCTCATTGCCATGCCGGCCTAGCCAGACAAGGAGGAATCACAGCACTGAATAAAGGTAACTATTGTGTAGTGTATATCCTGTGTCTGCAGTCCTTATTGCCTGTCACACCTTTATGAGGGTATATAGGGTAGCTAGGATCCGTGCCCGAACTCACAGCCAGCGAGTTAGCGAGCTATGCTTGTTGTACAGTACAGTACAGTAGAGCAGATTAGAGTATCTATCTAGTGGTAGAGTATTGATCCCCCGTCCACATCCCCCAACGACGGATACTCAACCATTTAGTGGGTAACAGTAGCTCCTCATTCTGAATCAGGGGTGGGATTTGTTTGTTTGTTTACATCACTTTCAACATTATTTCAGTCATTTCGTGATGAGACCTACTTGTAACAGATATAGTGCTGCCTCACTGAACTCGAACCCACAACCTTTGAAGCACCACAGAGGAACTGTTGCTAATAAGCTGGTGCTCTAACCAACTGCGCCACGGCCCGTGGCCTCAGGGGTGGGAGAGCTCTGAACCAATCTGTGCAATAAATCTGAACCAATCTGGTCAAATCACGTCATTCTGGACATTCACAATCAATCTGGGCGCTCGCAACACATCTGTGCACTAAATCGCAGCCAATCTGAGTGGTACCTGAGAGGTGCCGTATGGTGAACAATAGCCAGACTGAAAAATTTGCGTTCTTTAATCTTTATATATCGACTATCATACACAAATGTAAAAGAAAACATGCTCATCAGTTACATATAATTATATGATCATCTGATATCGATTTTTAATGAGATTATTGCCACATTTTAACACAGGAATGTGCCCCAATTTTAGATTGCATAACGAGGAGTAATTCCCGACATGGGAGCACAGCACAAATATTACTGTAAAAACGTTAGATTTATCATAAAATTTACACCATCATATTTAATACACTGCAATACTCTCAACTGTAACAAAATTGTTAAATTTTGTAATGATTATTATGTGACGTTGATTCTTTTTAGGAGATGTAAAAGGCGTTATATAACAGAACCGCCCAGATTGGTTCAGAATTGGTTGAGAACAATGGAATGACGTCATACCACCCATATGTGTTTCCATTATCACCCAGATTGGTTCAGAGCCCCCCACCCCTGAACAAAGATTAAACAAAAAACTAGACCCTTTTCTTTGGAAATGTCAATTTCTATCTTAATTTTTCTTCACAATGTATCTTGCCAACATATATTGTTTAACCCTCCCTTGAATCTGTAATGGTCAAACCCTATAAACTTGGTAACCTGCTGAGTTGTAGAAGCTTGTTTTGGTTTGATAGAAGGTGGGTGATGTGCATTGGCATTTGCAGTAGTCCCCCCAACTGCAGACTTTACACTAATAGGAAGACTTCGTCTACACCTACAAGTCATAAATCTTTTACATATTGTATGATGTCAATTTCATTAAAAAAATAAATATAATCTTGTGACCTCATGAATCAATAATAAAGAGTAAAACTGAGTAAAGGGGTCACAAAAAAAGGAACAGAGACTTGTTGATTTCAATTACAAAGTATTTGAGTGTCCCAAAAATGTGAACCCAGTGAATGAATCTAAAATTCTCTCTTTATTCAATGCATACATTTTAGAAATTGTCACTCCTGTTGAATGATTCATGTCCTCACCTCTCTTACAAACTTGTGGAAAATCAAGTGTAATTATATTCATACATCATAAGTTTTAATATTCTTATATGATATACACAATGTTAACCATATCTTATTACAAATTACAAAAACATGTTGATGCATAATCAAATTTCAAAACCATGGTTTTGTTTATTTTTCTCTGTAAATTTCATATTTGATTCCAATACCTCTGTTATGTGACATTGAATTTCAATGCAATGGTTCTGTATGTTCACCTCTGTATGATATAAAATTTTGTTACAGTGGTTTTGATAGTTCATCTCTGTGCATGTGACATTAAACTTCAGTAAAATGGTTTTGTTTGCATATTTCTGTGCATGTGATATTTAATTTGAATACAATGATTTTGTACATGTTGTATTATGAAAGACATTTGCAAGTGTGATAGGTTACCTCATAAAATAAGTATGTGCTGGATTAATATCTGATAAAAGACAATCATATTAGATATCCGACCCCTTTTAAACATTGAAAGATAATAGTGCAGAGTAAGCATTTTGTTACATTTATACTATGGTCATACTCCATTGTATGTGAGATACACCCTCAGTGCCCATTTTTCCATCCTACCTCAACATGAAGTTTGTGCTCAAATCCCAATTTCATGCCCAGATTTTTAAATTTTGCTTTGGATTAGTTGTATTAAACTGCTCACATTTAATATTCTCATCCTACTTCAAAAACTTGTATTCTGAGTTTTTGCTAAGAGAGACTGACATTTACTCAAATCAAAAATGTTGTTGCTGGCTAGATTTGACATACTAATGATACTAATGATTTTAAGCTTTTTCCTTTCTGCTTAGACTTGTTTTTCTTTAATTTCTCTTTTGTCCCGATTCTGACTTCATGCTCTGGGCTGATTTTTTTAAATTTTCAAATTTGAGCACATTTCTGAAACTGGGCCAGATTTTTTTTCAATGAACTTAAATTTGCAGAAATATTCCTCTTTCGATCCATTCTAATTTGGGTAACTTGGTGAAACGGAGGTATTTTGATTTATTTTAGTGGTGCATACTCAACCAAGTTCAGAACAGTCATTGTGGCAAAAAATTTGTGTCCATTTTACTGTCCGACTCCATCATCCCCATATTCTTTTTTCCAGATTTTTCAAGTTGAAGCTATATTTAAAATACCAAAATGAGAGACTTGAGGTATTTACTAATCACAGAATAATAAGAGTTATATAAATAATAAAAGAGTTGTCAAATATCTATTGCGCTATTGCTCAAAATATAGACCTCTTAGATTTCAAACTTGAATAGTTCTAACAATGTTATCAAGTTTGAAATATGAGTACCCTGATTTCTTTCCAAGTTTGACAAGTGGGCTCTTATAAAACTCTGTATTTGTCCATTTACATTGGAAGGGCTTCTATCTCTCAGAATATACTCGGGAATGTTATGAGCACATGGAAAGGTCTTATGATAAAACAATCAATAGAAAATAAGTTAAAAGAATTTTTAGGATAGCCTATGTAGTTTCATTGATACGAAGCTACTCTTCACACTATACATTCACATTTTCACACATTTGTAAAAACTCAAGTGTCAATACAGTTTTCCTGCAAATCCCTTAACATCAATAATGAATTAATATGACACTAAAACCACAATGCACCAATCATTTAACAGCCATATGTATTTGCCCTGAAATAAATATATTTTACATGAACAGATTTGAGCAATGATGGCAAGATCTGAGTCCTACCAGTACACGCTGATATAGGTAGAAAATATCTTCCTACAATTCTGTATTAAATAAACCTGTAATACCTTGACTAACATCATTTCACCTTATGTTCCATACATTCATCATGCCACTTACATTTTCATAAGGTAGTTTTTGGATGCAGAATATCTTTAACCCATTTCCTTTTATTATTATTATTTTAATCAATCTTTCTACAGGTGGGTTTAAATAAATATTGGCACCAGTGTTTATATTTATTAAGAATTTATAAAGGCGCTTTGGTATATATATAATTTTGCTGTATATATAATTTGCCCAAATACTTACATCTGCAAACCTTATATTTTACAATAATGTGAAACTACCATTGATTTTGGAAACTTCAAAAGTCAGAAACTTCAAAAGTCAGTTGCAGAATTCTAATTTTTTATGTACAATTTAATGTGACACCTGTTTTTGGCCTGTGTTCGTAAATACATTTGGGAAAACTGCTACAGTAGTTGAAATTTTTTTGGAGAGTGAAATTACTCTACCATAAAATAAAAAGCAACATTTTAATGCAATTACAAGGTTTATTATGTTTTCCCCCATCAATATGTAGTCCGCTTCGGTAATGAAGTGCTGTGAAGTTCCCTGCAGTAGGTTTGGCACGTAGTTTCAAGTGTTTGTTTGGCTGAGGGGGAGGGTCATCTAAACCCTGGCACTAGGGTCTCAAGACCCACCAAACTCTCGATTTGTTGAATATAACGGCCCTCTAGTGGCAAAAAATACTGCTTTTCTATTGGAATTTTATCACACTGCAAACAAAAACAAAACACTGAACTACTTACTTAATTTACAATATCAATTGAAAAGGTAATTGTGTGGGCACACAACTGAAGGTAGCAGGTCAAGCAATATTGAACTTGCATTTTTATAATCTAAACACTGTATATCTCTGATTTACAAAAATTCGGTGAACTTGAAAATGGCTCAGGGTCATCTTGTATCCCTCATCTGAGCCCCTCATAGGATGATACTATATGCCAGATCGTACTGATATTATTAACAGACCATGGAGCCCTTACCAGCAAACTTCATGCCCCAAGAAACAATTAGTTCACCCCAGAACAATTTTAGGCCTACATGTTATCATTTCATAAAATCTAGTCGTAATGTCTGTCCAGGCATTGAAGGAATGACAAAGAAACGGTGCAATAAAACCACATGCTGACTTAATTACTGAAATGTATACTTAAAAAAATAAATTCCAACCATTATTTCTCCATGATAAAAAGTGCCATTCCTATATTTCAATTATGTTAATACCATTAATAATCAAATCAGAGAATTATGGACCAAAAATTAAATCTTTTCAAGAAAATTAACCAGGGTTGATAAGTAACTATTCTCATTGAGGCCTAATATTAGAATTGTGATGCTTGCAGGTACTTACATTTTCTGTGAGGTTAAATGGTTTGGCATCTACTATGGGAGTGTCAGTTGATGCCACCTCTTGAGTATCATATTCCCAAGTCTTATGTCTATATTTTTGATTTATGGGTAATATATGCCCCTCGGTGCTGAACATGTATTTTGCTGCCTTTTTATTCAAGTGATTATTGGTATCAAATAGCTGAAAATACAACAATATTGAAAAACATACATATAACACTGCATTTTATGAACATTTTACACACAAAAATAAGAGGTATTAAAGACTGCAAGCTTACCAGATATAAATATTTACAAGTCTCGCTTAAGAAGAAGCTTTCCATTCGGTCCTCCAGGTCCTTGGAAGTGACATCATGGACCGTCGCATATCCACATCTGAAATGTTATCATCTCTACCTACATTTATCTTCTGACAGAACTAAACAAGATTTTATTTTAATTTTTTATCTTGCATAATCAAATTAACTGTAAGGCCAGAGAAAAAAAAGAAATAAAACCTAATATGTAAATGGTTCTATTTAATTCTCACTGCTTGAGTGGGCCATGCTGCCACCTGGTGTGCTAAAATCTGTCATGCATTGGGGAGCTTTATCAACATGCAAGCTTTGCTCACAGTAAATGTTGATGAACATACTGTTTAATTTTAATCATTTAACTGTAACTGTCTTCATATTTTTTTTTCAAGATTCCAAAACTATTTAGTTTTTATTCCATATGTGCATGTGTAGACACACTATTAATGTATTCCCACAACAGTATACACAATGATAACCATCGTATCAGCTGTCATGCTTTCAAACCTATCCAAGCATGCAGTGCATATGTCACAAGAGACACCTGGTGGATCATAAATATTGAAACTCAAGCAGCGAAAATTCCTTACACTTATTTATTCTTTTGTAAGAACTATATAAAACCTATTGCTTGGAGGACTTACTTGACCTTGGTGTGATTATTGAGGCTGTTGAGAATGTCCCTGCCGACATGAAGGTAATAGGGATTCTTTGTGGCTTGGTAGAGTAGATACGTGGATTCTACTAGTTCTGGTCGCAGTGGGTAGAAGAGGACTTCTGGAGCATTGAGATACCAATTGTAGCGCTCGGGGAGGCCATCGTAACGCTGCCAGATGGCATAGTAGAAGGCATGGGTACAAATAGCCTCCTCGATATCGCCTGCCAACACCTCAAATAAACACACACAAACACTCAATATCAAACTCTTCACTGTCTATATTGTGTATTTATACTATGATAAAATGGACACTAGGTCATCAGGTCATTTGTGGTTGTGTTCCATCATGGACACTGGGCCAGGGTGTCATTTGTGGGGTACTATCTTGACACTGGGCCAGGGTGTCATTTGTGGGGTTCTATCTTGACACAGGGCCAGGGTGTCATTTGTGAGGTCCTATCTTGACACTGGGCCAGGGTGTCATTTGTGGGGTTCTATCTTGACACTGGGCCAGGGTGTCATTTGTGGGGTACTATCTTGACACTGGGCCAGGGTGTCATTGTGGGGTTCTATCTTGACACAGGGCCAGGGTGTCATTTGTGGGGTTCTATCTTGACACTGGGCCAGGGTGTCATTTGTGGGGTTCTATCTTGACACTGGGCCAGGGTGTCATTTGTGGGGTTCTATCTTGACACTGGGCCAGGGTGTCATTTGTGGGGTACTATCTTGACACAGGGTCAGGGTGTCATTGTGGGGTTCTATCTTGACACAGGGCCAGGGTGTCATTTGTGGGGTTCTATCTTGACACTGGGCCAGGGTGTCATTTGTGGGGTTCTATCTTGACACAGGGCCAGGGTGTCATTTGTGGGGTTCTATCTTGACACAGGGTCAGGGTGTCATTTGTGGGGTTCTATCCTGACACTGGGTCAGGGTGTCATTTGTGGGGTTAGATCTTGACACTGGGCCAGGGTGTCATTTGTGAGCTTCTATCTTGACACTGGGCCAGGGTGTCATTTGTGGGGTTAGATCTTGACACTGGGCCAGGGTGTCATTTGTGAGGTTCTATCTTGACAATGGGTCAGGGTGTCATTTGTGAGGTTCTATCTTGACACAGGGCCAGGGTGTCATTTGTGGAGTTCTATCTTGACACAGGGTCAGGGTGTCATTTGTGGGGTTCTATCCTGACACTGGGTCAGGGTGTCATTTGTGGGGTTAGATCTTGACACTGGGCCAGGGTGTCATTTGTGAGCTTCTATCTTGACACTGGGCCAGGGTGTCATTTGTGGGGTTAGATCTTGACACTGGGCCAGGGTGTCATTTGTGAGGTTCTATCTTGACAATGGGTCAGGGTGTCATTTGTGAGGTTCTATCTTGACACAGGGCCAGGGTGTCATTTGTGGAGTTCTATCTTGACACTGGGTCAGGGTGTCATCTTGACACTGGGCCAGGGTGTCATCTTGACACTGGGCCAGGGTGTCATTTGTGGAGTTCTATCTTGACACTGGGCCAGGGTGTCATCTTGACACTGGGCCAGGGTGTCATTTGTGGGGTTAGATCTTGACACTGAGCCAGGTATCAGTTGTGGAGTTCTATCTTGACACTGGGCTAGGGTGTCATTTGTGGGGTTAAATCTTGACACTGGGCTGGAGTGTCATTTGTGATCTATATTATCTTGGACAATGGGCCAGGGTGCCATGCTTTTTATCATGATTCTTTCTCCTACCTGAATACCCGGCCAGGCAGCCATTAGTGAGTCTATCCAGTTATTGACCACTTCTCCACTCTTCATATTCACATTGACATAGATAGGAGGGAAACCATTACCATCATTGCAATCTTTCCTTCTGAAACAAGAACAATATCAGACTTTGAATAAAACATTTGAGGAAAATGTTGGGCCAAGAATGGCTATTTAGAATGGTTATAAAGAGTCCACAGGCAATTTCAAGGTTTCACTGCCAGGCCTGCACCTATATTCTCTATGCTATGACATTCAACACAGCTTTATGTCCTGGTCAGTTAATAAAATAAGCAGCTTTGATAATAAAACATTACCTGCATTGTGGTCAAGGTAAAACCAATTCCATCACTCTACTATGGAAATCTACTGTGGAAATCTACTATGGAAATCTACTATGGAAATCTACTATGGAAATCTACTGTGGAAATCTACTGTGGAAATCTACTGTGGAAATCTACTGTGGAAATCTACTGTGGAAATCTACTATGGAAATCTACTATGGAAATCTACTGTGGAAATCTACTATGGAAATCTACTATGGAAATCTACTGTGGAAATCTACTGTGGAAATCTACTGTGGAAATCTACTATGGAAATCTACTATGGAAATCTACTGTGGAAATCTACTGTGGAAATCTACTGTGGAAATCTACTGTGGAAATCTACTGTGGAAATCTACTGTGGAAATCTACTGTGGAAATCTACTGTGGAAATCTACTGTGGAAATCTACTGTGGAAATCTACTGTGGAAATCTACTGTGGAAATCTACTGTGGAAATCTACTGTGGAAATCTACTGTGGAAATCTACTGTGGAAATCTACTGTGGAAATCTACTGTGGAAATCTACTGTGGAAATCTACTGTGGAAATCTACTGTGGAAATCTACTGTGGAAATCTACTGTGGAAATCTACTGTGGAAATCTACTGTGGAAATCTACTGTGGAAATCTACTGTGGAAATCTACTGTGGAAATCTACTGTGGAAATCTACTGTGGAAATCTACTGTGGAAATCTACTGTGGAAACGTGGGACCAAGCTAAGCTTTCTGGGCCCTCAGGGGCATATATTGTTGACATATGATGATATAATATAATTATCTGCATATTATCTATGCAAAATATTCCTAAATTATCAATCATTTATCAGAAAAAGTTATGTATTGTTATGTAAAGAGTTGTTTAAACATTAACACAAGGTAAGCTGAGCTAATCTGTTACAAACATTTCAACCACGCAGGTGTAATTTAACAAAAGATTCCCCTCAATTGTGCCAGAAAATATTTCATGAGTAGAAAATGTTGCTGAAAAAATGCACTAGCATTATAAATTTCATATTATCTTTTGGGTACCGGTAACTAAAAATTGATGGAGGAACAAATCACTTGCCAGATGTGTTGGTCAACATTGCTCAGCCAAATATTCATCCATATAATACTGAGGGGTAAAAAAGCTATTCTTACCCTTTCCTGAGATAAAATTTTATTGTCTCATAAGCCTCAGTGAACATCTTCAAGTCCTCTTTTTCCCCAAATAATATGAAAGCCTGAAATATGATTAAAAAAATAAAGGTCAATCAACTGGAAATCTCCAAACTGACATAAAGCACATATTATCACTTCAGTTGTTTCATTGATAAATACGCTTCTATCTTGTTTATTAGGATACATAACAACTTTATTCAATGTAAAAAATTCAGGACAGGAACTGCTGCCCGTTCCCTTCCTTTTTAGCATAACATAGCTTCTACAGAGAGGGGGAGAAATTCATTCTCTCTTTCTGTCAATTGTCTCCCCAGAAACTATTGATTAGAGGTCTTAGCTGTAAGTAGGAAAAATGTTATCTATTTTACAGTAGGCTCAGATTTTTTGTTTTTTTGTTTTTAATGATTTTGGAAAAGTCAAATAGCTCTTGCTGAGTTGTCTTAAATAGCAAAATAACATTTTGAATAACAAAACATATATTAGCAAATGGGAATCAGGGGAACAAAGTCAATATGTAACATGCATTTCGATTGGCCAAAACCAAAATTATCACCTGTTGAAGTCTGCTCATGACAAGGATTTGAATCATCCTTTATGAAGCAATTTGCAGGCATTTCCACAAAGTGTTTAATGTCCTCATTCTTGAATCATATAATTTTATCATATAATTTTATACTCCTGCATGAAGTGATAAATGCCTTGAAAATTAATGACCTATACAATTTATTGGCTCTGTTCTTTCAAAAAAAAAAAATGTCACAAAATATGGATTTACCTAAAGTGGACAATAGATTTTACCTTGAACATATATTCAAAGAAGGAGTCAAGTCCGGCTCCCAGTCCACTCATTCTACCCACCCACTCTCCAGTCTGAATGTTTATCACATTCCCTGAAAAAATAACAAATAAATACCATAATGCAGAAACATTACAACAATGTGGAATTGCATTTTCATTTAAAATAAATTGGCATTACCAAATAATAACATAGCAGTTATGTGATAAAGTGGCACTTCTCATGAATATACACGTACATCACATTTTTATTTTTAATTTGGCCAATTTTTTTAACCATTATTACATTATCATTGCCTGTTAAATGATTTTCTACTGATTATTGGTGTGATCAGAGCAACTGTGGCTATTAAAATTTGTCAAAAACCAATCATTATACTTGGTGACTCTTCAGAGGGTTCGCAAGAAAACTTTTATTGCATACTTGAAGGAGGTGTGTGTGTGTGTGTGTGTGCATGTGTGCGTGTGTGTGTAAAATAAAATACATACCAAATAGTCCAGTGACATTAGATCGGAAATTCCAGAGTTGTTTGATGGTTCTGCGAGCCACAGACTCATATACTGGGTCCCCGAGGAGTCGGCTCAGCAGACCAAACTCAACCAGAAGTGTTCCAGCACCAGAAGTGCAAGTCTCATTGGTACAATTTTCCGGGACACCAGATCGCAAGTTTACCTGCAGCAGAGAGTGCTAATATTAACATCTTCTATTGGAAGACCCATCATGGTCAGCCAGTAATGGAGAGACTACACCATTATTCTAGCGTTAGATTAGCGGAAAGCTTTTACCTTGAAGCAATATTTTAAATATCATTACTGTGACCAACATAAACTACATAAAAAAATATCAGCTTTTCACTGAAATATTGACATCTTTGGAAAATTGATTTTTTTTCCCATTTGAAAACTCTCAAACCATTTATTTTTTGATAAAATAATAACAAAATGGAAAAGATTCTGAGCCTGACCAGTAGTTTCAGAGGAGAAAATCAAAGTTGACAGGCAGAATGACAGAAAATCATTCCCCCATCAATGCAGATATTCAGCATAGCTAAAAATGTTATTGTTCCTATCTAAGTGTGACTGTTAACTGAAGCATGACACTCATCTGGATCAATAATACAACTCACCAAGATGCATCATCCCACCATAAATGATAACTATAGATGAAGCCACTGGATGAAGTTCATGACAATATTTTCATTGAAGTGTTCACTGATGCATGACCACTCACCCAAGCATGAATTCCATCAATAACAGCAAAACTTTTAATCAAGTTGCATCTTGCATCATTCAACCAACAATAATATATCCCTGCATCATATTTACTTGATATTGAATTCTTTGAGGCAAGCATGAATTT
Organism: Amphiduros pacificus; assembly: GCA_949316495.1. Classification (NCBI taxonomy): domain Eukaryota; kingdom Metazoa; phylum Annelida; class Polychaeta; order Phyllodocida; family Hesionidae; genus Amphiduros; species Amphiduros pacificus. The sequence goes on along the minus strand of OX439009.1, from coordinate 24,949,267 downwards.
TTCAGCAAACCCCTATTGAGAACTTTTTGATGCATATTTCCACCAAACTTGGATGTTGTATGATAACTGAGATTAAAGACACTGTGAAATATTTTGCTCAGGAATGTTGAATTGCTCACTGAATTGTAACTGTTCACTGAAGCATGACTTTTATCTGGGCAACTACCGGTAATACTACTATTCAAGAGGAATGATCCCACAATGATAGTACTATCTATTAAAGTCGCTGAATAGAGCTCATGGCTCTAAACATTTACATGCAGACAGACAGACAGACAGACAGAGGGAACATGACATCTTACAGCAGACCTTTGGTGGGTTCAACCATGTCTCTCATCTCATCATTAAACAATTCAACACCAGCCATGAAATGCAAAAGATGAATGGACGGGCAAGAATTGGAATGTGAGAAAGTGTTTTGTTTTGAAAAATGCATAAACCTTATCTCACTCTTGGGTAAGGTATCCCTGTTGCGGTCTCTTCGAAGGCCGGCAGGAGGCGGGCGGCAAGGTCGTGAGCGAGATGCAGCAGTTCTCCGTCATAGTCTGGTAGCTGCATAGGACCAAAGGGCTGCTCAGGATCCATCACTATGAGATGAGCCGACAGTAACGCACCAAGAACCCTGAAAGAAGCACATCAACTTATAATATAGCACAAAGACTCCTGAAAGATGAGACGATTAACATCAGATTTACAACAAGCTTAAAGCCATTATACACCAATTCTATAATATGGCAAATTAAATTCATATGTAAACATGAATATCATGATATATTAAAGTTTTGAGATTCGTTACAGAAAAGACCTAGTAGAAGTTCCACTATCTGCAAAGATCTGTGACATCCCATGACTGCCCGTGAAAGGTAAACGAGGGAAGTGTAAATGCTTTGTGACCCTGCATGCTCTGTTTGAAGAACAATTTATATTTGTGATATCATGAAAATATTGCCATTATGTTATAATGTCATTTTACCTATCAGTGCCTCTTTGCATACATTCCAGCTGCCAGCAAGGGGGGTGTGCCTTTACATATTTCGCCGGGTTGGCCTAAATCAAGGTCTGAATTCTCTCTATCTGCTCTCCCGGCTTTTTAGCTGGTCCGTGAAAAAATGACGGGATTGGCGCGAGAGAAATGCACGACGGGAAAAATGTTGCGTTGTAAACTTCCACCCTCCTTGCTTCAAGATGGGAGGGAAATTTCAGATTGACATCTTACATTGACAAGCTAATGTCAGTGCTATTGAGTGTTTGTTGTGTAATCTTCATATAAGTATATTGCAATCTACGTAATTTATGTCAACATTGCGGAGGAAAAACTGACAAAAACAACGATGGAAAGATGAAAGGCAGAGGGGACAATGCCCCAAACAAGCTGTCGCCGCTGTTCCCGGATGTGCCGTGTGCAAAGAATTGGGTCAAATACGATCGCAGCGCTCTGAAAATGCAGCGTATATGGTAGAGCAGATAGGGAGAATTCACACTTCACAGTGTTACAATGCAATGAAATAGTTTTTCATCTCACCAAACATTAAAGATGTCACTTTGATAACAAGCTGAATAATACCTTTTAAATTAAAAATGTCCTAAACTGATTAAAAATCATTTGTAATAAATGTGCAGGATATGCAGACCTTAATATATATACCCATCAGCATAGCCAGGGTGTAAAAAATCAGTAGCTGTACTTTAACAGGCGTTAACATTTACATCTATGTGGCACTTTTCCAGATCTACTTTCCTTGAAATATAATTCACTTGCGCTAAAAAAAGTACCTTAAAGCATTCATGAAACCTGGAAGGTTCCAGGCAATTTTACAGTGGTTTAAGGTATATGAAAACAATATATGATCTTAAAATTGACATACATACATACAGGCTATCTATCTGAAATCCACTAAAGAACATCTGCCCTGAGAATTATGATTTTTTGTGACCACCAAGTACTGCCAGTACTAAGCAGGAAGTGTGTTGTGTGACCTTGACCTTTGAACTGTCAGGGGGCTCCGTAAGTCACAGGAGGTGTTGTTTACCAATTGTCAAAATTGGAGCAACACATTTTTGGCCATTTTTTTCCACTATTTAGAGAATGAATAGGAAGATAACACTTATCATGATGATAGTGCCTGTTCTTGGCTTTCTTTTGGTGGTAAATTTATTAAGAACGGATGAATATTTATGAAGTTATAAATGAAGAAAAATTATTATTATTTCTTATATTATGTATGTTTGCAAAAAAAAGTTTTAAAAAATTCTATACAGCCCAGCTTTTAAGGTGGAATCCATGCAGCCTTTGATGTCTTCCCATTCAGTGGTGTGAAAAACCCTAAATTTCATCAAAGAGGGTCATATCATAAATTTTACTGATACCAATTATCAGCATTCACAGTTTTGCCATTCAAAGTCCTTGTGATTTAAGGCCAAACCAGTGATCAAAGGGTTTAATGTCACTTTTTCAATATCACGACCTTTAAGTTAAGGGGGGATTCCATGCAGCCTTTGAGTCATGTCTTCCCTTTTTGACAGAAAGGTTTTCACATGCATAAGATACTTTTCAAATAAATAGTATACTTTTCCCATAAATAATATCTTTCACAACCATAAGATATTTGTCACAACCATAAAATATTTTTCACAACCATCAGTTATTTCATTGATTCAAATAATATTAAAATAATCTTATGTTGTTCTGAAGTATATTCCTGGCAATAAATTGATAAATTGTACAAAATATCTCCACCCTGTTTCCCAAGCTGGACAGGTGCACAACTGGTAACTCATTAGGTGTTTACACAAGATCTCAGACCAGCTAAACAAAGCTTGTTGACAAAGTGTTCAATTGCTGGTGTAGGTTTCAGCAGACAACTGATCAACTTTCAAGTGCCACAGAAAGTTGTTAACAGAGAATATTTTGGGTACTACTACATAAAAGCACTGTTTAGGGTATAAACATTCATGTTATGTAAAGAAAATGTGTCTGAAAGTCAGGTTTCATGAATGCTTTAAACAAGGCAGCTTATTAAGAAAAAGACATTTCTTGGTAAAAAGCACTGGGCTCCTTTTGTTTTATTTAAATACCTTAATGACCAACCTTAACCCTATTCAAACATATGAACCTAACCTTGAGGAAAAAGAACAGGACCAGTACACAACTGGTTAATGTCAAGGTCATAGAGCTACTTATCTGTACCATGTTAGCTGACCATCACTCTCAGACAGGTCATAGATCACAAAGGTATTGATCTGAAAGACTACAATTCCCTTTTAAAGTTCTTGGTTGTTTGCATTTTATCTAATAAAAGACTAATATTGGTTGTACCTGATAGTTGCTTCAAACACCTGCACAGTGTTGGATTTGTCAAAAGAAACATTATCTATCACAAGTTTTACCGCTCGTTGAAATTCACTGCTGTTGCCCATCATCTGAAAAGCATGATCATACAAGTTAAACAAATACACCTTTCATGCAGGCAGTTACTGAGAAACAGTTAATTATAAATAATGTGGACTCACTCATTTTTTCACTCACTTATACAACCACTGATTACATTTTTGATATACATGTCAGGATAAACACAGTGAGTTACGGTTAAAGTCTTAATTTCGATCATTATTTGTTTCCCAAACATTATTGTGTGGTCTAATTTTGTCAGCCAGCCTGGTTAAGTTGGAATAGAGACTGGTACTTGTCATGCAGCGTGGTTACAGGCACTCCCTGCAAATGGCCCACTTCTGCCTGAATAAAGGCACATTTTTCTGATTAAACTCTCACACAGTGATTCTGACAAAACACAGCCATGCTCTCAACCAGACCTTAATCATGATTTGGGTTTGGGAAGATACTATATTTGACCTTATAAAATTGCTATGTACTCACTGCTAGAGTATCAAGGGCATCCACTAATGTTAAAGCATAATCTCCAAGGACATCGTTGATATTGATATTTGATCTGAAAAAAAACAACAACACAAAAACATGTTAGAGGCATTTCTGCTTTCAACTTAAAATATCAAATCAAAATGTGAGACAATTTATGCATATACTGATCTGATGTGATTAAAAAAAGTCCCTTGTTTATTTTGTTTCAACTTTTTGACAGTTTTCAGAAAAAGATGTATGTGACAATTTCATTGCCAAAATTATTACATTTAATATCTTTCATCATCACATTGTTGATATTATTGTTTGTTTTTGCCTTTATCCATATCACAAATTTAAAAAAAAATCTAACAATCATTTGTGAAGAAATAATAAAGTTAAAACAATCACTATTTTTTAGTGTTGAAAATCATTGGGATTTTTTCCTGATCAATATTTTTGACATTTATACTTATTTTGTCTCACATGTTACCTTGTATTCCAACTGCCTTTCAAAATGTTAAAAGCATTTGTTTTCACAGTAAAACTGGTGTTATCACTGAACAATGATGTCAGGAGTGGTCAGGAGACCAAACATCATCGTATGACCTAATACAAAACTCGGACAAAACTTGTGGTGAATGCGTCAACTTACATTAATTTCTTGAAAATTCGGTACATAATGAAATTGTTTCAATTTTACTCTATGTGTCTTTAAAGAAGACGATCTATTTTCGATGTAAGTACTTTTTACTCAATTTTGAAAGATCCGGTGAAAGTGTGGAGTGAAATACAAGAAAATGTCCAGATTTGGCTGCCAGTCACTGAATATCACTGTTTACCAGCTGGTCACCACGAGTCCTGAATGAGGTGGGTGGGACGTACAGCTGTGAAGGAAAGTGGTAATGAACTTGACAGGTCGCCTGCCAAACAATTTCTTGAACTATTTTCAGAGTCAATTAGAAAAATACTCACGGGTTGGCATAGTCTGGCCCCCGCCCTGTGCAATGGATCGGGTCCAGTTCATCCTTGGGGAAGGCGTATCTCATGTAATTGTCATAACCAAAAGTGAACATTTTTCTCGTCTCTTCCAGCATTTGGCGACGCTCTGATTCAGTAAATGTCGCATACTTCTTGTCATAAGGTCCCCAGTTCTTCTTGAAGTAATGTACATTGCCTGCCACGAAGATTATCACAGTAAAAACAGCAAAAAATCGCGTAAAAAACATTGCAATTTCATTTTCTTCTCATGCCACCAAAGCACTACTTCCGTATATTCATCCGCCCTAAAAGTATTCACATCCGGTAAATAGTTCTTTATTCATCACATTATATATCTGATATATAAAATCTAATTTTACGATACTTGACATATTATTTCATATTACGATTTGTAGATCATAACATTTTATTTTTTACTTAATTATACATTAACAGTTTTTGCGCAATGATAATTATTTAGCGTATGCTAAAAGGTCAGATAGGGTTAAATCGATAAAGTCCTGAAACGTGGACCAGTGCTCACACTCCATGTGGAGGATGTTTAATCCACTCTGATACATTGAACAGAAGTAGTTTTTAATACACGTAAGCGTTACGAAGCTTTTGGCAAATATAATTTGGAAAAAGTTCTATTCTTTTATATGTAGATAGTCATATTTTACTTGATGGATATATTCAACATGCAAATGACATCAACTCATTTAAAACAAGAGAAACTGGCAAGCTCGTCCTATATTCACAAAGATCTGTACCATATTGCAGATATACATATAAAACCCATAAAGTATTGCCCCTGAGACATGTAAAATTAATATGATTTCTATTTCACTTTGTGGTAGGTTTATAGATAATGTCTCGCATCTCTTAATTAAGGTCCATTTTTGTCCCCATTGTTAAAGGGGACAAAAATGAAGATGCCTCTTCTCTCTTGCCTTTGCCTGTGACCTTGAAAATATCACCAAACATCAAAGTCCTCTAATTCCCTCATACATATGGCAGATTGTATTGATATTTCTTTATCTTAACCATCAAAAGTGGACTCAGTCACAATGTTGTGTCTTGAAAATATTAACCTTGACCCAAAGCCAACAAACTAATAAATATTATATGCACCTATATGCACATCTCCAAATTATCAAGTTTTGATCTCCTCCCACGTGCAAAAGAAAAGCTTCCCCATATTTTTGGAAGTTATGTTTGTTTGTTTGGGGTTTTACACCACTTTCAACATTATTCCAGTCATTTTGTGGTGAGACCTACTCGTAGCAGATATAGAGCTTCCTCACTGAATTGTCATGACACAGATCCTGGACATGACAACCCACCCCGTCACATATTTACAAGGACAATGGATTAACCCTTTAGCACAGGCCTCAGCTCATTTGGAATTGTACCAGGAGTTCAATCTCAGCACTGCCAGGGATCACCACAGAGTGCAACATGTGCAAGATTATCGTGCAAGATAAATGTGGTGGCAATAAATGTAATTTGAAGTGTTTTGCACCTGATCACATAGAGATGATTTTTAAAATGGTTCATGTGACCTTGTAAAAAGCTTGTCACCCAGTAGTATAGTACTATTAAAGCGCCTCATATGGAGATCAAATGTCATTGGTATTGCAGGATTTTTTCAGACTATAGTGATGAGTGAAGTTGCTCCTGTGCTCATCCTGATCTAAAGAAATTACCATGGATATTTACTAGTATTTATATGATATCAGGATCTAATCTTTTCTGGTGTGTAAAGGGTCAGATTGTGTTGACTTAATTGCAAAAAAAAAAAAAAAATGACCATTGATAACCAGTCATGGAACACTGGCAAGATGAGAATATTAAGATCATAAGAAATGACAAACACACAATTGAATAATTTTGTATGAAATAAGTAAATTTTATTAGTTAAGAATCTTGCATTCGTCTGTCAGATGCCACATCCTCTCATTTCATGCATGCTTGATATCTACGTCATATGGCATATACAACCTGTGTGTATTCTCTAAATACAATAGGTCAACTAATTTTGACATTATCATTATACTATAATACATTGTTATAATTAATACAAGGTTTATTTAATTAGGATAATATCAAACAATGTTTTGTCTTAACCAATGAAGCAATCACCCTGCTGTTTTGCTGATTCTAAAAGCCAGCAAATTTACACAATATTTCTCCACTTTTTGCTCTTGCATTCACGTCAAGTTACTTTTTAAAATGTATGTACAGTGGTTCATCCCTGTGGTTTGAAAATACAAATAACAATAAACATCTGAACCTTACCCTAACTTATAAATTAAGACTTATTTCTAAATACCTACATGAAAACGTAAGGGTTTTCTTTCTCCCACCCCTTTTTCCCAAACACAGGGCTGAACCAGATTATGACTAGTGTTGAAAATGTCATATCAATTCTCATATTTAATATACAATTTACAAAAGTGGCCTTCCTGTGGTGCAACTCTTCTGCTGCACGTCACCAAAAATGCTGTGTCATCTTTACAATTTACAGTGCCTTTTTGTGATATTAACACTTATGGAAGAATTTCATCCACAACTTCGCAATTTATGTATCATAATTTCATTTCATTATTGCTAATATTTCATGAATTTCTTAATACACAAGAGCATCAACTTTAACTTTTTATTACTTAAGAGTACTTTTTATCCTTTTTTCATACAATTCTATTTCCTTTTGGTACAAGAATGCACCCTTTCTTTGTCAACACTTCACTAATTCTTTATTGAAATAAATATCACTACCAGACAAGGCACACTTGCCACCCCTGATTTCTCAAAATGCACCCAAATATCATGCTATTTTGGGCAGGCCAATTGAAAAATAGGGGTGAGCAGGATATAACAATATGGTTATTTTACAATGGATGGCAGCATATGATGACAAAGTTTTACATATTAAGTCAACCCAGTCAAGCAGAATATTTGCCAAACACTGTAAAACACAAAATTTCCAAAAAAATGTAAATTTTATTAGTACAAATTTTCATCTCGTGAAAAACTGAGATACATGGAGAATACATAACATTAGTATTGGTCAAATTATAATTTGATAATAAACTGGTACCCCAGTAGATTCCAGTTGTGTGCACCATTTAACAGAAATGATTAAAAATTTGGTGTTTTACAGTATTCAGAGGTCCCATGGATACAAAGTCCTCCAACATGTATTCCTGCCCCCCGAATATTAAATCTCTTCAATATGTTTTCCTTCCCCCCCGAATATTAACTCTCTTCCTGCCCCCAGTGTATTCTTAACTCTCTTCAATATATTTTCCTGCCCCAGTATATTCTTAACTCTCTTCAATATATTTTCCTGCCCCCAGCATATTCTTAACTCTCTTCAATGTTTTCCTGCCCCCAGTATATTCTTAACTCTCTTCAATATATTTTCCTGCCCCCAGCATATTCTTAACTCTCTTCAATGTTTTCCTGCCCCCAGTATATTCTTAACTCTCTTCAATGTTTTCTTGCTCCCCAATTTATTTTTTAACTCTCTACAACATGTTCTCTTGTGCCCCCTCCCCCAGCCCCCAGAAACCTGCATTAATGTCCCCCAGGGGAGATTCTTAGAAAACATGCTATCCCACAATCAATGCTTTCTTCTTTTCTTCCTCAGCACATCATTTGCTAATTAATAATATATCAATTATACACATGCATATAAACTTAACAAAAATGGCTAAATACATCATGTACATGTATTCACAAGACTTGTTTAGTCTGAATATAAACAACCAACAGAATGTCACACCAGGATTGCTCTCATTCACTCATCTTCTCGCTCACCAGAATTTAAACATTATTAATCCTCATTTTTAAAATTTTGAAATTTTGTTGCCAGGGTTTTACAGGTTAGTAAACAACCCCAGCATCTTAGATGTAAACTCCAAAAGAAGCAAAGCCATGTCAAGTTATTTTTTTCAAATCCTCAACATTTGCTGTGAGTTAGATTATCTAAACTGACTCTACAGGAAGCTGCTCTCCCAGGACAGGCAGATGGAGTTAGTAGTATCGTATTGGGACTTTGCTAATGTGTCGTGGAAGTGATTTCAGAGAGCCATGTTACACCAAGTTATGTCAGACATATGGTTTGTTACAGATCACAATAATATATTGCATAATTTGTGAAGTACACAAAGAGATACACGTAGATTGTTGAGAGTAGTCAGAGCACACACTGTACTCAAGCTCTTTACTTTGTGTGGTTTTGTAATGATCAACCAACATATTCCAAAATAACTTTACTGATAAATTCCTAAATTTTATTAAAAATCAGGGCATTAAAATGTAGATAGTTCACAGCACTTGCAAGTTTTTCTCTCTCTCTCCCCATGTATGTATATATATATATATTGATCTATATACCGGTAGTTGTCACAGTGGGAAATAACCAGTTTAAGGGTATAATACAACACAAATGTTATCTACACATTTTGGTCACTCTTAAAAGCAACAATCACAACTTTTCTTGGAAGCATTAAAGAGCACACAGAAAAATTAAAACAATTGTGCACAAATAAAAAACGAATACTTTTTACTAGTTTTAAACCTTGCATTTTCAATGATATAGACATGAGAATAAATAATTCTAAAAAAAAATCACAACTGGCAGGAAAAGGGCAATTATATTGTGCAGTACCAGAATAACATCAAAATTCATACATCATGTTCCTATTCAAATCAAATGGAATCTCTAAATTCAAAGACTTCTTCCTTTTAATCATTTGAATACAAAAGTCAAGTTATGAAGATAATCTTCTGTGATAAGACATGAACACAAACAGAAAGCTGTACACATGGTTAAAACCAGAGTCTGGTGAGAATAGATTACAAAATAAAGTGTCTATTCAACACCAGCTTTGTTCACAGTTTCAGTTTCAGTAAGATGTACATATTTACACATGGGAAATTGCTCAAAGTGTTCAGCTGAAAGACATCCACATCACTTGTGTCTGGGTTATCATTTCTTGTGGTGTTCTGTAGGGTTATTTATGTCTTGTACTTTTGGTTTATGATTGTTTGCCACATACAGGGTTTCATAAAAGCAGCCAAAAATGTCATTCTCTACTTTAAATATGGGGGGATCTTTTTTTAAACAAAAATTTACTTTCTCGACAATCTGCACTGATATGACAAAAACAAAAGTGGCCTTTCCACCTGTGATATCACACTACAAAGATATTTCATAAGTTTGATCTGATATATTTCATTACCGGTAAGTCACAAATATTCAATTCACAATTTTCTTGGAATTCATGATATCAATCTGATATTTTTGTTCCAAATTCACAATAGATTTTTATTATTTTTTCAATGGCTGTACAAAAGACTTGTTACTTTCCCCAGGTTTTCTTTCACAACAGATTTCATGATTTCCCTAAGATGAGAATAAATATGATAATGAGCCTATTATTTGACCATTCACAAATTTCGGGGTTTGTCAGCATAATTCTCTGCTGTCACCTGAAGTAAATAACAACTAGAACATGAATTTCAATGTGCTTAAAAAATTAATCCGGGAATTTTTTTGTTATATTGGATGTGTTAGCGATGGGAGTAATACTTAGGAGAGGCCTTGGAAGCGAGTAATGAGAGGTGTATTCTGATTGGTCAGTCTGGGACGTCCCTGCTCGTACCTGCTATCTGTAACCTGTTCACAATGCAGCTATGTTCCCGTTAACAGTGTCTGGGTTCTCCATAATCAGGCCTTCATACTGAGATAGTAATACACTGGAGTTGCTAGGCCAGAAAAATAACATAACAAATGATGTTTGGGTGTAATATCTTAGTTTGACTTCAGACAAAAAGGTCCAAATTTGTAACGGCAATAAGCAATGTAAAATGACTAACGAAATGGATGCGCCCAGTATTCTAGTTCATTTCCTGTGCTGGCCACACCAAAACAAATCCACTTGAATAAACCTTAAGAAGATATTCTGTCATTTGATTTGGAGAAGTATTATTCATTATTAATAATATAACAATATAATGATTAAGAACTATAAGAATCTGTATATCAAATGTAACAGTGTTTCTTTGGGCAATTCAGTTCATCTGCCATATATTGTATTTATTTGATGCACTGACAACATGCTGCAAAATGTCCCCTTTGAAAACATACCTCCTATATCCTACAAAATTCTTGAAACAAATCTTTGTATTTCAACAAATTAACATTAAAGTGTCAGCTGCCTCATTCATTATATAAAATCTCTCAAAACTCCCTCTTACAATATTCTGTATTTTTTTATGAAAAAAAAGCTGTTTTCTGTTTTTTTCAACATGTCTGTTTACTTACAAGCAATTTAGGAACAGATTTTCATACAGAAGTGAAAGCTTTAATGATGATCACCATAACTGGTAGTACATTATAAAACCCTCTAAAGTGTGTTGACATATCTCCAAGTTCCTAGTACACGTGCACTTTCTTGATATGCTCAATTCGGAAATACTTGTGATGATTCTGTCAATGAGTAATGCTGAACTAAATCAGGTCAGAATCTCTTATCTATGTTATCCCTGTGTTGACACTGAAAGCCAAATGAGGATATATCTGAAAAAAACAAAAACAATCCGCTCGGACGAGTCAAACACAGGACTCAAGATTTCCAGTTAAACATTTGCCACTAGGGGGCTCTTGTCAACTCAACTTTTGCCACCAGGTAGCTCTTGTCAATTCAACTTTCACCACTTGGTGGCTCTGTCTTGGCACAAATAATTACCAATAGGCAATTAACTATATAAATAATATTGTCTTGATTATATTATATAATTTGTATGAAACACCATAATCCATGTTTCCTATGTGTTGTATTATTTTTCCTTTGCGAGAGAACTGGTTAACACAGTAATCCTTGCAGAAAGTTACAAAATGCTTGTAAACACTGCTCGATTCCCTTGTTATCAGGTGATACTGAGCGCTGAAGGCATTCTGGCTTGTGATTTACTAAATCCTCATTAATACTATAAGATTTTCCTGTCTGCAGGGGCGGCTCCTAACAATCCCCTCCCAGATTAGTCCTGCTGGCGTTGGCACCCCTCATCATCATTGCGTTAAAGTTGGACATCGAGGACATCTTGTAGTATGGATCTGAACGGGTGTTGTTGACAGCATATCTTGAGGGCAGGGCTGGCGAACTTTGACCTACAGGTCCCACAGTGGGGTGACCTAGAGGTCCATTGGGTAGGGAAGCGTGGGGAGGCGTCGATATTCCACTGTTGGGCTGACCGGCTCCTGCAATAAGACAGAAAACTTCAATATGCTATTGCTGTATGCTAGTAAAATCATCAGGTCATATGCTCCTGAGAAATGTTATGTTTTTCTACAAATATGGGATTTAATCTCTATAATCTTTATAATAATCATAAGGGTTACAAGAAGAACTGTTCATTATGTCAGATATGATTGATATTTTACATCTACTGACTTTCTGACTGCTACAAGTTCTATTTTCATGTTTTACTGCTATTTCTACCTTCAGATTACTCAACATGCAGCTGCCTGGGACAATACTCAGAATCTAAATTCTCACATTCATTTAGTCTGCAGCTTATTATTAACTTTGAACAATGTTTAATGAAAAGATTGCACATTCAGAAAGAAAAAAAAACATGCGAGAGGTAGCCATGCAAAAATGGGGATAACAAAATTTATAGCTACATTGATAATAGAAACTCAGCTAAAATGCACCAGAATCAGATTTATCTGAGATAAATGCTCAGAGAATCAGTGCACAAAATGTATATGATATCCATCATATCCAAAACTGCTACATGGAAAAGATTATAGCAAAGAAACTTGCTTTAGGCAATTGGATATTGACTACCATGCATGGTTCTCAACTTAAGAGGAACAAGGGTTAGTTCTAACATATGCATGGTTCTCAACATAATTAGTGGAACATTCAAGGGTTAGCTCTAACATATGCATGGTTCTCAACATAATTAGAGGAACATTCAAGGGTTAGCTCTAACATATGCATGGTTCTCAACATAATTAGAGGAACATTCAAGGGTTAGCTTTAACGTATGCATGGTTCTCAACATAATTATTGGAACATTCAAGGGTTAGCTTTAACGTATGCATGGTTCTCAACATAATTATTGGAACATTCAAGGGTTAGCTCTAACGTATGCATGGTTCTCAACATAATTAGAGGAACATTCAAGGGTTAGCTCTAACTTTCTGGGCTGTATAATGCTAGATATACAAGGTTACATATAGATGATAGAGATAAGCCATTAAGCCCGATCCTATGAACTCTTTGAAAAACAAGATCTATTAGTATGCATCATCTTCTTTATAAAGAGTTCCCCAGTCATTATTCAAAAAGTAGATATGGATTATTTTGGGTTTATATAATGACTGGTGCAGGGATCGTTCCATGTTGCTGATTATGAAAAAGTATGGAGAAGGAATGACGACAGTTGACACGTTACCATGGTGTTCTAGTTGCTATGACAACACGCTACTTCAGTCACAACTTAGCGTCATACCAAGACTTCATTTTCATTAGAAAATCTTACTTCAAATGAGGGGAACTGTCCTGTAAGCAGGAAGGACAAACAGACAGACAGGGTTGAAGGTCGCGACCCAAATTTGTAACGAAAGAGAGAAGAGATCATTAGTGAGAAAATTTCTATCATTAAAACACACACAATGTTTTGTCAGTTTTCGGGGTTTTATTAGTTTTAACATAGAATGTCTCTCAGAAGGAGTTGTTCACACATTCTGTCAAGCATTAATGCACAGGCTACTCTGTTCTATCATGCCTGCCAATACTCCAAATCAAATACCTGTGCTTCTAACAACTTTGTTCTATCCCTGAAATAACACAAGGTCTTTCATTCATCTTTTAAAATACAAAACAAATACAAAGTGAAAAGTGGCAAAAGTAAGAATCAAGATGTTGTGATTTACAGCCACCAGGGGGCTCTGCTGCAGTGACCTAATTCTCTCTGAGGGACAGCAAACATCATCTTATATGTACACACTTTCACAATCCTCACAAATTATCCATTAGAGAGTTGCAGAATAGCACTGACCTATATGGGGTGGTGGTTTTCCTGTTCGTTTTACCAGAAGTCTGACAGTGGAGCCCCCATTGCTAATGAGGTCAATCGCCTGCCCATGAGTCATATTCGTGGTATTGCACCCGTTAATTTCAATTATTTGATCACCAACCTGAAAGCAAAGAACAATCATTTAAAAAAGTGTTTTCTATTTTTAATAATCTTAAATATTGTGCCACTAGAAGTATTTTAAGTAACACATGTGGATGTTTATACATTTTCCTCAATGTCTGTTATTTTTCCTCTTCACTCAGATAATGACAAGCTCAAAAATTCACTAAGTAGCCAGCAGACTCTACCCTAGATTTTATTCAAAGTCTTTGGTCATGAAATAATTTCTTATTACCCGGTATATTTCTAATTTATATGGGGAGACAACCTTCAAACATCTTTTCAACATGAGTGTATATTCTTACTCTGAGTCTTCCGTCGAGATCTGCAGCACCTCCATCAGCGATTCTGAGCACGTAGAGCGGCATGTTATTAAACTCTCGGCCGCCACGTATGGAGAAACCAAACCCTCGAGACCCGCGATGAAGCTCTACGATATAAAACTTCTCCTCTTCTGAGTCGCTGCCAGGCTGCACAAACAAATCAAATCATACACTCCGATATTACAGGCCCAAAACAGCAACAACACTGACATAAAATGAGAATCTTTAATACCAGAAATATTTAAAAAAAAAAAAAAAAAGCTTTGTTTCCTATTTCCCTACCTACATTAGTTCAAACCAGCTACAATCAAGTTTTTTTTGACTTTCTAGGTGAAAAGACATCATTTCAGTTATTTAACTACCGGTAATTTAAATATATCCATTCTCAATTTATTTCATCATTTTTAACAAGAAAAAAATATACAAATATAAAATAAAAATAAAAATTGACCCCCATCCTATTTTTTCAGGGCATGTTCTCAGAAACAAGGCGATTATTTTGTTTGGCCTTATATGGAACTATGAATGCATATTGATATGGCAGTTGAGCTATTACCTGCGAGGGAGGAATGTTCCTCTGCCGCACCAGTTCCTTGTGCCGATCTATTGAGGATTGTCTGGGGAACTGTTCCACGGAGGACTGCCGACTTGATGAGTTGTTGGGCTGATGGTAGGGGGAGTATTCTGACCTGCGCGAGATGTCGCTCTCACTGAGTGCAGGGTAGGCCATCGCATTGATCATTGAACCCTGCGAACTCTGCAATAACCACCAAAATATCCTCAACATTCTGCATCATTTTATTACATGTGATCCTTTAATGTCTTCGTTCACCTGACAATTTATGACTTTTACTAATATCATCAATGACCTTACCCTTTGTGATGTTGAAGCCGTGCTCGAAGCGTCATCTGTGAAAAAAATAGTAGAAAGGTGCAATTTTAGTATTCAAAGTTGAAGCAGATTATATTGCTAAAAATGGAATCTATGTTCAAATGGACATTTTTTTTTCTTGAGAAAGCATGTGTTATTAACATACATGCATCCTGCATAAACATTTGAAGGAGCGTTTATAAAACCGTGACAGAATTTCTTCCTGTGAGATCATACGCAAGCTTCATACATGAGTGATTTTGTGAAATGTGTGTAACAAATAAAAAAAATAACTGTGTTTATTTCATACTGGTTAAATGGTACATGTTTATTTGCATTCAGTGCCTAAATTCAAAATCACCTTTGCTTTGAAACTTGAAACAAACCTAAGCATTACTTCAGTTTAATGGCAAATAAATAAAAAGTTGTACAAAAAGCATGGCAAAAAAATAAATAAATAAAATAAAATAAAATAAAATAAATCAAATCATGAAATCATCAATATAATGAGTGAGTGTTTTATCCCTTTCTGGATGCACAGGTTTAGTATCTACCAATCAAAATTCCACGTGTTTATTATTATGTTAATTAGGTGATGAATAAGATGATGTCACAACACACATGCTAACCGTCGCTGTGACGTTTGCTTACTTTGCATGAGTCTGGCAATCGACTGAATGACCTCCAGCGAAACTGGACAGTCAAATATAACATTTCAAAACTTCTTCACAGAAAATACTATGCAATATCTAAAGAAAATACTTATAAATATCCACACATCTAACAGATCTCTCCTTGATTTACGATGTCTAAAAATACTAATCTTCTGTAGTAATATTTAAAATGTAAATGATCATGAAAATATCTTAATTGAAGATTATTTCTGATATAGAGAGTTGGTGAGTCAGTGGAGAGTGAAGTTTACCAACCTTGAGGAGGTCCTATGGTGAGGGTGACAGAGTATCCAGATTCCTTAATGAGGTTGACGATATCTTCATGGTGCATCCTCATGATATCCACGGTGTTCACCGCCAGGATTCGGTCCCCGACGTGCAGCCGGTTACACCTCTCTGCCGGACTGTCCACTATGATCCGTCCTGAATCAAGAGAATATCATCAATATCACAACATCTATGAACAATATCTATCATAGAGCAATATCTATTGCTCACTCTCAAAACATTATCCCTAAAAGGCAGAGACCTGCTTGTTATGAACCAAATTTTATCCTCTCAGTTTATTGACAAAATTTATTTAGAAATGGACACATTTGCATACTTTTGTTCAAAATATAGCATTCTATGAGTATGTGAATGCAAACTGTCACCTCTATGTACTTAAACTTATTTCAAACTCCTCCCCACGAGATGCAAGAGAATGGTTAACAGTTTAAGGGGGTAACAGATTCCTCAGCACAACTTATATCTGCCATAGAGTAAAAGCACACACCAAACTGTTATATCCTATATACTGTGGTTCCACACTGTTAGAAGCTGCAAACATTTCGGAATAAACCCTTGCTTGCTTGCAGAATAAGGGTTTAATCTCTGTAGGTAACAGAATTAGAGACAAGTATGATATACAAATAGGTCTTATTCTATTCCCACCAATCACCAGCCTTGTAACTGAAGCATATTCTTAACCAATCAAAACACCTCTGTGCCCAAGAACATCCTCCCTGGACCAATAGATAAGACCGTACTGATGGATATATTGGAGAGTAATTATGCACAATTCATCTGCCAGATGGCAGGACATACCTCCCCTCTAGCGGATAAACTGTTAACTGGCCTGTGATCATTTCAAAATTTTGCTTAATTGTAATTGTAATATAATTACGAACAAGATATCATTTTCAAAGATTTATATTTGATCCATACAGAAAAAAAAACTTTTTTGGTGAATAGTTCAATTTCATGATTTGCAAATGAGTATCAAATGCTGTTCAGTGAAGTGAAAATTTTCAAAGCTTAGAAAATAATTGCTGGTCATTTCTCAATATGTGATCCAAGTTCAACTTTAAAGTGAAGTGAACATTATTATTTTACATAATTTCAAAAGGTGTAAGCCTTAAATAGAAATGAACCTTATCTTTTATGATAAAAATCTGGCTAAATCGTCATGAATACTTGCTCATCCCAAAAGATGAAATATTGAAAAATCAGTTTTTACCATCAACATCAATAATGTGTTTGTTTGTAAATAACATAATGTCAAACTTGTTTTGAAAAACAAAAAACTTGTAGGACTCAAGGTCAAAACACTTGGGATGAATAAGTATTATAATATGCGAGTGAACTTTAATAAAAAACAAAGCCTGAAACACTGAGGGTAGGTGAGTGAGGAAAAGAAGATTATAGTCAATAGTGGTGATATAATGCATGGAGCGGGTGGCAACAGCTTTGAGCAATGAGCTCACCGATCCAGGGATGTGGCCTTCGTGAGCTTGGCAGCCAATCAGATGAGTGGCCACTGGCCTCCGACACAACACTACTTGTATCTGGAAGAGTGAGAGAAAAGTCTATGCCTTATCCCTATGCATTTGAAACTCGACCTTCAACCTTGAATTTTCTATAGTAGAGTGCAATTTGGTTTTTATTTTTTTTCTAGAAATCTGTAAGAGTCCCTGAATACTTTTCAAAATGCCATTTCAGAGTTTATGTATAGAGCTAATATATTCATATTTTAAAGTAAATACTTTATTTGCATGATGACATTTATTCATAAACAGAAGTAACACACTGCAATATGAGTTGCTAATCTAATGCTGTTTTGGTTTTCACAAAACAGAACTTGTTCATTCATTTGGGGCTAAAACACTGAAGCTCCTGAAATGGTGCCAAAAAAAGAGAAAAAAGGTCATTTGGTACCAAAATGCAAGATGCCCACATATTTTCATCTTACAAGAGTAGTTGAGCTGTGCCAAACTACAGGAGCGGCAGAATTCCCCAACTACACCAAAAATGACATATATTTTAGAATTAATTAAAATCACGAGAAAACAGATTGGTATTCACTTGAGTGAAAAATATTTTATATTAATTTCTGAATGTGGAGCATTAAATTTTAATTGAGTCCAAAGCAGTGGTGCCACCTGGAAACAATTAAATGCAAAATCTTTTAAGTACTTTCAATCCTTGCCTTTGAACAGTGTAGAAACAGCTGTCACTCTGTAACTGACAGATGAGGGTAACTTTGCCCTCAATCTGTGCAGAAGAGGGTAACTAAACTCCCAATCTGTGCAGGAGGGTAACTTAGTTTCTAATCTGTGCAGAGGGTAACTAAGCTCCCAATCTGTGCAGGAGGGTAACTTAGTTTCCAATCTGTGCAGGAGGGTAACTTTGCTCCCAATCCGTGCAGAGGGTAACTTCGCTCCCAATCCATGCAAAGGAGGGAAACTAAGTTCCATGCATGAGCAGTCCGAGTTTCTACACTTTTGAGGCAGAGGTATCAGGTCATCATCAGAACATCTCATTTATCATCACATTGTAAACATTTATTTTGGTATCTCAATATATTTTCGTCAAATTAGTCATTGTAAAAAAAATAAAAATATAAATATAATCATTAATTTGTGTGACGTATTAGAAAAGAACATAAAGGGTTAAATGTGGAAACTAGCATGCAATTAGAAATGGGAACTAGTTCAACAATGCTATGAATTAATGGGGAGGGAACCCTAGTACAAAATATCTAGTACAGAAATAAACATAACATCACTACACAAATCACAGGTATTCATTTCCGATATTTTCTACGGTCACATCAGTTCAGTCCAGGTTGAGATCTTTGGACTCTTTGGAAGGTGTTAAGTTAGTGTTTAAATAAATCATGGGCAAACATTTTAACAATTTCTAATATATCAAGTACTTTCTCAAGACAAAATCTCAACCTGGAAGGATCTGTGGTGAAAACAGTGTGTGCATTAAAATCTAAGTGTTCAAACCTAAATAACTGAACAGCTGAAGTGAACAAAATTACAAAGACATCACTACAATTAACTTAATCATCAAATAAACAAATCACCTTTAGAATGCCAGATTAACTGATTGTCAATATTGCAAATATGAATGATAGGAAGTTTGAAATTTAAAGATTGATGAAAAAAAAATATTGTGATAAAATTTAATGAAAATAAATATTGCATGTTTCACGTCAAGGTTAACCAAGTGCTATTATAAATTTATAAAAAAATAGAGAAGATCTGGCATTCCAAGGGTTAAACTACAATAAGAATGAAGTACAGCGCAATCCTCTACTACCCATAAAATCTGGATTTTTTTGGAGGAGGATATTTTTGACAGTTAACTTTTTGAATTAGAAAAAAATTTGGATGGAAGATTTTAGAAGAATGTTATTGGTTTCCCAAATATATATTTATATTTTTTGTTCCAAAAATAATTAATACAATGGGAAGAAGAGGATAAACTGTATAAACAGAAAAGAATCAACAAAAGAGTAAATAAATGGGGAATACATCACCACGAGCTGAAAACGTACCAATGAACTCACCTATCGTTGAACCAGCCCGTGTAACTGACGAAATTATCACAAAGCCAAAGCCTTCGTTTTCTCGGCGAGTGACAGTGACGTCATATGGGTAACTCTCATGTCGCTCATGTAACGTCTGGCTCTTGTATGGAGAATCTGGTAACAAGTCATATATCCATGTGAAATATTATCTATCTTCAATATTAAACAATATCTTGGAGGGTTTTTATTTAAAAAAAAAAAAAATGTAAAATTAATGTTTTTAATTATTGTGGTATGTAGTATATAAAGCTCAGAAAGAGGATTCCGGTAATAGGATGTTCTTCTGTACCTGTATTGGTTCCACCGAGTTTGCGACGGACCCCTAATGATACGCGGCCGTTTATTGCTGCGTTTCCCATGAGTTGGACGACTGTATGATGTGAGGACCCCATCACTGACATCCCGTCCACGTAGAGAATCTCGTCCCCGGTCATCAGCCGACCGTCCACATCAGCAGCGCCACCGCCTACTATATGACCCACCGAAACCTGTGCCAAAAATGTTACCTCATTAGATTACATACTAAAACATCATCCATTCACCATTCATCTGCATTATTCATTGTACACAAATCAGCTATGCAACATTCAAATCATCAGAGTTGGAAAATATATCAGGAGAAAAAACAATACATCACAACAAACAAATATGACTGCTGTGGAGATCAAGATGTGATATTCCTCAAAGGGCTTTTTGTTATGATCTTATCCATTTAAACCTATTATGATGTGAATCAGGAGGAAAAGATGAGAGCATCCTCAGAAACATGAACATTTCCTCTTAACCACTAGTTCTATGTGTGTCTGGATCTCTGTCATCAGTGATGGGGATAGCGTTATTGTTTGACAGATAATTATCATTTTGGGCAGAAATAAACCTCTTGCTCTTTACAGTGCCCTCTGGTGACAAACACAGGATGCTTCACAGTACGGATATAGTGAGGTCAGGTCATATGGCCATGATGATTCCAGATATGAACATTGTATAAACACCATAAGCAATATGCCTATTAAGTGAACCTTGTATTGATCAGAAGTATATAGTGGAATGTTTGAATCAACTCTCAGTAACCATTAACACAATCTGGTTCCATGGATAGCACAATGGAATGCATGCCTGATCCCAACCACCATTATGCCACAATCATCAGGGGCACCATGGCTTGAACTTGGTAAAGCTATCTTCATTTATTCTTAAATTATTATGTTCACAAGGTTTTCAAATTTCGGGTCAGATGAATTTGAAATGTTGGTACTTTGTTCAAGGTCATCGACAAGCACACCATGTCAAGATCTCTGTAAGATGCATCTATGGTTTAAGTTTGAAGAACTAAAAATCATTTGTTCTCAACTTTATTGTGTTCACAAAAGGGATTGATACCCACATGGTGGAGCTAAAAATTACCGAGGGGTAAAAAAAAAAATCATCAACAATCTAGAACTTCTCAATAAGGAGGAAATATATCATATTGGTATGTCTGCAGTTAGGATGAAGGGAGAGTATAGGAGTATTTTTCTGTCCTTTTGGGTTATTGAAGCTGGTACATATGACAAGGTCTCATTAATATTGAATGCCATGAACTATGTTGTATATCCGTCTGAATTCCGGCCAATTTCTATGCTAAATGACCATGGCTCTACGCAAAGACACATTGCTCCACACACAAGAATTCTATTTTTCCACTTTTCTTGGTCTGCCACAACGAGAGAGGGGAGTCTAGCCCACACCCTGAGGGTCCATACAGGCCTGGCATGATGAGAGAGGGGAGTCTAGCCCACACCCTGAGGGCCCATACAGGCCTGGCATGAGAGAGGGGAGTCTAGACCACACCCTGAGGGCCCATACAGGCCTGGCATGATGAGAGAGGGGAGTCTAGCCCACACCCTGAGGGCCCATACAGGCCTGGCATGATGAGAGAGGGGAGTCTAGCCCACACCCTGAGGGCCCATACAGGCCTGGCATGATGAGAGAGGGGAGTCTAGCCCACACCCTGAGGGCCCATACAGGCCTGGCATGATGAGAGAGGGGAGTCTAGCCCACACCCTGAGGGTCCATACAGGCCTGGCATGATGAGAGAGGGGAGTCTAGCCCACACCCTGAGGGCCCATACAGGCCTGGCATGATGAGAGAGGGGAGTCTAGCCCACACCCTGAGGGCCCATACAGGCCTGGCATGATGAGAGAGGGGAGTCTAGCCCACACCCTGAGGGGCCATACAGGCCTGGCATGATGAGAGAGGGGAGTCTAGCCCACACCCTGAGGGTCCATACAGGCCTGGCATGATGAGAGAGGGGAGTCTAGCCCACACCCTGAGGGCCCATACAGGCCTGGCAAGATGAGAGAGGGGAGTCTAGCCCACACCCTGAGGGCCCATACAGGCCTGGCATGATGAGAGAGGGGAGTCTAGTCCCTACCCTGAGGGTCCATACAGGCCTGGCATGATGAGAGAGGGGAGTCTAGCCCACACCCTGAGGGTCCATACAGGCCTGGCATGATGAGAGAGGGGAGTCTAGCCCACACCCTGAGGGCCCATACAGGCCTGGCAAGATGAGAGAGGGGAGTCTAGCCCACACCCTGAGGGCCCATACAGGCCTGGCATGATGAGAGAGGGGAGTCTAGTCCCTACCCTGAGGGTCCATACAGGCCTGGCATGATGAGAGAGGGGAGTCTAGCCCACACCCTGAGGGCCCATACAGACCTGGCATGATGGGAGAGGGGAATCTAGACCACACCCTGAGGGCCCATACAGACCTGGCATGATGAGAGAGGGGAGTCTAGCCCACACCCTGAGGGCCCATACAGGCCTGGCATGATGAGAGAGGGGAGTCTAGCCCACACCCTGAGGGCCCATACAGACCTGGCATGATGAGAGAGGGGAGTCTAGCCCACACCCTGAGGGGCCATACAGGTCTGGCATGATGACAGTGAAGTAAACCTTATTTAATTAAATGTTCAATTTGTTACTAACTGTTACTTACAAGACAACAAAATATTCCACAGTTGAATAAACATTAAAATTGAAATGTTTAAAGTATGCACATAAAAAAAGAAAATAAATAAAAAATAGAAACAGATATTGACATAGTTACTCCACTTATCATAGACAGCTTGATGCTTCCTTGGTGAAATCACAAAATGTGCATTACAAAAGGAAACATTTCAAACATAGCAGATGTGCACAACTGATGATCAAAATCACACTGTGATGAAGTATGTAGAAATCAAATTCTTAACTAAAATTGCAAATAAAAGCAAAATAAGTATATCTAGAGAGTGACAAATCAAATTTCACACTGTGACGGAGAAGAGTTGGAGGAATTGATAAACTAAATATTTGCTCCGAACTAAGGTGGTAAGTCTGCAGACTAAATACAAAGTGACAAATTAAAATCAATCAGGGATGTCCATAAAGTCTCTTCTGTTAAGCAAGTACCATATTTATACCAAGAAACACCAATGGGCACTTCATGGGAGAAATATGGTAACTAAAATGAATAGCACAGAAACAACACAATTATTTATTCAATTTTTGTTAACTTAAACTAACTTTTAAATAGGAACTTAAATTCTGATAAATTGAAGGAGAACACATATCATAGACATTCCTGTGGTTTTGACCTGATTTTTGGACACGAAGAATTTAATAAATACCTGATGATACAGGGGTCCCTGAGAGCAAAAAATCAAAACAATGGCAACTTATTACTTAAATTGACACCTCTCGTTTTGGATACAGAAAGCGATAACAATTTCATAGCAAGCAAAAATCATAGCATAGAGAATTGGAAATTTGTCCAAGATGTACATGAAAATATGTGCATGTGATTTTGCCTGAACAGGGTGTGTGAGGTGGGTGGGTTGTGGTGGTGGATGGGCTGTGGTGGTGGGCGGGTCGTGTTCGTCGGTGGGTCGTGGTGGTGGTGGTTGGGTCATGATAGTAGGTGGGTTGTGGTACTGAGTGGGTTGTAGTGGTGGTGGTGGGTGGGTCGTGGTGGTGGGTGGGTCGTGTGGTGGGCGGGTCGTGGTGGTGGGTGGGTCGTGGAGGTGGGTCGTGGTGGTGGGTGGGTCGTGGTGGTGGGTGGGTCGTGGTGGTGGGTGGGTCGTGGAGGTGGGTCATGGTGGTGGATGGGTCGTGGTGGTGGGGGTAACTGGGGGTTGGGGATCCAAGCAAGGCAGGGAGCCTGAGACTGACAAACTTCATCAACCCTTTTAAGCAATACAAGCTTCTGGGAAAAATTACAGTTCTCACTGCATTGTAAAGCAAATTTAAACATGAATTGAATCATATAAGCAATGAATACAAATGTTAACAATCATGTAATGTACTGGCTTGGTTAATGAGATATGTTGCTTTAATGACTCACCTGTGATCCTTCTTCTGTGCCTCCGATGATCCGGAATCCAAAGCCGTTCTCCTGTCTGGTGAGGAACACGTTTAAATCCATATATCTCTCATCCTCACCAAACCTGGTGGGACTCCGACTCCGATTCAATGAGTTCTGCGGAGAGTCGGAGGAAGTTCCGGCAGTATATTTATCACTTCTTGGTAACCGAGTTAAATTACTGGGCACTGGTTCCTCATTTTCGAAACTAGTACTTTGTTTTCTCGGCCGATCTCCCGGTGACAAGGCCAGTTGTCCCTGGCCCCGGTCAGGGTAGTTATGTCCAATGTTTTCATAGTTCCTATTCTGACTTTGGCCTGCTGCATAATTAAGGTTTCCTGCATAAGTCTGAGAGTTGTTTATTTTGTTGCCACCAGGTGGCGATGGGTATTGTGGAGGAGGTGCGCCACCGTATGAGTAATCGGGACCTGAGAGGGGGCGCTGACGCTGGTAATCATGATTAAGACGGTATGGCACCTCGTTTCCACCAGAGGGCGATATATATGGTGGAGCTGCCCCCTGGTGGTTGTTAGCAGGACTGGAGGGAGTCTGGTAGCGGGATGCTGGGATAAAGTCTGGGGTGCCACTGATATTATGGGGTGCGTGGGATGAACTGGGATGGTGCTGGTGATACTGAAGTTCATGTGTGGGAGTTTTACTCCTTATTTCTTGTGTCCTTGAGCGAAGGTGCACGTCGTCCCCTGAGCTGCCCCTCATGAACTCGGGGCCGGGGGTGCGACTGCGGATTATCTGTCTTTGCTCTCCGTCTTGCCTGCCATGATCTGCATACCTATGATCCGAGTGGTCCCGCCGGGTCGGACTGTATCCGTGCATAGAGTAATCCGGATCCGTTCTGGACCCTGACTGGTCCTGGGGCGATCCATACGGATCATAGTACCCTGGACGTGAGTTCGTTTCACTGTAGCTGCCTCCCGGCATGTAGTCCCTGCGGCCGTGCATGTCGCCAAGCTGAAGCCTGCCGCTGGCCCGCGCCTCCGAGTTGCGGCTGTCTGAAGTAGGCGTCTTGGATCGTGATGAGGGTGTCCGTGCCCGACCCTCGTCGTCAGGTAGGTCTAATGTTGGG
Source organism: Amphiduros pacificus (assembly GCA_949316495.1). Lineage (NCBI taxonomy): Eukaryota > Metazoa > Annelida > Polychaeta > Phyllodocida > Hesionidae > Amphiduros > Amphiduros pacificus. Next base: position 24,924,016 of record OX439009.1, on the reverse strand, counting down.
GTTTTACTCCTCACAGTTGAGGGACTCTCACTCACTGCATCTGTAACATAGAGAATATTAATGCATCATAAACTCATCACCATTTCACATCACTGAGCAGCATCATGCCATCCTCATGCTATTATCCTCCAGTAACGTCCCACACTTCACACATAGAGCATATTAATGCATCATAAACTCATCACCATTTCACATCACTGAGCAGCATCATGCCATCCTCTTGCTATTAACCTCCAGTAACGTCCCACACTTCACACATAGAGCATATTAATGCATCATAAACTCATCACCATTTCACATCACTGAGCAGCATCATGCCATCCTCTTGCTATTAACCTCCAGTAACGTCCCACACTTCACACATAGAGCATATTAATGCATCATAAACTCATCACCATTTCACATCACTGAGCAGCATCATGCCATCCTCTTGCTATTAACCTCCAGTAACGTCCCACACTTCACACATAGAGCATATTAATGCATCATAAACTCATCACCATTTCACATCACTGAGCAGCATCATGCCATCCTCTTGCTATTAACCTCCAGTAACATAGAGCATATTAATGCATCATAAACTCATCACTGAGCAGCATTATGTCATCCTCATGCTATTATCCTCCAGTAACGTCCCACACTTGACACATCCTACGGTCACTTACTGTAAAATAACTAACATCTCAATACATAAAATCAAAATAAATTACCCTAAACGCACATGTGCACTGCATCATTTAATTTTTTTTTTTTTTTTTTTTTTTTTTTTTTTTTTTTATTTAGCAAAAGTGTACATTTGTATAACAATGATACAAAAACCACTCCCAGCCCACACGGGCTTACTTGCATTTATATATACATTAATTGTTTTCAACAAACATAATTGTCTTTCTTTTTAACATTATTTCATATAGATATTTACTAAAAATATTAACAAATTGTTTTGACATAAGTATTTCAAGTTTAACAAGATCATCATTGTTAAGGAAATTTGGCATAATGTTACATACTTTTTGTACAAACATTCTTCTTTCCATGTCATACATTTTACAATGGAATAACAGGTGTATCTCATTTTCAATTTGTTGTGATTTGCACACATGACATACTCTATCCTCTAACTTAGTGTTATACCATCTCCCTGTTTCTAAATGTATTGGTAGTATACCAAACCTGAGCTGAGCTAAATAAGACCTACTGCCTCTGCTCATGTGGGAAACTACATATTCTTCAGTTTGATAGGTATTCTTAAACGAAACATATGTGCGTAACTTTGGTTTATTTCTAATTGTTTCTGTCCATTGGTTACAGCATATCTCATTCAGTGATAACAAGGCTTGGCTTAAACATACCTGTGATCTTGTGTTAAAAGCATTTTCTTGGTTAATACTGTATAAGACAGATTTTATTTCTGACCCCCATGTATTGCCGTCAGTGCTGAGGTCCCATTCTAATACCATCTGTGGAAGTCTGTTATGATTCATGTTAACAATTCTGTTCCATAATCTTATCATGCATATCTTACGTCTTGTGCCACATTGTGTCCATCCAATATCCCCGTTTACTGCTGATATTGGTGCAAATCTATGGACTCCTAAAAATACTCTAGCTGCTTTATTCTGTATATTCTCTATTTTTTGGTAGGCTTTGTAGCCCCATATTTCACTACAATAGTCAAGTATAGGACATACACCACTCTGATATAACTTGCTATAGGTAAAATATCCTAAACCATTGAGTTTCTTATATTTATTGATGACAGAGCCTAGGGCCCTATTCCCTGCATCAGCTAACATAACGCTGCTTGCTTCATCTACACAGTTGTCTAAGGATGAAATTCAAATAGCATATTCATATTTCCCAATATCATCCTTATCATCTTTTCTCCATGGAAAGTATATGTTAAATCTATATTCTCCAAATAAATTCTATGGCACATCTCTCCTAAATGGAGAATAAACTGAACATCTCTTATCCATCAATCTTACCATTGAAAGGAGGCCAGTAATTCAATTCTTTTGAAATAAAAGTAGATTTTCATTCGTGTCTACACATAATTGGACAATCTTGTCTTATACTTCACAGACTTGATATTTTATGCCGATATATCACACAAACATCAGCATGATGACATGAGCTCGGGGAGTATTATATTTTACAACAAAAGGAGCAATTATTTTACCTGGCAAAATAATATCTTCCTGGTTTGAAGGAAGCAATGCTGCAAAATCATATATTCACTACTCATCTCTTGCTATTTACCTATGTCCGGGTAATGTTTGTTGCTTGTGACACTTGTCTAATGCTATCGATATTTTCTGTTGCTAGTGATGTTTGTTGCCAGTGACACTTGCCTATTGCTATTGATATTTATATGTTGCTAGTGATGTTTGTCTGTTGCTACTGATATTTGTCTGTTGCTACTGATATTTGTCTGTTGCTAGTGATGTTTGTTGCTAGTGACACTTGCCTATTGCTATTGATATTTGTCTGTTGCTAGTGATGCCTATTGCTATTGATATTTTCTTGTCTATTGCTATTGATATATGTCTGTTGCTAGTGATGTTTGTTGCTATTGACCCTTGTCTATTGCTATTGGCCCTTGTCTATTGCTATTGACCCTTGTCTATTGCTATTGACCCTTGTCTATTGCTATTGACCCTTGTCTATTGCTATTGACTCTTGTCTATTGCTATTGACCCTTGTCTATTACTATTGACCCTTGTCTGTAATGATTAATGCCAGTCTACTACTGATGTTTTTTGGTATTGATGTTTGTCTGTTGCAAGTGATGATTTCATAATCAAAATTCTCACCACCTGAGTGAGCCATGCTGCCACCTGGTGTGTTAAAATCAGTCAAGACAGTGAGGCATACCATCCAGTCAAGACAGCGAGGCATACCATCCAGTCAAGACAGCGAGGCATACCATCCAGTCAAGACAGTGTGGCATACCATCCAGTCAAGACAGCGAGGCATACCATCCAGTCAAGACAGTATGGCATACCATCCAGTCAAGACAGTGTGGCATGCCAGCTAGTCAAGAGAACTAGGCAAAACTGCAAGGCAAGACAGTGATACTCTCTGACAGCGCAAAACTGCTGGATGACAAACGATTTTCTTCTGAAAGTGCTTCAGACATGTAAACATAAAGAGAGCTGAGCCCCTTGCCCACTGCTATGACGAGGATGATTCTGAGCATACTCCTGCCCGTCACTGATTCTGAGCATACTCCTGCCCTTCACTGATTCTGAGCATACTCCTGCCCTTCACTGATTCTGAGCATACTCCTGCCCATCACTGATTCTGAGCATACTCCTGCCCTTCACTGATTCTGAGCATACTCCTGCCCGTCACTGATTCTGAGCATACTCCTGCCCGTCACTGATTCTGAGCATACTCCTGCCCGTCACTGATTCTGAGCATACTCCTGCCCGTCACTGATTCTGAGCATACTCCTGCCCGTCACTGATTCTGAGCATACTCCTGCCCGTCACTGATTCTGAGCATACTCCTGCCCGTCACTGATTCTGAGCATACTCCTGCCCGTCACTGATTCTGAGCATACTCCTGCCCGTCACTGATTCTGAGCATACTCCTGCCCTTCACTGATTCTGAGCATACTCCTGCCCGTCACTGATTCTGAGCATACTCCTGCCCGTCACTGATTCTGAGCATACTCCTGCCTGTCACTGATTCTGAGCATACTCCTGCCCGTCACTGATTCTGAGCATACTCCTGCCCGTCACTGATTCTGAGCATACTCCTGCCCGTCACTGATTCCGGACATACTCCTGCCCGTCACTGATTCTGAGCATACTCCTGCCCATCACTGATTCTGAGCATACTCCTGCCCGTCACTGATTCTGAGCATTCTCCTGCCCATCACTGATACATTCACTTGAATATTAACTCTCTGTTTGTCATTTATGAAGATTAACCTGGATCTGGCAGTTACCATAGCAACACCTAGTGCCACCAGCCATATTGTAAGCTCACCATTTTTTTTAAAAACCTGTACCAATAATAATTGTGTTTATTTTTCAACATCCTCTGTTAAATAGCGAGAAAGGTGAAAATATTACTTCTCAAAAATCTGTGATAATGGAAAGATTCCATGAAATATGATGTATATTTGTATCACCTTCTTTGTTCATAAACCTTCACCACAAATCTGGATCCATACGTACAGTAGGACTGCAATCTCATACTGCAGAGAGAAGTAAATCCAATAATACTGAATGATGTATTGGTTTTTACATTTGTATTTTCACTTTGGTTTAAATCCTACAAACATAACATACCATCTCAGGTTGGCTTGTGAAGGCTTTTCAACTGGCCAACAATGCAGTATTGTTTGACCTTTTGTTTATGAGAGAATATGGCCTGCTTTACACATGTACCAAAATAGCCCCTAATCCCAGGTCTCAAAGCAATGTGCTTCAGACCAAAATCCCAAAATAACCAGCTTGACACAACCGTAATAGGAATTGTGACAGGTTCTGCACCCTGCCGTCCTCATTCATACTATGATGACCTCTCATGGCAGGGGTCTCCCTGGTCTGTGTTTTTGTGTTATATTTCATTTAATGCTAATTACATTTTCATGGAAAAATTGATAAAAAACACGGACTTAACAATGCTTCATAATTTGTCCTACTGTATGAAATGACTTTCTCTGTTTTGCTTACTTATATTTAGGAGTGACCTGAGCAATCTGCAGAGGCAACCCCTGAGTTGGCCATTCTGGAGTGAAGTTGTAATGTTATGCAGAGTAGAGACATGTGTACATACTGTCAAATAGAACAGCTATGTACTTCTCATCACTACCTGTAACACCTTATTGAGTGATGACCTCAACCAACAAGTAGCCTCCAGTGATAAAAACCTCAAATGACAAATTGAAAAAAAAATTCCACTTATTTTTACAAGTTAAATAGCTTAATGAAGCATCTATTTTACTTTAGTTTTGGGATGTCTAAGTTTTTACTCTTGAAAGCAGATTCTGGATTTATATAAGGCTCTGCAAATATAGGCCAGAAATGACTGTGAGTCACTTCTGGGAGATCACACCCAGTACAAGCTTCTTTTTAGCAGTCAATAGGCACAGAGGCAAATATTTTGCCACATGTAATAGCACAACCAATTGGTGTCATTGTCACGATAAATGAGTACAACAACAAGAGATCTTATTGACATGTGTACCAAATTAGACAGAAGAGATGGGATGAACCATTAATCCTTCAAGGGGGAGGTAAAGAAAAATCTAGACTTTTTTTCCTTTTGTGCATGGCTAATATTAATACATATATATTTCTAACCAATATTTCAAATATCCCCCCCAGATTATAAATAAAGCATTTACAGTTGAATATATGAAATGGGCATGTCCACGTGTACAAGAGTCAACCAATTGCACAGCTGTTTATTAATTGTATGCTAATGTGTGGAAGACTGGTCTCCAAAAAACAATGTTTATTCAAAGTGATAGTTTGTGACTTGACCTTGCCATGCTAATTATTAAATTTTGTAGGTTGAGCCTTCACAAAGGTAAGCTAATATTCTCTGCAGCCAAAATTTCCCATGCATCAGCTTGATACATTTGCTGATATAAAAAAATAAATAAATAAATAAATAATTTTTTTTTTTGGGGGGGGGGAAGGGGGGGGGGAGATAAAGTTATTTAAGATCAAGTTTGCATATGGTCTCGAGATCTATCTAAATTGATTTGTTTTTATTTGTTGTCTTATAAAAGTACACAACCATTTACCTGGCTAAGCAAAGGCCCCAATATTATCAGGATATATTGAACTAGTCCAACTGCCCCTGTTTCACAAGCAACACCTGCTGTATCTACAGACACACAACGGCCCACTTCAGTTTATGAACCGGTTTTTGTCCTGATATTTGCTGAGGCCACACATGCAATTCCAGGGTTTTTGTGATATTTGCACAACCTGTTTGCAAGTGGACAAATAAAGAGCAACATGTGATCTTTGTCATTTCAAGGTCACATATATATATATCGGGTACACATCGACCGCTTTGTTCTCCATCACATCAAACATTAACGTCCCTCGTGACCTTAATGATATATCATCCTTGTTAACCTCTGAAGTGTCTGATATCGTGGGTGGATTAATAAGTCTACAGGTGCTTAGCAGTGATACATACATACATCTTATCTGGGGACCAGCGTGTGCAGTAATCACCTGCACACTGTATATGATGATAGATATCACATTTCCTTGCCATATAACGTAAAAACAACTGCATGTCCATGAATGACTCATGAGCTAATCAAAATGCACATAGCACACAAAGATGCTGGTGTGGACCATGAATATGAATGAGATATCAAGGCTAGGAAGAGTCAATTTGATATCATGGTCTTAAAAAATCAATGTGACATTGTGGTTATGAATTCAATGTGATATTGTGGCTGTGAAAAATCAATGTGATATTGTGGCTGTGAAAAATCAATGTGATATTGTGGCTGTGAAAAATCAATGTGATATTGTGGCTGTGAAAAATCAATGTGATATTGTGGTGATGAGGAATCGAAGTGATATTGTGGCTTTTAAAAATCAACATGATATTGTGCCTATGAAAAATAAGGCAACTGACAGGCCCCAGACAGATGTTCCTGCCAGTTGCTTCTCAAAATGATGAGAAATACAGCTACTCCTATTGTGGAAGATAAAGCTGCCAAGCTGATGCTGGCCAACCTACTGACCTACTTTTGAAGAATGGAAATTTCCAGCAAATGATCAGCAGCCTGTCTAACTGACCTACTAACCAGCTTTTGGACGATGGAAATGTTCATCACTTGATCAGCTGCTGGTGGTGGCCTGACCGAGCTACTGACCTACTTTTTCATGAGTGCTAAATATAGCCAGTGACAAAGCAAGTATTCTATAAGATTAGCTGCTGCTGGTTATGAAAAATAGCACCCCATTGTAGCAGTTGCTTGGCAACCTTCACTAAAGCATTTGCTTTCCAACCTTCAACCATGATCTAAAGTAGGTGTTCATGGGATGAAAGTGTGGTAAATATTTTGATCTTTTAATTGTATTTAGCTGATAAGATAAAGTAAAATAAAAAGGTTTTTGGTCGGAAATGTCAATTGTAGTAACATCGAAAATCAGGTCAAGGTCATGTATGAGGTCAACTAATATACTGGTAGGCCTACATGGGATGTAGGTGCGAAATAAATTTTGAGCCTCAAACTTTAATACCTGAAAAGATATAGCAAAATATTGAAGTTTTAATTGACAGAGCCATATATGCACACAGACACAGAAACACAGACGGAGCCTGATACCATAACTCCCACACTGCCCGGGTGGCGGGAGCTAATTCGTCTGATAATGTGGCTATGAAAAATCATTATGACATTAAGATGGTGAAGAATCAATGTGATGTCATGGCTATGAGGAATAAACGCAATAAATATTTGGCATTTTCATATAAATTGGAAATTTTCTGCACTTCACACAAACTTTCCCAAAATTTCCCAACAATTGTTTTGGCCCGGAGCATGTAAAGTTGTCCACCACATGTAGTGACCAGCTGGTTGTCACAGAGATATTATCATATTTCCCAGCTCATCATTACATCTCACATGATTCACACACTGAGCCAGCCACATCAACAATTGCCATATCTATCCCAAGATGCCTGCACCACAAATGCCTGGGAAGTGACCGAAACTAAGATAAAAATATATATATATATATATGTGTGTGTATAATAAAAATAATGTAAATTTGATATTTTCTCAGTAACAAAAGCTCTTGATAATAATGCAAACAATTGTGACAAGCCATTTGAACTGAAATAAGTTGTGCTGGGTGGGTATTCAATAAGTGCACAGGTGAGACAACACAATATCATGGATATATTATCCCTTTGTCTCCCGCCACCACCTGTTCTTCTACTTCATATACATTGTTGTTATCTTGTATGTGATTTCCACTCGTTCTAAAAGCGAGTATTATCTCACTATCAAGTATGGGTGCTTCGGCAAGTCAAGTGGGAGAATTAGGCACATCCTTACAAAGTTTCTTGATTGTTATAATTCATTCCAAAAATATAGAAGAGAGAAAATATTTAATAACACTACAATGCATTTCAAAGACACAATAATCCCTTCCCTGAATCGTGCTATCAGTAGGCTTTTTGTACATCAAACTGTTATTGTGGCTTCAAATTATTATCAATCTGCTTTCCACGCAAGATGCCAAGATGCTTAATGCCATGAAGAAACAACAATGTCTCAATGTTTATATGCAGAAAGTTCAACCTGGCTGTGGAAATCTACAACCTTGGCAATGTGCCATTTCGTAGTTCACATCGTTCTTGCATGAGAGATGTGAAACTTGTGCTTGGCAAGCGATTCACACATTGTACTGTGAGGTATACAAGCTTTATTAAAGCCTAACTTCCACTCAAACTTACACAAAATGAGTCACATCCTATCCTATGTTTATTGTCAAGCTGAGAGATTTCATATGAGCATTGTCCATAATGGAGGATGTATTAGGTGCTCACATATCAACTTGACATTAACAACAGGCAGATTCTGGCTAAGATCAGGTGACAACATTTATGTGATACAACATTATCTTGATGCCTTCTTACCACACATAAACACACACAGGTGAAACTGGCAAACACAACTACAACGATTAAAAACCATCTCACTTAATATGTCTCTCTAGTAAATGGGATTGACGAGTCATCTCATAACTCCTTTTGCTTCTTCAATCCTCACCTGTGAACATCATGAAAATGCGTTTATTGCTAAAATAACATAACAACATAGCCTGATGTTATGATGCATGCTAAGTATGAATTCCTGCATGACAAACAAGCTCTTCTGATGTCGGCCCATGAATTTTTCAAAGCTCACTTGTTTCGAAGCTCTTCTAAACAGGACAAAGGTGATCTGTTTTCTTTTTGCCAAGTGACTGAGGTAAAATATGCCGATGTTTTCTTTTCATTAAAATACACCAGAATAGAACTGAGCTAAAAGTGGCGTTTTGCCCCTAAAACATTATGCAAAGTGTCATTTGTGTTTGTTTGATGAATGCAGCCTCTTCTTTACACAATGTAGAGCAGGTTCTGAGAAGCAGATCGGATATCAGCATGGGCAAATATCATTGTGCTGTGAATACTGTGCCTGAGTGCTCCTGAGGGATCATGACTGCTACTGTAACACTTCACACATCAGTGTACTTAAGATGATCAGCCTGGTGCCCAAAATGGCCCGGACTATGATCTCAAACAGTGACCAAATGGCCGATAATAGATCAATAATATCAGTAACCAAATGGACCAGGTTAGCTAAACCAGTGACTAAATGTGACAGATTAGCAAAATCATCAGCCAAATGGTGTATAATAACTGAACCAGTGTCCAAGTGAGAACAGCTGAACTTGTGCATAAAAAATTAAAAAAAAAAAAAATTAAATACAACAACATCACATACGATCAACAATGTCACCCCCGCCAATGGCTCTTAGTTTCAGCAGGCTCTTAGTTTCGGCAAGATTTCTATCTCATCTATAATGTAGCTGAGTGTATGGATTAGAGGATATCAGATCTACTGGCCATCGCTCAGTGTGGCCCTGTGGGGACCGACTATACTTTGCATATCTCAAGTCTGCAGCTTGACTCTTGTTTACATCACCATATTTATCTCCATGACGATGTTTGAGTGCACATCATGTGTGAATGCACTAGCCCCCCCTCCCATTAATCCCATCCTTACCGACAAAAAAATCCCAGAGAAGTGAGAGAGAACTGATTACCTGTGGAATATGAGTACTGGTATTGGCTCACATAAAAGTGGGTGCCAGAAAACGTGGGGTTAAAGCGCACATTTACACTTGATGAATCCGTATCTGTCAAATTATCATCTTCCTCAAGATCATCGTCGTAGTAACCATCCCCCTGGTAACCATTGTGACAGTAGAATTGATCAGGGTATGATCTGTAATCCATTTTTGCTTATTCAGCGGCAGGTAATCCTGAGGTTAACGCCATAAATCCATGGTGATGTTGTAACAAGCGAGGCGGCGGTAGAATAAGAGGCGGTTTCATGCTATAAGTATTGTAGAGAGAGCATTGTGGAAGCAGCAGTAGGACAACAGGTGCTCACACTCCATACTATACCATCCCTGGCAACGTACACGCCCAAATACACCAAACCTCCTCTCATCTTCAGACCTGTTGATACGTGTTATCAGTAGCGTCAGGTAAGGCACATTAATCGTGCTGTTATCAGTGATAAGACTAGGGTAGAGGCAGGCTAGCGTTGCTCCGTGTCACTGGAGTGGTGTGGTGAGGGGGGATGATGGGGGGGGGGGATACCTGGTAGCAGGCCAGACCTGGTAGTAGGCCAGGTATTGTTACATACATAGAGGCAGGCACAATGCAGGCTCCATACGCGCTGCAAGTACAGGCCAGCAGGACACAAGTACGACCACCAGGACACAAGTACAGGGCAGCAGGTCATGCTGTTATCCCACAATACAATGTCAGGGTACATACCCTGATCCACACCTCGGCTTGTATCAATCTTCATCTGCAGAAAAAATACCAAGGGCCCGAAGGCTGCCCAATTCTATCTTTTCTTCAGTCTTATAATCTACCTCCCTTCCCTTTTTTTCTTGATTATATAAATTTCTAGGAAAACCATCTTGTAAAATTATTAATAAAAGATTTTAATCTATTAAGCTTCAACTCTTCAGTTAACCTTCTTTATACCATTAAAATCACCTGTACACAAGTATTGAAAATATCATAATGAATACAGCTATTTTCCAAGGACTGTAACTGACTTGAATTATATTCCCCCTGACTAAACTACACTATGAAAGTTTGACATTATTCAGGTGATGTCTTGCCATAGTGTAAATGCCGGTGTCATAAGCAGAAATGCTGTTTCTTGTGACCTGCTGCAATCTTGGTTGGCTACTGATAAACTTTACTTTATAGATGTAGATTGAAAGGGACCTTTATGTTTTGAGTACACTTCTCTCGAGGACTATTGATAAATGGGGTCTGATGGTGTGAGGTGGTGCTCCAATACTTAGCTTGGATTGTGAAGGTGAATCAAGGCTGAGCCAGCAAAACTGCCAATATATATGTTATCTGGTCCAACCAGGACATCAACAGATTAGCAGGGATGGAACACGCCCTTACACACCCCAGAACCTTGTCAGAGTCCTCCTCAATACACACACAAAACCTATAATCTCTTGGTTGTTTCACTCCCTCCTGAATTATGTGACAGAATATGTTGTTTATAACTGAACATTACTCCTTTCTACACACACAAAACCTATAATCTCTTGGTTGTTTCACACCCTCTTGAATTATGTGACAGTGTTTGATGTTGATAACTGAATGTTACTCCTTTCTGAGTGCACTGAATGCTCCCTTTATTCTGGGGTATTCCTGTCTTAGTTTTCATGGATATCTGCCTTTGTTCTGTCTGCACCACTCATACAGTTTAATTGAAGCCTGCCACAGACTTCTATAGCACACCCATACCAATGCCTGCCATTTCTGAACATCTAAACATCTTAGTTCACATGTTATGGCAAACTGAATACAGTATTGACCTGTCTCTACGTTTGTAGGATTATACCTCAAAGTATGCACATCCTGCCAGCCTCTATAACAACCCACACCTCTTCCTTTTAAATGACTCCATGTTCAAATTCTGTACCTTCTATATCATGTCCATTCATTTCATTGCCTTATACAACAAGCATCTTGTCCTGTCATTTCCTGTCATCATGTCCTGTGTTTAGCTCATTATTTTATCCCATGCTTCTGAAGCAAACATCACCACCATGATTTTCTTTCTTCTTTGCTTGTTTTGATGATGTTGATTGCTTATCAAACAAAACACACACACATACACACACACACACACATATATATGGAGATGTGATTCTGGAGGGAGTGACATGTACATACATATATGAGTATGGAGATGTGACTCTGGAGGGAGTGTCTTGTACATACATATATGAGCATGGAAATGCGATTCTGGAGGGAGTGTCTTGTACATACATATATGAGTATGGAGATGTGACTCTGGAGGGAGTGTCTTGTACATACATATATGAGTATGGAGATGTGATTCTGGAGGGAGTGTCTTGTACATACATATATGAGCATGGAGATGCGATTCTGGAGGGAGTGTCTTGTGCATACATATATGAGCATGGAGATGTGATTCTGGAGGGAGTGTCTTGTACATACATATATGAGCATGGAGATTCGATTCTGGAGGGAGTGTCTTGTACATACATATATGAATATGGAGATGGTGCCTCCAGCCTACAGATGCTCACCTTGTCGGCCTCCATTGATTTTGCTCTCCTCGGCAGACAACACTGTCACCTTGGAAACATCGCCATGGCCACCCAAACCAAATGCATGTGAATTTTTTTTCTCGGGTTAAAACAGTAAAAAATCTATTTTCCTTGCCCTGGCCACCTCTTATGCAGCAGCTTTGCACAAACCCATCAAATATGGAACTTGACCTGCCTCATGTCTCTTCTCAAGGCTTGCTAGCCATTAGTAGTGGTGATGGTACTAATAGTTGAACTCAGACTAGGGAGGGTGGAGAGGGTTAACCAGAAAATGTTGCTGATAGGGGGGGGGGTGGAGAGGGTTAATCAGAAAATGTTAATGATGGGGAGGGTGGAGAGGGTAAACCAGAAAATGTTGCTGATGGGGAGGGTGGTGAGGGTAAACCAGAAAATGTTGCTGATAGGGAGGGTGGAGAGGGTTGACTGGGAACTGTTGCTGATAGGGAGGGTGGAGAGGGTTGACTGGGAACTGTTGCTGATAGGGAGGGTGGAGAGGGTTGACTGGGAACTGTTGCTGATAGGGAGGGTGGAGAGGGTTGACTGGGAACTGTTGCTGATAGGGAGGGTGGAGAGGGTTGACTTGGAACTGTTGCTGATAGGGAGGGTGGAGAGGGTTGACTTGGAACTGTTGCTGATAGGGAGGGTGGAGAGGGTTGACTGGGAACTGTTGCTGATAGGGAGGGTGGAGAGGGTTGACTGGGAACTGTTGCTGATAGGGAAGGTGGAGAGGGTTGACTGGGAACTGTTGCTGATAGGGAGGGTGGAGAGGGTTGACTGGGAACTGTTGCTGATAGGGAAGGTGGAGAGGGTTAATTGGGAACTGTTGCTGATAGGGAGGGTGGAGAGGGTTGACTGGGAACTGTTGCTGATAGGGAAGGTGGAGAGGGTTTACTGGGAACTGTTGCTGATAGGGAGGGTGGAGAGGGTTGACTGGGAACTGTTGCTGATAGGGAGGGTGGAGAGGGTTAACTAGGAACTGTTGCTGATAGGGAGGGTGGAGAGGGTTAACTAGGAACTGTTGCTGATAGGGAGGGTGGAGAGGGTTAACTAGGAACTGTTGCTGATAGGGAGGGTGGAGAGGGTTAACTAGGAACTGTTGCTGATAGGGAGGGTGGTGAGGGTAAACCAGAAAATGTTGCTGATGGGGAGGGTGGTGAGGGTAAACCAGAAAATGTGGCTGATAGGGAGGGTGGAGAGGGTTGACTTGGAACTGTTGCTGATAGGGAGGGTGGAGAGGGTTGACTGGGAACTGTTGCTGATAGGGAGGGTGGAGAGGGTTGACTGGGAACTGTTGCTGATAGGGAAGGTGGAGAGGGTTGACTGGGAACTGTTGCTGATAGGGAGGGTGGAGAGGGTTGACTGGGAACTGTTGCTGATAGGGAGGGTGGAGAGGGTTAACTAGGAACTGTTGCTGATAGGGAGGGTGGAGAGGGTTAACTGGGAACTGTTGCTGATGGGGAGGGTGGTGAGGGTTAACCAGAAGATGTTGCTGATAGGGAGGGTGGAGAGGGTTAACTGGGAACTGTTGCTGATAGGGAGGGTGGAGAGGGTTAACTGGGAACTGTTGCTGATAGGGAGGGTGGAGAGGGTTAACTAGGAACTGTTGCTGATAGGGAAGGTGGAGAGGGTTAACTGGGAACTGTTGCTGATAGGGAGGGTGGAGAGGGTTGACTGGGACCTGTTGCTGATAGGGTGGGTGGAGAGGGTTAACTGGGAACTGTTGCTGATAGGGAGGGTGGAGAGGGTTAAGAACTGTTGCTGATAGGGAGCTGAATCCACTTACTGTCCACATCATGGAGTATTTATCTCTTATATTACTCATCTCTGTCCCAGGCCAGTACCACCTTATACTTAACAAATTAACCCTTCCCTTCTGTCTTGCCAAAGAGCCAAAACCAATCCTGTGTCATCCTACCACTGACAATAATCACCTTACCTGCTGAATCTTCGGACCTTAATGGTCGGATAAATTCAGAGGAAATGTCTTGACCTTGTACAGGCCACAATATCTTACCGGCAGAGTCACCATCACTGTCAGGCCAAACTAAGTCACAACTTACATTGGGCACCTGCACCAGAAGGATTGATCAAAATCAATGTCACTTAATGATCAGGATCACTATAACTGATATGTCCTGCAACATATCCCAACTTTACTGCAATCCCTGAAAGTAATCTCTGGCAATCTGACCTTTCTCGCTGTGAATGCTTGCATACAAGTTCATATGAACTCTCAACAAACATATATCACCAAAATGCCCCATATTCTAAACACTGACCTTCACGCAACCTGGGAGAACCTATAATTTAAAGGAAATCCTAATACCAATTCTTCTTACTTTGTAAACACTGGCTGTCAAATATCATGTAAAATGTGTATTTTACAGGATGATCAATTGAGGTACAACTTCACAGTGACTATCTTTTTACCAATAAATAGCACTGATTACAATTTCTACGCTATAATTTTGTCATCGTTGTATGGTATTTGTGAAGACAGATCCTCACTCATGCCCTCTGCTGATGACTACAGACCTTAGCCACTTAATGCAGGACTCCGCAGGACACAAGGAACTCACAGTCCGTGAATCCTGGCAGGATGACATTATACAATGGATACCACACAATGCTATTGTTGTAGCATGCTGTAATCTAGCAATATGCTAATGACTGCAGAGTGACGAAAACTTCAATTCTCTCAGCACCTCTGACAGACTGGTCTCCTGTGCTTTAATCTCAAGATTATTAGAGCTATTCTTATAGAGAACCAGTCAAAGTAATATTTACTGACCTACCTGAGAATAATTGATTCAAATGATCTATAAATACCAGGCTACCATGGCCACATCACACAGGATTGATAAGCTTACATCTTCTGTGTTCTCTCTACCCTTCTCTGGAGATCTCGCAAGATCTCGCAAGATCTCATGAGATCTCTTGTCATGATCATAACCTGCAGGTGGCCTACCTTAAGGTTTTACATGTTATCACAATGCTGGAGGTCCTTTCAGGTAATTACTTTTCTTCAGAGACTCAGAATGTGTTAATAATTGATAGTATGTATTATGGTGAGGTGAGGGTCACTGTGTGCTACTGTGTTGTTCACTTGTTTGTTCCAATGTCCTGCTCTGGACCAGTTCCTGTTCAGTTGCATGAAAAGCACACTGCCACTCACTTCTCACAGGATCACGCATAGACAGAGGGAACTCGTCGGAAGCTTTCAAACAGTCCATGTAATATTGACTAATCAAGCTATGCATTTACTCTGTGGCAATAAATGCCAGAATATTATATGATTGGTAGAATATCATGAGAATGCCAGAATATATGAATAACAGAATATCATGTGAATGCCAGAATACTATACCAATGCCAGAATATCATGTGAATCTAAAATCAAAACCAGTCCCCTTTTTGGACCTTGAACACAATGAATTTAAACAGATATGAATTTAAACAAATCTACAAATACTTATTCCTAAATTAACTCTAAGCTTTCTCTAAAATATAGGTACAACTGATTAATCTTACACACTGGTTATTGGGATAAAGCCACCATTCACCAGGAGCACAAGTACAGGAATCCCAGCATTGGACAATGCCTGTTATTACCTGCCCTTATGCCCATTACAGCCATGACCTTCCAATGACCTTTACGTGACCTAAGGTCATGCCTCCAGGACAACAGCCTTTTGGATCTCTGAAGATATTATATTGGGTTGCTATGGTAACAAGCCAAGCAGAACCAGTTAAGTAAATACAGAAATACAATCTCTCCATCTTTATGTTGACCAACTTTCTGAAAATAACTAAAACCAATCCAGTACCAATTTAATCCAAGTTTTGCTTTAACTGTTGTGGGTAGAAACATAACTGATAAAAAACTAAAATTCTCTGGAAATACATGTGAAATCTAGGCACCTAATTTAATGGGATAATTAGGAAATATATGTGATCATGTGATCTAAGTCAGAATGAGGCTACTTAATCTATTAATAGTTCTTAAACATGTTTCGTGAAGTCTGACTCCCTTCCTCTACTTGATAATCATGGCCAAAGCCAGTTCTTAATTTAGTGATGACCATGTTGTGTGTATGGTATTTGAATTTTAAGAAGAAATCCCATTACTTTTCTAAAGCAGAAAATATAGTTTTTTTTTCAAACAGTGGGACAAGTTATGATCATATCACTTTCTATTGGGTTTATCATCACATCATCTGCAAAAAGAGGGTGGTTCATCAGGTGAGCATTAGAAGCACTGCACCTGGTCACAATGCCCTACCCTTCATAAAGAGTGACTCAGAATCTTTCTTTTATAATATCACAAAGGCATAATTTCTTTGTTACATCAACTCAACTAGTGCCTGATCAGTAAGGTGGATTTAAATTATTTGATATTGACAAGATTCATTCCACATAACTAAAAGACAAAACAGAAAGGCTGGTGCCTCGAATTACCAGTTGTGGAAATTAGATCAAGCTTATCTTAAATCAATTCGCAATGAGACTCAGCCAAGCCCATCAGAGGTATTCAACCATATTTGGAATCAATTACTGGCTGCCACTATCAGAGTCAGGCACCTTGCCACTCAGCCATACAATGTACAAAGTGTAGATGGAGTTAAGTTGAGAAAGCCATGCTCCCCTGATCTCTGCTTGCTGGAGGGCATAACACAAACTTGCATAAAATATCCATATTCAAAGATATGATCTAGTTTTTTGCTGCCCGAAAGCTATTGACATTATTTTGAGTTTGTTGTGGTTTTGTGATAACACATTAAATTCCCATGAGGACACCTTACAGTATATCAGTATGTGAGATATGCATTCTATCCGTTATTTACACTGACCATGCTTTGAGAACATATCGGTCATTATCTGATGCCTGAAAAAGGCTTGTTGAAATATCATGACCTATTTAATAAAACTCACCTGCAGAAATCCAGCTAAATATATATTCTCTGTAAACACTGGGTCCAAATCTTGTGTACTATTTGTAATCGATTATGATTGATATTCTGTTGTTTTTTCACGATGCCGCGTATATATATCCACGATTGAATGCATTGTTGCTGTGGTCTGTTATCAGTTTTTTCCCTAACCCAAGTTGGAGAACGTTGGTCATTATTCAGTGTAGTGTGTGAGCATTTGATGTCACTCAAAACAATGGACCTGATTCACTCGGCCGTAAATGTGTCGCACTGCAAGGTATGTTGACAGGCGTTTCAAGGGGGCACCACATAACTTATGCAACATTAAATATACAACTTTGAAATAAACTTATTTTGGCAAAATTTGGCAGATTTGTTTTTTTTTCCTAAAAATTTTGACCAAATTTTCTGTCTTAATCCTAACCCCCTTCACAGTGTTTTCTTGACACGCTAGAGAATGAATACCTGTCCTCATTTAAATATTATGGGGGCCAATATATCATCCAGCTTCATGACAGCTGTTTAGTGCCGCTGAAAAAATGCAGTGCTTAAATCATTCATAGAAAATCTCTACTCCTATTTTCCAACTGTTTTTTTTAAACAAAACAAAAAATACATTAAGCTTCACCAGGAATATCAGGTCAAAGTTAATCTATGACTCAGTTCAAACTGCCGATCACAAGAAAACATTGATCACAACCAAGCTCCATAGAACTTGAAAAGATAATGAACCGTGGAACAGAGGTGATTTGATTTGTGTATTTTTTTGCCAGCCATCTGTTGATGGATCCTGATCATGGAATGTTATCGTGGCGAGCTGGCAGACTTCCAGATCATAGAGAATCTAGCGGTCGTATCAAGCACACTGAAGTGACTACTGAATATTTGATGTTGTGCGGCTTATGATAAAGTGTAACTCGTCAGCTTCTACACCACTCTCCTTTCACACTCCACACATAAACTACTACATTAATGTCCATTACCTACATATTACTTGCATATATATATATATATATATACATATATATATATATATATATATATATATATATATATGATATTCGATGATTCAGCTATTAAGATTTTAAAGTTTATATGAATCATCACATAGTAAAAATGCACATAGTAAAAATGCACATAGTAAAAATGCACAATTTCATTGCCCCATATTTCTTTTGTCATGCAAAATAATGCACTATTAAAAATATATGATATTCTCTATTGCCATGGCTCTCTTAAATGCATTGTTTAGTGTACTATGGGGAGGTCAGCATGCTTGTTTTATGAGGCACCCCTTAGCGGCTCTCACAATGAACTGTCAAATACCTGGGAAGTTCAACACACCATTCTAAATACAGGTGCCAAATATGTCATATCACAAACAAGCATCTATTTGTCACCCACAGGTTTGATGCCAACTTTAAGATGCACCATATGCCACATAGTTCTGGAGAATCAAACTACAGAATTGATCGGCTGAAATTGTGTGCTATCCTCTGATCTCATTGTTTTCAGTTCACAACTATCAATATAATTCTTTCTACTATTACTTCTCTGGGGTACTTTGCATTCCATCAGCAGTAATGTCAGTCATTCAATCTTCTCACTAACTCTGTCATCATTGTGAAACAATTTGCAGCATATGAAATTTGGAACAGTCATGCACGTGAGTCCTGCTTATTAAAATATCATCCAATCAGAATGGACCGACCTCAGGGCATGACCTGTGATCAGTTGGCTGACCGAGACAGTAACCAATAAATACAAAGCAGAATCTGTATGAATAGTCATTTACTCGGTCACCAATCAGTGCACAGCCTGATTTTTATGAAAGGTCATGACTTGCCACCGATCCTGAATGTTGTTTAATACTCTCAAGTTTTATGGTCATGTTCTAAGTCAGTGAAGGTCTGCAGATCACAATAAACATCAGGAATTATATAAGCCATATATTGGAGCAATAGCATAGTATCAGAGAGGGAAGTTCCCACTTTGATACTCAAGGAACATTGTGCACATTGAGAGGCAGAGGAAGGAAACCATCTGGATTCTTAGTGCATATCAATGAAACCAACTTTATTCAAAAATAACAATACTCAAAGCATAAACTATTCTCATAACAAATGCCTATTATCAAATTATGTATGAGAGAGTTGGATGATATTCAACTATTTCCAGCTTCACATTATTGTGTAGTTATCCTCATTTTTTGCAGTTCTCCTCACTCAGGGCCATAAAATCTGCCAAATTATGACGATTAACATGTGCATAACCCTCAGCTTCTCCACCTGCATAGACCTGACACATTCCTGGCCTCATTCTTAACATTCACTCTCTCATTCCTAACTTTCCCTGCCTCATGTTTCACATTATAGGCCTGATCCCTAACATTCCTTCCCTCTTTCCTAAAATGCCCTGTTTCATTCCTAACATTCTGGGCCTCATCCCTAACATCCCTTTCCTAACATTCTCTATATAATTCTTGACATTCGCATATTCCCATCTATGTTAATGTGCTAATGGACCTGGGTTCTAAAAGATACGCCCCAAATATATCAATCTCCATCCCCCTGCATATGACTCAGGTCACCTTTGCCATCTTCTTGACTATTGTAATCCTCACAGAGACACCAATCATCAACATCAGACATTCTAGAGGCTTTATTTTTCCTGTTGTGATTGGTCTAGGTACATAAACCCGCGATACAGCCTTTGATATCAGAGCAACTATGAGAGGACATTTTATCTTCATAAACAAATAATATATTTATATTTTGTGAGGATAGAGATCGGTTGACAAATAAAATGTAAAATATCTAAATATTTCAAGGATAAATATCTGGTGCAAAATATTAGCTATTCAGTGCATCATGCAAATATCAAATAATAACAGGCATGCAAGTGAGAGTACTGAAAAGTCAACAGAGTGTGATCCAAAGGTTAGCAACAAACAATATGCCAAGCATTAGCATCAGGGCAGCGTTAGGTGAGCGGTGGCTTGCTAACAAACCTACATTCTGACAGTGACGCCACCTAGCAGACAAAACAAAATGTCCACTAGGGGGCCAACAAACAACCCCACCTAGTGTCAAAACAAAGCGACTGACACCAGAGGGCGATGCTGTACCTGAAACTGCCTCATCTTTCTCAGTGCCACCGTCTCCTGCCGGAGCTTTGCCAACAGCTTCACTTCCTCCCTCTACTTTCTTGCCCGACTCGCTATCTTTGCTCTTACTTTGATTGTTCTCCTCGGAAGGGGTAGAAGAAACTGTGGGAACAACCTGATCATCGGTTTTCTTGTCTGGTGATTGAATTTGTTGACTCTGATGATTTTCTTGACTGTCTGTGAAGCATACAACACAAACCAAACATAGTGAGGAAACCAAAGAGAAAATTACAAAAATAAATATTAAAAAGAGTAAAAAATAGTCAAATCACAACACAATAGAAGATTTAATTATATTTGAAAGGAAAAAAGACGAAATCATTATCTTTGACAATTAAACATCTTTATCAAATGATTTGATTGTAAGATAAATAAAGATAAATAATGTCAAATTATTCTTTTGTACAAAAATAAAGTCATATAAACATGTATTGAAATTAGAACAAGAAGCATGCACAAACACTTGAAATGTCCTTGACCTTGAACTGATACCAAACGAAAATATATATATATATATATATATATATATATATATATATATATATATATATATATATATATATATATATATATATATATATATATATAATGATGAAAAGAAAATGTTCTGTACACAACAATATCATTGTGAAAATATCCATATTTTTACTAAACTTAAAATAAAAACATGCAAGAAAAAATACCAAGAATGACAACCAGAGCAAAACTAAACACATGAACACATTACTGAGTAATTTAATGCAATCAACATGGTGAAGCCTTGATGCGCTCTATGTCAGAGTGCATTATGGGTAATTCCCTCTCGTTTCGTACCATCACTGTCACCTGGACCATGACAAGCTTCTAATATTGGAGAGAGAATCCTTTTATCTTGTGATGAAATATTCTTTCATCTTTTTTTTTGCAACAGGCCTACTTTCAAGTGTTAGCGTGGCATGACTTGACCTGTGGTCTGAGTTTTTGTTGTTTGTACAAGCTTTCACTCATGAGGCACTATTGTGTAAGTGGTCATGTTGACTGCCATGTTTGTCCTGAGCACATGATTGCGAATGCAATGCAAACGCTCATAAATCACATCAACATGCAAACATTTCTTGTCTGTATAAAAAGAAAAGTTCCCATAGTTTCCACCTGTTATTACTTATGTCATATTTTACGCTAAATTTCTATTTTTAAAAAGTTGCATAATTATTTCTGTAATAAAAAATTAAAATGTTTTAATATAATTATATCATATCTCATGAGATGAAATCAATCACAAATGACTTTCTTGTGTACTAAACATAAGCAGCATGTTTGGAGTGTAATGTCTATTTGTTATTATCATTGCATGGTTTGCTATTCCTGGGTTTGGTTTTCCTGGGTATTTCTTTGAGTGCATAACAAATATGGGGTTTTTACATTCCAAGTGTTCGTGTTGGGTCAGGAGTTTCTTGACCCTAAACATGGTCATTTCTGGCACTGCAAATCAAAGCAGGTCACCAGCAGTCTAAACACCCTTTGACTTTCACACCTTAAGGAATGGTATGTTAGTGAGACCATTTCCATCGCATGTTGTGTCAGTTCAAATCTGCTTGTTTAACAACACTAAATGAACACAAATTACATATTAATCATAATTACTAAGTAATGTTTAGATCATATCATGAGCTTCAGTTTGAGACAAAGGAAATCACTAGATTCTAGAATAATAGGTTATATTCAATTAACTTATATATTGAGCTCATTGTTTGGTTAGAGAAGCTGATATTCATCCCAAGTGTGAGTCATTATTGCTTATAATATTTGTCAATAAATACTTCTTATCAAACTAAAATAACTAAAGGATCTGATTCCCCATCGATTTGTCACCAAGTGATCAAAATCATAAATCATAATTAAATCATAAATCATGCTTCACAGGAAAGTATACACTGCAAACAGTTCAGCAGTGAAATATATCGTTCAACATGTTTAGAAACAAATCCCTTAACAAACAAATATATTTATCTTTAAAATCTCCACACCAAACTGGCATTCACTGATTTATAAATAGTGGCTGCAAAATTTACAAAGTTACTTACAGTTTATTCCAGCATTTTGTGGCAGTTTATTTAGTCGTTATTTTGTCCACACCTATTTTTCCAGGCAGTTTACTTAGTCACCACATGTTCATATTATGACAATATTTCCATTTGGGGTTTGTATATGTGGCCACTTCCTACCTGGCTGTTGAATGTGGGATCAGTCAGATCTTGTGCTTTCCCCGACCACTTGCCCTCAACAAAGCAAAATGCCGGTCAAGCTTGGATCCGGCCCCTCTCCTTTAGATCTTTGCATAGCCTGACCATTTGGCACACCCCAGCCACTCTTGAAACATATAGTCGTGCGAGAGCATAATCACTGGGGTGAGAAAACCCCTAGACCACCACTTATGATATAAGGCCACTGGTCATTGTTCAAGATGTTAAGATGACAAGTTGCTAGCTGCGTACACCTGTTTCATCTACCCTATAATCCACACTTGTTAAGTTTCCTTGTAACCCTATCAATGGCGACACCAGGGATATTTATTTATACCAGCCTCTTGCTTCACTCAAAGCTTTGTCAGGTGCTGTAGGTCATGGCAAAATGCCTGCCAATGATAATTATCTCCTCAAAACCAAGATGACTAACCCCTTTCCAAAGTCCCACCTGAGGAAAATTCTTTTTTTTGTTTTTTTTTCTGTTTTTTGTCATGACAACCACACTTCAGTTAACCTAAACAATGCACAATTAGGTTGTCGTGGCAACACACAATCAACCAATCAACTACAAGTGAAGCTCTCAGAGAAACCTCATTTGATCACAAGAGTTTTCATTTTCCACTTGACTGTCCAAGATTCAACATCTTTTGTTTGAGCCTTGACAGCAAACAAAGGTTTCTCCCCTGGGGATGAGCTGAGTCCTTGGAGTCTAGCCACTTATATATCATTTATTTTTACCTGCCACGCCTGATGCCACATCAAGGCCCCATCTAACCCTGGAGCCAAAGCAGAGAGTCTCAAGAAAGTATCTTATTTTGCCAAAAATTGGCTGAAACATTAAATTTTTCTATTTTCTTAAATAACTTGCACTCAATAACAACTAAAAACCAATATGAATACTTCTTGATTCTACTTCATAATACTTAGTTTCATCTCAACCGTCTACTGAAAAGATATTACTTAACTAGAATCAGGAAAAAAGTTTCCTAATGTTTCCACCTTGTGACTATTTGGGATTTCCTAATCAGGCCTCAATCTAAATATTTCCCTTCATATTCGGTCCATTTAGTTCTATATGCGTCTTAAATGAACCATTTTGCAACCCTGGGCAATGAAAAACACTTTTCACCATTTAAAGCTTCCATTGAATGAAATCTATATCTCTTAATCAGGCAACTATTTATTGCCACATTCCACAGCTTGTACAGTGCACTTGAAGCCCTTTCAAGCTCACTTAATCTCAAACCTGCTAGTATATATTTGCCATTAGACTTTTCTCAGGTGTACTCCTGTTGATATAAATCATTACACAGAGTTTGTAATAAGTTCTTGCTGGTATTATTACATATACATCCATTCAAAGCAAACCTTTTCATTATTCTAATATTGCTTACTAGCAATACCTCATAAAGGCATTTGAGTTATTAACCATACTGACAGGTAATATTTCCCCAACTTTAAAATCTAAATAGAATTGAGTCACTATTTCAGGGTAAAAATGGCGAAAGACAAATATTTGTAAAATATGATCGTGTCCAAATTTGCTAATCAACAGGAACGTAAATAAATAGTATAAGGTATCTCGATATTTACCTCAAATTTTCATCTCAAATGGTAAATTCCATGGTAGGTATGATTTGCCCGATTAGTGTGTGCATTATGCATTAGTGAGTCCACTCACTGCTACATAACCCGGGATCTATAGCTGGACACTCTATAGCTGGACATTCTATAGCTGGGCACTCTATAGCTGGGCACTCTATAGCTGGGCCCTCGTGGAGCATGATGTAACGAGCCACAGCAATCCCAGCATGCTCTCCCCCACTTCTCACTTCCTCAACGGCCCATTTAGGGATTAATAACTCTGTCCAAAGGGCTTGCTGCACAGTGGTGTTTATGGTGGGTAATCGACAGAGACATACAAAGCTGGGATACAGCAAGAACAGGTAATCCAAGGTATATGTCCAGACCAGGTAATCCACAGGGTTGAGATGGCCGCCAGTGCTCGGGGCAGCTACCAATAGTGTAGACCACTCTCCATTGACTCGCCACTAATATAGAACAATACACTGTATTGGTTGACTAGGTGACTGCCATGTGACATCATCTAATATAATATTGATGATGAACTGTTGAATATCAAAACATCTATTGACAATTTTTTTTTTTAAGGAAATGACATACATACTCATGTGGAGATATCGTTTCTGTTGAGATGTGTCGTGGAATATTGCAGACTGTTGCTGCGATGTTGATACTTGTCAAGTAGATCAGTATGGGATGAGGAGGGTTAATGTTACGTGAGAGGGAATCAATGAGACTGAGTCTTAATTAAGCAACACTCGGGAGTCTGGGCCATAAACACAAGCCTGCATAACCCTCCCCGCAAGCCATAGATCAGGCCACAAGACTGTGTGAACATATCAATTCACAATTTACACTTACAAAAGTGAGTGTTTTTTCATTTTTATTCTATCCAAATGTATACCTGGAAAGACCATACACATAGTGACTGTTGTCAGAGGCTGGTGGTGTGAAGCAATTGCCTGCTCAGCCATTAGCAAGGTCTACTCCCAGCTTCTGAAGACTACATGCATCAATAGCACAATGCTAATCAATGTCTATATATACTATATCAATTGCATATTATCAGAAATTGTGCACATTACTCGCTCTGTGCTTGTCCATACTCCCTGATCGAAGGAAAACAATAATAATCGCATTCTACTGCATGGAACACACAACCTCACTCCATAACATATTCTCTCAATTGTATATATTCTATAATGTTTAAACTAATATTTAAAATATTTCTTTAAACATAATAGAATATATAGATCATAAAAGAGATTTCAACCTTTTTTTTTTTGACAATTCTTGTCATCATTACCTGGTCACAACTGCCTGGACTCGAGCTAATCTCAGCAATTCAATTCTAATTTGAAAACTGGAAGTTGGAAGCTGTAAATGATAGAGTGTAAGGTAAGTGAAGTCTCTTACCAGCATCCAGGTACCCGTCAGATCTGGGCTGCTTCCTCCCATCTTCTGATGGTCGCCCCTGCAAACCATCATGATGTGTTATGACTATTCCAAAAATTGATCAAATCTCACTTTTTAGGTCATTTAATGCTTTAAGGAAAATTGCACAGAAATAGTTTGATATAAATAACCCATCAGATCTTAAAGTTTTAAGAAACTGATTCTGATAAAGACTTACTTTGGAAGTTTTTCTGTTTCTACTCGGCGTGAGAAGTCCTGAAATTATCATTTAATGTTAATTTGATAACTCTAAATACAAAACATTTAAACAATTTTAATACTGGCTAACATAATAAAAAATAAATAAGTTATTTTTTGAACAATTTTTCGTTAAAACCTCAATCCTCCTACAAACCATGTGTCAATGTCTTTTTAATATGTTAATGGCTGAAATAAATGAGGACAAAAAAAGTAAATAAATAAAATTAATGTTCATTATATACAGCAGGTGGTACTACTTACCTCCCCTCTGTATGACGACATCAGAGGCGACACCACGTGGACATTCTTTCAGCACTTTGACAACTTCATTGTGGGACATGTCCTTGACCTTGTGATGGTTAATCTCAAGTAAAACATCTCCCTCCTGCAGGTTCTGACAGCGCTGTTTGTCTAAGATTTGTTTCACTTTCTGTCCATACGCGCTATCAGCTATCGTAAAACCAAAACCCATGGTCCCTTTGACTATTTTCACAACAATAATCTCCGGTTTGTTATTATTTGGCAGTTGGGAAAAGTTGTCGAGAGAGTCATTGTTAAGCTCGTCAAAGCTTTGATTGCGTTGTGAGACGGCATCACGTTCTTGACTCCCAGTTCGCGATAAATCAGGCATAGATTTTATACTCCTCTGTGTCACATTGAGTCCATCTCCCTCTGACCTGGATATATTATTATAACCCGTCGAATACGACGATGTGTTTGTCGTAGAGGAATTCCCCTCTGGAAGTGTCACAGCCACAGTGGTTACTATTTCTGTATTGGGGTCATTGGGGTCAAAGGGCAAAGGGTATCCCCGACATACTTCCAAGGTGACCTTCTCTCCGATGCTGATCCCTTGGAACATGTTGACGACGTCCTGATGTGAGAATCCCAGGACTATTGTATCATTGACGTACACCAACACGTCCCCTGAAAAACACAACACAGGCCATGAAAGTCAACATCATTTCAAATGAGTGACTGCCCAAACATGAGCCTAATGTCTCAAACATCCCCCATCATTCAAATATGTCTTCATCTTTATCATAAATAAATACACCAATAAGACATGCATGCAGTTTTCTGACTTCCTTGATGTAAGTGATTTCAGTTTACCCTAAAATATAGCTAATAAAGTTTCAGCCTATCTTATGCCTGAGCTTATCTTAATTTTCCCACTTACATACAATACAATGTGCACTGGGTTTAACATATACACACTAGTTTCCATCAATATTAAGATATATACAATACTTTCCCTCAAGATTAACATATATACACTAGTTTCCATCAAATTTAACATATACACTTGTTTCCATCAAGATTAACATATAAACAATAGTTTCCATTAAGATTAACATATACACTAGTTTCCATCAAGTTGCTAACATAACCCAAGGTTTCAGTTTTTCCTAATATTGTACCAAGGTTTTTGAATAACCAAAGGTATGACTTGTATATATGTGCCTTAACAGACCTAGGTTTACACACATATGTAGTCTACCTTATCATTTGTCCAACAAATTCTGTTGTGATAAATTGACTAAGAAGTATCAATTTTCATATTTATGGCTTTCTGCCATTCTAGACAGAGCAAAGTTACAACAAATAATTGCGAATTCACACCTTGTACCCCTCATATCAGGACACCATCTACGCTGTGTATTCATAAAATGGCAGAAACATCCCACGTTTCACCTACCAATGGTAATAAATGAACTTTCCCATGATGTAATAACTGTGCGTATATTTTGTCTGCAGTGTGAGAGAGCAATGTGATATTCTTATTCTGTGGAGCAGGTAGATCCCACCTTGACGGAGAGGCTGGGTCTGGTTGTCACTAAGTCACGACCGAGTCCCGACACTGAGTCCCGACTGTCGGATCCTAGGATGTCGTTACTGACACTCCCCTGCTGACAAGCACCCGCAGATGGTGAAGAAAAAATCAGGAGCAGTTCTGGTCAGGTGAATCGCTGTGATTCTGTGCCCTTTGATTAGCTGGGGTGATAGGATGCATAATTTAAGGTTGTTTGGGAGTTCACCCCATCCCCCCTCCCCCCCCCCCCCCCACCTCAAGCCTGAGTGACTTGATTAATGCCAGCAAAGTCGCAGCAAAGTGTTCAGCAACTCTTCAAAGTTAAAACTTCACATCAAAGTCATTATACCTGGATTTCAGATTTAAACATTTACATTAAATCAAAATTTAATAAGATTTTCACTGCACAAATTGAAACGCGAGTGTGTTGCCATTGAGGCAGTGCAGGTGTGAAGCTCAGGTGAGGCACGAGGGACGACCTTGCATGTCTCACACACTGACTGAGCTCTTTGACCAGATTTAATTTGCAGACAATTACTGATGAATGGGGCGAGACACAGAACCCCCATAGATCACTGTGTGTACATAGGCATGTCCAGGGAGGAAAAAATCCCCAATGTGAAAATTTTTAAATCTTTTGAAAAAAATTTTATGTCATAATTTTCCAATTGAAAGATCTCAAGAAAAAATTGTGCTGAAATACATGTTAGAAATTCTTATTAATTCCAATGGCTAAATCATTGAAATGTATCAGTTGAAGAAACTTTTGGCATAAAATTAACCTACTGCACCTCAAGCTTTGTGGAATACACTGATATAGTGTTGGTAGCCTAAGAAGTTTGCAGTCAGACTTGGTTGACTTTGTGTTTTGGTTGAGCACCCTCCAGATGACACATGCTGGGCTGATTATATCTCACCAAAAACATCTCATTGCCTCCAAAGATCAAATTCCTACATTTTCTCATCAATGAACCATTATACAGTGAGGCATTTTTGAGTGCCCAATAAACATTCATATTCAGATCAACTCTGTTTCTGATAAAAAGCAGACCTAGTTTGGTTCATAAATGAAAGGAGATACTTAATGAAAATCAATTCCATAATCAAATTGCATTGCATGATCTTGAATAATTAAAATGATCATAATGCACTGTGACTCAACTAATTAAATATCAAGTCAATACCTCCTTATTGTTGTGATCAGATTCTGACCGTCCATTTTGGCAAAGTTCCAAACATTTTCTGATATATAAAGGGAGCTGATATGTTTCCTTGTTTTTAACAAACTTTTTCTGCCCTCTTGATGATTACTAGCATGATATATAAATATGACCACCAGAGGACACTGCAGCATAATCGCCTACATAAAAACCTCCACTAGGTGGCACTACCTATCACTGCATTCAGCTCATTGGTCTCAATGAGACCACATTTACCAAACTCTGCTGATCTACCACATTAAAAAATGTCAAAAAGAGGTCATATTGATTAGGAAGAGTGAGCTTTGTTAGCTTCACTATGCCTCCCTGTGGATTAATCTGAGTGACTCACCGGTCTGAAGTTTGCCGTCGACAAACGCGGGGCCTTGAGGCACCACATTCTTGATCTGAAGAAATTCCTCATCTGTGTCATCTCCGCCGACTATTGTAAAGCCAAAACCTCTCGGTGACTTCATCAGCGTCGTCTTAAAAAACTCTCCTTTCAACTCCTCTGGATTTCGGGTGAAGTACCTTTGATGTTGCTCATAACCTGAATGACAGACATTTGGCATATAATTCATAAGTCAGCTTTATCTAAGGTGAATAGTGTAGAAAAGTGCGATGCATGTGATTATATTTTGTTTTGGGAGAACTTTTTTAAGCAATCTTATAACATAAAATAAGGAAAACAAAAACAAAAACAAAAAAAAACTTTACAAATTTTTCATAGATACAGAGCAACATTACTCATGCAAAATCCTGCTTAAATCTGACTTGCTTGCACATCATGATGAAATAGTCAAAAGTAGCTGTGAACCTATTTATGTTTCATTTTCACGATATCAGTAAAGAAACATTAGCGTTGTTATTCTTACCCGGGGGACTTTTCCTGCCGTTCATTTCCGGTCCTCTCGATGATGAGTCCCGTTTCACTGAACTTGATCCTGAACTTGTGCTTCCTGTGACAAGTACAAAGCAAATCATTCTCATCTTCATCCTCAGATCAAGTCAAAAACATGCAGACATGCCACAGACTATGCACAAATGTTACTCAGTGAAGCCTTGAGCCCAAATAAGCTCAGATCTTCGATATATTGATATTTTCATGATTTCATCACATAAACTTCCCCAATTATCATCCATTAACAGAGCGTGACACATGGAAAACCAGAGATCAGCATGATTCATGAAAACCAAACTGAAATCAACACAGTGGTGCCATCTGGTGGCATTTTTTTTTTTTTTTTTTTTATATTGAGAAACCTGAATAACTATGAAGATTACACGCTAAATTTTATCTGTACTTAGCGTGAAAAATAAATCAGTATTTTTTTATATGTTATTTGAAAATAAATATTTGCAGGCTGCAGTAATTTATTCAGTTGGGGACATGGTATTTCCAGGCTGCAGTGATTTATTCTGTTGGGGACATGGTATTTCCAGGCTGCAGTGATTTATTCAGTTGGAGACATGGTATTTCCAGGCATGGTATTTCCAGGCTGCAGTGATTTATTCAGTTGGAGACCTGGTGAGAGCACTGTAGCTTACCTCTCCGTTCCCCGGATGCCTCCTTTGCCGCCCGCTTGGCCTGCACCACAGGATTCTCATATTGAGTTTTTCTGTTCACATGACTGCAAATAAAGCAAAATAAAAAGGATTGTATTCAATAGGATTGACACAAATGCACTGTTCAAATTTTTCAGGACTACGACCTCCAGCATTTATTACTGTTTTATATGGAAACATCAGGGAGGCTGATCAATGATACAACGGTCTTTTACAAAAGGATATGACAACTTTCTCCTTGATATTTGTTTTTATCTCAAATAAAATGCCAACTCACTCAATGAAGTATGTTCCGTAATGCGGATCTTCTACCTTTTCCCATCCATAAGGCAGCTCTGTAAATATAAAAACAAATTACAATCAGCACAGTCCACTGATGAAAAGTTTGTGAAAGCTTCCGAATCATGTGCATAATGGCAGTTCTAAGTCATCAGGGTATCACTGTGAATATTTCCTCACTATTTTCTTCTGACAATATCAGTATCTGATCATGTAAAGAGGTCATATAAAATCTTAACATTTCAAAAAGTTTTTTTTGCCAATGACATGGTTCAACTCATTCATAAAATGGCTTACTTCTATGTCAATTATAAAGGTGAGAATTAGTTCCAGAAATTTATCTATACTGGTCAGCCTCAGGGGTGGGAGAGCTCTGAACCAATCTGGGCGGTGCTCGAAACATATCTGGGCGGTATGACGTCATACCATTGTTCTGAACCAATTCTGAACCAATCTGGGCGGTTCTGTTACATAACGACTTTTTTATGTGTCACAAAAGGCATCAAAATCGTATCAAAATCATCACAAAATGTAACAAATTTCGTTACAGTTGAGTGTGTAACAGTGTCTTGTTACTAATAGTGTAAATTTTATGATAAATATATAACGAGTTTACGGTAATATTTGTGCCCCCAACTCGGGAATTACCCCTTGTTATGCAATCTTAAACTAGGGCACATTCCTGTGTTAAAATTACGCAAAAATCAGTTTTAGATTATCATGTGGTTATATATGTAACTGATGAGCATGATATTTTCTTTTTAAAATGGGTATGATAGTCGTTATATAAAAATTAAAGAACGCAACTTTTTCATTCTCGCCATTGTCCACCATAAAACAACGGTCAAATACCACTCAGATTGGCTGCGATTTAGTGCCCAGATTGTTGCGAGCGCCCAGAATGACGTCATTTAGCGCCCAGATCAGTTGTGAGCGACCAGAATGATGCGATTTAACCAGATTGGTTCAGAGCTCTCCCACCCCTGAGCCTTACATATATATATATCTTTAGCCCAGTGGAAGTTCCTGGCATCCTAGAATTAAAATGCTCTCTAATATTGCATGTGCTATATATTCAATAAATACTGGTCACCATTACATCCCTAGTCTGGTCTCATATCCTGACAGGTTAAGATTACAATGCTCTCTTTATGTGTTATATGCTAAGAAAATACTGGTCACCAATACATCCCTAGCCTGGTCGCACATCCTGGCAGGTAAAGATTCAATTGCTCTTTTTTGTGTATTATATTCTCAGAAAATACTGGTCACCATTACATCCCTAGTCTGGTCTCATATCCTGACAGGTTAAGATTCAATTGCTCTTTTTTGTGTATTATATTCTCAGAAAATACTGGTCACCATTACATCCCTAGTCTGGTCTCATATCCTGACAGGTTAAGATTCAATTGCTCTTTTTTTGTGTATTATATTCTCAGAAAATACTGGTCACCATTACATCCCTAGTCTGGTCTCATATCCTGACAGGTTAAGATTCAATTGCTCTTTTTTGTGTATTATATGCTCAAAAAATACTGGTCACCATTACATCCCTAGTCTGGTCTCACATCCTGACAGGTTAAGATTCAATTGCTCTTTTTTGTGTATTATATGCTCAAAAAATACTGGTCACCATTACATCCCTAGTCTGGTCTCACATCCTGACAGGTTAAGATTACAATGCTCTCATTATGTGTTATATGCACAGAAGATACTGGTCACCATTACATCCTAGTCTGGTCTCATATCTGGTAGGCTGAGATTCCAATTCTCTCTATCAAAACCTCATAACTGTCTCTATGTATGTGTTATATATGATATATGTTCAGTGAAACTCAAACATTCTGGTGTTCGAGCTCAAACACTGAGTATATTATCTACACCTTGTTAACAAACTTGCATGTTGACAGTGTGGGATTGGCACATATTAGCTCTGCGAAGTTCTCTACAAGTGTTAATATACAATACTTCTCTGCTGTGTATATTATGAGGCTTGACCAGTG
This sequence comes from Amphiduros pacificus, assembly GCA_949316495.1. Classification (NCBI taxonomy): domain Eukaryota; kingdom Metazoa; phylum Annelida; class Polychaeta; order Phyllodocida; family Hesionidae; genus Amphiduros; species Amphiduros pacificus. Next base: position 24,891,199 of record OX439009.1, on the reverse strand, counting down.
GTCAACTCATCAGGTCATGTCAACACAGACCCTCACAGGCTGATATCTACCTAAACTTGGTTGGAAAAACTATAAAAGATGCACAAAGTATGTTTCACATGGCAAGACATTCTGAATTCAGAGATATTTCCCATCTGATTAAAACATGTCAATATGGTGGTTGTCTACATCTTTCTGTCTCCGTCTGTAATCACATCATTCAGCTCTAAGACATTGCACAATGTTCAATAGCCCACTCTGACCATGAAATACATAGAAAAGACCTCACGTAAATTATATCCATTTATGCATTTTTAAGCTACTTGTTTTATTTCTTTAGTTGCCATTGCTAAATAAGTCTAAATAAGTCTTTTCCAGCTTTACAAAACATGCCTTTGTTTCCTCATGCTTTAAATACCAAAATGATATATTGATGGAAATTCCCTCCATTATATCAAGCGTCTACCATTTGTCTACCATTTTACGCTCAAGAAACGTTATCACAAACAGTGATGAGCTTACCTGGAGTGTCAATCACGTACACCATTGCAAACTGATTGCTAATACTGCTTCAGGCATAAATACTCCAACCTGCACTGAACATATCCTAGATTCTCCCCAAAACAGTCCACGCCAAATTCAAATATTTCTCACTTTGTATTTCTCCACATGTCTGCACGTTCACTTTCAACAGTAAATGTTCATGACTGGAGAACATCACGTCTGTAAAACCACTTGTGAATGAAGGCCCATAGAAGGCTATAAATCTTGGTAAATAAGAGACTTATGTAATATGTGATGTCTGTTGGATGGCCAGGGTGGGGGGAGCTATTATTGTCTCTATGCACCCCACTCAGGTGTCACATCTCTGGGCAACAATGCCCTCCTCACACCTCAGACCCCCACAGAGGGCGCTCCCGCTCAAATGCAGGTGTATTCATCACAGGCAATTAACTCTTTATCCGGTCTGTTTGTTTACATTGTTTCTTTTAGTTTTATCAGTTAAACTGACTGAACTTGTAGACATCTTCTTTTGTTTTATGTTTTGCATAAGTCCAATTAAAAGTTAAAACAGATAGATGTCATTTCACTGGATAAAAAAATATTCTTTTCTACAAATCTTAGGTAAACTGCAAAAGTGTGATTTTCTTTCACAGAATAAAGGGGTTAGAGGGGTTAGTCCCACCTGTGTCAGGTGTGAGAGATCAAAGTCTCTGCCCATCGCTGCTGTCTGGAGGGTGCAAGGCAAGAAGACGGTAGAGATTACAGCCATAGATTATAGCCTGGTTCAGGCAGTGTTAATGGGCAATGCTGGACCTTGCTCAAATATTCTCTGACAGAACAGAATGAACTGGGATTTCCGGATCACGTCAAAGAGTATTTATACTAGAACACTTCATTTCATTTCTAAATTCTCCTTCAATATCAAAGCATAAAAAATATATGTCCATGACACCTATGCAAATTTTAGCACAAAAAACAGCAATAATCATGCCAAGTGTAACTACCGTATCTTGGTGATATTCAACACATTATTTGTTGGCAGTGAAAAGCCTGTACAGGGCAATCAATAAGAAAAACCAGTATAAAACCCTGATGATTTAAACACCCCTATAAAACACCCCTATAAAACACCCAATAAAACTTATTTCACAATTCACTTCCTCGTGAGGCCCTTGTGGGGGTGAATTTGACTGCAGGCAATACTCAGCCATGGATGATATTGGGATGGTGTGGACTGTTTTAATGACAGGGCAAGTAGTACAACACTGCCTCAGTCTACAGTTAGGTATCTGCCGTATCAAAATCACTCATAGGGCTAATGATAGACGCCAACGCAAACTTGACCCATATCTTATCTCTGCCTTAAAAAAAAGCAACTATAAAAAAAATATCTATTTCTTTGAAAAATCATCTGCCAACAATAAAAAATTTAATCATGGTGCCAACACTGTAATGATTTATTGTCACAATTATTGCATTTGATCAAACAAGGTGTCTAACATTGATTATATTTAATACTATTCTATCAAATTTATGTTCAGGACACCCTGAAAGATATCAAACAGGTTTTGCACTTCTCCATGTTTGATATTGCCTGAAGGCTTCCTCATTAGATATAATCATCATCAGAAATGCCAACCTAACTGTTATTTTCTCCACCATTTATCTCTTCACCTTTGTTGCCTGATAATGAAAGATGGTGGGCATGTTAGTTAACACTGATCTGGCCACCAGGTGGCACTCAGTTCCTAGTAATAATTTATTGATACAGTTTTTGACATTTTTTTTCTTTTTACATAAAAATAATCCTATGGAATCATGTCTGGGGGTGGGGGAAGTTTCACATTATTTATATGTAAAGCTGCAATTTATGAAAATATCTCGAGATAAAAACCTATTATCGCCAATGCACAAAAGTTTTTGATTAGCATACACCCAAACTGGCATGATTTTCTTCATTTATGAAAAGTGTCAGAAGTAATGATCTGCCACCAAAATGTTTGTTTGGTTTAACGATGTTCTGGTTATTTTGGGTCATTTTCTGCATAATTTCCTCACAAAAACACATTTCTGTCCAAAACTATCACCCTTCTGCGTGAACAAAATGATTACTGTGGGTACAGCTAATAAGCCTTAAACATGCAAATATATATATTCTTAACAGTTCACATACATCATTTAGTCTTGAAAAGCTGGAAACTTTCCAGGGTCAAACATTCTTGACCACACTGATCACCTCCGGCTCAGGAGACAAGAAGCATTTTGATCATTGTCTATTCAGCTTTGAGGCACATGAATGTTGACATACTGACCACAGTGGTCACAGACCTTGACCATTCACAGAGGATTTGCCTCACGGAAGCCGCAGATCATGGCTAACAATCATGGTAGAATAATTTGTTTGTGGCCATAAAAATCCCAATATTTCACCTTAACAGAACACTTTCAATTCATGTTTTATCTCTGGGGTTTTCACTCTATTCTGCATGGGTGGTTGCTGAACCAAAATACACTTGTAAGTGATGTTTGGAAGGTCTTCATGACTTGGTATTTTTCACAAATGATCAGGCTGGAAGAAAACTATGCTATCAAAGCTAATCAATGATATAATATAACTTTCCAGAATTAGATCCAAATTAATACATAGAAATATGTGGTTGGGTAAAACCATTAAGCATCAACCGGATGAGAAAACTAGATGTAAGTTTTGTCATGGAGCTGCCGTCAATAATAGTGAGGCACATGCAGTCATAGGGGTGTAATAACACCTCACATGACAAATGACCACCATTTACATCTGCTCTACCAAGAGAAACACTTGGACATAAAGTTTCAATAAAATCTGAACTACTGAAGGAGAAAGCTGGATATTGGCCTACTATACTGATCATGTTCCTCATTTGTCACCAGGTTTGCCCAATAAGAAGTAATGTAATAATCATACAGCAGTCTCAAGACAGACAAAACTATAATCTTCAATACAGAGCTATTCTAGAACATTTTACGAGTGGTCGGCAGGAAGTGATCTGTAACAACATTATAACAGTGTCTGCATGCAGTTCCTAAGTAGGCGTGGAACAGCTCTCAAATAAATTGGCAGTAATATGTGGGGAATCATTATGACGGCTCAACAGGTTTCTAAAGTATCATTGAGAACAATGCAGAGACATAACATAGGCATCAGAGATGCATCAACCCTCAGCCCTGGTAACTTATTGCACAACATTCGCTCCACACAATATTTGTGAACAAAACGTCACCGCACCACATAATTGTTCCTGTGACCTTGAAAAGTAGGTGAAGGTCTTCACTGAGGTCTTCACCAGATGCTTATGTGTGTCAAGTCTCATAAAGCTGCCATCATTCGTTCTCGAGTTATAGCAATGATAGGGATTTCACATAATTGTCACTGTGACCTTGAAAAGTAGGTGAAGGTCATGTTCCATAGAAAAATGTCTGAGGTCTTCAACAGATGCTCATGTGTGTCAAATCTCATAAAGCTGCTATCATTTGTTCTAGAGTAATTATGATTCTAGGGATTTCACATAACTGTCCCTGTGACCTTGAAAAATATGTCAAGGTCGCCGTCCATCAGTCTTGTCCGAGGTTTTCACCAGATGCTTATGTGTGTCAAGTTTAGTGAAGCTGCCATTATTTGTTCTTGAATTATCAAAATGACAAGGATGATTTCACATAATGGTCCCTGTGACCTTGAAAAGTAGGTGAAGGTCGCCGTCCACTGAACTCTTCCAAGGTTTTTACCAGATGCTTATGTGTGTCAAGTTTCATGAAGCTGCCATCATTTGTTCTAGAGTTATCACGATGACAAGGATGATTTCACATAATTGTCCCTGTGACCTTGAAAAGTAGGTGAAGGTCATGTTTCATAGAAAAAATTCTTAGGTCTTCAACAGATGCTTATGTGTGTCACATCTCATAAAGCTGCCATCATTCGTTCTTGAGTTATTGCGATTCTTGGGATTTCACTTAATTGTCTTTGTGACCTTGAAAAATAGGTCAAGGATGCCGTCCATCAAACTCATCCAAGGTTTTCACCAGATGCTTATATGTGTCAAGTTTCATGAAGCTGCCATCATTTGTTCTTGAGTTATCGCGATGACAAGGATGATTTCACATAATTGTCCCTGTGACCTTGAAAAGTAGGTGAAGGTCATGTTTCATAGAAAAAATTCTGAGGTCTTCACCAGATGCTTATGTGTGTCAAATCTCATAAAGCTGCCATCATTTGTTCTTAAGTTATTGCAATTCTTGGGATTTCACATAATTGTCCCTGTGACCTTGAAAAATAGGTCAAGGTCGCTGTCCATCGAACTCGTCTGAGGTTTTCACCAGATGCTTATGTGTGTCAAGTTTCATGAAGCTGCCATCATTTGTTCTCAAGTTATCGCGATGACAAGGATGTTCGCTACAGACATACATACAGACATACATACATACATACATACATACATACATACATACATACATACATACATACATACATACATACCCACGCCAGGAGTACTGCAATACCCTCAGCCTGATTACATCAGGGGCTGAGGGTAATAAAGGCCGTCCATCAAACTCATCCAAGGTTTTCACCAGATGCTTATATGTGTCAAGTTTCATGAAGCTGCCATCATTTGTTCTCGAGTTATCGCGATGACAAGGATGATTTCACATAATTGTCCCTGTGACCTTGAAAAGTAGGTGAAGGTCATGTTTCATAGAAAAAATTCTGAGGTCTTCACCAGATGCTTATGTGTGTCAAATCTCATAAAGCTGCCATCATTTGTTCTTAAGTTATTGCAATTCTTGGGATTTCACATAATTGTCCCTGTGACCTTGAAAAATAGGTCAAGGTCGCTGTCCATCGAACTCGTCCGAGGTTTTCACCAGATGCTTATGTGTGTCAAGTTTCATGAAGCTGCCATCATTTGTTCTCAAGTTATCGCGATGACAAGGATGTTCGCTACAGACATACATACATACATACATACATACATACCCACGCCAGGAGTACTGCAATACCCTCAGCCTGATTACATCAGGGGCTGAGGGTAAAAAAATAGATTGAAAAGCATGAGGAACCACAGAGAGCCATAAATATGAGCTGCACAACTCCTCAAAGGGACTAGAAAGACAAAAGCTGAATAGATCCATCTCTCCCTAAACCATTAGATAAACTTAAACACACACTATTCACTTCAATCCAGCTATGCCCAGATTATTTACCTTTACTGAGCTACTTTCCTCTATTCAGGCCAATTACCTACATCCAGGTAAATTACTTCTATCCTGGCTAATTAACTCTATCCAGGCTAATTAACTCTATCCAGGCTAACTTTCTCTACTGAGGCATATTATCTATCCAGGCTAACTTTCTCTACTGAGGCATATTATCTATCCAGGCTAACTTTCTCTACTGAGGCATATTATCTATCCAGGCTAACTTTCTCTACCCAGACATATTATATATCCAGGCTAACTTTCTCTACTGAGGCATATTATCTATCCAGGCTAACTTTCTCTACTGAGGCATATTATCTATCCAGGCTAACTTTCTCTACTGAGGCATATTATCTATCCAGGCTAACTTTCTCTACTGAGGCATATTATCTATCCAGGCTAACTTTCTCTACTGAGGCATATTATCTATCCAGGCTAACTTTCTCTACTGAGGCATATTATCTATCCAGGCTAATTTTCTCTACTCAGACATATTATCTATCCAGGTTTTTTACCTCTACAAAGGCACTTTCATCTATTTAGGCCATTTATGATCATGGCATCAAGCTTACTTTTCCTCCTATGCGTGACTCTAATAGAGTCTAACACTCATGTTCAAGTCTTCCCATGGACTGAAGGAAACTGAAAACGCCCTTGAGGGATAAAAACATGAGTATTTCTCGAGAAAATCATGAAATATTGTGTTTTAGATTTTGCCTCACTTCTCTCCACACATGTCTGATAAGAGGGAGGAATCATATCCCTGGTTCCTTGTATACAGTGTCACCGGAGCTCTGAGTCAGCAAGTGTTATAATGATCCACACCTGTGAGGGAAAGGTGGGGTGCTGGGCTGGGGTGATAGAGCTGTCTTATCTAAACCACCTGATGCACCCCTCATAGAAGGGTGCAGGGAATAAACACGGCTTGGCATCAACTCAGGGTGGGGAAATAATCTCTGACCTTCAGTTCTGATCTCCAAAAAACCTGAGTAAAAAGATCCTCAAAAACATAAGTAATATCAACTTGAAATGTGAGTTATTTTATGATATTGCTTGCTCTTTTTTTTCAATGACGAGACATTTAGTCTCATTACTATCTGTAATTCAGAACATTTTGAGCTCATGCTGTTATATGTAATGCAATACATCACATAGTAGCATCTCTCGAGTCTCTTTTCAGGCCAATTATATATGAAAGAATTTTCTATCTCAAATTGATAGTTTGGGATTGCTCACAGCAGCCATCTTATATTAAGGTGGAGATGAACAATACATGATAGAGCACAGATGTGAAACTCTACCCAGAAGCTGCACCACAGTAACAATATATCTACAGGTCGCCATGGCAACTGCCACTCGGTGTCACAGCATGGATACTCCTATCCAATTTCAAAATATTCCACTGTTGCCCTATCATGTGATCCTGCAATGTTTTATATTTAAAACAACTAAACAGTATTTTTTCTTTTACAACACTGTTCTAACATTCCTGTAATTCTCAAGATCTTTTTTATGATTTTATATGAATCTTTTTTATGATTTTATGACAATCTTCAACATAAGTATATGTGGTAACAAGAACTGATTGATTAATGCCTCATGTTTGTTTTATCCTGTGGCATGGCATGCCTGTGGTAGGTACCCTGTAATGTCAGGCTACGTCTGTATAGATGACACAATCATGTCAGACCACACAGTGCCACGTACCTGACCTTTCAAAAAAACTTCTCCCTTTCAAGAAAAACTTCTCGTTTGTCACACTCACTCTGACAGAGTCTGCTCCCACCCTGATTGAGACTGCCCCCACCCTGACAGAGTCTGCTCCCACCCTGATTGAGACTGCCCCCACCCTGACTGAGTCTGCTCCCACCCTGACTGAGACTGCCCCCACCCTGACTCAGTCTGCTCCCACCCTGACTCAGTCTGCTACCCCCACCCTGACTCGGTCTGCTACCCCCACCCTGACTCAGTCTGCTACCCCCACCCTGACTGAGTCTGCTACCCCCACCCTGACTCAAGTCTGCTCCCCCCTGACTCAAGTCTGCTCCCACCTGGACTCAGTCTACCCCCACCCTGACTCATTCTGCCCCCACCCCACCCACCACTCAGTCTTGTTAGAGGTAAGTAAGTTATGTGACATGAGGTATTGACAACATATATTCACCACAGCCTGACTGATGTTGAAATATATATGTCTTTGGCGAGTCCATTATGATTTGAGAGAACTTTGTCACTAAAAATATATACCATGTGCAGATATGTGTATAATCAAAAGAAGACCACAGCCGTATTCAGGTTGACATATACATTTGTCAAGTTATTGTGATTTATGGGTACTTCCAACATGTGTATTCCTGACCTTGGATCATGTAAGATACTCACAGAAAGTAGCAAGTTATGCGAGAGCACATTATCACCATACCCCAGCTGAAGTGGACATATGTCTTTGTGGAGCTATTATGATTTGTGGGTACTTCCAATGTGTATTTCTGATCTTGGGTCATATATGTTTACATGCTCTCACAACCACATGTCATTTGTCAACTAATCACCTTCTGATATTTCTTTCCTTCACTCTACTATCCCCCTCTATGGCTTGTGATATCTATTAATCTACCTAAATACCTTAATGGTTTGATGTGAATGTTGTCTGATACCAATATTAACATATGAAACATTAATATGTCCCATATTTACTTAAAATATATTAATCTACCTGGATACCTTAATGGTTTGATATGAATGTTGTCTGATTTCAATATGTCAATCTATAACATTAATATATCTCATATGTAAGTGCTGCATTACATTTCCTATCTATCCAGCGTTTGACTTACCAGAACAGGAAATGAATCTAATTTTCTTCTTACAGTCCTGGCAATCAGCAATGAACGTCATTCCCATCATGTTGCCATTTTCTGTTTTTTGATCTTTTTTCGTCGGATCAATCCACACCATTTTCACTGATCATTTACTCCAACATATCTGACCCTTTCCTTCAATTAAACATTGAAATCACAATATGATTCTGTGACAATTGTTTGATATTTCCGAGTGTATTCCAGTATTATTCCTTATCATGATATTTCATGATGATATCACCGAGTATTTCTATGCTTATCTCAGTCATCTGTGCCAAATTCTGTGCTCCCAACCTGTTCTCCAATTACACAGAGCAGATTTTAAATGTCAACAATTATTGAAATTCCTTGCTTTCAAGTAGTAAATATGTGGGCATTTCATATTAAAGGCAGTGCATATAAATCACAAACATTTGACTGGTGTCCAGATAGTGTATCATCCAGCAGATAAAGCAATGTAAACTCCCAGTATATACTCTATTCTGTCTGGGCAAATTTGAATTCTCCTACATTCTATCAGCTCAGAGGACAGTTGATAAAATGGCATCTGCGGTAAATGGTGCCTCTTCTTGCCTTTATGTTAGAAGCCCCCTTCACAAACACTCTCCACATAATGTCTTTTCATCAATTAAGGCATGTTCCATTGAGGAGTGAAGCCATCCCTATTGAAGCCTCCACCGTTGCTGTTTCAAACCTTTGTTGATTTACACCCCTCAGAGTGTGATAAGTCCCAGAGAGTGTGAGGTATTAGGATGTGATGTAACTGCACCTGTGCCAGTCACCCAGGCCGTGTCCTATGGGTTGTCGGTTGATTTGTCCGGTGATTATGATGCCAGCACTTGAGGATGTTTATGATGTGTGTGACAATGCAGGTAACAAGCCAGCCATAAATTAATATCAGTATTATCCTCTCCAACTGACCCGCACTTATCACTTATTACAATTCCACCTGTTGTTCTCGTGTCTCTCAGCATTTGTCGAGAACTTCTCTCATCCGGTTCTTAATTATCACCAAAAACTCCTCCATATTATTAGAGCACCTGCTAATCCCATTCCAATCCAATGATAATCCCTCACATGAATCCCACCATGAACAGTCATCAGCCGGTTACTTAACCCGGATAGTTTACCTTAATCTCAGACTAGCAATCCACATAAAACTGTCAGCCCACGATGAGTGCTAGTAAAAAGCCCCCATGTGTTTTCCATTGATTCAGTGCACTTTGCTATTTTGTAATGATATTTACACAGACAGCATCAAATAGTCATGAAATGTGCATCAGTTAAATAAGAAGCGTCAATATCATACCAACTAAACCAATCCTGGTGTTACGCTAAACGCAACACTAACTCCACTTGTAAATAGAGAAGAAATACACAGTCTAACATCAAAGGAAAGTGGATCCTGGGCTTTACTACCGGAACATCCAGTAATCATCCAGTGCCTGCTTGGATCACTGCCCCTATGTTATAATCCTTTGCATATTCTTTGCCAAGGATGATGAAGAAATCTGATAACAAAATGTTTATGCTTGCAAACTATTGATGCAGTCAGCACTGATACAATTCGGTAATAGATCATCCAATCCAGTCACTAAGGACAAAAACTAGTCACAAATGTCACTACATTGAGGACAAAATCTTTATAAAGTGTTGACAAAGTGTGGCGGGCACGTTGCCACCTAACATCCCCGCACATCAGGATCCGGAGGAAGTCTGGACAGCTTCACATCAAGCTTGCTATCATCCACATGTTATAATACAAACCAGAAATATATGTCACAAGCAAATTCCATGCAGTAATCCTAACCTTGATCTAATTGTCACTGAGTGTGGGGTGGCTCGGGAGCCGTGGTCAGTCTGGCTTGGACGTAGTCTGACCAGTGTTCTAACATCCACTAAGCCTGTCTCTCTTATCTCCTCCAGGCACTTGCCCCTCTCTGTCAACAAGCCAGCAAACCCAAACGCCTTGCTCCCGCCTCCCAAATAAGAAGGGGCTAGAAAGGGGGCACTCCAATCCTCTCTGCTGCTTGGGTCTACCTCTTGCTTAAAGGGGCTGAAAAGGGCACTCAAACAAAGTCTATATATGAAAATGCTTCTTTGATTTCTTAGTCATTTATACACCTTGGGTTTTTCACAATCTGTTTGTCAGTATTGAAATTACCTGATAATTACATAGATTGTAGAGGTGTGATGGAGTATTTCAACATTTTTCATATGTGCCAAATCTTAGTCAGGGCAACCAGGAATCACCGTCTGATACCTGGCGTCCCTTTCTAGCCCCTAATAAGCTGGTACCAATGATGTATCTAGCCTGATACCACAGACCATAGCCCCTTTCTAGTCCCTTGTGAAGTCCCCCAGCATGTCAATTGGTACCAATGATGCATCTAGCCTGATACCACAGACCATAGCCCCTTTCTAGTCCCTTGTGAAGTCCCCCCCCCCAGCATGTCAACTGGTACCAATGATGCATCTAGCCTGATACCACAGACCATAGCCCCTTTCTAGTCCCTTGTGAAGTCCCCCCCAGCATGTCAACTGGTACCAATGATGTATCTAGCCTGATACCACAGATCATAGCCCCTTTCTAGTCCCTTGTGAAGTCCCCCCCAGCATGTCAACTGGTACCAATGATGTATCTAGCCTGATACCACAGATCATAGCCCCTTTCTAGTCCCTTGTGAAGTCCCCCCCAGCATGTCAACTGGTACCAATGATGTATCTAGCCTGATACCACAGACCATAGCCCCTTTCTAGTCCCTTATGAAGTCCCCCCCAGCATGTCAACTGGTACCAATGATGTATCTAGCCTGATACCACAGACCATAGCCCCTTTCTAGTCCCTTATGAAGTCCCCCCCAGCATGTCAACTGGTACCAATGATGCATCTAGCCTGATACCACAGACCATAGCCCCTTTCTAGTCCCTTGTGAAGTCCCCCCAGCATGTCAACTGGTACCAATGATGTATCTAGCCTGATACCACAGATCATAGCCCCTTTCTAGTCCCTTGTGAAGTCCCCCCCAGCATGTCAACTGGTACCAATGATGTATCTAGCCTGATACCACAGACCATAGCCCCTTTCTAGTCCCTTATGAAGTCCCCCCCCCCAGCATGTCAACTGGTACCAATGATGTATCTAGCCTGATACCACAGACCATAGCCCCTTTCTAGTCCCTTGTGAAGTCCCCCCCAGCATGTCAACTGGTACCAATGATGTATCTAGCCTGATACCACAGACCATAGCCCCTTTCTAGTCCCTTATGAAGTCCCCCAGCATGTCAACTGGTACCAATGATGTATCTAGCCTGATACCACAGACCATAGCCCCTTTCTAGTCCCTTGTGAAGTCCCCCAGCATGTCAACTGGTACCAATGATGTATCTAGCCTGATACCACAGACCATAGCCCCTTTCTAGTCCCTTGTGAAGTCCCCCCAGCGTGTCAACTGGTACCAATGATGTATCTAGCCTGATACCACAGACCATAGCCCCTTTCTAGTCCCTTGTGAAGTCCCCCCAGCATGTCAACTGGTACCAATGATGTATCTAGCCTGATACCACAGACCATAGCCCCTTTCTAGTCCCTTGTGAAGTCCCCCCAGCATGTCAACTGGTACCAATGATGTATCTAGCCTGATACCACAGACCATAGCCCCTTTCTAGTCCCTTATGAAGTCCCCCAGCATGTCAACTGGTACCAATGATGTATCTAGCCTGATACCACAGACCATCGCCCCTTTCTAGTCCCTTGTGAAGTCCCCCCAGCATGTCAACTGGTACCAATGATGTATCTAGCCTGATACCACAGACCATAGCCCCTTTCTAGTCCCTTGTGAAGTCCCCCCAGCATGTCAACTGGTACCAATGATGTATCTAGCCTGATACCACAGACCATAGCCCCTTTCTAGTCCCTTGTGAAGTCCCCCAGCATGTCAACTGGTACCAATGATGTATCTAGCCTGATACCACAGACCATAGCCCCTTTCTAGTCCCTTATGAAGTCCCCCAGCATGTCAACTGGTACCAATGATGTATCTAGCCTGATACCACAGACCATAGCCCCTTTCTAGTCCCTTGTGAAGTCCCCCCAGCATGTCAACTGGTACCAATGATGTATCTAGCCTGATACCACAGACCATAGCCCCTTTCTAGTCCCTTATGAAGTCCCCCAGCATGTCAACTGGTACCAATGATGTATCTAGCCTGATACCACAGACCATAGCCCCTTTCTAGTCCCTTGTGAAGTCCCCCCAGCATGTCAACTGGTACCAATGATGTATCTAGCCTGATACCACAGACCATAGCCCCTTTCTAGTCCCTTATGAAGTCCCCCAGCATGTCAACTGGTACCAATGATGTATCTAGCCTGATACCACAGACCATAGCCCCTTTCTAGTCCCTTATGAAGTCCCCCAGCATGTCAACTGGTACCAATGATGTATCTAGCCTGATACCACAGACCATAGCCCCTTTCTAGTCCCTTGTGAAGTCCCCCAGCATGTCAACTGGTACCAATGATGTATCTAGCCTGATACCACAGACCATAGCCCCTTTCTAGTCCCTTGTGAAGTCCCCCCAGCGTGTCAACTGGTACCAATGATGTATCTAGCCTGATACCACAGACCATAGCCCCTTTCTAGTCCCTTGTGAAGTCCCCCCAGCATGTCAACTGGTACCAATGATGTATCTAGCCTGATACCACAGACCATAGCCCCTTTCTAGTCCCTTGTGAAGTCCCCCCAGCATGTCAACTGGTACCAATGATGTATCTAGCCTGATACCACAGACCATAGCCCCTTTCTAGTCCCTTATGAAGTCCCCCAGCATGTCAACTGGTACCAATGATGTATCTAGCCTGATACCACAGACCATAGCCCCTTTCTAGTCCCTTGTGAAGTCCCCCCAGCATGTCAACTGGTACCAATGATGTATCTAGCCTGATACTACAGATCATCTACTCCATCTGCTCACAACATGTGCACTGAAAGGTCCATGCCCCACCCTATCTAGCCCCACACCCCATCACACCCCATCACACCTAACACACCCAATACACCCCATCACACCCAGTTCTAATCATCTCATTTCTCCTCATCGTTACTGTGCACCTGAATACTCCTCCAGTTATTTCTCGTCCACTTATCATTCCGCCAGTTATTTCTCATCTGGTTTTCGCTTCTCCAGTTTTTTTTCTTCTCAATCTTGGCCAGCTTCTACACATTCACAACCATTTTTGATATATTCTTCTATCTGACCTTCCATAAAATACGCACATAAATATTTCCTCTGTAAGCATCTTCACCCTCCGGAATCATCCCTCATCTTTGATCATCTGTGACCCCTATGGAGCCCAAACCACAGCATGATCCCCAGCCATGTCCAGTCACCCTCCAACTGCCCAGGTTATTCACTTGTTTGTTTTGCTCTCCCATACCAAGGGGTTAACCCTCAGCCTTAAATTCAGTATATCCGCCAGAGGACCGGTTTTATACATTCACATATACATTCACATTCTCTGGTCATCCCAGCTCGCAGGACTAGACTTAAACTCGCCTTTTTCCTGTGCTATCTACTGACCTTCCTGGTTTTTCAACCAGTCTGTTCTATGTGCCATTTGAGTGAGGCCTTTGCTGTGCTATTCAGCCACCATATTTGTAAGCTAATAGATTTGCCATTTGGAGCACAATTGAGGACAGAAGTTTAATAATATTCTACCTCCTGACAAAAAAAAATCACTTTACCAACTGACCAATTAAAATATTTGATTTTCACATCACTCTCCTGCATGCTGAATCACTGGGCATTTTCTTTAACACTACTTTGCTTCAATCATACGATAGTGTTGATAATGACCCCTTTATCCCCCTCAGCGATTCATCTCTTCATACCTATCAAGCATATAATGGTAAACAACATTTGAGATGTAAGAGTGGAGTAAGGCCGGGTAGGTATGCCAGGCCTCGTCACACTCTCTCATCCCTCATTGTCCCCTCTTTGTGATCGCTTTAATGCATCATACACTCCGAGCTCTATCAAGGCTTTATAGACAACTTAACTCACATAGATCAACCCTTCTAAAAGGATCTTTCAAATCTAAATGTTCCAACCATCTTTTATTGCTGTTTTGCTTATACTAAATATTTTTACTTTTTTTGTTTGTTTTTGTTCTTTTGCTGAATGAGTATTTATGCTTCAGAGTGACATTTACAATTCTGGAAATAATCAGGTTAAGAAAAGTGCATGCATTATCGAGAGCTACTGAACAAGCTGCCATTCATAATACAAACTTCTGGTGCTTTCTGTTTCCATCCCTTTTTAGACCTTTTCAACTATTGTGATATATATCTTAATATGCTGAATGGACTTTTTGGCAGTGGTAGTTGCTGTGGTGTCTGACAGGGGGCACTGCTACTTGCACAATTCAATTACATCCCAGATATACATCACAATCCTGCCACCTGTGCTCCCCCATATATGCTCTTATTCACTTCAACTTGTTCTTTTTATCAGTATTTATGGTCAGCTTAAAGCACTTAAGTTTTATTTTTCCATGCTCCTGGGGGCCAAGAGTTTCTTGGACTTTTATGTCATATTCTACTTAGTTCAACAACAGGTGGATGGTTATATGTTTGCTGTTTACATCTGTATAACCCATACTTGTACATATCACAAGTGACTTTTACTGCTATATACTTTTCAGTGTAGATTCTTCCTGGGACCAGAAGTGACACCTGGTGGTGATGGTCAGCCTGATCCTTCAGATGTCCAAGATATCTTGTAACATCTGATACTCTTCATCTACTCAGAAAATAGATGAATTTATAAATTGTTTAGATTTCCTCAAAAATCTTTAAAGACTTTTTTTCTGAAACCAAACTTCCTTTTAAATAATACAATTTGGAAAAGGTTGATAATAAATGACTTCAATAAATAGCACAACCACTCTGTGTTGACTTTGTAACGGATTACCAAATTTATCATAAATACTCTGCCGTGTCTCAATACAGGCTTTTGTATCATAAATATTTAGGCAGATTGATTTCCATATCAGGCTTATTACAACATATTCTTGCAGCAAACATCTTCCATCCCATATATTTAGCATGTTCACTTGTCCCATATAAACTACATCAGCATTTTGATATGGTGTTTGTGTACAGATTTGAATGGTTTATGGTTTACAAACACCGGTCATATGTCCCTGTCTGGCAGGGGTCACCAACTTCTTCACCTGTCTGCCCACCAGGGGTCAGTTCAATTCTTTGTCTGGTCACCAGGGGGCGGGCGCTGCCCTGTTTTATGTCAACCATCTATTCATCACCATGATCATCTAGTTCTGGAAGTTACTAGTATGAAGCTAACAGAATGTGGCCTTGTAATAATAGGAAAGGAGCCATTGATTTGAATAAAAATGATACAGTATTTGTTCAAATCATTATTTCTTTAATTATCATTGTTAAAAATGTACTGGTCAATTCAGAATCAAAAGCCATTCAAAATAAGAACTGTGACTCCACCTAGTGTTTAACCTTATGACCTCTGTATCTGCCACCTGATGGGTCACAAGTTAGACATTACAGCAAGTGTCACATCACAGATCCCAGGATAACCTTGAAGTGACCTTGTAGATATAGGTCAGCATGTGAGCTTCACTGGCTGGTTTCTTTGGTAAAAAAAGTCAATAATTATTTCCAAATCATTAATGATTGTGTTTAAACTTTGAAACATTAATGTAATTATCAAAAAAAAACACATCTGCATGCAGGGAACCATCATACCTCACCTTTCTATTCACAACTTAACCCTTTGTCATGCATCTTGAAAAAAGATTTAGTTATCTGTGCAGTATTTATTCCTATTTTACTTTACCAACTTATGATCAGAGGGTTAAATCAGAAATCATGGTACCACACCCCACAGGGAAACCTTGTGTCAATTGTGACTCAGCCCCTCACCCCCTGCTCAGTAAACCACCCCATCTCAACACCATATACTGGGTGATCCAGGGTCTGGCACCAGGAGGCATGTCTTGTGCTGCCACCTGCTGTGTAGCAGGACTATCATTGAACATTCTGCACATTTCAGCAGGACTCAACCCTCTGACCTCTGACCTCTGACTGTGGAAATGCCAAAACCTCCTGGCCTGTATCACGACCCTAATCTCAGGATCTATCAAGAGTGATTGAACTGGAAAATTCTCTTGATTAGAATCCATGACATAAATTTCCCATATTGCATTCATTAAGTGGACAAAGAAAATCTCAAATCTTGGTTAGCACAATAATAACCTTTCAGGGGAAACTGTTCCTGATATCTGACCAGATATTATTGCTACAAGAATATTATATTTGCAAATATTTCTTCAGACTGTTGAGCAATTTCATGTCTATGTTGATAGGATCTGACCTTTATGATCTCAATCACCATTATGAACATTTCTTCACAAGGTTTTTGTTTGGCAAAGTCCATATTTGGTGTGAGAGTGCTGGACATAATGTGGGATCCCCATAATGTTATAAAATAACTGTGTTGGTTCCTGGTGACCATCAAGATTGCTATGTAAACATGAACATACATGCAGGTGACACATGCCAGGACTGAAATACCAGTCATCATGTTAAACACTGTGTAAACTTCACACCTCAGACCACTATGTCTCTTTTTTTAAAGAATTAATATCCCTATTTTATGATAATTTCCATTAATTGCTCTCTACAAGTTTTTATTAACATTAACATTTTCAGTGACATATTATGTGTCTGCCTTTCAGTGACATCAAATCTTCATGCATCATGTACATTTGGTGACAAATGAAAGGTCTGCAATTGAGTGACATATGATGGATCTGCCATTCAGTGACATATATCAGCCTACCAGTCCTGCATTCTCCAGATCATCTTTTACTGGGGATTTTTTTTCTAAAGTTCAAGAGCAGATTTAGTTGCAGCATTAGAAAGTTCAGGGCTTTTAAGTGTCTCGGATCCTGAACTGTTGTTTATTGCTGTACATTAACATAAAGGCTGGTTTATCTTGAGATCTGTCCCTAACAAAGCTGCTTCTTTTCTCATTATACTTTAATGGCACTCACCCCCACTGCTAATCCCTACTGCAGTAATATATTATAATCTTTCGATTCATTTTTGTTACTCTATTGACTGAGGAAATTGTCATCCTCATACTGGATGAACAAGGCAAACATCAAAGCAAAACTACAACCTTGTAGAAAAAGACCATGAACACCATTGTAAAATCTTTCAACTTTTCAATTCTCAATATTGAAAAGTATAAAGGATGCGAGTCCTGTAGCTGAATCACTTGTTTTGTTATATTCCTGCACCTCAACTATATAAAACCTATTTATCCCACTTCTTATTCAATTCTTTTTTTTTTTCTTTTTTTTTGAAAGGTTTCCGTTTTTGGCTCTTTTCCAGTTCATGCTCACTTTTAAGATGACATCAAGACTGACTTAGAGCAGATTTTGTGATGCTTGACATTAGTTGTAAGACATCTATTAAGCCTTTGACAATGTGACCGACGAAGCATACACACAGAATCTGACAGCTCAACCCTGCTATTATCAATAATGTACAAGGTGCAAATATTTCAAATCCTAATATCTGGTGAGTAAACTTAGCATAATTTTACTAGTTGTAATCAGCACACATTTAACAAATAACATCAAGAAAAAAAAAAAAAAATCTGCCATTTTCCCCATGACTCAGGATATTCTCCTTGTATCAATACAAATGAAACAGTGGACCAGGGAGAAAAAAAGAAAGCTTTGTTATGGCCGATACTGGTAGGCTTAGCCAACAATAATTGTATGTGCCACTGTACCTGCCCACTTGGTGATTTACTGATCATCAGAGAAACCTTGTTTGTTCAGGAATCCATTAGGATCAAAGGGCACCTGTTTCTAGCCCCTCAGGTCTCTGCACCCCACTAACTGCCCTCCATTATGACCTCAGCAAGGTCTTGAGGTCAAACCCCATTCACAAACCTGAGACTCTTGTAATATACCTTCTATTTATTTATGCAGAAAGTATTGAATCCCCTAATATTTAATTCCTTTTGAATAGAGATTTTAACTAATTGTTAGCACTCACATTTTTGAGTGTAAACATATCATTTCACCAAACTTTTTCTCTTTGCACATTAAGCAGTTCACATGATACATTTTATGAGATATGTTCCATCTTGTGCCTATGTTCATTCCACCAAATAACTTCTTGCCAAGTGAATTTTGTTAATTGTTACTGACAGTAGTTTATGAAAGACAAACATTGTCCCATGGGCATCAACAAGCTATCACTGATAATTTTCTCATGTATCTCATTTCTTTTAAAGCATATGCCCCAAAGGCATCTTGTAACCAAACAATCTGCTTGTTTTTACCATGTTGCCTTGAAGACTACTGGAGGCCTACAAACAGCATTTTGTGTCCATGTGAGAAGGCCTTTGATATGAGGTTTTGCTGGTATCTATGTCACCTGTTTCTTTTTTCCATCAGCCTTGTCACATCCTAAGTTCCTGCTGAATAATTATATGATATACAGATAACCAAAGAACTAACTTGCTGCTTCAAACAGAGCTGAGAAAACAAAAATTGAGAAAATCTGAGAAAACAAAAACTGTATCACAGCCCTATCACTGAAAAGTGTAGTGTGCCTGAGAGTCCACCAAGTATGCCAGACTTTCATGTCGCGAGGGTTCTATATAGTGGCACTAATCTCTTACTGAATGCACAGTTAGTGTGATCTCTCTTGCACATCACTGATACAATAAACTTATTATTCATCATCCACAGGTCCAAACGTAAGATTTGAAAAATAAGAGAAGCAGTAAATGCTGATCATCCCTAAACTACCCTGGCCTTTCATTATATTGACCAGCCCAAAGCCTTTAACAATGTTGATCGTATTTCACTCACCATCTTCTGCACAGTCCAGCACACCTTGTTTTTGCACTTTGGAAAGCCGTGGGTCCAGCCAATGTGTGGTTTCTGCTGAGTGGCTGCAATCAAAGAAAGAACATATTGTACTTTTTTAAAAGAAAGTAACCATTGGTATATAATATATCATGTATGCTTCTAGATGCTGGTGATATTTTGTATTGCATACAGCCAAGCCATGCACATCCAGCATGCAGACGTGTTGTCAACTATATCGTGGGATATGGAACATGATAGCGAGTAATGGCAAGCTGAGAGTGACCTCTTGGTGATGTGAAGGTTGTTGCTTGACTCACGACGAGCCTTCGATGCAGTAACAGCTGCTTCAGACAGGTTATCCTGCCTCACTTACCACAGGAATGACACTGTCAGCACTTGACCCCAACATTCTTGCATTTTCATTCGAAATGTACCCATTTTGAAGAACATATATCATTAAATCTCCATCATCATCCATATGCAGTGATCACCAAATCAAAGTATTTTGACAATAACCTTTAAACCACAAAGCGAGGTTGATTTTTTTGGGCCATTGCCTGAGGGTGATAAACTTGCTTTGAATTCAGCAAAGAAAGTGACACGCCTCTTTTCATTGGAGCCATTCTTCCATATGAACCCTCGCAGGACAACACATGTTCCTAAACTGGTGATTTGCTAACCATATGATCACTGGTTGTACTATTCTACACACTGTAACTTGTATATATATTACTAAATAGACCTCTTGACACTTCCAACTTCCAGTGAGACCAATCTTACCATATCTTTTTCCCTCCTCCAGATTTCATATGCTATTTCATGTATTCAAAAGAAATCAACCAATCCCATGAAATAGAAATGCTGCTAACACTCTTCTGATCAAACATACTGAGGCTATCGTACAGAGAAAAAATATCTTTCTTTGTGATAACCATCTGAAAAAAAATCTAAATAATGATTTTTTAACATTCACTCATCCTATCTCATTGCTCTTTCGACTCAAAAGATACATCACTCTATTTCAAACTCAACAATAGGCTGTTTTTTTTAAGCTGCATTGTAGTGGTTCTAATAAATCTCTCCTCCAACAATGGCCTGGAATGTGATGGGAATGACATTCAACTTCACTTTGTTACTCGCTAACATTATATTCCTACACTTCTCATCACTTGTTTGGATTTCTTTTATTCATTTGTAGAAATCTTTCTATTCCTTGAACAGAAATCCAATAACAATCCAATAAAATGTCTTTGAAATAAAAAAAATATGTTTTTTTTCCCTTCTTACAATCACAATCATGAAGTTTGAGTGTAAATATAGATCAATCATTTCTTCTTTTATTCTGAGGGATGGCTGAACATTTTCAAGTTGTATGTATATGTACAGCACTGGGTATGCCACCAGAGAAGAGATCATGAACATGAAGAATGCAAATATTCCCAAACTTCCAAATGAATAAGCACACACATACATTGTCTACCTGCCACCAACTATGTGTCTATATTGGTCAAACCACGTACTTGTCACCAGAATAACCAGATGGTGTTTATAGAAAAGAAAAAAAGAATATAACTTTTTATCTTTTCATAATTTTCCAACTAAATGTGATGTAACTTGAAAGGTAAATTGGTTGTCAAAATATTCCACAAAACCAGACAAAGATTTGGAACTTCTCTTGTTGCCATCATTTAATTAGTTCATCACTGGTTTTCTTGATGCAAGTGATTTTGAAACCGATCAGCCGACAGGGATGCAGGGAGTATATCTGTGAATATTGTGTCCATCATTCTGAAGCTCAACACAACTGTGTCAATTTGTGTCTAAAACTTAATGAACAAACCAAAACTCTTATACTAAAATGTATAATTCCTATAAATAAATATATAGATTTGAATGTAGGATTATCTTGTTATTTTCAAATGTTCACAAATCTTGTTGATTTGAGAAAATTTTACAACATAGGCTGTGAAACATTCTAAAAATAAACTCAATTCAAATCTACAAAAGGAAATTCTCTAAATTGCATAATGATGTATTTGTCCACTCATAAAACAAACCAACTAAATAAATCAAATCATTATAAACAGATTTGTTGGTATAAACCTACATAAACTTAGCTCGGTTTGGGGAGTTTGAATCCACACTGCAAGGAAACAGGTTAAAATTCATAGCACGATAACACAAATATTGGTCAACTAACTGTGGTCATTAAAATTAAGAGATCAATTAAAAAAAACATTTGAACAAAGATTGAAAACAATTTTTCTGTAATTTGTTTAACATTTCATTCATGTGCAATATTTGCTGGAGCAGTTGTTGCTCAAAGTGACCACCAGATGTCCTTCTATGCAGTGCTGCCATCTTGTGCAAGAATCTTTCTGCTTTATTCATCTCTTTGACACAATGAATAATGAATATTATTCCAAACTTATATATATGGCAAGCTTCTAAAGGTGAACTGAACAATCAATTAAAAAGTTGTATATCATAAAAGCAACATGACCCACCTTATTATAACCACACATCTTTGAGTTTGAACAATTAATTTCTAATTTTGAGTTAAGGAAGTGTTACATACTCGATGAAGTATGGTGTCCCATCTTCTGTGAAAGACATTTCCCAATTTGAGGGTAGTGGCCCCAGACTAGACGAGCTCTGTGCCCGCTCCAGGGACTTTTTCCTCTGCATCGGAGGAGGCAGCGGTTCATCCGCCTGGTGTACTGGTGAGGATTTTGCTGATGATGTTTCAATGTTTGAGCGGTTCCTCCGCCGCTTGCCCTCGGATGAGGGGTGAGCACCAGGAAGTAGGTGCCCTGTGGAGTTTGTGCGTCGGAACGGAGTGGGGCCCACAGGGTCTTTGGGGGGCTTGGGTGTTCCATAGTGGTTACCTGAGAAGAAGAAAAATGGAAAAATATATTTATTTGTATAAATCAAAATGTTCAGATATTGTGACAATATACTAATTTAAGAATTAAAAAAAATGATACTTGTTCACAAAAATATATTTTCTCTCATTAAATATGTCATAGCACTCATTGATTTGCATTACTTTCATTCAATATCTAAAATACATGGGAATACTCTGCCCCATAAATGGGTGAAAATAAAAGAGAAAATGCTCAATCTTATGTGAATACAGAGATTGTCCATCTCACCATCATAGATGCCACTTTCCAGCAGATTTCCACTTTTTTCGAGAGCCAGAAACTCATCAACAGAGAGAAATGTGTAGTCTACTCCTGTTGATTCTCCCGGCCTTGGTATTCGTGTTGTACCTGGAAGTACACAAAATGAAACATTTATCAAAAATCATAAGAAATAACCACTCCATTGACATAAATGTCAATTATTCAAAGTGTGCTCTTTGTTGCATTTGTACCCAGCTGGCTGTATCTGAAAATGAGTTTAATATGAAATGAGCTTTGTTGATTGATAAATTTGAACAAGTTGATTTCATTGTTCCAATTCTCCCTGAAACAAATTCATCACTTTAATTGCAAACTGTCACTTGAAATAACCAATCTAAATAATCATCAGAAGGAAATCATTGTTTTATTTGATAATGTCAACCTTGATTTTGTCTCATCTGCAGGAATAAACCAACTTGTCTCTCCTTACACGAGCTTCATCTGAACCTGTGGTATTCCCAGGGCTCAACTCACAGCCAAGAAAACCAACCATGGAACCCCTGCCATCTGCCATAAACAATGGCCACCAGGTGTCACTCCCTGCCAATGTATATCTCACATAACTTGGTTCATCAGCACTGTCACATTGACTGATCACCTTATGGACTGATGTCATGGCAGCCTCATCAGCCACCTGTACCTGGGTCCCATGCTCCTCATCTCATCCCAACACAATAAGAAAGTCAACATTTTATGCATAGCAATATCTCATTAACAAAATATAGACATGCTCAATATAAACATGGCCTCTGTTTAAAATCCATTATAAAATCTTGCAATCATCAGCTTTGAAGCCTACATGTTATAATTTCTTTGCAGATGTGTCTGAACTCCAAAAATTGCTCAAATAACACTCCAATATGAAGATTCCATCTTTTTTTAACAGCATTATCTTAAACTATCTCAAAGTAAACCTCAAGAAAATATATATAAGATCGAAAAGTTATGAACAAATCATATTCTTGTCAGCTTGTGAGTAACAATTTTCTCCTTGAAATAAAGCTTTCAATTCCTTTTATCATAATTAACTGAGCTTATCTGAGCTTGACTTGATAATTGTGCCTTGGTCCCATAAAACAGCAATCCATGGTTTTCCAATGTTCCTGCAGACTGTTCATTCACTCAGAGATTCCATTAATTGATTGTCCCATAAATAATGTGAACTGATAATTGGAGTTTTCATCAGAATGATTGCCATAAACTCAAATATACAACACTTGGAGAGAATAAAACATAACATTTTTCAGATTGTTGAGAAATTTGTGATTTCCTGTTTAAGCATAGAGATTATGTAACAATGATGAACACTCTGGTGACCAAAGAATAAGAGCAAAACACTGCAAGCATGACAAGACATTTAATGAGAATTCTTCTCTGTGGTAATATGAGTTATTCTTATCTAAATATTAGACTAACAGATGGCGCTCACGGTATGACCTCGGCTTGTAAAACAATGCATTGACTTTGTTAAGATTCATCATTCAGCCGGAAATGAGGGATGTTTTCACATTAACGGCAGAATATAATCACGTAAACACAACCTTCCCCGCGCCTGGATCGTTTAACATTCTGATCACAATGGCGGTGCAACAGTGGCTTAATGTTTAAACACAACATTTCAGTCTTCCTGTTACATATTAGATCTATTTTCTCCTTCATTTTAATAGATCCATTCTGGCTTTTGAATGTGACTGAAATCAGCTGTTCCTAATGTGCATGATATACCTGAAGGGTTAATATAACTCATCATCAATAGATTGCTGCTTAAATTGCTCCCCATTTTAGACCCAATATTTCTGATAACTTCAACGTACTCTCCACACAGCAACCGGACTAATCAACTCATTTCTGTCTCACATCAGTATTAATCACATGTCGGGGAAATATTAGCAAACACTGAGCCCCTACATGTGTTTGCTCAGGTCTATCTTTGCAACCATAAATGAAGCAACTTTAATTGAATTCGCAATCATGCTTTCAAGTGCAACTGAATATCTTGATAATTTTCTCAAAAATAAACCAGGCTCCCTATCAAGAAACAACTTCTAATCAATTTTTGCTCACTAAATAAGCTGCATAACAATATTTGTGTACGAAAGTTGTTTTTTTTCGCAAATTTGATTTTTTTCTGTAATGAATTCTTATTGTTTTTAAGGCTTGGAATCGTTAGATCAATGCTATTGTTTGTGAAAATCACAAATATCTCTGCACATGATTTATAATGTAATTTTTAGGGTTTTTTTTTGGTAGGCAGAGATTGTCCTATTTGACAATCAGCATTCCTGCTATTACTTCAGTTCAAATATGTTTGTAATTAATCAGAAACCAAGATAATAAGTTCTCTACAACGTTCTTTCATCACAATTCCAAATTTGGCAGATTTTACTGGCATCCAAATATCAATTCATTACCCTGGAAACAGCAAGAACTCTGGGTCAGGGCTGATAATTAAAACATGGTGACAGTCTCGATAAACAAGAAAGTGTATTTGGGCTCAGACTTCACTGTGAGCTATTAGCCTTATAGGGTGTGAAACACAACTCAGGAAATAGCTTATCACACCTGCCCTCCACCAACCACACAACCGGTGTGAAAAACAAATACTCTGACCAGGTGTGACAACAACCTGGAAAAACCAAGCAAAGTGTAAAGACTTTACCTCAGTTGGATGAGAGAGATAATAACACTGTAAATTTCTGAAAACCATGTTTGATCATAGGTGACAGCACCATGGCTAATATTCATCCATTAAACTTAACAGTTTCTCTAGTATTTCCTTCAACTGAAGTCTTTATAAATTTAAATAGAAAAAATAACAACAATGGCAAGATTGAACAATAGCAAGATAATATTTGTGCCAAACAAGCCATTCTTTTTCATTCAGAGCTCATCCTGAAATAATTTAAGTAAAAACACGATAAACTGGGCACCAACACAAAATATGTGTCGTTTAGTATTAGACTCTCCATCTTAAACAAATCCAATTAGATATGATGCGAAAGAGTCTCACATTAAGAAGAAAGATTTCTTTAAACCACTTTTTTGCCAATTAAATCATTTTGTTGTGTTTTCAGATGGGAAAAAGATCAGAAATATGTGTGCATTATAAATGAGTGAAGACATCGTTCTGAATACTGGGGGCATTCTCCATGCTGTGAATGAACAGCAATTATTATAACGACAGTACCCAAGGCTGATAATCCATTCAAATAGTTATAAAAATGAAAAAAAAGAGGAAATAAATTTGTTAACAATATTTTTTCTTGTTTTGTATGATGAAATATTATTTTGCAGACTATGGGTGTGACAAAAAGTGTTTGATTTGTATGGGACCAAGTGTTTTATGACATTTTCAATTCACTTAGAATGCGTCACTTGGTTTCTAATTAAACTTTAAATTCGAACCAAGAGGAAAACACTCCTGATTTCTAATTATTTTTTTTTCAATTTATTACCAAGTAAAATCATAATATTAAAGCAAGAGAGCTGGCTAGAGACAAGATATTCAGTCCATATTTCAATGATATTGAAGCTTTCACCTTCCAAATAAACATAAATATCTTACTCTAGACTGAATTAAACCAAACGTGAGACATAGTAAAATTTTCAATTAATTGTGATATGTGTTTGTTGATTTCATGTTGATGAGAGTGGTTGGTGGCGCCGGTGATACTGAAGCTGCTGAGGGAGCTAGGAGAGGCATGACTCGGCCCCATAAACACAAGATAACCGAGATGACTGCAGGGGGCGGAAGGACTCCATGATGCTACTACTAACCCACTGCCCTGCATGAAACCTACCAGTCACTCTCCCTGCATGAAACCTGCCAGTCACACTCCCTGCATGAAACATGCCAGTCATTCTCCCTGCATGAAACCAGTAACTCTCCCTGCATGAAACCTGCCAGTAACTCTCCCTGCATGAAACATGCCAGTCACTCTCCCTGCATGAAACCTGCCAGATCCTCTCCCTGCATGAAACCTGCCAGTCACTCTACCTGCATGGAACCTGCCAGTCACTCTCCCTGCATGGAACCTGCCAGTCACTCTACCTGCATGGAACCTGCCAGTCACTCTCCCTGCATGAAACCTGCCAGTCACTCTCCCTGCATGAAACCTGCCAGTCACTCTACCTGCATGAAACCTGCCAGTCACTCTACCTGTATGGAACCTGCCAGTCACTCTCCCTGCATGAAACCTGCCAGTCACTCTACCTGCATGAAACCTGCCAGTCACTCTACCTGCATGAAAACTGCCAGTAACTCTCCATGCATGAAACCTACCAGTCACTCTCCCTGCATGAAACCTGCCAGTACCTCTCCCTGCATGAAACCAATAACTCTCTCTGCATGCTACCTGTAAGTCAAACTGCCCAAATGCTAACTGTAAGTCATATTCCCCACTTGTCAGTCGCAACCCCCCCCCCCCCCCAACCTCCCATGCTGTCTGCCAGTCACTAGTGTAGCTAGCCAACAGATGTCAATTCTGTCTTCCAAACTGCACAAAGTATGTGATTTCTTTGACAACACACAGCTTCTGTTCATCACAAACAAACTTCACTGAATACCCCACACTCATCAACATATCAAACCAAGTGCTAAAGAAGTAAATTTTCATATTACACTGCTTGTCACCAGAGATGTCTTAACATTGCCTTTGACTCATGTTTTTCACGGAAACTACATAAGAAGTAGTGCGGTCCATTCCAAGATGGAACCCAATCCTCCTTCTCAAATAATCCCATCATGCACTCCACCATCCATAAACTGCATATGATTTCAGACCACTGCCGATATTGCCCAATTTGCAGCCGTGTATTCAGCATTAAGTTGCCAACATGATGAAAATACAAGTGGGGGATTCTGGCAAAGGAGTCATGCAACCCAGCAGTTAGTGTAACTTGGCCTCTCACATTTAAATGGGTGTCAAGGGTTCCTGCCTGCCTATCTCTACCCTTCCCCACCTCTTACTGCCTTTCCCTACCTCTTCTTACCCTTGCCCACCTCTGAGGGGAATAGAAGAAAGAGAATGAATGAATGAATGAATGAACAAATAAATATTCCTGCCCTTCTCTACCTCTTCCTACCCTTCCCCACCTATTCCTGCCCTTCCCTATCTCTTCCTACCCTTCCCCAACTCTTACTGCCCTTTCCTAGCTGTTCCTGCCCTTTCCCAACTCTTCCTGCCCTTCCCTAGCTGTTCCTGCCATTCTCCACCTCTTCCTACCCTTCCCCAACTCTTACTGCCCTTCCCTAGCTGTTCCTGCCCTTCCCCAACTCTTCCTGCCCTTCCCCAGCTGTTCCTGCCCTTCCCCACCTCTTCTTACCCTTCCCCACCTCTTCCTACCCTTCCCCACCTGTTCCTGCCCTTCTCTACCTCTTCCTGCCCTTCCCCAGCTGTTCCTGCCCTTCCCCAACTCTTCCTGCCCTTCTCTATCTTTTCTTACCCTTCCCCACCTCTTCCTACCCTTCCCCACCTGTTCCTGCCCTTCACCAGCTGTTCCTGCCCTTCCCCAACTCTTCCTGCCCTTCTCTATCTCTTCTTACCCTTCCCCACTTCTTCCTACCCGACCTCTTCATTTTATTCCCTCTTTCTTCCTTCCCCTCCTCTACCTTCCCTTTTCTACCTATTTCTTTCATTTCTCACCTTTTCATTCCCTTTTCTACTTATCTTCTGTTCCCCACCTATTTTTCCCTTCTCCACCTCCTACCACCCTTCACTCCCAGGGTCCCATTCACTCATATATATATCCACTATGTGTATATCTTCATTAATCAACTCCTTTCAGACACGCATCAAGTATATGTACCTGTAGACAACTTTCAGAGTATATCACATATCACATTATCCTCTGCTCATATACAGCTATAAAGGAACTTAAAATCTCATCCATCTCTCCCACAAAGGCTTTCTAACACACTCTCCAGCCAGGCTCACAATATACTGCCAGATTGGCTATACCAAAAGAATGCTCCGAAAACATGTACAAATATGAAATGAAAAATATAAAATGCAAAAATATGAAATGTAAAAAAAAAAAAAACCCAATATGTTCAACCTTCAAGGCTTTGTTCACATCACATTATTCAGATAAGGCTGAAATCAGTTTGCAGACTGAAACTTCATATCCCTGGTCAAAGGCCCAGAGAACTTGGAAGTCATCTCAAGCTGCATAACATGGTGGCTCCACGAAAGAGGCCAATTATCTGCGGGAGTGCCCATTCTTATATGTTACATATATCTGGCAAATAATTAACCCACTGCACCTCAAAGCCTTACTCAGCATGCTCAGATGGAAGGGGAATGATCTCACAGCTTTCATCTCATGGGATGGCAGTTAATGACAAGATACTGCTATGTTACTCTTTTACTGAGGAATAATTTCACTGTCATTACTCCACACCTTGGTGTAAGCTTAGAGAATATTACTCTAAGATGTAAGCAATACAGAAGGCTAAATCCAGAGTTTATCAAATCACAAAATCTCTAACTTAAATCAAGGCGTATCTCTGGTTGAAATCATTTCATCAAATTGTACAACATTGTTGATTTATGACAACACAAAGTCTTTTGCCACATTAAATATTAATTCTGATGTTTCCAATCTTAATGCGTCTTATCATGCTCAAATACAAAGACTAAATAAAACAGACCCATTGATTCCTATTCTTAAGTGTATGTACACGTAAATTGTTACTCCATCTTGTCCACTTCATTATTTCATAATTTACTGCTCAGATGGGCAGACACATGGAGAGTGTAGATATGAAGTGCCGACATTTCTAGAAGGTATAATTAATATATGGAAGCAATCTGGCAGTGTAATAGGGGCATGCAACATAAATGCCAACTAGTAATAGGCAAACACATTATGGCAACAGCAGGGACTTTTCTTCTGGCAAATTTCTGAGGTGGAAAATGGTGCTGTGTGACATCTGACCTCTCACAGAGATTCCTACAATAAAAAAGCATCTAACCACTTTATTATGGACAACCAAACTCCTCCTACGAGGTATTTGTTCTCTAGTTGCCAGTAATGTGTATCTCATAGTGAGAGAGATTATCCCACTGCACCCTTTAATATGTATCTCATAGTGACAGAGATTATCCCACTGCACCCTGTAATATGTATCTCATAGTGAGAGATTATCCCACTGCACCCTGTAATATGTATCTCATAGTGAGAGATTATCCCACTGCACCCTGTAATATGTATCTCATAGTGAGAGAGATTATCCCACTGCACCCTGTAATATGTATCTCATAGTGAGAGATTATCCCACTGCACCCTGTAATATGTATCTCTTAGTGAGAGAGATTATCTCACTGCATCCTGTAATATGTATCTCATAGTGAGAGAGATTATCTCACTGCACCCTGTAATATGTATCTCATAGTGAGAGATTATCCCACTGCACAATGTAATATGTATCTCATAGTGAGAGAGATTATCCCACTGCACCCTGTAATATGTATCTCATAGTGAGAGAGATTATCTCACTGCACCCTGTAATATGTATCTCATAGTGACAGAGATTATCCCACTGCACCCTGTAATATGTATCTCATAGTGACAGAGATTATCCCACTGCACCCTGTAATATGTATCTCATAGTGAGAGATTATCCCACTGCACCCTGTAATATGTATCATAGTGACAGAGATTATCCCACTGCACCCTGTAATATGTATCTCATAGTGAGAGATAATCCCACTGCATCCTGTAATATGTATCTCATAGTGAGAGATTATCTCACTGCACCCTGTAATATGTATCTCATAGTGAGAGAGATTATCCCACTGCATCCTGTAATATGTATCTCATAGTGAGAGAGATTATCCCACTGCACCCTGTAATATGTATCTCATAGTGAGAGAGATTATCCCACTGCACCCTGTAATATGTATCTCATAGTGAGAGAGATTATCCCACTGCATCCTGTAATATGTATCTCATAGTGACAGAGATTATCCCACTGCACCCTGTAATATGTATCTCAAAGTGAGAGATTATCCCACTGCACCCTGTAATATGTATCTCATAGTGAGAGATTATCCCACTGCATCCTGTAATATGTATCTCATAGTGACAGATTATCCCACTGCACCCTGTAATATGTATCTCATAGTGAGAGATTATCCTACTGCACAATGTAATATGTATCTCATAGTGAGAGAGATTATCTCACTGCACCCTGTAATATGTATCTCATAGTGAGAGATTATCCCACTGCACATGACTATAAATAAATTCATCTGTATTTTGCAGTTACAGCTTCAGATTCGATGGCTTCAGATAGATAGCTTCTGACATCACTGAATAGAGTGTGGTTTATGTGCAGTTATCACACTTTGCAGATAATATTATACCTCTCTGAATAATAAATATTGCTCTATCTAATAGCCATTGATAATGTGTACTGAAGAATGAGCCATAAACTTGCAATATTATTTTTTAGTGGTAACATGATCATAAAATAAGTTCACACTCAAATATACTGGCCTTCATGTCTTAGAAAATTACCTACTGTTATATATATCACTTTCTAACTTTGTTTTGTAAATTAAAGACAGATATTGCTTTGGAATATTTTCTTAACTGTACCAGTATGCAAATGAGGATGATTTATATGAATCAAAAACAAATCTCATTTTCCACACATACCTGCGGTGTTTGTCATTTCTTATTCTTCTGTCTGCTCGTAAAAACCTCCTATTTTCCACATCATCTTCGATTTATGGCTTGCTAAGCCCCTTGACAATAAAACTCACTTTCTCCCCGGATTAGTTTTCTACATGATACCATCAAGAAGTAAATACTGTAAAAAGTTTGTGCTCCAATCTTGCCTTTCCCTCACAAAATCTTCACATTATTATTCCCTGCTATATTCACCCTGTGTCAATCTCCTCACAAGTTGGCAAGAATCTTATTTTTATTCACAAAAATGGAGAAAAACAAGTAATAAATGATATTCCATCAAACGTAAAGATATCTTTATAACTTTTAAACCTTCAACAAGATTTCACTTTACAATTATTAAATTTCGCTGTGCAGTGCTATCAACTTTTCTTATATCTTCCATTATTGTTTGTCTGACTGCTATAATTGTTTGGCAAGCCTTTAGTCTATAATAACCTTATATTGACCAGTAAAGTCTGGACCTTTACTCTCTGTGGAATAAAACTCTGAGTGTTGCCAAGTTTACTTAAAAGGAACAGTTAGATTGATTGTGAGTTTTGCTGTGACCCTGGATGAGGTCGTTCCCTATGTCTGACAGCGGTGCCAAGTCAGCAGTGGCAACGAGGGCAACAATAGCAACCCACTGCTCCGGTCCTCTGCCAGCGTTAATGGCCACAAAACATCTACAACTGGCAAGCAACTAGCTGCCATCCCCACAAAGGAAAAAAAATAAAAATATAATAATGCCTCTTCGTGACATTTTGGAAGACTTTCAAAAGTCTAATTTACAGATAAAGTGGTGTTATGCAGAAATAACTTTTCAAATTGTAAAAGCAAACAGCATGTTGTTTTCTCATAGATGTGACAGTGTAGTAAATGGGGAATGGCAGAGTATTGACAATTTGCGTGGATCAAATGCAAAATTATCATAAATATCGACCATGCAAAGTTATAATCCCACCAATGGGAAGATCTATATTTGATTACAATTTGAATGATTGCTAAAGCCAGTTTGATGACAGCACGAACATTGAATAACATGTCTGTATAATTCTGAACCCTCAAGGTCATGCCTCAAGGTCATGATGGGTGCAGGAGGACGATATGTCAAATTTTTTTTCAGACCATATTACCATATCTACAAAGACAACTGGAAAGTTTTTAACACACAAGAGTTTCATCAAGAATTTCCATCAGAATTTCAGGAAAAAGTATCAACCAGAGTTTCTTCAAGAGTTTCTCCAGAGTTTTCTCCAGTTTCATCCTGTCATATTTCTGCAGAATACTAGTTGGTTTTGATAGCCTCCTTAGATTTTTCACCATCTTGGAATTCATTAGATTTATTTCATGATAATTTGAATAGTGAATGTCCAATGATGGAGAGATGAGTTCCATGTGTCACTTATATCTGTGAATCAATAATCCACTCATCACTTGGTCATCTGAATTAGATTAATGGTCATAACTCAAGCACAATCCCTACAGCCAATGCCAAAAGGTCGCGTAAAGGTCATTCCCTTGGTGATGCTGTAGTCATGTTAAAGTACTGGTGGATATTGTTTGGAAAAAAAATTACAGAAAAATATTTATTAATAACAAATAATGTAAACAATAAATGCTACAATATGATATCAGACCCTCGGGAGCCAGAGGGTTTACTTACGTAGATGTCATTTAGCTATTCTGTGAACCTGAATGATTTCTCTGCTCTGTTATTACTATCCTTGGCAACTTGTCCGGTATTTTGGATTCATAACAATCAGGTATTTATATGAGGAATATGTAGATGATCCATGGCAAAGATAATTATTTTTTTTGTTCAGTTTTGCTGTTGTTATCAATGTATCCAGATTATTATAGAATGAAAATATTGTGCTCACTAGATTCATTATGATTTTATCATTAAGTCACAATAATCTTTCAATCAATATGTATATCTTTGATTTTTCACTAAAAATAATATCAAGGTCAAAGCAAGGATATATCTACTGGTGAGTTCCCAATATTGTACTTTTCCTGAATAAATAATCATGTTTAAATCTTGAGATCACATTTTTCAGACAGAATATAGTAGTGACTGGTTATATTACCCTTCTAGAGAACATTGTTAGATGCAATGTATGGCATGGTCCTGTCAGACGATTGCTTTCCTTAGTCTGGTTTCCTCCATTTCTAGAGACATATGGTGTGGAGTTTACCACATTTGATACATAGTCTACCTATATCACTGTGTGGGTGTCCTCTGTCTGTCAGGTCAATTGTTATCACTCTACATTGCTGTGCCTGGCAACTTTCCATTTAATATAACTTAAATATCAATCTGCAACAAATCCCTAATAAATCTCTTTGACATCAAAAGAAGTTGAATCTATACAGGTTAAGCTGTACAATAAAGCCGGAGCTCTCTGGGACCTCTTTGAGCCTTGTCCGTTCTATGAGCCCTTCCTTTGTGTGCACATGACATTTTACACAGTAAAAGGTCGCCGTCCTTTGTCATGATCAAGGTCAACACACCTTTACACAATAATGTTTGGGGGAATTCATTTCATAGAGATGAAGATTACTACATTAGATATCCAGGTAATTTGTTTTATCAATATTATTGGCACTAATTTTATATGTGCCTGGTTAAGACTATCACATTGCAATGCCAACCATAACCTTGTGCCCATATTATCCACATAAAAAAAGACAAACTCATCTACACTATGAAGAGCACAAACCTCATTTCATATACTCAAAGCCTATGTGGTCTATGTGAGGTCTAATTAAGGTCTATGTGAGGTCTGTGTAAGATCTATGCATGGTCCATGTGAGATTTATGTGAAGTCTATGCAAAGTCTATGTGAGGTCTACATGAGGTCTAACCAAAGCCCAAAATCTATACATCCTGCAAAGTGTTAAGATGTGAGCAAATTTTCACTACATATATATTTACCCTGATATACATCTCTGATATTTAAAGTTCTTTAACATTAATCTTATTCCTAATAAGCTACTCAGATATCAACACAACTATAGCTCTGCAAAATGAACTATTTGACCTAATTAAACTGAACCACACTGCAGCGACATGACCTACTCAATGACAACTTGACCTACTTAAACTATTCCTCACAGTGGGAACCTGGCCTACTCAAACTGAGCCACAATGACACAACTTGACCTATTCAAAGACAAATGGACCTTCTTAAACTAAGCTACTGAAGGACAACTTGAGGTGTCTTTAGTACTTGTTACTCCCCAAAAATAGTAAAATGACAGGTTAAGACACACTGTGCCCTCCTTTTATTCTCTTAAGATTCTGCCAAAGTTATTGGGCAAATAATTATTTTGAAAGATTACAATATTCTATCTTTTGAGTTCTATAGTGAGTATCTGTACTTGTGTTTATCTTCTAGTCCTGGAATTGATTATAAACGGAAGCTTTTGTGGAGATGTTCATGCAGAGACAAAGGACAGCGCAGTATTGATGATACAGCTTATCCCCTGTTCAATACACCAGGCTGTATTCTCAATGCATTCTCCCTGCCACCAGGGGGAGCTATTGTGTAAGTCCTACCCGCCTCATATACATCTTATTGCTGGCTCACATACCTGTGTCTTCTTAAAAACACGCCCATCCTTGAAATTCTCAAGGTGAGAGCATGGCTCAATAAAGGAGTATTTCTTTACATCTGATACGAAATTATTGCTGTAAATAAATATGACCTCATCTCTTACCTCCCACCTATGCCAGGAATGCACGCCACCCACACAGCAGACTTGCCTGGATCTCTGGCAGACCATACTTTATTGATCAAAGCACTGAATTTGCAATTGGGACACGCTCACTCCTTCTGTTCTAGATCTCATCCTCACAAATCAAGGAATATTGAATGCTCCCCTGCTAAATATGACATTGTGGTGACCTTATTTACCAACAATACTGAATGCTCCCCTGCTGAATGAGACAATGTGGTGACATTACTTTCCAGCAATACCAAATGCTCCCTGCTGAACCGGACAATCTGATGACCTAATTTGTCATATAAGTCACAAGATCAGTCCTTTGAAATTTCTTGATTTCCCATGAACATTTAGACAGATTTCTAAGGGGAATGCCATGTGATCACATCTCCCAAGATGCAACACTACTGACAGTTACTTCCTCCAACATGTCAAACTCCAATTATGACATCACTGACACAATTATCTCTTGAGGGGCAGAAAACCGTGTAAATATCACAAACATACATGCAAACTACCAATATCTATGTCAAATTGGTTTCGAAGAGTCATTAATCATTTAAGAGTATCAACAAAGAAAAGTGTTCCCCATCATGATTGCAGTGATGTATATGATTCCTGTGAATAAACATGGCATATTATGGTCTGGGATAATACAATCTATGTGTGATGTACATTCTTCTATTCCATGTTTACATATTACCCGTCACATTCTGCGAAGTCTCGCCATTATTTTACTGCTGCCTGCCGACTATTCTTTGAGGCAGACAACAGATATATGCTTATGTAACATTAATGTTACAGTCAACAGGAAAAGCTTTGTAAAACCTGCAGTGAGCAATCTCTGCTTTATCTGTAGATAACACCAAATACAGGCAAGCTCATATCTGCCGTTCTGACGATATTCAAGATGTCCTATTAAGGTTACACGCTTCCGTCTCAATCATACAAAGAATCCTACCAAATATGGATAAAAGAGCACAACATGTAAACAGAGCTGTACAGAATTATAATTTGAATGTAATAAGATAGATATAAGGGCTGTGTGTCTCATAGTCATGTCTGCTTGAAAGGAGGCAAGATTTTATTCTCCTACTCATAACATCAAATGCATGAAAAAAACCTGCACAAAAGTCTAGGTGGATTAATATATGATTTGTCTTTTGAGTTATCTTAAATACCAAAGATGTTGTTTTCAAGTTCTGTCCCCAGGGAAACAGTAAAATGAAATGTTGAAAACTAAGAGGCGCTTGCTCCAAATGTACTTAATAATTCAGGCCATTAAATGCACATACCTCCAAGGCACATGTTACACAGCTAAGATGCAAGCTGGTGACCTAATCTGTACCCACCAATCATGGGACGAAAACGTCTGCGCTTCATTGCCGCTTATGCTGATAACTTGTTTTTTGGCTTATGATGCCTTTTTGCATAGCAAATCACTAAGGAAGCTTTTCTCCCTGGAGGATCCTCCCGCTTGCTCACACATCCACTGGTGTCATACATTATGCTGGTTTCAAGAATCAACTGGAGGATCAGGATTAACAGGAAGATCTCGATTAACAGGAGGATCAGGATTAACAGGAGGACTGACGGAACAAAATTAACAGGAGATCTGGATTAACAGGAGGATCAGAATTAACAGGAGTATCGTGATTAATTACAGGATCTGCATTAAGCGGAGGATCAGTATATAACAGGAGGATCTGCATTAAGAGGAGGATCAGTATTAACATGAGGATCTGCATTAACATGAATTGGGAGTGAGAGGACTATAAGATAACCTATCACCACAGTAGTAAGAGAACTTGAGCATCAAAGTTTCAGAGTTTTACTATCGCCTCAGGTCAATGGCGTTTATGACATCTGAAAAGCATTAATAAATTCTTCAAAAAATGAGATTAAGAAGAACATGAATTATTTGTTAATGTTGATGTGCATGCAATATACACACTGTAATAATTTCAATAGGCCAAATTATATTTTCTGTGGCTTGATTAAAATTTTGTAAGCATGACCTTGAACATCAGAATACAATAGCCTTGGTTACGACATGACCTTCAGCAGTGTTTGGCACTCAATCATAATTATTATAGCATTTCCAATCAATTTTGAATCCAATCAATAATGTTTTCCGCCACAATAAGGTGCAAATTATTAAATGCCTCAGACTGAATTGACAAGTGGCACTCTATTTCATATCACATTGGTAATTTTAATGGGTTTATTCATCTTCCATTAGAAAGTAATTTGGAACAAATTATGACCAACACAGCCTTAATATCATCACAATGAGATGTGCCTTCTGTGAAAAAACTCCAAGGAGGTGCAACAACAAAGCAAAGGCTTGTCCAGGAGAAACAGAATTGCAGAGGGGTAGCAACTTGGTGCAGAATTTCTCAAGAACCCCCTTTGAGTCTTTTTTCATTCAGGAGACAGCTGAATTCTGTTTCCCACTCAGCATGCAAAAAGCTCAAGAACCCCCTTTGAGTCTTGTAAAGTACTTTTCATTCAGGAGACAGCTGAATTCTGTTTCCCAATCAGCATGCAAACAGCTCATATTTAACTGCTGAGGTGATATCATACTTTCATATTATTTACACTCTAGCAGCATCCAGAGGTCCTCTGTTTTCAGGTGCTTCACCTTGATATGAGTAGCAAATGAGCCAAATCCACTGTTTGATCTCGCACACTCAGCCTTGTCTACCGTTTCATATCTCTGGTTTAAATTTTAAGACAAACACTTTCCAGGTAAATCACTGGGTAGTTTATTGAAGTTTAGTTTGCCTTTAAGTGAATCCTTTTTTAGATCTTAAAAATATATTCACAAAATTTTTTTCAAATGAACACCACAGTCAGTTCACATGTAAAAATGTAATGTATGAATTTAACTTTGGTACTAAATAAGTATGACTCCCATATATTCCTACTACAGAACCTTGCTCAATCAAACTGCCCATTATACAGGCTCCCATATATTCCTACTATGGAACCTTGCTCAATCAGCCTGTCCATTATAAGACTCTCTCGTATAAAGCCACCAAGGCTTGACGTGCATGATAGCCAGGAGTCAATCTAGTATGAGGTGAATAGGTCCATATTCAGGAACTGAGATAAGCCACAGCATTGTCTTGAAATACTTGAGGTTACCTTGCTGCCTTGTGCACTATATGCAGCAGAAATGCTCACTTTGCAAATTAGACAAGTTTTCTGATTAAAGAAGAAGATTACAAAGAGTCAGATTTGAAACATGGATAATCCCATTTTGACTTCAGATCTTAGCCTTGAGGGCCTGGATTAACACCACAGATGATCCTTTGATCTATGTTACCCTAAATGGGAGATTTCCCTTGGCTTTAATCTGTCTTCTTTCTAAAATACTCCTGGAACACATTATTCCTCTGGCTTAATGTTCAGATTAAAGACAGCTGTGTTACACAAAAAGAAAATGTCATAAAATTCAAACAACCATCATCTATCATTCTCAGAGTCTTCATAAGTCGACTCAAGGAAGGAACAATGTTAATATAAAAAAACACATAAGAATACAAATAAGAATGAATACATAGCTGACAACAGTGTTTTCTTTTCTTTCTTTTTTTTACTCATTGCAGTATATATTGAATGCATGACATTTCCACAGCCTGTGTTTGCCACTGCAATGATATTCTGTAGATCAATGGGATTTTTGGTCACTTAAAGATCATGTAATATTCAAAAGAAGACAACAGCAATATGTGTGACCTGTAAGCTCAGGATGATACTGTGCAAATTACAAACCTGGAAGCAGTATGTGTGAGCAAGAAAACACCTGCAGGCTTGTCTCTCAAGAATATCAGGCAAAAAGGTCAACTTCAATATCACACAAGAAGGTCACAATTAATGTCAGGCAAAACAGCAACTATGATCATCTCACTAAAATGTCAGATCTGCTATTATACTGTCAAGTCAATGAAAACACCCTGAAATAATATGTATATATATATAATGATGAAGCACTCAAAATAAACAGACATCTTACAGCTTTCTGAAAGATTCTTCTCAGAAGAATTATCTCTACGTAATAATAACTATGCCCTTTCCATCAACAGTTTCCACCAAGCTAATAATCAACACTAATTACAGGATACAACCAAATCTGCCTATAATTCCTATATAATATTGGCAGATCGTCTTATCAGCTCATAATGGTGTATGCTGAACTCCATATTTTAATTTCACCATTATTTATACAACACAGCTTGAATATACACACCTTTTTCTGGCATGCACAGATTAGATATTTAAGATGTATGCTACATTTATTACATTGTTTTAATTATTTGAAGAATTTAATTACCTGGAAACCCAGTCCTTATGCCTCTGGGATTAAACTGATAAGGTTTGTTGATCATTAATAAGAGTTCACTAGATTTAAAGAGCAATGAAATATCCAGCCATTGATTTCCCATCTTCACCCTCAGTCTCCCACTACTAATAACTCAGGCACTGCACCTTACATCTCCCAAAGTATTATGACTCTAACACATTTGATCCTACATATGTTACTCATCAAGATCATGTAGAAAATGTAAAGGTCTAGATTTATATCAGTAAAAATGATAATGTCTTGAAATAACCTGCAAAGCATATAAATGACCTAACAAGAATGAAAATTACATGAAACCAAACAAGAATCCAATGATAGTTCTTACCCAGAAGTGTAATTTAGAAATCTAACCTTTTGTTTGTAAAATATAGAGAAAGATATTTGAAGGACATTAGTAGTTAGTTTTGTCTGAGATATCACATCTCCTGTCTCCTAGACTCTTTTGTTAGGAATTTGTTTACCAACACAAATGTCTAACAAAGAAACAAGATTCTGTCTTCATATATCATATGAGAGGGCTGGGAGCAGACTTAGTCTGGAGACTAACACTATTAATGTTCTGATTTATTATTATCATGTATTTATTATCTCTGGATATTTTTTATCATCTCCTGTAATCATATTTCCTGATTTACTGTCTAATAAAACAAACATTTTATGGTACGAATGACATAACCATCTCAGGTTATTCTTTCTTCAAAAGGTGGATTCATATATAGTTAGCTTTGAATCATAACACAGACAAGACAGGAATAGAACTATAAATCTGTTTACAGTTTCTTTTGAAAAAAAAGTGCTTACAACAAAAGTGTCACATGTTTGCTTCAGATGTAACATAGCGTTGTGTATATCATGGTTGCTTAAAATATCACTTTATTTTGTCTGTCATATTATTGCTTCACATCACTTTATTCTGTGTGTCAAATGGTTGCTTCGCATGCCACTTTGTTTTGTGAGTCACACAGTTGCTTTACATGTCACATTGTTTTGCATGTCACATGGTTGTTTCACCTATCACTTTGTTTTTTTTGTGTCACTTTGTGTCACATGTCACGTTGTTTTGCATGTCACTTGTTTCACCTATCACTTTGTTCTTTTGTGTCGCCTGACATGTCACCTTCATGGGTGTGGCACTATGACAGCCACTAAACAGACCAGCCATATCAAGAACATGAGTACATGGCTGAGGCCATAATTACATGGAATGAGCTGATATTTGCCTTGTATTTCAGCAGTAGTCAGGAGATAAGCATGGAGACATGTGTCTGAATTCTCCAGCCTCTCTTTCATCTAACTGACACCAATTATCTCTGCACTTTATGACAATGTCATCACAATGTATATATATATATATATATATATATATATATACATTGTGATGACATTGTCATAAAGTGCAGAGATAATATATATATATATATATATATATATATATATATATATATATATATATATATATATATATATATATATATATATATATATATATATATATATATATATATATATATATATATATATATTCCTAATGACAATATGTGAATATACAAAGTAGGTATTAAAACCACACAAACACAAAGTGCAGAGTCAGCAATCTTGACAGTATCTGCCATATCAGATTTCAGTTTAACCAGGGAAGTAATAAACGTGACATTTTCCAGAATTGGCAGCTTGTCTGGTGAGTGTTCGCATCACAATTCTAAGAATTTTGAATCTGACTGTTGTGTCATTGAATAATATAAATATACTATGAGTCTTGAAATAAACAAATAAACTCAATAATATGATGTAGGGCAAGAGTGACACTGAATTGTTCATATCCAAATAATGTTTTGACTTGTTCTCTCTCAATCATTACATGTTTTGACTGGTTCACACAAAAAATTGAGTTTGACTGGTTCTTACCAAAAATTGTGTTTTGTCTAGTTCAAACCAAAAATTGTGTTTGGTTCATACCAAAAATTGTGTTTTGTCTGGATCTCAACTAGTGTTCTTTGATGGTGACAAGATGGGACGATTATTAAATAAAATGCCTCATTAAAATCATTATATCCTCTCCCCAGACAAATACATGTACATGCAAACTGAAAGACTGATTCCACAAAGATCAGAGATTTCTGCCATGATATCAAGATTAGAAACTAGACTTGATATGGCCATGCAATGTCAAAGACTATATAAAGTGATCACGCTCTGTAGACCAGCCAGCGGTGATGTCATGTTGCATGATCACACACATTGGCTACAGGTTCACTCAGACTCTCTCTGGTCTTTCTGTTGCAAAAAGGTTTGGGAAGATGGAGTTTACATGAAGCGAATCCTCGAGAGATGCATGGCCCAGTATGTGTGATGCGGTCAGCATTTGACGTCACCATAAGGACGCAAGCATTTCACAGTTAAAATGGTCCATACAGGATGATTGACTCTGTTATTCAGTTATTGATGTGTAATTATTTGTGACTTGTGGGTGGGGGGATCACTCCACTAATGTGTGACTATTCTCATTATGAGTAGCTCATGAGTCCACAAATAGTTCAACTGATTCAACCCCCCCCCCCCCCCCCTTTCCACATTGGCCTGTCTGAGGCAGGATGTGCCACAGACTCATAGAGCTGCTAAACTCTCCAACATAAACACTGTGCTTCATTTGCAATTCCTTGAATATGTGAAAGTCTTGAAATGTCAACAAATACAAAACATATCATAACAGAATTTCTCACCTCTTAAATGTTTTTTTCTGTGGTTTTTTGGACGTTTAGTGATGATGAGCACTACATGCTTCATGACTGATAGATATCCCCCTCTGAACAAATTGTATCCTAAAGTAGTATCCTCGGTGACAATAAGGTGTCCAAGGTAACAGTATGGTATCCTAGGTGAAAGGATGGTATCCTAGGTAACAGTATGGTATCCAGGGTGAGAGTATGGTATCCTCGGTGACAGCGTAGTATCCTAGGTGACAGCATGGTATCCTAGGTGACAATATGGTATCCTAAGTGGCACCATGGTATGATTTTTTTTATTTCCCGGTCATATAAATATGACATTCAGGGGATACTTTAATGTGGTACCCCAAGGTTTTATTCTGAGGATAGTGTACAAGTTAGCAGGGTTACAGGGGTTTCTTATTCCCAGGGATATGTTGGGCTCCCTATTCCCAGGGATATGGTGGTCTATTCCCAGGAATATGGTGGTCTCCTATTCCCAGGGATGTGGTGGTCTCCCTATTCCCAGGGATATGGTGGTCTCCTATTCCCAGGGATATGTTGGGCTCCCTATTCCCAGGAATATGGTGGTCTCCTATTCCCAGGGATGTGGTTGTCTCCTATCCCCAGGGATGTGGTGGTCTCCTATTCCCAGGGATGTGGTGGTCTCCCTATTCCCAGGGATGTGGTGGTCTCCTATTCCCAGGGATATGGTGGTCTCCTATTCCCAGGGATATGGTGGTCTCCTATTCCCAGGGATATGGTGGTCTCCTATTCCCAGGGATATGGTGGTCTCCTATTCCCAGGGATATGGTGGTCTCCTATTCCCAGGGATATGGTGGTCTCCTATTCCCAGGGATATGGTGGTCTCCTATTCCCAGTCCCCCAATGTTTATCCCAGACAATGGTGTGACATAACTTCCGAGGCATCACACCCCAGACAACATTTACTGTAATCCATTAAGAGATTCCAAATCTAATCTCATCGTACGCAGAACCATTCTTGAGCGGAATTATTTCATCGTGATTCCACGACAGAAGCAGACACTAGATTCTTGTAAACATATACTGCAGGCTGGGAGAATAAATATCCTCCTCTATGGCATGATCTGTGGCAGGAATCAATCAACCACGGCCAAATCCAATCAACCATGCCACATGACAAACATATCAAAATCTGCACATGATTACGGTTGTCATCTCATGCAACGATTAAGTTAATCCCATCATAAAGGTATCCAGTTGTGATTTAAAGAATACAGTGCTCCTGGCCAAGAGGTTCCCCGTCACTTCAGAAACCGCGGTGTAAGCCACAGATAAACTCCTGCGATGGAAGACAATGGAAGAGATCATCCCAGATGAGATAATCCTGGAGAAGACAATTTGGCATTACTGCCAGGTATTGTAGGGAGCAGCAGTACCAAGGCATCTTGAAGCATTGTGGTGTCAGCCAGAGTGGTGAGTCCTCTGCAGTGACATGCTTCCCCAGGTTTCCTGGCTTCTCAATGCCTACTCCACGTTGTAGTGGGGATGGAGACGGAGGCTGACTGGCTGGCTGGCTGCAGAGCTGGGCCTGCAGTCAATGGTACCGAGCCAAGCTTTCACAGTGATGCAAGGCCTTACCTTAGCTCACGACCACCAGCTCACGACCACCACCGACCCCCACCAAGTTCACTTCTCTCACATACATTACTCTACTCTACTGCACTACAATCAATACACACACACAAGTGTGCAGCCCGTTACCAACGTGACAACACCGGTGCAAGATAAGAAAAACAAATCTCAATTAAAATATGAGGCAGATGACAACTTTAACCCAGTGTTCAGCCAGTGGGAGACTCTGTAGCCTAATATATTGATACAGGCCCACGTCATCCGCGACACGGTGCTGTCATTTTAGTATTGATAGATTGCACCTTGTCATA
Source organism: Amphiduros pacificus (assembly GCA_949316495.1). Taxonomy (NCBI): domain Eukaryota; kingdom Metazoa; phylum Annelida; class Polychaeta; order Phyllodocida; family Hesionidae; genus Amphiduros; species Amphiduros pacificus. Next base: position 24,847,093 of record OX439009.1, on the reverse strand, counting down.
CACAAATACCCATTGTTATCCTGGAGACGCATGAAAATCAATGCTTCCCTTCTTGCAAGTTCCTCAATAAGGGCATATGCACATGCTATGACAATAGCCAGCTAAGTTCTCAAAGGTGCATATATTCATGGCAGGGCATGTTCTCGTGTGAGTTTTCCCCATAATACGGCATTACTGTCTCTGTCAATACAAATTTGCTGACTAGACAAGACAACAGGTGGTGCAACCTTGTGAGTTATCCGAGAACAGTCCCCAAAGCAGGAACAATCCATGCGAGTTCTATCTTCCTCATTTACTTGACCTCTCTCAATCCAATTAATGCTGCAGAACAAAGAGTCAAGTCTTGTGAGTTCGCAAATAATTGCACGAAACAGGGTGTACAATTACATGACCCCACAGCTATGAACACCACTAATTAGGAGAGGTTTTGTGACTGATCATATTCAACCTTTACTCATTATACACATTGAGATTAACTCAGCTAAGTTATACACTTAAATGAAAGAGTATCATCGTTTTTTTCTGACCGTCACCCTTTTCATTTAAATCCAACCTTGCTAGTCCCTGTGCTTCTAGCTCATTTCCAACAAGTCGTGTACACTATCTTGTATGCACCGTCACACCCACTCATGGTCCTTTCATTGTGAAAACTTTTTTACAATCAGCGCTGGGTGATTTCTCTGGTAAATCTACTTTGTCACTGCCACAGCCCATACTTTCACATGTAATCCAGTTTTTGTGTTTTCCGAGGAGGAGAATCTGGCATAATATAGCTCATCATCTGCAACAATACCTCAATGAAGATGATTATCCGTCTCAACCACACACATACAACAGACAAGAAGACACATCTTCCTCACAACCAACTATCAATTGTCTATTTAGATTGGTATCGACATACACATTAGATTTTTCCAGCTGTTTTGGTGGTAATCAATGTCTGGATTTTATTTTAATAAAAGGAAATTATAACAAAATGTCAGTTTGTTGCAGCTTCCACTAGAGGGAGTCACCTTTAAGACAGCCATGGTAATTAATCCCCAGATGGCACTTCTATGCTACCACTCTACCCTGGTGCCATCTGGTGGACAGTCAGTTTACAATGAGAATATCTTGAAGGTTGGAACGCAGGTCAGGTTGTCATAGCAACTGAACTACTGGTGACAGTGAATTGGTCAGTCACCACATATCAGAACACCGTTTTCACATTATCCTCCATCTTGACATTGTTGTTCCTTCTCATTTTACTTGACATCAATTCCACTGTATTTCCATCCTCCAGGGGGATCTCTGGTGATAAAAGATTCCTGGACAACTCTTGCCAGCACAATGCCTGCTCTTATTGGTGTCATTACCACCACAAATAACAACTGTGTGGCTTATTTATAGCAGTGTTGATGTTTGCAGGCATACTGACAGCAGTGCCTTGCGGTGACATGGACTGGCGGGCCACCAACACACAAGTCTCAAGTTTATGATTAACGGGACAAGATGTTCCAACAAGAATATTCCTAGTAAAAAATGTAATTATGAATTTGAATGAGGATTAATTTTCTTATTACAACTTGAAATTAGAATTTCAATCTTTGTCAATCAGACATGAGGTGAATATTGGGGTGATTTCATTACATTTATTCAATAATATGAATATTCAATCATCCCTCAAAAAAGGTAAAGCTAAATATTAGATGTCCATTAAATGTGACCCATTTTGGCATTTGTTTTTTGCTATTCTCTTCCACTGACAATTAGTTGATTGTATAATGACTTATTGTTTTATGCAATCAAAGGTCTTGCCAGATCAAAAAATAGTCCTGCAATGAATACTTAAAACACTTGGCTTTTATCCTGATATCAGTGGCAAAATGTGATAGGTCCAGCAGTATACTGTATTGTATTGTAAAACACAATATGGTGTCTCATCATGAGGGACAAGCAATGTATGGTGTGTGCCAGAAGGACATAAAATCAGCACTGAGGCTATTTCTTGGTTCAGTCGTTAATACCAGATGTTTAGGTGAGGATTTATATCCTGAGGAATGCCTACGCCTGCAATCAACTGCAAGGAGACAGCCAACAAAACAACCTCCTGGAGACAAAGTCCACTAAGGTCACAACACAAATTTGAAACCATCATTCATTAGCAGTGATGCTCAACCTTGTATTGGCTGCCATTGGCTGCCAGATATCTTCCCTGTGACTCGGTGCACAAAGGTCAGATCTAATATCAAGCCCTGGAACCTAAGATCATTTGACCATGCCCTGCAAAAACACATCTGTCGTGAAAAATGCATTATATTACTGACCACAAAATCCATAATATTAGAATATCACTTACACTACATCCAGATCTCAGATATCTATATCAAACACTTTTAAACCACTACTTAATTCATAATTATGTCTTTCTTATTTTTCATGCAAAACTAGACGTGTTGAAATTAATGTTTGGATTTGACAGCTTGAAATGCTATATCAGCTCAGCATTTCAGAAGTCCGCAATTTTGGAAGATGTAACATGTCAGATTTGACAGAATAAATGCTGATCTGATTTCAGGCTTCTAAGCTATTGCAGACACTTTCAACACAGGAACAAAAATGTGACACAGACCTGCTATTTTTTGTGAGTGACAAAGGTTGAAATTTGAACGTCCCAACCAGACAAGCTACTCGGAACATCCGGACTTCCTCTGTGGACAACTTGGCCAGGAAATTGCCGCTGAAGTGATGCTGCCAAGCCAGATCACTCAGGGTCTGTGATATATAGGTTCATGCAAAGATGATGCCTAGCACTGAAATCATGCCCAACCAAATCAGTCAGGGCCTCTAGCATACAGGTTCACACAGAGATGATAAGTGGGGTTGAGGTGACACTGCCGAATCAAATCAGTCAGCACTGGAAACAACATTGGTTAAAAAAAACGATGATGAGTGGTGCTGAGGTGATGCTGCACAGTCAGGGCCAGAATCGTGTAAGCTCACGCAAGGAAGCTGAGTTTCTCACATGAATAAAGCCTGTATAGTGCCAGTTATGGAACATCTGCAGAACTCAAGGAAATGATATCTTATTCTTCAAGTACATGGGTACATTAATTGAAAACAAAAAGCTCCTCACATATCAATAGTGAATGATGATCAGAAATCTATCAACTTCCAGATGGGGGCAGGGCATTAATATCTCCCAAGTGATGAGGATGTACAAGTCTCATGAGGGTTGAGCTGCCTCATTGTCTCTTCACCAGTCCGCGGCCCTTATCTGTTATATAATGATCACTTGCTCCGTCTGCCTGTGCTCTCCTCCTGATGTATGGGCATATGATTCATGCCACCATCCTATTCCAATCCTGCCAACCTCAATCAGAAATTCTAACACATGTGTAAATATTTATGGTATAAAACAAGCCTCGGTCAAGCCTTTTCTATTGAAGAAAGTGACTCATCAAATATTCTGGTCACGGCAATTTGTGGTGCCAAAAGTATCAGCTTCTGACAATTTCTTTACTGGTTTGAAAGCACAGAACACGCTGACTTTTTCAGAGACCTATACAACCATTACTTCTTCTTTTTGACACCAAATCTCGCTCTGATCTGACTGAGTTGTGAGTAAATTCAATAGAGAAGCAGCTATGGTTCGGATTGCCCTCCAGTTATGCTCCCTGTTCTGGGCGGTGTTTCTTCAATATCGACAATAAAAGCTCTCGCCCAATCAGATTAGCCGAAGCCAGTACGTGACAGCGAGGTGAAAGGGACTTCCATCACCACCTCACTATCTGTGCTGAATCCTAACAGCCACTGGAATGCCTCCAGTCAAGACATAATCATCTTCTGTGCATTTTACCAAATTGCTCACCTAATCATTTGCCATGAGACCTATCAAAGCATTGCTGCCCACTTTCTTTTCTCTATCTTATTCTTACTTACATTTTATGGCCTGCCAAAAATCACAAAAGTTTTATTCTACAAACACACTTTCTGAATCTGAATACATTACTGCACAAAGATGAACTGTTAAAAGCTTGGTGCAGCAATTCAACAATTTGCAGTAAAATCTACCAATCATTATTTTTTTTTCTAGGTGCAGATTATATAATGACAGGTGAGTAACAAGTAATACATATGATTCAAGAAATCTGAGGACAAAATGCTTTCAATGCGTTCATTTATTTCACGTTCAATGAGTTAATCAGATAATCAGATAAATGTTTCATCTCGGGTACAACCAAACATATTTCTGCATCCTTTTTTCAGATGGCCAAAGGAACTTTGATTGGGAGAAATGACGAAATTATTTCCAACCCTTTCTCCTTCGGCCAGTACAAATATTTACTAAGGCTCAGCAATGGCCCAGCTAATGAAACGTTCAGTGGAGTATGAGCTCTGTACTGACAATAAACACTTGATCCTGAGTACCCAAACATGGCTTGGCATATGATATACGTCTTTAGTTTCTCACAGCTCTACCAGAGTGCAACTGATGTGAACATGCACGCACGCATAAACACACACACACATATACATACATACATACACACACACACACACACACACACACACACATACATACACACACATTCAAATCATTTTAGGATGTTTCTATTTTCCCAATCATAAAAACATAAATGTCAAACTTTATCAACCAAAATCCAAAGCAACAGAACTATTACCTTTTTGGGCGATTCTTATGGAGACATTTTGCCCTGATATCTTAGAATTCTGAATTACATCACTATTATTATTTTTATTATAATGATCATTTTCTTAATAAAAGAAAATATATTTTTTAATGTAATCATTTTTTGTGTGCAGAAAGAAGAATTTTTTTAATATCTAACTGTGGTATATTGAAATCCCTATACTTTGTATGAACATTTCTTGACCAATTTCTCGGGGAAAAAACAAACATGGTGTATTTGCCATTTTGAAACAGTTCTGGGATGTTCTCATTCACTTGGCTGACTGCCTTCCTCCTATTGCAAGCGTAGCTAAATATTTGGGGATCATCATAAAAGCTGATAAACAAGCTATTCTCTTTGACAATTTCCTCATTTGCACTTGGTAATTGCCATGCACTACATAAATGCGATTCTGAGACGAAGAAACTTCTCTTGGATGTGAGATAGGAATTGAAATCTTTCCTTTTAAGATCTGTTGAAAAGCCTTAATTAGGCCTCAGTGGTCAGACGATTCCTCACAAAGCTTGTCTGGGTTTTTAATGAATGGTGCCAGAAATAGTGATTTCCATTCCTGTTCTCATTAAGTTACAAGGCCATCACTGCTTGACAACTTCTTTACAACTGTAATGTACCATGCAGCATGAAAAATTGTGACGATTTTCACCATTTAATATTTCTGCACCACACAAAAAAGAAAAGCATAGATTTGTTATCCATTAAACAGCTCCTATGGGACACTACTATCCAAAAATGCAAGGCAAAGAATAAATCATTTTAGCGAAATACTTCTCTGTACTTCTCTCACTGACAAAACAATGTCTACCATAACTCAATGGCTGTATTACTCAATGGCCAATGGGAGACAAATGGTTGAAACCATAAAATTTGTATTTGAGTTACTGAGAATAATCGTCGGATAAAAGGATGAGAGCCAAGAGACCAGATCTATGACCTTGCAGGCGACCTTGCCTACAACCTCACCTGTGACCTTGCCTGCATATATAATCCTCATTAACGACTCTGCTTCCTCACACCCTGCACACTGATCACAAGTCATATGACTGGGGGCAGCAAGTGGTCTCCTGGGTGCTCCAGATTTGTATATCCAGCTGATCTCTTGAACCAGAAGCCATTTTTCCCCTATACATCATCCCCATCATAAACTTTCCCAATCCACTGATTCCCACAATCCCAAATATGACAGTCACTGACAAGCAGATAACACAACCGAACCATCTCTCTCTCTCAAAAAAAAAAAAAATCTCATCTCTTTTGAACCATTTGTGGAGATTTGCATCATTCCACCTCGTATAGGAGTGACATTGAGAGATTAGGTCAGGATACACACATGGCACTTTTTGCCTGCGTAGCTGGTCCTGTGATAATCTTAGCCTCCCCAGCACTTTCTCTGTATAATTGATGCTGTATTTGCCTGCTCAGCTGTATTTGTGAAGCCATTTATAAGCCTGAGGCCTCCAGTATAGACTTGTCCATGTGTAAATTAAACATCGGCATGGCACGGGGTACTACCACTGTGCCTGACATTGTGTGCACCTTTTAAAACTTCCGAATCCCATTTTAAGCCTCAACTTTTTCTCTCTTCAAAACTTTGTACTGCCAAACATATTTGCTATTCATGGCTAAATTATCACAAATTGCCCCGAGCTCCCACTGGACATATATCTCTCAGGGGCAGAGTAAAATATTAATGCCTCCTGTCACACACTACGTTTCTCATTTTTGATAATATTTTGAATGGGGCACTGTAAACTGCTGTACAACAACATCCCTGGGACGAGCCACTTGCAGATGCAATGTGGGAAGGGATTATCCTTGGAGGGCGTGTGGTCGTCATGTAACTCAGATTATATCGGTGGATCCCAACGATCACACCCATCAACGTCCGATTTGAAGAAGGCAGCCTAGTAGCGGTAGCTCTCCCCAAGCGTGTGGGTGCGTCCTATAAACCAGGTTATTGATGAATATTACCACGGCCTCGCTGTTAACCCCTTTACGTCTACACCTCCTGCTATCATTAGCAAGAAAATCTATACACATAATTGATCTGAGTCTCCTCTTGGCATGCCAAAATAGCCATAAAATTGGGAAAAATCTCCCTCCCTTTATGTCTCCGATTATCTTTTCACTTATTTCTTGCGAAAACTATTTTTCTTTACAAAACTGTTAACAAGGAGATATAATAGGTTAAAGCTAATATGACACAGAATATTGATGCCTAGTTACACGCTTCTATGGAATGTATTGAGCTTTCCATCAATGAGCTAACATTATCACATCTTTTTCCATATGCTGGTACCCTCCAATAAATCCTAGCAATGGCTGACAAGGGACCCGTCTAAACATCCTGGTACACTGAAGGACCTCTTTACATCCCAGTCAGCAATCAGAGTCCGCAACGATGCAACAGCTCCCAAGCCAATTAGAATGAAGACACCAAAGAAACCAAACCAGCTGCCTTAAAAACAAAATCTAATGTCTGGCAAAGAGTGGGATTGAGCTAGTCAAAAAGTTGTTTTGTATGAGAGTAAGTCTGGACCGCAATCTGCACTGAGCATTGATTTTGAGACAGTGTGCAGGTTGAGCGACTACCAAGTGTCATAAAACCCAAGTCTGAAGGTTTGCACACTCACATATTCAGCCCTGGGAGAAAGTTTATCCCTCACCTCATTGTTTCCTCACTGCATAAACTTTGAACTGGAGGAAATTCATCAATAATAATAAGGACAGTATGAAAAGTTCACATAGTGCAAAATACAAACAATGTGCAAGTATTATCTGTAGACATTCTGTATGACTTCAAAGAGGGAAAGACCAGTCTCTCAAAGAAAATAAATGATTTAATTTAGCGAATTATGAACACAACTTAAATTCCAGACTGCAATGAATCAAATACAAATTTCATACCATTTTCCGTTGACCTCTTTTCTTCTTTGTGGGCTGTTAAATCCTCCACATGAGGACTGTCTATTTTTTCCAATGTCCCAGGTTGTGGTTTTTCAGGATTATTTTCAGTAAGCACCTTATTTTGTAACTCCACCCATTCCTCAACCTTATCCACTTGTGATATTCTCCGCTCACCACTAGAGGACAGCACTGAACCCTGGCTTCTTCTTCTTTCACTGCTACTAACAATGCTCTCTCGTTTCCTCTTTTCTTGTAACCATTCATCATTTTCTTTGTCAGGCAACCACTCATCTCTGAGATTTTTATGAGGCAGGTTATTTTCTGGAGAGAGAACAATTTCGCTGCCTCTTCTGACAATGAGTTCGCTACTGGTGGAGGACTCGGCACTGCTCACCCATGACAACCTGCGCTCTCCACTCACTGGCACACTCAGACCAGTGACACCCACACCTCCTTCACTCCCTGACAATGAGTCTTGCCTTGTTCTGGGAGCCTTGCCACCCTCCAGTGAGATCACTTCTCCGTTCTGGCCACATTCCTGAGGAGGTTCGTGTATCTCCACTGTCACCTGACTGCTCTTTCTATCGGATGTTTCTTCTTTGACAACATTCGCATCACTAGAAAAGTCATTGTTGTGATCAGTTATAATTTCTATTTCTTCATTGCCTGGATTATCCACGTCAATATCTATGTCAACAGCTTTCAGTGCAAACTTTTTGTGACTTTTAAGTTTCAAGAATGAATCACATTCGTAGCTGGTAGGTAAGCTGGCTACGTCTTTGAATTTGGATGCCTCAGGTCCTGGCAGGAGATCGCTGGTGGCTGAGGGTGGGGGAGGAGGGTCAAAGTCGGAGGAAGGCTCTCTCTGTCTGTTAGACCAGGTATTTTCCAGACTTTGTGCCAGAGCAAACTTTGCTTCTTGAATCTGTCCCTGGTGATTGTCCCAGTCTGTCCCACTTCGCATGAAGCCTAAGTGACTCGCACGGCGACATTTCTCTTCAGTCTGAACACTCCTCTTCATAACGGTTTCACTGATTCTCCTTCCTTTTGGTGAAGATTTTCGTGGTAGTCGTGGGGCAGGAGATAACCTTCTTGGGGTGGGCAGTGGTGAGATACTTTCCTCTACACCATGACTTTTAACCTCAAGGGAATCAGATGGGAATCTGGACTCTGGAGACAGGACTCTGGACTGAGGGGGTATAGTAATTTTTGGCAAATTTTTAGCCAGTTCAGACATATTTCCATCCTGAGATTCAACCTCTGTCAAATCAGACAGAACCTCTACAATTGCTTGCTGGGAACTTGGAGAACCTGGAGCAGGCCCTTGACACTCTGGAGGACACTCTGGAGGACACTCTGGAGGACACCCTGGAGGACACTCTGGAGGACACTCTGGAGGACAATCTTGTGGGCACTCTGGAGGATACTCTGGAGGATACTCTCTTCCCATCATGAATGGAGAGGGAGACCTGTTCCTAAGAATAGCTGGGGACGGAGACCGACTCCGGGCAAACCAAGATGACTGGCCATGTGGGAACTCTGGAGACGACCATCCACTGCGAGGCTCAGGAGATGGGGGCGCCACTTGTGGCAAGACATTTATCTGAGGGGAGAGACTCTCTCCAATTGATGGGGAACTTATTCTGTGTGATGGGGAACTCATTTCAAGTGATGGGGAACTCACTCCATGTGATAGGGAACTCATTTCATGTGATGGGGAACTCACGCTTAGAGATGGGGAACTCACTCTTAGAGATGGGGAACTCACTCTTAGAGACGGGGAACTTACACTTAAAGATGGGGAACTCACTCGTAGAGAAGGGGAACTCACTCCACATAATGGGGAACTAAGTTTCTTTGAGGCAGGCTTCCCTGACCTCAGGAATGTGTCTCCTGGTGGTTGCGGGGAGGAACATGGAGTATGTTTCTGATGTGTTTGTGGAGTGGAACACATTTGTCTTTTCTGCTCTCCTCTACTGTGATCAGGAGAGTTTGAACTTCTCATGAACAGTTCCACCTCACTGCACAGAGAGTCTCCAACCATGGGATTCACTACATCACTTATACTCCTCTCACGAACTCCACTTACTGAGTCTCCAGGGTCTCTTAGTTCACACTCCTTATCCAAGCAGATTTCCTGATGATCAAATGGATCGGCAGAGTCTCTTAAATCCCCAGCACTTCCAATAGACCCAGCCTCACTATGCTCTGCAGTACAACATGTTTCACAAACATCGTCACTATGCATGTCTGCTTTTATTGGAATGAAGTGATGTTCGGGTACTGGTGCTTTATATTTCTTCTTGTTTCGTAATGGTGGCTGGGGACGGCTGTCAGGTCCATGTTGGGAAATAGAACCGGAATCTTCCCTCCCAGAGACTGAGGTGCTACTACCAATGGCTTGCATTTCAATGGATTCCAGTCTAGACTCATCCTTCTTTTTCTGAGCACTATTAGATGGCAAGGGTGGCCGTCTTGGAGCAGGCTTTGTTATCATTTCTTGAGTTGCTCCTTGGGGCCTCTTTTGTTCAGTTATATTCGGGGCTGCTCTTCGCATTTTTTTCCGGGCCAGAGATGTTCCTGGAATGGCTGAGAAATGTCCAGTATTTCCTACCGGAATCACATCTGGGGCAACTTTCCCTGATGTCATTTTATCAAAATTCATAATATGTGATATTTTTGTGGAATCCAGAACTGGGGTAATGGATCCGGTAGCACTGGCACTCCTCTCTGGAGATGGAGCAGCGATCCTCACTGGAGCGGGAGGTGCCTTACGTACAGGCCTCATAGGTAACTTCCCTCCTTCCTGTGCATTCTCAGAGAAATTTGGAACACATTTCGGAGGAGCTGGCTTTGGTGGGGGAGGTGCTTTACATTTCCGAATATTACTTGATCCAGAATTAATAATCTTTGTCCGGGATAACCTTTTTGTGCTACGATTCTCACTTATATATGCAATTTCTTCATTTCGAGAGAGATGTCCTTCAGATGACATTGTCTCTTCTTGAGATGTGGATTTATCAATCTGAGAATCCATATCCTTCCCAGAATCTCTTTCCAGAATTTCTGGTCCAGCTGAATCAGGGTAAGCACATGTCTTGCCCTGTTTTGAAGCCTCTGCTTTCTGCCTCGCCATGGATAAAGTTGATAACTCTGGTCGAGGAGGTCTTTGTTTTGGCACTTCTGAAAGTGGTGGCCTGCAACTGGGCAATTCTGGAATGGAAGACCCTTCTGCTGGTACATCTGCTGAAATAGGTGACCCATCAGATGGTACCTCTGGAATAGGTGGCCTCAGATTTGGTACCTCTGGAGCAGGTGGCCTCTGTTTTGGCACCTCTGGAACAGGTGGCCTCTGTTTTGGCACCTCTGGAACAGGTGGCCTCCGTTTTGGACCATCTGGAGCAGGTGACCTCTGATTTGGTACATCTGGAACAGGCCTCCGTTTTGGACCATCTGGAATAGGTGGCCTCTGTTTTGGACCATCTGGAACAGGTAGCGTCCGTTTTGGACCATCTAGAGCAGGTGGCCTCCGTTTTGGACCATCTGGGACAGGTGGCCTCTGATTTGGTACCTCTAGAATAGGTGGCCTCTGTTTTGGTACCTCTGGAATAGGTGGTCTCTGTTTTGGCACCTCTGGAATAGGTGGCCTCTGATTTGGACCATCTGGAATGGGCCTTGAGTGTTCTGATTTTGGTATTTCTGGCCTCTCACCTGCTCCATTGGAAGCTGTTCCTCCCTCTGGCATTCCAGATGCGGGCATGCCTTGAGACCCTCCTGGCATGCCTCCAGAACCTCGAGTTGGAACCCTGGGAGCTGGTCTCATGGTTTGACTTTTCAGACCTCTTTCTGGTCTGCCACTTCCATCTGTCTCAGTACCAGACACATTATACTCTTTTCCTTTTTGTTTTCTAAATTTCCACATATTTTTTCTCCCACCTTTGAGTTTATCCTTGGGGTTCTTCAGTATAAACTCCTCATCATTTTTGGCTTTCCATCTTGTGGAGATACTGGAACATCTGTGAGGTAAAGTCCGAGCCTGTGCCTGCTGGACATTGAAATCTATGGAGCCATCCAGGGAAAAATAGTCACTATGTCCGCTGTCATCACAGAATCTACTCTCTGGAGTGCATGGAGAGCTCATTCCAAAATCCATGGAATCCATGGTTCTCCAGCAATCATGTCTCCACTAGGACATCCCTCCATTATGGTAAAGGAAGTGAGATATGACACCAAATTACAAAATGGCGGCAGATAAAACCACACCCAAATGAAAGTGAGGCTCACCTGAGGACCAGGATGCTGTGGCCCTGGTGTCTCACTAGATTATCTCCCATAGAACATAATCCCACTGAACATAATTGATCTGATCTTGCACATAAAAAGGGCACTTCTCCTAATGATGGAAATGAAGCATTAATTAGTTCAGATTCGGTACCAATTGAGAAATGAAAATGTTAATGATATAAAATCCTGGAAGATGCAGCTGAACCAAAATCCATAATAATCCACATGGGAATATAGCCATAATTGTGGAAATGAAATAAAATCAGATATCAAAAGGAACGAATGTTATGCTGCATCATAGATGGCTTATGTGTATTTTTTATTGAGTTTTTGCAAATAAATCATACAATCCAGACGTAATTAGTGTTACCTGAGCAGCCTATTATCAGAATATCTAATAAAGGATATTGAGTTAAAATACAATTATCAAAATTTAAGCATGAGATGTTAAAACTTGAAAAGTGAAAAGTGAAATAATCTATTCCCAAGTGAATTTGACTCTGCTCATTATAACCAAGAAAATAGAAATAAACTGAACTGAATGAAAGTCCATTTGATACTTCAAATGCCATATGTTTACCAAACTGTTCGCAACAACCATGGAAACTTTGACAGGGTCCATGTGGAGGAGATTATGGGATGTAGTATTAAGCAATAATCTCCAATACCAGCATCAGCGGACAGGTGAGGTGTTCAACTCTGGCAAGATGTGACCTTGCCATCAACCACAATAACACGCAAATACCACATATATAGAGAGAGGCACAACACTCTCAGATTACATTAAAATACTGCTTATTAAAATATTGTCAAGTCTGGGCAAATAAGATGTCTTTTTGGAAGCAGTTATTATATTTCAAATGAGACAGGATTACTCATTCAAATATGAGAGACTTGCAGACACCAGCTTCCAGACACCAGTTTTATAAGACAGTCACAAACCAATCTGCCATCTAGCTCTTAATTTCTAAATTTAATGTCCCATATCTGCATTTAAAAGAGGTAAAAATTGTGATAGAAATTGAAAATATATTGAATTTGGTGTCTGTCAATTGTGCAATTCTGCTACTGTGGCACTGGTAAGAAAGGTATATGCAGCAGATGGGTGTGTGATCACACCACTGGGCATGAAGCTGAAATAAGCACATAACAAATTATGGCAATAAAAAATATGTAGAATTGTATCATTATTGGAGCACAATGTAGTGACCAATATATATATAAACTGTTTGCTGCATTGCAGGACCTGCCATAGTGTCCTGTACAACATGTTTAAATAAGAGACAACTGATTGTTGCATAGCATGACCTCCTCCGGTGTCCTGCATAACATACTGTAAATGCTTCACCAAGACAACTGTAATGTGCCACTGCAACAAAAGGAAAAAAAAACCTTCAAGCCTCGACACTGACTTGCACCTAAACCAAGCTCTCAGTCTGAAATAGCTTGAAGGTTTTCAAATATTCACTGCAGTTTACACCCAAAGGAAGCAGCCATCGTACTCGAAACTTTAACCCTACAAATACATAGTACACTTTTGGCCAAAAATAACCACCTATCAGGACAAAATATCAAAAATGTGATAGTTCAGGTGGTGTAAATACAGAACTGGCAGCACCACACACATCATTTATGTGCTATTGCTACACCTGCTTGCAGGCTCATGAAATGACCTTGCTTGGTCACTACTTCCACAGCCTTTCTAGCTGTTGATTTGATTCTACTGTCTTAAATCAATTAAAGAGTCAGCTGGTTCTGCCGATGAGACCTTTTAGAATCCCTGCATTATGTCTCGGGAGTAATGCAATCAATAATTCACGATTAAATCTGTGACATCTGTGACAGTATCTCTACTCCGACCTAATCCACTAATTTTACGATGCAATTGGGTCATCACAACTGTCAATGACTTTCTCTCTACTGAAATAGGCACCTTGGTGCAGCCATGGCTCATTACGGCGGCATCAACCTCAACAGACCCTAAATCTCCTGACAACTTCAAAATGTACAACTTTGTTTTCAACTTTTGAGGCAAATTTTTACCTTTTTTGAGAGAAGGGCTTGGCCAGAATGCAATTATATGAATTATATGTCTCCCTCTGAGACATACAGGACATAAAGAAGATGAAGAAACCACCTCTACTAAAAGACATCTCTCTCAGGAAGCCATCCCTAATACTGGAAGCTGCACCTAAATGCACGTCTTGTGCGTGCTCAAAAAAAGCTACCCCCATTGCTATTAAAATTATAAATCTATTAAAAATTTACTTTGGATATTACTACTGGTCGCACCCTGATTTCAAATGAGGCTCAACATCTGATGGTGTACTCCTCCAGTATGTTGTTGTATGCAGCATAATGCCTGGACAGAAGTTGGCTGGTGCCCTGGGTGGTAGGATACTTTTGACTCTCCCACTCTTTCACTAAATAACACTGTGTACACCATGAAATGTAGCCTAGATGTAAGCAGCACCGCAAGGATTAAACCAAGACATCAATACAATGGAATGCAATGGATAAGCATATTTCTGTTGCCTGGAAACTTTTCAGCTTTGCTTTCTATCCAAGAAAAAAACAAGGATCAGGCTAAATGTGAGTGAGTGCAAACATTGCCAAGACAGCATAGTTAAACCAGGACATTATCAAGACACAGCATAGCTAAACCAGGACATTATCAAGACACAGCATAGCTAAACCTAGACATCACCTAGACATACCATAGTTAAACCAAGCCCTGTGGCATAAAGTTTGATAGAGAAATCCCGGATATACAGATTTGAGAAGATGTTAAACCAACACAGCCCTTAGGATATTGAGGGGCAATAACACTTCAAAGCTTATATTTGATCTGTAATGACTTCACTGGTGATTCAGATGTCTCAATCCTTGAAATGGAAAGCTCCGATACAAAAACTCTGAGTAAACATTTGTGATTTCACCTACCTACAACTTTTTCTTCATCCGCAATACTTTGCTGCACAAGGACAGCATTTTTTGTCGTTCTGCTGCTGCTAACACTCTGTATGCCAGAGGTTTTTGCACCAACAAGCCAGTTGAGAAGTGCTCTGAGGCAGTCATACCAGGCCCTCAGCATGGTGGGATCATCATATACATCCTGGCCTGCGTGTCATATACATCCTGGCCTGCATGTCATATACATCCTGGCCTGCGTATCATATACATCCTGCCCTGCGTATCATACTCCCACCCTGCATATTACATATCCTGCCCTGCGAGTCACATACATCCTGCCCTGCATATCATATACATCCTGATCTGTGTATCATATACATCCTGGCATGTGTGTCACATACATCCTGGCCTGTGTATCATGTGCATCCTGCCCTGCGTATCATATACATCCTGCCCTGCATATCATACTCCCACCCTGCATATTACATATCCTGCCCTGCGTGTCACATACATCCTGCCCTGCGTATCATATACATCACACCCTGCGTGTCACATACATCCTGCCCTGCGTATCACATACATCCTGGCCTGCGTATCATGTAAATCCTGCCCTGTGTATCATATACATCACAGCCTGCGTATCATATACATCCTGCCCTGCCTTACACACTCTTTCTTGAGGTCTGATATTCTCAGTTCACCATCTCTCAGCACTAACACATGCCACAAGTGTATTGTAATAAGTATCTCCAATGTGGCATCTCTGTCCATATATCTATGTGAGACATTAATCTCCAAGATCTTCAGTTTATTTCCTGACATCCGCCTCCTACCACTTCCAGAACATTCTCATATATCTGAGAGAGACTACTCTTCCTTCCATGGCGACTAACATAACATCCATTATCTCATGTGAAACCAATTAGTTATTCTCCTCCAACTGAGAAATTGCTAGAAACTATTGCATTCGTCGGTATGCCATAGTGGAATAATGCATGTCTCAGCCCCATTAATGACAGACATCCTTGACCTGTAAACTGGACCATAACCCACTCTTCAAGTTCAAGGTCTCACAAGGTCACACAATAACTGTCATCTCGTCCACTTTGACAATTAAATCAATATTACAAAAAGTCCTGTATTATCACTCAGTGTTGTTTCCCTCTCAGTGGGTGCCTCCACATTCAGGACCACACTCTCCACCTCTGCAAAGTCTGAAGCACTCGCGCTTATTCCTCCAATCTCAATAACAATTAAAATTCAGAATATTCCTCCATTATCGCTCAGTGACAGTCGCGTTGCAGGGGCTTTTTGGAATTCAGTTGTGGTGCTATCGTTTGTGGGCAGTGGCGGTGGAAGCTAGCAGGATGAGTTGGCATGTCAAGAGAAGGGCCACAGCTCGTTATTTGTAGGTGATACTACTGACAACTGCCGCCCTAGTTCCGCAGTTCAAACACAACAAAAAGCAATGCTACATCCTCAAAGAGCCTGCAAATTACAACACACTCGCTGGCCTCTCAACAACATGGTCCTCAAATGTTTGTGGCCTAAAAATAAATATCTACCAGACATACTGGTCTTCTACAGTCAAACAATTGGAAAATATATCACGAGAGCTTTGCCTATCCAACAAACCATGAATGAAAACTACTGATCGTAGACCTCTTGGGACCATTTCTGCATACCAGGCACCAAATTACTGGAGGATTGACTTATGTAGATAGAGAAAGAAAACCTGACATGATCAGTTTCTACATCTGAGAAAGAAAAAAAATTATTGGATGTCTTCCGACAGCAGTCATTCTTAATTCTCCCGAGATGCAGTGAGGTTTGAGGTTCATCAATACAATCTCCTATCTTTCAGCATAGCTACATATTAAGGGGTGATCTCTCGAAAGTAAAGGCCGGCCAAACATTTGGATGGAGAAATCTTTGACATGAATGAAAGATTCTTCAGATAAGAGAAAGTAATTTTGATGGATTCTAGCCAAAATATATATACGGAGCCTTTTGCAATATTCCTGCCTCCATGTCTGGAGAGTAAGAATCTGCTGGTGTGGTCTGACCCACTGGTTCTATAGGCTTCACTATGCATGGCAGTCTTGACAATGGTTGCAAATAACTGTGCTTTATTAGATTAGGACAGCCAACGTGTCAGTTGTGGTGTATCTTCAAAAAATTACCTTTAGAATCTACAATATTACCAAGCATCACCTCAGACCCCACATAAATATCCTACTTTAATTACATCAGCTTTTTCACCTTTTTTAATAAGTCTTTCCACTCTGAAATGAAATCATCCTTAAAAACATATCTTATTTTACCAAATTCAAAATTTCTTAAGTTTTTTATTTGAGGAACTGTATTTAATTTGTACCACACTACCTGTGTCTGCTGCATACAAGTTTGCATAACCAGACTGGGGTGTTTTGTTCGGTCTGGTCTTTGCCTATATTAATTATTTCTGCATCAGTTTCAAACAATGACATGTCATCAAATTCAAGGCATATAACATGCCATCAAATCTCCAGCATACCACTTGTCATCAAACCCCAGCATACCACGTGTCATCAAACCCCAGCATACCACGTGTCATCAAACCCCAGCATACCACGTGTCATCAAACCCCAGCATACCACGTGTCATCAAACCCCAGCATACCATGTGTCATCAAACCCCAGCATACCACATGTCATCAAACCCCAGCATACCAAGTGTCGTCAAACCCCAGCAAACCACGAGTCATCAAACCCCAGCAAACCACGAGTCATCAAACCCCAGCATGTCACGAGTCCTCAAACCCCAGCAAACCACGTGTCATCAAACCCCAGCAAACCACGTGTCATCAAACCCCAGCATACCACGTGTCATCAAAACCAAGTATACCACGTGTCATCAAACCCCAGCATACCACGTGTCATCAATCCCCAGCATGTCACGTGTCATCAAACCCCAGCATACCATGTGTCATCAAACCCCAGCATATCACGTGTCATCAAACCCCAGCATATCACGTGTCATCAAACCCCAGCATATCACGTGTCATCAAACCCCAGCATATCACGTGTCATCAAACCCCATTATACCACGTGTCATCAAACCCCAGCATACCACGAGTCATCAAACCCCAGTATACCACGTGTCATCAAACCCCAGCATACCACGAGTCATCAAACCCCAGCATACCACATGTCATCAAACCCCAGCATATCACATGTCATCAAACCCCAGCATGTCACGTGTCATCAAACCCCAGCATATCACATGTCATCAAACCCCAGCATATCACATGTCATCAAACCCCAGCATGTCACGTGTCATCAAACCCCAGCATACCACATGTCATCAAACCCCAGCATACCACGAGTCATCAAACCCCAGTATACCACGTGTCATCAAACCCCAGCATATCACATGTCATCAAACCCCAGCATACCACATGTCATCAAACCCCAACATACCACGTGTCATCAAACCCCAGCATACCACGTGTCATCAAACCCCAGCATACCACATGTTATCAAACCCCAGCATATCACATGTCATCAAACCCCAGCATATCACATGTCATCAAACCCCAGCATATCACATGTCATCAAACCCCAGCATACCACGTGTCATCAAACCCCAGCATACCACATGTCATCAAACCCCAGCATATCACATGTCATCAAACCCCAGCATACCACGTGTCATCAAACCCCAGCATACCACGTGTCATCAAACCCCAGCATACCACATGTTATCAAACCCCAGCAAACCACGTGTCGTCCAGCTCCTGCCACACTGAGGAGACGGGGCAGGGCTCCCAAGCGGCCTACACTGTGGCCCTCTTACATTCACTCTACTCATTCTTCATCTCATTCTCATTCCATCACTCACACTTAGAGCCCTTCCGAGCGCTTGCTGTTTGCATCAACAGCTTATCAATGGGATATTGGAGCTGCTGAAGTGCTGTAATCTTCAGGGGGTGGTCTACACGGAGGGCATTGTGATCTGATATTGGCCACATTGTCCGAGGGCTGCAATCGGCAGCTGTTATGCTATCACTGGCTTTTGTCAGCCAGGCCCTTGTATGTCCGCTAGTCTCACAATCTCGCCTGCAATTTGCACACATAATCTTCCCAATGTGGAACACATACAAAAGCTCTGGCAGCAGATACGTGTGTGTGTACAGTCTGGTCTGACAGACACGAATACTTCTATCAGCACCACTCAAGTCTCCTTTGAAGAAACATGGCCCATTTCTTGATAAGTTTTAAGGACAAAAAGATTGCTATTTTTTGCTCCAGGAGAAATGTGCTCACTGCCTTCACTTCTTTAGGTTATATCTAATGGTTAAATAGAGAGACATGTAGAACTTGACACCATTAGCTCTATCTCCATTAGCTCTGAAATCCACCCACACTCAACTGCTAAGCCCAAGAGACAAACTACAAGGAGTTTAGGTCAACCTTTAAACCAGGTAAAAGTGGCCATGATATTCCATGACATACTATGGTATTCCATGACAATGTACATTTTCTATTTAGATATATATATATTCTCAAAAATAACCAAACATTTTTTTGACGACTGAACTCTAGCATGTATTTGCTATTTGTCGTTTGTGTAATAATTTGCTGTTTTTTTTAAAGCACAAATTATCTGAATATGAGGATGGCAAAGCTGCAGGCTGTGATGGAGTCAATGGTGCATGTATCTCGCCTGATCTCATATAATTACGTTGTGATCACTCTATCTGCCGGCTTCCGCGATTGTGACACACAGAGTCCACACAGTGGGGCGACAGACGGTTACCGTAGAAAGATAAATCCTGCTGAAAGCTGTGGCCAGGAAGCCGCCAGGATGGGACACACAGAGTCCACACAGTGGGGCGACAGACGGTTACCATGGAGAGATAAATCCTGCTGAAAGCTTTGGCCAGGAAGCCGCCAGGATGGGACACACAGAGTCCACACAGTGGGGCGACAGACGGTTACCGTGGAGAGATAAATCCTGCTGAAAGCTGTGGCCAGGAAGCCGCCAGGATGGGACACACAGAGTCCACACAGTGGGGCGACAGATGGTTACCGTGGAGAGATAAATCCTGCTGAAAGCTGTGGCCAGGAAGCCGCCAGGATGGGACACACAGAGTCCACACAGTGGGGCGACAGATGGTTACCGTGGAGAGATAAATCCTGCTGAAAGCTGTGGCCAGGAAGCCGCCAGGATGGGACACACAGAGTCCACACAGTGGGGCGACAGATGGTTACCGTGGAGAGATAAATCCTGCTGAAAGCTGTGGCCAGGAAGCCGCCAGGATGGGACACACAGAGGACATCAGAGTGGGGCGACAGACGGTTACCATGGAGAGATGAATCCTGTCGTAAGCTGTGGCCAGGAAGCCGCCAGGATGGGACACACAGAGTCCACACAGTGGAGCGACAGATGGTTACCATGGAGAGATAAATCCTGCTGAAAGCTGTGGCCAGGAAGCCGCCTGGACACACAGAGGACATCACAATCTTTTGGTATTCCAAATCATATAATTATAAGTAGGTTAAAACATTTACATCTGTCTATAGAGCTGATTTTCTACTTCTACAACTGTAATTATAACCAATTATGTTTCACATTTTGTCTGGTTATTTCTTGTCATGTGTTTCTTTTAAAGTCACACAAAATAATTATGTAAGGTCTTTGGGAAACTTTTTTTGATGATAAACATGATCAAGTAAACCTTTCAAAACACCAGGTTTGCTCTTTGGGAGCTTGACAAGTGAAACTCCCCAAAAAATAACTTCTCCCCAATTCTCTCTGAATCTAGAGTTTACAAATAAGGTATGCTGACCATATCAAATTCCATAAAGGATTGCTGACAATCTCCAGCACATAGCAGTCTGATGAGCTATTTCCTTTGATCTTTTTCAGTCTTTTCACATATCGAGTATTACTCTCCTGCTGTGTAATACATTTTTGATTACTCCACCCTCACAAAATATTCATCAAAAGAGATGCTATTTTCAAACAGCTTACTTTATGTTTCGTTTATGACTATTTCTTGTGAAGAAGATGTATTTATGTATTTCATTCCACAACATTAATCCTTTCCAAAATTACAGAAGTAATCTTCATATTTGAATTTCATACTGAATGAACCTACAATTTAAATATGACCTTCAGACAGAGTAATAAAGGTTGAATACTAGATCTTGTCATTCTGAGGATGCACCAGTAGTCTGCTAACATACTGCTTGCCTGATGCAGTGGGGAGACACAAGTTTTCTTTATGTATAGAAGTGGCTGAGGGATCAGTGAGGAACTGGAATAGATCGCAACAGATTGGCAGTGACACGGCAGTGTGTTTTATTTACCACTGGGGAACCACAGCAAGATAGATTAGCTCTGGACACGGACCCGTGTTTGTTCCTGTCACATGTGTCAGCTTAGTTCCTGTCACAGCCACTAGAGGGCCCTGACGTGACATGGACATGCATGTCTGAGTGTGCCAAACTCATATCAAGCCATTCTGGGAATGTTTAGGGTAAGGACATTCAACTCACTACTATAGTATGCAAAGCTATGCTGACCAGCTCTTATGACCTTCCCTTTCATAAAGGTCAACACATACCAAACTCTTCAGTAAAGGTCCATCAATTACAATTCACACAGAACTGTCGTACGTAATGCTATGCTGACCAGCTCTTATGACCGTCCCTCTCATAAAGGTCAACACATACCAAACTCTTCAGTAAAGGTCCATCAATTACAATTCACACAGAACTGTCGTACGTAATGCTATGCTGACCAGCTCTTATGACTTTCCCTCTCATAAAGGTCAACACATACCAAACTCTTCAGTGAAGGTCCACCAAGGACAATTCACACAGAACTGTTGTACGTAATGCTATGCTGACCAGCTCTTATGACTTTCCCTCTCATAAAGGTCATCATAACTCACCAAGCGCCACAGTGGAGACCAGTCAAACCCTCTTCTGTGTGACCATATTTCAAAAAAGGACTTAAATCAGCCATATGTTGATGCCTGAGAGGGAGGTAAAGAGGCTAACTTCTCATCCCAGCAGACCACTTCCCTACCAATCTGGCTGAGGTTAATATATTGATCAAACACTCTCAGTCAAACAAAAGTTTGGGTAAGGCAGCATAACAACAATTACCTGAGTACATAGCAGCACTATTCCTGGTTACATCACGACTGGATTGCACTTCATACAATGTGCTTAGGTCGCTGCACCCTAATAATTCCAGCATCACTTGAATCATCAACACAACAATAGAAAAGGTATCGGTTTAAACTTGCTCCGGTTTGCATATGAATCATTTATCAAATTCCTGTATCATAGAAACTGAAAGGGCAACTAGCCTACCAGCCAAAGCCTAGTGCCAAATATCTTTGCTTAGCACCAAAATGACCTCTCTTGCATAACTTCACCAGCAAGATTCCATTTTGTTCAATACTCTGCTATGTGTAACCCTGATCTCTGCCTTAAGGACAGTCCCCTCCCAGACCTCTATTTTGTGGTGCATTTTGGCAGGGCAGCATCTCATGGGCAGCACACTCCAGACAGAGTGTGTCTTGCCAAATCCCCACACAGACGTCCCAAGCCTTATACATTATACATCCCACTGTTCAACTGCTGTGTTGTGTTTCACTGATCTCCATTTCACCTCTGAACTTCTGCCGCCCCTTTCATATTGGTGTCTTTTGTCCTTTTTTTTTCTTTTTTGGTAATGTTCGTGAGGCATTCAAAACAAGACAATGGAGTGATTGTCACCTGATACCTATCAACACCAACCTCTTAATTAGTTTGTAGCACTTAAACAGATTTCAAAGGATGCTCAACAATTATTAGGTCCAGGAAGCTGGGACTTTGGAATGATTCCATGTCTAGAGTCATTTATTATTTGTTTGTTTGTTTGGGGTTTTACATCACTCTCAACATTATTTCAGTCATTTCGTGATGAGACCTACTTGTAGCAGATATAGTGCTGCCTCACTGAATTGACATGCCAACCCACCCAGTCACAGATTTACGAGGACAACGGGTTAACCCTTTAGGCATGAACCTCAGCTCATATGTGAAATTGTATCATGTATTCAATCTCGGCAGGGCCTGGGATAGAACCCACAACCTTTGGATCACCACAGAGGAACTGGTGCTAATAAGCTGGCACTCTGACCAACTGTGCCACGGCCCATAGCCTTTCATTTCTTACTATACCAGACCACTGGACAGAATCAGCTGCATTTTATCCAGTTTAGTCCAAATATATGATCCAGAGGACCTAATGTCCACAAGCTTCATTTCTCTCTTCATGGCATCAAATCAAATTATTGTATTCTGAAAAACCTCCAATGAAAACTTGATGATAGTGGTGAAAATCGCCATTTCGAATTCCAGTGAAATGATTTTGAGAATTCAGAAGGAATTTTGGTGTTCACAACAATTTCAATCAGACTTTAAATGTGCTAAATGATACATTAACATATTCAGCAAAACCCCCTATAGTAAAGAAGGGTTAATCATAATATATCAAGAAACAACCATGAAAGTAATGCAGTCTAATCTAAATTCAAGATAAATGACAAGTTACACAGGAGGATAGAAGGCTAATCTGCATGGGATCATTTTTTATAATGTGTTTCTATGGTAACCGGTAAGGCGGGTCATATAAATGCGATGGGGTTTCTTGCAATCAATGTCCTATTTGGTGATAACAGATAAGGCATTCTGGCTCGAAATTACTTCTTGATTCCTGTAAACTGCACCACAGTACATTTGAGGCTATCTTTTGAGATGAGGTGAGCAGGTGGTTATTTGTTTCTGTCATAGAGCGCCACCTATCTATGCAATATGACTTACCAAACCTCCTATAGAGGGAAACCACCTGCTTATTGATGCAGTCTGACCAAAAATCTTCTGACAATTTGTCAGCGACTCTTTTTTAATTAGTTGGCAATTTCTTGCTAATCTTCAAACCGAAGTGCTACATATCAGACTCGAGAGTGCCGGACTGCTCACAGACAAATCTACTCAAGCAATTTAGCACCGTCAATATAATCTTGCTTCTTTTATTTTCCGATTGACTGTCACTACAAAACTTGTTTCACCCTTATTAGGTAATATGGCACAGTCGCCAAATAAATTCTGCAGCAAGATGTATGAATCTGGAGAATTGGGCGTATGATTGCTTCACTCCCCACGTGGCCTCTCTCATTTGATGTTTACATTTGTCACAACCCCCTTGTGGCCCAAACCTCTTATTGGCGGCCCAGACATTGTCTTGCAGAGTGCACTTGTCATACTGGTCAAGCAGAGTGGTCAGTCTGAGGGCTCTCTGATGAATTCAACACAACGTTTGTGGAATACTCAATAGCTCACACTTTGCATTGACTGATTAACCCTTTATTCTATACCATTAAGGGTCCAATGCATTTCCTATTCATAAAATTGTCAAATTATTTCCAAATAAACAAAACAATAAATCTTTAAATAAAACTAATATTTCACACAAATTTAATGCTTACAATTGTGGACTCGTATTCCATTTCTGCCTGACAGTGTCATGCATACAAATAGGAGAATAGGTTCATTAATCTTTTTGTTTGGTTTCCTGATTTGTTATCAAAAGATTGAAATTGAATAGGCAAGCAACATTTCATGACAGTTACAGTCTGCAGGGTCTCAATAGATAGTAAATCTGACAATAGTTGGTGTTACTCCCTCTGTGGGATTATCTGGGTTTATAAGGCAGGTCAATGTTAATCCTCAGCAAGTGACAGATTGAGTGGACATCCCTCCTTATCCAAAACCAACACCTGGAGTCAAGGCAAAGTTAGGCTTGCTTTGAGTATACTACTGTATTTACTCGAAAATAGGATGACCCTGTGTATAAGAAGACCCCCCAAATTGATGTTTTATTGCTTGAAAAGGCCAATTTTCAATTACAGGACGAATCGCGTAAATACAAAGACTTAGGGATCCATCATTGGACAATATATCAATATTTCAATGGGAAGGAATACGCTTTGGTGGCACTCCGATCGTTTTCGCGCCAAAAATAAGAGCCTCTCGCCGTCACTTCCGCTTTTCAAAATGGCGACCTTGTGTTACGTAAGCATATTTAAGCATTGTTGAACTCACATTTTCTCTGACTCGTGCATAATTTACACTTATTAAATGAAGACAGACAACTGTTGAGATGTGGTAGAATATTTCTATGTTAATTACAAGACAAAGATTTTAATAATATCGCTGTTCGCCGCAAGGTGTTTATAGCACTTGATCAGCCGCCCGGAGGTGCCGTAAATCACTGTCCACAGGTTTGGGTCCTAATTTCTCGTCCTATATTTTTAATCATCTTCATTTTTTGCACATTTCATTGGCAGATAAAATTCAGACCTGGAGAATTATATCAAAATAACAAAGGCCCTCATAATACAGCAGCAAATGACCTTATCAGATGACCTTGACTTTGAGACTGATCTCTGACCTAAGAGGGTAGATTTCAGTCTGGAGCTTAAGGCATCAAAGAAATCCTTTAAACTTCACCACACCCAGAAGCTTCCTACCAATTTGGCGAGTTTCTTTAATCATTTTTTTTCCCTTTTTTTTGTGCAATTTGAGATACACAACTCCTCACGCTAATTAAAGCACACAACACAAAGCTTTCACTAATGACATTATCCCTCCACTGCTTCCCTCTCTTCACATAACAAGCTGGTGTCTGACCACCTCAGCATCACCACTACAATCAACCATCCCAGGTATCCTCAGTAAAAATGACCCGGTCAACACGCGTAATATCATCTTCTCTCAATGCTCCCCTCCACGCTTAAAGAGGGGGGTCCAGTACCCCTGAAAAGCCGTACGGTCAGTTAACCCCACCCCAGATTTTGCTCCAGCTGCTGATTGGTGCTGCTCCACACAACACAGCTACCTAACAAGTTGACCGTTGGTCAAACTGTCCACTCACAGCCCACTGGATGCTGCTGGTGGCTGGGCAGGTTGTTTGTAAACATAGGCAAGAAAGGGGATGTATCACACCACCCTGCATTATCCCCTCTGACTATCTCGGTGACAGTCCTCCTCCTTGATCTCATAAAGAGAAGGGGGAAGAACAAACGGAGAAAAGGTGAACCTTATAATTTAAAGTGTGCATATGTCATTTTTTACATGTTTAAAATTTCGGACCATTCAGAAAACATAAATTGTTACTTTCTAAAACATAAACTGTTACTTTCTAAAACATAAATTAAGCACTGAAAAGTTTATCTGAGGAGGACCGGGAAATCAGATTCTTATCTTTACACAAGTTATATAACAAGTCTCTGAAGTTGACCGCTCCCCACCCAGCTGCAGCAACATCTAGCCCATGGGAGGTATGGGGTAAAACCGCAAATATGTTGTAACATGCTGGACACATGCACTCAGCCATGTGCTTGGTATTTATAAACAAACCTAAATCCACATCTCACACACAGTGTCAACTGTCAATCAAATTCAAAATAATTTAAATCTCAGAACACTTTTATTGTTTAAAAGAGCTTTGATATCAAACATTTAGATTTCAGATTAAAATATGTTGTAGCCCTTGTGTTCATGCAGCATTGTACCAAGTACCACACATTTCTATTAGAAAGTAACAAATATATTAGAATGTATTCAATTTATACTGGCTGAGCTCTGGGTGTTTTGATGGTCAAGACCTGTTTAATAGGCTCCACCCCCTTCCTTTTATACTTGAACCCCCTCCTTTAAGGATAAGGTAAAACTGATTTGTGGGGTCCATGAACTCTAGAGTCAAACCTTACCATTTTGTATGGACCTAAAGAAAAACATAAAATAAACCCACTCATTTATCTAAGAAAATCCAAAGAATCCCCCTGGTGGCAGTTTGTAGTGCAAAACCAACTTGTGTAATGACAAAAGAGCATCACTTTGTGAGGATGAGCAAAAAGATACATGTGCTGAGAATCCTGCCTGCTTTATAAAGGCTCTAACACACTGCAGGCAAGGAAGAAAAATCTGACAATCTCCCGCCACAAAAATACCACTTCCCTTCTTGCCTCAAATGGCGTCCATCACTGCATTGTGAATCGCGGGGAGTGAGGCAGCGACATCATCTGCACCCCATAATTACCCGGCCGGGCTGGATCAAAGAACCCCGGCCAAACCAACTCATGATGAATTACACACAGGTGAACCGAATTCTCAATGGAAGAGAAAGAAACTGTCACAAGGTGTTTCCTTTGCCCCAGGGATCAAATTTTCCCCCTTTCCTACCGTACATGCCTCCCTCATCCATGTCAAAATTTCACATTTTGGCTTTCTTTCCCATATCATATTTAAGAGCATACATGTTTGAAGAACATAAAAACACTCTATTTTTTGGCTTCCATCATTTTGAAGCATTGTGATGCAGCATTCCGGCTTACTTGCAGTCTATCTAGACAGCTTTGTTTTTCACACACGTCCTCTCCCTGATATGTTAGCAATGCTTTATGTTTTCTCTATTTGCCTTCTATATGAGCATCTCATGCAGTATGTCAACCCAGAGCATAAAATATCCTGTCACCGCTCTCTAATCTCACATGGGCTCCATCTGTAAATCATTCTTTTCCCTTTCCCTAAAATAACCGTCCACATTCTCAGAGACAAGTAGCAATATCACCGCCCATATTTCCTTTGGAGAGTGGGCTGGGTAATGACGTTCCTGTTATTTTACGATCACCGTACTATCTATATTACCTCATCACCTGTATTATTCATACTTTACAAGAATAGAACCAATCCACTGCAACTTTGGTATTCATACAGGTCTCCCTATTCCCATATTGAGATCTTCTTTTTACAGGCATCAGGATTTTGTTGTCCAGTCTTTCTTTCCATATCACCATAAACTGTATGTTTTCTTACCATGTTCATGTTTTTGTATAATTTAATCAGGATTTTTTTCTAATTGTTTTTATTATTTTTTCAATGGAACATATGTATATCTAGAAAAGATAAGGGAAACTAAGCTTTTGATTATACTCATCTGCTCATTAAAATTACCTTGACAAAAAGATCTATACTGGAAAAGCAAAAGAAGTGATATTAACATTACAAATCCCTCATTTCTCACCTTTGAACAGAACACATTCAGAAATATTAATTTACAAATGATACTTTTCTCCGGGGGCAAGGATCAATCTTGTCAAATATCTAAAACTCATTGCAAAATATCACCACCAGAGGGCATAATAGGCTGATATATGTCAACCATCATCTTATTTCTTTGCTTTTGAGGAAATATTCTTCAAGAACACCCCAGTAGTTTGTGTCATAATGGCTTAATTCATTATTCCAAAAGCCTTTTGGGGATTTAAAATTTCAAAAGTTTAATTATCTTTGGAACATTAGGAGCTAATATCTGATACACATTAATACAAATTCCAAAAATCATTCTCATTAAGCACCCAAAAGGCATCTACAAAATATTTCCCACAGATGGCACTACTGTACAGTCTCAAAAGAAGAGTTTTTGGCCACTAGGTGTCACCTTTACATCAATGCGTTGCTGATTTGAACTGTGATTATAAATAAACCATGTTAAAAACAAAACTACACTATTCCAACTTTTAGGTGTCAGCCCAGTTCAGGACATTCCTCTTCCTCAATGGCTGATAAGTTTTGCCATATAAATTAACACATTTATACATGACATGTATGTATGGTACAAGTTGTGTGACTTACATGGCACTGTTCTCATGTAGAGGTTGTCACGGATGGTTTGTTGTAAGTCATGGTCCACTGAGTTCTTCTGAAAGCGAGTATTTAGGTATATGCGCAAATCTTTGGTCAGCATCGCTGTAAAAACAAAAAAGTCTCCCTTTAATAATGCTTTTTTCATATAAAAAATAAAACCAACCAAGCAACATATTTTAATTCAGAGATTTCATGCTTCCTCTGCCAATCCATTCAAACCAGTGCAAAAGGGAATGGGGGTTAAACAGTTGCAATCAAACATATATTAGGTCATGCATAAACTTGATCCAATCAGGTAATGCAAGATTGTCACATGACCATATTCTGTGTTACCAATGACATAGAGCCATCCATCAATGAAAGAGGGGCAAATTACATCATACAACATTCATGCGTGACCATATTCATTCCAGTTTTATGCATAAACTCATCTCTGTTTGGTTCCAACTGTTAAATAGCAAGGTGCTGTATTTTTAACATCTTCCCAGAAATATAATAGAGGGTCTAATATTTCAGGATCTGGCCAAATAACTTCAAAGAAACCAGAGTCACTTGCTGTATTAAGAAAGTGCTGTATTAAGAAAGTCTCTATGATCTAATGTGCAGGTTAGAAACTAAACAAATCTATATTCATTACATCATGTTTTCAGCATGATAGCATTGTTCTAGATCAAGTAGGTGTTAGAGCAAACATAAGAAAAAGAACAAATCAGATAAGTAATACTGTCTACTATTAACGGTTTAATATTGAGACCGAAATATGAATATCTCAGTCCATCTCTACCTATTTGATGTCATATTCAGTGTGATGCTACTCTTGATACTTATCTGATGTCTTATAATATCTACTGTGATGTCACTCTTGATACCTATCTGATGTCATATCCAGTGTGATGTCACTCTTGCTACCATATGACATCATATTCAGTGTGATGTCACTCTTGCTATGGTACATCATATTCAGTGTGATGTCACTATTGTAACCTATTTGAGGTCATATTCAGTGTGATGTCACTCTTGCTTCCAATTTCATGTCATATTCAGTCTGATGTCACTCTTGTTACCTATTTGAGGTCATATTCAGTGTGATGTCACTCTTGCTTCCAATTTCATGTCATATTCAGTCTGATGTCACTCTTGTTACCTATTTGAGGTCATATTCAGTGTGATGTCACTCCTGCTTCCAATTTCATGTCATATTCAGTCTGATATCACTCTTGTTACCTATTTGAGGTCATATTCAGTGTGATGTCACTCTTGCTTCCAATTTCATGTCATATTCAGTCTGATGTCACTCTTGTTACCTATTTGAGGTCATATTCAGTGTGATGTCACTCTTGCTTCCAATTTCATGTCATATTCAGTCTGATGTCACAATTGAAACCTACATGATGTCCTATTCAATGGAATGTCACTCATGCAACCCATTTGATGTCATATTCAGTTATGACAGTCTTTCTGCCTATTTAATGTCATATTCAATGTCATATTTAATGTCTTGTTCTTGCTCCATACCTGTCATATTCAATGTGATGGCACATATTATGACAAGTTGTTAAACAAAATAAATGACAATAACCAATTTATAAATAACATTTGAAAAATAAACAGCATAAAATTAATTAGATGTCAAATATTATCTATTTTGAATAATCCTTTTCACAATAATAATGAAAGAAATTACTCTGCAACATTTTATCAAATCAAATTAACAAATCGATTTCCAAATCTAGATCCTTAACAAATATATTTGCAATATATATTTCAAGTACCAATATGAACGTAATAAATAATAAATATATCAGACAAAAACACAGATCTGTGGTCTGTGTAATTTTAAGAAAAGCAACAAAATACGTAATCGAGAAATCCTTGCTCAAAACATTGGGAGTAAATCATGCATTTATCTCACTATCTAGATTCTACTGTTAATTTTGTTCTATATCCATGCAAAAATAAAATGCTTCCATTGTTGCATGGAAGGTGTGTTTGTCGCCATGTTTCTACCTGTTGTTTTGTCCATATCAGGGGAAGTGGCCGTGAACTCGGGGACTGTGTAACAGAAACATACCAGAACACAAAGTTTAGCCAACTACTAGACAGAAAACATTTATATATCATTCACATAACATTCATATCAGTTACCACGGTAACATAATCACAGTCACAAAAGTAAACATCTCATTTTTCCAGTATTATACACACATGGTCCTGAAACAATTCAATAACAAGTCTCAGGTTAAACTTCATATTAGTCACCAGAGGTCACTCCCAAATCTAATTATATTTACACACTAGGTGACAGCATTGCATTACCAACATTTATGTGCACTGAAAAACATTACCTTGGTGTGATTTGAAACATTTAATTTAATTAATAAATTTAAACATGATTAAAAGATCAACATCAAATTTCATCAGGGCCTCACAGAGAAACATGAATAGGATTCTAATATTTTCTTTCTGGATTGTTAAAGGTTGGTAAATTTTATGTTTTTTCATAACAACTTAAAACAATGTATCTTTGTGTTTTATTAGTTATAGTGTATTTATTGTGTTGTATTGGTTCACATTTTCACTCTTATTGTCTGTAAATGATGATATTTTACATGTGTATCCATTAAAAAAAAAGTGTTGCTGATTTTGTTTTGGTTTGATAACTGTTTGTGTGTCGTGTCTAGTTCATCTGTGTCGGAGAGTGCATTTCATGTTGCTGCATATCTCTCCACAAAAGTGCAGTCCTCAAATGTTCCGGCACAGACGATTCGTCATAATACTGCAGTCAGTCGGCCATTAAGTCTGTCTCTTGTATTCTGACATGGTCAACTGTCTAAAAATAAATCTGATGCATTTCATGAACAAAATAATCACAGATGACATGTATTACACTGAGGTGAAATGTCGACATATCATGACTTTGGTAAACTGGCTGAAATAACTCAAAAGAGAATGGTTGCCATACAGATCAGAATATAGAATTCCCTGACTTTTCACTCAGCAGTGAGACAATGTTATGATAAAATTCATTTAGTCAGCATTTCTGGATTATCACAGACTGAGAATTATGTTATTGTTATATTTCTATTATCAATATTTATGAGATTAAGTTTGTTATAACTTGTATAGATCTGTCCTTGTAATCATAATTATCATAAAAACTCAACATATCATGTCTATGCTCTATTTTTAATCTTCTAACCATGAAAATAGTTGTAATTGTTCTCAACATAACTATTTTTCCCTGACCAAAATTTTTAAAAATTGGTTTTCCTTGACCAAAGTCAAAATTCTGTGACATTTCCCTGATCTTGAAAAATAAAATAAAAATTCCGGACTTTTTCCTGAACTATGGACATTTTGAAAAGAGTTCACTCAAGACCGAAGGATTTACATTTCAAATCCTAACCAGTTCCTATCAAGCACATTGGAATTTGTATCAAAGCTATTTAAAACTTTACCATAAAATGAAATATTTTCAGATTGGAACATCTGTGTGTAGCTCTCATGATTCATCGATAAAGTGCCAGACATGTAAAATTAACAAATATTTTGATGAGTATATAAATATATTTACACGATATAGTACCTAGACATGCTTAACATGATAAATATTGGCAGTGCCTAACTGCTGCCATTGCAGTGTGTTTCACTACATGCGGGTAGGTGTTTGTGTGATTTGTATAGTGCTTGGAACATATCAAGACATACTACTCTATCTTCATGTTGTAGACTGTCATCAGGGGTGTGTCAACAGTATTAGTATATTAAGGCATAACCCTTTCTTATTGCTGTATCCAGCCATCGGGGTGTCACAGTGTTAGTGTGCCAAGGCACAACATTCTTCTTGCTATCAGGGGTGTCAAAGTGTTTATAAATGTATCAAGGCAAAATTCTGTACCCAGCCATCAGGGGTCAAAGTGCTATGTCAGATTGTCTCAAGGCATAATGCCGTACCTAGCCACCAGGGGTGTCACAGTGTTTATGTATCAAGGCATAATGCTACCCAGCCACCAGGGGTGTCACAGTGTTTATGTATCAAGGCATAATGCCGTACCTAGCCACCAGGGGTGTCACATTGTTTATGTATCAAGGCATAATGCCGTACCTAGCCACCAGGGGTGTCACAATGTTTATGTATCAAGGCATTATGCTGTTTCCGGCCACCAGGGATGTCACAGTGTTTATGTATCAAGGCATAATGCCGTACCTAGCCACCAGGGATGTCACAGTGTTTATGTTTCAAGGCATTATGCTGTTTCAGGCCACCAGGGATGTCACAGTGTTTATGTATCAAGGCATTATGCTGTTTCCGGCCACCAGGGGTGTCAGTGTTCTGCAATACAGTCAGCACCATTTGTCAGGCCTGACCCTGCATTAACTGCGCTGACATTCCACTTTATTGAGGCCAGCCTCGGCTTCCATTCACCGTCACTCCTCATCCCAGATTGCTGGCATCATTCTCGCCAGCCAGGTGACGGGATCATCTAGGGTATATTTGGCAAGGTAACGTTGTAGTACTGTACCAGTAGTAAACAGGAGAGTGGACGTGAGAATGGGTTGCCATGGTGATGACAGACAGTTTGCCCACTCCCAGAAGACAAGAAACAACCTATCAGCTGTTCCCGCAACAAATCTAAACAGTCCAGTCCAAAACTCTACTGAATCACAAAGGTGAAGTCAAGGAAAATATTTTGTTGACTTCATGAGGTCAATCCTAGCTTGTACTCACTGGTTATTATTTTGCTATGGATGGATGACCTTATCTGTTTACTTAAACATATGATCTTACAAATGTTTTGATCACACTTGTAAGTCATCAAGTCCACCAAAGCCTCCATACATCACAAGGTTGTGTGTAGACATTTAATTCATGCACTAAACTAAAACATGATGCCTTTTGACATCAAATTAACATTATAAATGATTCTTTCTTGAAAAATCCAACTTTCTTAACATTGTTCCATATGTATTTCTTTTGTTCACATCAAACATTTTGAAACACAGAATGTCAATGCAACAGATCCCTTTCCCAAATGAAAAGGGTTAACCAGCAAATTAACCCTGCCCCTCAGAGGTCAGACGACCCAAATTCTGAGAACGGATTTGACCTGAGAATGAGGATACTGTCTGAATTGCAAAGGTCTCAGCTATTCTGGTCTGCAATTTCCCATACCACAACAAAGGGCACTCTTTGACTGTTTACATATATCAAGCCCCATCCCTCCCCGACTACAGCCGCCACACACAAGTCTCACTCAGGTCTCTTATCTTAGCAATTTGTTATAGAATGCATCACTAATATACCACTCACACTCCACACAGTACCATACAACTCATCACCACAACCTATTCACTTTTTTCATAGCTTTCTATTCCAGAGGAGACCTTGGTCCATTTCTCCAGGCTTATCATGTTAAGGAGTCTGGTGATCTATGGAGACTTGTCAGTCGAACATCTTAACACTTCTTAGATCTCAAATCACAGGATTTTTGTGATCAATGTCCACATTTATTATACAAAGTCGACATGAAATCTATCATGCTTACCCATGCATGTGATCACCATTACAAAATATTATCAGCCACAAATGTAATTTGGTTTTGAATCCAAATCAACCTTAATTTACTCATCAACACGACCAGCTTAATGAAATTAAACTCTTTCTCTCGGGACTATTTTAATCTCTTTCATGTGTTTAAATAACATTAATTAGTTCAATTTAAAATAATAAATCAATACACTTTGAGCATGTAAGAAAAAAATAGAAAAGCAAAAAGCTAAATAATTGAATTGCATTCTGTTCCAAAGATCACAGACATTGAGTTGATATCGGAGGTGGGTGGGATCATGTGGTGGGCTAGTGCATGTAATCCTGACTCCCATACAAGCTACCAACCCAAACATCTCGGTGTTCCATGCTGTGTTTACATGCAGTACTCTGCTCTCACCTTTATCTACCTACAGTGGCCAATGACCCCCTCCCAGGACCCCAGAGTTTACCAACCAACCTATATAGAACATGCAGGATTTAATTTATAATCTACTTCAGGGTAGTCTCAGACTGTAATATTTACTACAGCCAAGTTTTATATTATCCATTATTACAATGCACTGACTTGGGAGCAATGCTTGTCCACAGAAGACCAGTAAATTTTTTGATGAAGCATGGACTGATTATCATGCATGACTTTGATGAATATGCATGACATCACGCCAAATATGGAAGTGGGAAATGATGCTGCTACTTATAACACAGAGGCAGCAACCACAAAAAAACTAAAAGCAAACTAATATCAGTAAAGCTTCTCAGATTCAACAAAATATTCACATTATCAAAATTGATATTGTGGCCTGGAAATTTTTTTTTTTTCGGTTCTGGGGAAATCATTTCAGACAGGAGATAAATCTGTTGAGGTGTGTCTCTGGCAGTGGTCATCAGTTTGCTGACCAGTCTGCCAGTGTTTGATATATGGCAGCTTACCTGTACAATGAGAGGGATCTGCTAAGCTCAGTCCCTCATGGCCAGGGTGCCCATTAACCATTCACCTCTCAGTATGTCAACAGAGATGTTGACCACACATGGGCGTTCAGATTCACTTATCCCTTTGTAGTTCTGGATTCTACACCAGATGGCAGTAGAAGCAGACATAATATCCTGCTTTATGTGTCCCTGTTGTGCACACCATGTGTGTTCTGCAGGATGCTAGTGTGATTCTCACCATTTAACCCTGCTAAACTACAGCAATATACTTGCTGATGGAATTTTGATTTGAGAATACTTGGACCATTTGTTATGATGCAAAAATAATAAATAATAAATCTGTCCACAAGCTTCTTATGACCCTATTCTCATTCTTTAATGTATCAAAACAAAGTGATCAATGATAATAGGTTCTCATGCCAAGTGAATCAAGGTTCAGAAGGAATTAAATTTGATCTGTCATGAAAAGGTTTCAAGCACCTTAAACATCTTATAGCCAATCTGTCAAATTCAACCCTTTTTTAAATTTTGAAGTGCATTTTTGCATGATAATAAATACGCAGCTCTAAATACAGTATGTTTAAGAATAAGATCAGTATATCATTTTTTATGTTAACATGTGAGCTAATAGATGTTTGGTCCTGTTCAAAGAGCTCAGCATCTTTGGCAGCCAGCCTCCCTGGCACTGCCAAGGACAACAGGCTCAACTAATCGACAATACAACCTGAACTAATGGATGAGGCATTAATATCTGCTGGGGGGTCAAAGGTCAGATGGGGGATAATAAAAAATAAAAGAAATTCCTCACTTTGAATAAAATATATAACATTCATAGACTGTATAGTTTCTTATACCAAGGGTTAATTATTTCAGAATATAATTCCTCTCTTCACGTGACTGCCGGATATCCTACACATCCACCCACACTTCCCATGGAAGTATTGAAGATAAGAAGTGTCTGCAGATGGAGGACAACCACTGTCTGCAGCAAATGTTGGT
The DNA here is from genome assembly GCA_949316495.1 of Amphiduros pacificus. Classification (NCBI taxonomy): domain Eukaryota; kingdom Metazoa; phylum Annelida; class Polychaeta; order Phyllodocida; family Hesionidae; genus Amphiduros; species Amphiduros pacificus. The sequence continues at coordinate 24,811,064 of OX439009.1, read as the reverse complement.
ATCATGTTTTGCTGACCAGACATAAACACTCTTTGTGAGCATTAGTCAGGTGAAATCAGTCAAGACAATTATGCCAATTTATGCAAACTTCCTTACAAATGTGATGTTGTCTACCAAAGTTATCTGTTGAGCAAAGCATTGTTTTGATGACACATAAACGTGGTTTGACCTTAAAGTAGTATATTACTCTAAGGTTTGACTGAGCTTCAGCCACCTCCCTCATAGAATGGACATCAGTGTTTGGCTCCCAATACTTTTTTCACAGAAACTTCCATGTCAATCTGACCTGGTTGAAAGCAATCTTGGATCTAGTGAATATGTATGACATCATTACAATAATTGTCCAGATTTTCCTTGAAACCAGCCACATGCTAATGTAAATATTAGACCTCTGTTTTAACCACATCCCAAAAGACACCTAGATTCATAATGCATTCTATTTTGAAATTTGTCCACACACACAAATGCATCAATTATAGCCAAGGGAGATATCCCAGGTAGGCCTCAATATACAGACCCCCCTGGATGTCCCCTAAACATGATGTGTGGGAGAAGTCTATCATCCCACTTACATGCCAATATGTTCTTTGGGTCTTTTTGGTCTTTTTTGGGGGAGAATCATCATTAGGACCAGATGTTCTTGTTCAGAAGTGTTCACATGTTTGACTGCCAACCACCTGAGGACCCCAGCCAAGCACATTCTGCAGCCCACCCCAATCCCAAAGTGCCTCATTTGTTACAAAGAAACATGTTAAACAGTTAACAGAGTTGGAGTCAACAATTGTGTGGTAACACATAAATCAAAACCAAGTTCATTGTCCTTTCTATGTCAAATGATTTCATAAGTTACAAGACCTAAATAAAACCAAAGATGCTTACTTCTGATTTCATATTTAACCTAAGCCCAAAGCAAGCCATTTAAGGCAAAAACTCAAACTCTCAGTAATAATTTCATACAAATAGTATCCATATCACAATTCTCAATACATTTGATCATGTTAAAATCTATACACCAGGTCCAGACACTAAGTTTGATATTTTTCCCATAAGTTACAGAGCATCAAACACTGGAACCTTGCAAGGGCAACTTATTCTGCACAGCAACTCAAGGGAAAGTGTGACTGCACAAAAATAAAAATAAATTCTTTTCAGAGGATAATTTACTGATAGATTTATAGAGCTTCATCTTGTTTACAACCCTGCATTATTTACACATGTCTGACAAAATAAGTGCTTACTACCCCAGCTAACTGGGACGAGGCGATATGTGTTCTACATGAGGTTTCAGTGGTGAAAAATGCCAACACACCATAAAGGTGCCGACCCCGTCAGTTCCTATTCTCTTGCTCCTCCCAGGGAGCCCCCGTCTGTGCCTCACTTCTCCATCAATCCCTCCCTTCAGATCCCCATATCCTGGACTCTTTATGATGGCTGTCCATACCTTGGAGTCTCCTCAGGCTGCCCTGGTAGCAAGTACCCTGGAGCTCCCTGCCTGGGTATGTGTGCTGCCCTGGAAGTACTAAGGAACTCCAAGCCTGGGAATGTGTGCTGCCCTGGAAGTACTAAGGAACTCCAAGCCTGGGAATGTGTGCTGCCCTGGAAGTACCCTGGGGCTCCCTGCCTGGGTATGTGTGCTGCCCTGGAAGTACTAAGGAACTCCAAGCCTGGGAATGTGTGCTGCCCTGGAAGTACCCTGGGGCTCCAAGCCTGGGAATGTGTGCTGCCCTGGTAGTACCCTGGGGCTCCAAGCCTGGGAATGTGTGCTGCCCTGGAAGTACCCTGGGGCTCCAAGCCTGGGAATGTGTGCTGCCCTGGAAGTACCCTGGGGCTCCTACCCTGGCAGTAACCTGGATATCCTTATTTTCACACACATTGATATCCAGGTTTCTTTGTTTTTACAATCATACTCTATAGAGTTTGGACCGTTGATGGAATGTTATGTCCTGGATATTGCTCTGTCAGATAATATTTACTATTTACATCTACCATCACTGGATTCCAGACATATTCATGACCGGAGTTTCAGCCTCCCACAAGGACCTTTGCTAAACCCATAGAGTCGTTCCAAGAGCATGATGAGTGAGATAGCCCCAGCCTTGATGTATGCTCAAAGGACCCAAATGTGGAAATAAACATAAATATGTGATGCCAAACATGACTGTAGCCTGGTCCCCCAAAACCTTTGATATTCACTTTTATACATGACAACATAGATTTTGGTACTTTTGAACAAGGAACCAGCTCCACTATAACTAGCAGTTGGTAGAGGTATAGCATCTGTGCCTTTGATGGTTGAATGAGTGGAGGACGGGAGGTGGTGGGTTCGGGAGGTGGTGGGTTCGACTCCCGCTGTTCGCAGTGTTACTTTCACACTGGTTGAAAGGCTTGAAAGTTGACCTGATATGGCCATTTCACATGGCCATTTCACAATTTTTGTACATGACAATCTAAGTAACCCTGCTATGCACATGCAGCAGACAGGTATCTGTAGTGAATATTTATGTATAAACAGAGCCACAGGTAGGCTGTATAGTAGTGGGCCCTCTAGTCACTCAGTAAAATAGTCACCTTTGATCATGGCTACTGACAAGCCATATTGCATGACAAACCCAGACTCCGCTCACTAAACACATTCCTCAAGAAAACTTCCACGCACACTATCAGTTTACATAAAAGGTTTTTTTTTATCATGTCTATTCTAATTGGTTTTTCATCATGTTTATTGCCTGCTTGGTCTACCTTAAAAAGATTCAGGCATTACTTTCATACAGCTCAAATAAAGTATGTTTAAAAAAAAAGACCATGTTTCAGAAGAACAAATCATGCAGCTTTTCTATTTGATTACAAAAAATGTATTCTTCAGTTGTATTGAAATCTAAAATATATAAAAATGTCTTAATTTCACACATCATTTTACATGGCAGCCTAAATATGAAGCACTTACAGACACAAACAGAAGCTAGGCTGTAATGCTATTGAGAAAAGGCAGCTCAAGATGAAGTTTCTGATTCACCTTAGAGAATTCAATGGTAATTTTTGCCTTGTACCTGTTGGCATCCATCCCACAATGAGAACAACTAAATTGGCAGGATCCTGACAAGGAATATCATCATTTCTCTATGCCTGTCTCTTTCACATTTTTGCACCGTTATATCTGAAAACTGTATCATGGCAAGCAAGAATCTATTAACATTTTCGGTGACAATCTAATCTAATGTGGAGCGTCATTTTAAAACAAATTCTTTGGTCTTGACAGAAGGCCATGCATTTAATTCAAACGCTTGAATTATCCCCACATAAAAAACCTTCAATATGAGATCAGATGCAATTGAGTGCCACTCAGCTTTCCACTCTTGTCAGCTTCCGCAGCAGTAACATTTTCTCTCTCTAATTTGTGGCAGGAGTTTATATTCAGTTATGCATGTTAACGCACCGACAGCTGATCGCCTCATGCAAGCAGCCAATTACGGTGTTTTTTTCCTGGTCCCTAGCAATGAATGTGGTGCCGTTTCATTTTGGTCAATATCCAAAAGAGCCTGCACTCAATGAAATGTACCTGAGATTCCTTGAGAATAATCAAATATTGTGTACATGACTCTGATTGCTTGGTCCAGAGATCAGATTTTTTTAATCATACTTATTCAATGTGCAGAACCTGCAAGTTAATTTTCCAAAAAATATAGGAGATGAGGGTAATGCTTTCAAATTTACCTTCAATGTTTTTATTTGTCTAATTCCTTGATATATTTTGTTGATTCATAAACTGAAATAAACATTTTTGTGTTTAGATAACAACTGGCTAGATAACACAACAGGTGAAAGAATTATAAATTGGTAATTTTGGGTGCAGCATATTGGTGACAGTGACATTTACCAAAGTTGCCATTTGTTATTCACCCTAAACCTTCTGCAAAGGCCTGACTCCTGTCCTCTCACACTTCCCATATTAACCTATCATACAAGGGTAGACAGGTAAATCAAATAATCTTACACCTGAGTAGAAATAATACTTGAATCAGCCACTTCTTATGCAAGGGTAGAAACAATGCCGGAATCAAGCAGCCATCTCCAATACAAGGGTTAGAAACAATGCAGGAACCAAGCAGCCATCTCCAATACAAGGGTAGAAACAATGCAGGAATCAAGCAGCCATCTCCAATACAAGGGTAGAAACAATGCAGGAATCAAGCAGCCATCTCCAATACAAGGGTAGAAACAATGCAGGAATCAAGCAGCCATCTCCAATACAAGGGTAGAAACAATGCAGGAATCGAGCAGCCATCTCCAATACAAGGGTAGAAACAATGGTAGAAAAGGGTAGAAACAATGCAGGAATCAAGCAGTCATCTCCAATACAAGGGTAGAAACAATGCAGGAATCAAGCAGCCATCTCCAATACAAGGGTAGAAACAATGCAGGAATCGAGCAGCCATCTCCAATACAAGGGTAGAAACAATGCAGGAACCAAGCAGCCATCTCCAATACAAGGGTAGAAACAATGCAGGAACCAAGCAGCCATCTCCAATACAAGGGTAGAAACAATGCAGGAATCAAGCAGCCATCTCCAATACAAGGGTAGAAACAATGCAGGAATCAAGCAGCCATCTCCAATACAAGGGTAGAAACAATGCAGGAATCAAGCAGCCATCTCCAATACAAGGGTAGAAACAATGCAGGAATCAAGCAGCCATCTCCAATACAAGGGTAGAAACAATGCAGGAATCAAGCAGCCATCTCCAATACAAGGGTAGAAACAATGCAGGAATCAAGCAGCCATCTCCAATACAAGGGTAGAAACAATGCAGGAATCAAGCAGCCATCTCCAATACAAGGGTAGAAACAATGCAGGAATCGAGCAGCCATCTCCAATACAAGGGTAGAAACAATGCAGGAATCAAGCAGCCATCTCCAATACAAGGGTAGAAACAATGCAGGAATCAAGCAGCCATCTCCAATACAAGGGTAGAAACAATGCAGGAATCGAGCAGCCATCTCCAATATAAGGGTAGAAACAATGCAGGAATCGAGCAGCCATCTCCAATACAAGGGTAGAAACAATGCAGGAATCGAGCAGCCATCTCCAATACAAGGATAGAAACAATGCAGGAATCAAGCAGCCATCTCCAATACAAGGGTAGAAACAATGCCAGTATCAGCCACCTCCTCATAACTTCATGTATAATATATATGCCAGCCCATTTAGCCTTCAGAGAGCACACATTCTAGGAGCTCAGAATACACACGCGGGCCACTGTTGCCCAGGTATGATTTTCAGATGCTTTTACTGGTAAGTGCAGTTTGTCTCCAAAGACAAAAGATGGAGATGGACCAATCAATTTCTCTTGATTAAGGAATCTAGGGAACAACTTTTCACATCTGTCATGTTAACATTATAAACATTTACACAAAATGTCCAGAAGCACTTAAGCTGTCTACAAGCATATAAAAAAATATCTGGGAATCGGTTTTTTAAACCTCATCAAAATGAACAAAAAAATGATATACTGAGGACTGGCACCCTCCAGACAGCTGTGAGCTGAAATGTGAGGTGTGAACGACAAGGCATAGGTGAGGTGTAGGGTTGGTGTTGATTCAGGTGTATATCACAATCTGGGGGCCTATATTGATACAGGAACCCATCTGCACAGGTGTGAACACCACAAAATAAACACAATCACACGGCCCTATTCAAGCGCCATCTTGATCCACTTTTGCCAAGTAAATACTTCTGTTCTGCACACTTAAGTGAGTTAAATGGGCTTGCCCTGTGAATGCTCAGTTTGCAAGTACCAGATGGTTTTTTCCTTTAATATGATCTAGACCTTTACTGTCAGAGAAATACCGGTAAATCAAGCATGAGGTCAGTTATCTATCCAAATCATAATGACACTAAGTAACCAGATTGCATGAGATCTTTTATAATTTCAGATCATGATATCACTTTCGGAACAAAAATGTATGAGGTCAGTTAATTACCAATCAGGAAAACCCAAATGAACAAGCAAACATGAGGTCATGTAAAATTGGAGATCAGGCCAACACTAAGGAACCAGATTGCATGAGGTCAGCTATATTACAGATCATTATGTCACTAAGGAACCATCGAGTCAGAAGTCAGTAATACTTCCAGACAATGATATGGTCCTGAGTTGTTGTTTCCATTGAGATAACTCTTGAGATAAGTGTGTGGCACTTATAATAAGTAACAGTGCAACCGAAAGGGGTCAGTGATTACTAGATGTCAACTTGGATAGATCTGTAATTATCATTATTATCATCATTACTATCATTCTGGGTATAACAGGAAATGTGATATGGAATGTGATATGCTCATTTCATTAAGGCTAATTAATGGTAATTTTTTTACCAGTAATAATCCATTCATTTTCACAAAAATCAATGCTAATTACTCAATTCCAGATTCCTGATGGCCAAATAACGAGATCACATCTTCCTGAATTAGCCTTTTTGGACAGGATTTGTAATTGTCCTGTATCTATGTGATGTGAGCATGATGCATGTAGCTGGGACTGAGGTGAGTGGCCAGACCACCGCTCCTAACAAGCTGTCTGGTCCCCTGATATAAACAACAAATGAGAACAATATGAATCATTTAGAGAGGTTTTTTTCTTCATTAAATCTTATAACAAGATTGGAGCCGTGAGCGAGATCATCAATCAGCTCAGATTTGATCCAGCACAAACTGACTGCAGACATGGTGACAGATCCACGGATGTTTGCAACCTCCCTGTGGTACTGTGCCATGGAGACTTGATACCATTTGATATTTTTGCTTACTATCTGCAACCTCCCTGTGATACTGCACCATGGATGACTTGATACCAGTTGACAATTTTGCTTACTATCTGCAACCTCCCTGTGATATTGCACCATGGATGACTTGACACCAGTTGACAATTTTGCTTACTATCTGCAACCTCCCTGTGGTACTGCACCATGGATGACTTAATACCAGATGATAATTTTGCTTACTATCTGCAACCTCCCTGTGATACTGCACAATAGATGATTTGATACCAGTTGACAATTTTGCCTATTATCAGCAACTTCCATGTGATACTACACCATGATCTTGACATTTTGATCTTCACCTACCCTGACCTGATTGATAAAGGAAGTCAATGTAAGGGATTGTAAAGCAAACAAATTGGTTCCAGATCATGCGATATAAATGAAATGTGAACTTCCTCCTATTCACAGACACTGGTATCTTTTTCTGGATCTAAACCAAATTGTACAAGGTAAGGTCATTGCACCAAGATCATTGCACCAAGGTCAAGGGTCAAATTGACATGATGCTGTAAAGCTGTTATTTGCACAATTTCATCTTTATTTGGTGCAGCCTCACATGACGATGGTGAATTGGCATGCAGTCTGCTTAATCTTATCGCAACATCTCATTTCCCGTGGTTTTCATCTTTTCAACAGTTTAAAATTGAATCTTTGTTCATCTTTCAACTTTTGAAATCAAAAAGATCCTTATTAGTTGAAGTAAATTCACCCATCTCATCTTAATGTCACAGGCTTAACAACTAATCAAAGACATCTTCATCCTCTATTGAGTCTAATGTCTTCATATTTCATCATTCTGGTTAGAAACACCGCATTCTGTCCAGAATGGCTGGTGTCTGACTCTATTTTGCAACATAAGTCCTGATTATGTTTTCATGTGTGTTTTTCATTTTTTTTTCTTTTGGAGGGGGAAAATAACTTGTGATAAACAAATATGTTGGCCAAAGGCCTCAGAGCTGTGCTGACCATTGCCTGTTTGTAAGGTTTGTGAAAATTACCTGAAAACGCCTGCATACTGGTTTACATCTAGTAATTTTGAGTATTTACCCAGCTTTTCAGGTTAGGGATAGTCCATGTGGAAAATGAATGTATCTAATGTACCAACTGACTCTGCCATCCCCACATTGCCTTTCTCCATGAGTCTCAAAGGCTATATTTGAGATGAGCAGAATGTGGCACTGGATGTTCCAGGAGTCAATGTATACACGTGAGTCTGTGCAATTCAATTTACTGACTGCTCAGGTATATTCTATTAAATCATATTTTTTGGAATAAAAATCAATGCATAATGGAAAATAAACAGGATTCATTTCCTAAAATATAACATCTTAGCTATGAGCAGTTAAGAAATCCACCCAGGGGTTACAGAGAGATCACATTTGAACGACAGAGAGAATGACAGATAAAAACATTCTACCTTTTTACTGAATGACCTCTGTTGTCAAAGTCAGCAAAGCTAAAAAATGAAATTCTGTGCTCAGGCAACAGTTAAAGCTGTAAAATGACCAAGGTAGGTCAGAGGAATTTCAGCAGTATACCAGGGATTGGATCACAAACTGGTAATTACTTCATCAATATTTGCAAACCTCACCAATTGTCATACCTGTGTGAGCGTGCTGGTGGCCAGGTGCTAATCACAGGTGCTAATCCCACTAATTGTTGCCAAATAAACCATCTCTGATCTCCGTATCAATAAGCAGGATAACTGCTCTCAGCACTGTGTACCAGATCAATAACCAACCCATGGATGCTTCCATCGCTAGCACCACAGGTCTGCACGAGATCAATTATATCACTCAGGTCAATTTAATAGAATCAATTTGTTAATTAATATATATCATTAAGACATTGGTTATCATATACTCATTTAATTGGGAATTAATGTGACATGTAACAAGGATGAGCAGAAATAACTTGAAACATGATTATGTCAATTCCTAATTCCATGTCAATGCCTTCCATACTTTGTGAACTTTTTAATGTACTGCTCTGCACACATGAACTGGGATAGTTTTCAAAGTATTACCATTTTTCCCTGTACTGGAATTTCCAAAGATATATAAAAACATATATTTTCCTCATTCCATTGGCTCCAGCACTCAGTAATACAAGCTGCTTAATCAAATGAGTTGGACCCACACACTTTTGTCTGACACTTATCATGCATATATATGAATATTAATGACAAGCAGGGCCGGGGAGTGAAGCTCAGTTGAATTCCTAAGTTGGTAAAAGAGCACACATATCAGCCCGGTCAGCACTGATACAATGCCACTGCAGTCAATTCTGACATTTTTATTGGGAATGTTGCATCAAACATATGCAGGTAAATCTTCTATGGAAGGAAAGACATACAGAAAACCACCCGACATTTGACTTGTATGACCCGCAGTTGCCACAGATGACTGCGCTCAAGTCAAGCATGACTCGGGAACTACATTTTTGTGGTATTTACGTGGCTGCCACATTTCTGTGGTATCTACGTGACAGCCACATTTTTGTGGCATAAGCACTACACTATGATTATTATATAATGGACATCAGCCCCATTTACACTCATACTAAACCTGCATAGTACTTTTCACCACAAATAATTTAGAAGTCAAGAGCCAAAAATGCAAACAATCCCACACAAAATTTGGCCACCTGCATCTCCAGTGATTGCATTTTTTATGACCTTTCAACATTATAAACTGTAATTAAACTTCCTTAAATTTAAATGTTTTCAAGATGTTTTCATTTTCCACACTGCACAATATTAGCAAGTTGTTGCATCATCTTTCCTTCAACTTTCAGGAATCCAAACACCCAACAAAATGGTGTCCTATTACTGCTGAGGAAATCACCATTTTCTGATTATATTGACAGCTTTATATTTCATGCAGCTATTAGAGCACCTAACAAACAATGCCAGTGTTAACATTGACAGAATATGAGAGAGCATGAGTGATATCCTGCAGCACAATAATACTCACAAAGGAACCACACCCCCTGGGAAACAACTCACCCTGGGAAGAGGGCGCCACTGGCCATCACACACAATCAGCCTCTGTGGAGTTAATATATCAGTGAGTAAATATTGCAATTATGTGGGCTACACCTGGATTGTTTTTTGTTTTTTGGGGGTTTTTTTTTTGGGGGGGGGGGGGCTGTAGAAAGATATGAACTTTATAATCTTTTATTGTATTCCTGTCATTGCAGTCAGGAATTATTTTGTCAACACATTTCAGAGCCTCAGTGAGGAATCAAACAGGGTGACACCAACCAGGTAGGGTACCTGTCAATCAAGCCTGGCCAGCACCACGATGACACCACCCACGTAGGGTAACTGTCAATCAAGCCAAACAGGCACCAAAGACATCAACAAGGTCGGGTACCTGTCAATCAAGCCTCAATGGATTCAGGCATACCCCTGACTGTATACTCAATACCAACAAAGGGAACTTCACATACATTGTAAATGATGATGTTGGTGCCTATCATCAAATTTGCTATCATGCTTTACATCTCAAAAAATAAAAAAAAGACCTGCTGAAGACCTTTTATCTACTCTTCCTCTCCCGTTGCTCATAACTAAGCACTCCACGTCTCTCAAATAAAACAAGTAAATAAATAAAAGAGATGACTCGTGTTTCCAGGGTGCACTGTAATATGATTTTACAAACTAGCCTACTCAAAAATGCTGAACTCAAAAGTCCTCCTAGACTCTGTAGCATGGATGTGAGTGAGGGAGTTAAACACGTTAAGTTGATGATACAACTGAGTGAGAGAGAGGGAAGGAATGAGAGAGGAATGGAGGTTATCTTATGTCTGGATCAGCCTGGCAGAGCTGGCGTCTCATTATCTACACCAGACAATGATGACACCCTCCCATCTCACTTATGTAACCAAAATATATCCATATGTTCAATCCAGGCCAAGCATAGATAACATTTAGAAACATCTGTACAAAATTGGAATGTCAGGCTTTTGAAAAATATATAAACAATCTGAGTGGTGATTTAAAAAAAATCAAGCTCAAGAAAGCTTAATATGATAGGAAACCAAAAGAAAATGAGGAGCAAAATTTACAATAAATCTGTTTGAAAAAATCTTGCAAGCCCAGCCTACAATTTTCCAATTCTTACCCAAAATGCTTGGTCATACACTACAATTTAGACTGCCATCAAGTGGTAGAATAGCCTAAAAATGGCCACCAAAATTATGAAATGGGGCAAAAATGCAGTGATGGTCCATAGGCTTTCAGCCTTTTGATTTGAAACCTCAATCATCCAGCCATGAAGACAAGCGAGAGTGAATATATATATATATATATATATATATATATGTTATAAGGTAAGTCCTTAGAGTATCCTGACAGCAGGAATATTGTCATCCATATACTCCTGAGACTGTGCAGCTTTTATGGTGCCAAACTTAATATTAAATTGCAAAAATTGGATTCTGAATCATTCAGGACAAAAAACTAAAAATGTAATGAATAAATTAATGATTTACCAAAAAAGTCAATGTCACAAAACCAATTACAGCTACAATGATTGGGATGTGTGAAAAGTTGAGAGATTGCAGAGATTGACAGAATCATCCTCGCTCAGAGCTATCACAGAGCTATCACCAATATTCCTTCCCACAAATTGTCTCTTTTTGACTGATTTTCAAACTTATGTTCATTTAATTTACAGATATTTCCTCAAACACAAGACGCTGGAAACCCAATGCTTTTTTAGAAGTGTTAAGTAAACACTGCAGAGTTGTAGATATCCCATCCGACACCAGGAATGCCAGCAGATATAAATTGTGCTCATTTAGGACGCAAATATTTGCCTCCACAGACGCCACCAGGTTCAACAGCTATCAGTTGGGACCATACATTGCCTTGGTCATGCAGAAATGTGACTATATAAGGTCACACTTCATGCATAACACACATCCAAATTAACTTATTTAATGACAAGTAGGCTACAGTGCCAAAATGACATATATCAGGTAAATTTGGTAATAGAAAACCCAATTTTAAGGGAAACATGTAAATTTGTGACCCTTATGGCAAAAACTTAATAGACTGAGATTGGCTATAATAGCTCAATTGGTAGAGCATTTGACTTGGAACCCATGGATTCCCAGTTCCCTGAGATATATGTGAAACTTCCAACCTGATATCAAGCTCTTACTGAGGATCATGTGTGACCTTATAGGGTCACATTTATGTGTGACCAAATAGATATTCAACTATCAGATACTGATACACCAAAATTCAATATGGTAAATAAAACCATATTGTGTTTTTTTTTTCCATCGAATATTTACTCTGTTGTCTTCTTAAAACTGTTTATCCTTTATGAAATATAATATCTGAGACAGCCAGCCAGCCCCTCCAGGGTGTAAAGAAGATGCCCCTGTTGGCAAGTTGAGGATGCAGGGGATCGGCTGACCCACTCACAATACTCCCTCCTCAGGCTTCACATACTCACTGGGTCTATTTCCCTGCTCATGAAGACTTCACAGTTCACACCTTGATTACATCCATTCACCAATGACAAATATCAGCTTCAAGCTATATTTCATTTTTTTATTTATTTTGTCTTTTCTGCCCATGCTTGTGTCTACTGATTTACTTGTGATTTATTTCAAAATAAAACTTGATTTAAAGCTGCGTACATACATCATGTGTATGTGTCTTCACACTCTGTTCTAGGGATTCAGACTGTTTGAAGTGTGAGGATATACAATCATGACCCTGACTGTGGAGTGAGTGTCAAGTGGCGGGCTCTCACATGTGTTTACACCCCCAGCTTTTCTATCTGCCATATTTTCACCTTTTCCATCTGTCATAGGCCAAGCAACTTTCATTGACAGGAAACCTGTTAGCAGATCATTTAGTTATTTTTTTCTCTTGAAAACATGAGCAATTTTCTGTGTGTGGTAAAAGAAATGAGTGATTGATTTCCCTTTCTCTGAATGACGCTCACCAGCTCTATATATCTCAAAATCTTTCATACTCCTGTCTTGTGTTCAAATAGAAAACCATTTAAAATAGAGCTGCAACCAATTATGATAGTTTTCAAAGTTGATTTAGATTCCTTCGACATGCAAACCAACACAATCTCATAGAAGTAAAGTCTGTAAGAATTACAAGTGCTTTACATCAATTAACTATTTTTGTGAACAAACAAATAAAAACTTATCACCAAGAAATTCAACCATTCACCAATTGGATAATTCCTTTACTCAATGTGTCTTTCTGCTACAAAATTAGGATGTAAGTAGAAGATATATATCGACTGATTCACAAAAATGGATAAAATACTTCAAGCAGGAAATGTCTAATGCAGTTACCTTGTTAATATTCTAAACTGTCCTGTTTTTTTTTTAAATGTTTCCCAGCTAGTTTGTGATAACAACTGAATCAAACAAGGCTTATTTTCTCAAAGTTTAAGATTCTCCTGGTTAATAATTCAAATAATGTTTGGCTGAGCAGTAGATGTAGCGGGGCCATGACACGAGACTACATCGACAGGAGATTAAATATCCAAGCCTGGACACAGGGCTAGATTCTCCATCAAGTTCTCTCTGCCAACAAGTACAAACAATGCCCTGACCAAGAATGGCTATTCACAAAATAGACATCAACTCCGTGAGTTATTGCCGCGGATACCAGCAGTGGCGCTATTAGGTTGCTTGACAAATTTCTTAGTCAATAATTGGACATAAATCTCTCGAGACCAGTCCAGTCAAAACCACTCCACCATCATGTATTTTTTGAAAGCATGGTGTCCAAACACTCTTAGCATTTGACCTCCAAAATTTTACCCCCCACAAAGGATGTTTGATAGGTTTAACTTTTCAATTAACTTGAAAATTGAAATTTATGTTCACTATTACCATGTTTTATTTGCCCACTGACACCTCAGAGGTGGACTTCTGTGGTCAAGTTTCATTTGGTTGTTTTTTTTTCCTGTGATCAAATATTCATTTGGTTCATGAATAACCAAATTTACTTGGTCTCACTTTAAACTACAAAACTGTTGCTGACCGTGACCAAATAGAGTCACAGGATGGCAGTCGGTGACCTTAATGAAACAAATAAATGAATGCATGACCAAATAGATGCGTGGCTACAACTGGTCGTCAGCACAGGATGTTACTGACTGTGAATGTGGGCTTTCCAGGAAGGTCTTCCAGCTGGAGGACTTGCTTGTTCTCCACTCTCACATGTTCGTGTGTTGTCTATAAATAACGTCCCACCACTCACAATGCAAATCAAGCTGCAATCGTGGCAGACATTTTCCGCTGTCACAAATCAAGTATTTTAAATCTGAATTTCAAATCTGAGGAAACAATCAGGAGTGGCAGCTATAATTACTCTGCATCGAGTAAGATTCTCCCGTTTGCCGTTTTTATCCCCTCTTTAATTCTGGCCCCGAGATTGCGAGGCGTCTGTGACAGTGTCTGATGTCCTGATAAGCACAAGAAGAGGAGAGAAAGCACAAGAAGAGGAGAGAAAGCGTTGGCCAGGTGAAGTGGCTGGCTTCTCCTGCCTCCACAGACCTGGACCTGAATATATAAGGTGTGTGTGCAAAAATCAATGCTTCAAAGCAGCAGGGTTAAAACACATTGTATTTATGGAGACCTGCCTTGTAAGTCCATGCCTTCCTCTGCTCCACCCACGCCTTCCAGAACAAGCCCATCACGCCAGGGATGGCACCAATATTCCCACAACACTCTATATACTCTACAACCCAGCACAAGATTGTGTAAAAACATGCATAGACTTAGATTCAAATGATATTATTATTTGGAATCACGGCCCCTAATTTCTCTTAATGAGGTGATTTCTACAAGCCTACGAGAAGGACTGTTACAGCCAAGCTGTTGTCACAGTTATCATGAGATAAGCAGACGCCACAGCAAAGAAAGCCCCAGCTGAGGCATCTGACCAGATTGACAAACATCTCATGGATCTATAGCAAGATTCAATATGACAACGTGGCTGCAGGAATACTGCTGTAATCTTTGTTGATACCTTGCAAACAGCTCACCCATCTTCATCTGAGAAAATCTATTGGCATGACAGCTTGCTATGACATTTGGTGACATTGCACTATGAACCAATCAAACTCCTTTCAGATCTGGTCTAAAAAGTGAATCAATTGCTGATAATCTGGCATCGTGAGAGGGGACCAGCCTGGGACAATGGCGGGTGCTATCGAGCATTCTTGCAGATAATTTTGTATTGTCTTAGCAAATATAGCCTATCATCTTGTTGTCTGAGGCAAATGTACTTTGGCTTATTAAACAATTCTTTATGTATGTGGCAAATATTCCCAAATAATTGACTTCTACAGCTCATTCTCTGTGTGCTTCCCAATTGTTTTGCACTCTTTTTATTGCATTTGCCAACAGTGCTGCTGGGTGCTCTTGACAAAATGTCTGACAAAAAAAATTCAAATGGATTATAAAAGCATCCAGAAATAATGCAAACTTTCTTTAACATATTTGACATTAATCAAGCACATGTATATTTTAATATGATGTTTTTTTATACCAATAACTGTATTGTTGATAAGTCAACTTTGAATATTGTACAATATGTTGAAAGCATCCCTTCTCAGACAGGTGGGCTAATATTCATAAGTCAGGAGAGTCACTTTGACCTCCAAATAAACCGCAGAAAATGATAACATTCTGTTGCTGATCCTGCTGGACCTGGTATGTAGTGTATTCTGAGGGCATCTGCAACTCATCTACTCCAGATATACATCCTGAGGGCATCTGCGACCTATTTAAACATGCCTGGACCGCACATACCCTGTGTTGTCAGCCAGCCTCATCCGGAGTGATGGATGGGTATTCCAGTATCATGTCTCGTAGACACTCCAGTAGCCATCTGGTATGATGGATGTGCCGAGGCAGGTGTCACAATAGATTTGAGAGTCTCGTATAACCTGTGGAATTCGAAATTACCAAGAACAGGTGTCGCTGGATAATGGCAGAGGCACTGTTTATATAGAAAAACTCAATTGGCATGATGGGTGGATATTCATCAAGATATTGCTGAACTATCAGAGCTTTTTTTCCATAAATTAACATTTAACACTATCTTATTTCAAACACTGTCTTCTTTTCAACACAATCCTCTCTCAAATGCTATCTTCTTTTAAATTATTTCACCTAAAAACAAACCATTCATGTCCAAGAAAGTGGTTAAACATGTTACCAACATTAAAAGTTATGAACTAAACCATAGTTTTCCATTATTTTGAAAAATATAATCACCAAATTTTTTTGTTCTAACTGAACCAAGGCAAACACTGAGCTGATTTTGTCGATTTTACATCTCTGTTTTGAGAATTTTGTTGACGATGATCACTTTTGACACAATAACAGTGCAGCTGGCTGTTGTATTATAGGGGACCTATATATCATCATTTGTCCATATTGTACTGCCAGCTCGCCCTCGCCATAAACACCCCTACCTGGACCAAGCAGCCTATTAGCCAGGTCTAAGTATTACTGCCCCCACACTGAGCTTCACTCACTGCCTCCCATATGCCACCTCCTCTCTGACCCAGCCGTGTGACTCAGTCAGAAAGGATTCACACACTATTACAGTCTTAATACTGAAACACACATTTATTCTTCATTAAATGCATTCAGATGTCTACAAGATCTGTAATTATGATAACCACTGAAATATCTGGCCAGCATCCAATTTGTAGCCTTATGATAACCTGGCCAACCTTACATGTAACCAACTTCCACCCTTATGTGATAACCACTGTTCAAAGTATCTGGCCAACCTATCTTGTATCCTACATAATATAACCAAATGATAACTACTAAACTAAATTATTAACCACAAAAGCATGGATGATTGAGAGCCACTCCTTTCAATAAAATCTCAAAGAAAGCTTTTGTTTCTTCAACATAATTATGCAGCTATGTGTCGTGTGAATTTATAAGTAACTCCCAGTTTTCTTCAAGGTTATTCTTTGAACAAGGATGTCTAGATTTTCAAAGTGAGGCAGTCCTGGTTATCTTTTGTCGCTAGTCATTTGCGTATCTTGTCACATGTGAATGGGCCAATATTGACCCACTGGGCTCATCCTGTGTTTGTCAAAGAGAGCAATCTAAAGCCACAAATCATCTGAGTATGATCAAATGCCATGGCAATCTTAGACCTCCTTACATCACAGAGTATAAACTTTCAGCGACATTAACCCTCACCACAGGACAGCTCTGCATATTGAAGCATCTTAGGTGGCGTTCAAGCATTGATCGTTACACTCACAGATTCTGGTGATATCTACATGGTGAGCACAGCAGATCAGTCTGCAAACATTGATGATTATCAACAACCATCTGCATTATCAGTATAGGTTCATGTGGCTTCAAGGTCACAGAGATAGTCACAGGCAAAGTCACAAAGTCACAGACAAAATCACAGAGGTAGTCAGAGACGGTCACAGACAGTCAAAAGAGATGGTCACAGAAACGGTTACAGAGACAGTCAGAGGTAGTCAGAGACAGTCACAGACAGTCGAAAGAGATGGTTACAGAAACGGTTACAGAGACAGTCAGAGGTAGTCAGAGACAGTCACAGACAGTCGAAAGAGATGGTTACAGAAATGGTCACAGCCCTGGACATTCAGAGATGGTCACAAAAGCAGTCATTGTGATATTGACAGAGATAATCATAGAGGCAGTCACAGATTTTTGAGTAAACATGCCTATAAATCCTCATGAATACAAGTGTTCAGTGACTTACACTCAATTGTAGAATCCGGTGACAATGACTGACATGTATAGGATTTCATAACTTTCTGTCAAAAAAAGCAACAGCAAATGACCTTTGCACCCAGCAGCACAGGGCAACGAATATACTCCTATTGCGCAATCCACTCAACATCAGCAAGCTCAGTGGGGAAATTATATTCTGGTCAAGGCCTGACAGCATGACAGCCCTGAATATCAATTCATTCATAAATATGATGCGATATCAAGGCCTCATAGCCCTAGTGTGGCACCTCCCGATCATGCTGATGTTAATCACTGGCTCTCGTAAGACTCGTATCTATCCTTGTGGCTTATATAATGAAGTGCCAATAGAAAGTTGATCTCTCAAGTTGCCGAAATCTGCAGCATTTGTCACTGATCATGCCGATGTGTGACAAAATATCTCCAATGAAGATTGAGAAGATTTTCTTCATACATTTAATAATCAGGGAGAAAAAAAATATACCATACTGCGAAAGATGATAAGAATTGGTGTTTCAGTGGTTTTGCCAACCTTAGACATCTTGCTTGTCAGGGCCAGACATGCTTTCTACACTACTATGGGACCAGACTACGGGTTGTGAGGGGACCTGTCACGATTATGATGCACATCAGATTCCACTGCCTTCTATTGTTGTCTATTTACCTAGCTAAATGCTGCATCAGGAATAAAAATCTCTTGAGGTAGCCTCTCACCGTGCTCACTGGCGACCTCTAGGGGACACTTCTCCACGCACCTATCACCATCACCAATGTCCTGTCAGCTAGTTAAACCTGGCTTCTTGTCCCAGCCTGCTAATTACATCAACACTCCACTCCATATCTAACTGATCACACCATGTGGCAAAACATGACACTTGCCATTTTTGTGAAGGTTCTATTTCTTTCACTTTTTTCTAGTATTTGATCACTGCAGCCCTCAGACAAAACAAGTCAGCCTTTGCCCTAATCACAACTATAAAGAATTTTCGCAATGATTTGCAATGAATATGCATAAAGATTGGTTGAAATTAATTATGTTGATTAAATTCCTATTTATTTCCTATTTGTATAATGACCATCAAACTCCCAGAGGCACCTCTTCATCACACTGCAACCTATGCTGATATCTCACACTGGCATGCCTTGGGGCTCAGTCCATAGTTTATATGCTTTCTATACAGGAATATATCAAGCATGATTAAGACTGCCTGTCATGCATCCCATGTTGGTCTGCATGATACTTGTCACTAACATCCGCTCAACATCCTATCTGTGGACCAGTATTTTGTTTCTTTGTGATTTTAAATTTGACTGAACATTATTATTCCTTATGAACAATATTTCATGCCATGGAGGGTCCATACCAGAGGGGGCTCTTGAAACTCAATCAAATTTCAAATATGCAAAACATACTCCCATAGATCTTGGCACATTTTTAAATATTTTTTAATATTATCATGATTATTTTCAGTGTATCAATCATTTCATTCAGTTAGCTGATAACAACACTGAAACAAGCAACAATGTGACTGGCTCTCTAACTTGACACACTAACAAACTGAGATGAAACATCCAGCCTGTAACAAAATACAAAATGAGTCTTTAAGAAACACTATTTCCTTGGCACAGACACCAGTGTCCTTCATTATGTCTAGATTGGTCTATACCTTCAATTTTATATTCAGTGAACACAGAAAGACAACTGTGAAATAAGCCAGAAATTCGAGATATCTCATACATACTTCCTGGAATTAATAAGTGGGCTCACAGGAAAGTAAAAACTGAACAGCTTCAGATCAAGTCTGACAAACAAACAGCTGACTTGCTAATTATACAACTGCTGTCTTAGTGAGTGCATGGTTGTCGTAGATGGCGCTGATTGTCTGCATGCACTCACTAACCTGAGCAGTACTCCTCCACCTGTTGCCGCTTCCTTCCTTCCTTCTGTAGGAATCTGTGTGTCTCAGACTGCCTTTTGTCATCACTTGTGTCATCATCATCATCATCACTGAGACAGTCACGTTTGACAGGCGGAAGGTTTGGTAAAGATTCCTCATGTGAATAACAGAGCAGGCTGTGACAGACCTGACAATTTCCCATCATAACTTACAAGTGATTACCCTCCCATCTCCCTCGTTCCTCAGGAAAACATATCCACTCAACATTGGCACAAAAACATTGATCTGTACATAAATATATATATATACATAGAGAGACAAAAATATCTATCCATTTGGCAATTCAAGTATTTTGCACATTTAAAATCTTTGAGTTTTTTTCCATCTCAGTTGTTCATAAAGCTTCTGTACCAATGTGTAGCAAAAGAGATCTAGGTCTTTGAGCATAACAATGCAAGGCCAATGGGGGCATGAAGTGATGCGCTAGATTCTAGGAGATAGTGATGTACACACATTGATTCCAACCTCTGCAGCAGATTAAGTCACTTAACAGACAAACAAACCACATTATTTCCCTGCTGTTGCATAATATTTGTTCCAAACTCTTTCCATGTCAGATCCAATAATGTTAATGTCCTATTTATCCATTTGTAAATGATTAGTTACCATGGCAACAGAGACATGGACACATACACAATGTAGAATGTGAACATAAATGCTGTTGCCATGGTTACAAAGTTAAAACATAACTCATCAAACGAAGAAAATATCAGTTTTAAGCATGTAGTTTTCCTTCTCAACTGTTTCAAATCAACCAAGCATTAATCATGCCCCTGTCACTGAGCTTGAAGTCAAGATAGGAAATATCATCAAACATGTCAAGAGAATCTGATCTTAATAATGTTCAATAAATATATAAAAAATACATTTTTCTTGAAAACTATTCTCAATTTTACTGCATCTCAGAATCTCTAGTTCCATGTAAGACTGATAGGAGCTGTCTGATTACATATTGGACATTTGAATGTTTTTCTATGTCTGGGACACTTTGAAGCTATCCAATTCCATGTAGGGTACATCGGAGCTGTCTATTTCCATGTCGATAACATAGGAGATGTCTACTTCCATGTAGGGCACATTTCTACATAGGACGCAATGGAGCTGTCTATTTCTATGTAGGACGCAATGGAGCTGTCTATTTCTACATAGGATGCAATGGAGCTGTCTATTCCCATTGTGGGGCACATTGGAGCTGTCTATTCCCATTGTGGGGCACATTGGAGCTGTGTATTTCCATTGTGGGGCACATTGGACCTGTCTATTTCCATTGTAGGGCACATTGGAGCTGTCTATTCCCATTGTGGGGCACATTGGAGCTGTCTATTCCCATTGTGGGGCACATTGGAGCTGTGTATTTCCATTGTGGGGCACATTAGACCTGTCTATTTCCATTGTAGGGCACATTGGAGCTGTCTATTTCCATTGTGAGGCACATTGGAGCTGTCTATTTCCATTGTGGGGCACATTGGAGCTGTCTATTCCCATTGTGGGGCACATTGGAGCTGTCTATTTCCATTGTGGGGCACATTGGACCTGTCTATTTCCATTGTGAGGCACATTGGAGCTGTCTATTTCCATTGTGGGGCACATTAGACCTGTCTATTTCCATTGTGGGGCACATTGGACCTGTCTATTTCCATTGTGGGGCACATTGGACCTGTCTATTTCCATTGTGGGGCATATTGGACCTGTCTATTTCCATTGTGGGGCACATTGGACCTGTCTATTTCCATTGTGGGGCATATTGGACCTGTCTATTTCCATTGTGGGGCACATTGGAGCTATTTCCATTGTGGGGCACATTGGACCTGTCTATTCCCATGTTATCGTGTGAGAGATGTAAGGCCTGTGTGCCTCTGTCAGCTTCCTACTCACATCCCCCAGGCACGACCTCTGTAAGTGTTACACAATATCAATACCAAAATGTCTGAGCTCCTCAGGGCTGTTCCAATACACAGCCATGCAGGACACTGCCTGTACTCAGCTAACTGCCACTCACACCACAACACTCAACAAGAGCATTCTGTCTACAGCTGTATCCTAACATACTGGAATGGCAATATGCTAAACCTGCTTAGAAGTATCAATCTTCCATGAATGTCTATACAACCATTTATGAATGATAGGGAAGGCAGTGATGCTTCTGGTCACACATGGCTATGACACACTTCAGTTCTGTGATGTAGATGTTATTCTGCACTCCCCCACCGGTGCCTTCCTCCTCGGCTCTCTTATTGCCATGTCCCTCCTCCCCCATCGGTGCCTTCCTCTTTGGCTCTCTTATTGCCATGTCCCCCTCCCCCATCGGTGCCTTCCTCTTTGGCTCTCTTATTGCCATGTCCCCCCTCCCCCACCGGTGCCTTCCTCCTTGGCTCTCTTATTGCCATGTCCCCCCTCCCCCACCGGTGCCTTCCTCCTTGGCTCTCTTATTGCCCTGTCCCCCCTCCCCCACCGGTGCCTTCCTCCTTGGCTCTCCTATTGCCATGTCACCCCCTCCCCCACCGGTGCCTTCCTCCGTGGCTCTCTTATTGCCATGTCACCCCCCTCCCCCACCGGTGCCTTCCTCCGTGGCTCTCTTATTGCCATGTCACCCCCCTCCCCCACCTGTGCCTTCCTCCTTGGCTCTCTTATTGCCATGTCCCCCTCCCCCACCGGTGCCTTCCTCCTTGGCTCTCTTATTGCCATGTCACCCTCCTCCCCCACCGGTGCCTTCTTCCTTGGCTCTTCTATTGCCATGTCACCCCCCTCCCCCACCAGTGCCTTCCTCCTTGGCTCTCTTATTGCCATGTCACCCTCCTCCCCTACCGGTGCCTTCTTCCTTGGCTCTTCTATTGCCATGCCACCCCCCTCCCCCACCAGTGCCTTCCTCCTTGGCTCTCTTATTGCCATGTCCCTCCTCCCCCACCGGTGCCTTCCTCCTTGGCTCTCTTATTGCCATGTCACCCCCTCCCCCACCGGTGCCTTCCTCCTTGGCTTTCTTATCACAATGTCGCCCTCTTTCTAACTGCACCTCTCTACTTGGCCTGGTGCTAGCTCTTTTATTGATGTCTGCCTGCCCAGGGGACAAATCCAAATCTTCATCACCACATGTCCGACAATCTGCTTCAATATTTGTAATAATGGGAGAGGCCTGGGGAACATACAAGGCCAAAGGTTGTCTGTGCAAGTATCCTTTATTTGAGTGGCACTATGAAGATTTATCCAAGTCCTTTCTTCATATCAATGCCTTTTATATTCATTCTCTGCCCATTCCTCAATCTCAACATAGTACATATCTTTATGACTTAAGCTTTCATGAAACCATAAAGCAAAATTCAATATTCCATTTTATCAATAAACATATTTTTTTTCTAATAGGTCAAAGTTCAATCAGAAGTCAGAAATATTAATAATATTGGCGTAAAGTTGCAATTTATAAGTGTCTGCTTTTGGCAGATGAGATCACAGCTGCAGCTAGTGCTATTGAAGTCATTCTTTTATTATATAGAATTGTCAAAATATTGCATTATCCACTTGTGAGTATGTTAAACACTTAATAAAATGTCATTTTACAAAAACATTTGCAAAAATTGCTGTGGAAATAAATGGTCAAATTTCCTTTGCCGGATTTACATTAGGTGAGAGTTGTGGTGCAGTGTTTGGTGGGGAGGATGCATAATGAATGCAGGTGCTGACACACCAACCTCAGCCTGACTAACACTGGGCACTGAAAACAGGACCAGCTTGGGCAATAACCACTTCATACAAATATCCCCGAGCTTGGGCAATAACCATTTCATACAAATATCCCTGAGCTTGGGCAATAACCATTTCATACAAATATCCCCGAGCTTGGGCAATAACCACTTCATACAAATATCCCTGAGCTTGGGCAATAACCATTTCATACAAATATCCCTGAGCTCAGGCAATAACCATTTCATACAAATATCCCCGAGCTTGGGCAATAACCACTTCATACAAATATCCCTGAGCTTGGGCAATAACCATTTCATACAAATATCCCTGAGCTTGGGCAATAACCATTTCATACAAATATCCCTGAGCTTAGGCAATAACCACTTTATACAAATATCCCTGAGCTCAGGCAATAACCATTTCATACAAATATCCCAGAGCTTGGGCAATAACCACTTCATACAAATATCCCTGAGCTTGGGCAATAACCACTTTATACAAATATCCCTGAGCTTGGGCAATAACCACTTTATACAAGTTTGTAAATATCCCTGAGCTTGGGCAATAACCATTTCATACAAATATCCCTGAGCTAGGGCAATAACCACTTAATACAAATATCCCCGAGCTAGGGCAATAACCACTTCATACAAATATCCCTGAGCTTGGGCAATAACCACTTTATACAAATATCCCTGAGCTTGGGCAATAACCACTTCATACAAATATCCCTGAGCTTGGGCAATAACCACTTCATACAAATATCCCTGAGCTTGGGCAATAACCACTTCATACAAATATCCCTGAGCTTGGGCAATAACCACTTAATGTAAATATCCCCGAGCTAGGGCAATAACCACTTCATGAATACAAATATCCCTGAGCTTGGGCAATAACCACTTCATACAAATATCCCTGACTTCAGTTATTCCTGAGATGTAAAAATACTTTTAATTACAGTTCAGGGACTCAATAGCTGCATCTTGAAAGCATGATGAGTGAGCTAAGGACTCTAATATGCTGAGCTATGGACTTTAACATGCTGAGCTATGGATATTGATGCCAAGCTATGACAATATGAAGCAAGCTAGCCTTTGGACTCTGACAACATTTAGTAATTTAGTATATGTTGAGCCAATGCATCTCATCTCAGTTTTGCACCATGTAGAACCATTCATATTTGGGAATAGAAGCTCAATATAAGCTATAGATAGTAAACAAATATTTGCCTTGGACTGCAAAGTGCAAGGATAAAAAACTTATATAATCATATAAATGAGCATCATCACTCAAATATCAAAGCTTTGGGTGAAGTCTATCACATAAAAATGCATCAAGAAAAATGGTAATGTTCATCTTTGTGCATAAATAAATATCCGTACCTCAAGTTTGACCAATATCAGATCTATATAATGTCTACATTATATACCTGGGTGAAGTGGTGGGCCATTTCTCTTGTGATGGCAGGTATCTGGGGTGTATGCTGCAGACTCCCCTGTGGTAATGTTTGCGTCTGAGCAACATCCTGGCATTTCATGACATAAGCCTGTCATACTGCTCGTTTCTCATACCACAAAATCTGCAGCATAATCTAGTCCCATCACAACTCTTTACTCGTATAAACGTGATCAAATGAGGTCACGCAGGACTATCACATGGCCAAGGATGTAGTATGCAAGACACCACAGTGATAATAGCAGCACCTTCTCTTCAGATCAAGTTTTGGACTGACCAAGTAATATTATTGGGTCTTGACTATGCGTGAACAAATAAAAGTTTGTCTCCAACTGATTTCCTGCATGTCCTCTGTCAGGGCAAAAGGGACAGTTTGATTGTTATCTTATACAAAGCGTTTTTTATGGCTATCTTGCTTGTGGCAATAACATTTATGATTATTAGTACAAGCATTGTGGATCCTGCTAGAGGGAATATGAGTCATAAAAGCCAGATATATGCTGCCACTGTGGCTTGCCAGCTTTCTTCACAATTTTCAATAAAAAAAAACATACTTTCCATCATGCTATCCACTTTCAACTGAGAAAACGTGAATTCTAAGATGTTTTCTCTCCATGTTTAAGTTAGGTTGAGTAGGATGTCTGCTCTCAGTCAGCAGAGAGCCTTCAATCTCAATGGAGAGATACGAACACTGGGCTTCACACATTAAGGAAGTCACATTTATTATAAGCATAATTAGGGACAGAAGTTCAGGGCTTCACATTTGGAAAGTTGTAGAGTTTGGCTCCAATTCTTTACTTGTTAAACAGATTTATCCCAACTGTAACTTTAATTGACAAAAGGTCCTCACTGTGCAGATCAGCTGCTCATGATGATAGCCTAGAAATATAGGATATCAAATATTCATGTAAATTTGAGGTGTTCAGTCCCGAGACCTGATCACTACCCAATATATAATCAGCAGGGGATGCAGTCCTGAGATCTGAATACTACCCAATATATAATCAGCAGGGGACGCAGTCCTGAGATCTGAATACTACCCAATATATAATCAGCAGGGGATGCAGTCTTGAGATCTGAATACTACCCAATATATCATCAGCAGGGAGTGCAGTCCTGAGACCTGATTATCCAATATACCTTCTGCAAGGAGTGAAGTCATAAGATCTGCTTGTTGCCTAATATATTGTCAACAGGGAGTGCAGTCCAAAGATCTGATCACTGCACATTACACCATGGCAGGGAATCCAAAAAGAATCTTCAGAACATTCTTTATTTTCTTTTTTAATAAGTAGTAGCAAAACAAAAATCTTATTATTTCATTACAGTCAAATTTCAGCATTAGTATTAAATTTTATCTGAGCATAAAAGCACTCTGAAGTATTTAACAAAAGCCTTTGGTTAAGCTTTCATAAAGTTTTCCTGTATGATATACAGTCTTGTCTAAATCTTCAAGCTGTCGACAGACTTCTTCAAGAGGCATTGTGCATTGTTGTATTATATTTCTTCCGTCAATTCCATATTACCTGATGAGATCTTAGAAATTGCTAGAGACAAGCCTGTCCCAGATGACCATGATGGTTGCTTCTGATCCTATCTTCTCTTACAGCTCAATAGCTCACCTTGCTCTCGGGCGAGTCTGCCTCAAAATGCTGATATGCCATCAATCAAGCCTTCTCAAAGCGACATTGACATTGCATCTACATGTGAGAAACATGCTAGATTACTCACATGCATGAGAAGTTGTGCTGAATTTCAAGATTTGGTGTCATTCTATATGTTATCTGTCACAGAAATGCCAATATTGGCATTTATAGTTCTGAGCATATATATGGCCATGCTGGCGATCTTTACTTGTCTTTCTCTTGGTATAATGTAGTAGTTTTATATTAATTTTGTCAATGTATCTCATTCAATTTGTTCACAATACTCACAAATCTCCCTTCAGGGAAATCAGAAAATGTTCAAGGTTCACTCAAAAGCAAAGAGTTCAAAATACTAACCATGATTATTATAATGTGCTAAGCCCAGAAACTCTGGCCCGGTTCCAAATTGCCACTTTTAATAAACTACAAAACAATTTAATTCCCAAGTTGCAATACCTGGCAAACTGATTATGTAAAAGGATCAGAGATTATACTGAGTCCTCCCTTTAAACCTTCATGAATTCAGTTTGTAAAATAGAATAATCTAATAACTCAGACAAGGAAGAAAGTTGACACACATAAAATGTATTTTATATACCATTCTCAAATGTCTGTCTCTGCCCATACTCTGATCAGAAATCATGACAATAAAAATAACAACAACAGATTTAATTAACATTGCTCTCTTGCCATAATCTTAATAATCATAACAGATTTACTTCACACTGCTCTCTTACCATGATCTTAATTATAACAGATTTAGTTAACATTACTCTCCTGTCAGATTTCTTAAAAGAAATGTTTGGTAATTCACCGAAACAAAAATCAAAATGGAGAAAAAAAAAATAAAAATAATGAAATAAGGAATTTCAAGAATTAATGGTTTGGATTTACAGTAATTGGTTTGTTTCATGGTTTATCATGTTTAAATGGTATTTAGGGATGTATTCACGCTCAATACATGAGTACATAGGGATATATTTTGTTTGGTTAAGCTTGGTTTACTTTGCAAGAAATAAAATAGTATCTTTTGCATTGTATGCAAATGCAAATAGACAGAGAAAACAATCAGAAATCAATGTTTTATGTATGCAAACACTTGCAGGGTTCTCCCTGCTCTGTTTATATTCATAGTAATACAATTGTTCTCACAATCTAATTCACAAGTGGATGACTATTCCTATCAAATTTCAACTTGAACTTTGACTCCCAGTAAATAAAACTGGAGAGTGCCTATCTGTCAAATACCTCTCTACACTTGTCTGTATAACAAACACATCAGTCATCACAGCGAGATGCTCCTCCAACAAGTCCCTACACTATCATCATGATTATCAAACCTTGTTTCTCTAAAAATGAAACAGATCTGGCTATCTGATGAATATTGATTTTCTTATCAGCATAATTAACTTGATCATGAATACTAATGATGAAAATCAATGTTGATTTTATAATTCCTTAAATTACTGGGAGATACGTTTTGAGGTTACCATGGTTGCAAGGTATAGAATGCAGTCTGTCTTTAACATAGGCATATTTCATTAAACAAACATGATATCCATGTAAACATTATAAAGACACAAACATATACAGCATGTACGATGTCTACTGCAGATCATCTCTAAACCACAATATTCACACATTTATGATATTAATGATAACAATCCTGCAGTGATTCAAAACTTGACAATTTTACATGATATTTTTTACCACAGATTCCCAAAATATGTAGAATCTTGATATCTGATCCACTATTGTGACATGAATTGGTTTTGTTTATGAATACAGAGGTAGTGGGGGCAAGAGGGTGGCAAACAAAAAAAGAGGGTCGCACTTGTGTCCGGTATCATGTATCAGATGATGCCGGTCCCAGGCTC
Source organism: Amphiduros pacificus (assembly GCA_949316495.1). NCBI lineage: Eukaryota > Metazoa > Annelida > Polychaeta > Phyllodocida > Hesionidae > Amphiduros > Amphiduros pacificus. The sequence continues at coordinate 24,782,879 of OX439009.1, read as the reverse complement.
ATCCATCAACACAGGGCGGCCTATCTCAGGGAAAATGTGGAATTATCTGACAAAATTACATTCCAACACGGATTTGATCAACATTGATCAACAAGGTTGAGATGATTTTGCACATTTGAAGACTTGTAAGAAATAGACAGAGCCAGGATCACATGAAGACATGTTTGATCCTCGTGTTGTCTTACTGAGGTAATCATAGAGAAATCACATACTTTCTCTATGGGGTAACTAATGTTACCCCAGTATAAGTTACCCCAGTAGGTTGTTCCTGGGTTAGAGACTTTCTATCCCCCACTGGGTCTGTGTCCACAAGGCCACATATTATAACACAGCAAATTTAGCATTTATTTGCATGTTTTGATATTAGTTAGCAATACCAGGTATCACTCCTCTGAGGTACAACCGACATGATTAGAATCATACAGATAACGCTTTCCCTATGCTAGAATCTGGTCTTGTTAATAAGAACAAGTAGAAATAATAAAGCAGGGCTCAGTCATGTTTGGCAGACATCCAAAGTGCAGGAAATATGAAATTTGGTCCTTGAAACATGTTTTGTTGTGTTTTATTCTACTCATCATTTCCCTTTTGAAACAGGATACAGGAATTACAGGATACAATATACCAAAGAAATAAAATATCTTTGAGATTTATCACTCACATCTTTGATCATATACATGTCAGCGGACTCATCACTGTAAAGGAATATTCATTTTGTGCGTAGCATTACATTGTGCAGGTTATATAACAGTTTGCAGGAATATCTCTTCGTCTTTATTAAATCCTGTAGTTAGAGAAGAAACATACCTTTTTTCTCCTCTTAATGATACCCGTGAGAAATTATTATATGATGCAATAAGAGATGCTGCAACCAAATAATCTACTTGAGCACGTTCAACACCACAAGCAGTTCTGCAACTCACAGTTATCACAATCACCGCCACATTGATTCCTCAATGCTAATCCCAGTTGTCCACAAATCAACAGTTATAGAGGCTTGCAGCCAACATCTATATAGATGTTGAACTCCAACTGATTACGAAGCTCTGATGACATCCAGAGCATTATGAGTGATGTCAAGATTTGTGAGGTCATGATGGGTGAGGTCAAGATGTGTGAGGTCATGATGGGTGAGGTCATGATTCTTCCTGAATGTATGGGGAGTACCTCTCATTCTTTAGTATGAACTGAGCATGATGGGTGGTCATGATGGGTGAGGTCATGATGGGTGAGGTCATGATGGGTGAGGTCATGATGGGTGAGGTCATGATGTGTGAGGTCATGATGTGGTCATTCTTCCTGACTATATGAGGAGTCCTCTCACTCTTTACTATGAAATGAACATTGTCTTTACAGCATGTAAACAGCACCACAACTTAACGAGCTTCAGCATTGGCACAAAAATGATTTGTCACTGTCAAGAATCGACTGTCTCACTCCCAGACACTGCAAGCTCTCATATAAATGCTTGTATACAAACTGGAGGCTGCATAATGCATGAATGCAGAATATTTCCTCTGCCTGTTGTTATACTCACCATTTATCAGCATTCAGTTATCCTACCCAAAATTGCAGTTTTCAGACAAGAATATTCTGAACGCCCCAAATATATCATGCTTATATTCTGATCTATGATATAATGCCTGATATAATGGTTGAATTATTTAATTCAAAATACATTAATTAATTGACTCAATTTCAAATAATAGAAATTTCATTGCGAATCAATGAAGGATTTGCTTATTTATTTTGTGTGAATTATACAATTTTGCTCTACATTTGGCCTGCTATAGCCTCATGTTCATGATGCCTGTTTCATATAATGATCATGCTGGGAAAATTATATGGAAACACATAATTTATACATTTTTCAATTTTTGTCCATGATTAACATGGGAGTCAGTAAGGTCAGGTCAGGTCAGGTGTCAGGGCCTGAGGTCAGGCAATAAGTCCGCTCAGAGTTGAAAAGCTCCACGTCTACAAGAAATGGGTCACATTTTGGCATTATTTTTCATGACCAGTTCATCAACATTGAAGTCTATTTTCATTGTGAATGATTGGTTATCTACATGGAAAATTTGGTGGTAAAGATAGGCAATATATCCATAACCATAGAAAATCCAAGGACCAAAAACTAATCTTTTCGAAACATGTCCCACCTGGGAGAGTGATATTGACCTAGTTTCTAAATCCCTGGGATCTGCAGCATATTCCAGGCTGAGTTTCATCCAGGTTTCATCTTGTTTTTAAGCTTTCAGGTCTATTTCTATTTGCTGACCTTGATCCTGACGGTAGCATCCCCCCATATATCTTTCCTCTGAGCCCCGGCAAGGAATGAAACCAACCACCTGGATTAACTCTGACCTCAGATAATCCTCACATAACCTACTGTAATTTGTATTGCAGCTCCACCTGGTAGCAAACAGGAAGGACCTATCTTGACATTATTGCCATCAGAGATAGCTCAGACATGACTGAGGTACAGTGACTAAATCTTCCATTTTTTGCCCACAATAAGGCCTCTATGTTCTTCACAATATCAGTGATGCTCATTATTGTCGCTTTGGTTCTGTCCTGAGATTAGATTAATAAATCAGGATTTAAGAAAAAAATCAGGCTCAGATGATTATCATCATGGACAATGTTTCTTTTCACAAGCTGGATAAACCAGAATATATGAGGTAGATAATGGTCCGGATGATCATATCTGTCAGCCATCAATATAAGACAAACGTGTCATCAGCATTCCTCCTGACAGACCAGAGGAGAAGGCTTTCCTTGGTGGATGCTCGATGGCTGCTCACTGGAGGAGTTATCTAGGTTATGCAACAAGTCCAGACACTCATGCTGCTGCTGTGATACATGTGATTAACAAGTCCAGTCTCACACTGAATATGGTCAGGTCTTGTGGGAAGGTAAACTCGAGCAGACAGGTCAAATAAAACATTACTTGGTGAGTCATGTCATTCCTTGTACTAAACAATACCAGGATAATCTACTCTGTAGATTATTTAAATATTCACTCTTTGTTTTTATGTTCCAAGGGAGCATATATGTACCCCATAATATCTACATTGTAAAAACAAGGAAATCAAACAGATAAGATCATATAATTACACATCACTTTTAAAACTTAGTTTTCTTTGACTGTTTCTTGATGATCATATTGAGATCTGAATTACCGTATTTACTCGTGTATAAGTCGAGGTTTTTGTCCACAAATCCTTAGTTAATGTTTAGGGGGTCGTCTTATACACGAGAGCAACCTGTGGACGAGGATTTACCCCAAAAAATTACGGCACTACGAGTTTTCATTACGATCATTCTCAATTTCGAAATAACGAATATCGGACATAGCGGATCGATTTAAGAGTCTTATACTCGAGTATTTACGGTAAAACATAAATACGATGTTCATATTTTCGAAATAACGAATATCAGACGTAGCAGATTAATTTTATATGCATTTTAAATGATAAATAAAGGTATTTACCCGATATTATTGGTCTATTATTTCTAAACGCTTTGTTTTGACTTTGTTCTCACTGATTCCAATTATCAGCGTTCACAGTTTTGCGTTTCGTCATTGTCTCCACTGCTTTGAGTCGTGTCTTCCCTTTTTGACAGAAATGCTTTCACACGTGGATCGATTTTAATTGCGTTTTAAATGATAAATAAAGGTATTTACCCAATATTATTAATGATAATAATTAAAAGCGATATGATTAATATCTTTGGCTTATAATACACAAAGAAATATTCAACCACGTGTAGACAATACTATATATAGACAGTAGTCCGCCTGTCCGATATTTGCTTTCACGCAAGTATTGCGTAATGCTTGTTAAATGGGTGGATGGTTTTGTTCTCTTCTCGACCTGCAAAGCGTATTTTGTGTTTATATTGGGTATATACTTTTATTTATCATTTAAAACGCACTTCCCTGGCAAATCTGATGATTTGTGAGTCACGTGGCCAATCGATCCGCTACGTCACGGACATCGTATTTACGTTTTACTTCTATGTCTATTAAAATTAAAATTATTATTTTATTATATCGCACAATTCAATGCTGCCTTTATTTACAAAATATTATCACAAAATACGCTTTGCAGGTCGAGAACAGAACACAACCATCCAACCATTTATAACATGCATTACGCAACACGTGGTCGCAATTTTGAAAAGCATCAAACAAAACTAAACGAATATCAGACGTAACAGATCGATTTTAAAGGTATTTACCCAATATCATCACAAAATACGCTTTGCAGGTCGAGAATAGAACAAAACCATCCATTCATTTAACATACATTATGCAATACTAGCGTGAAAGCATTTCTGTCAAAAACGGGAAGACACGACTCAAAGTCGATCCGCTATGTTCGTTATTTCGAAACCCTTTGTTTTGAGGCCAAGATCAAGGACGTCACAATTTGTGATAATGTTGGGTAAATACCTTTATATATCATTTAAAACGCAATTAAAATCGATCCACGTGTGAAAGCATTTCTGTCAATTTCTCCATTTTGAAAGGCGGGAGAGGCTCTTGTTTTTGGCGCGAAAAGGATTATTAACTGGCATTGAAATATTAATATATTGGATGGTTTTGTTCTGTTCTCGACCTGCAAAGCGTAAGTTGTGATAATATTAAGTACGTACCTTTATTTATCATTTAAAACACAATTAAAATCGATCCACTACGGATATGAAAGTTCAATTTGACATGTTGGCCGCTCCACTTTTGTCTCGTGGGCACCCAGACGCTAAGGTCAAGGACGTCACGTACATCGTATTACGTTTTACTTCGTGGAGAAATTCTCGACCTGCGAAGCATAATTTGTGATAATATTGGGTAAATACCTTTATTTATCATTTAAAAGGCAATTAAAATCAATCTGCTACGTCTGATGTCTATTAATTCTAAACGCTTTGTTTTCACTGATTCCAATTATCAGCGTTCACAGTTTTGCGTTTCGTCATTGTCTCCACTGCTTTGAGTCGTGTCTTCCCTTTTTGACAGAAATGCTTTCACACGTGGATCGATTTTAATTGCATTTTAAATGATAAATAAAGGTATTTACCCAATATTATCACAACTTACGCTTTGCAGGTCGAGAACAGAACAAAACCATCCATTCATTTAACATGCATTACGCAACACGTGGTCGCAATACTAGCGTGAAAGCATTTCTGTCAAAACGGGAATAATAATAATAATAATAATAATAAATATTTATATAGCGCATACACCAAGACAAGCTTGCTCGCAGCGCTTAAAGTTCTAGCGCTATGAAGCGCATGCCATACAGTTAACTTATTAATGTATCTGTACCATCATAGTATTTTCTAAATAAAAAAGTTTTAAGTTTACTCTTAAAGGAATCAATTTTATCTATTTCTCTAACAGCTACAGGCATTTTGTTCCATAGGGATGGGGCTATATAAGCAAAAGATCTATCACCATAATTTTTAAGATGCGTAGATGGTATGACTAACTCACGGCTACTAATTGATCTAAGGGACCTAGTATTATTTTTATAAGAAATTAGATCCGACAGATACTTTGGTGCCATATTATTTAGGGTTTTCCAGGTTAACAGAAGAATCTTGAACTCAATTCTAGCCGGCACAGGGAGCCAGTGAAGTTTTCTCAATATTGGAGTAATATGATCATATTTTTTTGTTTTACACACAAGTCTAGCTGCCATATTTTGTAATTTTTGTAACTTCATAATATCATTCATAGGAAGACCAGCCAGTAGTGAATTACAATAGTCTAAATTAGAAGTAATAAATGCATGCATCAATATATTCGTGGATTTTTCATCAAGACAATTCCTTATTGAAGCAACATTTTTAAGGTGAAAATACCCTTTTTTGCAAATTTGACTAATGTGATCTTTAAGTGACATTTTATCATCAAGGATTACACCAAGATCCTTAACAGTTTTAGATTTATATATATCCATTTCTCCAATTTTAATATGATCAGGGATCTTATCAACTTCTTTAAACTTGTATCTCATTTTTGTCGCAACCAAAAATTCAGTCTTACCATCATTCAACTTCATTTTGTTGGTATATAAGAAGTCACGAATACAGCGTATACATTTTTCAATATTATCATAATTGAATTTAATTTCATACGAGTCATCAGGATTAAATGATAAGTATAATTGTGTGTCGTCAGCATAAATATGATATGACAAGCCAAATTTCCTCATAATATCAGCAATGGGCGACATATAAATGGTAAACAGAATGGGCCCCAATACAGAACCTTGGGGAACCCCAAATTTTAATTTCACATTTTTAGAGAATTTTCCATTTATAGTTACATATTGTTCTCTATTAGTCAAGTAGGATTTAAACCATTTCAACACGTCTCCCCCTATACCACATCTAGATTCTAATCTATTCAGCAAGATGGTATGATCAATGGTATCAAACGCTGCAGATAGATCAAGTAAAACCAACAGTACAATACGCCCATCATCTAGATCTCGTAAAATGTCATTCTGGACCCTTAATAGAGCCGTTTCAGTACTGTGAAAAATTTTATATGCAGATTGAAAAATATTCCTGATATCATTCATTTCCAGGTGCATAAATAATTGATTTGCGACAGCCCTTTCAATAAGTTTAGCTATATATTTAAGATTAGATACAGGTCTATAATTATTCTTAATTAGTTCAAGTCCTAATTTCTTCAGTAAAGGTCTAATAATGGCAATCTTATATTCTTCCGGGAAAAAGGCTAAAAATAAAGATTTATTAATAATTTCAGTAATAATTGGTAGAAAGGTGTCTAGGCATTCATAAATTAACCATGTTGGAATAGGGTCCAATTCACAAGATTTACGAGCTGATTTTTTAATTATTGCTTTTACTTCCTGCAGGCTTAATAATTTAAATTTATTCCATTTTTGAAAAACATTATCTTGCCCGCTAGGGCTCAAAGGAAGAGTATCACTAATTAATGAAGGGGCATCTTTATCAAGTTCCAACCTAATTTTATCTACTTTCTTAATAAAAAAGTTATTAAACTCATTTGCAAGATTTTCATAGTCATCAGTTTCTGGAAAGGGTGTATCATCATTCCTGTGCATTAACTTATTTATAACATTATACATTTTTTTAGGATCATTGTAATTTTCTCTAATAATGTTACCATAGAAGCTACCCCTAGTTGAGACTATTAAGGAATTATATTTATTTCTCTGCGATTTATACAATTCAGAATCAATATGAAGCTTAGTTTTAGTCATTTTGCGTTCTAATTTCCTCTTTAGTCTCTTTTCAGATTGTAATTCATCAGAAAACCATGGACAAGGTTTTCTAATTTTAATATTCCTATTAATAATTGGAGCATGATTATCCAGAACTTTGGTAGTTTTTTCATATAGGCCCACTAATTCTGAGAGATTCATAGTTTTATCATAATTTTCATTAAGGAAACAGTCCATATCCAGCTTAAATTTATTAAGATCAATACTTTTAAGTTTCCTAAAACTGATAGATTTTTTCGTAATTATTACATTCCTAAACCTGAAAGAACATTTAATCACATTGTGATCAGATAGAAATTCACCTACTGAATAACTTTGCAATTTATCATGTTCTGAAAATTTTATAAGTAAATCCAGCGTATTTCCTAGAATATGAGTGGGCTCAGTTATTAATTGCTGACAACCATATAATTCAAGGACAAGATTCATTTTCTTCACATTAGGCTTCGAAGTATTATTCATATGAAAATTATAGTCGCCTAGCAGATAAACTTCATGATTTAAAAATTTATAGTAGGACAACATATTAGACAGTTCATCAAAAAATGCCGACATAAGATAAGGATTTTTCTTTGAAGGCTCAGGTCTATAGACAATGACAAAATTCATTTTTTTATTTTGAAAAGAAATACTTATATCCATTTTTTCCATAGTAGTCACAGGAAATATGTTCTCCATTTTAATGTCAAGTTCCTTCCGAAAAATAGCCGCCAAACCACCACCCGATCTTCTTTTACGTGATTCTTTCAAAATTTCATAATTATTGTCTCTAAGATCATCAATAAGCTTCTTATCTTTGATATCATTTAACCAGGTTTCAGCAATGAACATTATGTCAATTTTATTCTCCATAATATAATCTTTGACCTGAAATATCTTGTTCCTGACTGATTGGGTATTTATGAATGCAACATTTAGACAGTCATCATGATACTTCACGATATTAGACGATTTAGATAATTTAGAAATTAATAAATCATCTTTAACATCAGATTCATCATTAACACAATTAATTTCCAAAGGTTTTCCTGCAGGAGATGAACAATTAATACTATTTAAAGTAATAGTGTTACTATTTAAACTAGTAGTGTTCCAATCACTGGTTAAATTTGCGTTTATGCTTGATAGCATATCCATATTAGAAGTGTCTCCAATCTTATGCTCTGAAGGCATTGTTCTATCTAAGAAAACTTTATCACACTCTAATTCTATTTTTAAATTCTGGAGGGTGCAATCACCACGTATTGGAAAAAACCGGCTGGACTCCGCTGTAGAGAACACGCATTCGGGTTTCATATGATTGGCAGCAGAACCACTAGGCTCCGCCCCCTCAGCCGAAGAATAATTACTAAGACATTCAAAAGTGTTGTGAGTCTTCATGACGGAGAGAGCCGAAGGCATGTAAACAAACTCCGCAGGTGGCTCATTAACATAATTCAAGACGAGGTCAGGGGAAGTTAGATTGATCTGGAGACGCCCTGAATGTACAAAATGGCGGACAAAAACTTTCTCGGGGATTTTGCAATCGAAATTTCCCGCAGTATTCATACAAAACCAATTGTCATCCCTCAATTTAGTTTTATTTGGACGAGTTTTATGTCCGGCCATGATTTCATGCACAGGTTGAGGCTTACTTTTCTTAACATAAGTATATTTCGAAGAAAAACAGTTCTCGTACATGTTATAATGTTTCCGGTACGTGGGAGGCAAGCAAGTTCGATCCACTGATCGAGAGATTTCAGAGACTGCAGAATTATCGGTTGAAAGGCATAGAAAAACTGTGGTCATGCGTTTACATACCTCTGAGAAAAATTCAAACTTTCTCAAAAATTTAAAAGTTAGACTGAAAAGAATATTTTCCTCGCCGGAAAGGCCTCTGCTAATAGGAGAAGGAATATTAATATTCATTTCAAAATTAATATCTAAATAATTTAAACTGAGGGCAGATTTAGGGAGGGAAGACGATTTAAGCAACATCAGATGATATTTGCACAGGATTAAACTATCTTTACCAAGCCTAATATCATTTTTAAGAGAATTAGCAAGATAAACGAAATTTTTAATTCTATCACCTTTTAATATTTTAGAAGAAAAACATTGACAAGAAATAATCTTTAAAGATTTTATTGCAGAAACACAACTATTTTCATTCATTACAGCCTGACCAGGTAGAAAACCATCAGAGATGATTTTTGCACATTCAAGATCAGGTAATAAGAAAAAGTCATGAGCATTAATTAATCTAATACCATGATTGGGAAGGCTAATGAGATTACGCACATTAACAGAATTCCTACAATCATGTGAGTTAAAATATATCCAGTCATTGGTAAAGTTACCAGAGCATGTTCGCATATTGAGGAGTGTACATTTTTTAATGTTCAAATCATTCTCAATGTTTTTACCATTATCAATGTTCATTTCATTACTAATGTTCATTTCATTTCCAATATCCATGTCAGATCCAGTGTCCATTTTAATATCATGATTAGGTTTAAAAGTCAACTTATATTTGTGAAATTCATTCAGAGTAAAAATATCCTCAGATTCTCCAGTCAAAGTCTTATTATACACATATTTATAATTCATACATTCCTCAGACAGAGCCAGAGGCCAATCCGGCCAAAAACCTCAGATAATATTACCCTCCTCCACAACCTTGGCAATAGAATCTTTCGCAGCCTTGATTTGACTTTTCCCTCCTTTTATTGTTGCAAAATATTTCTTTCCATGATCATTCTGATACTCATCTAAACTGACTTTAGCGCCAGTCTCACCCTCGATCCTCCTTATGTTAGAACCTCCTTTTCCAATTATTTTCCCAACCATGTTAGACACGACTCAAAGCATTAGAAACAATGACAAGATGCAAAACTGTGAACGCTGATAATTGGAAAGTCAGAGCGATATAATTAATATCTTTGGCTTAATACACAAAGAAATATTCAACCACGTGTATACAGTAGTCCGTCTGTCCGATATTCGCTTTCACGCTAGTATTGCGTAATGCATGTTAAATGGATGGCTGGTTTTGTTCTGTTCTCGACCCGCAAAGCGTATTTTGTGTTTATATTGGGTATATACTTTTATTTATCATTGAAAACGCAATTCTCTAGCAAATCTGCAAAGTCAATGATCACATGACTTGAGTCACGTGGCCAATCGATCCGCTACATCACGGACATTGTATTTACGTTTTACTTTTACTTCTATGTCTATTAAAATTATTATTTAATTATATTACAGTTCAATTCTGCCTTTGATGTCTTCCCATTCAGTGGTGTGAAAATTAGTAAAATTTCACTGATACCAATTATCAACTTTCACAGTTTTGCGGCATTTGTTTCCACTGCTTTGAGTCGTGTCTTCCCTTTTTTTTTACAGAAATGCTTTCACACGTGGATCGATTTTAATTGCGTTTCAAATGGATTGATGGTTTTGTTCTGTTCTCGAACAATGCGAAGCATAATTTGTGATAATATTGGGTAAATACTTTTATTTATCATTTAAAACGCAATTAAAATCGATCCGCTGCCTCCGATATTCGTTATTTCGAAAATATGAACATCGTATTTACGTTTTACCGTATATACTCGTGTATAAGACAGTTAAGATCTTGTTTCGTAAGCATATTTACGTTTCACTTTTAATATGGCCGCCAAGTGTGAGCTGAAGCTTGAATGGTAGCAGAGCCCATATCTCAAGAAAAACCAACTCGTCTTATATTCGGAAATTGTTTTTTTTCAGCAAAATAACCTCAATTTTGGGGGGTCGTCTTATACACGAGTCGTCTTATACACGAGTAATTACGGTACACTAGTGGCAAATACTTGCCAAGTCAGCAATTCTCTGCTCAGTATAGTTTCCTTTCCCATGCTGATGTGACAGGATTTATCTATGCTCCTCATCATGATAATCTGTCAGATAACTTAATGTATGATCATGATAATAAGTTATATATTTATATATATAACCATAACAAGTTAATATTTTAAAATAATCATAATACAGAGCATGATAATGTTTAAGTTCGCATTAAGAGAGAGTTCTGTACTTACCTCTCTATCTTCCTTATAAATGCTTATAATATTCAACATTTTGGGAAAATGAATCGACTGATGATACTGAGATGAACATGTTCAATTTTTTAACAAAATGCTACAAGAATTATACCTGCCTGTCAAGTACCTCCTGTCTGAGAAAATAACTTGTTTTGCTCAATTTGCTGTATCATATGCACCATGACCAGCATCTTAAAATTCCATTTTTTTAACAAACTTGAAATGTGGAATCAAAATATTTGACTTGACTTCACTTTCAATTATGTTTTGAGGCTTCAAGCATATCAGAAGACCTAAGTTCAGATTCATGTTTATGTATGTATTATCACACGTGTCAGTCTAGAATATGAGGTCCATTTAACCCTCAAGGCCATTAACATGATAAACAGAATTAGTCAGAACAAAATTGTAAAAAAACAATAGTCTACATGCGTGTGATGTTCTTTTACAATATGACTGAAAAAAAATGCCTGGAATGTGGTCATGTTTCAGAAAGGGAGCACTGGAAAACCAAGATTCCAACAGAAATGCTAGACATTCTGGGAACATCCGGGATCATCCTGAGGGGAGATATTGACACAGCTTCTTGCAGGGGATTGTCTCAAATATCAACCAATAGAATCTGATGCACAAGACATGCACAAGATACTATTGCCCCTGGGCCCAGTTATAGACTTGCATCTTTATCTGTGCAGTGACATGTTAACACACTCTCTGGGTCTGTGTGCCCATCTTGTTTATTGTTTTATTGCACACATGCAATGATGATCAGTGTTTGTAATTAGTTTGGAACCTCAAGCTGTAAAAATGATATACTCGTTTCCAATATCTTGCCCCTAAAATAGGATATAGGGGAACATTTTTCAAATTTTATTTCATAATTTCTGATACCATGTCTTTTAGGTTAGAACGTCAGTTCTTTTATAAAGTCAAATGGTTTGCCCAAGGGAAGGTAGGGAATTGATGACAAGCTTCTTTCTTTTCAAGCTTTCTCATCTAGATCATAGAACTAACCATGGTGATCAATAATTACATGAAAGTTTGATTATAAAGTTCCAATTTTAATATTAAACATAGGCCTAACCAACCGTTTCAAAGGAGAAGATTGAAGTTGACAAAATTACAAAACAATTCTTTCCCTGGCCCTCTTTCCCAATGCAGAAACTATACCAACATAGTCTGTATACCTAAAAAATCATTTAGATCATAATGTGGATCAAATGGTTGATTGTCATGTACACTGCATAGAGCAAGGTAGTGACGTAGCTACCTTTCCAACGATATCAGATTTGAATGTCTGTTTTACCTTAGTGTAATACACTCTTAGAGGGCTTTCTCCCATTTGAGACTGCATGTACAGCACTACAGCACCTCATATACACCATGCACAGTGTGACGAAAATATAAACATCAGACATACATGTGCAATAGGGTGTTTCATTTTTCGGACTTTTTTTCCGATCAAGCTGCTCATTAAAAGAAATGTTCTCTGATATGTAGTAAACCCACAGAAAAAAATTTAAGACCAATCGATCAACTTTTAGACCCCCCCCCTACCACCTTGTATGTTTGACCTCGGAAATCAGTGCTCGGTGGCCATTTTCTGGTTAAAATTCAAGTCTCATTGCCTCATAATTTCATTTTATTCAACTCAGGTAGTGTCTGTGTCACACAAATGTAGTTTTTAAGGTTACTTAATATATCAAGATCATTCCCATTTAATTTGGGTTAAAATCATTCAAATTCAAGACATTAATTCTGAAAAATATACATTTTCAAATTAATTTCACACTCATATCGGATAAATTTTTCACATTATTTCCACATTAACTTCAAATTGAGAATTATATTATAGTATGAAAATCAGAATTTCTCCTTGACAACATTTTGGGCTAAGATTATAGAAATTCAAGACATTAATTCGGAAAAATATACATTTTCAAATCAATTTCACACTCATATCGGATACATATGTCCACATTAATATCAAATTGAGAATTATATTTTAGTGTGAAAATCAGAATTGTCTCCATCTCATTTTTAAGGAATTATGGAATTTTAAGTCTGTGTGAAGAAGAGACATGGACAATGAGACCTCTGTGAGCTCCCTTCTTTGCAGAGTTAGCTTAATCCTGGATGTCTTTCACTCCCATAGCTGCCATTTGTCTGTATTCCTCATCATCTTGCCAGTGCTCTGGTGGTAAATGGAGCTATCTTCCATCCATTCCTAGGAGTTCAAACAGGAGCCATGACTGTGACCCAATTGGGGAGTAGTGAGACATTTCCTTGGGAAGACTGGTTTTTCTGGAATGAATAAAGCAGGACTAGGCATAGCTTGAAGTTGTGTGGCAATGACAGTCTTCATCCCATCATTCAATGATCTGTCAAACAAGACAAATACCACCAGATACCAAAAATGACAGATACCACAAATGACTTAGCATATAGTTCTTGACCACGACAGCTATGGATGATGCATCAACTGCCTAAAATATATAACATAACATGGTGTAAGAGAAATTGGGAGAAACATTTATATCTAATGTTAAAATGGATATGCAAAAGATAAATCTCAAACTGTGAATTAATAGCCTCAGAATTATATCACATCTCATAGTCACACATATCCACCCACAGCTGGAGATCTAAATTCGGAGCTGGAGCAACCGAGTGTACCTGAAGAAACTAAGGCCCATGAAACAGGGCAATGTGCTGGTCTAAACTATTTTTGCCAACCAGTATTTCAGGTGTGATGAGATCTGGTCATGTTTCATCAGCCAGTTTTGCCATATTCATGATATACAATGCTGAGGCAAGAAATCAGGCATGATGAAGAGAATGTGGAGCTCACATGGCAAATTTGTCTATGCCTTGATCTTATTCAACAAAAGGTCTCATTACACCTGCAATTCTGGCTGACTTTGATAGGATGGGCCAGTAAATTTCCCTGATCCATGGACCTTGGTTTCCTTAGGCATGCTGGGCTGCTCCAGGTCCACATTTTAATCTGTGGCTACGAGATATACATGTGTGACTATCAGATGTGATATGATTCTGAGGCTATTAATTCACAGTTTGAAATTTATCTTTCACATATCCATTTTAACATTAAGCATAAATTGTTCTCCCAAATTCTCTTACACCATGATATGTCATATATTTTAGGCAGTTGATGCATCATCCATAGCTATCGTGGTCAAGAACTCAGTGCTAAGTCATTTGTGGTATCTGACTGAGTAGTATTTGTCTTGTTTGACAGATCATTGAATGATGGGATGAAGACTGCAATTATCACACAACTTCTACTTCTAGCTATGCCTAGCCCTCTCTCTTCCCAAAGAAACATGCTTTAACAGGGAAATGTCTCACTACTCCCAGATTGAGTCACAGTCATGGCTCCTGTTTGAATGGAAGATGGCTCCATTTACCACCAGAGCACTGGCAAGATGATGAGGAATACAAACAAATGGCAGCTATTGTTAAAGTAGTGGCATTTGTCAAAGATGTAGCAGAAATGGGAGTGAAGGACAAATTTGAAACATATATTACTGGTAGTTTTGGAGAAGAAGACTTTCAAAGAAATTTTGACAGACGGACGGACAGACAGACATTTTCCCCACTCCTAAAGCTCTGTGAGTCTCAGCAGAGCTAAAAATGAAATGGAGACAAATCTGTGAACTTTCATACTATAATATAATTCTCAATTTGAAGTTAATGTGGAAATAATGTGAAAAATTTATCCGATATGAGTGTGAAATTAATTTGAAAATGTATATTTTTCAGAATTAATGTCTTGAATTTGAATGATTTTAACCCAAATTAAATGGGAATAATCTTGAAATATTAAGTAACCTTTAAAACTACATTTCTGTGACACAGACACTACCTGAGTTGAATAAAATGAAATTTTGAGGCAATGAGGCTTGAATTTTAACCAGAAAATGGCCACCGAGCACTGATTTCCGAGGTCAAACATACAAGGTGGTAGGGGGGGGTCTAATAGTTGATCGATTGGTCTTAAATTTTTTCTGTGGGTTTACTACATATCAGAGATCATTTCTTTTAATGAGCAGCTTGATCGGAAAAAAAGTCCGAAAAATGAAACACCCTAATGTGCAACACCTACATGCTCACAAAATCTCCTCCAGTATGTCATTTGACCCTTATGAACTTTGCCTGACCCTGAATCAGCAATCTTTATTTTGTGCCAGCCCACTTGGAGTATTTAAGTTCTATTAATTATCATGATTATTAGCAACAACAACAAAAAAGAATATAAATTGGTCTTGGCCATGTTAAATTACATATTGTGTGGAATGGCATCTCCGCAAGATCGATTTTATGTAATTTTTTTGGCAGGGGTCCACATAGACAATTATGTAAGACTCACTGAATCAAGAAACTAGATTGTCTTGTGACAAACATGGTTACATCACACGCACACAACCTCAAGTATTTTTATGCAGGGTTTCCTCTAACTATGGGCGGAGATTACTTTCTTAATTGCATATAAACCGGACACAGATTATAGAGTTTCCTTAAATTCTTAACTTCCTGTGTCATTGTTGATGAAAATGTTGAAATATCAGGAGTCAGACCTGGACTTTGTTATGTCTATACCATTAATTTAGCCAGGTATTTTCACCCACTGCGATATGTAGATGAAATTCTTTGGATGTGGGTGAATGACTGTGTGAGTGTGTATTTGGCGTGGGCATATTTGGAGCTATATCAGCACATAATTGGCACATAGGTGTGATCAACGAGACTCTCTTCTTGGGTCTGATTGGTGCAAGAGATTCTTCCACCTGCACTCGGTGCAAGCTCGGCACCACCAACTTGTTTCCTGCATGCTTGGCTGTAGATGTGTGTCTGGACTTTGAGGCTGGGTGTATACAAGTTTACTGCACTACACTTGTTGCTTATCCCTATAGTAAATTGTCAGCAAGCAGCGTGGCTTCCTGTCATCCCCAATCATCACGGGATCAAAGCTGTTGTGCAGCCCTGGCCCCTTTGAAAGCATCTGTTATCTGTAAGGGCAACTAATTAGTACAAAGTGTCACCAACAGGTTGTACTCTTCTGCACACAACAAGTTCCTGCTTCACAATGCATCTTTGGCTAAATCACCTAACTTTGTTCAACTTTGTAGCAATCAATCTTATGTCATCTTGCAGATAATTGCAAAATCTACAAGTGTAAATTCCACACATAAACATGATGAAATATGTGCTGCAGGACCTGAAGATCACTAAAAAGTAATACTCTAAATAAATACATTTTATCTTCAGAATAATGAGTCTGAAATTGTTCAAAATTTTGGATCAAGATTGCCCAGCTACAAGCAAATTTTGTCAACTTGTCCAGGGCTGGCAACTTTTTAGTTCTTTTTCTACTTTTCAAAATGTTGATTCACTGATATAGATTAAGATCATGCAACTATTTTATAAAAACCATATTTTCAGAAACTGACTTGTAACATTGTTTGAGTATTTGATCTAGAATAAGTGGAATGCCTCTGTTGTGCAATCTTTGCCTGGTGAACATGGTAAATACATTGACACTTCCATGCGAATGAAGCCTTCCAAACTCCTCTGTATTCATAATAGTCCTTATGGTCAAGTTCATACTTAGCAGGCTAAGAGCTGTTAACATATATATGCCCCACTACCAGTCTTCGATGAACAAAACCTTCATCTAGTGCTCAAAATTGAAGCTGGGCTTCCTCCCTTTGCCCAAAGCAGGCAACTTGGACACAAAATATTTTGACACATATTTCAGAAAATGCCTTCAGAGCTTAACCTACCAGTTCAGCAACCATATACTATATATATACTTTCAAAAATATTTCTTTGAAAAATAAAAACATATTATCAGGAAATATATTATTTATAAGAAATAATTATATTAAGCATAATTATTGAACTAAGTAGGTATGTCTTTCTATTGTCTTGGGATGCCATGGGCAATGGCACAGTTGGTTATCTCTGAGAGTAATATACTCTAAGGTTATCTAGAGCAAAAGCGTATATCGGCACCAGTTCCTCTGCGGTGATCCTAACATATAGATTCGATTCCTGACTGTGCTGACATCAATCTCATGTTACAATTTCTCATGTGAGCTGAGGCCCATGCCTGTAGGGTTAACCCATTATCCTTTAAAATCTGCAAATGGTTGGGTTGCCATATCAGAACCTGTGACATGACAATTTAGTAAAGCAGTTCTTTCTGCTATAAGTTGATCTCGTCATGAAATGACTGAAATAATGTTGGAAATGACTGACTTAAAACTGCAGGTGTAATATTATTTTTACAATTTGAAATTTTCACCTTTATTTCCAGGGTGCACCATTGATATTATGGATGCAGGATGTCAGTATCCTATATTATTTTTACAATTTGAAATTTTCACCTTTATCTCCAGGGTGCACCATTGATATTATGGATGCAGGATGTCAGTATCCTACTCCGAGGTCAGGGAACTACAAAGAGGTAAGGGTACTGACAGCCGCACTAGCTCAACCTGATTATGCTCACGTTACTCAAAGATTGCACCAACATCACCAATCCATTGATCACAGAAACACTGATTAAATGTTGGTACGTCTTGGAGAAATGACATAAACATAATGATAATTTTTGGCTACTGCATCTGCACATGCTACAGTCGATGATAAAATGAGTTAAAAACTGAAAGAACACACATTATATTAAAATTGTGAGCGAGTGACAAGTGACAGGCTGTATATATGCCTACATATTGCAGAGGGAGGAGATAAGATTTGTGGCTCAGGCCTGGTATCCTGGTCCTAATGCTTGCATAACCCAAGTCAAAGTCCCAATCAATGCTGCACTGCCTTGTTACTTCCCACAACTTGCTGATATCACCAGTTGCCATTCCTGTTCTCAATGTTCTTAATCAATCACTAAACCAGATGGAATGCACACAGAACTAGAGTCATTTTTATATATAAGTGATAAATCACCTGATTAGAATTCGCTTATTTTCCCCAAAGCATCACCACTTCAAACCATAATGTGTTGTTTCTTTTTAAGTTAATTTTTGGTCATGGACTGTGATCTTCATCCATTTAAATCTTGAAGATACTTGACGTTTCACTCCAAGTTACTCTTTGCATTATCTTTTAATTGTTACTTTTAAATATCAAATCTAATTCTACTCAACAACTACTTAATTGTTGTATAGCCGATAATAAGAAAACCTATCCTACAAAGGAGCAAAATCATGGAGTAAATTATGTGCCCTGTGGACAAATCTGGCCAATTCTAACATGCTTAAAATGCACTATGAATGTTAATGGATGTCGTGAAGCAATATACAAATTAGGAATATAGATCTATGGGCCCTAAAAGTCAGAATTTCATCATTATTTCTTTCTGAATTCTTTGCATAAATTTATTAGCTTAAGAATTGTTGAGGGGCAGTGTCCTGTGTGGGCAGCATATAAAATGCTTTGATTACTTTCCTTCATATGAAAGCGTTCTGACCTAGATATGTACCTCGTTTATCATAGTCTCATCAAAAAAGAATTTGTCAAATAATAATGGATGTGGAATACCCCACTGAAACTAACTCGGTTTATTAGTAGGAACATAACAAGGGTTCACTCATGCATCAAATCTCTGTCATAAAAACACTACAGGTATTCTCAGCAGAGGTCAAATAACAATACTTAGTACAGCTGGCGTTATTTTCAGCGTCTTGGAATGCCAAGCTAGAAATAGAAACTTTGACATGACCCAGATAGCTTAGCTCCATAAACGTGTGGCAATAGGGTGTGCATCGTGGTCTCTCATGCGGCACAAAAGAAGTACAAATAGCTGTATGCCTGGCATGAGACGGCCAGTCCATATTTGTTGAACGGACAAGCTTGGCATACAAAATGTGAACTGGAGCAAACGACAATGATTATGTGACATACTTGTCAACATAATCCTCTTAGACGAACATGCTTTAATTTATTGCTGGCTCAATAACATTATCTTGGACTGCCCAATGTGTGCACACCGTCTCTACTCTTAAATAGTTTTATTTCTTTTTTGCATTAATTGATTTTCTAAATGGCAGAAACACAAGTAGACATTATAGACAATGCTCTGTATTTACAGATGCTTTTTTTTACTGTGCTTCGACAGAGATTCATGGATACAAATATGTTCTACCAAACGAAATTCTGATATATTCTTTTTTTTATATCTTATCCAAACATGACAAATAATTTCTCATGCCCTGATTACTTGTTGGAATTGTAAATGGAGAATGACAACTGTTGAGCACTGAGATTGTCATCAACAGCCACAAGGGCAACCAACACATCTATATTAAAATTTCCTGTATCTGAGGATCCACCTGCAAAGGTCTGTCTGATCTTAACAGTCGTCTGTCAAAACAAATATATTTCATGCATTAAATATGTCAATGTCAGGTCATATGAGTCAGAGTGGTGT
This sequence comes from Amphiduros pacificus, assembly GCA_949316495.1. Lineage (NCBI taxonomy): Eukaryota > Metazoa > Annelida > Polychaeta > Phyllodocida > Hesionidae > Amphiduros > Amphiduros pacificus. The sequence goes on along the minus strand of OX439009.1, from coordinate 24,763,059 downwards.
ACGGATGTGGAAGTACAAACATGTATTATGACGTGTGTTTATCATAATGTTTATAAGAGGTACAAACCCTGATGTGCATTGTTCTGTGTCTCACAATAACAATCATTATGAAAAAAATTAATATCAACTCAAAGTTATGAAGACTTACCTGGCTTGACGGTTTTGAACATGACAGGTGCTCCATTTCGGGCGACTTGTTTTAACCAGGCCAGGGTATCTCGTAGGGTATATCCCGCCACTTTCTGGCCCTGAATATCCATGACAATATCCCCTTCATGGAGCTTTCCTGTATGGTAATTCACTTTATCCTGTTTTATATCAGCAAGCCAACAAAACTGGCCATTGTCAGCCCCCCCTTTGATTACAATGGGCATGACCCCCTCTGGACCACACGACACTATGCATTCCTGCACCCTTTGGCTCCAGTGTTTTGGTTCTTTTTTGGCTTTGGTTGGCGTAGGTGATTTGGACTGCTTTGATCTGATCATTGTGGCTGTGATCATGCATCAAAAAGGCCTCAAAACATCACTTAAACTGCACAAGAAAACAAATAAACACTCGGTAAACTCCCCAGAATCAGATTTCATTTTGGTCGGCGACTGACGACCCGCAGATTTGGCGCGACACCAACCAAGAATTTCCCTTCAAAACAGACATAATGGCTGTGATCTGGTGATCTACATACTCCACAGATGGTAGTGAACTCCTCTTGGTGTAATAGAAGTGTAGTCTTGGTTGAATTCTAAGGTAAAATCCGATAATTATCCAAAATAAACTCCAAAATTCAAAAGATGTTTCCCTCCGATGCCTGCGAGTGCGCATGCTCCTAGCTGCTGGCATAAAGTGGACTGGTCTCTCACGATTGTCGTAAAGTGAAAGACATCATTTAAGGTTGCCCGATCCTCACCACTCCGTATAAATTGATTTTCACAAACTGAACAAGGACCAATTAGGAATGCAAGACTATGTAGTCAATATATGTCGTGTGCAGTAGGGGGTTGAAACATTTTTTGGGGAATTGTTTTTTTTTTTTAAATATGCATGGAACAAATATTCTTTCATTTTATCAGAGACATTTAACACATAATAAATAATATCTCTGATTTTATGTAAATTTCCCTGGCACGTTTGATTGCAGAATGAGTTCTGGTTGTGTGTTGCAAGAAGGGATGTATCGTCTTTTAAATCGGGGACGACAATATTTGGCCAAATAGACAGGTCCTAAAATAAAACTAATGAAATACTTGGCCACAAATTTCAGGAAATTTGAAGTGTAGGGGAACTTCTATATTTCATTGTACGTGTATTAATCTGTGACAATGACAATGACAATGTAGTTTATTTTGGCAACACTAGGCTGACTGAAATACATAATTATAATAGAATACATTTTTGCATTAATGATAAGTGATACATATACATATACAAATACAATATACAAAAATGTTATAGCTCCACGTGTGCTTGGGTTACTCAAACATTCTCACAGCATATTGTACAAAACTGGAATCAGCACGCTTGGTTCTAGTTTTCTTAGGAATTCTGTTCTTGGCATGACGGGTTTTATGTATGTTTTCTCTTACAGGTGGCAATAGGTGGTGTAGAGGATGTGAGGGGTTTTTCATTTTGTTGTATAAATTTTCACACATCTTAATACGTCTTTGTTCTAGTGTATTTAAATTGAAATGATCTAGTGCCTCCCAATAGTTAAAGTCAGGTTTCACTATTTTCAGGGCTCGAACTTGAATTCTCTCTATGTCCTGTGTAAGGCCGAGAGGCACAACCCTGGGTGCCAGGACTCTGCACCATATTCTAACAGGGAGCGTATCTTTGAAATGAAAATTTGAATCAGGTTCTGCTCACTAAATCCTGCTCTTTTGGCTGCAGTAATGAGGTGGAGTCTACGACTTGCTTTCATGGTAATCGAGTCTACATGAGTGTTCCACTTCAGATCGTTAGCTATGTGGATGCCAAGTAGCTTAACACATATTTCTTGGCTTAGCAATTTTCCTCCCATATATAATGATTGTGAGGCACTTTTCTGTTTAGTAAAGTTTATGGGCATGTGTTTCGTTTTTGGAACATTCAAATTCATGTCATTTTCACCAGTCCAATGTTCTATTGTATTTAGTCCTTGCTGCAGGAAACCAGGGCCAATAATCTTTTTCACTTCGTATGTTGTAGTGTCATCCATGAATTTTGTTGTTGGTGTTTCTGGGGCCAGATCATTGATCATAATGATAAAAAGCAACGGACCAAGTTTTGTTCCCTGGGGCACACCACCATTGATTGAGAGCCAGCTTGATTTTAAATTGTTGAATTTAACTCTTTGTTGTCTATCTGCAAGGAAGGCACATATCCATTTAACCAGAAAGGGTGGGACATTCATTGCTACTAGCTTTTTGATGATGATGTTATGATTGAGGTGGTCGAATGCCTTCTGATAATCAATGAGTACCACATCAATGATAGTTGATGGTGTGTCTGTGGCAATGAACCAGTCATGCAGTAGCTGGACCAAGGCATGCACTGTGGACATGCCTTTCCTGCCTCCAAATTGGTTTGGCTCTATTTGGTCTTTGACACAGTCCCATAACCAAGTGAAAACAAAATGTTCCATCCCTACTTTGGAGATTGTTGGTGTTAGAGAGATGGGGCGTAGGTCTTTCTCAATGGAGTTTAATGGTGAGCATTTTGGTATGGATACAACATCCGCGCACTTCCAGATTTCTGGCACATATCCCTCAGCTAATGAACTGTTCATTATTGAGGCTAGTGGGGCTGCAAGAATAGGTGCAAAATCCCGGAGAATCCAATTCGGAATTCCATCAGGGCCTGGGGATTTTCTGATTTTAATCCTCATCAGTCTTTCTTCCATATCTCTTACAGAGATAATATGTTCACAAGGAATGTCAAAATTGTTTGGAAAATCTGGGGGTGATAGTTTAGGCAGGTCAGAACTGATCGACTGAAAAAATGTGTTAATTTTTGTTGCCAAAATTTCTAAATTTCCATCACACAATTTGTCTGCCAATACTTCAAATGGTGTCTCAGATTTCTTTTTGGAACCAGTCAGAGTGTGATCAGCCTGTGTGTTCTGTTAATATATTTGCTTTGGGCAAACATGATTTTTTTGTGGGAAATTTTGCCACTCTCAAGGCACGTGATGATTGAAAAATTATAACGTAATCGTGGGGCAATAACTTACATAACTAATTTGTAATTGTCAGAAACATTTTTATTTTTTTATAATATTTATTTACCTTTGATCAAATAAATATAGATTCATTTATCAGAAAGCATATCTTAAAGTATTTAAGAAAGCCTGATCCTGCTCATTCGGAATAACTTTTAAATGAAAATTATGAAATACCCGTCTGATCCTCCTTTTTTACAAACGATTTTCTACATTAATATTAGAGAGACTTACAAAATGAAATTAAAATTATGCTTTGAGAAACAGGATTTCTTTAGATCACGAATTTTAATATCTTAAAGAATAGTTTAAACTGTTATTGAATTTACTTTTACATTCATGTACTACATTCAGTGTTATGAAATGACGCTTTATTTTCTTCTTTTTATTTGAGGTAAGATAGTTTTCTTGAAATAAAAGAATTTAGGAACATGTATTGATGACAAGAAGACTCACTATTTATAATGGTTGTCATACAAAACTATAAATATTGGGGAAAGAAAATAATAAATCACCTTTGCAAATAGGAAAGGATTAAAGCAGTCCTTGATATCTTCTATCCAAACTTTTTACAAGATTAATTTCCGGTCAAAAAAGCATTTTTCAATTTCAGGACAGAAATATATCTCGCATAGCCAAGCTTGCAGGTTCCACGATGAAAATGTAGTTTCCACAGTGAATATAACCATGGTCAAATCACTAGGCATCCTTAAATTGACATTAAAAACTTGGATGGAACAATCTACTTTTCCACTCTCCATCTTTGACCCTCATGATTCCAACCGAAAATCAAGTTGTCCTTCTTGAGACATATCTAATGTGAAGGGAATATTTGTTTCATTTTCCGAATTAGACAAATTGAACTCTCTGTTCTCCAAAGTTTTCTTTCCAAATTCAACAAAAGAACGTCAAATTACAATTACAAACTATTCACAGCTTGAACTTTAATTTCTTCATCTCCAACTTCACAACTTTACGAGGCATGTTTCTTCAGATAACTGAACCCAACTTTCTATGCATTTCTAATTTCCATGTTCAATATCATCAGATATTTTTAATTTGATGTTCTTAACTTTTGTTCTCTATTCAGCTGTCTATTCGGGAAATATCACATTCATATATGAAGAATATTTTCTGACAATAACTTTAATTGCCACTGATTTAATTTCACCTTTTTGTGCCATGTGCAATGTATGCTGGGATAGATTTGAAGACTAGAGAGCTGATAAAATGATCACCGTTCTGTATGCAGCAAAGGGACTACATTAAAATCTTGCTCACAAATGTATATAGGGGAAAAATCAATGTTGGAACCTTGTGTAGAATAGACAGTTATGAATGTAATGAAATGATTGAAATAAAATTACAAGTAAATCAACATTTCTTTCGACAAAAAGCCAAGTTTTGTGTGTCTACAGAACCCTCAGGAAAAAACAAATACACTTATACAGAGTTCTTTGAGGAATTTAGTGATCTGCTAAGTTATTATTCTACATACACACATGAAGTCCTTTTTGTTGGTGATTATAATTTTCATATAAACAGACCAGAAAGGCCAAATGTAATTAAATTTAATGACATCTTAGATTTATACAATTTGCATAACCATGTGACTGAACCTACACACATATTAGGTAATACACTGGATCTGCTAATCACAAATATTAATAGTAACTTAATACAAGAACACAAGGTAGAGGAGAAGATATCTGATCATAGTATTATTAAACTCACTTTAAACCTTCAAACCAGAATAAAAAATAAGAAAAAGGTATCATACAGAAGTTACAAAAAAATGAACATAAAAAGTTTTATAGATGATGTTGAAGAGAAATTTGGTGATAATAAATCGTATGATGAAAAGGACCTTAATGAATTACTAACTGAATATAGCAAATTAACAAGTATACTTGATAAACATGCCCCAATCATAGAAAAAACCATAACCAATAGGAAACCAGCTCCGTGGTTATCTGATGAGATTAAAAACGAAAAAAGAAAAAAAAGGAAACTTGAAAGAAAACACGATAAAAGTCGACTTGAGGCTGACAAAATTCAATATCAACAACAGAGAAATAAATATAACAATATGGTTAAGGATTCTAGAAATAGTTATTATGCAGAAATAATTAATACTAATAAATCGGATCCAAAAAGGCTGTTCAAAATACTAAACAAACTATTACATACTAAAGAGGACACTCCCTTCCCCAAACATAGTGATAGTAAAGAGTTGGCATCTGAATTTAATAATTTTTTTCTTGATAAAATCTCGAATTTGAGGGAAAATATGGATAAAAATGATAAAACATCATCACTGATGACTGAGACATGTAAATTCAGTACTCACCTGGACAAATTTGCACTATTAGATGATGCAGATGTATCAAAGTTAATCAAAGAATCAGCAAAGAAGTCGTGTGAACTAGATCCCATTCCAACCTGGCTTCTGGCTGAGTGTATGGGTCCCCTATTACCGCTAATAAAGGCTATTATAAATAAATCTATTTCAATGGGTAGCATGCCTGATGACTTAAAAATGGCTATCATTAGACCATTAATTAAGAAACTGGGGCTGGAATTGATTAAGAAAAATTATAGACCAGTATCTAATCTTGCCTATTTATCTAAATTAATAGAAAGGGCTATTGCTGCACAATTTGTTGGTCACCTTATAAAAAATGATATTCAAAGTATATTTCAATCTGCTTATAAGGAGTTTCATAGCACTGAGACTGCACTGCTGAAGGTACAGAATGACATTTTAATGGATATTGATAATGGTAAAACGGTAATGCTAGTGCTACTTGATCTGTCAGCGGCATTTGACACTATTGACCATAACATATTATTGAATAGGCTGGAAAAAAGATGTGGTATTAGGGGCACTGCCTTACAGTGGTTCCGGTCATATCTAGCAAACAGGAAACAATGTGTGACAATTGAAGGTAAAAGATCTGAGAATAAGAATATTAGTTATGGTGTTCCTCAGGGCTCTGTGTTAGGACCACTGCTGTTCACAGCATACATGGAGCCTCTGTCTGACATTGTTGGTAATTTTGGTCTCAAACATCACATCTACGCTGATGATACGCAATTATATATTACAATAGATCCAAAATCTGAAGTAGATAGAAATAGGTCCTGTATAGAAATGGAAAAATGTATTAAATTGATAAGGAAATTTTTGATAGAAAATAAAATGAAGATAAATGATGAGAAAACAGAAATGCTTTTATGTGGTAAAAGCTGTGATTTCAGAAATGACAATCTACCAAATGAAATTCTAGTAGGTGAGACTAATATCTCTAGATCAAAAACAGTTAAGGATCTTGGAGTTATTATAGATCAGGAGTTATCAATGAAATCGCAAATCAAAAAAATGTGCAAAAATGGTTATTTTCATGTAAAAAACTTAGCTAGCATTAGAAACTGTTTAGATGAGAAAACAGCAAACACTCTTGCTCACTCTTTTGTCACTTCTACCCTTGACTACGGGAATTCACTTTTAGCAGGACTACCAAAGTGTGAAATTGCCAAACTGCAAAAATTACAGAATTCTGCAGCAAGAGTAGTAGGTAAACTCAAAAAGAGGGATCACATTACACAAAAGCTTATGGACCTTCATTGGTTGCCAGTTGAGGCTAGAATTGACTTTAAAATTTCTCTATTGACATGGAAGGTGCAAAATGGCTTTGCCCCAGAATACCTAGCCCAACTATTAACTGATAAGAAATCTGATCTGGGACTAAGATCCAATGACAAAAATGAATATATGGTACCCAAGACGAATATGAAAACGTATGGTGACAGGGCTTTCATGGTATATGCTCCAAAAAACTGGAATGCCCTGCCCCTTGAAGTGAAAAATTGCAAAAGTATAGAGACTTTCAAGAAAAGGCTGAAGACTCATTTGTTTAGGAAACACTATCTCGGGACGCGCTTAGAGCAGACTTAGTCTGATACAGCGCTATATAAATTTTTATTATTATTATTATTATTATATTATATATAAATGCGTGTCAGATTTCAACACACCAGGTGGCAGCAGGGCCCATCTGAACACTCAGAATTCTATCAATTTTTTTGAAGAGGATTGAGATAAATTATAGGTATTGAACAATCTTAATGTAAAAAGGATAATTCAACTTAAATCATTTTCTTTATCATGGTTAAACGTTTAAATATTCAAATGTACATCATTTCATCACATAATGTAATATAAATAATGTTAAAAAGATGGAAATCCCCTTTTGAGGTGCTATTCTGTTAAATCAAAGCCAAAACAGCTCGGTACAAAAAATTTTAGTTTGTGAAAATGAAATATACCAATGTGATGATATAAATATTAATCATTTTTTGTTAAAAAGGTTGGGCATTGAGTGTGGTTGAAAAGCTTTTAAAGAGATATATCCTAAACTATGTTGAAAGATATTTTTATTGTAACCAACTACACATGAGTCTCAAAACAGCATGCAATACTGTTTATTATTTCAAGAACTTTGTATAAAATTATTTAATTATTTGCTAAACCATATGCATGTGAGACCATCATACAATCTATAATTATTTTTTCTCTGGTAATATGCTACTCCCATCTTGAATATATTTGTGAAATGAATATGATTATGGGGTAAGCTGATATACTATTCTCCAATTGAATAGAGATAATTTATTTTGTTGGGAAATGTATGTCACGATTGTAAATAATATCTAAAAAATATATAATGACAGAGTAATTTCCCTCTGAAAAAAGAAAAAAAACAATACTTTTTTTTTACTTTTTTATTATAAAACAAAAACAAGATATTTGTGAACTAGTTTCATGACTAACTAGTTTGACACTCTGGACTTCGTGGCTTCATATCTGCATGTTTTAACATGTGTTTAATTTGATTACTCCTCTGTTTTGCCATATATCTATTCTTACAAGTGCTTCGATGTAACAGGAACAAGAAAAAGTCATTTGACACAGCTCACAGGAAAATGGTCTCTCCACTGTATGTATTCTGAGTTTTTATTCAAGTTACTGAGCGATTTAAACACCTCACAAGTAATAAGTTTCTCACCTGTATGTGTTCTCGTGTGTATCTGTAGATAACATAATCTAACAAGATTATGGCTTCTCCCCTGCTTTCCCATAGACACACCTTACATGCATGAGGCATCTCTCCAGTATGTGTCAAAATATGCCTCTTCATTTGTGAAAGTTGGAAAAAGAATTTTTCTAATTTATTCCCAATTATATTAATCTTATTTTGATCTTATGCCAATAGCCAATCCTCTTGTGAGATTTCACCCTGAGAAAAGACTGTTGCTTGACACCAGATGATGTTAATATTGAAACATCCTGAATAAACAACCCTTTGTTGGAAACGTCTGTTTTCATGTGGGAGAAATGATTCAATTAATGATTCAATATCTAATGGGATTTTCCACCACGACAATTCAGAAGATATGACACTTTTTCAGAGAAAATATTCAGGATATTCCACCCATTCCAGGTGTCTGTTTGTCTTATCCCAAGGTTGAGTACCAGTCTTGAGAATCGAATGGGTTTCTCCATGTTTATCTAAGATTTATTATATGAAGATACAGCAGAGTATGTAGCCACATGGGAGATGGACCCTGGTCTATATTTGCATCGATACCACCATAACACATCAATAATCCACATCTCAATGGATAATGGTAATATGGTAAGCAAAATCTAAACTAATTACCCAACATTACAATAAATAAAATGTTTCGGTACAAAAAACACCAAACTCTTCCAGTAATCATATTATACATTTCTTTTCAAACTGATCTTCGTAATCTACAAGTTTGCAAAACAAATACACATATGTTGGCAGTTTTTATCTTGTCATATTAGAAGGTACTCATGGTTGTTTGAATAGAGACCACGGCATTAATAAATGGTAACTGTTGCCATGGTAACCATCAATCACGAAGAGTTTATTTTAAAATAAAATAAATTCCCTGAAAATACAAATCATTACCAATGAATAGCTAGGAGCTCCACTCAGAAGTTTCGGGACTCAAGGTAGAAATTGTTTACTTTATAGGTTTGCAGTTTAAACAATTATATATTACAAAATCTATACAGGAAGTAGATTGCTTGAGGCAGGTGGCACCACACCATTTAGGGCTTTCCAGGTGGTGAGGAGGATATGAAGTCAATGCAGTTCCACTAACTTTAGAAATATGATCAGATTTTCTGATTTTCCCTACTACACGTGTTCTACAGGTACTGGAGTTTTTTAATGTCAGCTGTTGGGGGCATAACTTATAAAAAAACATAGACTGAAGGCCCAAAAAACTATGCCGACATTTGGTCTTTGGTAACGTGACTATTTCTTGATAATGCCTGCAAATATCTTTATAAACGACAATTTTTGGTAATTACCCAATTTTGCCGGTCGAGGCTGTCATTGTTACAAATAATGTATACAATATGTTGGCCGACTAACCCCTCACAAATCTGTTCCTTGAGTTGTTTTAATCCAAAATATGATAATGCAAAAGAAAGATCCCCAGTCATTCTTTGACAAGAGTGAAGTCCTGGTCACGATGACAGGTTTCTTTCTATCTGACCTGATATAGCATAAACAGTGTTGAAAATGTTGTTAATAAAAACAAATTAAATCAAATCCATCCCAGTAGTTTCAGAGGAAAATATCGAAGTTGATGGAAAGACTTGCATCAAGTAAAACATAACAGTTTTGATCAATGGAATCATGTTCATTCCCACCAGATGGCACTGAGCAATTCCTTATGAACTATGCACCCCTTTGAGAATCTTTCTTAATTTCATTTCCTAATTTTACATAGAAACAGACACTCACATTCATTGCAATAACGGTTAACAGTTTCATCTAAAAGGGTAATTATAGTTGGGGATAATTATTACTCAAATCAGTTGATCAGTTGTAATGCAATGACCTAATCCATAAAGGTCTTTATAACCTTTAACACACAAAATTTCTCACTTTATCCTACTGTGTCTCAAATGTCATTCAAATGTCACTTCAGGGTCACTGGCAATATTTTTATAAAAATAGCTTACAAAGGTCCACATTCAGTCATGTATCATTTGTGGATGTATCCCACACAGTAAAAATGCATATGTCTGTCATTTCTACTGATGTAACATTTATCCTTCATACCGGACACTGGATTTGGCATCTATATAGATACTTTAAATGATTCAAAATATTTTATCTGTGACTCTTTTTTGTCATTGGTGGATGTATGAGTGAAGTGTATGATTATATTTCATTAATGTATTTATAATATAGTAGAGTACTTTTTACCCCTACAAAGATTTTGGATATGATGTATTTTCACCACCTGTCCATTTTTCTGAATACAATTACTTAGGCCAATGGCCTTAGAGCTACGCTGATCATTGCTTTCTTTAATGTTTGCAAAATTTTCTGGAAATTGCTTTATAAATGATCATGAATGTTTCATATTGAATTTGGCCCCGACCTGTTCTCTCAATTCTTATTGGCTAATATTTGTCATGTTATTCAAAATGGCAGCCTCCTTAACAACTATTAGCTATTAGATTTTTTATATTTTTTAAAAGAACATTTCAACATCACTGCAGAAGCTATGCTATGCATAGCTAAAAATGTTTGAATCTTGAGACTTACAGCATTCATGAAATCACGGAGGTTAAAAGCAATTTTACAGAGGTTTTGGGTATGTTTAAATGATATGTGGCCACAATCTTTGATGCAAGCAAGCTATCTAACCAAAGTCAACCAAAATACACCAAGCATGCTGAAAGTACTGGCTGTACTCTCGTGACCACCAGATGGTCACATGTATACAAGCATGTGATCTCTTTTATGGTCTGTCAGGGTGTTCGGCCTGTACCAATTGAGCAGAAGACTCATCCCCTTTCAAATGGCACAGACATTTATGTAGGGGAAATATGATGGGTAATAACATTTGATTACAAAGTATGGGGTATAAACATTTATATTATGCAAGGGAAAAGTGTTTGAAAGCTAATTTCATAGATGCTTTAATACTAGAGATACACCGCATATTGTCTTGAAATGGTGCATTCAACAGTAACCAAGTCCTATATATAAGTTTTGTGACCTGATCTAATAACCTTGGAAGAGTCATTAGTCCTGATGTACCTAATGTTGAAGGGATTTACAAGAATTCAACTTTACCTTAATTGAATGTTTAAAATGGGGTGCAATAAATGGTTTGCCACCTTGAATTTTGCTGAAAATTCATGATAGAAAGGGATTGGGCAAGGCAAGGAATTGTGACATTTGCAATTTATTTGCAACATTTCAAAATTGGTGATCTTTAGATTTGGGGAAAATGACAGGCAATAAAGACGGACCCTTGTAAAACACCCCAAACTTTTTCCTCTCTTCCCCATTGCCTCACAAACCAATATTTCTAGTGAAGGTCTTTATAATGGGAGATCTTGGAATGTTTCATACCATATTTCTGATTGGTGTAAAAAATAGAGACCTAGGATGGCTGGTTACACTGATATATGAGCACAGATATCAGCGCCCAGCCTTTGGCTGTATGACAGGTAATAGACCAGGCTAAATAATAGACTTTATTATGTTATTATCTCAATTCAGGCCACTGACATGGGGTTCCTATGATAATATGGTTGTGAGGTAACTTTACCTATATATATTAGACAATGGAGTGTAACAGAGACATTTAATACAGAGATTGGAAACAAGCTGAAGTTTTGCATTTTTGCTCAGACGAACTGATGATCTCGGTAAATACCACAGCCCTATAACAAGGACCAAGATCCGGATTCACGCACACATGAACTTGTACAAATGTCTTTTTTGCAAGAAATTATGACGAGAATGACTTACTTATTACATATCTATGTTAATTGTTTGTTAATTAAATCAAGAATGGAAGACTTTGTGTGATAAATGCAAAACAATTTATCGCTGATCTGCAACTGTTGCATGTTTGAGTTGGATGGTGCACTGTGCTGACACCTAGTGGCAGACCTGCTGTTTCCAATCTCTGTTCAAATATCTCTAAGTGTAAGTGTTACAGAATGTTACAGAAATTAGACCACACACTTTCAATGTAGCAATTGTAATTCAATATATCTGGCTATAACTGTGCATGGCATTATTGTTGACACCACTTTTTCTTATCAACCACTTTCCAAGGTCAGTTCTAAAGTCACTTTCAATATCATTTCAGTCATATCATGACAAGATCTATCTTTGGAGAATATTGTGATGCATTTCTGAAGAGTTCGGTTGAAGGTGATTGACACAATTCCCCTTTAACTTTATGCTCGGTATAGTTACTCATCTGAATGGACAAAATTTGCTTGACCTGGGTTATTAAAATGTGAACTTAAAAAAATAGGCATATTTCTTTACAAAATATGTTCGGATTAAAGTTAAAGTTATGATATATTTGCTTAACGTTAGGGGGAACAGTGTCTTCTAAAGTTCTTTTTTCCCGCCAACAAATTTATTTGAACCCCCAAAAATTACATGATGCAAGATAATTGCTTTGTATGAAAATAACTACAAAACGGATTTCATTCTTAAATGTATCAAATTCTCAGGGATGGATTTTTCTTTTGATTAGATTTTTAATTGGTTTTTTAAATTTTCTCATTTTTAATCATTTTAGATTCAAAGTTGAAGCAAAAATCAGAAAAAGATGTTTTTTTTGGTAACAATTAAAGAAAGGATAGAGCTTACTTGAAAAACATTTTTGGGCATAACTACACTAGCAATCTGCATAACCAAGGCATTAATCTTTAGCTAGAATGATGTTATTTAGTTTAAATAGACAGAATTTTAAAAGATGTCTTATAACTCAAGTAATTTGTGTTTTTGTAAATAAAATGATTCAAATAAATGTAAATTTTGGACTCCATTTGGTAATTTTTTACTTGAATTTGAAGAAAGTTAGATATCTCAAAATATAGACCATTAATCAAAATTCCCTCTATTTAAACTAAATAGAATAATATTTGGAGTAAAACTGTTCTTAAATTTTGGTAATAAAACTTGCAAAACTTCTCAATTTTGTCATAAAAAGCGTGGGAAATTTTGAGAAATATGATGTTTAATTTATTTCTAATTTTGTATCACTGGGCAGTGATGAGGTCTAATGCAGCAACTACTGGCTAATGGATTAGTCATAAAAGATCAATACATGATGTTTTCATGTGTATTAATAAGCATTGATCCCATCTGAACCGATATATGGTATTTATTTAGTTGGTTTTGGTGGGTTATAATGGTGCACTATTTCATGCAGTTGAAGGATCAATGACGTCATAATGGTGGTGTGGCTATTTATCAATGAAATAGTGACGTCATGCATTTTTGGTATCATAGCAACAGTCAACAACACATTTCATACAGTTGTGATCCTCTGTATGAAGTGTCCCTGTTCCCCCTAACGTTAAGTACAATATAAACACACTTTTCATGATCAATGTCATGTTTGCATTGAAAGTTTTAAAAGATATTCAATTGATGTTTATCATGTCTTAAGAAAGAGTACTGAATAGTTTTTAAAACATAAAAACTGTACTCGATGAAATAAATACATGAAATATATACTGTATTCAAAGAAAAATCCCTCGGGACAAGTAAAGAAAGGTTTTTATTCTGTGATGATAAGGTTTTTCTGTGAGTGGTATGAACCCGACCTCATCTCATCAAATTCACTGACCCAAAAAATCAACACTTCACACAATTCATTTGTAAAAATAATATGTAATTGTCATAAACAAAGATTACATCATTTCTATGATTATGCATTAAGAAAAACAACAATTCCTAGTTATACCAGATAACTATCCAACATTCCAATTATAAGCAGGCATATCAAGGCACTCCTGAAGTTTCAATTTTCTTCTTTGCCATTATTAATTGTATACATGTACATCAGTTTGCATTTGTCAATTTTTTTAACAAACCAATGTTTTGTTCAGTGACAATAAGACTGAGCATACATGAGTGAATGTTGCTTTGCAGATGGTTGGTAAAGTCAATCTTGTCAATACAGACTATGTATATATATTCTTCATGTAAACATCTTTACATCTGCCCCTTATTATATGAATATTTCAGCAATATTTCTGCTAAAACTAACATCATAACACATAAATAACTTGCTGATATTCATCCAACAAGTGAGTCATTTTTATAAAAATTTCCATAAACTCAAATCTTTTACAATCTTTTAAAAAACAGTGTTTTTGCTTCTCTGATAAAAACCTTTCTCTGATAAAGGATCCTCTATATTTTCTCTGCTGAAATCACTGACCACGTATTAATATCTGATTATGAGCAGCAGTTTTCATACAAGAAGTGCATGCAAATAATTGTTTTATCAGAATTAATGTGATGTCTTTTGCTTTTGATGACATGTCCATTGATGGGGGGGGGCAATATTTGTAAGGTTCATCCACTCTGGAAATGATTTTAGGCTTAACTATGTCCTAATTCTTTCACATCCAATCTATTTCTAACATCTCTAGTTAGTGAGTTTCTCTTTTGAAGTTTGTAGTTTGGCTTTGAGGAGACCTAATAGGTTTCACTGTAAGATCCAAGGTGGTTGCTATCGCTGTCAGATCCTGCCTCCTGATTGGTTGTCTCGCTGCTCCCCTCTCCAACTTCCTGCAAACATCAACCAATCACCTTAAAGATACATTTAATACTACAATGCCTTGGAAATAAAACTATATTATTGTATATTAACATGACTTAAACCGATTATTAAAACAATATGAACAATCAGTCCAGCAAGGTGTATCTTTTGCTGTTGGTCATTTCTTCCAGGACATATTTTCTGGTCCAGGTTTCTTTGAACCATGCCGGATGCTTTCACCGCCTGCCTGTGCTGATGTTTCTTTTCCCCACAATTCAACATCAGCCATAAAAGAACCATAAATGCTATTCTGATCTAATACTCAGATTACAACTTTTATTATACAGACATTTTTGGGATAAGAATCTGCCACTTACTACATCACTGTCATCATCATCCTCAGGAACACTGTCATTATCAGCATCACTTTCCTCCGCTTGGGATTCAGAGATCGTTGACTGTGACACAATCTCCTCTCCCTTTGAATAATAAATCACCAATCAAATTAAAGCCACTGAACACATACAATATTTTCAATGAATTCTATTGTGATATCAAGCTCAATAAGTACTGTCATAATAATCAAAGCTTTTATCCATGTCAAAATCATATATATTGAATATGGAAATATTCCTATAATTGTTTAATCTGAGATGTGCATGTGTGTGGCTCATAAAGTGGTGATATAAAGGTTGACTTTACCTGGAGGTCTCTGTTCTTGAGATTGCCCATCCAGAATGCTTCCAGACATTTGTTGAGAGTCAACATTGCTTTAACTCTGTACACAAATGCCTCCAAACACTTTTTGAGTGGTGGAACCTGATTGGTGAGTGTGATGTCTTTCATTATCTGTAAAAAGTAATGCTATTGGTCAGTATTTTGCAATTTCATGAGTCAGTTACATTATGTCTACCACATCTGCCACATTAACATATTTGGTGCAGGTACTGGGTGGGGGGGTCATACCTAAGAGTTGGCCAGGGACCGGGTGGTGAGTCCTACCTTAGAGTGTCTACATGTGGTGCAGGGACTGGCTGATGAGTCCTACCTAAAAGTTGAGCAGGGACCGGGTGGTGCAGGGACCAGGTGGTGCAGGGACCGAGTCCTACTTTAGAGTGTCCACATATGTGGTGCAGGGACCGGGTGGTGAGTCCTACCTTAGAGTGTCCACACATGTGGTGCAGGGACCGGGTGGGTGTAGGGACCGGGTTGTGAGTCCTACCTTAGAGTGTCCACAGATGTGGTGTAGGGACCATGTGGTGTAGAGACCGGGTGGTGCAGGGACCGGGTGGTGTAGGGACCGGGTGGTGAGTCCTACCTTAGAGTGTCCACACATGTTGTGCAGGGACCGGGTGGTGTAGGGACCGGGTGGTGTAGGGACCGGGTGGTGCAGGGACCGGGTGGTGCAGGGACCGGGTGGTGCAGGGACCAGGTGGTGCAGGGACCGGGTGGTGAGTCCTACCTTAGAATGTCCACACATGTGGTGTAGGGACCGGGTGGGTGTAGGGACCGGGTGGTGAGTCCTACCTTAGTGTGTCCACACATGTTGTGCAGGGACCGGGTGGTGCAGGGACCGGGTGGTGCAGGGACCGGGTGGTGTAGGGACCGGGTGGTGCAGGGACCGGGTGGTGAGTCCTACCTTAGAATGTCCACACATGTGGTGCAGGGACCGGGTGCTGATCTGTAGGTTCTTCAGCAGGCTCTGTACCTCGTCCCCATGATGGCTGAACATGTTGTCCAACAGCGGCATGGCAAGTCTCAGGAAAACTTCCACAAACTGACGCCCATACTGAAATATAGGGCTTTATGTGTTTGAAATTATAAAATATCTATGAACCCAAAAGTGGTAAACAGGGGAAGTGAAAGTCATATTTCCAAATACAAAATAAAGTGGCTAAATATGAAGCTTGACATATAAAACCTCCTTTGATTGGTTCAGAATGGATCTGCTTCTGTGTCCTATCCCTTGATCCCGACCAGAATGTATCCGGAATCATACCATGTTAAAATTGTCAAAAACAAATGCATATAAATACAGTGCAAGATACACTAAAATGTCAGATAATATCTCACCTTAAATATTGCTCCAAGATTTGACCGTCCATCAAATACCTAAAATAATGAATGATAATCGTTCTAAAATATTATGACAGAAATTTATTGTGTATTTATATCACCTGCCAGGACAAAAACACAATACTATATGAGTAATATAGTGTATAAAACACAAAATGAATAAAACAATTCAGCATTTTGTAGACAGTATTACTGTATAAACAAAATGGCTGCTCTTACCTTTATGAAACTAACTAAAACATGGAAGACCCTGACACACATATTCCATCTGATCAGTCTCTCCATCTTCTCCTGAAAGACACAGAAAATCATTCACACTCACGAAAGTATGTTATAGCAGCCTGTTTGATATTGTGTCCACATAATATAAAGGAAATATTGTTACTCAGAGGAGATACTAAGATGCCATAATCACTTAAAATGAAGGGCACAATGACAATGAGCACAACAATACATTAGTTTTGTTTACTTTAAAATGTTTTAATATCCATTTTATCAAAGTTTTATCCTTTGAAGTCTGATCATAGGTAACATTTTATCAGGGATGGGAGAGCTCTGAACCAATCTGGGTGGTAATCGAATAATCAGTTTCAGATGATCATATACTTATATATGTAACTGATGAGCATGTGATACAACTTCTTCAGTCTAGTCATTGTCCACTGTCCGACAATGGTCAAATACCACTCAGATTGACTGCGATTTAGTGCCCAGCTCTGTTGCGAATGAAATGACGTGACTTAGCATTGTGAGCATCCAGAATGACGCGATTTGACAAGACTGGTTCAGATTTACTGCACAAATTGGTTCAGAGCTCTCCCACCCTTGATATTTGTTCCATACAATATCAAATGACTGCTCTTTAATGATCATTAAGATTATTGGTAGAAGAACACATACATATATGAAGTGATCAATGAGGATGTGAGATACTCACGTCATCGGAGTCTGTGAGTTTGCCAGGACTGATCGCCTTTACATGACTAACAAGTTCTGACAACATCATGCGATAAAATACTCCAAACGATTGCCTGCAAATGCAAAAACAACATATACTCAGGTAAATGCAAACATGGCACAACTAAATGACCACCTGGAATACATGGTAAGGCCCCTCCTTACAGGATCTATGTACTCACCATTAAATGGATTGGTAGAACCCTGTTATCTTATGGGAGATTAGACCTGGTGGATCCTCAAACTCACATGAAAATGGTAGGGAACAAAACCTTTTCAGTAATAGCCCCTAAACTGTAGAATAATCTTCCTGGAGATATAAGGACTAGTACCTCACCCTGAATGACTCACCTATTCTGGAGGCACTACTCTGAATATACAGCACCCTGAATAGAAATTGTCTGAAGTGTCAGCTCTATGTAAATTTATTATTCTTATTTTTATCATTTCTACTTCAGACAACACTGGTACTGACATTCATACCAAAAATTCATTTTTTTTTTTTAAATTGGGAAATACTTCTTGTGACTGTTTCCCAGATAAAAGGTGGAAAAATGATCTTCTATCTAATGTAGCTTTGCACATGTTCAGAACTTACTGAGGCCCCTAACCTTGACTGCCACACACACAGAGTTGCCTACAAACCTGGTCAGAGTTGGATAAGTCTGAGAGCAGCCAGACTTGTCTGTTTGGATGAGTTCCTTAACTCCGAGATTGGCAACATCGTCTAGAGATGTGATCACGTCTTCGGAATGGTCGAAGTGTAATCTGCAACACAGACACGCACCCACACACATCAGTGTCTAATGATATTTCTGGTATGTAATCTACCATAGTGGAGATTATTTTACTCTGTTCAAGCAGGTATTCTGTAATACATTATTAATTTGTTGTGTTATTTCCAAGGATAGAGCTCAGATAGCCCTTTGAAGAAAGATTATTCCATTTCTCTGACAAAGGGTGGTCAACTAAACCTTGATAAATTTTACTTCTCAGAAATTAGGACATCAATTATCAAAAGGAAGTAAGAACTGCAAAGTAGGTAATATTTCATGCAGAAGTTTTTTGGTTTTTTTTTTATCTTACTTGAGAAGTTGTTGGAGACGTTCATTGTGTTTGGCTCCTTTTTCCCGTTCTCCATCTGGACCATACCACTCTCGCTTCAGAAAACCTTCAGCTATCTTGGCTGCAAGTATTCCATTATCAAGTTTGAGAAATCTCTTCAAGACAAAAAATATGATATGGACATCATAAAAGCCAGGCTTTGGACATTTTTGAATGATTGTATTATAGTCATTTTTATATTCAGAGACATTAAACACAGAGATTGGAAACAAGCTGAAGTTCTGCATTATCGCTCAGGTGAACCGATCTCGCCGCCGCCAGGTAAATACTACATGTAGACCCATAATACAGACCTAGATCCGGATTCACAGACTCACGGACATGTATAAATATGTCTTTTTTGTAAGAAATTATTACGAGAACTACTTACTTTTCACATATCTATGTTAATGGTACATCAATGACATCAAGAATGGAAGAATTTGTGTAATAAATGCAAAACTATTTATTGCTGATCGACAACGGTTGCACGTGTGAGTTGCATGGTGCACTGTGCTGACACCTAGTGGCAAACCTGTTTCCAATCTCTGTTTAAATATCTCTGATATATTTACTAGAATATCTCCTAACAGATTTAATCTGAATCTAAAACCAGGTGGCAGCACTTGATTGTTCTAATTTGATAGTAACTAGTGTACAATGATAATCCCTGTGCAAGAGCTGGGGGCCGGGAATGGGGGCAGATGGAGAGGAGATGGAGAGCTAGAATTTCATTATCAAGTTAAACATTTGAGCATAAATCTCTACAAGACAAAAATATGATGTGGACATCATAAAAAAACAGAAATCAGAGTTTTGTGTGACTTTGTACTGATATATCCCCAAACAATAAATTCAAACTGAATCTAAAACCAGGTGGCACCACTTGATTGTTCAAACTCTATTATGGTGTACGAGAGTCTCTGCCACATGGGCTAAAGTTTGATGGAGGTAGATGGAGAACTAGGGTGTATATGAAGAGCTAGGGTGTAGATGGAGTGAGGTAGGTGGTGGATGGAGAGCTAGGGTGAAGATGAAGAGCTAGGGGTAGATGAAGAGCTAGGGTGTAGATGGACAGCTGGGGTGTAGATGGAGTGAGGTAGGTGGTAGATGGAGAGCTAGGGTGTAGATGGAGAGCTAGGGTGTATATGAAGAGCTAGGGTGTAGATGGAGCTAGGGGTAGATGAAGAGCTAGGGTGTAGATGGAGAGCTAGGGTGTAGATGGAGAGCTAGGGGTAGATGGAGAGCTAGGGTGGAGATGGAGTGAGGTAGGTGGTAGATGGAGAGCTAGGGGTAGATGAAGAGCTAGGGTGGAGATGGAGAGCTGGGTGTAGATGGAGAGCTAGGGTGGAGATGGAGAGCTGGGGTGTAGATGGAGAGCTAGGGTGTAGATGAAGAGCTGGGGTGTAGATGGGGAGCTAGGGTGTAGATGGAGAGTTAGGGTGTAGATGAAGAGCTAGGGTGGAGATGGAGTGAGGTAGGTGGTAGATGGAGAGCTAGGGTGTAGATGGAGTGAGGTAGGTGGTAGATGGAGCACCAGGGTGTAGATGGTGAGCTGGGGTGTAGATGGAGAGCTAGGGTGTAGATGGAGTGAGGTAGGTGGTAGATGGAGAGCTAGGGGTAGATGAAGAGCTAGGGTGTAGATGAGGAGCTAGGGTGTAGATGGAGAGCTAGGGTGGAGATGGAATGAGGTAGGTGGTAGATGGAGAGCTAGGGTGTAGATGGAGAGTTAGGGTGTTGACCAAGAGCTTGGGTGTAGATGGAGAGCTAGGGTGTACACCGACAGCTAGGGTGTAGACGGTTTGCCAAGGGAGGAAGAAGTCGACATCATCTATTTGGCTCATGTATTCAATTCCTTTCAAATGTTCACTTTTTAAAATTAAAACCTCAGCTTTGCACCTGTAACCTTTTGTGGATGTTCAGTGTAAAATAAAGCATGTGCAGAAAATCACAGAAGTGAGTTTTTCCATTGTGAATTCCAAACATGAAAAGTTACCTTTCATATCTGTGAATTCTGTACAATAACATCAAAATCAAACAAATATTTACAACCACCATAGAGAGAATTTGCAATCAATTCCTACCCATGGCATCTTTAATGTTGAGATAAATAGTTCTGCGTTAAATACAAGCCCTGCAGGCCATTTTAAATAGGTATGTCTTGGAGTAGAAATGAATTGGAAATCATTTAACCCAGATGTCAGTTTTACAAGCTTTCCAAATTGCAGACATGATATTGCAGTGCTTAAATGAAAATAGAATCATATCACAAGACAGAATTAAACTGATTCTAAATCAAGAAAGGAGGGACTTTTCTATATTATTTCATTTTATCATTAAATTTTCTGTAGAAATCATAATATCAAACAAATAATATATCACCACTTCATGTCATGAATGCAAAAATTCATAACATACGACACATTCAATAACATACACATTCCTGCATTGCACAAGACGCTTCAGACTACCAAATGTCTGCTTGTGACACTTAAACTGTGCTTAAGTGCACAAATAGACTGACAATAAACTGGTAATAGAGGCAGCCAAAAGGAACAATCATTGGCCATTCTCAACACTGTTACAACATAGCACCTATCCCAGTCAATAATCACTCAATCTCACAAACTTCCATCTGTAAGGAGTAATATTCCACAGTGAACACTTACTTGCTTTAAATTCACTTTTAATACATACAACAGGATGATTGCCAAATTGTCTGTGGGTTTTAACTACAAAGTTTCACATTGGCATGGTGCATCATCTTAGCAGGGTCATGACATGTCTTTAGGGAACATGTGCACTCCAATCACCATTTCCATAATCATCGTTCAAGAACAATGACTTTTATTATGACTCTGATTAACCCTTACACTGTTATATTATGACTTTACATAAGCATACATCTGTGGAGTGTTGCCTTAATCAACAAGATATGTAATTTATTGCAAACCAACCACAGTGGATTTTAAACAGGCGAACTCAAACATCTCTTCCACAACAAATTCATTGATGACTACATTTAGCCATACATGCTTCATGTTGGGCACAATATGGTGTGCAAGTGTGCATGACCTCCCACATAACTCCCACATTAAGGATTAAAAAGTTATGAAGCTTTTGATACATCAATAAATTTCTATTGTAATTTTCAAATAATAAATTAATAATTACAAAAATATATATAATAAAATGTCATTTTATGACTGGAAAGTTTTATTGAAAAGGGTACTCTTTTAGACAGCTGAGCAGTTTTCCCGTACTTTTTTGAAAAAGTTCTCTTTTGGCATAAAAGTAGTTTCCTCAGAAAATCTGTCAACAGAGGTCACTCACCACCAACATCCATAAAACCCTTAAGAAAAGGCAGAAAAGTCTTGACAGTTTTATGCAATTTGGGTGCTATCTCACATGATATATTTAAAAATCTCCTGTTCACGTATTGCGTATATTTTGGACTCTACTGAAGAGGTTACCTGGAAAACATCACTCAAAATGAGTGTATTAAGGCTACCATCTATCGATGGAATGATATAGATAAGTAAATATTACATAGAAATTATTGATTCAATAAGACTACAATCTATTTTTGATATTTTCTGATTTGCTGATATGGATAAGTAGAGAATACCTGGAAAAGATCGCTTCAAAATGAGTGTAAAAAGGTTGCTGTGCATTATATATTGGATGTAACTCAATTTGGAAAGATTAACAAGAATTTGGAGGTTTTTATGTCAGTTGACGAGACATACCTATAGCCGATACAGATGCAGTCAAATATTTACAAGGACAACTGTTAACCCTTTAAGCACAGGCCTCAGCTCTTGAAAGAAACTGTTACACTAATGCAATCTCAGCATGACCAGGAACCAAACTCATGAAAAATGAATTATGACAAAGGAAATGTTGCTAACAAGATAATGTGTGATAAATCTCACATAAGGTACTGCAATAATCTGTAGTATCAACAATAATAGTAGACATGGCTACAGCCTGATTCCTTAATATTGCACTGGTGAATAATATCTGACCTTACGATGTACTGGTAGGCCTTTTATCGTCCTTGGTACAGTCTGTTTAGTGCACTTGCATTTTGCAATCTGATCTAGTTCAGAGACAATATCAAGGCCCCTGTCTCATCCCCATGCCAGTGGCCTGAATATAGATAACAACAAACATAGTCCCATGTGCCTTGCATTACATCACACATTGCCATTTCTTCCTTGATTGTTATTGGCTTCATTGTATTTCAGGCAACGTTGTCGGAGCAAAATCATGTCAATTCTGCACACTTGCAACACAATTGGGTGAAATTTCCAAACGGTTAACAATGAAAAAGTTGTTTTCTTTAACCTTTACATCCAAATTTTAGAGAAAAAATTATGATCGAGAGTTAATTTTGGCAAATTTTAACACAGCAATGTACCACTTGATTATGATGCGATTACTGTCTGGCATCATTCAGAGCTTTCCCACCCTGCAAATGCATATGGCCAAAAATAGGTTCCACATATCATCACACCATACATGGTATACTAGTTACTGTGATAATTCATATGCACCACATATTGAATTATACATGGTATACTAGGTACTGTGATAATTCATATGCACCATATATCGAACCACACATGGTATACTAGGTACTGTGATAATTCATATGCACCATATATCAAACCATACATGGTATACTAGGTATTGTGATAATTCATATGCACCATATATCGAACCATACATGGTATACTAGGTATTGTGA
Source organism: Amphiduros pacificus (assembly GCA_949316495.1). Taxonomy (NCBI): domain Eukaryota; kingdom Metazoa; phylum Annelida; class Polychaeta; order Phyllodocida; family Hesionidae; genus Amphiduros; species Amphiduros pacificus. The sequence continues at coordinate 24,739,327 of OX439009.1, read as the reverse complement.
TAATTCATATGCACCATATATCGAACCATACATGGTATACTAGGTACTGTGATAATTCATATGCACCATATATCGAACCATACATGGTATACTAGGTACTGCGATAATTCATATGCACCATATATCGAACCATACATGGTATACTAGGTATTGTGATAATTCATATGCACCACATATCGAACCATACATGGTATACTAGGTATTGTGATAATTCATATGCACCATATATCGAACCATACATGGTATACTAGGTATTGTGATAATTCATGTGTACCACATATCACACCATACATGGTATACTAGGTACTGTGATAATTCATATGCACCATATATTGAACCATACATGGTATACTAGGTACTGTGATAATTCATATGCACCATATATCGAACCATACATGGTATACTAGGTATTGTGATAATTCATTTGCACCATATATCGAACCATACATGGTATACTAGGTATTGTGATAATTCATATGCCCCACATATCAAACCATACATGGTATACTAGGTACTGTGATAATTCATATGCACCATATATCGAACCATACATGGTATACTAGGTACTGTGATAATTCATATGCACCATATATCGAACCATACATGGTATATTAAGTACTGTGATAATTCATATGCACCACATATTGAACCATACATGGTATACTAGGTATTGTGATAATTCATATGCACCATATATCGAACCATACATGGTATATTAAGTACTGTGATAATTCATATGCACCACATATTGAATTATACATGGTATACTAGGTACAGTGATAATTCATATGCACCACATATTGAACCATACATGGTATACTAGGTATTGTGATAATTCATATGCACCATATATCGAACCATACATGGTATACTAGGTACTGTGATATTTCATATGCACCACATATTGAACCATACATGGTATACTAGGTACTGTGATAATTCATATGCACCACATATTGAACCATACATGGTATACTAGGTACTGTGATAATTCATATGCACCATATATCGAACTATACATGGTATACTAGGTACTGTGATAATTCATATGCCCCATATATTGAACCATACATGGTATACTAGGTACTGTGATAATTCATACGCACCATATATCGAACTATACATGGTATACTAGGTACTGTGATAATTCATATGCCCCACATATTGAATCATACATGGTATACTAGGTACTGTGATAATTCATATGCACCACATATTGAACCATACATGGTATACTAGGTACTGTGATAATTCATATGTACCATAAATCGAACCATACATGGTATACTAGGTACTGTGATAATTCATATGCACCACATATTGAATCATACATGGTATACTAGGTATTGTGATAATTCATATGCACCACATATTGAACCATACATGGTACACTAGGTACTGTGATAATTCATATGCACCACATATTGAATCATACATGGTATACTAGGTACTGTGATAATTCATATGCACCACATATTGAATCATACATGGTATACTAGGTACTGTGATAATTCATATGCACCATATATCGAACTATACATGGTATACTAGGTACTGTGATAATTCATATGAACCATATTGAACCATACATGGTATATTAAGTACTGTGATAATTAATATGCACCATATATCGAACCATACATGGTATACTAGGTACTGTGATAATTCATATGCACCACATATCGAACCATACATGGTATACTAGGTACTGTGATAATTCATATGCACCATATATCGAACCATACATGGTATACTAGGTACTGTGATAATTCATATGCACCATATATCGAACCATACATGGTATACTAGGTACTGCGATAATTCATATGCACCATATATCGAACCATACATGGTATATTAAGTACTGTGATAATTCATATGCACCATATATCGAACCATACATGGTATACTAGGTATTGTGATAATTCATATGCACCACATATTGAATTATACATGGTATACTAGGTACTGTGATAATTCATATGTACCATATATCGAACCATACATGGTATACTAGGTACTGTGATAATTCATGTGTACCATATATCGAACCATACATGGTATACTAGGTACTGTGATAATTCATGTGTACCACATATCACACCATACATGGTATAACAGATGTGTGATAATTTATATGTACTACATATTATGACACCAGATTGGTAATACCCGATATTGTTAAAAATCATAGCTTCTCCAAATCACACCATCAGAACTATTGAAAATCTTTGGGCTGCATTTTTAGTTTTGATGGATTGCCTTATTGGCTCACTGAACTCAGTTGCACCGTACAAATAATCAAAATGAACTTAGTTGCACCGTATGAATAATAAAAATTCTTGGAAACCTTCACGAATCACTCACTTTTCAAGGTAAGCAGCATCCTATTAATAGTTGACTGTAGCCTTTTTACACTCATTTTGAATCGATGCTTTCCAGGAAAAATATACCAAATAATAGATTGTAGCCTTTTCACGTCCAGTCTGGTAACTAAATTATGCATTCATGAAAATGTGGTGATATGCTTTCCAGGTAAAAACAATTCATCCATATAAGTCCACATTCCATTAATAGTAGATTGTCGCCTTTTTAAACTCATTTTGAATCGATGCTTTCCAGGAAAAATATACTAAATAATAGATTGTAGCCTTTTCACATCCAGTCTGGTAACGAAATTATGCATTCATGAAAATGTGGTGATATGCATTATGTGTTCGATATTGATTTTCCTGCTTCAAAAGCAAGGAAATTATATCAGAGATGACTAGACAATGTTTTATGTTGTCTACTCATGATCATGCTCAAGGTCAGCGCCCATTATGCCAACAGACTCAATGTTTACCCTATTATCACATCGTAAATAATATAAAAAAACATGGTATAAAATCATATCTAACCGATATTGTTATAGCATCATCATTAAAAATAAACTAACCAATTGAAGTTCATCTGATCAGTTTGTTAACAGCGACCTACAAGTGTAGGGAACCAAGTTGAAACTTGGACATTTTTAACCTGGTCAAATGTCAAGCAGATGTACTACTTGCATCATATATTATTCCAATTACCTTTTATCACTTTCAAAGTATATATTTGAAGTCAAGTCATGACTGATGTTGTAAAATTGCATCCAGAGAGGGTCATTGTGACCAAACATCATTGCATGGCTGAATGAGTGACCCAAATGAGTGACAATTTTCATGATAAACCTGTTAATAATGAATGTGTTTCAATTTCATTTTATGAGCATCAGAAGAAGATGATCTAACACAGATCTCATTACTTTGTACTCCCATCTGTGAAAATGGTAGAAATGGTCATTTTTTTTCATAAAAAAGAAGCTGAACAACAAACTCAACTTTTTAAACCCTTATTTTAGATTGTATATATTTGTCATATTCTTTCATTTGAAAATGAAACACTGTAGTTACCTATTTTGGCATGCAGAATTTCAGAATCTGACTTTTCGGCAAGAATGACCATTAATCGAGTCAAGGTCACAGCAGTTGAGAGGTCAGGAACTGTGCTGCTAAAATTCTCAACATAGTTGAAGGCTTCCCTGGAATCAAAATCATTCACACAATAATGCCATGTACTATATAGCTTTTCACTTTCTAACTGCCTTTCTAACTGCCTGGCTGGTGTCTGTCAGGTTGTCTTCCTGGCTGGTGTCTGTCTGTCAGATTATCTGCCTAGTTGTTGTCCGAGGGTCAGATTGCCTGCCTGGCTGAAGTCTGTCTGTCAGGTTGTCTTCCTGGCTGGTGTCTGTCTGTCAGGTTGTCTGCCTGGCTGTTGTTTGAGGGCGAGATTATCTGCCTAGTTGTTGTCCGAGGGTCAGATTGTCTGCCTGGCTGAAGTCTGTCTGTCAGGTTGTCTGCCTGGCTGTTGTTTGAGGGCGAGATTATCTGCCAAGTTGTTGTCCGAGGGTCAGATTGTCTGCCTGGCTGAAGTCTGTCTGTCAGGTTGTCTTCCTGGCTGGTGTTTGTCTGTCAGATTGTCTGCCTGGCTGTTGTCGGAGGGTCAGATTGTCTGCCTGGCTGTTGTTGGAGGGTCAGATTGTCTGCCTGACTGGAGTCTGTCTGTCAGATTGAAAACTGCAAATATGGATACAATATCATATCATAAAATTGCTCAAAAACAACCTGCATTTACATAGTACAAGAGATTATTTGGCACTGACATTTGTACACATATAATCAATGGAAGAAAGTCGAAAAGGAAAAAGTATTAAATCTAGGCCAAGGTTTTCTGAAATTTGGCCTTCGGAGACCTCAATGACATAGACAATTATAATACACTGATATTCAAACCTTTGCTAAAGAGAGAGAAAGTGAAAGTAATGTATGTTTGAAGTGTTTGTACTTGAGGAGTTGTTGTAGTGGTGCCTGAGTGGCTTTGGTCTCGCTCGTTCTGCACGCCACCACCATAATAGCCTCCTTCAGAATGCTCCGCCTTTCCTCCATCACGAACCCATTCCTGAAAACAGGAACCCGTATGCTTGTCAACACCGATATTACATCATAGTGGACTTATATTTTAAGCAAATACTGTATACAGACAAATTTTCGCGACCTTTTTATTGAAGAGGGGACTCTCCCAGTCATTTTGATACCAAGCATGACCATATTGACCCAGTGATCAGATGTAGCCGATCGATTTTGATTGCATTTTAAATGATAAATAAAGGTATTTACCCAATATTATCACAAATTAAAACGTAATACAATGTACGTGACGTCCTTGATCTTTCCAGATTTCAATGTTCAGTAATAGGAAAAGTTGTCACCAAAAACAGAGGAAAGTCAGTGGGTGAAGAATGTGAATGGCTGTGCAAAGACGTTTGCCTGATTTATGAATAAAAAAACTGACAAACGTAGCTTTCCAAAATTATGTAATAACAGGTTTTACTAATTGACATTACACTCACAATAGCAACCAAATTTGCAAACTTTGCATTTTGTGTGGGATTGTAAAATTATTAACAAACACCATAAATGTGCAAAATAGATGAGTGCTAGCCCGATTCCAATTTCTATGTGGAATTAATTGGTTTTATTTAATTATATTTGTGAGGACACTCTAAATGACAGAGGACTGACTATGGCATGAGAACACATACGATGACATGAGGACACGCATAATGACATGACGACACTTGCAATGACACAACGACACTTGCAATGACATGATGACACTTGCAATGACATGAGGACACTTGCAATGACACAAGGACACTTGCAATGACATGAGGGCATAAGTGATAGAAGATGCAGGCATTCACCATGACATTAGATCATTCACCATGACATGGAGACACTTCTGAGAACATATGGACAATAACTGACATCATTGCACTTTATGACATAACAACTCTAGCCATGACATAAGGATTCTTACCATGACATAAGGATTCTTACCATGACATGAGAGCAAGCTATTGCCATGACATGAGAGCACTTACCATGACATGAGAGCAAGCTATTGCCATGACATGAGAGCACTTACCATGACATGAGAGCAAGCTATTGCCATGACATAAAGACTCTTACCATGACATGAGAGCAAGCTATTGCCATGATATGAGAACACTTACCATGACATAAAGACTCTTACCATGACATGAGAGCACTTACCATGACATGAGAGCAAGCTATTGCCATGACATAAAGACTCTTACCATGACATGAGAGCAAGCTATTGCCATGATATGAGAACACTTACCATGACATAAAGACTCTTACCATGACATGAGAGCAAGCTATTACCGTGATATGAGAACACTTACCATGACATGAGAGCAAGCTATTGCCATGATATGAGAGCACTTACCATGACATGAGAGCAAGATATTACCGTGATATGAGAGCACTTACCATGACATGAGAGCAAGCTATTACCGTGATATGAGAGCACTTACCATGACATGAGAACAAGCTATTGCCATGACATGAGAGCAAGCTATTACCGTGATATGAGCACTTACCATGACATGAGAGCAAGCTATTACCGTGATATGAGAGCACTTACCATGACATGAGAGCAAGCTATTACCGTGATATGAGAGCACTTACCATGACATGAGAGCAAGCTATTACCGTGATATGAGCACTTACCATGACATGAGAGCAAGCTATTACCGTGATATGAGAGCACTTACCATGACATGAGAGCAAGCTATTACCGTGATATGAGAGCACTTACCGTGATATGAGAGCACTTACCATGACATGAGTGTGAGAAGGGCCTGCAGCAGGAGGTGGAAGCACCTGCCAATCAGCTGACTCTCCTCTGAGTTACTTCCTGGCCCATCTACCACTCCATCATTAGCCGCTATCTGGCTCTGGAAATTTACAGAAAATTAAAACTTATCAATATTTAAAACAAGAAGTGTTTTCTCGAAAAAGAAATGAGAAATAGAATATTGTGCTGTTTAAAATGAAGTCGTTTACACACACAAAGATGATTCTTAAAGAATGACTGTCACATTTTCCTTTCAGAATAAAATTATCAATGTCATATACATGAAAATCTCAACTCTCAACATTTACTAACTAGAGTCTAACATATTCACAAACTAAAAGAAGCTCTGTTAGCTCTGAAATCATTTCACATATTATATTACAACCATATTTATCTGTCCCCGTCATAACTTGCAAGACTCTTGTCTCTTTTCTTGACCTGACAATCCTTCGGAAGTCAATGACCCATATGCACTGGTCTTGTTACATCTATAAATATCACCAAACTTTGCCCGGAGTGGCACAACCCATGACCAAAACATAGGTTCAATAAACCGTACAGGTTATTACCCTCACAGGTTATTACTCGCACAGGTCATTGGCCTGATCAAAATATCTTAACCCAGAGTGTGAATATTCTATATTATACCATAATAATATGATGCCAACATCATAAAAAGTATTGCGTGGGTTCAAGCACCTGGGAGAGGCACGAGCCATTGACCTCAGTGCCTTGTTTACATCTGGATCTTGTAAATGATTTTGAAAATGAGATCTTGTAAATGATCTTTAAAAAGGGTACAAAATTCATATCTAAGTGCTAAGAAGCATGGGATTAGAAATAAACAATTAGTTGAATAGAATAGCTAAATGATAAGCTATCAACATCTTTCTCTTTTACAGCCATCAACATGTGAAATTAAAGAATACCATTGAGCAGTAAAATAACAATAAACAAACAGCTCGTGTTAGCCACCCATATATATGTATATATGCATGTATATATGTACACATATATGGACACACACACACATATATGTATACATACACTGAAATATATATATGTATATATACACAAAAATATAGTAAATTTTATGTCCTTTGTATCTTTGTATCTTACCTGGAAGTATGTGTTAGTACACTCGAGGTGTGTGCAAAGGGTTGGGAGAAGGCGCACGGCACGGAGAGACACCTCGACGGCACCCAGTTGGTCCAGGTGTGAAAACCCAGAAGGCTTGTCACCTCGGCCCTGAAAAAAATAATTCTGTCATCTATCTTCATTGAGAAACAATATTTTCTTCTTTGCTGATTAGTTTATTTTGGAGAGGATCCTTCTCTTGGATGCTGATTTGGTACCTACTTTGAGGGAGATCCTTCTCTTGGATGTTTATTTGGTACCTATTTTGAGGGAGGTCCTTCTCTTGGATGTTTATTTGGTACCTACTTTGAGGGAGATCCTTCTCTTGGATGTTTATTTGCTACCTACTTTGAGGAAGGTCCTTCTCTTGGATGCTGATTTGGTACCTACTTTGAGGGAGATCCTTCTCTTGGATGCTGATTTGATACCTACTTTGAGGAAGGTCCTTCTCTTGGATGCTGATTTGGTACCTACTTTGAGGGAGATCATTCTCTTGGATGCTGATTTGATACCTACTTTGAGGGAGATCCTTCTCTTGGATGCTGATTTGGTACCTACTTTGAGGAAGGTCCTTCTCTTGGATGTTTATTTGGTACCTACTTTGAGGGAGGTCCTTCTCTTGGATGTTTATTTGGTACCTACTTTGAGGGAGATCCTTCTCTTGGATGTTTATTTGGTACCTACTTTGAGGGAGGTCCTCCTCTTGGATGCTGATTAGGTACCTACTTTGAGGAAGGTCCTTCTCTTGGATGCTGATTTGATACCTACTTTGAGGGAGATCCTTCTCTTGGATGTTTATTTGGTACCTACTTTGAGGGAGGTCCTTCTCTTGGATGTTTATTTGGTACCTACTTTGAGGGAGATCCTTCTCTTGGATGCTGATTTGATACCTACTTTGAGGGAGATCCTTCTCTTGGATGCTGATTTGATACCTACTTTGAGGAAGGTCCTTCTCTTGGATGCTGATTTGGTGCCTAGTTTGAGGGAGGTCCTTCTCTTGGATGCTGATTAGGTACCTACTTTGAGGGAGGTCCTTCTCTTGGATGCTGATTAGGTACCTACTTTGAGGGAGGTCCTTCTCTTGGATGCTGATTTGGTACCTACTTTGAGGGAGGTCCTTCTCTTGGATGCTGATTTGGTACCTACTTTGAGGGAGATCCTTCTGTTGGATGCTGATTTTGTACCTACTTTGAGGGAGATCCTTCTCTTGGATGTTTATTTGGTACCTACTTTGAGGGAGCTGCTTCTCTTGGATGCTGGTTTGGTACCTACTTTGAGGGAGATCCTTCTCTTGGATGTTTATTTGGTACCTACTTTGAGGGAGATCCTTCTCTTGGATGTTTATTTGGTACCTACTTTGAGGGAGGTCCTTCTCTTGGATGTTTATTTGGTACCTACTTTGAGGGAGCTGCTTCTCTTGGATGTTTATTTGGTACCTACTTTGAGGGAGATCCTTCTCTTGGATGCTGATTTGATACCTACTTTGAGGAAGGTCCTTCTCTTGGATGCTGATTTGGTACCTACTTTGAGGGAGGTCCTTCTCTTGGATGCTGATTTGGTACCTACTTTGAGGGAGATCCTTCTGTTGGATGCTGATTAGGTACCTACTTTGAGGGAGGTCCTTCTCTTGGATGTTTATTTGGTACCTACTTTGAGGGAGGTCCTTCTCTTGGATGCTGATTTTGTACCTACTTTGAGGGAGATCCTTCTCTTGGATGTTTATTTGGTACCTACTTTGAGGGAGATCCTTCTCTTGGACGTTTATTTGGTACCTACTTTGAGGGAGGTCCTTCTCTTGGATGTTTATTTGGTACCTACTTTGAGGGAGCTGCTTCTCTTGGATGCTGATTTGGTACCTACTTTGAGGAAGGTCCTTCTCTTGGCGGCTGATGCTGGGAGAGCATGCTCCAGTTTTCTCACAAGATCTTCCAACAGAAATTCTAAGTGGACAGGCTGCAGTTGTAATGTGGTTGTATCCTACAAAAATAAAACACAAAAACATAGGCATCAGAGATGCATCAACCCTCAGCCCTAGTAACTTACTGCACAACATTCGCTCCACACAATATTTGTGAACAAAACGTCACTGCACCAAGGCAAATTGATGCAGGGGTAAAAAAAACATAATAGTGCACATCTACTTCCTTTGATAGCTTATGAGTGTCAAGTATCATGAAGGTGAAGGTCATGTTTCATAGAGAAAATACTGAGGTCTTCACCAGATGCTCATGTGTGTCAATTATCATAAAACTGCCATCATTTGTTCTTGAGTTATTGCGATTCTTGGGATTTCACGTAATCGTCCCTGTGACCTTGAAAAGTAGATGAAGGTCATATTTCATAGAAAAAGTTTTGAGGTCTTCACCAGATGCCTATGTGTGTAAAATCTCATAAAGCTGCCATCATTTGTTCTTTAGTTATTGTGATTCTTGGGATTTCACATAATCGTCCCAGTGTCCTTGAAAATTAGGTGAAGGTCATGTTTCATAGAAAAAAATTTTGAGGTCTTCACCAGATGCTGATGTGTGTCAAATATCATTAAACTGCCATCATTTGTTCTTGAGTTATTGCGATTCTTGGGATTTCGCATAATTGTCCCTGTGACCTTGAAAAATAGGCCAAGGTAGCTGTCCATCGAACTCGTCCGAGGTTTTCACCAGATGCTTATGTGTGTCAAGTTTCACGACGCTGCCATTATTTGTTCTTGAGTTATCGCGATGACAAGGATGTTCACTAGACATACAGACATACATACATACATTCCCACGCCAGGAGTACTGCAATACCCTCAACCTGATTACATCAGGGGCTGAGGGTAAAAACAAAGAGTTAATTGTTAACTTTGAAACTATACGCTAGTGATTCATCACAAAAAAGTATCTTATAGTATATACTTTGATTATAAACAAAAAGAAAAAAAACACATATTTTGTGACCAGCACAAAATTTAAGTCAGAAAAATGTTTAATGCATACAAGATCATGCATTAGGAGATTGAAGTAACGTAATTATATAAATTAGTGCCCAAATTATAAACATATTGTATTAAAACATGGTGTCAATAAAGGCTATTTACTCTTATGTTCTGTAAAGAATGGTATTTATCTGATGCTGGCCATGACCTTGACCTTGATTAAAAGTAACCTAAAAGTCATCAAAAACTCAATTTCTTATGTATGGTATATGTTCTTTCAGTGTTCTGTAAAATGTCTCCTTTGGGTGATTTTGTGCAAAAAAAAGCGCCTGTGACCTTGAGAATATTTATTTTATTAAGAATTGCCTAAAGTAGCTTTGAACACCTCTATCTTTACTGGGGATTGTGAAGAGGAGGTGTGAACTTACTGTAGTGTTCATCTCAGTGTCCAGAGCGGCTTTTGTGATGAGTCCACTCTCTAATATTGTGAATACTTCAATGTCAAGCTCTCTGTCAACGAAGCAAGTATATTTATATAATGCATATTCAATTTACACAATGCTTTCAATTCTTTTTAAATGCTTTAAATTTTGCAAGAATTTATTGTGATCTTATTAGGTACATGCAATATGTTGTCAAACTGACTAACAAAGTTTGTTAACCTCTACACATTTTTGTTATTACATTCTACAGACAGCTTCAAGGCCATTACTCTGAAGTGTATTGCCCCCTTGAAGGACATTACTCCCTGAGACAACATCCGCAAGGACATTACTCCCTGTGACGTCACTTGATAGGACATCGACCTTGATGATTTTCTCCCAATAACATTCCCATACAGCTGCACAACTTTTCAGCAAAACAATATTTCATAACAATACTCATTTTTCTGTCAGTAACAATACAGACATGTGCACTTTTTATGCAATATTAAAGAAGAAATATATTTTAAAGAATTGTTTGCACTATCAGCTTGGTTGACTTGTTTGCTTCACCCAGTTAAGTTGAATGTCCTGAACAAGAGTGTGTGTACTATATAGGTGTTCAAGCGTGCCTGCCTGGTACTTCTACCTGGCCAGCCGGGCATTAACCTGTGCATGTAGTAGGAGTCGGGAGTGTTCTGGTTGGCTTGCCCACACTCATTTATTATCTCAGACAACTCTTGACATCGGACATTGACACAGACTACAGACGGTTGTATACTTCTATTTTTGGAAGTAAATAAAGCTTCAGACAACTTGGATTCGAATGAATCAAAACAGTTCCCCAACCATGCTTTTATTACTATTATTATTATTATAATAAAATATAGTTTTCTTCTGCTCTCAATTATACCATTTTCTTTATTAAAGTTAAGATATCTGACAATACATATTCATGACAATTAGTTGATACAATGTCCGATAACATTTGAGAATACTTTCCAGTTCAGTGGGCAAAGTACAGTAAGTTCACTGTCCTGTAATCTATCAACAAAACAAGCTGGAGTGAGTGAGTACAACTGGAGCATATCTAGGATTAATGGTCATATCAATGTGGAAATATCTCTATTCTGTCCTCAGGCAGAGAATCTGGGAGTCAATGACCGGGTGAGAGGGGATTGTCTTGTTCACACCAGGAAACTCTTCTCAAACATGACCTTGCATCAAGGTTTTAACAAAAGCCTTATCCATGTTTAATGTTATCTCTCCAGATAAAGGTTGAATGGGAATAACCTTTTGATATAATTTATTATTTTGACAAACTGATATCCATATAATGGAAATACATATCATTATGATAAGATTTATTCACACAGCTGTGATATCTAAATATAATAATAATAATAATAATAATAATAATAATAATAATAATAATAATAATAATAATAATAATAATAATAATAATAATATAGTAATAACAAGACACGTGTCATATTTTTTATCAATATCAGACTTTCATTCAGTGTATTTTCTAATATGCAGTCTGATTCTACCAAAATCACCACTTTCAGATTCTGTGTAGGAAAACTTTACCTGAAGAAGCTTGAGTACTGGCTGAGACTGACAGATATTTTCTCCACTGGATCCTCATCCTTCTGTGTTTTATCCAGCTCATTCTCCTGTAAACAACAACCTTCACATCCTCAAAATGTCTCGCATCACTGACATCTTAGTCATTATTTGAAATTGCTAGATTACCCAACCTACCATATCAGTAATAAAACTCTGCAATTTAGTGATATATATTCATCAAACGACAGAAATATTAACACTTGTGTTTTCATAGTAATCTATTAAAACTGGAATATACATAACATAAAGTTGATTTATCTTCTAAAAACAATATTTTCAAAATATTTTTGATTTTGAGTAAAATAGATAAAATACTCTTATTATTAATATGTCTTGAACATTAGTAAAAAATGATCACAGTCTGATCAACAAGTTTTTTTCATAATTTACATGAATTTTAGATTTGGCTTTCAGTAATTCATGAACAAGAAAGTCTTTTTTAAACAAGAAAAAGTGGTGATCCACATGTAACACGGATGAGAAAAAAAATTAACAAACTAACCAAAACTGTCAACAAACAGAACAAAAATTAAAATAAACAAAACAAAAATTACAACAAACAAAACAAAAATTAAAATAAACAAAACCACAAAATGAAATATTATCTTGATTCATCTTTTAAAATCATTTAATTTGGTATATGAATGATTTTTTAGCACAATTTTTATGCCAAGATGTGGTATTTTTTCGCTCGCGTTTGTTTTGCCTTTAGGGCTAGATGTTCGAGGTTTTGACTGATTAAGCTGTAAGTCTATGGAGCATACCCCGATTATCGGTCCATGGCGGCCATGTTTTGGTGCAATAATTCTGCTTTCACCGTCAGATGTCGCTTTTGTTTGAGAACTGATTTGTGAGTGCGTGGTAGAGTAAGAAGATTTTCGTTGGATTTTGCATTGGGATTTTGCAAACTTACGCGAGCTTGATTTTTAAAAATCAACACTTGTTCACATTGTCAGGCTCAATCATGTAAGTTGCCCTAATATCGCTCAGGCGCTAATGCAAATCATCGATCAGACTTTTGCTTGTCATTCCTGTTCAAATCGTCCAATTTATATCAAATTTGAACTAAATCTACTTAGAATTCCATGCTCTGTCGATTGGGAAGCATTTCGAAGCAATTCAAAGTGATACTTTTATGCAACGAAGGGTGAACACGATCTCGTTTTGAAGTTCTGCTTTATTTACATCACGCACTTCTTTTTCTTTGTTTACTTCTTTAAGAAATGCTTGTCAAAAAAGGAACCATCCGTGTTACAAAAAAAGAATTTGTATACAGTTTCCTTTTTGAAAATGATATTTATATTTTCTCATCATTTTGAAGTTGTCGTAAATGTAGAGTAGTGACTGGCAACTGTCTGAAACTGGCAGTTGAAACTCAGACATTTTTAACACAGTCAAACATATAGCATACCTTTCTTTTGTGCATAAAGTTATTAATTTTCATATATTCTACATTTGCAAAAAAATATTCAAATTCTATGTTTATTTATGCAGTTGAGGTGTCCGCCAGTCTGTGGCACTGACAGCCAGGTCTGAGATCTGCAGGCCCCTCAGAAGTACATATCCTCCAAAATTCTGTGTTGTAATATCCACCAGTAATTGCCACTGAGCTGAATGTTGTGTCTCACATGTTATCTTGTAATCGCACTGTCTTTCAAAATGTTAAAAGTGTTTATTTGTCACAAAGAATTAACCTACTGTTATATACAAGGAAGTCTTAAAAAAAAAGAAAGAATTTGTATACAGTTTCCTTTTTGAAAATGATATTTATATTTTCTCATAATTTTGAAGTTGCCCTAAACGTAGATAACACTGACTGGCATATATTCTACAGTCTGGTCTGTAACACTGACAGCCAGGTCCGTGATCTGCAGGCCCCTCAGAAGAACATATAGCTCCAAAATTATGTGTTATAATACCCACCACTAATTGCACTTGAGCTGAATGTTGTGTCTCACATGTCATCTTGTAATTCCCCTGTCTTTCAAAATGTTAAATGTGTTTATTTGGCTTGGGGGGCTCAAATGTGCTAAAGTAAGTGGCTCCAGTCCCATAAAGTAAGAGGCTCCAGTTCCCAAAAGCTCCCTACCCACAGACCCCTCCTGGATCCGCCACTGGCTACGCATGTGGGCTGTGTGACGTCAGATATTTACACATTGGCCCTCGTTGCCTCTGTTCACTTATAGTATACTGGTCTGTAAGAACAGAGCCTTTCTTATAACATAGATTTCCTTCTCGGTCTTAGATCCAGTATACAAAAAAATTATAATAACAGTGGGAGTGACATGCTTGACATACTGACTTGACTGAGGTTCAGGCCCCTCCTTCAAGGTATGTATGGATACACACAGCATTAAAAAAGGTCACAACTTTCTGGATTTAGATTTCCCACAACCTAAATTCCTAGATCTAAATTTACAAAATACTGACCCACCTAGGTCCAAAATAATCCATACACCGACCCTTCCTGTCCTAAATTAGACAAACAACGACCCTCCCTGTCCTAAATTAGACATACACCAATCATACCTGTCCTAAATTAGACATACACCGACCCTCCCTGTCCTAAATTAGACATACACCGACCCTCCCTGTCCTAAATTAGACAAACACCGACCTTCCCTGTCCTAAATTAGACATACACTGACCCTCCCTGTCCTAAATTAGACATACACCGACCCTCCCTGTCCTAAATTAGACATACACTGACCCTCCCTGTCCTAAATTAGACAAACAACGACCCTCCCTGTCCTAAATTAGACATACACCAATCATACCTGTCCTAAATTAGACATACACTGACCCTCCCTGTCCTAAATTAGACAAACACCGACCCTCCCTGTCCTAAATTAGACATACACCGACCCTTCCTGTCCTAAATTAGACAAACAACGACCCTCCCTGTCCTAAATTAGACATACACCAATCATACCTGTCCTAAATTAGACATACACTGACCCTCCCTGTCCTAAATTAGACAAACACCGACCCTCCCTGTCCTAAATTAGACATACGCTGACCTTCCCTGTCCTAAATTAGACATACACTGACCATCCCTGTCCTAAATTAGACATACACCAACCCTCCTAGTCCAAATTTAGCCAGATCTAGATCTAAATTTCCCATATACTGACCTCTTCGATCTAAATTTTCCATATACTGACCTCTTCGATCTAAATTTCCCATATACTGACACTAAAAATAAACAAAGAAATAATGAACTTCAAAGTAAATAGTTTACCTTTTCCAGAACCACAGATGAGTCAACACTCTCTTCTTCCTCCTCTTCGTTCAGGTTCTCCTTCTCTGCTCCCTTCTTCTTTTTTCTAAAAGTCAAAAAGAATCTGAACCACACAATTTGACATATGCTGTGGCTGTAATATGGCCCATACTCAGCAAAGGTCCAAACTTATAATCTTAATTCTCATTGTCCAATACTTGTAAAGGATTTATGCTCTCCATGTTTATTTGTTTGTTTGTTGTTTTACATCACTTTCAACATTATTTCGTTATTTCGTGACGAGACCTACTTGTAGCGGATATAGTGCTGCCTTACTGAATTGTCATGTCGCAGGTCCTTGACATGACAATCCATGACAAACAAAAGAATTGCTTGAAACTGAAACCCTTGAAAATATTTGCTTGAAAATAAGTCAGAGTCGCCATGCATGACCCCATGGTCATATTTATGTTAATTAATATTTTAATTTACAAACCCTTTTCTTGATTTTTTGGCCTTATTTTTGTGTGCAGTTACTGTGGTTGTCACGGATACTGCCTTCACTTCCTCTGTGTCAAAGTTTGCCGGGGATGGGTAGAAGCCAGGTGTTGCTGCAAACAGTAACATATTATATAACAACATTATGTACAACATAACAGTATTTTGTTTTGTTTTTTAAGGGATATTTCAGACAACAACCAGACAAGAATATTTTTTAAGTGCAGATGCACTTAAAATGCTGTGAAAATATAACTGCAGTTGTGTTTTTACATAACATCTTTTCTGCCACAAAATGAAGTCAAATATGTGATATCTGTACATGCTTGTGGTGGATGAGATAAGTTACAATAATAACAGCTGAAAGCTGTTCCAATAGAAGCAAACTAAATAAATGATAACAAAATAAATTAAATACAATCAGAGATTGCTAGAAGTCCCACTGTATACAACTCAAGGCACAAAAACGGCAATGATATCATCAACCATACTGAAATTCGGTTACAATGCTGTCTGTGGCAGAAGGCAGAATGAAGAAAAAGCACCTAGTCTACCATATTGAAATCCTGTAAATGTAAATTTGTTGAATTCTGATTGGTTAATAATCAATAGAAAACCACATGAATTGTGGGGAATGTGTGAATGATTTTTCATTTTGCATAGAAAGATGTGATATGGTGTGAGCCAAATGAAAGAAATGCCAATAACTATTTCTGCACAAGGTCCCTTGTTCTAGATTGCCGGATAACAAATTACACCAAGAAGGCAAAACTGGAATTTAATTGTTAACAAATACAAATTTGAAAGCCTGTTAGGGGGAAGTGTCTTTTAAAGTTCTCTCCCCCCCTCCCCCCTCCCAAAAAAAACAAAACATAGGCATCAGAGATGCATCAACCCTCAGCCCTGGTAACTCATTGCACAACATTCGCTCCACACAATATTTGTGAACAAAACGTCACTGCACCAAGGCAAATTGATGCAGGGGTAAAAAACCCATAAAATCTACTTCCTTTGATAGCTCAGGTGTGTCAAGTATCATGAAACTGTCATCATTTACTCTAGAATTATTGATATGGGCCTGTGACCTTGAAAAGCAGGTTAAGGTCACTGTCCATCAAACTCATGTGGAGTCTTCCCAGATTCTTATGTGTGTCAATTTTCATGAAGCTGCCATCATTTGTTCTTAAGTTATCACGATGACAAGGATGATTTCACATAATTGTCCCTGTGACCTTTAAATCAGGTGAAGGTCATGTTCCATCAAGAGAAGTCTGAGGTCTTCACCAGATGCTTGTGTGTGTCAAATCTCATAAAGCTGCCATCATTCGTTCTTGAGTTATTGCGATTCTTGGGATTTCACATAATTGTCCCTGTGACCTTGTAAAATAGGTCAAGGTCGCCGTCCACCGAACTAGTCCGAGGTTTTCACCAGATGCTTATGCGTGTAAAGTTTCATGAAGCTGCCATCATTTGTTCTTGAGTTATCACGATGACAAGGATGATTTCACATAATTATCCCTGTGACCTTGAAAAGTAGGTGAAGGTCATGTTTCAAAGAAAAAATTCTGAGGTCTTCACCAGATGCTTGTGTGTGTCAAATCTCGTAAAGCTGCCATCATTCGTTCTTGAGTTATTGTGATTCTTGGGATTTCACGTAATTGTCCCTGTGACCTTGAAAAATAGGTCAAGGTCACTGTCCACCGAACTAGTCTGAGGTTTTCACCAGATGCTTATGCGTGTAAAGTTTCATGAAGCTGCCATCATTTGTTCTTAAGTTATCACGATGACAAAGATGATTTCACATAATTGTCCCTGTGACCTTTAAATCAGGTGAAGGTCATGTTCCATCAAGAGAAGTCTGAGGTCTTCACCAGATGCTTGTGTGTGTCAAATCTCATAAAGCTGCCATCATTCGTTCTTGAGTTATTGCGATTCTTGGGATTTCACATAATTGTCCCTGTGACCTTGTAAAATAGGTCAAGGTCGCCGTCCACCGAACTAGTCCGAGGTTTTCACCAGATGCTTATGCGTGTAAAGTTTCATGAAGCTGCCATCATTTGTTCTTGAGTTATCACGATGACAAGGATGATTTCACATAATTATTCCTGTGACCTTGAAAAGTAGGTAAAGGTCATGTTTCAAAAAATTCTGAGGTCTTCACCAGATGCTTGTGTGTGTCAAATCTCATAAAGCTGCCATCATTCGTTCTTGAGTTATTGCGATTCTTGGGATTTCACATAATTGTCTGTGACCTTGAAAAATAGGTCAAGGTCGCCATCCATCGAACTCATTCGAGGTTTTCACCAGATGCTTTTGTGTGTCAAGTTTCATGAAGCTGCCATCATTTGTTCTCGAGTTATCGCGATGACAAGATGATTTCACATAATTGTCCCTGTGACCTTGAAAAGTAGGTGAAGGTCATGTTTCATAGAAAAAATTCTGAGGTCTTTACCAGATACTTATGTGTGTCAAATCTAATAAAGCTACCATTATTCTTTCTTGAGTTATTGTGATTCTTGGGATTTCACATAATTGTTCCTGTGACCTTGAAAAATAGGTCAAGGTCGCCGTCCATCGAACTCGTCCGAGGTTTCCACCAGATGCTTTTGTGTGTCAAGTTTCATGAAACTGCCATCATTTGTTCTCGAGTTATCGCGATGACAAGATGATTTCACATAATTGTCCCTGTGACCTTGAAAAGTAGGTGAAGGTCATGTTTCATAGAAAAAATTCTGAGGTCTTCACCAGATACTTATGTGTGTCAAATCTAATAAAGCTACCATTATTCGTTCTTTAGTTATTGTGATTCTTGGGATTTCACGTAATTGTCCCTGTGACCTTGAAAAATAGGTCAAGGTCGCCGTCCATCGAACTCGTCCGAGGTTTTCACCAGATGCATATGTGTGTCAAGTTTCATGAAGCTGCCATCATTTGTTCTCGAGTTATCGCGATGACAAGATGATTTCACATAATTGTCCCTGTGACCTTGAAAAGTAGGTGAAGGTCATGTTTCATAGAAAAAATTCTGAGGTCTTCACCAGATACTTATGTGTGTCAAATCTCATAAAGCTACCATTATTCGTTCTTGAGTTATTGTGATTCTTGGGATTTCACATAATTGTTCCTGTGACCTTGAAAAATAGGTCAAGGTCGCTGTCCATCGAACTCGTCCGAGGTTTTCACCAGATGCATATGTGTGTCAAGTTTCATGAAGCTGCCATCATTTGTTCTTGAGTTATCGCGATGACAAGGATGTTCGCTACAGACATACATACATACAGACATACATACATACATACATACCCACGCCAGGAGTACTGCAATACCCTCAGCCTGATTACATCAGGGGCTGAGGGTAAAAAAACAATGTCCCCCAACATTTGAACTCCAAAAATGATAGAGTGCAAGATAATTGCTTTGTATTAAAAATAACTATAGAAATGAGTGCAGTTATTAACGTTAGGGGGAACAGTGTCTTCTAAAGTTCTTTTTTCCCGCCAAAAAAAGTCATTTGAAACCCCAAAAATGACATGGTGCAAGACGATTGCTTTGTATAAAAATAACTACAAAAAACATTTCAACCTTTAAAGTGTCAAATGATTAGGGATAGGTTTTTCTTTTGATTTGATTTTTAATTTGTTTTTAAAATTTTATCATTCTTAATCATTTTACATTTAAAGTTACAGTAAAAATCAGAAAAAGATGGTTTGTTTGGTAACAATTTTAGAAAAGATAGAGCTAACTTGAAAAACATTTTTGTGAACAACTACACTATCAATATGTAGAACTAAGGCAATAATCTAAAGCTAGAATGATGTTATTTAGTTTAAATAGACAGAATTTTAAAAGATGTCTTATAACTCAAGTAATTTGAGTTTTTGTAAATAAAATTATTCAAATAAATGCAAATTTTTGACACCATTTGGTAATTTTTGACTTGAGTTTGAAGAAAGTTAGGTATCTCAAAACATAGACCATTAATCAAAATTCCATCTATTTAAACTAAATAGAATAATATTTGGAGTACACCTGTTCTTAAATTTTGGTAATTAAACTTCCAAAACTTCTCAATTTTGTCATAAAAAGCGTGGGAAATTTGGAGAAATATGATGTTTAATTTACTTCTAATTTTGTATCACTGGGCAGAGATGAGGTCTAATGCAGCAACTACTGGCTAATGGATTAGTCATAAAAGATCAATACATGATGTTTTCATGTGTATTAATAAGCATTGATCCCATCTGAACCAAAATATGGTATTTATTTAGTTGGTTTTGGTGGGTTATAATGGTGCACTATTTCATGCAGTTGAAGGATCAATGACGTCATAATGGTGGTGTGGCTATTTATCAATGAAATAGTGACGTCATGCATTTTTTGTATCTTAGCAACAGTCAACAACACATTTCATACAGTTGTGATCCTCTGCATGAAGTGTCCCTGTTCCCCCTAACGTTAATGAGCGAAATGCTAAAAAAGGGATTTTTCTTTTGAAGTAGTTTTTTATTTGCTCTTTACATTTGATCAATTTTGATAATTTTAGATTTGAAACTGAAGTAAAAAATGGGAAAAGCTGGGTATTATTGGTACATTTATAGAAAGGATAGAGATAACTTTGAAAACATTGAAAAGATTTTCTCAGATTTTGCATTGGGATTTTGCAAACTTATGCAAGCTTGATATAAAAAAATCAACACTTGTTTTTAGTGTCCCTATTCCCCCTAACATTAAATAACATGGCCCCTTAATACATGGGAATTTATAAGGCCTAACAAGGCCAATTGATCTGTCAGATGTACAATTAGTATGATCAAAAACAAAATGTAATATATTAATAAAATACAAAAAATCTTTAATTCCATTTTCCTTCAAACATTCACAAGATAGACTCAACTATGAGCCAGTCTGATGCTATTTTCATGTTATCTGTATATTTTTTACTGCAAATCCACAATAGACTGATCTGTACCACCTAAATAAAAGATTATACAAGTCAAGTGACCATTGTTACAGGAATCCTGTCATCAGCAGAGAGGTGAACCTCAATAAATAAATGAGGCCAAATCACAACCTGTCCTCAGACCAGCATACTGATAAGGACCATAGGATGAAATGGGTCAGCACATCAAAGGGACATGAACTTCGCTTTTCCTGGAAAAGTCATATATTACCAAGTATGCTACAGGTTGAGTCACCGCCTGCTGTACAGTGCTTATGGGGGATTTGTGGATGGCAACGTTGAATCATTTGTTTATTCATGTGAATGTCATGTAATAGTTATCTTTGGCAGTCAAGAATTAAGTAACATATCTTGGCCAAGGTACACAACAAGAAATATTTCTTTAAAAAAGTATCTATACTGTGCTGTTAAAAACAAAATTGTTTACGCACTCACACAGTAGAGTTTTAACAGGATTTTTAAAGAGATAAAAAAATTGATTAAAATCATAGATATTTTATTTATTTAATTTTGAAGGTCTTAAATATTTTAGACATTCTTCTATATTCTACATGTGCAGATTAAATCTGGAAATACTTTTTTTTTCATACTTTGTTTCCATATAGTCAGGAAATTTTAATATGGTTTAATTGTGACACAAACCAAATGGTCTCAAACACTGGTGCCAAGATTTAGAGGTCCTATGCCATATTATCTTTTATAGTGCGATTGCGGGTTTCTATTTTGTTTAATGATTTAAAGTTTTTTTGCATATCTGATATTAATTTTGCAGTTCCAGTGTATTTTTTTCAATGGAGCAGTATGGCAACCCACAATCAGTCTGTAAATAAGTAATTCTCAGTTGCAATATACTCTGCATGACACAGGTAGTATTCATTTACTACCTCTGCAGTCATTGCCCTGATTTTGATCTCATTCAAAGTTTGGAAATCCCCAAGTCATAATTACTTGCCTTGCTCACAAAAATATCATCAAATCTGAATTGACCAACATTAGGTCATAAACTGTAACCAGGTGTCTGGTACGTATACTGACCAATCAGTACAACTACCAGTACAAAACAAATCTATTTATATTCTTTCTCCAATGAGTTGACAGCCAGATATTTCTGAATGCTAATGACTTGGGCTCGATTCTGTGCGCACATTTATAGCTTTGGTGGCAGGGACTGATATGATAGAGAAGTCCTACTATGGAGGGTATCGTTATTGTACTCTAGATAGTCATTGGCGTGTGACTGTGTGTAGCGGACTTTCATTCTGTTGCTGTATGAGTAATACAAATAATATGCTGCTCTTGTTAAAACTTATGAATGTTGTGGCAAAAGCTTTGATTTCGCCTCTACATTATTGAGATGTCTCATCACTTTGTGTTTATAAGACATAATTCACATAAGTGTTTTCTTAAAGCAATATATATATATATATATATATATTGTATATATATATATATATTTAGAAGCTGGTACAGATATGAGGTACCGGAAGTATCTTTGTCAGACCTCATTATGGGATACCATCTCATACCTTAATGTGCCATCTGGTGTTAATAATGAATTTATTTTACATACCCCACAAATCTAACGTTCATATCAATGGCGCTAATGCCATTATCCACCACCAGGGCACTTATTATTAACTGTGACACTAGATGGCAGTGATTTATATAGTTATGGCCTGGTTGTATAAATATGCTTCTCAGACATGTTTGATCAAAAAGGCCTTGTACAGGTTACTTATGTAACTGTGACTAAGCAGCTGCACTATGAAGAGTGGGGTATTTTATATGCCTCACAGTACGTCAATGCCCCACAAGACAGGTCTGAGATTGGTAAAAACCCCATATCTGATACAATCTCTTTCTATATATATATATATATATATATATATATATATATATATATATATATATATATATATATATATATATATATATATATATATATATATATATATATATATATATATATATTATATATGCACCAGTGATAAGTTCTGACCCAGATTTAATTGGATATTTCTCATATTTTCACTGCTTTATGCTATGGGCCAATCATTACAGGTGAAGTAACATCATCTCCTTTTGTGGTCAGTGACCAAAATTCTCAATATCAATGTGCTTTAAACATTTCTCACATAAATCATTTGTATGCAACATGCATTATCAAATTAGTGATATATTTGTTTGCATGTGGGAAGCTGGTATGGCCTTGGTATATTTGTGGTTTGCCAATGGATGTCCTTGATCTGAATCACCCTATGATGATAAATAGAACATTACGAGATGATTCAATGCATCAGTTAACATACATATACTTGAAAGCATTCATGAAATCACACAAGTCTGGGAAATGCTTAAATGTGAACATAAAACTGTGACACATGCAATCTATCTCACTAAAATCAACCAAAACTCACCACCCATGGTTAGTGTTTTGATGAAAGCGCCTAGAACTGGCGGTACTCTTTTGACCACCAGGTGACCACCTGTATACAATCACATGACCTCTATATGGTCTGTAAGGGATTTAGGCCTGTACCAAGAGACAAAGATTAATGGACGAAAAGCCCTCTGTAAGCCAAAGTACTCAATTGTCCAATTTTGAAGGTGACCCAACAAAAACAGTAAACACAGACTGTGAGATGTCCTGCCGTGCATGCAACTTGATGCAGATAGGTGTGGTCTGTCAAATTGAAATTGTCGCACATCGCATGAGATGCATAATTTCCTGCCATCATTTTTTAATGTAAATTATCCATAAGTCAGAAAATAAGAGAAAATAAACATTTAACAAAGCCATACCACATAGATGTGTCAGATGTTGTCGCCATTATGAAAACTGGAAATGGTTTGAAATGGTGATGTGTTGTGATATTTTTGGATAGAATTCCTTTGTTGTTTAATAATCCAAATTATTGAAAGTGATACTAAAGAAAGCTATTGATTGAATAGAATATAAGGAAGTTGTGAATATCCTTAAATTTAGTCTGGAAAGATACCATAATAAAAAAATCAAAATCCACACAATGCTGATCACAGGTTGGTAGAAAATGGCTAGATATCTAAACTATCAGATATCAGAGGGTGTTGACATATGGGATAATGACCCTATTCTTGTGAGCTGCGAAGTTCATTGACCATCACTCGCCTGATCCTATCAACTGAGGCTTGCCGGTATATATTCATACAGATCCTATCTATGGTGTTTTGATAAAGACATAAATATGTGTCATGATGATGACTATCAATGAAGTTGATACTGACACAAACAAACAGCACATTTTCTACACACTCACTCACACACACACACACACACACACACACACACACACGGTGAATTCTGACACCAGGTGGCATAGCAGATTGTGGTCAGTAGAACCGTGCGGCGCAACCCAAACTGAACTTAACGCTTGGCTTGAACAAGCAAAGTTGATGCGAGAAAGAGGCAATGGCTGTATATATATAAAGTTGGCACTCACTCTCATCACTCAGCAGACTGATTCCAACACAAGAGGATGTGCTAACTAAGCCTGGCAAAACCTCACCTAACCTGTGGTAAGTGAAACATCATTTATTATTTTACTTCGTTGGCGCTAATAACTTTTATTTTTCTCCGAAGGATAACAAAAATTTGAGGATATATTTAAATGCAGAATATTCTTCACACGGAACGCAAACAATGAAAATGTCTGCCACACAGTTTGTTTTGTTTTTTTTTGTTCCGATGTAAAGAGTTATCCAATTTATCATGGAATTAATTGTTTTGAGACAATGATACACAGTGATCACATGAAGTAAATTTCATGTTTCCTATTTCCAAAATCTGCCTCTCGCTTTTGGAAATTATAATTTTATTTGAAAATCTACTTTAGGGATATCTATAGTACTCGCAAACAATCCTGTGCAATGATTGGACAGACCAAACACTGCTGTGCAATTGGCGCCCAACTGCTGGAAATAGTATTCACGTCAATGATTGCTGCCAGTTGTCAAAAATTTAATAGATTGATTATTCATTTAACATATATTTACTTTGAGAACATGTCAGTAATATGAGGCTTCTATACCATCACTGTGTATACCCAGGTTACAGGATATATAGACCCAGGTTACAGGATAAATGGAGCTTATTTTTGTTCCATCACTGTGTATACCCAGGTTACAGGATATATAGATCCAGGTTACAGGATATATAGGGCTTATTTTTGTACCATCACAGTGTATACCCAGGCTGCAGGATATATAGACCCAGGTTACAGGATAAATGGAGCTTATTTTTGTACCATCACAGTGTAAACCCAGGCTGCAGGATATATAGACCCAGGTTACAGGATATATGGGGCTTATTTTTGTACCATCACAGTGTATACCCAGATTACAGGATATATAGACCCAGGTTACAGGATAAATGGAGCTTATTTTTGTACCATCACAGTGTATACCCAGGTTACAGGATATATAGAACCAGGTTACAGGATATATAGGGCTTATTTTTGTACCATCACTGTGTATACCCAGGTTACAGGATAAATGGAGCTTATTTTTGTACCATCACAGTTTATACCCAGGTTGCAGGATATATAGACCCAGGTTACAGGATATATGGGGCTTATTTTTGTACCATCACAGTGTATACCCAGGTTACAGGATATATAGACCCAGGTTACAGGATATATGGAGCTTATTTTTGTACCATCACAGTGTATACCCAGGTTACAGGATATATAGACCCAGGTTACAGGATAAATGGAGCTTATTTTTGTACCATCACAGTGTATACCCAGGTTACAGGATATATAGAACCAGGTTACAGGATATATAGGGCTTATTTTTGTACCATCACAGTTTATACCCAGGTTACAGGACATATGGAGCTAGTCCATAGCTTGTCAGCAAAATTGGTTTACTATTATCTGACTGTACATGCAACATGCAATATTACTGGATTATACATGACCCTGTGAAGCAATGGCAGATATTATGTGACCTAAGTGAAGTTCAAAAGCTATTGACAAGTGTTTGTACATAAATACACACACACACACACACACACACACACACACACACACACACACACACACTATAAAATCTGGCAAGTTAGGTTCCCATAATTTACTCACACGTGCTGTCAGTAGGAATGTCTATATTTTTCACATTCCGAAAAAAAGATTTTAATCAATTTGTTCTCTTTTTGCAGTTATTGGCTATCCCAACTGCACAGACAATTGTGAAAGTGAACAAAACTTTTGATGTGCGACACAAAGTGAAGAGTCATACTACTCAAGGGAAGTGCTGGACTGCTCAAGAGAGGAGCCAGATTTCTCAAAAGAAGAGCTCTTGGTCAAGAATATAGCTAGACTACCGAGGAGAATTCAGACTGTCCAAGTGATTAAAGGAAAGAAGCAGTCTCCAAGACCGAAGTGCCAGACTACCCCATACAAAGTGAAAACAAACTATTAAAACTTTCAACCAGTTTATTTGCCAGCTGTTCAAAAATGAAATTCCCCTGTCTCATATGTAAAAAGGGTTTTTCTGGATGTGGTAATCTCCAGAGGCATATGAGAACCCACACTGGAGAGAGGCCTTTCTCCTGTAAGGAGTGTCCCAAAACTTTCTCCCAGCTCTCCCACCTTCAGGCCCATACAAGGATCCATACTGGAGAGAAACCCTACAGTTGTAAGGAGTGCCATAAGTCATTTTCCCAACTCTCCCACCTAAACAAACACCAAATAACCCACACAGATGAGCGGCCTTACTCCTGTGAAGTTTGTCATAAATCCTACTCCAGGCAAACCTACCTGCAGATACACATGAGGATACACACTGGGGAGAAGCCATACTCCTGTCCACTGTGTCAAAAAGCTTTCTCACAGCTGTCTCACCTCCTGGCACACAAGAGATCACACACTGGTGAGAGGCCTTACAACTGCAAAGTGTGTCAAAAATCTTTCTTCCAACTCTCTCACCTTAACAAGCATATGGTGACACACACTGGAGAGAAACCTCATGCCTGTGAGGTGTGTAAAAAAGCTTTTTCCCGGCCTTGTTATCTGCAGATACACATGAGAATGCACACAGGTGAGAAACCTTACACCTGTGAGGTGTGTAAAAAGACTTTCTCGCAGATCAGCAATTTGACAAAACACATCAGAATACATACAGGAGAGAAGCCATATTCCTGTGAGCTGTGTCCTAAGGCTTTCTCTAGGCCTTGCCACCTGAAATCACATGTAAGAATACACACAGGAGAAAAGCCTTACCCTTGCAATATGTGTGAAAAAACCTTTGGACAAGTCAGTAATCTGACCAAACACATGTTAACACATACAGATGTGAAACCATTTTGCCAGGCATGCTGAACAAAAACCTCAGGCAGACATATAATTCTCTAACTCACAACGGGATCAGATGTTTTGCAGATTAAATAATCTGCAGAGTGAGGTGACCATGTTCTCTAATATGCTGTTAGATCTTTTAAGCACAATGAAACAAAATTATCTGCCTTGAAATAGATGACAATCCAATTATTTTTGTAATTATGGCAGAAGTATGCAAAAGTTTCAAACATTTCTTATATAAACAGTGCACATCATATAATATGTGTAATCGAATATAAAAAAAATGTTGTGTTTGAGCTTACACAATTCAATTTTTTTAACAAACATTTTGTTATCAGGAAAAACAGTACTCAAATGCATGAAATCTAAGCTGACTTCATTCATGTTTTGTCATATTGTACATCTGAAAATATTCATAAACAATACAGTTTCAATAAGATATTTTGTAAATTCCAAAAAAATATTTGGGTTAGGGGGGTGGGGGGGGGGGGGTTGAGTTAGGTTAAGTTCAAACACAAACATTTTTTTGCCCAAAAAGTAATCTTTGTGCATAAAAATGTGGTGATGTGTATATAGAGTAATATATTTTAAAAATGATTGTTTATGAAGTCTCACCAGCTAAAGCCTTTTGCAGCACTTGATTGATGTCAGTCACATTGTGCAGCCTTGTAATGACCTTGGCTTTCATTTCCGGGTCACTCTGAGATGCAAACGCATTGATTATCTGAAAGAAAATGTTGAGAAAACACTTATGTCACAACAACAAACCAGTTATAATTAAAACTGTGTTGCACATATCGCCTAAGGTTTGCATCTTAAAATGATTAATATCATGAAATGATCTTCATTTTAAATTCATTTTCAATTGTTAAAGGTCTAACAATTTTTTTATGCTAAAAAAAATATATATTTAAATAACATATGTATGTCTGATTTTGACCCATATTTGAATGTGGCAATTTAAAGATGATTTTTTAAAACTGTTTGTTTTTGTTACCGGTCGGCACTGAATAGTAGTAGAAAGTTGTGAACAGTCTGGGTTGTGAAGGAGAAAGAAAATTACAATTGACCATAGCCTGATGGAACATTACAAAAGAATGTCGAAATAAAATCTGAGAGCGATGGAACTATATTCAGTTCGGAGTGAAAACATATTAAAAATACACAACACACGCATATATATCCGTTACATTGCACTATCTAGCGACTGGGTGACCTTGTACATTTATTATAGCAATATGTAGGTTGTGATTTCTTATATGTCCATTCATCTAAGTCTGTTAAAAGTCATATGACAAGAATTTTTTTAAGTGGTAAATCTTTAGATTTCATACCTCTGAGAAACATCTGACAATTTTTTCTGCAGTCTGATGTTTAGTTTAGCTATAATCCAAGATCTTTGAACCCCCAGGGTAATTAACCTACTCCCTTGACCTAGAACTGGGTCAGCAGGCTGCCTACGTCATTGCGCCCCGCATGCATCTCCTGCACACATATTCCTCCTATGTCTGTACATGTATAACACCTGATGTCCTTACTTCTACACAAATAACATCCATTGAAAATATGATTAATGGCAAAACTTAAGGCTGTAAAATAGAGACTTGCATTTACACCAGCTTCCCATCCCACAATCCCTACTTTAATTGAAGAAAATAAACAAACATGACTTAATTGGGTATAGTGTCTGAAATATGGCCTGCTCTACTCTTATCAGTTTCAAGACACTTATTAGCTAGCCCAAAACATCATGGATTGAAGTTTAAGGGTTTTCAAACTGTAAATGGAACATTGAGATGACACTTTTAAAATATCTATGAATTATTTTTAGTTGATATTTCCATATCTTTTTACACTGAAAATTTATTTATTTATTTGTTAACCAATGACCAGTAACAATATCAATTGGTTGAATATTATTCATATTCAGTAATGTTGAGCTAAACTTCGTATGACATAATTGAAAAAAAAGTTTTGAAAGCATTCGACACATTTTTAGATCTGTTTCATTGCTGGAAATTATTTTGACTTCTAAATTTTGAGGTCTGGTTATATATCATTTATGCATTGCAGTTGTATTTCAATGGCCATTTGAAATGTTTAGTTTGGTATTTTTTTAATGTCTGTCATTGCGTGTCAGTGGGTACCCAACTAAATCATATATCAGTATTTATATTCAAACAGACAAAGGAATTTTGAATGAAAATAGAAATTCTGTAAAAATGATACTAAACTTTGAGATTTCAACATTTCTTTCTCAACAAGGAAATGACTTTGACCATAATGTTATGATAAAGAATAGTTCAGTCCCTTGAGGGATCTGAATAATCTCAATAGGCAGATGTAAGTTTGCCAAACCCAACTGGGAGGCTGGCTGTATTCCTGTCTTCCCCATCACTACAGGCAGAATCCAAGTGACTATGATGTGAAACATGATCTGACCTACTATCCACATGTGCTAATTAGGCCACCAGTGGTTCAAAGATGTTATCAACACTCTTGTTATTACTTATAAATTACAATCCCTCCAGACTTTCACTGGCTTGGAGTGGTTTGTTTTGAACATGAAGGGCGAACATGCGTCACTTCCGGCAAAATCTCAGCAGCCCTGATTTGACCCACATAAAAAGGGGCGTGTCCAGCAAATCACTTTGATCCACTATAATTCTGTACTCCATTTATAAAAATGTGTAAAACATGTTGAAATGCAATGTCCATGTATTGTAATATATTATGGCTCAATATAAACATTTTCACAATTTTCTTGTCATGTGACTTTTAAGGGTAATTTTTAAATTTGATCCTTTATATTTTGTATAGATTCACAAGCAAATGAAAGGCACATTCTATATTATAATAATATTTATCTGCACAGTTTAAATTACTTTTAAATCAGATTGGCTAAAATACATTAATCTGATATGTTGTATTAAAATGTAATATGTTCTCAGGGTTCAGAAATGGTGGGTAAATAACTTACTCTTTTGTTAATTATGTATTTCCAATCCCCATAATAAAATATATCAAACTTTATTGGTTTTTATTTTTTGTCTACACGTGAATTGAAACATAAAATTTTATATCCATCTTAAAGCATTTATGAAATAAGATTTCCAAACACTGTGCCATTTGAAAGTAGATGAGTCTTCTGCTAAAATCCAAATTATCCGTTGGACACTTTGGCAACAAACTTTGTTCAGTTGACCAGTGATCTTGTACAATCACCTGCTTAGTAAAGTTTTGCTAACAATGGGGCACCTTCAGATTGGGACAATGGAGTAATTTGGCTTACAGATCCCTGTTTGTCTATTAATGTTTGTCTATTGGTACACGCTTAACACCCTTACAGACCACAATAGAGGTCTTATGCTTATATACATGTGGCCACCTGGTGGTCACAAGAGTACAGCTAGTACCTGGCACTTTCAGCAAAACTCAATAACCATGGTCATTGTATTTTGGTTGATTTTAAACTTTATTGCTTGTATCAATTTTGTGACCACATATCATTTTAGCATCCCCCAAACCTCTGTAAAATTGTAAAATTGTGACCTCTGTGATTTCATGGACGCTTGAAGGTCCTTAAAAAACTGATAAATACAATGTATACGTCATTTTCTTTTTAATTTCACTTGTGTTTATAAAATTTCTTGTTTATAAAATATTTTGTTAAAAATAATTAATATTTTCGAAAAAAATGATAATTAAACTCCTGACAAATAAAATGTTGCAATACATTTAATTGCATTTTTTCTGCAAGTGAGCAAAGGTGGTTGAAGATAAGGTAGATAAATGTAGAAAGGTAGATGGAGTTGAAAAGGTAGATGAGAAACAACAGGTAGGCCGAGGTGGACAGGTAGGTGGAGATGGACAGGTAGGCGGAGGTGGACAGGTAGGCGGAGGTGGACAGGTAGGTGGAGGTGGACAGGTAGGTGGAGGTGGACAGGTAGGTGGAGATGGACAGGTAGGTGGAGGTGGACAGGTAGGTGGAGATGGACAGGTACATGGAGGTGGACAGGTAGGTGGAGATGGACAGGTAGGTGGAGGTGGACAGGTAGGTGGGGGTGGACAGGTACATGGAGGTGGACTGGTAGGCGGAGGTGGACAGGTAGGCGGAGGTGGACAGGTAGGCGGAGGTGGACAGGTAGGTGGGGGTGGACAGGTACATGGAGGTGGACAGGTAGGTGGAGATGGACAGGTAGGCGGAGGTGGACAGGTAGGCGGAGGTGGACAGGTAGGTGGGGGTGGACAGGTACATGGAGGTGGACAGGTAGGTGGAGATGGACAGGTAGGCGGAGGTGGACAGGTAGGTGGGGGTGGACAGGTACATGGAGGTGGACTGGTAGGCGGAGGTGGACAGGTAGGTGGAGGTGGACAGGTAGATTGAGGTGGACAGGTAGGTGGAGGTGGACAGGTAGGTGGAGGTGGACAGGTAGATGGGTGTGGACAGGTAGGTGGAGGTGAACAGGTAGGTGGAGATGGACTGGTAGGCGGAGGTGGACAGGTAGGTGGAGGTGGACAGGTAGGTGGAGATGGACAGGTAGGCGGAGGTGGACAGGTAGATGGGTGTGGACAGGTAGGTGGAGGTGAACAGGTAGGCGGAGGTGGACAGGTAGGTGGAGGTGGACAGGTAGGTGGAGATGGACAGGTAGGCGGAGGTGGACAGGTAGATGGAGGTGGACAGGTAGATTGAGGTGGACAGGTAGGTGGAGGTGGACAGGTAGGTGGAGGTGGACAGGTAGATGGGTGTGGACAGGTAGGTGGAGGTGAACAGGTAGGTGGAGATGGACTGGTAGGCGGAGGTGGACAGGTAGGCGGAGGTGGACAGGTAGATGGAGGTGGACAGGTACATGGAGGTGGACAGGTAGGCGGAGGTGGACAGGTAGGTGGAGGTGGACAGGTACATGGAGGTGGACAGGTAGGCGGAGGTGGACAGGTAGGTGGAGGTGGACAGGTACATGGAGGTGGACAGGTACATGGAGGTGGACAGGTAGGCGGAGGTGGACAGGTAGGTGGAGGTGGACAGGTAGGTGGAGGTGGACAGGTACATGGAGGTGGACAGGTAGGCGGAGGTGGACAGGTAGGTGGAGGTGGACAGGTAGGTGGGGGTGGACAGGTAGATAGAGGTAGAAAGATAGATTGAGGTGGACAGGTAGGTGGAGATGGACAGGTAGGCGGAGGTGGACAGGTAGGCGGAGGTGGACAGGTAGGTGGGGGTGGACAGGTAGATGGAGGTAGAAAGATAGATTGAGGTGGACAGGTAGGTGGAGATGGACAGGTAGGTGGAGATGGACTGGTAGGCGGAGGTGGACAGGTAGGCGGAGGTGGACAGGTACATGGAGGTGGACAGGTACATGGAGGTGGACAGGTAGGTGGAGATGGACAGGTAGGCGGAGGTGGACAGGTAGGCGGAGGTGGACAGGTAGGTGGGGGTGGACAGGTAGATGGAGGTAGAAAGATAGATTGAGGTGGACAGGTAGGTGGAGGTGGACAGGTAGGCGGAGGTGGACAGGTAGGTGGAGATGGACAGGTAGGTGGAGGTGGACAGGTAGATGGAGGTGGACAGGTACAGGTAGATGGAGGTGGACAGGTAGATGGAGATGGACAGGCAGATGGAGGTGGACAGGTAGGTGGAGATGGACAGGTAGGTGGAGATGGACAGGTAGGCGGAGGTGGACAGGTAGGCGGAGGTGGACAGGTAGGTGGAGATGGACAGGTAGATGTAGGTGGACAGGTAGATGTAGGTGGACAGGTAGGCGGAGGTGGACAGGTAGATGTAGGTGGACAGGTAGATGTAGGTGGACAGGTAGGCGGAGGTGGAAAGGTAGGTGGAGATGGACAGGTAGGTGGAGGTGGACAGGTAGATGGAGGTGGACAGGTTGATGGGTGTGGACAGGTAGATGGAGGTGGACAGGTACAGGTAGATGGAGGTGGACAGGTAGATGGAGGTGGACAGGTAGATGGAGGTGGACAGGTAGGCGGAGGTGGAAAGGTAGGTGGAGATGGACAGGTAGGTGGAGGTGGACAGGTAGGCGGAGGTGGACAGGTAGATGTAGGTGGACAGGTAGGCGGAGGTGGACAGGTAGATGTAGGTGGACAGGTAGATGTAGGTGGACAGGTAGGCGGAGGTGGAAAGGTAGGTGGAGATGGACAGGTAGGTGGAGGTGGACAGGTAGATGGAGGTGGACAGGTTGATGGGTGTGGACAGGTAGATGGAGGTGGACAGGTACAGGTAGATGGAGGTGGACAGGTAGATGGAGGTGGACAGGTAGATGGAGGTGGACAGGTAGATGGAGATGGACAGGTAGATGGAGGTGGACAGGTAGGTGGAGGTGGACAGGTAGGTGGAGGTGGACAAGTAGGTGGAGATGGACAGGTAGGTGGAGGTGGACAGGCAGATGGAGGTGGACAGGTAGGTGGAGATGGACTGGTAGGTGGAGATGGACAGGTAGGCGGAGGTGGACAGGTAGATGGAGGTGGACAGGTACAGGTAGATGGAGGTGGACAGGTAGATGGAGGTGGACAGGTAGATGGAGATGGACAGGTAGATGGAGGTGGACAGGTAGGTGGAGGTGGACAGGTAGGTGGAGGTGGACAAGTAGGTGGAGATGGACAGGTAGGTGGAGGTGGACAGGCAGATGGAGGTGGACAGGTAGGTGGAGATGGACTGGTAGGTGGAGATGGACAGGTAGGCGGAGGTGGACAGGTAGATGGAGGTGGACAGGTAGATGGAGGTGGACAGGTAGATGGAGATGGACAGGCAGATGGAGGTGGACAGGTAGATGGAGGTGGACAGGTAGATTGAGGTGGACAGGTAGATGGCGGTGGACAGGTAGGTGGAGGTGGACAGGTAGATGGAGGTGGACAGGTAGATGGAGGTGGACAGGTAGGTGGAGATGGACAGGTAGATGGAGATGGACAGGCAGATGGAGGTGGACAGGTAAAAGGGGAAAGGAAGTTGAAGGTGGAAAGGGATTAGTGTGTATACTTGCTCACCTCTCTGAACCAGTTGGCTGTGAAGAAGAGATTCCGGCAATAGAGGTGCTTCTCCTGGTTGGAAAGCGAGTCCAACTTATCTACCTGTGAGATTTCTGGTATATTCACCGGACATCCTGAAATATGAGTGTATTAAAGAATACCTCCATGAACATAGTTGTTATCTCATTTTAAAAAAGTGAAAGATACCTTGCCTTGTCATGTGCAGCAACTTTGACCAGAGTCCTGTAGGCAAGACTATTTTGCAACCATATACTTGTATAATTTTTATTTTGTAACTTCAAAAAAACTTTTAAAAATATCTTTATTAATTCATGAGAAATAGTAGCACTGCAGATGATGATGAAGCTATCCAGATGAGAATATTGACTGACCTAGCAATGCATCAATGCCTTCAAGATCGCCTCCCTGTTGTCGACCTTCACATATTTGAACCAGGCGGAAATGGGGACTAAGGCACAGTGGCGACACCTGTCTGAAAAAAGGCAATGAATATTGGATTTATGTTAGGAATACCAAGAACAAATAACACTACTTACACTAACCGATGCCAAAAAATGTTGGGATCAACTTTTATTATTTTTGCCAAATGTACGCAAGGCCTTTCTTTTTGCTCTTCTTTCTAAGACCACTATAAAACATTCACAGAAGCAAGCTTCCTATTTAGGTAATATTTCAAAAGATTACAACATTAGAATATTTGATCATTTAGCTTTCAGGAAATGGCTATGGATTGTATGGCCCATTATCATTAATGTATTTGATAATCAAACAAGAAGCTATTCTGGAGCTGTTCTGGAGCATTGAAATGAGGGCCACTCTAAATACTAATGGGGATGTCGATTTTCACCTGAAAAGTAGGTCACACTGACCCAATTACATAAATTAACATTTTTACAGCTTATACCAATTGATAATAAGTAATAATGTTTGATATATATGTATTCTGCAAAGAATTAACAAAATCGGCATGTCGGCCATTTTGAAAAATGGCTGCTGTGGCTTCAAAATTTGGTCAGTATTATCCATCATCGAACTTAGCCTAGCCCCTCATAAAATACACCTGTACACCAACTTGTGTCAAAATTGAAACATTTCTACAGAAGATAGAGCGCTCACGGCCAAAGTTGACCCGATGGTCACTGCGACCTTGATCTTTGACCTTGGTTGGAAAAATTCCATGGAATCTTTTTATGGGGTCTTTAGTTTTACAAACATTATGTAGAATCAAACCCCAATGTCCTGCAGCATTGAAATGAGGGCCACTCTAAATACTAATGGGGATGTCGTTTTTCACCTGAAAAGTAGGTCACACTGACCCAATTACATAAATTAACATTTTTGCAGCTTATACCAATTGATAATAAGTAATGATGTTTGAAATAAGTGTATTCTCAAAAGAATTCACAAAATCGGCACGTCAGCCATTTTGAAAAATGGCCGCCATGACTTCAAAATTTGGTCAGTATCGCCCATCATCAAACTTATCCTAGCCCCTCATAAAATACACCTGTACACCAACTTGTGTCAAAATTGAAACATTTTTATAGAAGTTAGAGCGCTCACGGCCAAAGTTGACCCGATGGTCACTGCGACCTTGACCTTTGACCTAGGTCACCAAACTTTCATGGAAAATATTTACTTGGACTATATTGTTGTAGGCATATGTAGTATCATCCCTGTGGTCCAGCCACTTTCGAGTGTTGGCCATTCCAAATATTGTGACGGACGCACGGACACACAGACTCACGGACACACGGACGGAAAAGTGATTACTATATGCCCTCCCTCGGAGGAGGAGGGCATGATTATTCAGGTGACAAATATGTGAAATTCAAATGCATTTGACCTTGACCTTGGTTGGAAAAATTCCATGGAATCTTTTTATGGGGTCTTTAGTTTTACAAACATTATGTAGAATCAAACCCCAATGTCCTGCAGCATTGAAATGAGGGCCACTCTAAATACTAATGGGGATGTCGTTTTTCACCTGAAAAGTAGGTCACACTGACCCAATTACATAAATTAACATTTTTGCAGCTTATACCAATTGATAATAAGTAATGATGTTTGAAATAAGTGTATTCTCAAAAGAATTCACAAAATCGGCACGTCAGCCATTTTGAAAAATGGCCGCCATGACTTCAAAATTTGGTCAGTATCGCCCATCATCAAACTTATCCTAGCCCCTCATAAAATACACCTGTACACCAACTTGTGTCAAAATTGAAACATTTTTATAGAAGTTAGAGCGCTCACGGCCAAAGTTGACCCGATGGTCACTGCGACCTTGACCTTTGACCTAGGTCACCAAACTTTCATGGAAAATATTTACTTGGACTATATTGTTGTAGGCATATGTAGTATCATCCCTGTGGTCCAGCCACTTTCGAGTGTTGGCCATTCCAAATATTGTGACGGACGCACGGACACACAGACTCACGGACACACGGACGGAAAAGTGATTACTATATGCCCTCCCTCGGAGGAGGAGGGCATGATTATTCAGGTGACAAATATGTGAAATTCAAATGCATTTGCATTGGTACATCTGAAGATCAAAAATGAAGTAGTTGATATTGATACACAATTTTTTACCAGGTCAAAGATCAAATTGTCAAATTTGATGTCGCATATTTACCTTCGAGGTTGATTTCACATGTTTACCTTCAAGGTTGATGTCACATGTTTACCATTCAAAGTTGATGTCACATGTTTACCTTCATGGTTGATGTTGCATTTTACCTTCAAAGTTGATATCACATGTTTACCTTCAAGGTTGATGTCACATGTTTACCTTCAAGGTTGACCAAAAATAAACTACTGGTACCTTCTTTATACAGTCGCAAAGATCTAAGCTCGACCATCAAATGAGAAATATTTCTAAAAACTTTTTCAAAGTTTTTCTATTGAGAGTGTTTCGTAGAAACCTTGAAAATGGACAAATTGAAGAAACGGGTCAAGGTTTTCCATTATCAAATGCTTCTCAGCTCTTATATAAAATGACCTATGTCCAGAGATCCTCACCTTTCATTCTGGACAACACCTGATACATGTCTGTTCCTGGTTTCGTCGTTCTCCACCAGGGGGAGTAAGTTTATTGCAATGGCGCCTTCTGCTTCATCATCAAGTCCAAATTGACTTGCCATCGGTAGCTTATGATCCTGACTGTATAATATATTTTATTGACAATTAGAAATTATATCACTCAATTGTTTTTTTTTAAATGTATTGAAATGTATTAAAATCTACTTACTTGTTTTGATTTGGCACAACATCAACAACAAAGTCTTCCTGGAAATCTGAAATCACATTATCTGATACCCATGCCTGGAAAAAATCAATTTCAGAATCAATTCTAATAACTGCTGACATGATTAATCTCCTGAAATGTTAGTTGGATAAGTTAGATATTTTGTTCTTAACACATACCTGGACAAAAAAAAACTCCCTGGAGGGGTGTTTAATATGGGGACAATAAACACTCCCTGGAGGGGTGTTTACATGAGGACAATAAACACTCCCTGGAGGGGTGTTTACATGAGGACAATAAACACTCCCTGAAGAGATTTGTAACATGAGGAAAATAAACATACCAACCAATAACCAATAAAAGTTATAATTGCTGAGTAATGTCTGGGGATGACAGTCCACTGGAAATTGATATCCTGCATGTGATTCACTACGAGAACAGGGCAAATATTCCTACATTGAGAATATTTTGTTAGGTGAAATGAGAAAAAAAACAACAACTCCATTTTTCAAAAAAATTCTTTAAAAGATTCAGAGGTGAACTCCACTTCAAATTTTAACTGAAGAAACTAGAATACATATTATATAATTTGGGCCCCAAAAACGTGAATTACACCCATACAGGGGCATGTTAAGGGGGTTCAAAGTGGAAATGTAATTTTTCAGTGCCATAGGGCAGCCCCTATAACTCCCTTGAGACCATGTGCAACCTTTAGTGCAATAACGCTCCCCGTTGATGTGTGATACAAAGGCAATAAACACTAGGATAATAAACACTCCCTTTATCTAAAAGTTATTATTATATTCAGCTTGTTATCATAAGCAACATCTTAAATGTTTGGTAACAAAAAATATTTTATTACATTGTAATACTGTCAAGTATACATTCAGACCTTGATTAAGCCCAACCCAACACTGTAACAGACTAATTTGTTGCTCAAGAATAAATCTAAGCAAAAATATTATGGGATGTCAATTACAAATCAATTCAAAATGAAAATCTGTTTCCTAAACATTTTGATTTCATTTTTTGTTGAGAAAATCAGTGTTGTTTCTGTGTTAGCTTGTCCAGGTAATGTATCAATTTTTTCAAAACAATTAGAAGTGAAATACTTAAAAGTCATATGACAAGAATTTTTTTAAGTGGTAAATCTTTAGATTTCATACCTCTGAGAAACATCTGACAATTTTTTCTGCAGTCTGATGTTTAGTTTAGCTATAATCTAAGATCTTTGAACCCCCAGGGTAATTAACCTACTCCCTTGACCTAGAACTGGGTCAGCAGGCTGCCTACGTCATTGCGCCCCGCATGCATCTCCTGCACACATATTCCTCCTATGTCTGTACATGTATAACAGCTGATGTCCTTTCTTCTACACAAATAACACCCATTGAAAATATGATTAATGGCAAAACTTAAGGCTGTAAAATAGAGACTTGCATTTACATCAGCTTCCCATCCCACAATCCCTACTTTAATTGAAGAAAATAAACAAACATGACTTAACTGGGTATAGTGTCTGAAATATGGCCTGCTCTACTCTTATCAGTTTCAAGACACTTATAAGCTAGCCCTAAACATTATGGCATGAAGTTTAAGGGTTTTCAAACTGTAAATGGAACATTGAGATGACACTTTTAAAATATCTATGAATTATTTTTAGTTGATATTTCCATATTTTTTTACACTGAAAATTTATTTATTTGTTAACCAATTACCAGTAACAATATCAATTGGTTGAATATTATTCATATTCAGTAATGTTGAGCTAAACTTTGTTTGACATAATTGAAAATAAATGTTTTGAAAGCATTCGACACATATTTCTAGATCTGTTTCATTGCTGGAAATTATTTTGACTTCTAACTTTTGAGGTCTGGTTATATATTATTTATGCACTGCAGTTGTATTTCAATGGCCATTTGAAATGTTTAGTTTGGTATTTTTTTAATGTCTGTTATTGCGTGTCAGTGGGTACCCAACTAAATCATATATCAGTATTTATATACAAACAGACAAAGGAATTTTGAATAAAAATAGAAATTCTGTAAAAATGATACTAAACTTTGAGATTTCAACATTTCTTTCCCAACAAGGAAATGACTTTGACCATAACATTATGATAAAGAATAGTTCAGTCAGTCCCTTGAGGGATCTGA
Source organism: Amphiduros pacificus (assembly GCA_949316495.1). NCBI lineage: Eukaryota > Metazoa > Annelida > Polychaeta > Phyllodocida > Hesionidae > Amphiduros > Amphiduros pacificus. Next base: position 24,699,555 of record OX439009.1, on the reverse strand, counting down.
ATAAAAACTCAAAGTACAAACTCAACTGGGAGGCTGGCTGTATTCCTGTCTTCCCCATCACTACAGGCAGAATCCAAGTGACTATGATGTGAAACATGATCTGACCTACTGTCCACATGTGCTAATTAGGCCCCCAGTGGTTCAAAGATGTTATCAACACTCATGTTATTACTTATAAATTACAATCCCTCAAGACTTGGAGTGGCTTGTTTTGAACATGAAGGGCGAACATGCGTCACTTCCGGCAAAATCTCAGCAGCCCTGATTTGACCCACATAAAAAGGGGTGTGTCCAGCAAATCACTTTGATCCACTATAATTCTGTACTCCATTTATAAAAATGTGTAAAACATGTTGAAATGCAATGTCCATGTATTGTAATATATTATGACACAATATAAACATTTTCACAATTTTCTTGTCATGTGACTTTTAAGCAGTTGCAAATTATATCTTTCAAAAATATTCTTTCTTTATCTGCAGTAGATAAGCATTATGAATTATGATTTCATTTGAAGTCAATTCATTGTCATAATCTTTGCAAGGAGCATTTCTGGAAATATCAAAATGTTATTTCCTATTTCAACATTTATTCTCTATATATTTAAAGTTTTGGTTGTCCAAATTTAGTTTAACTATGTTTGAACATTATATACACGGTATTAATTTATTTGCTTTATATTTGTTTCATTAACATAACTAATTTGGATAAGATTTCTGAATTATCCAAAATCAGTGTGTCCAGTTTGTAGAGTACGCACCCCATGTTAAGCAGCCATACAAATTCAATGGTATTTCCTTGTGCAAAAAAATATTGGATTTAGGACAAGGACACCTTGAATTTTAATAAAACAGGTCACAGGTCACAGGTCACAGGTTTGATTTTTCATGTTAAGCAACTGCCTCTCGTGACCTTGATTGTTGCCAACACGAAAGCAAACAATGAATAAATATTTAAGGACAAAAAGGTTACAGTGCGCTCAAGGCTTTCCAATAAAAAATTGGTCTAGTTATCTGATGTATCAGGGCTGAGTCTAAATATAGCCCCCCCCCCCGGGTTAATAGCTCTGTTGACTTAAATGAAAACACATGAACTGAGTGAAACCAGCAAACAGATTATGGTTTTCTATGATTTCAACTCCGTTTTGATGTGATATCCAATGACATATTGTTTAGTATAACTGCGCAAAAATAATATAAAAAATTGATATCAACAAAGTCATTCAATATTTTTAGAGTAGAGGGATGGGTTGTGTTAATTATTTGGCTCATTTTGATGCATCTTCTACTTGTCCCTTACCAGTGCAATATTTCTATGGTATCAATATGCGGTCTATGGGGGATACTAGCACCAAAGAAAATTAGATACCTTGTGACAAAGTGGATATATATAAAAAAAACTAAATTGGAAAACCCAGCATGCCCTACAGGGATTCCACCAATCTATTAATAGTCTAGCCATACCGGAGAGGGCTTCAACCAATATATTAATAGATTAACAAGTCAGGAAATTCATTGGAATAAACAATCGGCTCTTACATCACAAACCTTAGGCCCTGAAGCTCCCATCTGGACTTTGCCTGATTGGAGGTTGGTAAGCTCTACTGTGTAAGTGATAAGGATCTGACTGCCATACTTAGTCACAGTTAGCAGCTAGCCAAAAGAATCAAAGAATAATGCCCCCTGATGTTACATAATGTTATGTAACCTGGGATCAAAGATCATCCCCCCCAAGCCAAAATAACAAGAAATCATGCCCCTGATGTTGCATAAGGACCAAGGATCAAAGGATCATTCCCACCCAATTTCCTTGATATATATATTTTTTCAATGTCCTAGATATTATATAACCTTATATAACTTGCTGGGAACCAATGCACATAGGATAATAGAGGAAAAAAAGTGACATATACATGCACACACAGGACAGACAGAGTGATTTCTAAGAGGTACTGGAAGGTAATTACATTGACATCTCAAAGACATCTACGGTTATTATCATGTTATTCAGCAGAATTTTCTGTCAAACATACCCTAGTCTCATTCAATAAATCTTACTGGACGTTACTGGATACCAAGTATGACGCTCCTCTTGTAAGTTGCTGCTGAGCTGTGCTCTGCACAAAATTTATCAATGTGTACAGTTTATTGTTCATGAGAAAAAGCTGCATAATTATACAAAGGTCAAGGCTACATCATCAAGGTCGATGCTAAAATCTGTCAAAAATATATGGTGCTCGACATAGTGCTGATGTATAATAGATATGAAGTAATTTTTATTCACTTTTAATAGTTGAGAAATGTTGCATGCATGGAACTTTTGAAGTCAAGGCCAAAGGTCACAAGGTTACAAAAAAAGTAGGACACAGGACAGCTATGACCCAAGACATTTCTGTATTCCAAGTATTATTTTCCTCCTATAAGTGGTTGCTGAGATATGTTCCATACAAAATTTGTGAACTCAAGGTCACTGCACCAAGGTCAAAGGTGATATCACAAAGATTTGGAGGAATCTGCATCTTCACCTCTATACCTACCTCTGTATAAAATTTAAAACATATTACTGGTAATTTTGAAACAGAAGATTTTTAATGAAAATGGTGACAGACATTTACCCCACTCCTCCAGCTTTGCAATTTCACAGAAGTCAGCAGATCTATAAACTTCCAAGATTTGAATACGATTTCATTATGGCAAATCTGTTGTCAGATTCCAACCCTTAATTAACTATCTGTCTGAATGAGACCTAAAATTATCTCGAATTTTAAGTAAACTTTAAAAAAACAGTTTCTACTTTTTAAAAAATAATGCAACAAACTCTGCACTAATTGTGTGAGGACCGGTACCTCAACTTTGGGGTCTATGATGCCCTTGTGTATAACTGAGGCCAGTTCGTCCATGAAAAGTGCAGCTGCCTCTGGGTATCTGGACACGCTTGACCGCACAAGTTGCAGCAAGTTGACCACTTGCTTGTAGAGATCGTCAGATATTGCTACTGACTGGTCCTCCATGTTTGTCTGGTCAATCGTAGGTTCCACTTTGCTGAAAATGTCAAAATTAAAAGAATTCTAAGAAATATTGGAAACAACTATATTTTTGGGGACTTCACAATTTATTTGCCAGGCGTCTGGCCTTCACTGGTAAAAATGTCAAAATTAATAGAATTCTAAGAAATATTGCTAATAACTATATTTTGGGGGACTTCACAATTTTTTTTACCAGGCTTCTGGCCTTCACTGCTGAAAATGTCAAAATTAATAGATTTCTAAGAAATATTGCTAATAACTGTATTTTTGGGGACTTTGTAGATGGTAAATATTTGCTGAAGCATAGAGAGAGAGTGCTCTGTACTCCTGATAGCAATAAAATGGACATAAAAGTTCAGGAGGAAATTATAAAGTATAACTTTTTTTTTTTCCAATAGTCGACAGGACCTTATAGTTTCCTACAAAGTTGAAAGGGCTTTCATTTATTGCCCCTAAACTCTAAAGTGTAAAATTCTGTGCGTCATTGACTTTCTTTGCCTGATTTTAAGGAAATGTCCAGTAAAGATAAATATACATCAAAATATGTCAGGAAATTACATAGTACACTTCAACATCTAATCTTTTTGAGCTTATATTCTTTCATGTGGAGAATCAACAGGAAAAGATTAAATATCATTGAGCTATTTCCAATAATCAATTGGAAAAATCCTTGTGTATTTCAATAGTGGTGAGCTTATCGATTTCTCTTTCCTGCATATACACCATACTTAAAATGACCAGATGGCAATTTGTAAAGATAATAGGATTGTTTCAACTAGAATATTTCTCTTTGTTACTTTATATGTTTACAAGAATTAAGGGATTATAAATTCAACTAAATAGCAACATCATTTTTTTTAAAAAACATCCCATTTCAGTTTTGGCACTCATAAAACAAAGAAAAAGTAAAGAATTTTGATTTTACACTTTCCATACAAATTCATTAAGAATCATCATCTTTAAAATGGTATTACCGGTATATATAAAATTAATTTATGGACAGATTTTTCACATTAATTAAGTAGATGAGTTGCATTAAGACACAGAAGTTGCAGTCTTAGCAGAGATCTAAGCCAGCAGTTGCGTGTGATAAGTATATTGCCATAATAAAATGACGTCATTTTACCTTTCAGTGCTTCTATGATAAAACTCCATGTAAAAATGATACCAAGAAAGAAGTATGCTGTCATAAGGGGGCAATAATTATGGTCATGCTTAACAGACACTCATTGGTTCGAATCAAACAAAAAAGTTGATAGACATTTAAGATAAATAAATTTATCACCAAAAAGTGAATTCAAACATTTTTTGTTGCAAAATTGGTGCTTAATTCCTTTAAACCAAGGTGGTAGTTAATTCAGCATATAGTTATATGATGTGTCTAAGATTTTTAAGTTGCATTTATAATGTGTTTACCCTGACTCGAAAATGGCCACAATCTCCTTCACCTGATTACACCTCAGTCAGAATCAAAGAAGTGGTGAAGCAATATTATATTCTATGATCACATGTATTCATTCATGCTGTACAAGTTGAACATCAAAGGTATTTTCAAATATAATCAAGAAAAGGATTATCAGCTTATCAACACAAACAAAAAATTAAATTTTTTCATCCCCATCTCCAATGATTGTGGAATGTAATGGGATATAATGAGTATGGTTTCGAGTGGCAATAGTGCTGTCACCTGGTGTACTTATTGACCACACTCCCAGCTTCTGAAACACCATTTAGTTTTATTTTTATGCTTACGCAAAAAGAGCATCTATCACACGTCATAACCTATTAGCTCCTTATTACTCATACTGGTCATCTCTTGACTGATTGCAAAGAGCCTATATCAATTATACAGGGTCTTTTCTAAGTGTGTAATCATAACATTTGACAAGGTGGTGTGGGTCACAGAAGGTTTGGTTATGGCATGGTCTTATCAGTCTAAATAATTACATACATCACATAACTTTAAGGACCTTAAATGCAGTGCTTGATAACTAATTCTCAGTGATGAATTCATTGACTGATGACTTTATTGCCCCATTTAGCCACATGTGTTCTCTAGAATGTAAGTCAATCCACATTCAATTGATGGGATAGATGTACATAGTGTTGGAAAGATGGTGAATTGCTTGGGCCTATGGCCATGGATGACTATAAAATATTGCTGTATTATCCTTAGGTTACTTGATATAATTTGATAAGCAATATAAAATTGACCTGACTGATAAACATAATTTGGGATTTGAAATCATGAAAAATCCAAGCAAAACACTTACCAGTAATAAGCCATACTCTTAATGACCATGATGGCACCGATCACTCCCATCCTCTTGTACCTAAAACAAAGGGCAATAGCTCAAGCCATATATTCTGAAACCAAGGCAATATCTCCAATTGTTTTCTGGACCAAATGGCAATATCGCCAGTAATATCCTCAATGTCAAACAAAGGGCAATATCTTTAGCCATATATTCTGAAACCAAGGCAATATCTCCAGTCATTTTCTGGACCAAATGGCAATATCTCCAGTAATATCCTCTATGTCAAACAAAGGGCAATAGCTAAAGCCATATATTCTGAAACCAAGGCAATATCTCCAGTCATTTACTTGACCAAATGGCAATATCTCCATTAACATCCTAAAATAAAGGCCAATATCTGTAGCTATATCCACAACGTTACACAAATATTGCAAATTTTATCCTCAAATGTCAAACAAAGGGCAATATTTCAGGTAATATTCTGAATCATAGGGCCCTGTATCCAGTCAGATATTCATACACTAATCTAAGAGTATTTAAAGTAGTGTTTTGCCAGGTTCCCTACCTTTTGTCATTATTTGAAAGCTGCTTCCTGATGACAATATGCAACTCATCCTAGATTAGGGAAAAATAGGAGAAAATGGAGATTATAATTCAATATACCATACAAAATGAAGATCCACAAAAATGGAGATTTTAATTCAATCTATCAGAGAAAATTAAAAAAGTTTTTTTTTAAATGAAGGTTTTTAAATGCTTTTGTGGGTAGATTTTGGGTTTATATGCCAATTTGTGACCCTGCATGGTCAAGACATCGTTTGAAAAGTAAAAAATTGTATGCTTGCTTAGAGATGTACATTTTCTTAGTTCATGCAATTTAAACTAAACTGTCTGTTTCTTATATATGTAAATTATAATTCAGTCCCCAAATATTTAAACTCTTGGTTATATTTTTAAATATGACTTTCCTACTGACCTGGATAACACCTTCTTCTGTTGGGTTTCGGAAAGCCAAGGTGCTAAGCATGGAGTAAAGCTTGCGTATCTGACACACTGATAAATTATCAAGATAATCTAAAACACCCTAGAACAAAAAAACAGAATATGAAGTCAAATAAGTATTAAGACATTATAAATACTTAGCCTTGTACAAACAATAGATTTTGAACCTGTTTCAAATATATAGTGAAAAAGTACAAGCAAAATAAAGAATCAAAGTCTAATAGTCATTTGTAGGAATATTGAAAATAAAGCCTTACTCTCACTCGTAAAACATCCCTACCTTTACAAACACAGCAAAGGGAGCCATTTTCGTGACATTAGTTTCCACAAGATCAGCTAAAATATCCAGGGATGAATCGACTTCTCCAGAAAATCCACTGCCAATATGCGTCACCAAATTGCCAACAATCTCCTGCAATGTGAAGAGGTTTACTCCTACCCTGAAGCCCCACAAGGGGGCACCAACAACCCAGCATCCATTAACAATATAAGCAGGCAGTGCAATACCATCATTTTGTGAAACTGATAATATTTTAAGGTTAAATGGTCCTGAACAGAGAAGTATACATTGAAGTTTTATGATTTGTAAAATACAGTATATATGTTCCTTTAAGAATTCTTCTTCAGGAAGTAAAATCCACCAATGCTAAAATTAATGCCTGCGTATCTGTTGCACAAGATACCTTAATTATTATTTTACAAATATATTCAACTTTTTTAAATACAATATCAAAATATGCGAAGAAAGATTCTTTAGTCATCATTCTGTGTGAAGAATTGTGCCCAGTTTTAAGACCACTGGGTTTACCAACCTGCTGACAGTAGGTGTCAAAAGCTACAAAGGCATGTTTGTACATGGCACTGCCGAAGTACGTGATGAGAGGTTCAGGCGAACGCAGCAACACCTCAGCCATTGCTAACACAGACGGGAAATACTCTCGCAGCACCTTAATATGTCAAATAAACACATGACATATGACAGGAAATACTCTCGCAGTACCTTAATATATCAAATAAACACATAACATAAGAAATGCTCTCGCAGCACCTTAATATGTCAAATAAACACATAACATAGGAAATACTCTCGCAGCACCTTAATATGTCAAATAAACACATGACATATGACAGGAAATACTCTCACAGCACCTTAATATATCAAATAAACACATAACATAGGAAATACTCTCGCAGCACCTTAATATGTCAAATAAACACATGACATATGACAGGAAATACTCTCACAGCACCTTAATATATCAAATAAACACATAACATAGGAAATACTCTCGCAGCACCTTAATATATCAAATAAACACGTGACAAATGACAGGAAATACTCTCACAGCACCTTAATATATCAAATAAACACATAACATAGGAAATACTCTCGCAGCACCTTAATATATCAAATAAACACATGACATATGACAGGAAATACTCTCGCAGCACCTTAATATATCAAATAAACACATAACATAGGAAATACTCTCGCAGCACCTTAATATATCAAATAAACACATGACATATGACAGGAAATACTCTCGCAGCACCTTAATATATCAAATAAACACATGACATATGACAGGAAATAATCCAGCAGAAGCCTCATATTACAGAATGATAATTGCAAATGGTTTAAGGAACATCACAGAAAAAGATTTTTATCAATTTTCATCTTATCAGGATATTGCACAGGCCACGACATTAAGGTTATTAGATTCATTAGCCTGAATTGAAGTAAGTGGCCAAGACATGCAATAATTAAAATAATGCATTTTGATAGAGCGAAATTGTTATAATATATATATATATATATATATATATATATATATATATATATATATATATATATATATATATATATATATATATATATATATATATATATATATATATATATATATATATATATATATATATATATTGTAGTTCATGTATTCTCAGCAAAGCAATTATTCCTTGTCATTGCATAATTCTCCTAATATTCTCCCACACATTCACAGTTGCTATCAATTAAGGAATTTTAAATGTCAACCAACAAATCAGCGAAAATGTGGGTTTAACAGTTCTTTATACATGTGCGACATGAGGCCACCATTGCGCAATGACAGATCCCTTTCGAAAATATTGAGGCCTGTATAAAGTTTTATATGTAAGGACCATTAAAGATGACAACATAACAAATACACAAATTTTTCTTTTCATCTCCGAGAGTGTTTGGGTGTATTTGGCTGTGGCTTATTGGTGCTGACCTGGCCGTGTGCTCCGAAGGTGGCCTGGAGGAGGACCTCGGTGAAGTGCCCCGCCCGGATCTTGTTCCTCAGCAGACTCTCCACAGGCTTCTTGTAGCTGTTTGCATGAAGGATCAGCAGCACAAACATATCTACCACTTTGTGATCTGCTGACGACTTTCCTGCTTCTATTGCCTAATTAAAAAACAAAATTATCAAACTGTTGTTATCATAAAATTACAACAAGTTTTTGACTTACTTTTTATCACCTCCAAACACCATTAATTACAGCAGTCAAGCAGCAGCTTCTTATCGCAGATACCAGTCACAGTCTACTTTAACCACAGAAACTGGCTGCCCGCAATATCTAATGAAGTTTATTTCAATTTTAAACGATTTATTGATTCTTTTCGTTCAACTCATTTTTTTATTTTAGAGATTTTTCAGAACTATTCGTAAATTTTGCATTAGAAATGATGAAAGAGGCTGATGACAAGAACACCTATTTCTAAACTAAAACTGGGGAAAACAGTAGTCCTTAAACTATGCTGATCATGGTTTTTTTGTAATGTTTGGGAACATTTCCTGGAAATTGCTGAATAATTGGTCATTTAGATCTTTTCCAAAGTAAATTGAGCAGATGACAATTTTGACCAATCAAAATGCATGTTACATAAGAAATGTGACCCAAACTTGTTATCTCAAATCTCACTGACTAATATTTGTAACATTATTCAAAACAGCAGCTTCTTTGACAACTAAGTGTTAGCTATTAGATTTTTGAGAAGATAAAAAAATCATAAAAACTGGAAAAAGATCTAAGCCTAATGGAAAATAGAATTGGCCCCTTAAAATACAACATCTTTCCTATTATAGCTAGGAACTCCACACAATAGCTTCAGAGGAGAAGATCAAAGTTACAGACAGAATGACAGAAAATTTCACCCCATCACTGCAGAAGCTATGCTGACATAGTCAACATAGCTAATAAAAAGTTCACAAACTTTTCTATACTCTGCCTATCGAAAACAAATCTATAGATAAGTGCAGGAGTTATACGTTACCTTAATCCAGGCCTCTGCTATTGTTTTCTGGAAGCGGATCCCGGACCGGATAGCATCCAGCGTCAGAGCTTCATTTCCTCTCAACACATTAGTATCAGATGCATTCCTACCAAATATAAGCAGACTACATTAGCATCCTTGAACCTGTGAAGAAATGGGTATAATTGCTGAATATATTGCTTTATTCCTGTCAAATGCATTACCTGTGTCGCATGGTCCTTGTTGTGTTGGGAGTGGAAGCATCTGTAGGTGGGAAACTCGCCTGGAAATCCAGATGACTTCTCAACTCACTGATCACCTAAATCACCAATATATACTATGAAATTAATACATTCAAATAAAAGCTAGATTAAATTTTATATATAATGCACACAGTTTTGTAATTTTCAAAATTCATTAATGTTCAAAAATCATTTTTTTAAATTAAATTTAAAAATGGTCTAAATTTTTTTAATTGTAGTTGAAAAAATATCCACTATATAAATCTCAGTTCACCAATTGGGACACAACTACAACTTTCGTATCTCAGTACAACATGATAATCAGAACATTTGCTTCAATACGCTATTAAAATATAAAATATAATATTAAGATTTTGAAAAATAACTTCAAATAGTTACCTGCAGGGCATCGGCACTAGTTGTGGTCTGAAGCAGGAAGCGGACAACGACTGGGAGGTCATCAAGCTCCACGGAGGACAAGGTCTGCATCACCGACCCTCGTACCTGGTACAGAAAATATATGAATCTAACATAAACTGCCTCACAACCATCAGGAGGTCATCAATCTCCACGGAGGACAAGGTCTGCATCACCGACCCTCGTACCTGATACCAAAAAAATATGAATCTAACATAAACTGCCTCACAACCATCAGGAGGTCACCAAGCTCCACGGAGGACAAGGTCTGCATCACCGACACTCGTACCTGGCACAAAAAATATATGAATCTAACATTAATTGCCTCACAACCATCAGGAGGTCATCAATCTCCACTGAGGACAAGGTCTGCATCACCGACCCTGGCACCAACAACATAAATCTAAATAACATAAACTACCTCACAATCACTGGGAGGTCAAATAACTCCACTGAGAACCCGGTCTGCATTACTGACCATCGCATCTGACATAAATAAATAACTGTAACTTATACATAAACTACCTCACATCATTCATTTCTGGGGTCTGATACCCGAATCTGGTCTGCTAAGATTGCATAAATGTGTATTAGAGAGTGTTATTAAATGAGTATGAGTAAGAGCTGACCTCTGTGAGCAGATCTTGTTTGAGGGTGAGGTTGGAAAGAGCATCAAGGATTGCCACTGCCAGCTGCTGGTTGTCCACAAACATATCTCTGCAATCACAACATGCATCTATAGTAATATTAGGCATATCTATCTATTTCTGGACCTAAAAGTGGGCATCTTTGATTAAAAAGACTTCTTAATGTTTACTTAATAAGGAAGTTGATGGGAGTTAACAAGATGCAGTACTCACTGCAGTTCCTTAGCCACCGTGGCGTGATCAGAATCACCCACCATCTCCGGGATACAGGTGATAACAAGACGCAGTACTCACCGCAGTTCTTTAGCCACCGTAACGTGATCAGAATCACCCACCACCTCTGGGATACAGATGATAACAAGACGCTGTACTCACCGCAGTTCCGTATCCATCGTGGCGTGATCAGAATCGTCCACCACCTCCGGGATACAGGTGATAACAAGATGCAGTACTCACCGCAGCTCCTTAGCCACCGTGGCGTGATCAGAATCGTCCACCACCTCCGGGATACAGGTGATAACAAGACGCAGTACTCACCGCAGTTCCTTAGCCACTGTGGCGTGATCAGAATCGTCCACCACCTCCGGGATACAGGTGATAATCTCGCGCTGAGCTTCCACACTCACTATGCAAACTATCTCCAACATCTTTTTAGTTATTTCCTGAATATATATAAAATCCAATACATTCATAATCCATAGTCTAGATTCAAGCTATCTTGTAATTCACACTACCTGAACCAAGATTTATATAAAAAAATTGACAGATTTTAAAAATTTACTTTAATGATGATTGACCTTAATTCAATATTTGCCCACCAACTATGCTATTATTGTTTTGTTGAGTGAGTTACTTTGCCATCATAATTTTTTTCCAGTGAATAACCTTGCAGTTGCTATTTTATTCAGTAACTAACCTTGCTGTTGTAATCTGGTTGAGTGACCATTCTGTTTGTTTGGTGACTTTGGTGTTTTTCTGTTTAGTGACAAACCATGGTGTTGCTGTTTTGTTGTTGCTGTTTTGTTGAATGACTAACATTGCTGTTGTTGTTTGTTTAGTGACTAACCATGCTGTTGTTTTTATGATTAGTGACTACCATGCTGTTGCTGTTTTATCAAGTGATTAACCTTGCTATTGCTGTTTTATCAAGTGATTAACCTTGCTGTTGCTGTTTTATCAAGTGACTAACCTTGCAGTTGCTGTTTTATCAAGTGACTAACCTTGCTGTTGATGATTCTGTCCAACCAGCGGAACTGATTCATGATGAGGTGTGGCATGTTGACCTTCTCATTCTGGTCCACTACTGGCCTGAAAGAAATCAATTCTATAGTGCCTCCTACTGATAAGGGCAAATGTCAGAAACCACAAAATGAAATATATAACCATCTCTTACTCTTCATCTCCAGTGAATTCTGCCAGCTTTTCCAAAAGCATGTTCATGATTGATGGCTTAAACAAAAAAAACGATATTTGTTGAAACTTTACATTTTCCAAATTATTATCAAATTGTCATTTAATGTGTTTGGCATTATCAATAATTTCAATTTACAATTGGTTACCATTCTATGTCTATTTTGGTTGCATCATTTGTCTACTTTGGTTGCCATTATTTGTCTATTTTGGTTGTCATTATTTGTCATTACTTTGGTTGCCATTATTTGCCATTACTTTGGTTTCCATTATTTGTCATTACTTTGGTTTCCATTATTTGTCTATTTTGGTTGTCATTATTTGTCATTACTTTGGTTGCCATTATTTGCCATTACTTTGGTTTCCATTATTTGTCATTACTTTGGTTACCATTATTTGTCATTACTTTGGTTGCCATTATTTGTCATTACTTTGGTTGCCATTATTTGTCATTACTTCGGTTTCCATTATTTGTCATTACTTTGGTTGCCATTATTTGTCATTACTTTGGTTGCCATTATTTGTCATTACTTCGGTTTCCATTATTTATCATTACTTTGGTTTCCATTATTTGTCTACTTTGGTTGCCATTATTTGTCATTACTTTGGTTACCATAATTTGTCTATTTTGGCCGCTTTATTTGTCTAGTTTAGTTGCCGTTATTTTGGTTGCCATTATTTGTTCTTACCTGCAAGCTGTCAATGCCGAGCAGCAGCCTGATGAGACTATCCTGATTGCCTCCCCGAGCACTAGCCTCCGCCCCAGACGCTGTGCATGTTGGCATCACACTCCAGAAGAACCTGCTCCACAGATATGATCATAAACCTCATTAAACACTGGCAAAACAATTGCAAAAACTTATAGAATGACAATAAAATTATCTATTTTTTTCTATTGTAAAACCTTAACATATTTTTGTAAACCTTAACATATTTTTGTAAAATTAATAAAGCCCCAACACCATAAATCCTTTGGTTGAGAAGAATTATGAAGTTTGATTAATTGTGAAGTATGATTTGTTGTGTGGTATGATTCATTGAAAAGTATGATTCATTGTCAGATATGTTTCATTGTACAGTATGATTCATTGTGAAGTATGATTCACTGTGGGGTATGATTCATTGATCAGCAATGGCACTCAGGCTCATTGGACAATAGTATTGTTTATTTTGTATATGTCTTCTGCATTTACCTGGTTGTATCTTCTATGTGGTTTGACAGAGCCTCAGTGAATTCTTCTGCAACCTAAAAATGTTTTCAATATATTCATTTGTAAACTTCATCAAACCATGGTAACTTTATTTTGAAATGTGATATCTTCAAAAAATGGGGACCAAATTACATAATCAGATTTTACTGTTCTTTGCAGTACGATTCAAATTAGAGATAGATATAAATCGATAAAATAGTAAAAAAAAAAAAGATTTCTGTATCATTTATATATATTCTATTAAATGTAATAATTTTACTCCAAACCAATTTTCTTGATTGCAGGTTATTTATGGATAAAATCATTCAGCAAAGATAGATTTTTACAACTGTTTTCTTGATCATCCATTCCCAGTATGCCTACCTGGGGGAAGTCTGGGTGTTTCTTTAACAATTTGGAAAGATTTCTCTGGAAGACTGCTTGATCTTTCACTGCAACAACAAATATCTTATTAAGATTTATATTTATAGAATCTGTCATTTCATAATCTGTAAATAATATTGTGGAAATTAAAAATGTTCATGATATTCTAGTAGGGTTTTGTGTTCATTAAAAATAGGAAGATAACTATTTCTATGATATGAAACAGACAAATTGACCTGATTACTAAATAGATCTTACTTATTTCATTGGGTCTGTGTCCGGATTTCAGTCTCATTCCTGCTTTGGTGACCAATTCACCGAATACAGAGGCATCTTGCAAATCCCCTTCTGCCTCTCTCTCCTTCCTCCTCTTGCCTGCAATATACAACCAGACCCCGCAATAAAAATGGACACCTCAGCCCAAGATAGAGTAGGATTTTTTTAGATATAATAATTTGCAGTCCTCTACAAACTTTTAAGATCTATTCTAAAATCAGTAAGAGATTGTACCAGACATTTTTTCATCACCAAACACAAAATAGTGACAGGCATCTAGGAGAAATGTAGGTTTAATGAATGCTAAACTTTTGTTTCAATAATCAATAATAACTTGTTTTTCTCATTATTTCCTTTTACAATCATACAGTTCTTGTGAAAAAAAGCTGATCTGCTTGATGACATTGAGAAGATCTTTAAATTCACCTGTGGGTCTCATCATTACGTAAGAAAAACAAATGATAAAGCCAAAAGGGCTCAGTTAAAAAGACTCAATTTTTATGTAACAAACTTAATTCTCACCTGTGTTCTCTGAATCTGACCCAGATGACTTTCTCTTTGTCTTGGGCATCACTTCTGTTAATATTATTCAGCAAAGACAAATCTGAAATGTGATAGTGAATTTCATGCCTTATTAAATTCATTCTATTCTTATACTTACACATTCTCTTCCTTTAAATGTTTAGGCCTAACTCACTTTCATGACAACAAATAGGGTTTGGGTCAAATAAAAAATAATGGACTCAATTAAAAGATAATGGACTCGCTGCTGGAGGGATACCTGCTGGTTTTGCTATTTTAATTAATAATGCATTAAGATGTAGATATTCTCACTAGATGAATCATCATCTTTTGCTTTTGTCTTTATGACTTTTAAAAACAAAATCTTTGACCGAACTTCTAACCCCTCCTTCATGACAGTGCTGGTTATTATTAACTTATCAATATTCATAAATGCAAGATAACCATTGGTAAGGGCCACACAAATGTGTGCCCAGTTTTGTCAACAATGGATTGAACATTAGGCACTGGCCTGAATGTCTTTAGAAGTAGATATCTAGGTTCCTTTCAATAAGAAGCTTGCTTTACTGGCTGGGAAAGTCAGTGGGCGGGACTGACATGAACAACTTTGGGAATTTTAGGATTGGGAAGCACAAAGGGTACAATTTGAAACACTATTCCAGTCCCTGTAAAAACCCTCACACCATTAAAATGGTTCACAAGGGATGGAAACAGTCAAAAGTTGTCAATGTTTATTGCAATATAATTTCTATACATATTGGAATACAAAATGTACATGCTAAATTCATATTTGTGTATCAGAAAATTACAAGCTTACAAAGAATTAAGCTGTCTAAAAGAACTAATTATCTCCGGCAACAGGTCTCAAAAATGGGACAAACTTTCATTTTCAACACTGAATGCAAGGTTTGTCAGAAAAAAACTTTTGCTTTTTCTTAATCTCAGCATTTCTTCACCATTGTTTATGAGTTTGTCAATGAGGTGAAAAGTGAGTTGACCTATTGAAAGATGCGACAGAAAATTATCTGACAATATACAATGTGGTGATTGCCCCATGAAGTCATGACTATTGAGAAAAATAATATGACTGGGAAAGATGGTGACAATGAAAATAATTAGTTCGGGAAAATTAAATATGATGGGAAATCCATGGATTTCAAGTCCATTCTATCGACGACCATGGGAGAAATGACCCTGGCTTGCAGTGTGGTGACTGTCTGCTTTGCATAAGTCCCTAATTGACCATAAGTTATAATTTAAAACATGTTTGTGTGATTTCAAGCAAATTATCTATTTTTTCTTACAATTTCACATTACTTTGGCTTTACTGTCAGGTCAAAAAATGTTTGACGGATTTTTTTTGGGTAAGTTTTGAACCTTTTCAAAGAGGCTGGGGCCGACTTCTCGTGGGGTCTATTTATTTTAGCTACTGGTACTGGGGGACAGAAGGCTTTCCCCCGACGAACAGCATCTCGTGCGAAAACTCCACTGTGACTGTCTCCACTAGTATCCACTCCAGTAAACCATGATGAACCACAACTGAGTTCATGAGTTACAGCTTAGTATGATCAGATGATAACTTATCGGAATTCATGGCTCTTGAATACTAAGTTTTAATGAGACTTGTGTTTGAGAGTAAAGCGTCTGTCTCCACGTGAGCTGTGGTTTGTAAATTTGTTCCAGGGAAATGGTGAGTTTTACAATACCTGAATCTCAAAGTTTCTCCTGAATCTTTACACGAAAAGTTGTTGTTTTTCCCGCCATTCAATTGCGCGATATAAGGAAAGAAGACACATAATTCATTAGTTTGTCTACCAAAATTATTGAAGTGAACCCCCCCCCCCCCCCCCCGCAAATTCCATATTAAATTACTATTAAATAAAATGATTTATAACGAAAAAATTTAGACTGAATGATATTTTTTAAAACAAAAATGAAAATTTATTTTTGGTCCATATCACTCACGTGATAAAGAAATTGAGACGTCGAGCAACCATGCAAGGAGCCTGCCGTGCTGGGCACTTACTTCTAATAGTACCAGATGGATGGTAGCATATATGCTTCTATCATGGAATACATAATTATTTCTATTCTAGCCATGCCCAAATAAAGAATTAGATAAATGAAAAAATAATAAAATAATAATAATAATAAACGTTAAATCTTAGATCAATAATAAATTTGATCATATTGCTCTCATGTGAAATGTGAGATTTTTAAAATACCATTGATTATTATTTTAAACTGAGCTAAAATTAATGGCTCGGTTGTGATAAAATTTGTGTTTAAGAGATATTTTTTTAAGTTGACATGTTTTAAGAGTGTTTTCTGACATCAAATTGTGATTATTAAAGGGTCAATAAACAAAACTGTTAAGCTCTTCATTTTCATGTTTATCATAATTTCTTCTTGTTTTCTTTACCTCATTCACAATCATATTGAAAATTGCCCAGATACCAGTTGGAGAGATGCATATTGCATAACAAACAGAAATGTATGTTGCAAAATAAACAATTCCCTGACATAAAGCTATGGGTGGGAACTTCAATGAGACAAGCACTTCGCATAAGATAATAGAACCATATAAACTGTTTTGTAGGCGTATGCAATATTTCTGACAATAATTAGCATGTGTATATAACTGACAGATAAATATATTGAGAAATAAATATGTGGAAAAAATATTAATGCAATCATATCGGCGATGTCATTAAATTAAAAGAAATAGCTTGGGAGATAATTTTTCCATCATCCATCCCACTATAAATAGCTAAGTCTATCCATATATATTTTTTCTCTATGCTCTATCTGGACAACAGCAGATAAATTTGTACCATAAAAATGGAACAAACCAAATTACAAATAGTTTTGTCTTTATAAACCCATAATAGCCCAAAAGTATCACATACTTTACTTTCAGATGGAAATTAACCAAAAGAGAAAAGTTTCTAAGACATTGAGTAAAATTTAATTCAAATATCAATTAGTACATCTTAGACCGTACACCCCCACCCCACCCCTTGATAAAGCCTTGACACGCCACGAAATCTGGGTATAATCCCAGTGTTTTTCTTGTTATTATCTCAGAGTGATATCTGTTTATCAATGATGCGCTTCCTCAAACTTAATTCCCTTTCCGACCGGGCCACCCGAATTCCCACCATGCTGGTGGAAATCTGCGGGACACCGTGGGGCACCAACAGGATTTATCAGAATTTTTTGAATTTATTTTCCTAAACTTTAATCCATTTTTCTTTCATTGAAACGAATTTGCAAAGAACCAGACGATTTCACTTTAAAAATGGTGACTTAAAATTTCGTCACCATTTTCCTTGTTAATTGAGATACAAAAGATCCAACAAATCTTACCAAATTTGAACCACCCCCATCACGTACCTCTTTACAGACTGCATCAATCAGGATACATTCAGTTTAAAGTTGCTGATGCAGAGATACTGAGATGAATGTAGCACTGGGCTCTTGAAGTTGTGACACCTTTAGAGAATATTTCAATTTACAAGAAGAGAAAACACATCACCGCCAGAATGTCGTGGTATATAATGATAGCACCAGTAAAACAGGATAAAGTTGTTGAAAACTCAGGGGTTGATTTCAAAAGGCATCTTAATGATGAGAAGGACCAGAAGCTGGCGTCTTATTTGCTCAATAGGGACAATGTGAGCGGATTTTCTTCTGACCATGAGACCAGTGAGGTGAAAATTGGTAATAATTGTAAAAGAGAGGAATCTGAGACAGATACAGCGCCGAGTGAAATCAGTGGTGAGGACGAGGTGCTTGGCTTACCCAAAGTGAAAACAAATAAAAGGAAATTTACTGACACCCAAAGTGGCACCGAGAAAAAGAAGTGCAACAATGAAACAAAAAGAAGCGGTTTACGCACAGACAATGGTATAGATGAGCAGTTAGTTGGTTGCAAAAATGCACATAAGAAAGAAGATGAATGTCAGGATAAAGAAAAGGATCGAGAAGAGCAAAGGAAATACAAGGAGGGGAAATGTAGGATACAAGGAAAATATAGAAGAGGATCCTGCAAGTTGTATAATGAAAGGATCAAGGGCAAGGATAAAAAAGTGCTGACCACTGTGTCCGAGGACACAAGAAGAGGACTAACCACTGTCTCTGGGGATATAAGAAGACTGACCACTGCTTCTGAGGATACAAGAGGACTGACCACTGTCTCTGAGGATACCAGTGGGCTGACCACTGTCTCTGGGGATACCAGTGGGCTGACCACTGTCTCTGTGAATACCAGTGGGCTGACCACTGTCTCTGAGGATACCAGTGGGCTGACCACTGTCTCTGTGAATACCAGTGGGCTGACCACTGTCTCTGAGGATACCAGTGGGTTGACTACTGTTTCTGAGGATACCAGTGGACTGACCACTGTCTCTGGGGATACCAGTGGGCTGACCACTGTCTCTGTGAATACCAGTGGGCTGACCACTGTCTCTGAGGATACCAGTGGGCTGACCACTGTCTCTGTGAATACCAGTGGGCTGACCACTGTCTCTGAGGATACCAGTGGGCTAACCACTGTTTCTGAGGATGCAAGCGAATTGACCACTGCCCCCAGAGAACTGAGCACTATCTCTGAGGACACAAACAAAACATTGAGACATTTCTTGGTATCAAACTCTCAGAAGCAAAAAGGAAAGTTAGTCAAAGCTAAATATGGCACAGTACTGAAAGGTCCAGAACAGAGAAAATCAATCATTGGATCTTCCAAGAAAAGAGTACCCAAAAAAATTGTTAACCCCACAGCAAGTTGTTTTTTTAAGAAAGACATTATACCACCAGGTGTCAACACTTGTATTAAAGTTGTACCACCAGGTGTCAGCACTGATATGAGATCTTTGGAGGAAAACCAAAGTGAAACTTTTATTAAACAATACACAAAGATAAAGCAAGATTGTAAACGATCCTCACAAAAGCATCTTAAAATCAAAGAGCTCAGAGATGAAAATAACAATTGTTCACTTCAGGAAAATGAAATGCAGAAAGGGAGATCAGAGTTGACTTCAAAACCTGTAAATGGGAATCAAGAAAATATTAACTTAAAAAAAGAAAAAAAGTTGTCATCCATGGAAGAAGCAATAGAAGCCAAGAAAAAGTTCAGGAGAGATTACGAGAGGAACAGACAAAAGAATATCAACGAGGCCATAGAAATCCTCAAAACTCACATTCCCACGAATTACTTTGTTAAGGATGGGAGGAGAAAGATTTACAAAGTTGACGTGTTAATATTTGCAAAAGAATACATTGAATTTTTGGCTGGTATTTTGAAAGAGTCTGGAAATGAAAACTGCAAAATAAGAAATTCGCCTATGCAATATAACAAGCTCTGTGAAGCACAGGATCCTGGCAGTAATCTGAATGTCACTGGAAGTCAAGGCAATGCTCCTGATGTCACAGGAGGTCAAGGAAATGATACTAATGTCAATGGGGGTCAAGGAAATGATACTGATGTCACCGGAAATCAAGAAAGTGATCCTGATGTCACAGAAGGTCAATGCAGTAATCTTTATGTTACAGGAAGTCAAGGCAATAATCTTGATGTCAATGGAGGTCAGAGAAGTAGTCCTGATGTCACAGGAGGTCAAGGCAGAGATGTCAAGGGAGGTAAAGGCAGTGGTCCTGATGTCACGGGAGGTCAAGTCAGTGATCCTGAAGTCACAGGCGGTAAAGACAATAGTCTCAGTTTTACAACTGTTCAAGAGGACCCATGCAAAGAAATGAAAATAAGTGGTGAAAAATGTGATTTAAAAAGCATACATGAGGAAGGTAGTGCACGAATATCTCGTGGACAAGGTAATGATTCCTGCATAACCATGGTTACAGAGGACGTGGGAAGTGACACTGATTATCAGTGCAAACAAGTACAGACAGAGATTGCTGGGACAAATCAGACAGTATTTGACAAGATCAGCATCAAAGTGAAACAAGAGCCGGCAGAAGTGTCGCCCTATGGACCCGTGATTCGAGATGGAGTCTCCACCTTCTACGACCTCGTCCCACAGACCGCCATCAAGAAATCACCTTCTGACCCTAACTTCACAAGATATCTCTCAGCAGGATCAAGTCATTCTGGAACAGATGTGGCAACCCCCTTAGGGACCTCTCCAGACAACTTTGAGAGGGAATCACCATGCTGGTCGGGATTTCAAAGAAGTGGGCGTGGCTTGGGGGGACTTTCACCAAGGAAGCTGGATTTTAAAAACGTAGCTGATGAGGAGCCATCAAGGATGGGTCCTGTACACATTAATTACCATTGGTCAGAGCATAAAAAGGTCCCCCAGCTGATCCCCCTGCCCCCTCCCAGGATGGCCCCCATCCAATACAAACCTCTGTCCAGCCAAACTGGGCTACCAACCAAAAGAGGTCCTTCCTGTATAGGTCCCACTTCCTATGGAGGTCTTTGTGGCGTGACCGGGCCTTCCACCAATGTCGGTCTTTTTAACCTGACAGGACAACCCACTTACAAAGGCCCTCTGAAGCAAACAGCGTCCCCTACATACCAAGGTCCTTTCACATTAGGTATTCCACCTCAGGCCCCTCCCCACATCTACTGGGCCCCTTGTGGCTGCTTTGCTGTCTCTGAGCTTGGATTGTCCTGCACTGATCTGCACAGAAGTGAACCCAGTCATCCAGTACCATAGGTCACCACCAGAGGGCGGTTGCGGATAACTTCACGCTGGTAAATATCTGAAATAAATGAACTAAAACATAGTTTGTTTTTGAGGTCATATGGTGGAAGCAACCATGTGTATCTGCTGGCTGGCATATATTGGACATTAGACCCCCGAGTAACCATTCTGATGAGTGTTGCCATGGTAATAATTCACTTGTTTGGGCCTGGGCCTGGTACCACAAAGACTATTGGTAACTAGTTTGGCACAGTCTTGACAATTCCTTTTGAAAATATAATTAAGATTATTATTGAAACAATAATAATCAATTAAAAGTATTAATGTTTCCCAACTAGCAGGTTTGTTAGATATTCTTTTTTTTATCATATATACCAATGCTTTGATAGCAACAAATAAAAATGGTTATAGACAATATGTAAATATAGTGTCTGAATTAGAGTGTTTGGTAACCTGCCAAAAATTAGCAAATTTGAAAGTAGAAAATCTGGATTGGACTGTCAGGTAACTAACCAATAATTAAGAATTGCATTCCCAGTTATCACATATTAGCACGAGTTTATTATTTTTCATCTAGACCTTAAGTTGAGCTCGGTCATGAAACTTTCCAATTAGTAGTTTTAATTTTTCATCACTTAGAAATTTATACATGTAAAAAAGTCTTTCTTGAGTATGTAATGTGATAGATGTGATATAGATGTTTGTTATCAGACTTTATAAGTTTACTCAGGGATCATAAAGCCAAATTACATGATACTACAGGTAACATAATACACAAACTACGCATGTTTGCCTTTTCATCTTTTAAATATATTTGTTAAAATGTGGATGTTATACATATTATATTTTTGATATGGCTAACTCAGGAGATGAGAATAAATGTCTTGAGGCAATCTTGAGGCAATCTTTTAGCCAAGTAATTTGAGGTTATTTTAAATTCCAAATAATTTCCAAAGAAATATCCATTGATTTTCAGATTATTTTTCTCCAACATACCAATACAATGTACATCCATCAATTGACTGGCTGAGAGACATTTTGACCAAGACATGAACCCAATATTTTTGTTATGTTGCTAGTGTCATTAGAGTGATTTAAAATAAATGAATAAAACACATTAAAAGAGTTTTCTTTATTTCTTTTACTCTTAACAGTAATTAAACTTGTGTTGGTACATACTTAGTTCTTGCATGACATTTCACCTTGAAGAATGCAACCACCTGGCAGTATTTAAGCTTATGTTTGTACATACTTAGTACTTGCATGACATTTCACCTTGAAGAATCCAACCACCTGACAGTATTTAAGCTTATGTTGGTACATGCTTAGTACTTGCATGACATTGCACCTTGAAGAATCCAACCACCTGACAGTATTTAAGCTTATGTTGGTACATACTTAGTTCTTGCATGACATTTCACCTTGAAGAATCCAACCACCTGGCAGTATTTAAGCTTATGTTGGTTCTTGCTAACCATGCTTTTAGAGCTCGCCCCATTTTAGAAACATCGTATTTGTGAATGTTTCACTTCTCCTGAATCAGTTCAATTTATCACTAGACCAGTATCATTCTATACACAGACTTATTTTTATCACAATTTGTAAGGCCTAAACTTTTCATATAGACAGAACCCAAAAGTTAAATTAATTCACATATTTGTGTTTTTTTTCTTCAAATTTATCCACAGCAGAAAGCTTATCTGTGAATAGGAAACTGAAAGGCTTAATTCAAGAAAGAAAGTAAATTCTTTGGTTATGCATTTGTAGTACTTATCACTGTGATATACAACACTCTTAATGATGTTACACCTGGATAGAGAAATATCACAATAAACATTTCATCTTTCCTGTTTATTTAGTGCTGCCAGAGGGAGGGACGTTGTTAAGATGGTAAAAAGTCTCCCATGCTAAAGTTTCAAGGTCAAGTCTTCATATTGGGGTTTTGAGTGTTATGCACATCAGAACAGAACTGAATTGCTTTTTGCAAATGTAGAGAATATTAAAATAATGTCTTAGACAGAAAACAAAGATGAAAGTTTCATATTGGGGTTTTATTTGAGCAATTTTTGGAGCTTAAACACATTGCAAGAAAACTATAACATGGAAGCTACAAAGCTGATGATTTTAAAATTCAATCAAAGATTCCAAACTTCAAATAAGTTGGCCACAAGGCTAACCTTGAGCATGTTAAATAGAAACAATTTTATATACAGATCCACATGCAAATGAACAATACAATTCTGAAATTTGATTTAACATCAGGAGACAGGTTTCTGACATAATGTGTTGCCCCCTGGTGTGATTTACAAGCTCCTGTTAGCTTCGGTTGGATATTACCATTCCTACAAGACACCAAACATTCCTCCAAACATATTTTGTGATTTTAATCCAATATAATTCTGGACCAAATATTGTCAATTCTACTGAAATTGGGAAAATGCAACAGTTCTTGTCCAATTACTAAATTGAATTGTCCATTTCTAGAAAAACCTTGGCCCAAATCCTCCAAATGGGCGTGGCTGACCCATACCCCGCCCACCACCTTCCCAGATACCCCCTCCTCTTCCGGGGCGGAACCTGGGGTTGGGCAGAGGTCCAATGGGGTCGAAGCGAGGGCGTGGCATCATTGGTCCTGGGGCCGGGCCAAATCCTGGTATTCCTGTTGTTTTTTCAATAAAATATATAAATCAAAAGCTTAACCAATGTTATCTTCAAATATATATGTTTCACTGTAATAGTTTTTGAAATTTTAGTTCATGTTTTCTTGGTATCAAATTTCATTTATTTTAAAAATATTTTGGAATGACTGAAAATATTTGGTAAAAAAATGGGTTTTTTTTAGTTTAATGTTGATAGCTCTCTCCAAATTAAAGCTATTATTTTGAAAAGTACAGTTAATATATACATCAAGCCAAATATGTCCTCTCAGAGAAGTAGTGAATTTCTACACTGTGAAGTTAGGGTCAGGCACAAAGGGTTAAAGTGAGTGTGGTCACTTACCTGGGGTCCCTGTCATAATCACCACCCACAAAGCCTACAGGATACACTAACAAAGAGGGCTAAGGTGGGTGTGGTCACTTACCTTGGAATGCAGGGTCCCTGTCGTAATCACCCCCCACGAAGCCTGGAGGATACACTAACAAAGACAGCTGAGTTGGGTGTGGTCACTTACCTTGGAATGCAGGGTCCCTGTCGTAACCACACCCCACGAAGCCTGGAGGATACACTAACAAAGACAGCTGAGGTGGGTGTGGTCAATTACCTTGGAATGTGGGGTCCCTGTCGTAATCACACCCCACGATGATACACTAACGTAACAAAGAGGGCTGAGGTGGGTGTGGTCACTTACCTTGGAATGCGGGGTCCCTGTCATAATCACCACCCACAAAGCCTAGAGGATACACTAACAAAGAGGGCTAAGGTGGGTGTGGTCACTTACCTTGGAATGCGGGGTCCCTGTCATAATCACCACCCACAAAGCCTAGAGGATACACTAACAAAGAGGGCTAAGGTGGGTGTGGTCACTTACCTTGGAATGTGGGGTCCCTGTCGTAATCACCCCCTATAAAGCCTGGAGGGTATACAGGCACAAAGGGTCGTGGTGGGTGTGGTTGTCCAATAAATGGGGGAATCACAACTGTTGTCCGTCTCATCATTTCTCTCATTTCTTTCCTATATACATACTTGTCCTTGTAGTGCTTGAATAAATAATGATATCAAAATAAGACATAAGTTTGTGACAATTTATTTATTTGAATTAAAAATTGAAAAGATTCAGTCCAATTTTATCCAATATTTTATCAAATGTTGTACAATTTCCATTCAATATCTCCTTCATATTGGAATTCAATATATCAATCCCAGTATTCTCCTTGGCAGATTAAGCTAAGAGAACATGGCACCTGGCAGCCCAAGATGCTTCTGTCAGTTGCTTGACAAAATGGTGGCAGTGAAATGTAGTAAATGTCAAAATATTTCAACTACATTTTGAAAGAATATGTAAAGATCTTTATTAAGAGTATGAAATGTACACATGCCAAATTTGTTTCTGTAAATTAAATTGGATTATTACACATAACAATTTATGTTTGTTGACAAACACAAGCACACACACAAACATTTAGAGTCCAAATCTATATTTATGTGCCCCTTGGACTGTGTGAGCTAATGAAATGAAACATACCATTTTATTTCTTGGTAAAGTATCTTAACTTCCTTTAAAACAAGAAAATTTTTAGCATGCATAAATAAGCCCTGCACAATGATCTTCTTACCCAGTGGTTATTTTGGGGATTCAAAAGTTGGTCAGTAGGCCAGTGTCTTTACAAAGTACACAGCCCATCTTCCATAACCAAGAGCTTGCAGGCCTTGACATATGCAGTGGCCCAGTGGCCCAGGGCCACCAGATCTCTCTTTGGGCCAGTGAGTGATCTGCTGTAGTGGCCCAATTGGCCCACCATATTTTTGATCTTTTAGTTGCCCAAACTTTCTTGATTTTATTCTAATCCTTGATAGTTAATTGTCTCATATCACAATCAGTGACCTTGCAGTAATAGTAGGTCAGGCTCATGTCTCAACTATGGGTCTTCATGAAGTTGATGTCTTGAGTCTGGGATCCAAATACATGATAACATATAGTCAAAGTGTGGCCATATTGTGAAGGCTGTGACCTTGAAAAACAGGCAAAAGTTACATTTTAGGTCATTGTATTTTAGGGATTGATGATACGCATATGTGGTAAAAATGTGGATACTGTAACTGAAATAGCTGATAGAATACAGCAAAATGTTTAAATTCTTGCTGACAAACAGACACACAGACACTTGGACAGTTGTTACAAAGTCGCTTTTTTTAAAAGAACTTTAAAATTATATGAACTTTTATGAACATACCTTATACCAATCTTGATTCAAATCACTATTTAGTCTCCCTGCAAAATAAAGGAATCTTTTTTTATATATTTATCACAGAAAAAGTCATGAGAAAGTGTGGTACAAACATGTGAAGGACAAAGTTGATATGGGAGAGTGTCTAGGAAGGCAATCCTTGATTATGCATCATGAGTGCTAAAATATTGTCTGTCAACACAGGCACATCACACTCTTGGCAGTATCAAAGTACCATTACTGATGATTTCTTTCTTTGCAAATTGTGCTGCGAGAGTTGTGACTGGCTATTAACAATAAGTTTCAGGCTAATGTTAGTTTGTTGCATATTTCTTGTTAGTGCTATCATATTTTGTCAGAAGGTCTGTGAAGTCCAAAAGGATTTTACATTGCTTGTTTAGAAGCTGACCAATTCAAAATATCCTTTAAAATACCATTTAAATAATTTTATTGGAAGAATATTAAATGATTTGATGATAATGTTTATACCACTTACTAACAACCTTATTTTGGCCTACTTCCATGGAAAATGTGTTATACTGATCATGTGACCAATCAAAATATAACAACTAAAATGGCTGCAACTATGCATATGCATTCATGACAATCAAGTAGCCAGATGGCATGCGCCGTGTCAAACACTCAAATACACTCACAATTACATGGACACTCACAATTACATGGAATAATGTTTTTGTTTATTTGTTAATCCTTTACTTAGAGTAAAGATAAAATAGAAATGTCACAAATCTTACGCCCGAAGTCTGTGAGATAAAGTTTTCTCCATAATGATGGGTCCTTGGCTGTTTCCTTCATTTCTGTACAGACTTGCATCATCCGTAACAAGCTTGCAGCATCCACATGTTTGAGGATGTGTATCTAAAACCAAAGGAATTATTTACCCTGAAATTCTCTCTACCATTTCAATTCATTCAGTCAGTGTGGTAAGGTTGGGTAAATACTATTTTGCATTTAAGATAACACAAGAAAGAGTGTTTAAAATTCTTTGTATTTATTTCCTATTATTTTCCATTTTTTGACTAATTAAAACAAGTTGACCTCAAGCAAAACTTTAAATCACATTTCAGACTATAACAAGAGAATTTAAGTTTAATTACAAATGTCATGAAATTGTCAGAAATTGCAAAACAAATTATAAATCTAAGGCATACATTTATATTCTGATGAGAAAATTGTCGTCTCCTATTCATATTGGAAACACTGATCTGGTCTAAATCTATCACATGCTCGAACAAAATATATTAATATTAAAATATTCACCTTCAGCTCAGTAATTAGTCCCATCAAACTATTTGATGCTGACAAGCCCATTTCTAATATAAATAGAAAAAATATATGCTTGGTGAAAAAATTAAGATTTTAATTATCATTTAAAAAGTGTTAAGCCTTTTCTTCACCTAAAAAGAAAAAGGGAACCTGTATCATTAATTTATCACTAACAGTATCTTTAAGGACAAACAAATACCAAATTTATCATAAAAGAATATCTGAAAAATTATCAACTTGCCATTTCTGACTCTGTGCAGTAGAGGGTATGATATGCTGTCCTTGAACAGGCGAGAAATCTTTGACAATTTCTTATATGTTTTACAAACACCTGTACAAATTAAATGTAATTCTTTCAGAAAATTTCAATACAAATCCAATAAATTCAATATAAAAAAGCCAATATAATAATAATAATAATAATAATAATAAAAATTTATATAGCGCTGTATCAGACTAAGTCTGCTCTAAGCGCGTATAAGGTAAATTTAGGAATGTATAGAGATATGTATCTTTACTACTTTAATATATTTGTTAAAAACCAGTTTGTTAGTTATTATTATAAATTTGTTGCATTTTTATATCTTACCAGTATTTAAAGCCCTTACATACTCTGCAGGCTTCAGTTTCATCTCATATTTTATTGTATTATGTTCTACCATTCCTGAAAAATTTCAAATTCAAATCATGACATTTTATATTATGTGCATAATAAATAATACTTAAAGTTGAAACAATGAACTTTCTATAATTTTTTTAATAAACGGCAATGGAAAGGAATTTCTTGAGAAAAAAACCCATCATGATATAAATTAAGTTTATCTATAATTTAATGGATTAAGTTTATCTATAATCTAATGGATCAGCTCAGAGAAGTGGATGTCCTTACCGTAGACCACCATGAGAGTAGATATTGGCACCAGAGTGAGGCTGAACCTTGACCCGGGGCACATGGGATGGGTATAGAGGAGCTGATAACTAGCGCCCCCTTTCCAACCCTCAGGCAACTTGAAATCATTAGAACCCTTCACAGATCTCTACAATGTTATCATCGTAACAGATCAATGTATAGAATTTTTATAATATACACTGAAAGAGTATTTTTTAAACCCAAATAGTCTAAAAGTAATTTGCTGACAGTACTGACTGTAATTTCACATGAAGCCTTGGATGTATAATAACCAAATTTCATATCACTTTAAACTATTGTACAAGCTTATTACACAGTAATTTTCAGTGAAAGAAAATCAAAAACAAAGATGAAAATCAGTTGCAAAATATACATGTATTTAGAATCACATTATTTTTTCTGTATTAAAAACTTCTTTTGTTCCATAACTCACATCAATAGAATATCCAGTTTCCACCATGAGAACATGCAGTAGGATGACGACAGCATCGTGGTTGGTGGCCATATTGTTCTCATGGTATGCTGTCTCTAGGGCTTGAGGCACGGCCTCGGAGGTCGCTTCTCTCACACTCATGGGCTCATTAAGATATCTGTTCACCTCTGCATCTTGGATGCACTCTTCATCCTCCATGTCTACTTCTGCTGCTGCTGCTGCTGCTGTTCCTTGAGAGGTTGAAGGTTGTGAAGAATCTGATCTGTCAGCACTCACCTCCATTTTGTCATCTATTTTTCTTCCGTCTGCATTTTGGGTACTCTTATGTTCATCCTTTGAGGGACATGTTTTATTGTTAGAATTATTTGTTGACACATTGTCTTTGGCTTGTACTGCAGCTCCTTCTGCCTGTGGGTTGCCATGGTTATCTACATCCAACTGTCCTGATTGGCTGGGCAGAACAACAACCAGATCACCTGACACAAGACCTAATTCTTTCAGTGTAACCACATCATCTCCCTCCAAGGAATCTCTGCTATTTAAACTCAATGCGAATTCATTGCTGAAATCAAATCAGATTTGGACAATTTTTATATATCTGACATCATCAGATGCACTATGAAGTATTTATTCATAGCTGTGACACTGGTGACACAAATACCCGAATACAAAGTGAAACATGTGCATTTTAACTCTCTTGAAATTGGTTTACTATATTCATGGATAATCTTTGATTCATATATTGGAATATAACCATATCTATTTATTGTAATTATTTCCTTGTGAACAATACTTTTGGTGCTCTGCATTACATATGTAGTCAATTCTTATTAATCTACCTGTTCCTTAATACTAGCTAGCTTAATTAAATGTATTTCATAAAACGTCTATGATAACATGGTTTTAACAGCACTGGATAGTTCCCTTTTTTGGGGAAATCTTTTTTGCTCAGACAAGAAAAGGAAAAGTCACAATTAATACAAATAAAAACTTTTTTTTTTAAACCTGTTATCTGTGAAAGTATAATCAAGTTTTCAAACCAGCACCTCCACTAAGGTACATATCAAAAACAACAACACCTCTCCACTGGAGGGGCCCCAGTGGAGGTGCTGGCACCTCTACTGTTTGCAAGAGGCCGAATGCGGGTCATCAATGGTCCCCATTGAAAACAACACACTGGAACTGCACAATTAAAATCGGAAGTGCACAAAAAACTCTATAATCCAATCATTTAAAAAAAACAAGATGGTCACCTGCAATTGCACTATATATATATATGAGCTAGACTTAGGATAATGCACTCAGTCCCCATCCAACTGACGAAATCTACAGCACACTGTTTGGATCTACAGCTGACGACAACAGAGCTGCGGACGACAACAAAGCCGCATTTCAGTTTATCAACTTATTGGCAATGTTTATCACACCATTTCTTGTTGTTGACGCATAAAAGTCTCAAACAACAACCTGACGAGAATATTTTTGTAAGTGCAGATGCACTTAAAATACTTGAAAATGGAACTGGAGCTCTGCTGTCGTCCACAGCTCTGTTGTCGTCGGCTGTAACAAGATTGAAACCAGTGTTGGTATTGGTTGGGACTGAGATCATTGTTAATCATCTTTATGTAGCAACGCCTTTGTCCCACTGTCACAATTAATGCAAATCAATGATTTTTGAGATTATTGAGTGTAACCACTGTATCATAAATGTTTTTGTTCTTACATATGAAATTGTTCAATGACAGTTTTCCTCAGGTCACCGACAGTTGGTTGCCTTTCAGCAGTGTTGTCAAGGTTTGTAACTATGGTTTTCTTCTGGAGACGAATCCTTAGTTTCATTTTTGCCAACTATATTCAACTAGATATTCGCAAATAATCAACAAACGTTTAATTTCACTTTGCTGGTTTCATGACACAGCACAACCAGCCACCATTTGCAACCGGATGAAAAACATTCTGACTTCCATACTGAAGAGTTCCATCTTTTTACAAACAGCTGAGTCTTGAGGAGAACCAGTTAACCGTAGACCTCCGTGCTCGGCGTGTCTTCCTCCGTGCTCCGTGGGCTGTCACGGAGGAGAAAATTTCTTCTCGGCCGAGGAAAGTTGCATCAGTTGGCCACTTGGTGTCACCACCTCACTACAGTACATTTGTATATGTTTTTTTTCCACGGAGGAGAAAACTGCTCCTCCGCCGCATTGATTGGCCGCTTGGTGTCACCACCTTGTTATATTATATTTGTACTTTATTTCCACGGTGGAGACAAAAACTGTTCCATAACAGATGATTTCCAGTTTATCAG
This sequence comes from Amphiduros pacificus, assembly GCA_949316495.1. NCBI lineage: Eukaryota > Metazoa > Annelida > Polychaeta > Phyllodocida > Hesionidae > Amphiduros > Amphiduros pacificus. Next base: position 24,668,422 of record OX439009.1, on the reverse strand, counting down.
TTGACGGGCCGAAGTGGCAATTGAAACTCGGACATTTTTAAGACTGTCAAACATTTAACAACACTTGCTGCAATGATTGCAATTGAGCTGAATGCCCGGGGCTGAATGTTGTCGCTCACACTGACTTTCAAAACGTTCAAAGTGTTCATACAGGGACTTTCACACCACGGCAACCCTATTGGCGTTGAAAACAAAGACGTGTCAGCCATTGAACCCCGATCCAAAGATTTCATCTTTTAAGTCATTATCTTTTCTATATATTCTACGTGGGCAAATAATAATTCAAATAGAAGCCCATATGAAGATTTCATATTTGTTTTCTGTATAAAGTCATTATTCTTGATATTTTCTACGTTTGAAAAAACAATTCAATTGTTGTGATGTGCATATCACTCAAACTGAAGCCCAATATGAAGATTTCATCTTGGAAAAAAAGTCATTTCTGTACAGCCCAGTCGGATTCCATGCAGCCTTTGATGTCTTCCCATTCAGTGGTGTTTCAACAAATAGGGTCAAATTATAAACTTCACTGATACCAATAATCAGCATTCACAGTATTGCCATTCAAAGTCCTTGTGATGTAAGGCCAAACCTGTGATCAAAGGGTTTAATTTCATATTTTTAAAATTTATGAAATGTATTTTACTAGAAAGTATCTTGCCCTTTAAGACTACCGCCAGATGTCACTACCTCTCAAAGCAGTTTCAATGAAGTTGACCACCAAGCCCCTGGTGGACTTTATATGCGATGGAATAAACTTCCAGGGTGACATCTGGCGGTTGAATTGTCCATCCAAGCGAGGAGTTTATCAAATTTATCAAAAAGTTGTCAAAATTGTCTTTTTAAGGGTCACTTTCCTTTTAAATCGATGCCATAGCCAGGTAAGATGTCTATATTATCTACAATAGGACACATAATTGCTCAGGAATAAAATAAAACAAGCCAATGAGCAAGATTTGGAAGTTTGCTCGGCCGAGGAGCTCCTCCGTGCTACCACGGAGCAAGGATTTGCTCGGCCGAGGAGTGCATACATTTCCACGGAGGAGCAGTCCACGGAGCACGGAGATAGACTCGCCGAGCACCGAGGTCTGCAGTTAACTATTGTTGGTCTTGAGTGGTGGAAATCTCACTTCACTTGGAGCAGCTGGATTCACTCTGCTGGTCATCTAGGGCTAAATCCAACTGTTGACGAATTTAATGTGTGTAAAAGTGAGTTGATATTTACGTCAGTGTTTTCCAATCACTCCCTGGTAAGGAATAAACAAATTTTATTTTTCAACTTAAATGATCAAAACATGTAGCTCTGGTCGACAGTCACTTTGAGTTCCCCAAGACATACTTGACCAGTTTTTTTGTTGCTACCAAGTATAGCCACTAAGCTGGAAAGGACTGTTGTTGCCGCTGGCAGTCATGATCTACTTCATTTGTGGAAACTGGTTACTGACCAGTCAGACCAGTACATATTGGACATGAACCACTGTACTTTAATAATTTCTCTTGGCTGCTCTTGGTATGCAAATAAAATGTGTGTTTGCCTTTCAATTAATGCTTATTTATTACCCAACATGAAGATTACCGGTAAATCTTAACACATTTTTTGTCTCTGTTCCAGATGATATCCACAGAGAAAGCAAGCAACTTTGCTGAGGAAGTTCTTGGCATATCAGAAGTGGTTGCATCCTTGTCATCCAGACCTCTGGAGACTCTCAATAGGATCATAAAGTCATTCCATCAAACTATTCCATTCCAAAATGTGACATTGCTGGCACAGCGCCAAGGAACACAAGATGTGCCTGATGTGGACAGTATCATACAAGATGTGTTCCAGAAGCGTGGAGGCCTATGCTACACTAATAATGTATTCATGCGATATTTCTTGACTGCTCTTGGATTACAAGTTTATCATGCAAGTGGGAACTGTAATCCAAGACATCCAAATAATCACATTGTAACAATTTTGGTGGACTTCATACACAAAGGGGATAAATATCTAATAGATGTGGGTTGTGGCAATCCAACATATGAAGCGATACCACTGATTTTTTCTGATGAATCTTGTACATATCAAAGTGGGTTTCTCATGTTCAAATTTACCAGAGATGGACCACATTATATCCGTCTACATGCAAAATATCAAGGATCGGTTTGCTGCACAACAAACATTGAATCTAGTGAACTAGAATGGCAAAGATATTATGATTTTACAGAGGAAGAAAGAGAGCTTGAATATTTCCAAGATGCTATGAGAGAAGTTTACCAGGACAGATTCCTAAGGAAGTTCAGGGCATTAATTTTTAAAGGGAATGAAATGATTGCTATAAAGGAAGACAGTTGTGTGAATGAGGAAATGATGTGGACACATATCACACTATCGCCAAACAATAAAGCAGAGTCATCCATAACAAACACAAACATTATTCAAAGAGTTTGTGATGTTGTACCTGTTTTAGAAGAACATGTTATAAAATCTGCTTTGGAAAATTGGAAAGAATTTAAGACTAAATCATGAAATATAAATTACAAATCAACAAGGAAATGTATTTATTTCAATACTTTTGTACATTAAAATTTGTCTTTATATCAAACAAATTCTTGAAATTTAATTTTTATTTCTTGCAATGACAATCTACACTTCTACAGTTCTCTTACTTCATTGCCCTGGAAATTATTTTCAAACGAATTTTGATGAAACATAAAAATAAATAAATTTAAATGTTTTTGTGTCACTGGGTAGATTATTATGATAGACATCCACTTTGACAACAAATATATTAATTTCCTCTAAATTTTTAAATAAAGCTTTTTCTCATAATTAATCAACAACTATTTAACATATATTGAAACGTTATAATAGTTGCATATCTTTTGTATCTACACCTAATATAAAACATTGGCCATTGGTTTTTGCTCAAGACTTCCCAGAGCAGACTTGAGCAGCTAATAATTTCCACTAATCATAATGTACATTACAAGTTGAATTAAACCCAACTTTCTTTGTCATCTCAATTCTCAATGGCTGATAATTGTCATGTTGTTCAAGACAATAAATGATGTCTATCAGATACTACGAAAAAGATCCTTATTTGATGTAACTTATATTGCACATTTTTACAAACTCAGTATTCTGAAACATTTACCATACATAACACACTGTTGTTAAATTCCCGCCAGATAGCAATCATTTTGATATAAATATTAAATTTCCCCCACAAATTCTTCATATTCAAATGATAGATCCCAAATCTTTCAATCCAGGAAGGTTGACCATAATGGGTGACTTTTAAATGGTCCATTTTATTTCTCTCAAAATACTGAAAGAATCCAGATTCACTTTTTTTACTTGAGGTAAACAATGAAGTCTCATGAGTATGAACTGTTCAATTTTCTATTTTTGTGCTTCGAGGAATCCCTAAGCATTTTGTATCAAATATCATTATTTCAATTAACATTTAGTTTTACTAGATAAAGAATCACAATATAAATATTGTGGCACAGCCAACTTTGAACAACACCACGTAACAATAACTGAAAACATAAAACTCAAGATAGTGTCAAACAAATTTCTTATTTTACATAATTATTATGTTTTTTATAAGAAAATAATTGCTTTTGCCATTCTTTAACAGCTATGTGAACACACAAAGTATAAATGTGCTGCTTTTGAACCTTGATTTTTTACATAAATCAACATAAACTTTCTCACATTTGTAGATTTTTATAATTCAAATTTGGCATGGTGATTGGCATGTGCATGCAAACTGGTGATGTTTAACATGTCGAACATACTTAAATTAGGACCTGTAATGAAACATGTATATAAAGTAAATATCTCAATCCTTGGTAAATGTGTTATCCTAAAAGATTGAGATGGTATAAAAAATAGACAAGTGATACTGTCTTTAAAATCAGTCTGTAGTCTTCACAATACATTCATCAGAGAATTGATCAGCTTTCTCACTGGCCTCTCTCCACTGAGGACATTCTCCACAGAACCATTGAGACTTTATTAAATGGTTATTCAATAAATTATCAAATAAAATGTATCTATCAAAAAAGTCTCATTTCCGTTTGCTTCTGTGAACTACTGTCCATCCATCATCTTCCTCCATTTGATGACTATCGCCTGAAATCCACAAAAAGTCAATTTTAAAAATGAATAACGCTTTCACTTTCTTATAGTTATATGGTAATTAAGCATAACCCCAGTAAAGCTGTATTGTATCTCTTGTATATTATGTTTATATTGTTTTTCACATCAGTTTTGAATATGTTTCAATATGTCTGTGAGATCCCAGGGTGAAGAACTCTTACCTTGGTTTTGTCGAGTACTTTGCTGTTGTTCTGATGCTTGGCTATCTGAACACTCCATCTGAAACATCAAACACAAATTCCAAATATCACCTACTTTGCAAATAAACCAATAAAATGTCTTATACAACTATTAGGCACATAACATTGATTGAAATAGGATATAATTATATTTTCCAATGAGCAGACATACAGTTTATTAGCTCATTATAAATTAATTATCACATCAACTGAAAATACAGAATTCTCCCATATATTACCAGATGCAATGAAAACATGGCTTTAATAGTAATTTGTTTATTTGTATCAACAACCTTTTCAGTACTATTTAGGTGATATCAGGTCAGACAGAAACCTGTCACTGGATTCAATGCCCTACTCTTTTTGATGGGGACTGGGGATCTTTCTTTTGCATTATTACTCAGACGTTATACCACAAACCACGGCCTATGGTAACCAGACACATTTCTCATCCATGCACCATAACCAAAGTACTTGTCACTTAAATCATGTGACAATAGTAAAATATGTCTGGAAGTAATTATAAAATGAATAAATCCGTATTATATCTTGTTTCAACAAAAACAGGTATTATACAGCACTAATACCAGATAATGCATGTTCATGTTGCTTGATAGTTACTGGCCTGGATTCAAAAAAGGAGTAGGCGGATCACAAGGCTAACACTCTAACAAATAAACTATTTCAGACAGATATAATGTACATGTGAGATATGTAATTTGACTGGTATATAAAGGCAGTTATATACTGACCTTTTCTATGCCTTCATCCTCCTCCTCATCCTCCTCCTGACCTGCCACCTTCTCAGCCTGACACTGACCCAGATCCAACTTTGGCAGTTTACTCAACATGTTCTGCAGCTCAGCATGATTCCCTTCCTGACACAACTTGAAGTACTTGCACACTTTCTCTGCAATCTGAAAATGAAGATTTTGGGGATCAATGCATTTAACATAAATCTTTTATTCCAGTTTTTGTATGTAAAGTTCAATTTCTATAAGCATTGATTTAATTTGGTTTCTGACGAATGCCACCATTATTCTTTTCACTCAATATGTCATCCTAATTTGTTTTTTTCACCTATGAAATTACAGGTGTCTTATTAGTGGATGTGATAATTTCTCCTGAAAATTAAAACAATCTAGTCAGAGACTGTAGACACCTTGACAACATTGGAAAGAGTAGATTTTTTGTACTAATTTGAAAGAGTCCCTTCAATGTGCGTGTCATTTTGGCAAAAATGTAATATCACCACCAATTTTGGAATGATCCAAATAAAATAATTTCTACACTCCTTTTACTTTACTTTTATACTATTTCTATGGGTGTGTATTTTCACCAAAATTCAAGATGGTCCACAATTTTGGGAAAAAAAATCAAAATTGTCAAATTAAACTCTTCTTGCCAATCCAATTAAAGAAATACCTTATAATTTTCCATTAAATTCAAGATAGCCACCAATTTTAAAGCATTCATGAAACCTGACTTTCAGACACATTTTCTTTACATAACATGAATGTGAATACCCTAAACAGTGCTTTTATGTACTAGTACCCAAAATATTCCCTGTTAACAGCTTTCTGTGGCACTTGAAAGTTGATCAGTTGTCTGCTGGAACCTACACCAGCAATTGAACACTTTGTCAACAAGCTTTGTTTAGCTGGTCTGTGATCTCGTGTAAACACCTAATGAGTTACCAGTTGGGCACCTGTCCAGCTTGGGAAACAGGGTGGAGATGTTTTGTACAATTTATCAATTTATTGCCAGGAGTATACTTCAGAACAACATAAGATTATTTTAATATTATTTGAATCAATGAAATAACTCGTTGTGACAAATATTTTATGGTTGTGACAAATATCTTATGGTTGTGAAAGATATATCATTTATAGGAAAAGTATACTATTTATTTGAAAAGTATTTAATGCATGTGAAAACCTTTCTGTCAAAAAGGGAAGACATGACTCAAAGGCTGCATGGAATCCCCCTTAACTTAAAAGCCTTGATATTGAAAAAGTGACATTAAACCCTTTGATCACTGGTTTGGCCTTAAATCAAAGGACCTTGAATGGCAAAACTGTGAATGCTCAGTGATAATTGGTATCAGTAAAATTTATGATTTGACCCTCTTTGATGAAATTTGGGGTTTTTCACACCACTGAATGGGAAGATATCAAAGGCTGCATGGATTCCACCTTAAAAGCTGGGCTGTATAGAATTTAAAAATTTTTTTTTTGCAAACATATATAATATAAAAAATAATGATTTTTCTTCATTTATAACTTCATAAATATTCATCCATTTTTAATAATTTTACCACCAAAAGAAAGCCAAGAAAAGGCACTATCATCATGATGAGTGTTATTTTCCAATTCATTCTCTAAAAAGTGGAAAAAAATGGCTGAAAATGTGTTGTTTCAATTTTGACAATTGGTAAACAACACCTCCTGTGACTTACGGAGCCCCCTGACAGTTCAAAGGTCAAGGTCACACAACACACTTCCTGTTTAGTACTGGCAGTACTTGGTGGTCACAAAAAATCATAATTCTCAGGGCAGATGTTCTTTTGTGGATTTCAAACAGATAGCCTGTATGTATGTCAATTTTAAGATCATATATTGTTTTCAGATACCTTAAACCACTGTAAAATCGCCGTGAACCTTCCAGGTTTCATGAATGCTTTAAAGTTTTCTCAAGTAAAATATTAATAGCCAATTTTCATTTTCTCTATCCAAATCTTTTTGTTCTCAATTATAATGTTAAGAAAAAACAATAGATGACCAGATGCCCAGAGTGGGCACTGACAAAATCCCTCCAGTTGCTATCATCCATGGGGTAAAAAACATTCCAAGACCCTTTGCCTGTGTATAAGCCTTCAAAAAAGGTGGTGTTTCCCTGAATGGTAAGGAAAATGTTTCATCTTTTCAACTTTTATTTGTGTGAATTTTTGGATATTCTGTGTGACTTTGCTTAATCTTGTGCAGCACAGAAGACATGGCTCCAAAGTAAAGCCTTAATAAATTGCTTCCTATGCTCCAACTTGTTAACTGACCAACTGAATAGAGAGTGCCCTACCTGTGGTAAGCTTCCATCATCAGCGACTGTACTAAACTCATTGTCCAGGATCTCTGCTAGGAAGTCTTCTAATTCATAAGGCTCAATATTGGCTAAAACAAAAGAAAAACTAATTCTCACTGCTTGAGTTTCAACATTTGTAATCCATCAGGTGTCTCTGATGTCAAGTACAATGCATGCTGGGATAGATTTGTAGACATCACAGCTAATATTATGACTATCATTCTTCATGCTGTGAAGAAATATTTTTGCAGCAAATGTATGTGCAAAAAATCATTTTAAAAAGCATAGCTGTGTTATAGGTGTAATAAATTAAATGACATTTTAATCAATGACATTTTAATATTTTAACATTTTAATGACATTGTAATAAATGACAATGACCCAATCTTGCATGTCTACAATGATTAGTATAATTGTAACTGATACTTCGAGTCTCAAAAGGCCTGCAACAGGTTAAGCAAGGTGAAAATTGCATCAAAATGGATTATTGTGCACTAACCATTCTCCTGAAACCACTGCTCGGTTGCTTCTGACAACCAGAGGGCTTTAGCTTCACTGTCCACTCCTCCAAACCCATTCTGCACTGCCAGCTGCAATAGTCAGGAAGCATGATATCACACTCATTAATGACATCATACCAGTTACATTGAGAAAGAATGCAAATAACTGGTCCAAAATTATATTCAAATCATTTTAAACACTGAATGCAAATATTTGTCAAAAGAATCTTTCCTTCTTTATCAAGTATTAGGGAGTATGTATTAGTTATAAACAATCCAATTTTCCTTCAAACCAGCTCATTTCATTTTATTTTTGAATCGGCATTTCAGGCTGGGTTCAGTCTCAGTCTTCTAAGTAGTAAATGGGAATTGACCCCTGCACAGTAATTATCATGGCTGGTTGGTCCATTCATATCTTTTTGAATTGGGCTGATTGGTTGAGGTTTATACACTCAGTTTATTTACTCAAACTGTCCATTTATCCTTCATAAGATTAAATGGTCAATATTTAAACCAATGAATGGATTGCTCAGACAGAGATTCTTATTTATCACAGCTGTGCTCTCAATGGCCCACACCAGACCCTAATTATAATTTGGTTTGGGGACAATTCCAGCAAAAGTTAAGCTTGAAAAACTCTATGAAGGGAGTCTCAGCCAGAAGTATTTGAAGCAGTACCTGGAAGGTTCAAGTGTACACATGTTCATACATGTTCATATACCCTTCACATCACTGCATCCGAAAAAAAAGTATTTTAATGGGATGTAGGTTGAATATCTTGCTGATTGTCGTGGGTACAGCCCCACTTGAGTTTGTTGTATCTGAGTATGGATGGGGGAGGTGTGTTTGGTTTGCGTGGTTCTTTCACTCATCACTGACACATTCGTGCTTGATTAGTTTCTGTTGCTACCAGTGAGTTGGATAGGACCTTGAAGCTGCTGCCAGTCACAGTCTACTCATCAGCGACCAGTTTCCACCAATGAAGTAGACCACGACTGCCAGCAGCTACAAGGGTCCTCTCCAGCTTAGCTGCTGTAATTGACGTTAATTGTTAGCAACAGAAAACTGGTCAGGCATGAGTACTTCATGGGCAGAAACTGGTCACTGACAAGTACGCCTGCCCAACCAGTTTTCATCACTATTAATAACTGGTAATTATTGCAGCTACACTGGAGTGGTCTATGTGAAACCAACAGAAAGCTGCGGAGACGAGAGCAAAGGTAAGGGTTATTGTCAATCTATATGTATAGATAGCGTGTGTCCCTCAGACAAAGGGCTCTTCAGGGACTTTGAGTGAAAAATGTGATGTTAGAGAGTGTAAAATCACCTGGTCTGTCGTGGACGATGTTGACCCTGGCAGTTCTCAGTCGAAAATGAACTGCTCGATTGACCGATTGAATAGGTTGTATGCTAATTATGACGTCATACACGTGAGTTGTTTGTGTTGACAACCAGCTTAAACAAGTGTTGATTTTAAAAAATCAAGCTTGCGTAAGTTTGCAAAATCCCCAAATCCTTGGACTAAATCCAAGGAAATTTTCTTACTCTACTACGCACTCACAAATCATTTCTGAACAAAAGCGCCATCTGACGGTGTAAGCAGAAAAAATGTGCCAAAAACATGGCCGCCATGGACCGATAATCGGGGTAGGCTCCATAGACTTACGGCTTAATCATCTTGAAACCTCGAACATCTAGCCCTAAAGGCAAAACAAATGCGAACTAAAAACATGTGCGACTGGAGAGGTCCCTTGTACAGTGACCGGCAACTGTCCGAAACCGGCAGATGAAACTTGGACATTTTTAACTCGGTCAAATATCGAGTAAAACTGACCTGTAGTAATTGCAATTGAGCTGAATATTGTGCGTCACACGTCATCTTGTAATTCCTATTCCTTTCAAAATGTTAAAAGTGTTTATTTGTTTTCACGGCACGAATGATCGCATCACTGTCAAATGACGTCAGAAGTGGTGACGTTACCAACATCACTGTATATCTCAATGTGAACTCGGACAATCTACAGGTTTACTGAATGCATGAATTTCCCGCTATTTATGTAAATATTGAAAGGATATCATTTTTATTTCACAGGCCTTTGCAGTAGACGGTCTTCTATCGATGTGAGCAGTTTTTACAAAGTTTTGAAAGGTTTTGCGAAAATCGGGAGTGAAAAACATGAAAATGTCCGGATCTGGCTGCCGGTCACTGTACTAGCTGCTGCCAGTCACGGTCTACTTCATCTGGTAGCTGACAGTGACAAGTAAGGTTTTGACAGACTGGACACTTGCAGACAGGATTTCACCGATGAATATGACTTTATTTCTCCTCTACATTTGGCAATTCCTGGATAAAATGGGGCGTAACATATTCAAGTGATAAACGATACACTTTATACGTCCTTACCTGTAAAACAGTCCAACTTTTGAGTGTTTTTTCAATCGCATTGTAAAACGGCGTGTTTTGCATGGCAGCGGCCATGATGTTTTGTGTGCAGAAAAAATACCCAACAATAGTTATCAGATTTAAATCATATTTAGCCGTATTTGTTTTCAAAATATTAATTTTAAGTCTGCTTCAGAGATATTGAATGGTCTCGTCTTATTTAAGGTTTTTTTGTTTGTAATATAAATCATATGAATATTTCTAATCATAATTTTCTGTGCTTCTAATTTTCTTTTGACACATACACCTATTTCCTGGCAAAATGAACCAGACGAAATTAAAAGTAAGTAACTAAAAATATAATTTCTCTCTGTAATTAGCATATTATCACCAATCTTGTCTGTTACAATATACAAAATACGTTAGTTTAAATATATTTTCCAAAGACTGTGTCTGAATGGAATGATCTTCCCCCTGACATTGGAAATTGGAACAGCCTTACCAGAGTCTGACACTAGTGCCAGAGACTGGCTTGCCGCTTGGTAGCTAATCTTTCTGTAAGATATTGGATAAAACCACAACTCTTGTTCTGGTTATTTCAGGATCAGAAGGCAAAGGGGAAACCACAACAGAGGGAGAAATAAAGATACTTTGGAAATAATTAAATAAAACTTAGTGGAGTACAGGAGGAATCTTAATTTACTGCATGAAATGACCGAAATGAAAACGTCTGTGAGTAGGAGTAATTCTCAAAGTAATGCATATTCAGTCATTTCATTAGACGATGCGGAAGGGACAGAAACTATGCCAGATCCAAAATTGGGTAAAAATGCCACCCTGGAGAGAGAAACCAAAAGTTGTTCGAGCCTGGTCCTCTACAGCTTTATGTATATCATGCTAGAGATGTGGAAGCAGGTAACCACATATGGTATGAAATATTTCAACAATAATCGGTATCCGATTCCTCAGACGGAGGTGGTGGCGATCACTGAACTATTTAAGTTCATCATATTCTTGGCCATTGTGATCTTCAATGGGCAGCTTTGGCAGGTGAGAATATCTCTGTGGTATGCACTGCCCTCTGTAATCTATGCCATTAATAACAACATCTATTACTATGGACTGCACTATGCCACACCCCCTCTGTGGAGTATACTTATCCAGCTCCGCCTGGTGTTCACTGCTCTCACGTACAGATGCCTCTTCCACAAAGCGGTAACCAAGATCCAGTGGCTCGCCCTGGTGATCATCACTGTCTCTATAGCAATGACAAACCTGACAGGAGGACAGACCCTGGAGGGAAAACACAACTTCCTCATTGCCCTGGGGCTGGCAACAATAGGCTCTGTGCTATCTGTGATTGGAACAGTTACTATGGAGGTAAATATGCATCAAAATCTTTATTTTTAAATGTTGAAGTATGAAGCACACTATTGTAATTTTCAGCTTGCTCAGTGAAAAAAAAATTGCATTAATACATTGGTACAGATAACCATGGTATTTAAATGAATTAAAGAGGGGGCCTGTCACCTCAACTACAACAAATGGGACTTACTCTCTTTACAGTATCTATTCAAAAATGATTCACGGACGTTCAGTGAAATGCAGATGCAGTTATACCTGTTTGGGTCTACAATGGCTTGGATATTATTTGTTGGAGAAGTGTACACCTCTCCACCAATACCGGAAGATCCTCTCCAACAAAATACAAGTAAGATTTTCCTTGCAGATTTTGTTTGTTTGCTGTGTTGACTTTGTCAGAATAGCTTTTGTAGTGGGAGGGTGAAATTTTTGGTCACTCTTTCGTAAAATATATCTCACATGCATCAAGACCTGGAACATCAAGCGCCTCATTCTGTAAATAAAAACATGACTCAATCTGAGACTTCCGTAAAAAACCAATATTCGGGTGTTGGAGATGCCATGTTGTGTTCAATGCATTGACTGTTCTTGACCCGCAAAGCTGGGTAAATATTTAGGATAATCATATGTAAAGCGATCTGTTCCATGAAATGTCCACAAACAGAACAAAACACAGATGCTAGACCTTTTGTCTATGTTAAATAAATATTAAATTCCCATGAATAGAATTTGTCAAAAACATTTTCCTAATTTTTTGCAACTATATAATCAAGATGCTTAACATCACAGATTTTATTTTTTGTAATATCTAAATATTATTATTACTTTTGGGGAAAAAGAACATAAACATCATGCATGAAATATCCTTTAAATCTCAGAAATATAAAGGCTTTACACTAGATTTATCATCTTTGTATAATAAAGTGTTGTGCCATATTTCTAGGTTTGTTGTCTGTAAGTTTTTATGAATACCAAATGTAGAATAAGTTGATATTCTTTGATTACAGGTGAATGGCAGTTCATTTATTTTCTCTTGGTAACATGTGTTCTGCTGACCTGCAGTTCTGGTATTGCTACAGCTGCAATCGTCAAGAAATTAGACAACATTGTTAAACTCTACACACAAGGTCTTGCAAATATGTTGACATCAGTAGCATGTACTTTGTTTTTCCCAGCACATTTTCAACTCAATATATACTTTACATTATGCCTAGTGTTAATGTTCATAGCCATATTTATGTACGAAAATAAAAATCTGAATTTCAACGCCACCTTAGATTACCTCCATAGCAACAAATACAAGGTAATATTGATGCTGGTAGGTACTTGTGTATTTATGGTTCTGTGCATAATATTAACTAATTTTATTGGTTCTTTATCTGGACACAATTTGCGCCCCACTGATAAAGGTGGTTTATAGAAGAAAGCTTTTGCTTTTCTTATCAAAAACACTTTTGTTGTTGGTTAGGAAAAATGTATGTTCTATCCAATTTCATTTTTGAAGCATAGGATTATAGAGTTATTTGGAATTTAAAAAATTATCTTGATTAAAAAAGCTTATCAGTGCATTTCAAAATTGGAATGAGGAACCCATTTCCAAAGGTGCACTGCAGATTAGCAAGTATTTAATCGCTAGATATGGTTATAGTTCATATTTGGTTTCTAGGTTATTATCCAAAACATTACAGTAACGTGTGGTGCTAAAGTAGGATTGTTTTCTCTCACCTGAAAACAAACGCCTATTCTTATTTCCTATCATTACCAATTCAGATCTGGAATTTAAACACAATTTTATAGAGAAAACATTTAGTTTGTTATTAATATTGCTTCTCTTTGGAGCATTTTATTGGTGAGTATAAAGGTACTATGAACTTTTATATTTTATTGATTTATTACCAAGTGCAGTTAAAATATATTTCAAATTTTGATACATTTAAAATACAGCTGAAGATTATTCAATAATGTTATAGTTGTGAAAGGAAAACGCATCAACAGTTTGACTAGGAATAAGGTTCTCCAAAATCTAGAAGCAGCCCACCAAATACAGGTAGAATATATGTGAACATTCAAATAAGGGGATACTTTCATGTGTACATTGATATATAGGGCATGATTTGAAAAATATTGTATATGTTTTTGGGTTTAATTTTGTGTTACTATTTTTTATTATAATTATTTTCTCACAGATTGTGACTATTTCCATCCATTTTGAACCTTTTCACTGGTGTTCAAACAGGACTACTGTAAAGGAAGGGAGTTCAGGATCTTGTTTGAAGGATGACAAGTTATATTGTCTCCTTATAATGTCAAATGTTTTAATCTGATCTGTGCATAAGGGAACAATAGACCCATCTATAATTTTTACGCAATGTGTTGCGTTCTTTGATGTACAACATACTTTGCACTTGCTATTTTGCCGTGAAATTGCATATCAGTTTTTTTTGCGACTTGTCCTGTAAAAAAATAATCTTCAACAGTCTTATAACAATGGCTCATTTAACTCTGAATTGTCTCATAAGTTTATATTGAGACAAAAACACATAAATGGTTTTTTTCCAGCAGTGTCTCTGGGGGTGAACATTAGTTGATAATAGATCTACTTATATGATTTATTTTGTCTCTCACTCCACATGTTGGGGACTTTCTGCTTATGGTATTTATCTATAGTTTGAAAGAAATTACTGTACATTCCAGAGGCCGTATTTAAGTGGTTCTGTAAGAAAAGAATTGCCACTATAAATATAGATATGATATTGAAGTGAATGTTGAAGGTTTTATAGAAACAAAGTTGAAGCGCATTGTGGGAGATGGAACTTTATATCTGTTCCAATGTCATATAAGACAAGATATACTCTCTGTATGCTTAGGTGATGAATTACAAGAATTTTTTTTCTATACTTGATGAACTAAGTGTTTGTGATGTTCTGTAAACATTTCAAAATATCATATGAAAGACAAGATGCGAAAAAGACAAATTTACTTTGCTACTTTTAATCCAAAGATATGATCATAGAAATCTGTAACATCCTACTAGTCAATGTTTTTAATTTTATTGAACAGAAATATTGGATTATTCCCCCAGTTAACTTGTCTGCGGGCAGACCCGTAACATAGAGTCTGCTTATCTTATTCACCAGAATATGTAAACTCCATTCTCACTATATTGACTGATCACAAACCTGACAGTGTAATAGTCTGATGCTTGTGGTTTCTTTGTAATTTTACTACATGCTCAGATTAGCTCCTTAAAATTTGCATAACCATGTAATAATTTAGTGTGAAAATCTGCCATTTCTTTTGTATTTTTGGCATGCTTACTTACGAGTGATATATTTTCATGAATCTTTAAACGAAAATCTCTAGATATGGGGATTTGCTGTGTTGTGGGATTATCTCATTTTGAATGTATCTGTGAATACAAATTAATAATAAAAACATATTTATCTACATTATCATGTTTGCCTCTTAATTGTTATTCATTTTTATGGAATAGTTTCATAATGAAGACAAATTTATTAGAAATGATATTTTAGAGAAGTTGGCTAAAATGCTCATTGGAAATACATGTATGTTAAAAAACATTTGGCCAAAAGTTCAAACTTCAGCAATAATTGTGAGAATATAAAGGCATTTTAAGACTGAAAAACAAATCATATTTGTCAAACTTTACAATTTTTTATTGCATGAATCTGAGAAATCAGTTATTGTGATACACTGAACAGATTTGACTTAATTATTTACCACATCCTTTCCATTTTTCAAAATCATTACCCTCTTTGATCCAGAATCGATTGAAACTCCCCTTACTAATACCTTAGTTTTCACAGACTGCATCTCAACAAATATCAAGACATTCCTTCATGTTAAAGCAAATACCTCATCTGGGGCATGAGTAAGAAGTATCAATCATCACGCTAATAGTGTATTTTTTGGTGAATTCTTTGTTAAAGAAGTAATATAAAGAACTTGATTCTCTCCTGATATAAACCATACTTTATGATGATAATTATCAGTAAGGTATTAGTATGGCACATATGTACACCTACAGTGCTGCTATCAATAATATCTATTAAATGACTTAAAACCTTTCTTAAATTTGTTCAATTCCATAATTTCTTTTATCCATGCCATAAATTCCACTTAAATAATTACATGTAGGTGCAATCACATACTGTCATTTCCATGCAATTTATTTATTTTTTCTTATTTGTGAATACTCTTATTGCAGCATTCTGCAATCATTGCAATTTTTAATCTCAATACTCACGAAACCAACTTGCAAAGAATTACAATAATCCAAATGAAAGGTGCTTGCCAAATTATTAATCAGTAGTTCTTGTGTTTAACCATTTAACATTCTATTTTATTTTAATTGAAAAAGTCTTCCTTCACACATCATACCGATATGATTTTTCACATTCATATGTCCAAAATGATTCTAAAGTCTCTATCATAATTAAAGCTTGGACATTATCTTCCTTTCGATCATCTGACATGGTTTAATTTGGAGACTGGTCAACATTTTGAGGAGATCTTTTTTGGCTAACCACATGGCCACATTGACCATAAACGCCAAACCCTCCCTCTACAAAAAGGTAACTGTATATTCACAACAGCTTAATTTCTTTTCGATGAGAGAAGATGACCCATGAGCAAAGTAAATTGAGATTATTTAGTGAATATTTTCTCTTAGATGAAGGGAAGACAAACAGAGATCAGATTCAAGACACTGGTGCCACCTAACGGAAGCTTCTCGTGCCACTCTTTTATGTAAGAAGACACAATTTACCGATATCCGGGACATGATTTCCGGTTCGAAAATTTAACGTTACCTTATTATTTAGTTTTATCTGACAATTTACATCTATTTCGCCAAGAAATCTCACCCAAAATGACAGAGGAAGTTTCTAAGGATAAAGTGACGGGGTTTTCATTCGGTTTCACGAAAAAGAAAGAACAGAAAAAGTTACAAATCGGAGCTATATCCGAAGATGTTCAGGAAGAAAAGGACCAAAAAGCATTTTTGGCTTCTTTTGATGGGAAGAAAATTGAAAATGGGTAGGATACAAGTTCTAATTTTTCATCACTCTGTATTGCTAAATATTTATGTAGAATGAGTCGGTTAGGTGGCCTGTTAAATATTAGTACCAATGTCAATGCCAGAAAAGATAGACACGAAAACAGTCTGAGACTTTAGTTTAAAGTTTAAAGGGATAAAGGCCGATTGCGGGTTACCATCTTGTTTTTTTAATGATTAGATTTTAGAGAGTTTTTTTGTGCACTTCCGATTGTAATTGTGCAGTTCCGGCGTGTTGTTTTCAATGGGGCAGTATGGCGACCCGCAATCGGCCTATAACAAATAGAATTAGAAATTAACAATAAAGATATTTGCCTTTCATATCTATAATATTGTTTTGGTTGAAGCACTCCAGTAGGTGTCTGTAAAACCTATTTGAACAGGAACCTAATTTATAGCCCTCTTTTGAAAACTTGTTCACTTCTTTCTTGGCGTTATTTTTATTTGGAGTTTGATCATAGAGGCACTGAAAGCTAAAATGAAGTCAGAAGAGTATGGCAATATGTTTATGATATCATGAAAGGTATTGTCCTTTGAATAGTGCCAGAATGACGTCCAACAGTGCTACCCTGCTTTGAGCCTCATCTGAGGTCAAAGAAAGTTCACGCTACCAGTGTTTACCCCTCACATGCAGCTTATGGCTCAGACAGGCCTATGCTGGGAGTGCAACTGCTATGTCTTGGAGCAACATATCTTATTATTCTATGTAAAACTTCAACATGTCATGAAGTTTGTATGTAGATATGCTTTTTATACACAAAATTACAGATTTAGTGCTTAATACCTTTAAAGCTTGCACTCTTTGAGGGATGCCAATTAGTTTTGCCGAGTAAGCTTATAGATCTATGCTTATAGATTGAGATGATGGCATTCTAGTTGTATTCTAGTTGCATTTGATACAAACTGCAAATTACACAAACTGTACCCAAACTGGCCCACTTAGAACTTATTTCTTTAACCCTTGTCAGACGGGAAGGAAGTCAACATCCACCACTGGCAAAGGATGGGAAGGGCATTAATATCCCCATTGTTTTGGTTTAATGATTTCATTTGTGACATTCTCTTAGGCCACAGTTTATTACAATATTATCATAGTAATGATATCAGACTGTTTGAATTGTTAACTTTTGACCCAGCACTCAATTTATTATATTGAATAACCTTGGTTATAAATCAATGCAGATACACTGGTCCAGAAAAAAAATTGATTTGTCCTGTCAATCAATAAATTCGAAATGGGCTTGTCCTTAAAGGGAATCTTTCACTTCTCTGATACATTTTTGTAGTTTGGAAGAGAATTATAACGCACATTGATCTGTGGGCTCTGTTATTATGACTGTTCAAGGGAAACATGATTTTTTGGAGAAAGGTAGCTCTTTCAAATGCACATGCTGAAAAAAAAGAATGACGTCATCGTGGGGCAATTATCTACTTACATAAATAATTAGTACACAAACAACAATGCAGCCAAAACACCGGTGTCACGATTTTTGGTCTTAAATTGGACGCATTATAGAATGGTTATGTGCATCGGAAAGAATATGAAAAATGTGTTATTTTGGTGTAAAAACCATGTCAATCGGACTAGTATTAACAAAGTTATGACTAAATTTATGAAAATTGAAGATCATTGCAGCTCGAGTTGCACGTGCATTAAATCCCGCACGATGACGTCATTGACACTAATTGCAATAAATGATCATATTCTATAGAGGTTGCAAGATTAGTTTTATACGTGGATTTGTGTTTCCATGGTTACTGATATCTTTTTTGGGTCTTTGAATTTCAATGTATTTACGCATATATGATCATTTAATCATGTAATTTCTAAAATTTATTTTACAAGAAAGTATCTCTTTAAGGAGTTAAACGCTATCAATCATCAGCCGCTATAAATTTTCATTTAACAATGCTAAAATACTGTTTTAATCATCTTTGATTTCCAAGTAAACATCTGAAATCTTTTGACCTGTAATGCTAACTTTAAAAAAAAAGAGGATGAAAGATTTCATTTCCTAATTCATATACTTTCAGTTTAAAATAAGTTTTTGTAAGGTTTATCTTTTATGACATCTTTATTTATTTTTAAATGGGACAACGTCTGTACTTTATACTTGTAAAAAGCTGTAATGTATTGATTTTTTCATCAAAATTATTTGGATTTCAATTTCAGTGATAGACCAAAAGAAATTGTGATTCCCCTAATCCAGAACAACCGTTGGTACAAGCCTCAGAGGCCAGATGAGTTGGAGGACACAGAATGTGATAAAAACACGCCCAGTCGGAAACCCAAAGTGCTGCTTGATGGCACAGCCAAAGATGACCTGGAGAAACAAGCTGTGCAGGAGCTGTGTGAAGGTGAGGATTTGATATCAGGATAATTTTAATCAGGATAATTTTAATCCTAGAACTTTACCTGTTAAATATAAGCAATAAGTCAATAATTTAAAAAAAAATAACTTGGCCAATACATTGATGGCTTAAAGATGTTTAAGATTGGGTTCAATTTTGTATATTAATTTATCATCATCTCAAGAGGCAGTTCATCAATATTTTTCAAACCACAGTATGTGATATTGTGCAGGGATAACTTTAAGTATCTCTGACTATGTTAAAATTCAAGATAATCAATGCTAATGGTGCGATCCCTGTGATAGTATATTTAATGCTTGCAATTGTCATGCTGCAATGTGCTTTAATGTGTAGGCTTGTTTGTGTGTTTCAGAAGCAGCAGCTCGGGAGTGTGAGGAAGAATTAGATGGAGAAGACAAGTACAGAAATGTTAACATTCCTCTCCTGATGGTCAACAAGGTGCCCGATGGATTTGAGACGGATGAGAAGCTAGATGTTTCACTTAGACCAGAAGAGGTATTTTCCAGTTTCTCTATTTGTTTGCTTGCTCTTTTTGGTAGAAGCCCCAAAAAGAGCATTTAATTGTAATGTTTGACAAAATAGATGGTAGGGACTGAGTTACCTATGCATATCCTCAGAAAACCAAGATTTACAATCAAAATGCATTGTTACATAAAAAATATATATATCTTCGTCAGTCAAGATAAAAATTTCTGGCTGAATCACAATTAAGTTTGACTTGGTATGCAGTCTGATGTTATTGATTGTAATTATCATTAATTATTAAAATCATCTGTGATAATTTAAATCAGGACAAGTATCATTTACAATTATATCATGTTTGGCTTATTTGTGTTCTAGCTGTTCATGTTAAAGCAAGCCAACCACTTCTACCCACCTGACAACCAAAACAATGTTCTTTACCAGCCTAATTAGTGTGAAGAAAACATAATGAGAAGAATCACATTATAACTGGGATTACATCATTGTCAGGTTCATGTGCAATGATTTATTTTTCAGGCTTCAGCAGCAGACTATGAGGCCATTCCTATTGAGGCCTTTGGGAAGGCCATGTTAAGAGGCATGGGCTGGAGAGAAGGCCAAGGCCTTGGCAAGAAGGGACAGGTCATCAAGCCCATAGATGCAGTGCTTAGACCCAAGGGTATGGGGCTAGGAGCTGACAGGAGGGCCGGGCAGAAGGGTCAAGTCGGCAAGTTCCTTGAGGAGAACTCGCAGCAAACTAAAGAGGATCTACAGATGAAGAAGGGAACCCACTGCATGGTCCTGGCAGGCAAACATGCAGACTTATATGGCACGGTGAGTCATGTCAAGCAAACATGCAGACTCATATGGCACGGTGAGTCATAGCATGCAAACATGCAGACTTATATGGCACGGTGAGTCATGGCAACCAAACATGCAGACTTATACGGCACAGTGAGTCATGTCAAGCAAACATGCAGACTTATACGGCACAGTGAGTCATGGCATGCAAACATGCAGACTTATATGGCACAGTGAGTCATGGCAGGCAAACATGCAGACTCATATGGCACGGTGAGTCATAGCATGCAAACATGCAGACTTATATGGCACGGTGAGTCATAGCAGGCAAGCATGCAGACTTATATGGCACAGTGAGTCATGGCAACCAAACATGCAGACTTATATGGCACAGTGAGTCATGGCAACCAAACATGCAGATTTATATGGCACGGTGAGTCATAGCATGCAAACATGCAGACTCATATGGCACAGTGAGTCATGGCAACCAAACATGCAGACTTATATGGCACGGTGAGTCATAGCAGGCAAACATGCAGACTTATATGGCACGGTGAGTCATAGCAGGCAAAGATGCAGACTTATATGGCACAGTGAGTCATGGCAACCAAACATGCAGACTTATATGGCACGGTGAGTCATGGTAACCAAACATGCAGACTTATATGGCACAGTGAGTCATGGCAGGCAAACATGCAGACTTATATGGCACAGTGAGTCATGGCAGGCAAACATGCAGACTTATATGGCACAGTGAGTCATGGCAACCAGACATGCAGATTTATATGGCACGGTGAGTCATGGCCATCAAACATACAAACCTTTAAGGCACAGTGAGTTACAGCAGGCAAACTCCCTGTAGGTTTTAAATAGACCTTTAATCAAATTCTGATCTATCCAGACATTTTCCCAGCATGACTTGTAACTGTAAGATGTATGGATTATGTCATTACAAGTGTTGTTCTGATATTTGCAGATAGAGGGCATTGATGAGGATAACGCTAGAGCAGTGGTGAAGCTGAGCCTGAGTGGAGAATTAGTGACACTCAGTCAGTATGGTGTACAGCTTGTCTCAAAGAAAGAATACAACAAATACTCCAAATACCTCAGTAAGTTATATCTATAACATCTGCAAAATGCCACCTTGTCTTCATGTTGATTATTTTGAAACAGAGAAAAAAAAGAGTTATATGCAAGCATCACATAAAATGATAATAATTTGTCACGTATACACATTATAACATATTTTAGATAAATCATTTCTGTGAAATTGGTCATTAAAATTTGTCCGAATATCCCAATCTTAGAAATATCCGGGAGATAGTTGAGCAATAAAAATACAATCACAATTAACCAATCACAGCAAACATGGAATCACTGCGAACCTGGCCAAATGCATTTCTTCTATATACCACCGCTTTCAAGTCCCAGAAGTAATGTGTTGTGATTGAAGAATACCCTATATGCAGCACCATGACTGCCGATTCACTGGTGCTGGAAATGACCTTCAAAATGGCATTTAAAATTCTCCAAATTTATTTTGTTATTGTATTTATAATAGCAGGACAAAGGGTACAGTAATTGCATTGTTACTTGATAGTGAAAAGTACAAAAGACACACAGATGATCCAGGAGGCTTGGTTCAGATTTTTTGGAAGATTGATCAATGCCAAATAGCGAAATGATGATTTTTGGGATGGATGGATGGGTAATTTCTGTTGGGTATGGGCCTCAATATTTTTCCAGTGGATGCTTTGATGGATGTACTTCTAAATATTTTCAACTGAACATCTGATCTTCAAGTTATGATCATTAATTTAGATGACTAAAAAACTGGGGCCATGGGCTGTGGCACAGTTGGTTAGAGTGCCAGCTTATTAGCACCAGTTCCTCTGTGGTGATCCAAAGGTCGTGGGTTCGAACCCCGGCCATGCAGGGATGGAACTCATGATACAATTTCCCACATGAGCTGAGGCCCATGCCTAAAGGGTTAACCCGTTGTCCTTGTAAATCTGTGACCGGGTGGGTTGTCATGTCAAGGACCTGCGACATGACAAGTCAGTGAGGCAGCACTATATCTGCTACAAGTAGGTCTCATCACGAAATAACTGAAATAATGTTGAAAGTGATGTAAAACCCCAAACAAACAAACAAACAAACAAAAATAAAAAACTTGTGCTCCTTTTGATGTGTACATTTGCAGTCTCCAAGTCATCATGAGATCCAAATCATAATTAAGGACTTGTATAGACCTTTCAGAGCAGAACTATTATCAGTCTGCATTGATTTTGTATCACATATTATGTCAATCTAGAACACAATATGCATTTTTATTTTATCATTAATATATAACTTTATATAAATGTTTTAGATAAAGGAAAAACAGACAAATACAGGGAAGAACAGGAAGGGCGATCTAAAAAAGATCGGGAGCGAGATGATGAAGACTCTAGAAAACGTAAACATGAAAAAGACAGAGACTCTTACAGTGAAAGAAGGAAACACAAGCACATGAGAGACTCCAGCCCGGATTCCAGGCACAAAGACACTGATAAACAGAGAGACAAAAAACATAAACATTCCCACAGAGACGATTCTCATGAAAATAAACATAAGAAGTCGTCCTCAGTAACAAATGGGTCGTCAGGGAGCAAGATGAAATCTTGGATATGGCCCCATCTACGAGTTAGGGTTGTAGATCCAGAATATAAAAAGGGCAAATATTATAAATGCAAAGTTACCATAGAGGATGTGATTGCCAGAAATGAGTGCATTTGTAAGACAGATGAAGGTAAACTTCTGGAAGGACTTTCCCAGTCTATGTTAGAGACAGTGATTCCCAAATCAGACTCTTCATTAGTGATGATAGTCAGTGGGTCCAATTCAGGTCAACTTGGAGAGGTCCTCAAACGGGATAAATCTTCTTGTACAGCCTTGGTGCAAATGTTAAAAGATCGCGAAGAGTTACATAAACTGGACTATGATTCTATTTGTGAATACACCGGGGATATAGATGACCAGTATGATTACTAGACCAATCACTGCCTTATATCCATTTAGTTTACGTGAAGTAGAGCACCTTCAAGTAGATAATCATATCTATATTGGTTTCAACATGGTCTATTCAAATTAGAATGTCACAGGGCCAAGTTGGGTCATGTAACAATCATTAAGTACTCTGAAAAATGTGTCCACAAATAAATCTTAGTCTTGACTACTCTTTTATCAAATGGATATTTTGTATCAATAGTTTTAGTTTATGGCATGCATACTCATTTTCAGCAAATTTTAAAGGTGTCAGTTTTTATACTTGGAAAGTGACCAGAATTCTAATATTGCCCAGATTAATTGCAACTTGAAAAGATGACTGGTATCAAAGTCCCTTTAACTTTGCTAGTCTTCAGAGATATCCAGTTTGTCTTTTGAAACTTAAGGTTTTAGAAAAAAGATGTACCAAATATTAACTGGACAGCCCTGAAAACATGTCCTGTCTTTGGTGGCAAATCTGAATGCATGAAAAAAATTGAAGCTACAAATAAAATTTTAGAAGAAATAAAATCTGTCTGCCACTCCAAATATTAGTTTTGGTTAGACAAGAGATGGGACATTTTTTCCTGGCTTTGTATAGTAAAGAAATGTTTAAGAACAAGTATACACATGTAAATTATATTTATTTATGTTTCTATACAAATGTATGCAAATTAAATGTTTTATATGAACTGCTTGCTTTGAGTTTCATTATGAAAGATTTCTTTTCTTGTAATAATATTCAAGCTTTCCCACACTTAAGAGTCATAGATATTCATGATCATCAAATCAAGCTAGTACATACCCTGTGCCCGTCTCTTTGTTCACACTGGCACTACTGCTCTAAAGATTGAATGATAGCAATGTATCCCTCTTTCCTATTACATTAGTGGCACCGCTGCTCAAACAATTGAATGATAGCAATTAAGAACCTCTCACTTTACCTCAGTGACCTCCATCATTCAGGATGGAAGTCATGTCACAAAATTAACATGGTTTTGAGTGGTCAAAGGCCATGCAAAAAAATATTCAATTGTTTCAGTCAGAAAACGCATTTTGTTTACCTCTGGTGACCTCATTTGATGTGGTTCACATTTATGAAATTGACATTATTTTGAGAGATAAAAGGATGTCTATTTAGCATTGATTTCAACAGAGTATTCAATTTATGTCAAAATCAACATAGGTGTTGAGAGAGTGGGTCATACTGACATATAATAGGTGTTGAGAGAGTGGGTCATACTGACATATAAACATAAAGCATAGTGCATCGTGAGGTAGAATCAAATCAACCTATATAATTACACTTCAGTTCGTCCCATCAACCTATATCATATTACACATAATTGCCCTGCACATTAAGTTAGAGTCATCAACATATACAAATAGAATTACAGTAAACTAGTCATATCCAAATCATATAGAACAACTCTGCATTTTAAGATAGAACTCAAAACTCGGGTTCCCACTTTGAAACATTGTTCTCTATTTTTGAGTATGATCTATCCACTTTAAGGCATAACCTGTCCTTTGCATTTTCTTTCAACAAACCGGAAGTGCTGAAACGCAGATATGAATATAATACTTTTAGTTACGTGCAGCAGAATGGTAAAGATACTTTTAGTTATGTGCAGCAGAATGGTAAAGATATTTTAGTTATGTGCAGCAGAATGGTAAAGATACTTTTAGTTATGTGCAGCAGAACAGCAAAGATACTTTTAGTTATGTGCAGCAGAATGGTAAAGATACTTTTAGTTATGTGCAGCAGAATAGTAAAGATACTTTTAGACATGTGCAGCAGAATAGTAAAGATACTTTTAGTTATGTGCAGCAGAATAGTAAAGATACTTTTAGACATGTGCAGCAGAATAGTAAAGATACTTTTAGTTATGTGCAGCAGAATAGTAAAGATACTTTTAGTTATGTGCAGCAGAATAGTAAAGATACTTTTAGTTATGTGTAGCAGAACAGTAAAGATATTTTAGTTATGTGCAGCAGAATAGTAATGATACTTTTAGTTATGTGGAACAGAATAGTAAAGATACTTTTAGTTATGTGCAGCAGAATAGTAATGATACTTTTAGTTATGTGGAACAGAATAGTAAAGATACTTTTAGTTGTGTGCAGCAGAAAAGTAATAATACTTTTAGTTATGTGCATCACTATTTGATACTTTTAGTTCTGTGCAGTGCTATAGTACCAGTAATGACACTTAATTATATGTTTAGCTATATGCACATTTCAAACAATTCTCTATTTATAGAGATAATATGGTAAATAATACATTACAAATGATGCTTAATTGTATATGATATAAGAAATTGTCCCTGGCAACTGGCAGTTGCCCAAAACTCTTATTATCACAAACTGGGTTTTTTTTGATAGGGTAATTACATTTGCCAACTATTGTTGCACCCACTTCTCAGTATTGATAAATTTGAACTGTTAATGGAAATCTTTTTATCTATAATATAATTATAAAAGATGAAATTATAAAAAAGGTAAAATCCAAGATATTTGTCATCTTCTCATATCAGATATGAATTTATTTCAGTTGAGACCTTTAGGGATAACAGACTCATTTAGGAAGAAATTCAAACAATATATGACCTTGGCAAATTTATGTCAGTCATGTCAGTTAATAACAATTATAATGCTTTCCTCCTTCTTTCTCATGCAGTATGTTAGTAAGGGATGGACCACTCTTAATTTGGGGGTGGAAGGAAATAAAATTGCTTTATATTTATGCAAGGCCATTCTCAATTTTTTTTCCAGGACTAAAACATATCTCCATATTTATTTCTCAGTCAATTTTTTTCCCTGGTGCACACACATAGTTTCTAAATCTACATGTGTGGTAATAAAGGATGTGTGATTTAATAAAAAATAATACAATGTTTTATTGAAACTTACTAATACTTAATACAATTATTTCAAGTAGTCATTTATTATACCAAACTAGACCATCTGCAGCAGCCTCAATTGGTCCAAAGTACTGTTTGATGAACCTGTGATTGGATAACCATGTTGAGGCCTAATTTGATCTTTAATCCAATATCATCTGAATCAAATAATTTTTATCAAATTCAGTGCACAAAAAGGGTTAATATGGGATGGTACCAGTCAAGAAGGCCTATAAATTGCAATTTGACATTTTTACATAAAAGGTACTGACATGAATAATGTTATTATTAGGATATCACACAAATATGAAGATTATGTCATTCTTAATGAGAGAAATATAGAGATCAATCATATGCTTAATGTTTTGAAAACAATTTCTACCTCACTTTATAAATCTGATTGATACGCATTCCTTTCATTCCCAAATTTACAAAACTAAACAAGAAAATCTGTTTAACTTGGATCACAGTAAATTTCTTTATTCTTCACACAAAAATGACATCAACACAGTGTGAAAAAAGCCTTTCCCTGTTGTGTAATCTAACTATTTTGTCTTATTCATTACTTTTTTCTGAATAGGAAGAAGATTACACCATATTGATAAAAGTTTTTGGTCATTCCTAATAATTTGAATATAAGTGTTTAAATAGTGATGATATGTTTTTAACTAGGGAATATTGATATATTCCAACACTGGAAATATGTGGTGCATAGTTTGGTTATTTTCTTTATCTTTTCTTTATCCAGGGGGCACTCAATGAACATTTCCATAACGATCCTTGATTAAGTTCAAAATCTACAAAATGGGCAAAGAAATTGGTCTTTTATTGTAATCTGTTTGCTTTATTATGAGAAAAAAATGTATCTTGCAACTACTTCAGAGTATGTGATGAACAAATGATTCGATAATGTTGAAATTTTGTTGAAATTTTGAAATAAATGACCCAGTACAGAGGTTTAGAATGGGATGACAAAATAAGTGCTATGCTATGAACAGCCTGTTAGTAATAATCCCCCCAATGAGAACCTCTGATAGATGTCTAACAAATTCTGAACATGATGTCCAATATCTAGGACTCTACAGTGCCTGTGCCAGAGGCTCAATCTACTGTCCAGTCTGTATTGAGGTGGCTGAGTGACCAAGCCTCATTCTGCCCTCTTGTAAATCAATTGTAACAATGGTATAGTATATACAAGGAAAGCTTTATTCTACTGCCATATCTGTATTAACATTTTTCATCAGCTTTGAAATCATTCTGCATTGAGCTAAGTGTATTTTGTAACATTTGATTCTGGAATGCAGCATCACAGTCCCTGAATAGGCTCATAATACATGTAACATAGCTGGGCACCTCTCTGAAACAAGAACATCACATATAGCACACATGTAACATAGCTGGGCACCTCTCTGAAACAAGAACATCACATATAGCAACATGTAACACAGCCAGGCACCTCTCTGAAACAAGAACATCACATATAGCACACATGTAACATAGCCAGGCACCTCTCTGAAACAAGAACATCACATATAGCAACATGTAACATAGACAGGCACCTCTCTGAAACAAGAACATCACATATAGCACACATGTAACATAGCTGGGCACCTCTCTGAAACAAGAACATCACATATAGCACACATGTAACACAGCCAGGCACCTCTCTGAAACAAGAACATCACATATAGCACACATGTAACATAGCTGGGCACCTCTCTGAAACAAGAACATCACATATAGCACACATGTAACATAGCTGGGCACCTCTCTGAAACAAGAACATCACATATAGCACACATGTAACACAGCCAGGCACCTCTCTGAAACAAGAACATCATATACAGCACACATGTAACATAGCTGGGCACCTCTCTGAAACAAGAACATCACATATAGCACACATGTAACATAGCCAGGCACCTCTCTGAAACAAGAACATCATATACAGCTCGCATGTAGCATAGCTGGGCACCTCTCTGAAACAAGAACATCACATATAGCACACATGTAACACAGCCAGGCACCTCTCTGAAACAAGAACATCACATATAGCACACATGTAACATAGCTGGGCACCTCTCTGAAACAAGAACATCACATATAGCACACATGTAACATAGCTGGGCACCTCTCTGAAACAAGAACATCACATATAGCACACATGTAACACAGCCAGGCACCTCTCTGAAACAAGAACATCACATATAGCACACATGTAACATAGACAGGCACCTCTCTGAAACAAGAACATCACATATAGCAACATGTAACATAGCCAGGCACCTCTCTGAAACAAGAACATCACATATAGCACACATGTAACATAACCAGGCACCTCTCTGAAACAAGAACATCACATATAGCACACATGTAACATAACCAGGCACCTCTCTGAAACAAGAACATCACATATAGCAACATGTAACACAGCCAGGCACCTCTCTGAAACAGGAACATCACATATAGCAACATGTAACATAGCTGGGCACCTCTCTGAAACAAGAACATCACATATAGCAACATGTAACATAGCTGGGCACCTCTCTGAAACAAGAACATCACATATAGCACACATGTAACATAACCAGGCACCTCTCTGAAACGAGAACATCACATATAGCACACATGTAACATAGCCAGGCACCTCTCTGAAACGAGAACATCACATATAGCAACATGTAACATAGACAGGCACCTCTCTGAAACAAGAACATCACATATAGCACACATGTAACATAGCCGGGCACCTCTCTGAAACGAGAACATCACATATAGCACACATGTAACATAGCTGGGCACCTCTCTGAAACGAGATCATCACATATAGCACACATGTAACATAGACAGGCACCTCTCTGAAACAGGAACATCACATATAGCAACATGTAACATAGCTGGGCACCTCTCTGAAACAAGAACATCACATATAGCAACATGTAACATAGCTGGGCACCTCTCTGAAACAAGAACATCACATATAGCACACATGTAACATAACCAGGCACCTCTCTGAAACGAGAACATCACATATAGCACACATGTAACATAGCCAGGCACCTCTCTGAAACGAGAACATCACATATAGCAACATGTAACATAGACAGGCACCTCTCTGAAACAAGAACATCACATATAGCACACATGTAACATAGCCGGGCACCTCTCTGAAACGAGAACATCACATATAGCACACATGTAACATAGCTGGGCACCTCTCTGAAACGAGATCATCACATATAGCACACATGTAACATAGACAGGCACCTCTCTGAAACAAGAACATCACATATAGCACACATGTAACATAGCCAGGCACCTCTCTGAAACAAGAACATCACATATAGCACACATGTAACATAGCCAGGCACCTCTCTGAAACAAGAACATCATATACAGCACACATGTAACATAGCTGGGCACCTCTCTGAAACAAGAACATCACATATAGCACACATGTAACATAGCCAGGCACCTCTCTGAAACAAGAACATCATATACAGCTCGCATGTAGCATAACATCTCTGAAACAAGAACATCTATAGTCATTGCCATTTCCTGGCACCAAACCACCGGACAATTTTTCCACATTTAGTGGCCCTGACATTTAGTGACCCTGACTTTTTATATATGCCCATATTAATCATATTACCAATACCAAAAAGGCTTGTTTACAAAGTTTTCAGAAAGAAAGAATAATTGTTATAATTCTTAGTCGGATGAGTAGATGTTAAAATCAATTAACCTTACTTGTCTTGGGGGTTCAAAAACACCTATGGGCAACCAGACAACTGATTAATGTTAAGCCCTGTCTTTGTATAATACTAATTTTCTGTGAATCATACATAAACCTTGGAGTATAATGAATGGAGTTGTGACGCCATGAGATCAAAGGTGCTATGTGCGTTACCGCCAAACCATCGTGTCTAATGACGCCATATGAGCTGAAAACTTGAAAAATCTGACGTTATTCAACATTATGACAATTTTGACTCAGCATAGACAGTACTTAGACCAAAACATATCGTGAGTGAAATGTTCGACTTTCTCCACTGATTATGGAGATATACATTTTATTTCTCTATTCCAAGTGTAAACAATTCTACAATGTTTTAGAAACGTCCATGTCAGGGATTTCCACACTACCCGCCCAACCCACAAAGAGCTCAATACAAATACATTGAATTATCTGATGTATCCCACAATTCTGTCAACTAGCACAACGTTCACATTTAATTTGTACCACCAATGCATCCATTGGCACAATGTATCATTTTTTTAATTGGGAAAACATCTTTCTTTTGATATTATTTTCAAATCTGCCAAAATATGCGTCCATTCCATTCATATAGCATTTGCGCAGCAAGGTGATTTCACATTGATGAAACATTTTTACCCACATAATTTTGATATTCTAACAAAAAAGCTTGTTGCTTTTATGAAAAACAATTGTTTTTTTTACAAAAATCCTGTGTTAGGTTGAGAAAATATTGATAAACAATTAAGGCAATTTTCTAAAATATATTCTCTATACTGTGAAAATCTCACCTTCTATATCTATAGATATTTTTTCTATAGGCTTTGTAGTTCTTGAAAAATGTCTATGTACATATGAACTTAAAGTGCTTGTCGGGAATAGCCTATTCAGTTAAAAATATCCAAAATTTCACTATAAGATTCCCCAAAACCTATTCAATATGAAATGATAATTCTCTCTTTCAAATTCAAAAACTCAAAAATAGCTCAAAAATTGGCGGTAACGCACATCACTTCAAAGAGAAACTATCCCATTGTTTGTAACAATGTATCCCATTGTTTGTAACAATGGGTTGCTATGACGTCATGCACACAAGCCACAACGTCACAACTCCATTCATTATACTCCAAGCGTATACTAACACATATCACCTGTGTATACTTACACACATTCCCTGTGTATCACCTGTGTATACTTACACACATTCCCTGTGTATATCAGTATTTTCTTCCACACAAACCATTGTTTCGCTCTGAATGGTAGATTTGTCATAACATCCTTCACTTATCAGGAATACACACTAAAACGAAGAGATATGCTACACAGCTCAAGTTAATTTAATTTCCATTTCTGGCAAATGTTTTGTGGTAAATTAACTCACAGCCATCATGTCAAAGTACAGCCCTCCTTTTTTAGACAAAGTAACTCAGTACAGAGATTAACTCGACAAATGAGATATACTATCCACATCTCAGATCCTTCATAATTGAGTTTTTTGAACTATTGGGATAGCACAATATAAAATGCTTGCTGTTACCAATTTTATAAGACATCCCAGTAATATCATACACGAAGACCTATTGAACTGCGACGAATTTTCCTACCAAACATGTGCAAAGAACCTGACCCTGAACTTGAACTCTATTACATCTTTTACAGAACATATCTTTCTCATAATATTTGTAACTTTTCTCATGGTTTATGCTTTTCTGAGGGCTTATATTGTCAAAGGGCGTGTGATAAATCTACCGACCCCTTGACTGAGGTTCAACCCTTCCCTCAAGGATTGGACCCTCACCGCATAAAAAGGGTTTATAAAGGATGTAACAGTTAAATCAACCCCATAACGTAGCCAAACATATGTTATTTAAGGACAGAAAGGTTAATAGTTCAATCATTGATTGATGATGCCTAATTGGAAGTGCAATTTACTGAAGGTCATGGTGTATGCTGATGGTCATTTAACAAAATGTTAAAAATACCTCATTGTATTAATAAGGTGCTCAGTTTTATCATAATTTAACTTGTAATTTGATAGCATTGCAAGGTTGACTATTTCTTATAAAAAATTATCTTTTAAGACTAAGATATGCCCCAAAATCTCTAAGGGCCTAATACTTAATGAGGATTTTTCATCTTGATGTTTCCATTGCCTTGAAATTTGCAAGATTGTAGAAAGATAATGTTTAGCAGGCTTGTACATCCCTGTTGATTCTACAGTGAAACTTCCCTTTTTAAACTGGGATTTACAAATATAAGATGCAAATAACTATTAAATCTACCCAGTATAACCCAAAGATGGATTGTATAAACTCCTTTACCATGAAGACAATATTTATAGAAAGCAACAATGTTCTGCTTTCTGCTTATAAGTGTAACTGTTAGCATCCCACTTGGACCTTTATATGCTGCATGCATCCCCACATACTAGTATGTAGGCATCTACGAATTATCTTGAATTATACATTGGTTTGCTAAATGCTTGCTTCGTTACACTATTGTAAAAAATAAAATATACATACAAAAAGCACAGCCAGAGTGCATCCCATATTGTTTGACAAATACATCTTCTCCCTAGATTTGAGTGTAATTTTTTACATTTTGGAGTGCTCAGCTCCATTCATATTACAATAAACATTAGCAATGGTGACCCACATCCTATGACTATGAGTGACATACTAATTGTGATACACGAGAAGATTGGGACAAATCATCATATTCCACGCTTATCCGCATATAATAAGGCACATTAAAATATCAAGGTGTCACTTAGTTTAAACATATTAATTCAATGTACCAACCCTATTCATAATGTAATTTAGAATGACATTTGCACTGGGCTCTATACAATCAGTATGTAAAGAGAGTAATATAAAAACAAACCAGGTGCTGTTACCTCAATAACAGATAGGGCAAAGGTCAAGCTAATTGAGGTCAATCTGTTCTTGAGGAAAAATGGGATGTTTTTTTTTGTATTTTGCCATCTTTGTCTGTCAGAAATATTCCTTATGTATAAAGCACCCTGTCTTTAGTAATAATTCTCCCTGTCTTTAGTAATCATTCAAATATATTGTGAAACCCACAAAATATATCATATATTCATCTGGAGAATGACGACTCTTTATAACCATACAGAACGATACAGCGACATACAGAAAACTGTATTCTGTTTGTGTACATCTTTGTGATAGGGACCTTGCAGAGAACTAGAATTATACAGAACGCTTTAATCTGTTTAAGCACATCTCTAAGAGAGTGACCATCCCATCCAGAGCGCTATATCATGTATATTGACATACCATAGTATTATACAGTTCGCAAATCCGCTCGAAATCAAAGCTCGCCAACGTCACATTAGGTTTTCATAATCTTCAGCAGACGACATTTGGTGCGATTTACGGCAAGTATATCTCCTGGGTATCTATGGCGTTGTACTACAGTGGAACTGTAGAGAGCCTGAAGCTAAGAGACCAGGATCTACTAATCTAAAAGTATAATGCTTCTGTTATCAAAAGTATTTATTCTTTAAAAGTTGGGGATCTTCTGCCAGCATGAAAGTCTTGTACATGTCATAAAATATATCCATTTATTGAATATGTCACATTCTAGTGTATGATAACATTCTTTAAAAACAAATCAAAGTTATTCCAACATACCATACGTCTGCATTCAAGTTGTTTATATTTTGGGCAGTGGCTAATCTGTCTCAGTCAGTGGCTTGTAGCTTGGGTTGCATTAATAGATCAAAGATGTCTTAATTATCAGCATGTCTTTCAAGGACATTTTATAAACCATTAACCACCAAAACAAAAACATAATTACAACAGTCGATATTCTGTTTGGAATCAATCAATGGAACATGTTTGTGCAACTAGATGAAAGATCAACAGATTTTTCTTAGTAGCCAAATAAATGATATGTTGAGTTCTGAGCTTTGAGTTCAAAGGGCAAAAGTCTGGCATTCCCATTGGTGATTCCCATTGTTACCAAAATTAAGTTGATTTGTTTTCTTTTCTTGTTCATGGAAGAAAGCTGGTACTACAAACATCACATCCAATTATTTGATTAAATAGTCACATAGGAAAAAAGTAAATGATTATCAGAGAATAAAACTTCTCTTCCAATGAATGATTGGATTCTTAACGGCACAACAATACATTTAGGTCATTGAATTATTAGTGTAAAAACATACAATAAACGATTACTTTGCAACACAACCTAAATTACAGTAAAATTTCAGTGTCTTGTATAAATATCTAGCTGGCTGATGAAGCCATCTCTTCTGCTCAATATACTCTAATGTCACTAAGATTTTATTCAATTTAATTTGAGATCAAATTCATGATAAGTGATTTATGTACAGGTCAGATTTTACTGACATGAATATTAATAACAATATTAGCGAAATCGAGACAATGGCTCGTGGTGCTTTTCTCACTAAATATGGGCAATGTTTACATCATTGTCACTTCATAGTATAGTAAGTATATAAGAGAGCACATATATTTCAACAAATAAAGAAAAATATGAAAATAATTAAAAAAAAGAAATAATGAAAAAACAACGATAGAAATGAACAGCACTGTGATTTGGAAAAAAAAAACATTTTCAGTGTGTCACCGTTGTCAAAATCTGACCCAATTGACAAGGCAGCTTCAACAGCTCATAATTTTTAATATTTTCTGCAAATGCAATCCATGCTTGAAACGATATACTCAGCCATAGAGGTGCACAATATCATTTTTTGTGAAAGTGGTCCATCTGCCAACTTTCGCCACTAGGTGGCACTGCTGAGAATAAAAAAGTCTTAACAGCAATTTCATGATTTGGATAGAATAAGCAAGATGGCTGGAAGTTGGTTATAGCTACCTCATGATCATTTTAAGGCCTAATACGTATTGTGAAATATTAATTGATAAGAATTTAAGAATGGCTACATAAAAAAATCACTGTTCTGCAACTAAAACAGTTCCTCTTATATTTTTTGTATCCTTTGCACATTAAGAGGCCTGTTTTGATTGGTCTCCTTCGATCATTACGAGGCCTGCTTTGGTCTCTCTTGCATTTAATGAAATGCTTTGTATCTTGGGCTTACAGCGCATATTCCTAATCAATGAACTTCTGCTCTATATAAGGCCACTCTTTTGTGGGATTTGTCATCAAAACGTTGGGCCACTCCTTGTTGGACGTTTATATCCCATATTTTCATTTAAAGTTCTACTTAATTGTTTGTACATTGTAAGCTTTTAACGCTTTTAACTTTAATTCATTATTTTACAAATATATAAATGGATGAGACCAGTGCCACTCCAAAACTCGATGAAATTACCTCAACAGAGGTACAGACATTCTCCAGTAGTTTTGCTGATGATCAACGTGAGGTCAGCGGTTTTGTCTTTGACCTTGCCGCCATTGTGAATCTCTCATTTGGCTCAGCTTTGACATTCATCACACTGTTTGGTCAGGTAAGATATCATAGAGTTGAGTTCACCGTCCAAATATGATTCAAATATGAATATCAGGGTTAGTATCCAGTATCCAGTGTAATCCAGTCATGAGATGTACTGAATAAATAGACTTGGGGAAACGGAACTAAAACTAATATTTCAATCATATCGTAATTTAAAAAAATAGTTTTCATATTGCAACCCTTTAAAGGTGATATGATTTTGATTTCTTGACTTCATATGCTTTTTAGATGTACTTGCTCTGCTAAAATCTATTCTAAGTTTGGGTGTAAAAACCCAGAGAAAATAATTTTTAATATATTTAATAACGTTTTAAATGATATGGAACCAGACATGTTCGAATGGTAAAAGTCAAGTGGTGGGTATAATGATATAAGCTGATATTCCATATATATATATATATATATATATATATATATATATATATATATATATGATTGAATATATGGGCGCTCTAATATTGTTGGTATGAACTCTATTTATCCATCAAGAAATGAAATAAATGAAATCCTGACTTAGCTGTGTGCAAGTGGATCTTTGTATTGCAATGAGGCGTACTTGTATGCCTTTTTATGAATATAAACATAAATATATAACGCAAACTATCAAATTTGTACTTAAATGGATGGAATGTTGTTTTCAGTCAATGACTTCAGAAAAGAAAAGCAATCTTTAAGACAAGTGATACAGGTGCATAATGCAGATTGACACAGAAAGAAAATTAACACAATGAAGCGAAATGAAGTTTAATCTTATGAAATAATAAACATTAAGGTTCTGTAAAACAACAAGATAAAAAGAATTATACATTGATACATTCTTTTTCTTCTAATTTCATACATTGATGATTTCATAAAAAATATCGTTTTTTGAGAAACGCACACAATTAATGCTATTTCAGCCATAACGCTATATATTTATATACCAGGTTATTTTGTGGCAATTTCTAAGGATGTAATTCTGCCTAAATATATAATTGTATCTTAATGTAAATCCTTTTTGATATACACAAATCAATTAATGCTTCTTGTCTATATTGTTATAGATTGTGGTATTTGTGGTGATTTCTAAGGATGCCCGTCTGCGTACACCAAACAACTACTTCATGGTATCTCTAGCAGGTGCAGACCTTCTCATCTCACTCATATCTCTCCCTGTGTGGACCGTATACTCCACGCTAGGGTACTGGCCTTTCAACCAACTATTATGTGATTTATGGAATGTCTGCGATTATGTTCTCTGCATGATATCTATTCATACCATACTTCTCATAAGTATTGATAGATACATGTCCCTGAAGTATCCACTCACATATCAGGTAAATATACTAATATTATTTATCAATTGTAAATAAAATATCACTGAAATAGTTATTTTTTCTTAAAAATAGGCAACCTTGTATTACATAACTTATATTACATAACATCAATGCGATAGCTCATAACATTGATGCAGATGAGAGACATCTTTATAATATATATATATATATATTATATATATATATGTATATATATATATATTTATTCTATGATCACTGTGTATTCTGTGCTGTGATTGGTCAATTCTATCAGCAGCCTTCGACACTATCGATCATGAGATATTATTGAATAGACTGGAAAAAAGATGTGGTATCACAGGAATTGCCCTTAAATGGTTTAGATCATACTTATCTAATAGAAAACAATGTGTCATAATTGATGGTAAAAGATCTGAAAACATGAATATTAAATATGGTGTCCCACAAGGCTCGGTTTTGGGACCTTTACTTTTCACTGCATATATGGAGCCTTTATCAGATATCATTGGTAACTATGGTCTCAGGCATCATATCTATGCTGACGACACACAACTGTACATCACCATTGATCCTAAATCGGAAGAAACTAGAAATAGGTCTTGCATAGAGATGGAAAGGTGTATTATAGAGGTTAAAAAATTTCTAATAGAGAATAAGATGAAGTTAAATGATGGAAAGACAGAAATGCTTTTATGTGGTAAAAGCTGTGATTTCAGAAAGAAAAATGTACCAGAATAAATTCTAGTAGGGGAAACTAAAATTCCTAGATCAAATGCTGTTAAGGACCTAGGGGTTATTCTAGATCAAGAACTATCTATGAAATCACAAATCAAAAAAATGTGTAAGAATGGTTTCTTCCATGTAAAAAATTTATCAAGAATAAGAAATTGTCTGGATGAAAAAACTTCCAACACCCTTGCTCATGCCTTTGTTACCTCTACCCTTGACTATGGAAATGCCCTTCTTGCTGGGTTACCTGGATGTGAATTAGCTAAACTACAAAAATTACAGAACGCTGCAGCCAGGGTAGTTGGGAAACTTAAAAAGAGAGATCATATCACGCAAAAACTTATAGAACTTCACTGGTTGCCTGTGAAGGCTAGAATTGATTTCAAAATAGCTCTACTAACATGGAAGGTGCAAAATGGCTTTGCCCCAAAATATTTGTCTGATTTATTAGAATATAAACAGTTGGGTATGGGACTGCGATCTAATGATAAGAATGAATACGTAGTACCTATGACTAATATGAAATCCTATGGAGACAGGGCTTTCATGGTGTATGCCCTGCCCCTTGAAGTGAAAAATTGTAAAACTGTAGAAACCTTCAAGAAAAAACATTCTTATTTAGAAAACACTATCTTAATGAAGCGCTTAGAGCAGACCTGGTCTGATATAGCGCTATACAAATCGTTATTATTATTATTATTATTATTATTATATATATATATATATATATATATATATATATATATATATATATATATATATATATATATATATATATATATATATATATATATATATATATATATAGATATATATATATACAAAATTTTTCACATGATAAACACAAATTAGAGTAATGATTTATTACTTTCTCACTTTTGTTTTAGTTCATATGATATAATCATTCATCAATATTATATCCATCAATATTATATCCATTTTTTTATAAACTTTTTTTCACCACAAATCCAATTGTATGAATGTAGAATGATCACGTGAGAATTTCGATTGAATGGAGGTATTTAAAGCAGTTGAACAAATTTCCCATACCATTTTTAAATTGTTACATTTTGGATATTATTTTTAGTTCATTTTAGAACCAGACTCAGTAAAACTGATATAGTTTTAATGTAACTAAATAACCTTGTTTAACCATTAGATCACTGCACTCCATGCATATGATTAAAAGTCCTTTTTATGTTCTAAATATGCCATAAACAAACATTCATTTATCTAAAATTTATCACCTTCCTGGGTAGGAAAGTAGTTGCATCATTGAATGAAATGTTCATAAAGTTCGTGACATTTGCCTAATCATTCATAAAGCTTGTGACACTTGCCTAATCATTCATAAAGCTTGTAACATTTGCCTAATCATTCATAAAGCTTGTAACACTTGCCTAATCATTCATAAAGCTTGTGACATTTGCCTAATCATTCATAAAGCTTGTAACACTTGCCTAATCATTCATAAAGCTTGTGACATTTGCCTAATCATTCATAAAGCTTGTAACACTTGCCTAATCATTCATAAAGCTTGTGACACTTGCCTAATCATTCATAAAGCTTGTAACACTTGCCTAATGATTCATAAAGCTTGTGACATTTGCCTAATCATTCATAAAGCTTGTAACACTTGCCTAATCATTCATAAAGCTTGTAACATTGGCCTAATCATTCATAAAGCTTGTGCCATTTGCCTAATCATTCATAAAGCTTGTAACACTTGCCTAATGATTCATAAAGCTTGTGACATTGACCTAATCATTCAGAAGAATCATGTTTTATTAAAAAAGGTACGAATGGGGGCTTCAAAAGGTCTGTGAATGTATTGTCATAGTATGTCACACCAGTTTCTCATCTATTTCAGGTGTGGCGAACCCCAGGTAAAGCAAAGATGGGACTTGTTATCTTATGGGTGTTCACCATTGCTGAGTATACCGCCTTCATTTACACCACCCAACAGGTGTATGGTAAGGAGAGGGACCTTTCTGACTGCCAGTCTCACTATCTCAAATCCCTCCCATTTGTGTTCACTTTGATGGTGACCATGTTGTGGGGTCCAATCTTAATCACCTCAATCATCTATGTTGCTATTTATCACATTGCAAAACAGGCTGGGAAAATAGATATTAAACCTAAGCATAAAAAATCAAAGATTGGTGAAAGAGAAGCGTCAAGATCTGAAAACGATGATAGAATGAATAAAGCTAGAGATGAGGCAAAAGACAAAAAAGCAATTCGTACTATTGCTCTACTTTTGGCTGTCTTTACAGCCAGCTGGTTGCCGATATCTTTTGCCTTTGTGACCAATGCTTACGTAGACCAAGTGAGTGTTTGGTTCCTAATAATCTGTTATTGGTTGGGATATCTGAACTCTACCCTTAACCCGTTTTGCTATGCAATTGGTAACCCAAATTTTCGCCAGACCTTTCTTAGGGTGTTTTGTGGTGTGAAACCGAAGCAGATGGTTTATTCCCCACATGCCTCACATTCCTCTCAGATGACCCTCTCCAAAACAACAGAATCCTCCTTGAGTGAAGCTTAAAGGGTGTTTTTTATTAATCAATATATAAAGCTGGACCTGGGCTTAATTTATAAATGGTGACAATTAATTTTGTATTCAGAGAAACCATAAAATTTACTAAGGCCTAAGTCTAAAACCAGTCCGGGGGACTAAACATTTGAATGGCACAGTAGTGACAGAGCTATGGGAAAAATCTATTTTGATAACAGTAACCATTTTCCCCAATATGTTTTTCCTAAGACCCTTTACACTATTCTATTTTCCCTTTTTTATTTTCTTTTGATTTATTTGTGCCCAAATGACTCCTGGTCATTCCTAAAGAAAATACATTGAAGATTGGTTTATTATTTAGGTTGTCGCGTACATTTATAATTTAATATATACCAATATTGACTTCAAATAAACAAAACAGAAAAATTATCTCATCGATTTGATCGTCTTATATGTTTTCAGAAATAGATGAATTTGTAAGTGCTTTTGGTTCATACGGTAATTGTGAGTGTGAACATTAAAAAACAGTGTAGTTTTGTATTGTAATTATTAAGATTTTGAAGGCAAGTGCCAAAAGAAAATGTTCCTTGGTTAGAAAGGAATATGTTGAATACTGACATTAATTGTAACTTTTGTCGAGGCCTTTAATTTATTTTTGGTATTTGTTATTAATAAAAATAATATGTAGAATTCATAAAAAGTATTAGGGTAAAATATTGGAATTGTACAAGCGAGGTTGCATTATGGCACCCTCACAGTAGCTCTGTTCATTTTAAAAGAAGTGAAGACTTATTCTGTGACTCATGTTTTTATTTATATTCATTTGATTAGACTAATCTTCAACAACGTCAATGGTGCACGACCTAAGAGTAGTATTATAAGGATCTCTAGAGCAATTGCTGATTCACTGATGGAATAAAAGACTTAAAGGATTGATGAAATCAGTGAAATCAATCCAGGTGCGACTAGTAGTCTTGCCAATTCATTTATTCCAATAAAAATATAGTAACTGTTGAGTATCATTAAAGTAGTAATGTAAATGTAAATAGATAAAATACATGTGAGTATGATTACAATAAATGAAAGCTTATATGTACTTGCAGTTTGCTTTTTCTATTCACCGACTTCGTTGTCTCATTATCGGATATACGACCAACAGTTGCCTTAAGTATAATGTTATAATAAAAACACGTCTTGAAGAGGCCAATTTGAAATGTTTCCAATATTTCTTATTGCTACTAAATTTGCATTCAAAACTTGACTCACAATCTCCAAAAATAAAGTAGTATACATTTCTTTTCTTCAGAATTTGAATGACCTCAACAAGGTTTTACGTCTTATAAAAGCCAACTTGCCAATAATGAAAAGTTAATGAAGAGTTATCCTGTGCAATCCGATATGGACAGCCTCTGAGACAATTCTTATATATCCTGTATTTTAATCCAAGATATGGCTGATGTCCCGTTGCCCCTCAGACAACTACCATCTCTATGCCACCATATTAAATAAACAGTGTTGGATAGATTCAAAATCTAAAGACGAACATATATCTATGAAACATCCCATGTGAGAGGGTCCTGTCAAAATTTGAATCACAGTCCTGTCCAGATTTGAATCACTGGCCTACCGAGATTTGAATACTATGCAATAAATGTTGATGTCTTTTAGGCCTGTCTTAGCTGAGAAGAGTAGTGTGCACTACCTTGGAAAATAATTTGAAAAAAAACATGTCATTTAAGTTTAAAACCTATACAGAAATATTTTACAGGCTTATTATAACCAATCTAACCTGATTAAATCATCTCATTAAATTGTATATGCTTTTGATTTATAATATTTGTTCATTATTCACAAAAATCAGTAAAAATGAGAAAAATGTCAAAATTGTTAAGCATGACCTTGACCTTGACCTTTGACCTTGAATATGTTTTGTTTTACCAACATCAACTAGCGCCTTTCAGGTGTGATTGTGTGAGATCTTGTTCATTTCCCATGTTATTTAGCTGTCTTGTGATTCTGTTTTATCTGTATTGTTTATTGAATAGCAAAAATGACTTTTGATTTTGATTTTTCATTTTTTCCTCAGGGTTTAATTTTTTTTTTTAAAGTTCCCGCGAATTTTATTGTTGATGTTGGTAATACAGGTGTTAAATAAAAATAAAAAAGTCCTGTATGCGTTCTTAAACAAATATTAATGTCATCTGGCCAGTGCCATCGACTTTACAGTGTGCACAGCCGGACCACCTCTTTCTGGTCAGGTGGTGGAGGGTACTACCCCTTGTAGCTTATTTTGTTCATTTTAGGCCATAGAAATAAAGTAACTGTCCCAGACGAGTCTGTCAAGCAGCCCAGTGTCAAACTTGATTGTGCAATGTGAACTGTGCTAGGGGTTAAATCAACATAAGGTGTCAGTCCTGTCGGGAAATATTTCTCTGTTATTTCAAGAGCTCATCATCGTTTCGCCATTGTATAGAGTTTGTGCAAAGAGGTGAAAAACCCCTGAAAAATTAACTTTCTTCCTGTTAATCCTCTTGTCTCCATTTGAGTGACATTTCCTTGGCTCGATGTGGGATTCTGTTTGACACTTCTCTCGGCTTTTTAAATTCTTTTTAACTTCTCCAGGAACCTAAATCCTGGATCTGCTATGGAGAGAAGGATGGGATTCAAGTGTGTGACAATGTCTTTTGTTGGCGTGTAATGAATCAGGTTATTACTTACTTGAATTGAGGAATGAAGCAGTACATTACACACTTGAATTGGATGATTACACACTTAAATCATGGTTAATGATTTGGGGTATTAAACCATCTAATATGAGGAAAGCCATTTTTTATATCCACTCCCTCTGTCATGTGCCCTTCTGTGGTATCTACCTTGTGATATACTTATATCCACTCCCTCTGTCATGTGCCCAACCTTTGGATCACCACAGAGGAACTGGTGTCTAACCAACTGTGCCACGGCCTGTGGCCTATGGCTATTGATATGCAACTGCCTGTTAATTCTGCCAACAACAGTAACCACAGAGCAAATACAGTTATGGTAAAATAACTCATTTTATATGATTATCTCCTTCACTTATAAATCAGGCAATTAAGGTCCTTCACCTCATATTAGGCTCCTTCCCTCGATGTGAGGCTATTAATTACCTTCACTCCATGTTAGGCTGTGGAACTCCTTTTCATATAACTCAATGCTATACCACTAAATTCCTTCACTCCATGTTATTTTACTAAACTCTATTACTCCCTGATGGGTGTATATATAACTTGAATATCATAATATGGATGAAGGGCATACAGGATTATATTTATTTCATACAGAAATACATTTAAATGTCAACAATGTAAAACAAGAAATATAGCAAACTAATTGCATCTATGTCACACATATTTACACTACTGATATATTCACAATCACTGGCTGTTTTTGAGATTGTTTTCTTGAAACAATATTCTGGGAATGCCTTTTGCAATAATGCAACCACACCATTCCGAATAGTCCATATGTATACCATTCATCAACAACAAATACATAATTATACACATTGCTCTTTACATGCATTAATGCTTCCCAAAGGAGGGTCAGGAGCTCCCTATCCAGAGCATTACACTCAAACTAAAAATCTTCCACACTGTCCTTATTTTACTTACAGAAAAAAACATACATCGTTTTCATCACCCCATTGAATCCCACCACAAATATGCCCCAACAATAACCTACTACAAACCTGCAGTATTACATCGCACCAGAGATACCATGGGCTAATCGCCACCACCAAACAGATATACTTTGTTATAGTGATCTGTATATACCCAAAGACGTATATATATGGACACTTCTTTCTTCCACTGATGTTTATTTATCAAAAGAATTTAACATTGTCTGGAATTTTTCTTGTAAATCATATGTAACACATTTTTTAAGCAATATACGTCTCATAGATGGGTTGACATACTAAAATGAGGCAAAATACATGTTACATTTCTTGCAAAAATCAGCAACACATTTAGAAGCACTAAACTTATATAAATATCCTCACCCATGTAGTGGCCCACATGCACTACTTCCTCCACATGAAAAATGTTTGAATTATTAATAAAAATATAAGGATCTGAAGGTCTGCTACATTTATAAGTTATGAGTAAACGTTTTTACCATTAAATGTCATATCTAATTCATCAGCTTATTTTTCACATATATTAACAAGTGTCTTCATAGCTCTGACACTTGGTGTGAGCAGTTTACGGTCATCTCCATAGACTAGTGCACCTGAAAAAACTCCTCCCATGATACATTCCACATCACAGTCAACAATCTCATTTAACAAGCCATCCATGTGTACACAACATAAAATCAGAGAAATGACTCCTTCTGTTTAACACGATTTGTTAACACCGTGGGTTATATACATATTTAACATAAGCAACATTTTAACCCGAAGTACTGGAAACACATTTATTAGCAATGTTAGCAATACTGGATACAACTGTTCTATTTAATCTTGCATATATAAATTGAAGCTAAAGAACGCCCTGACACCCATGCTGGGTCCTGTAGAGTTTTTATTGCTGGCACAAATGTGACTCAGGTGTAAAATTTAACTTCCATTGAAATTTTAAATCTTAAAACCATCTTGGTGCTTTAATATGCTAGATTACTTGGTGTGTAAAATAACGCCCATTGTTACAACAGCACATAGCCACCAGGTGGCTCTCAGGAGAAAGGCAGACAAAATATTTCCTTTGTATGATGTGTAGCCAAATGGGCTAATTAAAAGCGGAATGTGATTATGATTAACTCCCGCTTCT
The DNA here is from genome assembly GCA_949316495.1 of Amphiduros pacificus. NCBI lineage: Eukaryota > Metazoa > Annelida > Polychaeta > Phyllodocida > Hesionidae > Amphiduros > Amphiduros pacificus. Next base: position 24,623,547 of record OX439009.1, on the reverse strand, counting down.
GTCAAGAAGGTTATCTGCAAATAAACAATACATATATAGAAAGAAATGTTATGCAAATCTCCATTTACATCATTGGGAAAACCCCAAGTTACAATTTTGAAGAGTTGTGCCAAAACAAAAAGATAAAATGTATTTAATTGTCAAATGAATTTTAAATGATCCAAATTTATCAAGTGTATCTCAAATATAGATCTACCTATATTTCATGTTGCAGAAAAGTGATATTGAAATTTTGGCTTGTAAAAGAATGCATAACTTTCGGTTGTTTGTTTTATAGGGTGTACTTCACTTTCAAAATTATTTCAGTCAATCATGACGAGACTTAATTGTAGCAGATATAGTGCTGCTCCATTGAATTGTCATGTCCTTGACATAATAATCCACTCAGCCACATGTTTACAAGGGCAACTGGTTTATATATGCATGGGCCGCAGCGTGCTGACAACATGCTGACAACATCTCAGAACGTGCTGACAACATCCTCACAACGTATTCACAACATGCTGACAACATCCTAACAATGTACTCACAACGTGCTCACAACATCCTCACAACATGCTGACAACATCCTCACAACATTTCACAGCATGTTGTGAGGATGTTGTGTGCATGTTGTGAGGATGTTGTGAGCACGTCGTGAGTACGTTGTGAGGATGTTGTGAAGATGTTGTCAGCACGTTGTGAGGATGTTGTCAGCACGCTGTGAGGATGTTGTGAGCATGTTGCGAGGATGTTGTGAGCACGTTGTGAGTATCTTATGAGGATGTTGTGAGGATGTTGTGAGCACGTTGTGAGTACGTTGCGAGCATGTTGTGCGCTCATCGTGAGGATGTTGTGAGCATGATGTGAGCACCTTATGAGGATGTTGTGAGCACGTCGTGAGTATGTTGTGAGGAAGTTGTGGGCACGATGTGAGCATATTGTGAGGAAGTTGTGAGTACGCTGTGAGAATGTTTTGAGCACGTTGTGAGGATGTTGTGAGCATATCGTGAGTATGTTGTGAGGATGTTGTGAACGTCCTGAAGTTGTTATGATGTTACATTGATGTTACGTTGTTATGATGTCAGCACGTTGTGAATATGTTGTGAGGATGATGTGAGCACGTTGTGAGGATGTTGTGAGAGCGTTGTGAGTACGTTGTTAGGATGTTGTCAGCACGTTGTGAGTACTTTGTGAGGATGTTGTCAGCATGTTGAGAGGATGTTGTGATCATGTCGTGAGGATGTTGTGAGCATGTTTTCAGTATGATGTGAGGATGTTGTGAGCACGGTGTCAGCACGTTATGAGGATGCTATGAGTATGTTGTGAGGATGTTGTCAGCATGTTGTGAGGATGTTGAGAGTACATTGTGAAGATGTTGTGAGCACGTTGTGAGAATGATGAGAGGATGTTGTCAGCATGTTGTGAAGATGTTGTGAGCACGTTGTGAGCATGTTGTGAGCATGTCGTGAGGATGTTGTGAGCACGTCGTGAGTATGTTGTGAGGATGGTGTGAGGATGTTGTTAGCACGTCTTGAGTACGTTGTGAGGACGGTGTGAAGATGTTGTCAGCACGTTATGAGGATGTTGTGAGAACGTCGTGAGGATGTTGTGTGCATGTTGTGAGGATGTTGAGAGCACGTCGTGAATACGTTTTGAGGATGTTGTGAGGATGTTGTGAGGATGTTGTGTGGATGTTGTGAGCACGTTGTGAGTATGTTGTGAGGATGTTGTCAGTACGTTGTCAGCGCGATGTGAGGATGATGTGAGCACGTTGTCAGCGCGATGTGAGGATGTTGTGAGAACGTTGTGAAGATGTTGTGAGCACGCTGTGAGTACGTTGTGATAATGTTGTCAGCATGTTGTGAGGATGTTGTGTGCATGTTGTTAGTACGTTGTGAGTACGTTGTGAGGACGTTGTGAGGTAGTTGTCAGTACGTTGTGAGGATGTTGTGAGGATGTAGTAAGCACGTAGTGAGTGCGTTGTGAGTACGTTGTGAGGATGTTATCAGCACGTTGTGAGGATGTTGTGAGGATGTTGTCAGTACAATACAGTGTGAGGATGTTGTCTGCACGTTGTCAGCACGATGTGAGGATGTTGTGAGCACGTTGTGAGGATGTTATGAGCACGTTGAGAGGTTGTTGTGTGCATGTTGTTAGTACGTTGTGAGGACGTTGTGAGCACGCAGTGAGCACGCTGTGAGCACGTCGTGAGGATATTGTGAGCACGTCGTGAGTGCATTTTTAGTACGTTGTGAGGACGTTGTGAGGATGTTGTGAGGATGTTGTGAGGATGTTGTGAGCACGTTGTGAGTACATTGTGAGGCAGTTGTCAGTACATTGTGAGGATGTTGTGAGCACGTTGTGAGCATGTTGTGAGGATGTTGTGTGCACGTCGTGAGGATGTTGTGAGCATGTTGTGAGTATGTTGTGAGCACGTCGTGAAGATGTTGTGAGTATGCTGTTAGTATGTTGTGAGGATGTTGTGAGGATGTTTTGAGCACGTTGTGAGGATGTTGTGGGAACGTTGTCAGCACGTTGTGAGGATGTTGTGTGCACGTCGTGAATGCGTTGTGAGGATGTTGTGAGAATGTTGTGAAGATGTGTTGAGCACGTCGTAAGGATGTTGTGAGGATGTTGTGAGCACGTCATGAGGATGTTGTGAGCATTTTGTTAGTACGTTGTGAGAATGTTGTGAGCACGTCGTGAGTACGTCATGAGGATGTTGTGAGCACGTCGTGAGGACGTTGTGTTGATGTTGTCAGCATGTTGTCAGCACGATGTGAGGATGTTGTCGGCACGTTGTCAGCACGATGTGAGGATAATGTTAGTACTTTGTGAGGATGTTGTGAGCATGTCGTGAGGATGTTGTGAGGAGGTTGTGAGCACGTTGTGAGTACGTTGTGAGCACGTTGTAAGGATGTTGTGAGGATGTTGTGAGTATGTTGTGAGCATGTTGTAAGTACGTTGTGAGGATGTTGTGAGGACGTTGTGAGCATGTTGTAAGCAAGTTGTGAGTACGTTGTGAGGTAGTTTTCAGTACGTTGTGAGGACGTTGTTAGGATGTTGTCAACACGTCGTGAGGATGTTGTGTGCATGTTGTTAGTATGCTGTGAGCACGTCGTGAGGATGTTGTAAGCACGTAGTGAGTGCATTGTGAGGATATTGGGAGCAAGTTGTGAGGATGTTGTGAGGACGTTGTGAGGATGTTGTGAGGACGTTGTGAGGTGTTGTGAGGATGTTGTGAGGATGTTGTGAGGATGTTGTCAGCATGTTGTCAGCATGTTGTGAGGATGTTGTGAGGTGGTTGTGAGGATGTTGTGAGGTAGTTGTCAGTACGTTGTTAGTACTTTGTGAGGATGTTGTAAGCACGTAGTGAGTGCGTTGTGAGCATGTTGTCAGCATGTTGTGAGGATGTTGTGAGGTAGTTGTCAGTACGTTGTTAGTACGTTGTGAGGATGTTGTAAGCACGTAGTGAGTGCGTTGTGAGGATGTTGTGAGCAAGTTGTGAGGATGTTGTGAGGATGTTGTGAGGATGTTGTGAGCATGTTGTGAGGATGTTGTGAGGACGTTGTGAGGACATTGTGAATACGTTGTGAGGACGTTGTGAGGATGTTGTGAGCATGTCGTGAGTACGTCGTGAGGATGTTGTGTGCATGTTGTGAGGATGTTGAGAGCACGTCGTGAATACGTTGTGAGGATGTTGTGAGGATGTTGTGAGGATGTTGTGAGCATGTTGTGAGGATGTTGTGAGCACGTTGTGAGTATGTTGTGAGGATGTTGTCAGTACGTTGTCAGCGCGATGTGAGGATGATGTGAGCACGTTGTCAGTACGTTGTCAGCGCGATGTGAGGATGTTGTGAGGATGTTGTCAGTACAATGTGAGTATGTTGGCTGCACGTTGTCAGCACGATGTGAGGATGTGAGTATGTTGTGATGATGTTGTCAGCATGTTGTGAGCACGTCGTGAGGATGTTGTGTGCATGTTGTTAGTACGTTGTGAGTACGTTGTGAGTACGTTGTGAGGACGTTGTGAGGACGTTGTGAGGACGTTGTGAGGTAGTTGTCAGTACGTTGTGAGGATGTTGTGAGGATGTTGTAAGCACGTAGTGAGTGCGTTGTGAGTACGTTGTGAGGATGTTATCAGCACGTTGTGAGGATGTTGTGAGGATGTTGTCAGTACAATGTGAGGATGTTGTCTGCACGTTGTCAGCACGATGTGAGGATGTTGTGAGCACGTTGTGCGGATGTTATGAGCATGTCGAGAGGTTGTTGTGTGCATGTTGTTAGTACGTTGTGAGGACGTTGTGAGCACGTCGTAAGGACGCTGTGATTACGTCGTGAGGATATTGTGAGCACGTCGTGAGTGCATTTTTAGTATGTTGTCAGGACGTTATGAGGATGTTGTGAGCACGTTGTGAGCACGTTGTGAGTACATTGTGAGGCAGTTGTCAGTACGTTGTGAGGATGTTGTGAGGATGTTGTGGGAACGTTGTCAGCACGTTGTGAGGATGTTGTGTGCACGTCGTGAATGCGTTGTGAGGATGTTGTGAGAATGTTGTGAGGATGTTGTGAGCACGTCGTGAGGATGTTGTGAGGATGTTGTGAGCACGTCATGAGGATGTTGTGAGCATTTTGTTAGTACATTGTGAGAATGTTGTGAGCACGTCGTGAGGATGTTGTGAGGAGGTTGTGAGCACGTTGTGAGTACGTTGTGAGCACGTTGTAAGGATGTTGTTAGGATGTTGTGAGTACGTTGTGAGCATGTTGTAAGTACGTTGTGAGCATGTTGTAAGCACGTTGTGAGTAGGTTGTGAGATAGTTATCAGTACGTTGTGAGGACGTTGTTAGGATGTTGTCAACACATCGTGAGGATGTTGTGTGCATGTTGTTAGTATGCTGTGAGCACGTCGTGAGGATGTTGTAAGCACGTAGTGAGTGCATTGTGAGGATATTGGGAGCATGTTGTGAGGATGTTGTGAGGATGTCGTGAGGATGTTGTGAGCATGTTGTTAGTACGCTGTGAGGACGTTGTGAGGATGTTGTGAGGACGTTGTGAGGTGTTGTGTGGATGTTGTGAGGATGTTGTGAGGATGTTGTGAGGATGTTGTCAGCATGTTGTCAGCATGTTGTGAGGATGTTGTGAGGTAGTTGTCAGTACGTTCTTAGTACGTTGTGAGGATGTTGTAAGCACGTAGTGAGTGCGTTGTGAGGATGTTGTGAGCAAGTTGTGAGGATGTTGTGAGGATGTTGTGAGGATGTTGTGAGGATGTTGTGAGCATGTTGTGAGGATGTTGTGAGGACGTTGTGAGGACGTTGTGAATACGTTGTGAGGATGTTGTGAGCATGTCGTGAGTATGTCGTGAGGATGTTGTGTGCATGTTGTGAGGATGTTGAGAGCACGTCGTGAATACGTTTTGAGGATGTTGTGAGGATGTTGTGAGCATGTTGTGAGGATGTTGTGAGCACGTTGTGAGTATGTTGTGAGGATGTTGTCAGTACGTTGTCAGCGCGATGTGAGGATGATGTGAGCACGTTGTCAGTACGTTGTCAGCGCGATGTGAGGATGTTGTGTGCACGTCGTGAATGCGTTGTGAGGATGTTGTGAGAATGTTGTGAAGATGTTGTGAGCACGTCGTGAGGATGTTGTGAGGATGTTGTGAGGATGTTGTGAGCACGTCATGAGGATGTAGTGAGCATTTTGTTAGTACGTTGTGAGAATGTTGTGAGCACGTCGTGAGTACTCACAACGCACTCACTACGTGCTTAGCTGTGATTACGTCGTGAGGATATTGTTAGCACGTCGTGAGTGCATTTTTAGTACGTTGTGAGGATGTTGTGAGGATGTTGTGAGCACGTTGTGAGTATATTGTGAGGCAGTTGTCAGTACGTTGTGAGGATGTTGTGAGGATGTTGTGGGAACGTTGTCAGCACGTTGTGAGGATGTTGTGTGCACGTCGTGAATGCGTTGTGAGGATGTTGTGAGAATGTTGTGAGGATGTTGTGAGCACGTCGTGAGGATGTTGTGAGGATGTTGTGAGCACGTCATGAGGATGTTGTGAGCATTTTGTTAGTACGTTGTGAGAATGTTGTGAGCACGTCGTGAGTACGTCGTGAGGATGTTGTGAGCACGTCGTGAGGACGTTGTGTTGATGTTGTCAGCATGTTGTCAGCACGATGTGAGGATGTTGTCAGCACGTTGTCAGAACGATGTGAGGATGTTGTTAGTACGTTGTGAGGATGTTGTGAGCATGTCGAGAGGATGTTGTGAGGAGGTTGTGAGCACGTTGTGAGTACGTTGTGAGCACGTTGTAAGGATGTTGTTAGGATGTTGTGAGTACGTTGTGAGCATGTTGTAAGTACGTTGTGAGCATGTTGTAAGCACGTTGTGAGTACGTTGTGAGGTAGTTATCAGTACGTTGTGAGGACGTTGTTAGGATGTTGTCAACACGTCGTGAGGATGTTCTGTGCATGTTGTTAGTATGCTGTGAGAAGTCGTGAGGATGTTGTAAGCACGTAGTGAGTGCATTGTGAGGATATTGGGAGCATGTTGTGAGGATGTTGTGAGCACGTCGTGAGGATGTTGTGAGCATGTTGTTAGTACGCTGTGAGGACGTTGTGAGGATGTTGTGAGGATGTTGTGAGGATGTTGTGAGCACGTCATGAGGATGTAGTGAGCATTTTGTTAGTACGTTGTGAGAATGTTGTGAGCACGTCGTGAGTACTCACAACGCACTCACTACGTGCTTAGCTGTGATTACGTCGTGAGGATATTGTTAGCACGTCGTGAGTGCATTTTTAGTACGTTGTGAGGATGTTGTGAGGATGTTGTGAGGATGTTGTGAGGATGTTGTGAGCACGTTGTGAGTATATTGTGAGGCAGTTGTCAGTACGTTGTGAGGATGTTGTGAGGATGTTGTGGGAATGTTGTCAGCACGTTGTGAGGATGTTGTGTGCACGTCGTGAATGCGTTGTGAGGATGTTGTGAGAATGTTGTGAGGATGTTGTGAGCACGTCGTGAGGATGTTGTGAGGATGTTGTGAGCACGTCATGAGGATGTTGTGAGCATTTTGTTAGTACGTTGTGAGAATGTTGTGAGCACGTCGTGAGTACGTCGTGAGGATGTTGTGAGCACGTCGTGAGGACGTTGTGTTGATGTTGTCAGCATGTTGTCAGCACGATGTGAGGATGTTGTCAGCACGTTGTCAGAACGATGTGAGGATGTTGTTAATACGTTGTGAGGATGTTGTGAGCATGTCGAGAGGATGTTGTGAGGAGGTTGTGAGCACGTTGTGAGTACGTTGTGAGCACGTTGTGAGTATGTTGTGAGGATGTTGTCAGTACGTTGTCAGCGCGATGTGAGGATGATGTGAGCACGTTGTCAGTACGTTGTCAGCGCGATGTGAGGATGTTGTGAGGATGTTGTCAGTACAATGTGAGGATGTTGTCTGCACGTTGTCAGCACGATGTGAGGATGTGAGTACGTTGTGATGATGTTGTCAGCATGTTGTGAGCACGTCGTGAGGATGTTGTGTGCATGTTGTTAGTACGTTGTGAGTACGTTGTGAGTACGTTGTGAGGACGTTGTGAGGTAGTTGTCAGTACGTTGTGAGGATGATGTGAGGATGTTGTAAGCACATAGTGAGTGCATTGTGAGTACGTTGTGAGGACGTTGTGAGGATGTTATGAGCACTTTGTGAGGATGTTGTGAGGATGTTGTCAGTACAATGTGAGGATGTTGTCTGCACGTTGTGAGCACGATGTGAGGATGTTGTGAGCACGTTGTGCGGATGTTATGAGCATGTCGAGAGGTTGTTGTGTGCATGTTGTTAGTACGTTGTGAGGACGTTGTGAGCACGTCGTGAGTACGCTGTGATTACGTCGTGAGGATATTGTTAGCACGTCGTGAGTGCATTTTTAGTACGTTGTCAGGACGTTGTGAGGATGTTGTGAGGATGTTGTGAGGATGTTGTGAGCACGTTGTGAGTACATTGTGAGGCAGTTGTCAGTACGTTGTGAGGATGTTGTGAGGATGTTGTGGGAACATTGTCAGCACGTTGTGAGGATGTTGTGTGCACGTCGTGAATGCGTTGTGAGGATGTTGTGAGAATGTTGTGAGGATGTTGTGAGCACGTCGTGAGGATGTTGTGAGGATGTTGTGAGCACGTCATGAGGATGTTGTGAGCATTTTGTTAGTACGTTGTGAGAATGTTGTGAGCACGTCGTGAGTACGTCGTGAGGATGTTGTGAGCACGTCGTGAGGACGTTGTGTTGATGTTGTCAGCATGTTGTCAGTACGATGTGAGGATGTTGTCAGCACGTTGTCAGAACGATGTGAGGATGTTGTTAGTACGTTGTGAGGATGTTGTGAGCATGTCGTGAGGATGTTGTGAGGAGGTTGTGAGCATGTTGTGAGTACGTTGTGAGCACGTTGTAAGGATGTTGTTAGGATGTTGTGAGTACGTTGTGAGCATGTTGTAAGTACGTTGTGAGCATGTTGTAAGCACGTTGTGAGTACGTTGTGAGGTAGTTATCAGTACGTTGTGAGGATGTTGTTAGGATGTTGTCAACACGTCATGAGGATGTTCTGTGCATGTTGTTAGTATGCTGTGAGAAGTCGTGAGGATGTTGTAAGCACGTAGTGAGTGCATTGTGAGGATATTGGGAGCATGTTGTGAGGATGTTGTGAGCACGTCGTGAGGATGTTGTGAGCATGTTGTTAGTACGCTGTGAGGACGTTGTGAGGATGTTGTGAGGACGTTGTGAGGTGTTGTGAGGATGTTGTGAGGATGTTGTGAGGATGTTGTAAGCACGTAGTGAGTGCTTTGTGGGGATGTTGTGAGCAAGTTGTGTGGATGTTGTGAGGATGTTGTGAGCATGTTGTGAGGATGTTGTTAGCATGTTGATAGGATGTTGTGAGGACGTTGTGAGGACGTTGTGAGGACGTTGTGAATACGTTGTGAGGACGTTGTGAGGATGTTGTGAGCATGTCGTGAGTACGTCGTGAGGATGTTGTGTGCATGTTGTGAGGATGTTGAGAGCACGTCGTGAATACGTTTTGAGGATGTTGTGAGGATGTTGTGAGCATGTTGTTAGGATGTTGTGAGCACGTTGTGAGTATGTTGTGAGGATGTTGTCAGTACGTTGTCAGCGCGATGTGAGGATGATGTGAGCACGTTGTCAGTACTTTGTCAGCGCGATGTGAGGATGTTGTGAGGATGTTGTCAGTACAATGTGAGGATGTTGTCTGCACGTTGTCAGCACGATGTGAGGATGTGAGTTCGTTGTGATGATGTTGTCAGCATGTTGTGAGCACGTCGTGAGGATGTTGTGTGCATGTTGTTAGTACGTTGTGAGTACGTTGTGAGTACGTTGTGAGGACGTTGTGAGGTAGTTGTCAGTACGTTGTGAGGATGTTGTGAGGATGTTGTAAGCACGTAGTGAGTGCGTTGTGAGTACGTTGTGAGGACGTTGTGAGGATGTTATGAGCACGTTGTGAGGATGTTGTGAGGATGTTGTCAGTACAATGTGAGGATGTTGTCTGCACGTTGTCAGCACGATGTGAGGATGTTGTGAGCACGTTGTGCGGATGTTATGAGCATGTCGAGAGGTTGTTGTGTGCATGTTGTTAGTACGTTGTGAGGACGTTGTGAGCACGTCGTGAGTACGCTGTGATTACGTCGTGAGGATATTGTTAGCACGTCGTGAGTGCATTTTTAGTACGTTGTCAGGACGTTGTGAGGATGTTGTGAGGATGTTGTGAGGATGTTGTGAGCACGTTGTGAGTACATTCTGAGGCAGTTGTCAGTACGTTGTGAGGATGTTGTGAGGATGTTGTGGGAACGTTGTCAGTACGTTGTGAGGATGTTGTGTGCACGTCGTGAATGCGTTGTGAGGATGTTGTGAGAATGTTGTGAGGATGTTGTGAGCACGTCGTGAGGATGTTGTTAGGATGTTGTGAGCACGTCATGAGGATGTTGTGAGCATTTTGTTAGTACGTTGTGAGAATGTTGTGAGCACGTCGTGAGTACGTCGTGAGGATGTTGTGAGCACGTCGTGAGGACGTTGTGTTGATGTTGTCAGCATGTTGTCAGCACGATGTGAGGATGTTGTCTGCACGTTGTCAGAACGATGTGAGGATGTTGTTAGTACGTTGTGAGGATGTTGTGAGCATGTCGTGAGGATGTTGTGAGGAGGTTGTGAGCACGTTGTGAGTACGTTGTGAGCACGTTGTAAGGATGTTGTTAGGATGTTGTGAGTACGTTGTGAGCATGTTGTAAGTACGTTGTGAGCATGTTGTAAGCACGTTGTGAGTACGTTGTGAGGTAGTTATCAGTACGTTGTGAGGACGTTGTTAGGATGTTGTCAACACGTCGTGAGGATGTTCTGTGCATGTTGTTAGTATGCTGTGAGAAGTCGTGAGGATGTTGTAAGCACGTAGTGAGTGCATTGTGAGGATATTGGGAGCACATCGTGAGGATGTTGTGAGCACGTCGTGAGGATGTTGTGAGCATGTTGTTAGTACGCTGTGAGGACATCCTCAGTACGTTGTTAGTTCGTTGTGAGGATGTTGTAAGCACGTAGTGAGTGCGTTGTGGGGATGTTGTGAGCAAGTTGTGAGGATGTTGTGAGGATGTTGTGAGGATGTTGTGAGGATGTTGTGAGCATGTTGTGAGGATGTTGTGAGGACGTTGTGAGGACGTTGTGAGGACGTTGTGAATACGTTGTGAGGACGTTGTGAGGATGTTGTGAGCATGTCGTGAGTACGTCGTGAGGATGTTGTGTGCATGTTGTGAGGATGTTGAGAGCACGTCGTGAATACGTTTTGGGGATGTTGTGAGGATGTTGTTAGTACGCTGTGAGGACGTTGTGAGGATGTTGTGAGGACGTTGTGAGGTGTTGTGAGGATGTTGTGAGGATGTTGTGAGGATGTTGTGAGGATGTTGTGAGGATGTTGTTAGCATGTTGTCAGCATGTTGTGAGGATGTTGTGAGGTAGTTGTCAGTACGTTGTTAGTTCGTTGTGAGGATGTTGTAAGCACGTAGTGAGTGCGTTGTGGGGATGTTGTGAGCAAGTTGTGAGGATGTTGTGAGGATGTTGTGAGCATGTTGTGAGGATGTTGTGAGCATGTTGTGAGGATGTTGTGAGGACGTTGTGAGGACGTTGTGAATACGTTGTGAGGATGTTGTGAGCATGTCGTGAGTACGTCGTGAGGATGTTGTGTGCATGTTGTGAGGATGTTGAGAGCACGTCGTGAATACGTTTTGAGGATGTTGTGAGGATGTTGTGAGCATGTTGTGAGGATGTTGTGAGCACGTTGTGAGTATGTTGTGAGGATGTTGTCAGTACGTTGTCAGTGCGATGTGAGGATGATGTGAGCACGTTGTCAGTACGTTGTCAGCGCGATGTGAGGATGTTGTGAGGATGTTGTCAGTACAATGTGAGGATGTTGTCTGCACGTTGTCAGCATGATGTGAGGATGTTGTGAGCACGTTGTGCGGATGTTATGAGCATGTCGAGAGGTTGTTGTGTGCATGTTGTTAGTACGTTGTGAGGACGTTGTGAGCACGTCGTGAGTACGCTGTGATTACGTCGTGAGGATATTGTTAGCACGTCGTGAGTGCATTTTTAGTACGTTGTCAGGACGTTGTGAGGATGTTGTGAGGATGTTGTGAGCACGTTGTGAGTACATTGTGAGTACATTGTGAGGCAGTTGTCAGTACGTTGTGAGGATGTTGTGAGGATGTTGTGGGAACGTTGTCAGCACGTTGTGAGGATGTTGTGTGCACGTCGTGAATGCGTTGTGAGGATGTTATGAGAATGTTGTGAGGATGTTGTGAGCACGTCGTGAGGATGTTGTGAGGATGTTGTTAGCACGTCATGAGGATGTTGTGAGCATTTTGTTAGTACGTTGTGAGAATGTTGTGAGCACTTCGTGAGTACGTCGTGAGGATGTTGTGAGCACGTCGTGAGGACGTTGTGTTGATGTTGTCAGCATGTTGTGAGCACGATGTGAGGATGTTGTCAGCACTTTGTCAGAACGATGTGAGGATGTTGTTAGTACGTTGTGAGGATGTTGTGAGCATGTCGTGAGGATGTTGTGAGGAGGTTGTGAGCACGTTGTGAGTACGCTGTGAGCACGTTGTAAGGATGTTGTTAGGATGTTGTGAGTACGTTGTGAGCATGTTGTAAGTACGTTGTGAGCATGTTGTAAGCACGTTGTGAGTACGTTGTGAGGTAGTTATCAGTACGTTGTGAGGACGTTGTTAGGATGTTGTCAACACGTCGTGAGGATGTTCTGTGCATGTTGTTAGTATGCTGTGAGAAGTCGTGAGGATGTTGTAAGCACGTAGTGAGTGCATTGTGAGGATATTGGGAGCATGTTGTGAGGATGTTGTGAGCACGTCGTGAGGATGTTGTGAGCATGTTGTTAGTACGCTGTGAGGACGTTGTGAGGATGTTGTGAGGACGTTGTGAGGTGTTGTGAGGATGTTGTGAGGATGTTGTGAGGATGTTGTAAGCACGTAGTGAGTGCGTTGTGGGGATGTTGTGAGCAAGTTGTGTGGATGTTGTGAGGATGTTGTGAGCATGTTGTGAGGATGTTGTGAGCATGTTGTGATGATGTTGTGAGGACGTTGTGAGGACGTTGTGAATACGTTGTGAGGACGTTGTGAGGATGTTGTGAGCATGTCGTGAGTACGTCGTGAGGATGTTGTGTGCATGTTGTGAGGATGTTGAGAGCACGTCGTGAATACGTTTTGAGGATGTTGTGAGGATGTTGTGAGCATGTTGTGAGGATGTTGTGAGCACGTTGTGAGTATGTTGTGAGGATGTTGTCAGTACGTTGTCAGCGCGATGTGAGGATGATGTGAGCACGTTGTCAGTACGTTGTCAGCGCGATGTGAGGATGTTGTGAGGATGTTGTCAGTACAATGTGAGGATGTTGTCTGCACGTTGTCAGCACGATGTGAGGATGTGAGTACGTTGTGATGATGTTGTCAGCATGTTGTGAGCACGTCGTGAGGATGTTGTGTGCATGTTGTTAGTACGTTGTGAGTACGTTGTGAGGACGTTGTGAGGTAGTTGTCAGTACGTTGTGAGGATGTTGTGAGGATGTTGTAAGCACGTAGTGAGTGCGTTGTGAGTACGTTGTGAGGACGTTGTGAGGATGTTATGAGCACGTTGTGAGGATGTTGTGAGGATGTTGTCAGTACAATGTGAGGATGTTGTCTGCACGTTGTCAGCACGATGTGAGGATGTTGTGAGCACGTTGTGCGGATGTTATGAGCATGTCGAGAGGTTGTTGTGTGCATGTTGTTAGTACGTTGTGAGGACATTGTGAGCACGTCGTGAGTACGCTGTGATTATGTCGTGAGGATATTGTTAGCACGTCGTGAGTGCATTTTTAGTACGTTGTCAGGACGTTGTGAGGATGTTGTGAGGATGTTGTGAGCACGTTGTGAGCACGTTGTGAGTACATTGTGAGGCAGTTGTCAGTACGTTGTGAGGATGTTGTGAGGATGTTGTGGGAACGTTGTCAGCACGTTGTGAGGATGTTGTGTGCACGTCGTGAATGCGTTGTGAGGATGTTGTGAGAATGTTGTAAGGATGTTGTGAGCACGTCGTGAGGATGTTGTGAGGATGTTGTGAGCAAGTCATGAGGATGCTGTGAGCATTTTGTTAGTACGTTGTGAGAATGTTGTGAGCACATCGTGAGTACGTCGTGAGGATGTTGTGAGCACGTCGTGAGGACGTTGTGTTGATGTTGTCAGCATGTTGTCAGCACGATGTGAGGATGTTGTCAGCACGTTGTCAGAACGATGTGAGGATGTTGTTAGTACGTTGTGAGGATGTTGTGAGCATGTCGTGAGGATGTTGTGAGGAGGTTGTGAGCACGTTGTGAGTACGTTGTGAGCACGTTGTAAGGATGTTGTTAGGATGTTGTGAGTACGTTGTGAGCATGTTGTAAGTACGTTGTGAGCATGTTGTAAGCACGTTGTGAGTACGTTGTGAGGTAGTTATCAGTACGTTGTGAGGACGTTGTTAGGATGTTGTCAACACGTCGTGAGGATGTTCTGTGCATGTTGTTAGTATGCTGTGAGAAGTCGTGAGGATGTTGTAAGCACGTAGTGAGTGCATTGTGAGGATATTGGGAGCATGTTGTGAGGATGTTGTGAGCACGTCGTGAGGATGTTGTGAGCATGTTGTTAGTACGCTGTGAGGACGTTGTGAGGATGTTGTGAGGACGTTGTGAGGTGTTGTGAGGATGTTGTGAGGATGTTGTGAGGATGTTGTAAGCACGTAGTGAGTGCGTTGTGGGGATGTTGTGAGCAAGTTGTGTGGATGTTGTGAGGATGTTGTGAGCATGTTGTGAGGATGTTGTGAGCATGTTGTGATGATGTTGTGAGGACGTTGTGAGGACGTTGTGAATACGTTGTGAGGACGTTGTGAGGATGTTGTGAGCATGTCGTGAGTACGTCGTGAGGATGTTGTGTGCATGTTGTGAGGATGTTGAGAGCACGTCGTGAATACGTTTTGAGGATGTTGTGAGGATGTTGTGAGCATGTTGTGAGGATGTTGTGAGCACGTTGTGAGTATGTTGTGAGGATGTTGTCAGTACGTTGTCAGCGCGATGTGAGGATGATGTGAGCACGTTGTCAGTACGTTGTCAGCGCGATGTGAGGATGTTGTGAGGATGTTGTCAGTACAATGTGAGGATGTTGTCTGCACGTTGTCAGCACGATGTGAGGATGTGAGTACGTTGTGATGATGTTGTCAGCATGTTGTGAGCACGTCGTGAGGATGTTGTGTGCATGTTGTTAGTACGTTGTGAGTACGTTGTGAGGACGTTGTGAGGTAGTTGTCAGTACGTTGTGAGGATGTTGTGAGGATGTTGTAAGCACGTAGTGAGTGCGTTGTGAGTACGTTGTGAGGACGTTGTGAGGATGTTATGAGCACGTTGTGAGGATGTTGTGAGGATGTTGTCAGTACAATGTGAGGATGTTGTCTGCACGTTGTCAGCACGATGTGAGGATGTTGTGAGCACGTTGTGCGGATGTTATGAGCATGTCGAGAGGTTGTTGTGTGCATGTTGTTAGTACGTTGTGAGGACATTGTGAGCACGTCGTGAGTACGCTGTGATTATGTCGTGAGGATATTGTTAGCACGTCGTGAGTGCATTTTTAGTACGTTGTCAGGACGTTGTGAGGATGTTGTGAGGATGTTGTGAGCACGTTGTGAGCACGTTGTGAGTACATTGTGAGGCAGTTGTCAGTACGTTGTGAGGATGTTGTGAGGATGTTGTGGGAACGTTGTCAGCACGTTGTGAGGATGTTGTGTGCACGTCGTGAATGCGTTGTGAGGATGTTGTGAGAATGTTGTAAGGATGTTGTGAGCACGTCGTGAGGATGTTGTGAGGATGTTGTGAGCAAGTCATGAGGATGTTGTGAGCATTTTGTTAGTACGTTGTGAGAATGTTGTGAGCACATCGTGAGTACGTCGTGAGGATGTTGTGAGCACGTCGTGAGGACGTTGTGTTGATGTTGTCAGCATGTTGTCAGCACGATGTGAGGATGTTGTCAGCACGTTGTCAGAACGATGTGAGGATGTTGTTAGTACGTTGTGAGGATGTTGTGAGCATGTCGTGAGGATGTTGTGAGGAGGTTGTGAGCACGTTGTGAGTACGTTGTGAGCACGTTGTAAGGATGTTGTTAGGATGTTGTGAGTACGTTGTGAGCATGTTGTAAGTACGTTGTGAGCATGTTGTAAGCACGTTGTGAGTACGTTGTGAGGTAGTTATCAGTACGTTGTGAGGACGTTGTTAGGATGTTGTCAACACGTCGTGAGGATGTTCTGTGCATGTTGTTAGTATGCTGTGAGAAGTCGTGAGGATGTTGTAAGCACGTAGTGAGTGCATTGTGAGGATATTGGGAGCATGTTGTGAGGATGTTGTGAGCACGTCGTGAGGATGTTGTGAGCATGTTGTTAGTACGCTGTGAGGACGTTGTGAGGATGTTGTGAGGACGTTGTGAGGTGTTGTGAGGATGTTGTGAGGATGTTGTGAGGATGTTGTAAGCACGTAGTGAGTGCGTTGTGGGGATGTTGTGAGCAAGTTGTGTGGATGTTGTGAGGATGTTGTGAGCATGTTGTGAGGATGTTGTGAGGATGTTGTGATGATGTTGTGAGGACGTTGTGAGGACGTTGTGAATACGTTGTGAGGACGTTGTGAGGATGTTGTGAGCATGTCGTGAGTACATCGTGAGGATGTTGTGTGCATGTTGTGAGGATGTTGAGAGCACGTCGTGAATACGTTTTGAGGATGTTGTGAGGATGTTGTGAGCATGTTGTGAGGATGTTGTGAGCACGTTGTGAGTATGTTGTGAGGATGTTGTCAGTACGTTGTCAGCGCGATGTGAGGATGATGTGAGCACGTTGTCAGTACGTTGTCAGCGCGATGTGAGGATGTTGTGAGGATGTTGTCAGTACAATGTGAGGATGTTGTCTGCACGTTGTCAGCACGATGTGAGGATGTGAGTACGTTGTGATGATGTTGTCAGCATGTTGTGAGCACGTCGTGAGGATGTTGTGTGCATGTTGTTAGTACGTTGTGAGTACGTTGTGAGGACGTTGTGAGGACGTTGTGAGGTAGTTGTCAGTACGTTGTGAGGATGTTGTGAGGATGTTGTAAGCACGTAGTGAGTGCGTTGTGAGTACGTTGTGAGGACGTTGTGAGGATGTTATGAGCACGTTGTGAGGATGTTGTGAGGATGTTGTCAGTACAATGTGAGGATGTTGTCTGCACGTTGTCAGCACGATGTGAGGATGTTGTAAGCACGTTGTGCGGATGTTATGAGCATGTCGAGAGGTTGTTGTGTGCATGTTGTTAGTACGTTGTGAGGACGTTGTGAGCACGTCGTGAGTACGCTGTGATTACGTTGTGAGGATATTGTTAGCACGTCGTGAGTGCATTTTTAGTACGTTGTCAGGACGTTGTGAGGATGTTGTGAGGATGTTGTGAGGATGTTGTGAGCACGTTGTGAGTACATTGTGAGGCAGTTGTCAGTACGTTGTGAGGATGTTGTGAGGATGTTGTGGGAACGTTGTCAGCACGTTGTGAGGATGTTGTGTGCACGTCGTGAATGCGTTGTGAGGATGTTGTGAGAATGTTGTGAGGATGTTGTGAGCACGTCGTGAGGATGTTGTGAGGATGTTGTGAGCACGTCATGAGGATGTTGTGAGCATTTTGTTAGTACGTTGTGAGAATGTTGTGAGCACGTCGTGAGTACGTCGTGAGGATGTTGTGAGCACGTCGTGAGGACGTTGTGTTGATGTTGTCAGCATGTTGTCAGCACGATGTGAGGATGTTGTCAGCACGTTGTCAGAACGATGTGAGGATGTTGTTAGTACGTTGTGAGGATGTTGTGAGCATGTCGTGAGGATATTGTGAGGAGGTTGTGAGCACGTTGTGAGTACGTTGTGAGCACGTTGTAAGGATGTTGTTAGGATGTTGTGAGTACGTTGTGAGCATGTTGTAAGTACGTTGTGAGCATGTTGTAAGCACGTTGTGAGTACGTTGTGAGATAGTTATCAGTACGTTGTGAGGACGTTGTTAGGATGTTGTCAACACGTCGTGAGGATGTTCTGTGCATGTTGTTAGTATGCTGTGAGAAGTCGTGAGGATGTTGTAAGCACGTAGTGAGTGCATTGTGAGGATATTGGGAGCATGTTGTGAGGATGTTGTGAGCACGTCGTGAGGATGTTGTGAGCATGTTGTTAGTACGCTGTGAGGACATCCTCAGTACGTTGTTAGTTCGTTGTGAGGATGTTGTAAGCACGTAGTGAGTGCGTTGTGGGGATGTTGTGAGCAAGTTGTGAGGATGTTGTGAGGATGTTGTGAGGATGTTGTGAGGATGTTGTGAGCATGTTGTGAGGATGTTGTGAGGACGTTGTGAGGACGTTGTGAATACGTTGTGAGGACGTTGTGAGGATGTTGTGAGCATGTCGTGAGTACGTCGTGAGGATGTTGTGTGCATGTTGTGAGGATGTTGAGAGCACGTCGTGAATACGTTTTGAGGATGTTGTGAGGATGTTGTGAGGATGTTGTGAGGATGTTGTGAGGATGTTGTGAGCACGTTGTGAGTATGTTGTGAGGATGTTGTCAGTACCTTGTCAGCGCGATGTGAGGATGATGTGAGCACGTTGTCAGTACGTTGTCAGCGCTATGTGAGGATGTTGTGAGGATGTTGTCAGTACAATGTGAGGATGTTGTCTGCACATTGTCAGCACGATGTGAGGATGTGAGTACGTTGTGATGATGTTGTCAGCATGTTGTGAGCACGTCGTGAGGATGTTGTGTGCATGTTGTTAGTACGTTGTGAGTACGTTGTGAGTACATTGTGAGGACGTTATGAGGTAGTTGTCAGTACGTTGTGAGGATGTTGTAAGCACGTAGTGAGTGCGTTGTGAGTACGTTGTGAGGACGTTGTGAGGATGTTATGGGCACGTTGTGAGGATGTTGTGAGGATGTTGTCAGTACAATGTGAGGATGTTGTCTGCAAGTTGTCAGCACGATGTGAGGATGTTGTGAGCACGTTGTGCGGATGTTATGAGCATGTCGAGAGGTTGTTGTGTGCATGTTGTTAGTACGTTGTGAGGACATTGTGAGCATGTCGTGAGTACGCTGTGATTATGTCGTGAGGATGTTGTTAGCACGTCGTGAGTGCATTTTTAGTACGTTGTCAGGACGTTGTGAGGATGTTGTGAGCACGTTGTGAGGATGTTGTGAGCACGTTGTGAGTACATTGTGAGGCAGTTGTCAGTACGTTGTGAGGATGTTGTGAGGATGTTGTGGGAACGTTGTCAGCACGTTGTGAGGATGTTGTGTGCACGTCGTGAATGCGTTGTGAGGATGTTGTGAGAATGTTGTAAGGATGTTGTGAGCACGTCGTGAGGATGTTGTGAGGATGTTGTGAGCACGTCATGAGGATGTTGTGAGCATTTTGTTAGTACGTTGTGAGAATGTTGTGAGCACATCGTGAGTACGTCGTGAGGATGTTGTGAGCACGTCGTGAGGACGTTGTGTTGATGTTGTCAGCATGTTGTCAGCACGATGTGAGGATGTTGTCAGCACGTTGTCAGAACGATGTGAGGATGTTGTTAGTACGTTGTGAGGATGTTGTGAGCATGTCGTGAGGATGTTGTGAGGAGGTTGTGAGCACGTTGTGAGTACGTTGTGAGCACGTTGTAAGGATGTTGTTAGGATGTTGTGAGTACGTTGTGAGCATGTTGTAAGTACGTTGTGAGCATGTTGTAAGCACGTTGTGAGTACGTTGTGAGGTAGTTATCAGTACGTTGTGAGGACGTTGTTAGGATGTTGTCAACACGTCGTGAGGATGTTCTGTGCATGTTGTTAGTATGCTGTGAGAAGTCGTGAGGATGTTGTAAGCACGTAGTGAGTGCATTGTGAGGATATTGGGAGCATGTTGTGAGGATGTTGTGAGCACGTCGTGAGGATGTTGTGAGCATGTTGTTAGTACGCTGTGAGGACGTTGTGAGGATGTTGTGAGGACGTTGTGAGGTGTTGTGAGGATGTTGTGAGGATGTTGTGAGGATGTTGTAAGCACGTAGTGAGTGCGTTGTGGGGATGTTGTGAGCAAGTTGTGTGGATGTTGTGAGGATGTTGTGAGCATGTTGTGAGGATGTTGTGAGCATGTTGTGATGATGTTGTGAGGACGTTGTGAGGACGTTGTGAATACGTTGTGAGGACGTTGTGAGGATGTTGTGAGCATGTCGTGAGTACGTCGTGAGGATGTTGTGTGCATGTTGTGAGGATGTTGAGAGCACGTCGTGAATACGTTTTGAGGATGTTGTGAGGATGTTGTGAGCATGTTGTGAGGATGTTGTGAGCACGTTGTGAGTATGTTGTGAGGATGTTGTCAGTACGTTGTCAGCGCGATGTGAGGATGATGTGAGCACGTTGTCAGTACGTTGTCAGCGCGATGTGAGGATGTTGTGAGGATGTTGTCAGTACAATGTGAGGATGTTGTCTGCACGTTGTCAGCACGATGTGAGGATGTGAGTACGTTGTGATGATGTTGTCAGCATGTTGTGAGCACGTCGTGAGGATGTTGTGTGCATGTTGTTAGTACGTTGTGAGTACGTTGTGAGGACGTTGTGAGGTAGTTGTCAGTACGTTGTGAGGATGTTGTGAGGATGTTGTAAGCACGTAGTAAGTGCGTTGTGAGTACGTTGTGAGGACGTTGTGAGGATGTTATGAGCACGTTGTGAGGATGTTGTGAGGATGTTGTCAGTACAATGTGAGGATGTTGTCTGCACGTTGTCAGCACGATGTGAGGATGTTGTGAGCACGTTGTGCGGATGTTATGAGCATGTCGAGAAGTTGTTGTGTGCATGTTGTTAGTACGTTGTGAGGACGTTGTGAGCACGTCGTGAGTACGCTGTGATTACGTCGTGAGGATATTGTTAGCACTTCGTGAGTGCATTTTTAGTACGTTGTCAGGACGTTGTGAGGATGTTGTGAGGATATTGTGAGCACGTTGTGAGCACGTTGTGAGTGCATTGTGAGGCAGTTGTCAGTACGTTGTGAGGATGTTGTGAGGATGTTGTGGGAACGTTGTCAGCACGTTGTGAGGATGTTGTGTGCACGTCGTGAATGCGTTGTGAGGATGTTGTGAGAATGTTGTGAGGATGTTGTGAGCACGTCGTGAGGATGTTGTGAGGATGTTGTGAGCACGTCATGAGGATGTTGTGAGCATTTTGTTAGTACGTTGTGAGAATGTTGTGAGCACGTCGTGAGTACGTCGTGAGGATGTTGTGAGCACGTCGTGAGGACGTTGTGTTGATGTTGTCAGCATGTTGTCAGCACGATGTGAGGATGTTGTCAGCACGTTGTCAGAACGATGTGAGGATATTGTTAGTACGTTGTGAGGATGTTGTGAGCATGTCGTGAGGATGTTGTGAGGAGGTTGTGAGCACGTTGTTAGTACGTTGTGAGCACGTTGTAAGGATGTTGTTAGGATGTTGTGAGTACGTTGTGAGCATGTTGTAAGTACGTTGTGAGCATGTTGTAAGCACGTTGTGAGTACGTTGTGAGGTAGTTATCAGTACGTTGTGAGGACGTTGTTAGGATGTTGTCAACACGTCGTGAGGATGTTCTGTGCATGTTGTTAGTATGCTGTGAGAAGTCGTGAGGATGTTGTAAGCACGTAGTGAGTGCATTGTGAGGATATTGGGAGCATGTTGTGAGGATGTTGTGAGCACGTCGTGAGGATGTTGTGAGCATGTTGTTAGTACGCTGTGAGGACATCCTCAGTACGTTGTTAGTTCGTTGTGAGGATGTTGTAAGCACGTAGTGAGTGCGTTGTGGGGATGTTGTGAGCAAGTTGTGAGGATGTTGTGAGGATGTTGTGAGGATGTTGTGAGGATGTTGTGAGGATGTTGTGAGCATGTTGTGAGGATGTTGTGAGGACGTTGTGAGGACGTTGTGAATACGTTGTGAGGACGTTGTGAGGATGTTGTGAGCATGTCGTGAGTACGTCGTGAGGATGTTGTGTGCATGTTGTGAGGATGTTGAGAGCACGTCGTGAATACGTTTTGAGGATGTTGTGAGGATGTTGTGAGGATGTTGTGAGGATGTTGTGAGCACGTTGTGAGTATGTTGTGAGGATGTTGTCAGTACCTTGTCAGCGCGATGTGAGGATGATGTGAGCACGTTGTCAGTACGTTGTCAGCGCTATGTGAGGATGTTGTGAGGATGTTGTCAGTACAATGTGAGGATGTTGTCTGCACATTGTCAGCACGATGTGAGGATGTGAGTACGTTGTGATGATGTTGTCAGCATGTTGTGAGCACGTCGTGAGGATGTTGTGTGCATGTTGTTAGTACGTTGTGAGTACGTTGTGAGTACATTGTGAGGACGTTATGAGGTAGTTGTCAGTACGTTGTGAGGATGTTGTAAGCACGTAGTGAGTGCGTTGTGAGTACGTTGTGAGGACGTTGTGAGGATGTTATGAGCACGTTGTGAGGATGTTGTGAGGATGTTGTCAGTACAATGTGAGGATGTTGTCTGCAAGTTGTCAGCACGATGTGAGGATGTTGTGAGCACGTTGTGCGGATGTTATGAGCATGTCGAGAGGTTGTTGTGTGCATGTTGTTAGTACGTTGTGAGGACATTGTGAGCACGTCGTGAGTACGCTGTGATTATGTCGTGAGGATGTTGTTAGCACGTCGTGAGTGCATTTTTAGTACGTTGTCAGGACGTTGTGAGGATGTTGTGAGCACGTTGTGAGGATGTTGTGAGCACGTTGTGAGTACATTGTGAGGCAGTTGTCAGTACGTTGTGAGGATGTTGTGAGGATGTTGTGGGAACGTTGTCAGCACGTTGTGAGGATGTTGTGTGCACGTCGTGAATGCGTTGTGAGGATGTTGTGAGAATGTTGTAAGGATGTTGTGAGCACGTCGTGAGGATGTTGTGAGGATGTTGTGAGCACGTCATGAGGATGTTGTGAGCATTTTGTTAGTACGTTGTGAGAATGTTGTGAGCACATCGTGAGTACGTCGTGAGGATGTTGTGAGCACGTCGTGAGGACGTTGTGTTGATGTTGTCAGCATGTTGTCAGCACGATGTGAGGATGTTGTCAGCACGTTGTCAGAACGATGTGAGGATGTTGTTAGTACGTTGTGAGGATGTTGTGAGCATGTCGTGAGGATGTTGTGATGAGGTTGTGAGCACGTTGTGAGTACGTTGTGAGCACGTTGTAAGGATGTTGTTAGGATGTTGTGAGTACGTTGTGAGCATGTTGTAAGTACGTTGTGAGCATGTTGTAAGCACGTTGTGAGTACGTTGTGAGGTAGTTATCAGTACGTTGTGAGGACGTTGTTAGGATGTTGTCAACACGTCGTGAGGATGTTCTGTGCATGTTGTTAGTATGCTGTGAGAAGTCGTGAGGATGTTGTAAGCACGTAGTGAGTGCATTGTGAGGATATTGGGAGCATGTTGTGAGGATGTTGTGAGCACGTCGTGAGGATGTTGTGAGCATGTTGTTAGTACGCTGTGAGGACGTTGTGAGGATGTTGTGAGGACGTTGTGAGGTGTTGTGAGGATGTTGTGAGGATGTTGTGAGGATGTTGTAAGCACGTAGTGAGTGCGTTGTGGGGATGTTGTGAGCAAGTTGTGTGGATGTTGTGAGGATGTTGTGAGCATGTTGTGAGGATGTTGTGAGCATGTTGTGATGATGTTGTGAGGACGTTGTGAGGACGTTGTGAATACGTTGTGAGGACGTTGTGAGGATGTTGTGAGCATGTCGTGAGTACGTCGTGAGGATGTTGTGTGCATGTTGTGAGGATGTTGAGAGCACGTCGTGAATACGTTTTGAGGATGTTGTGAGGATGTTGTGAGCATGTTGTGAGGATGTTGTGAGCACGTTGTGAGTATGTTGTGAGGATGTTGTCAGTACGTTGTCAGCGCGATGTGAGGATGATGTGAGCACGTTGTCAGTACGTTGTCAGCGCGATGTGAGGATGTTGTGAGGATGTTGTCAGTACAATGTGAGGATGTTGTCTGCACGTTGTCAGCACGATGTGAGGATGTGAGTACGTTGTGATGATGTTGTCAGCATGTTGTGAGCACGTCGTGAGGATGTTGTGTGCATGTTGTTAGTACGTTGTGAGTACGTTGTGAGGACGTTGTGAGGTAGTTGTCAGTACGTTGTGAGGATGTTGTGAGGATGTTGTAAGCACGTAGTAAGTGCGTTGTGAGTACGTTGTGAGGACGTTGTGAGGATGTTATGAGCACGTTGTGAGGATGTTGTGAGGATGTTGTCAGTACAATGTGAGGATGTTGTCTGCACGTTGTCAGCACGATGTGAGGATGTTGTGAGCACGTTGTGCGGATGTTATGAGCATGTCGAGAAGTTGTTGTGTGCATGTTGTTAGTACGTTGTGAGGACGTTGTGAGCACGTCGTGAGTACGCTGTGATTACGTCGTGAGGATATTGTTAGCACTTCGTGAGTGCATTTTTAGTACGTTGTCAGGACGTTGTGAGGATGTTGTGAGGATATTGTGAGCACGTTGTGAGCACGTTGTGAGTACATTGTGAGGCAGTTGTCAGTACGTTGTGAGGATGTTGTGAGGATGTTGTGGGAACGTTGTCAGCACGTTGTGAGGATGTTGTGTGCACGTCGTGAATGCGTTGTGAGGATGTTGTGAGAATGTTGTGAGGATGTTGTGAGCACGTCGTGAGGATGTTGTGAGGATGTTGTGAGCACGTCATGAGGATGTTGTGAGCATTTTGTTAGTACGTTGTGAGAATGTTGTGAGCACGTCGTGAGTACGTCGTGAGGATGTTGTGAGCACGTCGTGAGGACGTTGTGTTGATGTTGTCAGCATGTTGTCAGCACGATGTGAGGATGTTGTCAGCACGTTGTCAGAACGATGTGAGGATATTGTTAGTACGTTGTGAGGATGTTGTGAGCATGTCGTGAGGATGTTGTGAGGAGGTTGTGAGCACGTTGTTAGTACGTTGTGAGCACGTTGTAAGGATGTTGTTAGGATGTTGTGAGTACGTTGTGAGCATGTTGTAAGTACGTTGTGAGCATGTTGTAAGCACGTTGTGAGTACGTTGTGAGGTAGTTATCAGTACGTTGTGAGGACGTTGTTAGGATGTTGTCAACACGTCGTGAGGATGTTCTGTGCATGTTGTTAGTATGCTGTGAGAAGTCGTGAGGATGTTGTAAGCACGTAGTGAGTGCATTGTGAGGATATTGGGAGCATGTTGTGAGGATGTTGTGAGCACGTCGTGAGGATGTTGTGAGCATGTTATTAGTACGCTGTGAGGACGTTGTGAGGATGTTTTGAGGACGTTGTGAGGTGTTGTGAGGATGTTGTGAGGATGTTGTGAGGACGTTGTAAGCACGTAGTGAGTGCGTTGTGGGGATGTTGTGAGCAAGTTGTGTGGATGTTGTGAGGATGTTGTGAGCATGTTGTGATGATGTTGTGAGCATGTTGTGAGGATGTTGTGAGGACGTTGTGAGGACGTTGTGAATACGTTGTGAGGACGTTGTGAGGATGTTGTGAGCATGTAGTGAGTACGTCGTGAGGATGTTGTGTGCATGTTGTGAGGATGTTGAGAGCACGTCGTGAATACGTTTTGAGGATGTTGTGAGCATGTTGTGAGGATGTTGTGAGCACGTTGTGAGTATGTTGTGAGGATGTTGTCAGTACGTTGTCAGCGCGATGTGAGGATGATGTGAGCACGTTGTCAGTACGTTGTGAGGATGTTGTGAGGATGTTGTCAGTACAATGTGAGGATGTTGTCTGCACGTTGTCAGCACGATGTGAGGATGTGAGTACGTTGTGATGATGTTGTCAGCATGTTGTGAGCACGTCGTGAGGATGTTGTTTGTACGTTGTGAGTACGTTGTGAGTACGTTGTGAGGACGTTGTGAGGTAGTTGTCAGTACGTTGTGAGGATGTTGTGAGGATGTTGTAAGCACGTAGTGAGTGCGTTGTGAGTACGTTGTGAGGACGTTGTGAGGATGTTATGAGCACGTTGTGAGGATGTTGTGAGGATGTTGTCAGTACAATGTGAGGATGTTGTCTGCACGTTGTTAGCACGATGTGAGGATGTTGTGAGCACGTTGTGCGGATGTTATGAGCATGTCGAGAGGTTGTTGTGTGCATGTTGTTAGTACGTTGTGAGGACGTTGTGAGCACGTCGTGAGTACGCTGTGATTACGTCGTGAGGATATTGTTAGCACGTCGTGAGTGCATTTTTAGTACGTTGTCAGGACGTTGTGAGGATGTTGTGAGGATGTTGTGAGGATGTTGTGAGCACGTTGTGAGTACATTGTGAGGCAGTTGTCAGTACGTTGTGAGGATGTTGTGAGGATGTTGTGAAGATGTTGTGAGCATGTTGTGAGTACGTTGTGAGGTAGTTGTCAGTACGTTGTGAGGATGTTGTGAGCAAGTCGTGGGGATGTTGTGAGGATGTTGTTAGTTCGTTGTGAGGATGTTGTGAGCACGTCGTGAGGATGTTGTGAGCACGTTGTGAGCACGTCGTGAGGATGTTGTAAGCACGTAGTGAGTGTGTTGTGAGGATATTGGGAGCATGTTGTGAGAATGTTGTGAGCACGTCGTGAAGATGTTGTGAGCATGTTGTTAGTACGTTGTGAGGATGTTGTGAGGATGTTGTGAGTACGTCGTGAGTACGTTGTGAGTACGTCGTGAGGATGTTATGAGCACGTTGTGAGCACGTTGTAAGGATGTTGCGATGATGTTGCATTTGTGAAGATGTTGTGAGGATATTGTGAGGATGTTGTGAGCATGAAGTGAGGATGTTGTGTGGATGTTGTGTGAATGGTTTGAGGACATTGTGAGGACGTTGTGAGGATGTTGTGAGGACGTTGTGAGGATGTTGTGAGGATGTTGTGAGTATGTTGTGAGGTAGTTGTCAGTACGTTGTGAGGACGTTATGAGGATGTTGTAAGCACGTAGTGAGTGCGTTGTGAAGATGTTGTGAGCACGTTGTAAGGATGTTGTGTGGATGTTGTCAGTAATATGTTTCTTAAACTTAATGTAAGGAATAAGCATATTTATTCGGTGTTTATCCAATGTTGCTTTGGCAGCTTGGCCAGCAGCCTCATTTCCAAGGATTCCAATCTGACTGGGAATCCTATAAAAATGAATTTCTTTATTTTCATCAGTAAAGAGTTTATGATACAGTTCAAGGATTTTGTAAATAAAAGGATTTCTCCAATCTTTTGCTTTCAATGCTTATAAAAAAGACAAACAATCACAAAATATTAAAAATGTTCGATGTAGAGAAGTCTCCACAAGATCTAAAGCAAGGTATAAAGTGTAGGATACAGATTACCCATCCATAGACTCTTATATACAAGTATAGACAATCATGATATTTGGCAAGAGATCACAGAGGTTAAAGAGTGCAAACGTGAAGGCCAACAAGTGCAAGCTAGTGAGATGCATTACTCACCCGGCAGGAAGATGACGTGATGCTCAGTAAAGAGTTTATGATACCGTTCAAGGATTTTGTAAATAAAAGGATTTCTCCAATCTTTAGCTTTCAATGCTTATAAACAAGACAATCAATCGCAAAATATTAAAAATGATCGATGTAGAGAAGTCTCCACAAGATCTAAAGCAAGGTATAAAGTGTAGGATACAGGGGTTTTATTCTACAGTTTTTAATCTAACCATCAGTAGATAACCCTGAGGCTTTTTAACCACTATTTTATTGGATACGGCAAAGTCCGTTTGGACCGCTGCTAATCAGAGAGTAAGTAATTGTATTATTTTTTCTTTGTGAGTCACTGATATATTTCCTCGGAAATATAAGGTAACACTCAACTCAATTTTTATAGTGTCTGATATTAAGTGTGTCACGAAGTCACTGATATATTTCTAAAAGAAATATAAGGTAACACTTCAAATATATTGTGGAAACATTTCTCAAAAGAAATAATAGGTAACATTTCTGATATATTGGAGTCACTGAGATATTTCTAAAAGAAATATAAGGTAACACTCCTAAAATTGTGTCTAATTTTCTGAGATATCTAATTATTGATACAAAGGAAACTCTAATCAAACGCAACAAACAAAGCTCATAAATTAAGAGTAACTGATATATTTCAAAAAAAAATATAAGGAAATACTCGCTGGTTGAAAAGATCTAAAAGAAATTGAAATATACACTATTATATTTCTGTACTGGTGAATATTTTTTACACGTTATATATATATAGATATATATATATATATTATCTTTATTGGTGGCTATATCTTAAAAGTAACCCTGATTTGAACCATAAATTCGGGTGCTGCTAAAAATAACCTGCTAAATAATTATACTGGTCAAAACAAAATTAGCAAGTCTGTGTACCTGATTAATCCTGTATAAACTTTAGCGGCTTATCCAAAGGTGTTATAAGTGTCACAGATACATATCAACTCAGTGCAACTTAATTAATAACATACAATGCCTAAAAATAGATTACAATATACTTTCAGATATCATGGCAATGGCTGACCCAGAGATGGAAGTAATGATTAACGATGATCCGGATGTAACTTTTCGTGATGATGAAAACCCTAGGAAGGATGAGGATCCACCCAAAAGGGACGATGATCCACCAAAAAAAGGGGCTGTCACGAGAGGAAAAAAGGACACTCCCATGGCAAAACTAAAATTGGAAAATGAGGACTTGAAAATCAAAAACAGAGAAGCTAATAAACTATTGGAAAAATGTAAGAGTGATTTAGTAGATGCAAAAACAAAAATTGTAGAATTACAAAATGATATTGAGATTAAAGATGTAAACTTAGCAATTGCTCATGAGAAACTAGAAGATGAAGAAAAAGCCAATAAGGCTCTCTGTGAGGCGAGCAAATTTGCTCAGTCACCTATTACTGTGAGGAAACCTAAAATACTAATGTTAGCTGACCTGAAAAATGGTGAGAAAATTGTACAATTGGCAGATAACACAAACTACAATTGGCTGCCAGCCAAACCTAACATGTCATTATTTTTTCTAAAAGATAGTATAACTGAGTCAAAGACCCTTGAAGGTCTAAGAGGCTTTCACGCCATTATTATTATGTTGGGATGTGAAGATCTGGATACAGATCGATCTGTAACTGAGGTTTTTGATTGTTTGAGGGGCATTGTGCTGAAACTAGTAGAACTGACACATGCTATGATTTATGTTTGCACAACCCCACCTGGTGGTGACCACAGAGGTAAGCAACCCCTATTCAACAATAAGATTAGGGGGGTTACTGGCACACGTGTGCAAGTCA
The DNA here is from genome assembly GCA_949316495.1 of Amphiduros pacificus. Lineage (NCBI taxonomy): Eukaryota > Metazoa > Annelida > Polychaeta > Phyllodocida > Hesionidae > Amphiduros > Amphiduros pacificus. Next base: position 24,594,731 of record OX439009.1, on the reverse strand, counting down.
TTGATCTAAAGGTGGCCTTTAAGAGGTGTCTCAGGTCTGACACACTAGTGGACGACTCGCATATTTTCACTGACAAAGGTGCTCAGAAATTTCTGATTCATGTGGCACCACTGATACAAATAGACAAAAGTGTAAAATTGGATGATTTTCCGGCTAAGGTTGATTCTGAAAATGCCCGCAGCAGTGAGGCCTGTAAGATTGTGGGTGACCTGGTCATTGCATTAGACAAGTCGGATGTAAATGTTATCAAAGTAGTCCCTGCGGTTAAAATGGGTAGAGTCATTGGGGAAAAGGGCTCAACAATTAGGAGATTTCAGACTGAGTCATTGGCCAAACTGAAAAAAATTTCTTGGACCTCTGCGTCTAGTTCAGGTGATGAAGTTATCAGTTCGCAGGGCATAATGATCATGGGTGATCCAGAACAAATGTTCTCAGCCCTCAAGCTTATTGAGGAGGAGGTTGAAAAACCATCTGCCTCAGGCAAAAAAGCCTTGTGTCACAATTTTAACAGTACAGGGGCATGCAGGTTTGGGGATAATTGCAGGTTCTCGCATGATATCCCCAGCAAAAAGCGTAAACTTTTTGAATGAGGGTGTTCGGGGGAAATGAAAAAAATAAATGGTTTCGGTAAAATTTTGCATGGAAGAAAATATAATGATGGAGGAAAATTTGTATTTATTGTGGAATGTAAAAATGAAAAATGTCAAACCAAAAGTGTAAATAGTGAAAAATGCTTTATGTTCAATTCGCCTCACAAGTGGATCGCTGTAAATGGGAAAGAATACATGATGTATGGTACAGATAAATCTAAGAACCAAAATTGTAACAAGTTGATATGTGATAGAAGTTGTGATAGAAGTTGTGATATATGTTGTGATAAATCTGATCTCTGCAGCGGCAATAGCATACATGTACAGGAACAAAAACTATTTTATCATAATAAACTTTTATCATATGAACAAAATTCTGTGTCTGATGTTGTTGCAAATAAATACTTCCATTTTTCATTTCCCCGCAGTCAAAATATTGGTCATAATATTAATAAAACTGATTCTCAATATGGAAATACATCCCTCATTTTAAATAAAAAGGAAAGGTATTTTACATTTAATAATCCTAATATTAGGAATAAAAATTCCCATAATAAGAACACATATGCTGAGGTATTGAAGATTCCAAATAATCAAAGAGAAATCAATTTGTGCAGTAATATCCGAAAATACAATCGTAATGAATATATTTGTAGCACATCATCTTTAAATAAAATAGTTAGAAGTAATGATCATATTAAATACATGGCCAGGGGTGAAGGGTTTCCCCAGGTGGACACTCTTAATGAAAAGCATCTTAGTAATAGCTCTAACAATCGAAACATAAAGAAACATGTTAACCAATCATATGCCTTATCTTGGTCACGTGGTCTAAATAGCCACGCCCACCACAGGATGGTCCGTAAGAGTAGAACACGATTTACTGCGCCATTAAATGAACTATCGCTTTCAAATCGATTTGAATCTCTTTATAACTCTAACACAATGGTTATACATAGTTTTGGTCAAAATGAGCACGATCCTTATATTGTTAATTGCCACACAAAGTCTCGAATCGATCCGACATTAACTCCGCCCACCCTTAATCTGATTGGCCGTCATGGGGGGCAATCTGCTGGGGGTGAAAGGAGATCCCTCCAAAATGACATCATTGGGTCAATGGCCGGATTCCCGGTGAGAGGTTGCCTTAATGCTAGGGAGAACACAAATAAAATTAACTCAAACAGAAATTTAATTACTAACAAAAAGAAAATACATTCAAAACATAACGATACACACTTTAAAATGAACAAGGATTTAATTATTGCAACAGCCAATGTTCAAAGTCTTGGAAACAAGACGGAACTGATAAATATGTATATAAATGAAAATAATGTTGATCTTTTCTTTATAACTGAAACTTGGATTAATGAAATGAATGAACAAATCATTAGAGGCGAAAATAAAGGTAACAACTATGATATTGAACATGTACCACGTACCCTAAGGTCTGGCGGGGGTCTGGCGATTATTTACAGACCTGAAATAGACATAAAGAAAATTAATCATACACATAAATTATTGACAATGGAAATGATGGAAATAAATATTAAATCTAAAAATAAGATATGCACTATTATTACAATATACAGACCTGAGCCTTCTGATAAGAATAAATATACTTACACAGAATTTTTCGAAGAATTTAGTGAACTGCTGTCCTATTATAGTACATATAATCATGAAGTTATATTAGTAGGTGACTATAACCTTCACATGAATAGACCTGAAAGGCCTAATGTAATAAAATTCAATGAAATTCTAGATCTGTATAATTTGCATAATCATGTGACAGAACCAACGCATATTATGGGAAATACGCTCGACTTATTAATAACAAGCATACATAGTAATATAATTAAGGAACATATGGTTGATGAAAAAATATCAGATCACATTATAATAATACTTACCTTAAAACTGCAGACCAAAGCCAATAACAAAAAAACTGTATCATATAGAAATTACAAAAAGATGAATATTAATGATTTTAAAAGAGACATTGAGGAAATGTTCAATGAAAGTCAATCTTATCAAGATACAGATCTAAATATATTACTTGATAAATATAACAAATTGACAATGATACTTGATAAACATGCTTAGAATGTGGAGAAAACCATAAATATCAGGAAACCGGCACCATGGTTATCGGATGATGTTAGGATTGAAAAAAGAAAGAAAAGAAGACTTGAAAGAAAACATGGTAAAACTGGCCTCTCCTCAGATAAGATACAATTTAAAATACAGAGAAACAAATATAATAATATCATTAAGAACTCAAAAAACGATTATTATTCGGGAATAATAAATACAAATAAATCGGATCCAAAAAAATTATTTAGAATATTAAATAAATTATTACATACTAAAGAGGACTCTCCTTTCCCTAGACATAATGATAAGAAGGAGTTAGCCTCTGAATTTAATAATTTTTTCCTTGATAAAATTACTAACCTCAGGGAATCTATGGACAAAAATGATAAAAATATAGAACAACATACTGAAGAAGTCAAATTCAATACACAGTTAGAAAAGTTGACATTGTTAAGGGACTCTGATGTCAGGAAAATAATTAAAGAATCCGCAAAGAAGTCATGTGAATTAGATCCCATTCCAACATGGCTACTCAATGAATGTTTGGGAAGTTTATTGCCTTTAATTAAGGCTATCATAAATAAGTCAATATCACTGGGAAATGTACCGGATGACCTGAAGATGGCTATTATTAGACCCTTAATTAAGAAATTGGGCCTTGAACTGATAAAGAAAAATTTTAGACCAGTCTCTAACTTGGCCTATTTATCAAAACTAATAGAAAGGGCTGTGGCTACACAGTTTGTTGGTCATTTGGTTAGAAATGAAATTCAAGGGCTATTTCAATCAGCATATAAGGAATTCCACAGTACTGAAACTGCATTGCCTCAAGTCCAGAATGACATTTTAATGGATATTGATAATGGTAAAACGGTAATGCTGGTACTGCTAGATCTATCAGCAGCCTTTGACACTATTGATCATGAGATATTATTGAACAGACTGGAAAAAAGATGTGGTATCACTGGAACTGCTCTTAAATGGTTTAGATCATACCTATCTAATAGAAAACAATGTGTCACAATTGATGGTAAAAGATCTGAAAACATGAATATTAAATATGGCGTCCCGCAAGGCTCGGTTTTGGGACCTTTACTTTTCACTGCATATATGGAGCCTTTATCAGACATCATTGGTAATTATGATCTTAAACATCATATTTATGCTGACGACACACAACTGTACATCACCATTGATCCTAAATCTGAAGAAACTAGAAATAGGTCCTGCATAGAGATGGAAAGGTGTATTATAGAGGTCAAAATTTTTTTAATAGAGAATAAGATGAAGTTTAATGATGGAAAAACAGAAATGCTTTTATGTGGTAAAAGCTGTGATTTCAGAAAGGAAAATGTACCAGAAGAAATTCTAGTAGGGGAAACTAAAATTCCTAGATCAAATGCTGTTAAGGATCTAGGGGTTATTCTAGATCAAGAACTTTCGATGAAATCACATATCAAAAAAATGTGTAAAAATGGTTTCTTCCATGTAAAAAATTTGTCAAGGATAAGAAGTTGTCTAGATTAAAAAACTGCCAATACCCTTGCCCATGCCTTTGTCACCTCTACCCTTGACTATGGAAATGCCCTTCTTTCTGGGTTACCTGGATGCGAATTAGCTAAACTATAAAAATTACAGAACGCTGCAGCCAGGTTATTGGGGAAACTCAAAAAGAGAGATCATATCACGCCAACAAGTGCAAGCTAGTGAGATGCATTACTCACCCGGCAGGAAGATGACGTGATGCTCCAAGCCGGAACTACGCCAGGTGCTGTAGAGGAGCCACGCAGGCCGACGCTCATTATTATGCACTCGGATCCAAATAAGAAGGCCCCGAAATCGCTACTCGGAGAGCAGAAACCACTTGCCTAGAAGATCCACGACACTCTGTCTCGTGACAGCCACTTGTATAGACGTGGGTGTTTTAACCAGCCTCAGGACTCTGTCAGTAATAGCATTTGGATATTTCACATATCACGCTCTTGCCATGACTCTAGTGTATACAGTACCGAATAAAGACGACTATTGTGCATTGTATACGCTGTGTCTGCAGTCCTTATTACCTCCCAATTCACATAGGTAGATTAGGTAGCTAGGTTAATGCCCCAGCTCACAGTCGCCAGCGAGTATCGTTCCTGATCCCCATCCATGCCCCCAAAGATCGGATACGTACAATCCCCATGTAACATAAAACATGTAGTTCAGCAGAATAAATGGACGATTTATTTGGCAGACGTTCTGAATAAAAATAATTGCTCTTAACAGTAGCTGCAGCAGCCTTGTCATCTTCATATGATCCATTTGACGATGACAATGCACTGATATCCAATGAAAATAGATTTAATTTCTTTATATCTATTTATATAAAGGGATGGATCTGTTGAGTATTTCTATTAATATTTAAAGTTGCATAAGTCCATAGAGGTGTTCCTGGATATTGAAATTTATACATTACATTATACATATATTACATTTAAAGATTGTAAAGATTATTTGATGCGAATGCCAAAAGTGGGTATTGCACTCGGTTTACTTTCAAAAAGGTCAACATAATTTGGATTAAAGGTGGTATCATGTGCAGGATTGTCTTGACAAGCAGCAATTATTGCAGCATACTGAAGGGCAAGTTTTTCTCTTCTTAAATTAAGAGGCAGTTCATCTACCTCAACTGCCAAGCTATGGTGCAGGTGATGTACGAAATGTGCCAAAGTGATTTTGTACAGGATCAAGCATATATGATGGACATGCAGATCCATATACCATACACCCATAATCAAGTTTGGAATGTACCAGTGCTCTATATAATTGTAATAAAACATTACGGTCCCCTCCCCAATCTGTATGGGCAAGAACCTGTAATAAATCTGATGCCATCTGGCATTTCTTTTTAACATATTTAATATGGGGAATAAAAGATAGTTTTCTATCAAATATAAGTATCAAATATTGGTCTCATTTGATTTTGATTTTGGCCAATGTGTAGATCAGGATCTATGTGAACCTTCCACTTTTTACAAAAGTGCATGCATGCATCAAAGAAAACTTGAATCAATTGTAATCAGCCCATTTTGGTAATCTATTTAAGTGTTGTTGGAGCTGTTGTTCTATAATATGCATACTTGTGGACCTGTAGCTTAAGTTGAAATCATCAACAAAAAGTGAGCAATCTGCTCCAGGCCTCATACAATCAACAATGCTATTAATTTTAATAATAAAAAGGGTGACTGATAATATACTTCCCTGTGGAACATCCATTTCCTGATCAAAAGCATCAGAAAGTGATGCACCCACTCAAACTTTTAAATGTCTGTTTGATAGAAATTTTTGAATAAAAAGGGGTAAACGACCCCTTAATCCCATATCATGTAAATCACTCTTTATCCCATATTTCCATGTAAATAAAATAAAAAATATACTAACCACATGCTCGCCTTTATAAAACCCTCTCGTATAAATGTTTCTAAATGTACCAGATGGTTAGTGGTACTTGTGCAACTGAAATATAAGCCGCAGTTTCTAAAAACCAAACTAAACGCTCGCTAATCATTCATTCCATTGTTTTACAAATACTACTGTTAATGCAATGGGACAATAACTATTTGAATCTGACGAGTCTTTGCCAGGTTAGGGAATGGGAATGATAGTGGCTTCACTCCATGAAGGAGGAAAATAACTACTGTCCCAAATATTATTAAAAATATCTAAAAGATGCCCAAGTGATTGGTCAGGGAGTGTTTTAAGGATTTGGTAGTGAATTTGATCAGGCCCAGGAGCAGTATCATGAGATTTATCCAAAGAAAGTTTCAAATCTTCTCTTGTAAATGATTTATTATATTGTTCCAAGTTATGAGATTATGAGATATGAAATTTAGTTGGTTTCTTTCTTTTCTATTTTTCATTTGTTGGAATTTTGTAGAATAATTATCAGATGAGGAATTCTTGGAAATAGTTTGACCTATTTTGTTACCTATTTTGGTAGGATTTGTAATTAATTGGCCATTATGATTTAGATGTTTAATCCTTGCTCATATCCCAGCATTTTTTAACTGGTGAACACGTATTTAATTTAGAAATGTAATCTTTCCAACTTTTTCTTTTGTTTATTTTGATAATATAACGGGCTTTGGCTCTTTTTATTTGAAAGTTATATTGAGTTGGCTGTCAATTTAATTTTTTTTAAAGCTTTTTTGTGCTCCTTGACAGCTTTTTGTACTCATCATTACACCAGGGTTTTTCTTTAATTTTAGAATTTGGCTTTGATTTGGGAATACGCCCATCAGCAATATCATACAATGTATCCGTAAAAACCTGAAGAGGATCATCTACATCGTTAAAAATTTCTGGAGTTATTTGATTAAAACAGATTGTTTGAAATTTTGCCCAATTGGCTTATGAAATTTCCACTTGGGGATTCGTTCATCTGGTGAAGGAAAATGATTATTTGAAATAATGGGGTAATGATCACTACCCCATTGATATTCCTCTACTTCCCAGGAATAGTCTAAAAATAAATTTGGAGTGCACATGGAGATCTTTTGATGTCAAAGAGGCTGTAGCAGGATGTAAATATGTCACAGAATCACCATTCACAAACTATAAGGCACAAACTATAAGATATATGAACATGTACACACACATATATACATATATCAATATATATATATATATATATATATATATATATATATATATATATATATATATATATATATATATATATATATATATATATATATATATATATATATATATATATATATATATTGATAAATCATGAAAACTAGGCGTTTATGTCTTAGGCCTGTGAATGCTTCCATTTGAATACCTGCCTTCATTATTTATAAATAATTAATCATTTAATGGAAAGCATTGTCCGAAGAATATCTTTTTCTAAAAACATATCATCAATATATTATTCTACCTCTCCAACAATATTCAGGTTGATATATGCAGTTGTCATTTGTGTATAATTTATTGTGCAGCATGGATCTGCTTTGGATAATTCTTACTACTATTTTGATAAATCCAAGTGGTAAGTAAATACATTATTTTATTTCAAATATCATATAAATCAGTTGAGTTATACAGAAAAGGGATAAACTATTAATTTCTTAATGGAAGTCATGAACATCAATTTCACAGGGGAGGTCATGGACAAATAGGAATATCCTAAATGAAATGTTTGGAATTTCACAAAATATTTTGTTTTGTCTACTTTCCAGATCATTCTATTTCATTTCTTTAATATAAATTTGGTAAAAGTAATTTTACCTAAAACACCTGAATTAATGTATGAAAAATAGAAATTTGTATTTTTAGTCTTTATGTGCCTTTTATGTTTCATAAAATCATTTATAGTAAAGTATCTAAATCAATATTTGTATATCTGGATCTAATGTAAAATATATGTTCAGCCCCCTCCCAAGGGGTACGAAGACAAAAGCATTTGTTTCATTCATATATAATGAGGTAAAGCCAAAGCATCATCAGTGTACTATTATCAATATGAACATGATATTAAAGGGCCAGTTCCAAATAATCTAACCTATTTACATAATGAAACATCAGATATCATACCACATACATTCTACATTAATTTAGCCAACTGTGTATTAACAAATTGGATCTTTGTTGGGGCAGCAGGCTGTCCTGGAAAGAAAGACCAGTTTCAGAAGGGTAATAAAACTTCGGAGGATTATACATCACCAGTGTAACTCCGTCTCCCAGGAGCCTGGGTGCACAATGGATGGTGAAGCTGGACCCTCAACATGTACTCTAAATAAGCCACCCTCATCGTCACGGGAATTGAGTGTTGTAAACATTTGCGACAAAAGTAATTGACAATTCAATTCCCCCAAAATTGTGGCAACACTACTTTGAAATACACAAAATATGCAGGTTTGAAACATACCCAGAGTTACCTATGAAGAGACCGTTTTGTTCTAGAGTCTGAAATAAATGGTTACCTGAGGTTCCCTTGGCTAAAATGAAATGTAATTCCTATCAAACCACATCCCAAACCTACTGATGATTAGATTATCTGAACAGAGGCCATTTCACTATGCATAAAAGGGAGGAAAGAAGTTCTAAACAAGTCTTCACTGCTGATACCATCATCAGCGTGATCAGGTGGCAGTGTCAGCAACACTCACATCCAAGGTCAGGATTCTGGAATGAGAGGTGCATGCAGATACCTCAGTGATCCAATGTGTTGTCCTCCAGAAAAACATTTACCAAAATGTTGTCAAATTTGAAGAAAATGGTCCTTAATTTTAATACCTCTTTTCACTCTTGTTTTATAAATGCATGTTTGTGATATGCAAGTCTTTTCAAGATTTTAAACTTTGAGTATATACTTTGTGGTCCATATAAATGACTGAAACATAAGAGAAATTAAATAGCATGGCCATGGTTCTTGTTTTATTTTCATAATTGTTTATTGGCACAGTGAGGTATGTTGTGCCAGAACATACTGTCTGCTACCATAACATATACTATTATGATTTGTTGAAGATCGTCCCCACCGTCAGACTCTTCTCAATCATGCAAACTGTGGGCTACAAGTTTTTTTTGTCATGGGGGGTCAAATTGCCATACCTGAACTTCACCCTGCTCAATAAAGCAGCCTGAAGAGAGCTCAGATCCATTTCTATCATCCTCAGATGATCCAAATAAACTTTGGACCTCTATTATGTCAGAACACTTGTTGAACTATCACTATCTGTAAAATCTCTTGAAATGTGTGAGATGACTGCTGGCAACCAAATGAATGATTTTATGACATAAAAACACATGGTTTGGGATACGACCCAATTATTTGGAACTGGCCCTTTAATATATTTCACTCTTTTACTCTTTATTATGTTTCAGCAGCCAATTTCTATCTCCCATCCTCATGCAAGAAAGTCAAGGAGACCAATCCGGAAGCTAAAGATGGCTACTACTGGCTTCATTCACCTAAAGAAAGTAAGGATATTTTCAAAATTAGAAAATGAGTACTAATCTGTTTATGGCAAAAATATTAAAATGTATAATGGTATTTCCTAAAGTATTATTTGAATTAGCTTCTAATAAATTTGAATAAATATTATGTTTTCATTGTTTAGTTAAAGTTGTCGATTTGCATAACGTATTCGGCCCTTCAATCATTTCAATCATTTCTTGAGCAACTTTCAGCCGACATGTTTTTGTACTTTCACAGCTTGGCCTCCACTGCCAAAAATCAAATAGTTCATATACAAACATAAGTTGAATCTTGTTTAAGAGAGGAAATAAAATAGAATGTGTACTATCTACTCTCCAATCACTCTGCTTCCCAAATAAATAATATACATTCAAATGAAAAAATAATGAATAAATGATAAAATGATAAAATTTATATAGCGCTGATACCATGAAATAAAGATGTTTGAAATAAATGTCCCATGAAATAGCACCTGCAAGAAGTTATTTTCATGGATTCTGATCATTTCAAACTAATATTTAGTATATCAGTCAACCCAGGAGTCCAGTAGATGAGGCAGCTTTCACTTGAATCTCTGTCCTATTAGAGAGTAAGATCTCTGAGTTAAGACTCTGGAAACTGTTCTCACAATATTGTTGTTGTGAATAGAAATATTTTCATGAAAACCAGCGTTCAGCCACAAAGTTTCACGTGAATACAAAGACTGCACCTTTAAGTCCTCTAAAGATTTTGATACAATATTCAGACAACTTTCAGCTATCTTGGTTTAGGTGCATTCATAGCTTGGTACAGTAATCATAAATGATTTAATTTAATAATCGCCAATGGCGGTTTCTTACTCCAGTGTTTCCCCTCCAAATCAGGAATATTATCTTTTGGCAAAACATCATGAATTTGTATATTTATAATTACGTCATGTGAGGTAATTGTAATGATGGTTGAATGAAACATTCAATGTGTATACAGATTTTAAAAATATAAACCTAATGTTATGATGTAAATAGATTGATTGTAATGTTGTTTAAGTTTTTACATGGGATGTTTGATAGCTTTAATAATGCAGACAATATTTGATTATTAATAAGTAATATATCCTTCCCACCGTAGCTACTGTTTGTCATGTCAAGGACCTGTAAACAATAAATTATACAACAAATGTTTATAAAGACAGGCTTATGGTTTGTGAAAGTTATGGCTTTAGTTTTAGTTTATTGTCATGGAGTGGATGGATCTGGTTCTGCTCAGGAGTACATTCACCTGGTAGCAGGAGTAAGCAACAATTTTGTGAGTTTCATTGGTAATCCAAGCTGGAACTATGGAGGAATGACCAGTTTTTCAAAGATTTCATTGTTACTGCAGGTAAATTCCAATTAAAAACCAGTATATAGCCCATATTTTATATTTCAGAGAGATCTTAAGGTTAAATGTGAACTTGAAAGTCCATAACATGACACAATCCATAACATGACACAATCCATAACATGAGACAGTCCATAAACTGACATGTGACACAGTCCATAACATGGCACAGTCCATAACATTGCACAGTCCATAACATGACACAGTCCATAACATGGCACAGTTCATAACATGACACAGTTCATAACATAACACAGTCCATAGTATTAAACACAGTCCATAGTATTAAACACAGTCCATAACCTGACATAGTTCACAACATGGCACAGTCCATAACATAGCACAATCCATAATATGTTATGAACTGTGTCATACAGTCCATAACATGGCACAGTCCATAACATGGCACAGTCCATAACATGACACAGTCCATAACATGACACAGTCCATAACATGACACAGTTCATAACATAACACAGTTCATAACCTGACACGGTCCATAACCTGACACGGTCCATAACAAATACTCATATAAGGATGAAACAAGAAAGTCATTTTTTGCAATTTCCTTTTGGAAAATGATATTTATATTTTTCCATCCCATAAATATCAAATGGCCTTTCCGTAAATCTTGCCAACTGTTGTACATAGAAATTTCTGATGATATGAACAAAAAACATAATTAACACAAAAATACATAAAGGCAAAAACACTGAAGCAGTAAATCTCGAGTAGACAGTGTTGATATGGATATTGCATTATTCTTTGTACATTATGAGATTCTGTTTTTCTAAAGGACGAAATAAAAGTTATCAGAGATGACTATACATTTGCATCAGTCAGTGGAATGGCACATCCTTATGGTGAAGCTCAGGACTGTGATGGTGTAGTTTTGCGAGGATCATTCAAAATTGATTTGACCGGAACAGGATTCTATGTTGCAACTAAGGTTTGATATTATTTGATTTGATGACAATATTCTATGCATGTGTGTAAATGTCATGATATGAATTATACGTGAGCACTTAAGAGCCATTTTAGTATATAACTATTAAATGTCAAATCATACAATGCACTATCAACATCTATGAAATTAGATATGCTGACACTTTAAGTATTTAGAGATGGAAACCCAGCAATAGATATTGGTTTACACACAATTTATTTATTATAAATCTGACACAAGCAATTAACTATTTGCTCAATGCACGTTTAAAGCTAGATTCAGTTTGGGATGTACATTTCTGGGTGTACATTTAACTGATTACATAATTAATATGCAATTAGAGGCGCTTGAGAATAATTGATACATGGTCTATAAAGACTTAAACTGTATATACAGAGCTATAAGGGAAACATGAAACATTTAAGTTGCGTGGGATGGTGGGTGACTGTAAATAAGTGGCCCCAGTCTATGAGTGATAGTATAGAAGGGTCCATTATATCAGGCACACATAATCAATATAAAACCACACAGAACTGGGCCCAATTTTTCCATTGAACTTCAATTTGAAGTACATGTTCAGATCCAAAATTCATGTTAAGATATGAAGTTTTGCTCAGATTCTGGGCATATACTCAGATTCGATTTTTCCATTATGCTTGGTAAACTCAGATTTGAAGTTCATGCTCACATTCTGAGTATTTACTCAGATCCAAGATTCTGAATTTTCATGCCCAGATTCTGAGACAGCTCAGAGACTAGCTTCAAGCTGAAGTCAATGCTCCAAAGTATGAATTTTCAAATATTGACCAATTTATGCTAAATTAAAGGATTAGATAAGGTTTGATTGAATAGAATCACATGAAGATATATTCCCATATATATATTCACTGGAGAAGTTGTAGCTTTTAAGTGCCCCTGTTATCCCCTATTTATATTCAATTAAACAATGGAAATATGACATCATATGGCTTGTATATATGTATATATGTTTATATATATATATATATATATATATATATATATATATATATATATATATATATATATATATATATATATATTTATATATACAAAACTTTCTATATAAATATTAAACTCCAAGAATGTATTTTGATGTTTTAAGTCACCGTTGGCATCATGCATAATACACAAATTACAATTTTATCTGACAAAATCTTGCTTATAAAGCTTGTTGTTTTCTGCAACTTTGGCTTGTCTCAAGCTGTATGCCAACTTCTGGTTGCATACTACCTTGCATGATGACATCATTCAAAGGGTTCTTTCCTAACTCCTCAAACTTTCAGATACATTCAGTATCTTAGTCAACAATCATGCAATGGTGGATGATTAGAAGGTCTGGATGAGAGTCATCAATTCAGAATGAAGCTAAACTGGAAGTGGGGTGCTTGTTTACAACAAGTAGCCCAGTTGAGATGTGAGAAATTGGTTAAAAACACAATTTAAGTCACTTTTAAATGGACAAATCCATTTTTTGTTTCATCTCATCTTTATTATATATAGTCATTGATGTCAACACCCACTCCCACAAATTTGTTGCTTCTAGACTCAGTGGATGTAAACACAACTGAGATTCTGATTATGAAAAAAAAATACTTCACTTTTGGAAGCAAACTTCGGTAAGTATAGCATCAAATCTGACTACGTGCTCAGATTTAATATTTGAAGTATGATGGAAAAATCGGACCCTGTGCTTACACAGCTGATATCAGCTGAGTCAAATGAAGCTTTACCCTCAGGCTATTGTCCATCCCTCGTGCACGGTAAAATGACCTCAGTGTGGCCTGGACTAATGACAGAAAATGATACAAGTCATACGCATTTTCCTCCCAGCTTAAGCAGCATATATCTCTATCCTATCTGAAGCATCATACATCTTTTTCCCATGTAAAGCTGCCTGCATTTCCATCCCATCTAAATCTTCCTGCATTTCCATCCCATCTAAAGCTGCCTGCATCACCCCCCCCCCATCTCAAGCTGTCAGCATCTCCTTCCCTTCTCAAGCTGCCTGCATCTCCCTCCCATCTAAAGCTGCATGCATCTCCCTCCCAACTCAAGCTGCCTGCATCTCCCTTCCAACTAAAGCTGCCTGCATCTCCCTCTCATTGAAATGCCCTCATCTCCATTCCATCTAAAGCTGCCTGAATCTCCCTCCCATTTAAAGCTGCATATATAGCTTTCTGCAATCTTTGCAAATCCTCAATTTCTGATTTTGGTAAACTAATCAACAGATTACAGTCCAATTTGATACTTCTTATTTCAAGGAATTTTCATAAATTTTAAATAGCTTCTTTACCTATTTCAAATTTATTTGGAATTTTTCTATTTTCTATTTTCTATTTTTATTAAACTTTGAGGCAGTTGATAATTTTGTTTTACCATTATTACTTAATTATCATTATCAAATAAAAATAGTCTCACTCTTTTGTAAAAGTTTTGTAGTTTTCCAAATTCAAAATATACATTCTAAAAGATGAGACGTATTTTATAGAATATAATTGCACATTCGCTCAAGATAAGTTAATGTTAGTTATCCGAAAACAGAACATAGTATCTTTAAATATTGCACGTGAACCCATTGATACCAAAAATCACAAATTATAAAGCTGGATTATAAGATAAATTTCCCTTCCCCTCTGGCTACTAACAAAAAATCTATTTCTTTTGAGATGGACCATATTCTAATAATAGGGTTACACAATGGTAACATCTTGGAGTAATCATGTATGGAGGAATGACGGCCGTTTTATGAACTATGACGTCATGGTAACGCATTGTTTTACACAATGGATTCAAAATCCTTTGATCCTATCATAGTTGCTGACTTCAGAACAGTGGAAAATTGAACTTTTATATTTTCAAAAATTAAATTGGCTAATATTTTATTGAAGTTTTATAACATACTTTGGTGTCTTTATTTTAAAAGAAAAATTCAGAATAGTTGCTCTTTTGAAGCTTACAATACCATCCACTCAAACATACTTCAAATAAATCTATTCATTTCTGTTATGATTGCTTCAATAATAAATGTTCTGAAAAAAAGAAAAATACATATTCCAAACCTTTTATTTTTTCATATATGTTTATAAAGGGAGTGGTAGTGTTCATATTACTTTTTTTAAACTTTTAAAACAAAGTACTGTTAATGATATAGCATTTATAAAGTTCTTGTTGCATTTTTTTATTGTTATTTTTTGTTGATTTTAAATGATGACATAACATTTCATCAGGCAAAGTATCTATGTCAGCGCATATATTGGCAGGAATATAAATTGCATTTTCTGATAGCATTTTTTTTACTCAACAGCATGGTATATTTTTCCAATCTGCCAATATATGCGCCAATAATTAAAAATAAACTGGAAAGACAAAAATAACAGTTCTGAAAAAAAAATTACGTCAAAACTTTCATATCTTGCACCTATATGGCGTCATCATAACAATGCCCATGGCAGCAACTATGATATTCCTTTTGATCTTGCGCCGTTGCGCCTCCATTCAAAATTACTCCAAGGTAACATATATATAGTATAAGTGAAAAAAAGATCAGTTTGTTCACCTCTAAAAAATCTATATAATTGTGCAAATCAATGGCCCTTTTATCAATTTAGCGTAACTGCCTTGGAGCTTAATAGGAGATAGCACAAAAGGTTTCATAGGAGATAACACAAAATGTTTCATAGGAGATAACACAAAAGGTTTCATAGGAGATAACACAAAATGTTTCATATGAGAAAACACAAAATGTTTCATAGGAGATAACACAAAAGATTTCATAGGAGATAACACAAAAGATTTCATAGGAGAAAAAAGATTTCTAAAGATAAATGTTTATATCTTTTAAAAGATGTGAATAACTTTTTTATAGTCAAATTGGTTTATGTTCTTTTAAAGATATGGATCATATTATTGATATCCATTGCCGACAGGTTTGATCGTTTGAATACTTACTTTTCTACAGACAAGTTGGTATACAGAGGGTTATCTACCACGTATGACCAATTTCATTAGGTCTGAAAACAATGAGATACTATCAGCTACTTGTGGGGGATATTGCGGTGGCTGCTTTCCTTCCGATATTTCGATATATCTGGAGTTTTCTTCAAATCTAGGTACGTTTCGGCTATCCCATTTTGATGATTAGGGATCAATGCCATCAACATGTGGATTGTTATGTTTCTATCACCTCTGAGTGACACATATGCTCAGAATATGTTAAAAAATTTAAAGTAACTTAGAACTATAATAGTGCCATACAGTAACACGCATGTATTATGGTATTAGAGTATGTGTATACTGCTCAGCATGCAGCAGTTATATGATTTGCATATTCATGTGATTAATTCACTATATAAGATAAAGGATTTACTCATTCGAGAGGAGAGGAGGAGAAGAGAGAGAACACATTGATATGTAATACTAGCTTATGTATATTGGCATGTGATAAACGATACGAGTATTGTGACTCTTGTTTATTACCAAGACACTATTTGCATAAGAAAACCAACCCTATATTACAATTGGGATAGCAGTTTCAGATTTGGGGAAGCATTTGTATTTTCGATACAGATTTAATCGTCTTGCTTTTTTGAGATCTCATTTAAAAATGTAAAAAAAGAAAAACAAAAAGAGAAACAATCAAACAAAAAGAAACTATACAAATAAAAAACAAAACAAAAAAAGAAGTACTTATGATATGTTTTGGTATTTTAAAGCATGTGAATAGCAATAGTTATTTAAGCTGGATATGCTGTTCCTAGGTAGATATTGAGGCTTATAATGCATATGAATGAAAGAAGATATCCACTCATATAACACAATAACAGATTAAGATATTGTCTCAATTTCAGTGTCTCCTTCTCTTATGAACCAAGCTATAAAGATATGTCTGTGGCAACCAGGGGGAGAAGATAATATCGATTTCAAGAGGATCACCACTTCAGTGAATGCTGGATTCTCACAGTTAGGAGTTCGCAGCTTGATAGAATGTGCTGCCCTATGCAGCAGGCAAATTCATTGTCTCTCCTATATTTACACAGATGCAACCAAAAAATGTATTTTAAATGAGAATAAAGTTGAGCCTGATGACCAGGGAAATACAATGCTCTTTGAGAGTACACAACATTGTGACAATAATTAATAAGCAACCAATCAAAGTATTATATAGACATCCTTAGCTGAATTTAAAGCATTGACTATTGTAATCCTGTAATTTAACAGATGCTCAAATAGTCTCTAATCTGCTGTGATTTGTTCAATTAATGCTAGCATCAGTAACATTTATGTTTAGTTCATTAACCAACATTTAAAAAGAAACAAACATTTATGTTTCCTTCATTCTGATAGTTGTACTCATTAAATAGACGTTAAGAGAGTTATACTCTCTAGTTACAAAATTAGAATCCACATCGAAAGTCTGAAAAAATTATGTTAATTATTATTTGCATTTCCAAATTTTATAAAAAAAATGATTGGCCACCTTTAGAATCTAAAGGTGGACTGAAGAACAATAAAACTCTGATTGAATATAATATCTCCATCTCATATCTGACTTTGAAAAGTAGATAAGTTCAATATGATAGATACTAGTGAAGAGATTTTTTATACTGGCAATTTGTCAAACTTACATGTAAAGTTTGTGTATATTTTAATTTTAAAGGAAATGTCGGGGTCGAGGTCTTTTGTTAGAATTCCTGTTTATAATATATTACATACGATATGTTATATGTATTATACATTTAAATTCTGACTTGGTACATCCAAACATTTTTGATGCAAGATTAAATTCTTCACAGCAACAGAATGACTGTCTAAGATTGGTTATAAGAACTGAAATATTTGTGAGATTTCTTTATTTGTGAGACTTTCTATTCATTTACAACTGATCATATCACCAAGCAAATGTATGTCAGGCCAAAGCACATTGTGCGCTCAGTCATTTGTATGAGCATTTTGAATATCAGCCATAGTCATCAAAACTGTCTTGTCATCTGGTGTTGGGCATTCACTCTGCTGTGTAGACTCTTCCTTTTAAAGATCAAGGAAAAAATGCACCACTGGACCAGCTGCATATTCTCAGCTGGTGTCATAACGTGCTCAGCTAATCTTCTAATTCCTCAGTACCTGACTTTGACTTTGTTTAGGTTGAACCTGTGAGATTGTATGAGATTCAAAATAATATATTCTGCAGTACTTTTAATTGAAAAATATTGAGAATCTAATTTTCATACACAGCTTATCATATTGGAGTTATTCTGGCCTCCAATTTTTTACTCCCCTATTATGGCTGTGATATGCAAATACTCTAAATGTATTATAAATGCAACACAAATATAAGACACAACACATACATACATAAAAACCCCTAATAAGATCCCCTAATAATACATACTGGAAATGTTTATTTTCCAATCAGGTCATGAAACACTACAGGAGACATTTTACATAGAATATTCCCAATCCCCCACCGCCACCAGTTGTTATTTCCTGGGAAATCACATTTTTGCAGAGGAGGAACATATATTCTTCTATATGAAAACCATGCTTAAACTAGGCGTTTTGAGTTCATATGTTTCTGTTGTGTAATGTTCAGGATTGGGAGAATTATGAATGATTGAATGAATGAATGATTGCTTTACAGCACATTATACACAATGAGGTCATATAGTGCCAAAAATTAAAAACAGAAATGTAATATAGAATAGAAACAAAATGTAAAATTAATGTTAATACAATATGTAGATAACACAAGAATTAAACAATACCATTTATATTACAAAGTCAAATATAATAAATATGTATAATTTGTTCAAAAGACTTTTTTCAGTATGATGTTCTGCAGTGTTTGATAAACAAGTCAATGACATAAATAAACAAGAGCTCTGCGTTTAACACTGGTTATTAAGTCCTATGTGATTTAAAAATGATACTATCACAGAAGTATCTTCAGTATCAAACAACCAAAATCTTGTTCATTAAAATATTCATACACTCAATCAAAACATGTTCCATAGTCAAAGCCCTTTGACAACCTATTTAAATTCAGGTTAATGAATGATACCAAGCTAAAAATTTGAACTTATCTATTCTGGACATTTCAATTCTGGAGACTTGCAGCATAGTGGGACCGCACGGTGAACAATTTGATTTTTAAAGTTGTTTTCTTTTATGTTTTATACATCAACTATCAGAACCAATGAATGAATGAATGATGGCTTAAAGGCACATCAACCACACCATCAACCAGGTTATTCAGTGTCTAAAAAGGATAGAATCATAAACGTTTTGACTACACATATGAGTCATAGAATCATTATGATATGTAAATAATCTGAACAACACAAGATATCAACAAATTTTTTTCAATATATCAGTTATGGACATAAATGTGTATAAATAAGTTCAATTTAAATACCATTTGCTGTTTCAAGGCTCTTGATAAATAGGCCAATGACCTTAGTAAACAAGAACTTCACACTTAAAATTGGTTATAAAGTCTTATTTGGTTTAAAACTGATGCTTTCACAGAAGTATCTACAGTATCAAATAACATATGTAAATCTTGCACATAAAAAACTGATTCCTAATAATATTAAAATCAATTCATTCTCATGTACAAAACATGTTTGATAGTCAAAGCCCTTTGACATTCACTACACTGAGGCTGATCTTCGCCTTTCAGAAGATAACAGTGAGTAAAATGACTATGTCAAATTCTTATACACGTTAAAACAGACTCTTCTCTTCAATTAATTCTACAAGCACCTTTGGTTTTACCTAGAATGGTACAGATATGAGGTACTGGAGGTATTTTTGTCAGACCTCATTATGGCGTACCATCTCATACCTTAATGTGTGTTACAGGAGAGTGCCGTCTGGTGTTAATAATGAAATTATTTTACATACCTCATAAATCTAACGTTCATATCAATGGCGCTAATGCCATTATCCACCACCAGGGCACTTATTACTACATGTGACACTAGATCGCAGTGATTTATATAGTTATAGCCTGGTTCTCAGACATGTTTGTTCAAAAAGGCCTTGTACAGGTTACATATGTAACTGTGACTAAGCATATATATATATATATACTATATATAGTACAAGTGATTGATAACAGTCTCATTGATTATACAACCAATATTACAGGTTTTTAGCTTGGTGCTTAGTTCATGAAAATAGACGTTGAAAAGCTTTGGTGAAAGTACACCACCTTGCTTTATGCCGTTTGAGACATTAAAACTTTGAGATGTTTCATTTCCCCATCTTACAACTATACACTGTGTCTGATACCAGTACATTAAAAACCTCACAAGGTACTTAGGACAATCTCTCTCTTTGAGACATCTGAACAGTTTCCAGTGATTCAACCTATCAAATGCCTTGCAGACATCAAACAAACATACATAGACAGGTGTTTTGTTGTTTACATAGTAACTAATGGTTTCTTTTAACACAAAAATACACATATCAGTTGAGTGATTTCCCTTGTATGCAAACTGGTTGTCATTTGTGTTCAAATAATCCTCAATTCTCACAATTATACAATGCTCTAATATTTTTGTACAAACTGCGGCAAGGGCAATAGGCCTGTAATTATTTTCATCACAGACATCAGCACATTTATTTTTAACAATAGGTACCAACATTGTAAGCATCATATCAGCAGGCATGTAGCCATGCTTTAACATACAAGTAAATAAACAAGATAACAAAATATTAAATCTAAACGAAGCATATTTCAGGTGCTCAGACATTAGTCCATCATGTCCAGGAGACTTATTACATGGCAAAGCAGAAATGCTCTCTGCTATCTCTGCTACATTAACATCCATGTCCGTAGAAAAAGGTACATTTTCTAAATAGTTTAAAACTTCATTCTTATCATCTAAGGTTTTAACAGAGTTAAACAAATGTTCATAACGCTGTTTGAAAGAGGTACAAATGTTTTTGCTACCTTGGGCATCTCCTACCCTATCTGGCAGAGGACAGGAACCAGAGGTTTCTTTCTTAACATTTTTCCAAAATGTTCTCACATTTTTGTCTGCTAGGTTCTTTGCCAAGGCGTCACTTCTGAGCTCTGCTTCATTACGCTTAACAAATCTCTGAGCATATTTAAATCTAGCACGAGACTGTTTCATTAATTCATGTACAGGTCCCTGCCTTGGTTTGCCATGCGTGCACCATAGGTTATGCATATGCTTAGCAAAATCATATTTGTCCTTAACATAATCATTCCACCCAGGTACAGGTTTCACATTATGCCTTAACCTGTTAGGTATAACCACATTTGAGGCTGATTTCAAACAATTAACAATATCATTATACAACTTGTCAATACACTGCAAATGTGCAGAATCAGAACACAAAGGATCATTACAATATAGCACACCAGAGGGCACAACCACATCAGCTAGAAGTGACTCTGTCATCTCAGTATACATTGTCCTCTGTCTTTCTGTAACATTTGCCCAGTTAACCTGATATACAGGAGACCCAGAAGACTTGACATTGCGCAGGTCATGAACAGTATTGTTAAGACATAGATTAACACACAGTGGCTTGTGATCAGATGTAATAAAATCATACAAAAAAGACATATCAGTAATCATGTTATCACCACATTTGTTTGACAATACATGATCTAACCATGAAAAGGAGTCATGTGCATGACTGTAGTAAGTGTAAGTGTCTGGTGGTAGGTGTGAATTGCTACTCAGTACATACTGCTTATCTTAACAATGCCGTAAGAGCTCTACACTAAACAGTGTCTCTTTACCATTTCTAATATCTGAGTTTAAGTCACCAATAGCAAAGTTGTACAGTGTATCACTTTCTTCAATGAGCGTATCAATTTTATACATATAGAAACAAAAATCATCAATATTGTCAGGTTTACAAGTAGGCATATATACATTTAACAAGAACAAAGTTGTGTCTCCAAAAGAGTCCCAACAACCCGCTATCACCATATTTAACCACCTGTACCTTGGCATCTAAGGATTTCCGCCAAAGAAAAGCAAGGCCACCATATGGTCTACCTTCAATAATACCACTCTCTGTGTCTATTGCAGAGACACCATCACCATAGAAATCATCATGTAAACATTTTAGCATAGATAGATCACTGGGGTACAATAATGTGTCTTGCAACAGTACAATATCATTATTTACACAGAGTTGTTTAGCTTCATTTACAGAACTTTTCAGACCATAGCAATTGAAACTACTGAGTCTGAGGTCCATTTCTAGCTGGTGTGTATTGCTTAACTAGCACACCTGTTGGCCAGACTGAAGATCTCTTTATGGCATTAAACATGCTAGATGGTACATCAAATTTGAATGAACAATGTGTTTTCTCAGTGACAAAACCTTTTCTTACATTGCTAGGTATGATTTCCTCAGCATCAGTAACAGATGCCAAGAGCATTGAGATGTCTGACAACTGTCTGTATTTGTGTTGACGGGTGGAGTCTGGAGACAAACACTTGCGCAGTGTCTGCTCCCACTGCGGCCTTAGGTCCTGAGTACTGGCCTGTGCCAATAATGGCACCACGAGGTCCTATCCCCTGGGGGGGCCTGCCAGGTCTCGGAGCAGCCCGCAGGCCAGCTGCACCTGGGGGCCCGCCTCCACTGGGAGCACTGGAAAGTCCACCAGGTGGCACTACCTGGTATACATAAGGTGTAGATACTCCATCTGGTACACGGCTGGGGAGAGCTGGAAATGCCCCCCCCCAGCTGAGGAGACACTTGCTGCATAGGTTTTCAATTCTGTTTCATCATTGTCCTTATCATGATCAGATTGGGTATAGGGTGTATCCATATCATTCTGAACAGTGAGGTCAATTGTCTGTGAACTGCTACTGTCCTTGCAATTTTGATCATACATATATATATATATATATATATATATATATATATATATATATATTGAGATCAATATATTGAGATATATATATTGAGATATATATATATATATATATATATATATATTGATATATATTGATATATATTGATATATATTGATATATATATTGATATATTGATACATATATACTTATATATATATTAGTGTGAATGCTTTTAGGCTCATTTGAGAACGAATTTGGCTTTCATAGTCTGCGTTAAATACCGAGAAAAGGGGATTAAAGTACAGCATCAATTTTAAATCACTGAAGTCATATTTGAGCAGGAAATTGCCTTTTATAGTTTGTATTAAATACCGAGAAAAGGGGATTAAAGTACAGCATTAGTTTAAAACCACTGAAGTCAACAAGGACTGTATAATGTTCACATTAATATATTCAATACTATATATCTGATAAGATTCACAATTAAGGCAATACCTACCAGGAACTGACATTAACCACTACAGTCCAACATTCATTATAAACCTGGCCGACTATTTGTATTCTATAAATAGTTTAACAAATAGACCAACACCAGTACATATATATTGGTACGTCTTAGGCACGTTAATGTTTCCATTTGAATACCTGCCTTCGTCAGTTAATCATTTAATGGAAAGCATTGTCTGGAGAGCTATCTATCTCTAAATTATATATTACATCAATCTAATATTCTACTTCTCCAACAACATTCAGGTTGATATATGCAGTTGTCCATTGGGTATAATATATTGTACAGCATGGATCTGCTTTGGATTTTCCTTTCTACAATTTTGATAAATCCAAGTGGTAAGTTAATACATCATTTGTATTTCAAATATCATATAAATCAGTTGAGTTATACAGAAAAGGGATAAACTATTCACATCTGAAGGGCCACGGGCCGTGGCGCAGTTGGTTAGGGCGCCAGCTTATTAGCACCAGTTCCTCTGTGGTGATCCAAAGGTCATGGGTTCGAACCCCGGCCGAGATTGAACTCATGACACAATTTCCCACATGAGCTGAGGCCCGTGCCTAAAGGGTTAACCCGTTGTCCTTGTAAATCTGTGACCGGGTGGGTTGTCATGTCAAGGACCTGCGACATGACAATTCAGTGAGGCAGCACTATATCTGCTACAAGTAGGTCTCATCACGAAATAACTGAAATAATGTTGAAAGTGATGTAAAACCCCAAACAAACAAACAAACAAACACATCTGAAGGGAAGTCATACACATTAATTTCCCAGGGGAGGTTGTGGACAAAAAGAAATATCCTAGATCAATGAATGAATGAATGGTTTCTTTACGGCACATCGACACAATAAGGTCATTCAGTGCCAAAACAGTAAAAACAGAAACGTAATATTGACTAGAAACAAAATGTTGATGTTAATACAATATGTAGATAACACAAGAATTTGTCAACAACATGTATATAATATCAATCAAATATAATAGATATGTATAATTTGTTTAAAAGACTTCATCAGTATGATGTTTTGCAGTTCTTGATAAATAAGTCAATGACATAAATAAACAAAAGCTCTGCCCTTAAAACTGATTATAAAGACCTATGTGAGTTAAAAACGATACTATCACAGAAGTATCTACAGTATCAAATAACGTATGTAAACCTTGCACATTAAAATATTGAGTTCGTATAATATCAAATTCGATACACTCAATTAAAATATGTTTAATAGTCAAAGCCCTTTGACAACCAATACATTCCGGTTATTCTTCACCTTTAAGCAGATAACAGTGCATCAAATGACTATGTCCTATTCTTATACATGATAAAACAGACTCTTCTCTTCGGTTAATTCTAATAGCACCTTTGGTGTTACCTAAAACAGGCTTAATTTCGTGTAGTTTATTAAAAATAGCTTCGTTCCAGTGCAATTGCAATTAAGAACATAAAAAAACAGTAATATATTTATTAAACTCTGTATAAGGTAAAAGCATATTTATTGGGCGCTTATCCAATGCTGCTTTGGCAGCTTGGTCAGCAGCCTCATTTCCATGGATTCCAATGTGACTGGGGATCCAATAAAAACGAATTTCTTTATTTTCATCTGTACAGAGTCTATGATACCGTTCGAGAATTTTGTAAATAAAGGGATTTTTCCAATCCTTTGCTTTCAATGCTTGTAAGCAAGACAAAGAATCAGAAAAAATTAAAAATGTTTGATGTGGAGAAGTCTCCACATGATCCAAAGCAAGGTACAAAGCATGTAGTTCTGCAGAAAAAAAATCGATGATTTATTTGGCAGACGTTCTGAATAAATTTGATTGCCCTTAACAGCAGCTGCAGCAGCCTTCTCATCGTCAAATGATCCATCAGTGTATATACACTGATATCCAGTGAAAATAGATTTAATTTCTTTATATCTATTTATATAAAAGGATGGATCTTTTGAGCATTTCTTTAATTCTGACATGGCTACATTGATATTTATAGTTGCATAGGTCCATGGAGGTGTTTCTGGATATTGAAATTTAGCTATTTGATTTGGATTTATATTTAAAGATTGTAAGGATTCTTTGAAGCGAATGCCAAAAGTTGGTATTGTATTTGGTTTATTTTCAAAAAGATCAACATAATTTGGATTGAATATAGTATCATGTGCAGGTTTGTCTGGACAAGCTGCAATTTTTGCAGCATACTGAAGGGCAAGTTTTTCTCTTCTTAAATCAAGAGGCAGTTCATCTGCCTCAACTGCCAAGCTATCTGCAGGCGATGTACGAAATGCGCCAAGACATAGTCTTAAACCTTGATTTTGTACAGGATCGAGCATTTTAATATACTATGGACAAGCTTATGCATATACCATACACCCAAAATCAAGTTTGGAACGTACCAGTGCTCTATATAATTGTAATAAAACGTTACGGTCCCCTCCCCAATCGGTATGGGCGGGAACCCGTAATAAATCTAATGCCTTCTGGCATTTCTTTTTTACATATCTAATATGAGGGATAAAAGATAGTTTTCTTTCAAATATAAGTCCAAGAAACTTGGTTTCTTCGACAACAGGGATTCGAGTTTGGCCAAGGTGTAGATCAGGATCTGGGTGAGCCTTCCACTTTTTACAAAAGTGCATACATACTGTCTTTTTCAAAGAAAACTTAAATCCATTGTTATCAGCCCATTCTTGTAATCTATTTAGGTGTTGTTGGAGCTGTCGTTCTATTGTATGCATGCTTGCTGACCTGTAGCTTAAGTTGAAATCATCAACAAAAAGTGAGCAATCTGCTCCAAGCCTCATACAATCAACAATGCTGTTAATTTTAATAATAAAAAGGATGACTGATAATATACTACCCTGTGGAACACCCATTTCCTGATCAAAAGCATCAGAAAGTGATGCACCCACTCGAACTTTGAAATGTCTGTTTGATAGAAAATTTTGAATAAAAAGGTGTAAACGACCCCTTAATCCCATATCAAATAAATCACTCATTATTCCATATTTCCATGTGGTGTTGTAAGCTTTCTCTAAATCAAAAAATATACTAACCACATGTTCTCCTTTTATAAAACCCTCTCGTATAAATGTTTCTAAACAGTACCAGATGGTCAATAGTACTTCGCGTTTTTCTAAAGCCACTCTGTGCAACTGAAATACAAGCCGCAGTTTCTAAAAACCAAACTAAACGCTCGTTAATCATTCGTTCCATTGATTTACAAATACAACTTGTTAACGCAATGGGACGATAATTATTTGAATCTGACGAGTCTTTGCCTGGTTTGGGAATAGGAATGATAGTTGCTTCACTCCATGAAGGAGGAAAATTACCACTTTCCCAAATATTATTAAAAATATCCAAAAGATGCCCAAGTGTTTGGTCAGGGAGGTGTTTGAGGATTTGATAGTGTAGATGATCAGGGCCAGGAGCGGTATCATGTGATTTATCTAAAGCAAGTTTTAAATCTGATATTGTGAATGGCTTATTATATTGTTCCATGTTATTAGATATAAAATTTAGTTGGTTTCTTTCTTTTCTATTTTTTATTTGTTGGAATTTTGTTGAATAATTATAAGATGAGGAATTCTTGGAAACGGTTTGACCTATTGTGCTACCTATTTCAGTGGGATTTGTAATTAGTTGGCCATTATGATTTAGATGTTTGAACCTTGCTCCACCTCCCTTCCCAGTAATTTTATGCACCATATCCCAGCATTTTTTAATTGGTGAACGTGTATTTAATTTAGAAATGTAATCTTTCCAACTTTTTCTTTTGCTTATTTTAATAATATAACGGGCTTTAGCTCTTTTTATACGAAATTGGTGCAAATTATATTGAGTTGGCTGTCGATCAAATTTTTTTAGAGCTATTTTTTGCTCCTTGACAGCTTTTTTGCACTCATCATCAAACCAGGGTTTTTCTTTAATTTTAGAATTTGGCTTTGATTTGGGAATACACCCATCAGCAATATCATACAATGTATCCGTAAAAACTTGAAGAGGATCATCTACATTGTTAAACATTTCTGGAGTTATTTTATTAAAACAGGATGTCTGAAATTTTGCCCAATCGGCTTGATGAAATTTCCACTTAGGGATTCGTTCGAAAATGGTTATTTAAAATAATGGGGTAATGATCACTACCCCATTGATCTTCCTCTACTTCCTAGGAATAGTCTAAAAATAAATTTGGAGTGCACATGGAGAGATCTATTGACGTTAAAGAGCCTGTAGCAGGATGTAAATAGGTTGGAAAATCGTTATTCCAAAGGCACAAACTATTGTTATTTAAGAAATCTTTAAGAAATCTAGCATATATGATTCTGGCAGCTGAGTTATTAGGTTATTTAAATCTGTAATATTAATTGGTTCACTTGGTGGAAAATATACTGAACATATTGTCAATGTATTGTGCAAGGTAACCCTACCAGCAGAAGCTTGTAAATTAGTATTTAATGTTACTTTACTTTGGGGTATACAGGATTTAACAAAAACAGAAACTCCACCATGTGCTCGTTCCATAATGTCAATTGAACCGACATTATTATAAGGTACATATCCCTTAAATGTTGTGGAATTATCTTTGAATTTAGTTTCTTGTAAACAAATTACTGATGCATTATATTTTTGGGCTAATAACTCCAGTTCTGGCCTGTTTGCCTCAAATCCTCTACAATTTCATTGTATAACATTGCTAATAGCCATATTTAAAATAATGAGTAATAATACAATGTGGTCAAACATAATCATTTAATTCAGATCTACTACGATTATGCTTGGAGTGCACCTGAATGCTATTTATATCAGGAGGATCATTTGTATCCATCCTTTCTAATGATTTTGTTCTTTGTATTTTATCTTTTCCTTGATCTCTAGTTTCTTTTTTGTCAGACTTATTAACAGGTTTATTCTGCTGTGAAGAATTGGAATTTGCACCTTTGGTGCTTGATGTTGATTGAATCTGTGAAGGTTTTATGCAAGATTGTGTAGGTTTTATTGAAGATTGAGTAAGTAAAGGGGTAGAAGATACAGGAGTCTGTGTTAATATTGCTGTTATTGATTTGCTCATATAGGAATAGTTCTTTTCACCAATTGGCCATGTTAACTCTGTTTGAACTGAAATGGATTTAGTATCTTTTGATTTTGTGACAATAGCATAGGAATTTCTTTGAGGGGTATTGTTGTTTTCTACTCGTTTTCTGGCTTATGGAAAGGAAATGTTTTCTGTGTACTTCATTCTCTGAATTTCTTTTTCTCTTACAAAAGAGGGGCAATTCCGAGAATATGTCGGGTGTTCACCTTCACAATTATTGCATTTGAAAGACTGAGATTCACAATTTTCACTACTGTGCTGGCCAGTGCACTTTGGACATGTCAAGTTCCCTTTACAATTATCTGAGCCATGACCATATTTCTGACATTTGAAACAACGCAGTGGGCTTGGAATATATATATTAACTCTTACGTTTAAATATCCAATCTTGATTGATTGAGGTAGCTGTGTTGTTTCAAAAGTGATAATATAGGTATTGATGGGAGTTCTGACGCCATCTTTATTGATGCTAATGCGATGGCAAGCGACAACATTCTGATCAAATAGCTCCTCAACAATATCGGTCTCTGGTATACCAGAAAGTTCTGGACACCTAATAACTCCCTTTCTGGTGTTTAGGGTCTTATGAGGAGTTATTTTTACAGGAATAGTGGCCAATAAAGAGCATTTCAATAAATTATTGGAATGACTCTTTCTGTCCACTTCTATTAATAATTTGTCACACATCTTTTTAACGTTTTTCACTTTTCCAGCTACTCCTTGAATACCTTTTTCAATTGCAAAAGGAGACATTTTATCTATGGTGCGTAGTGGATCTGTGCTTTCAACTATTAAAAATCTTGGCCATTTTGTTTCATTTGTGTTTAAATCGTTATCCGAGTCCGTTTCCATATCAGCCCTTTGTCTTTTTTGTTTGTTTGATGCCATATGTGTTGTGTTTATTGTTCATTGTCCATGTTCCTAAGCCTTACTCTGACTCCTATTTTAAAAAAATAGGGAGTTATAGATATGGGGCAGAGCCATCAGCACACCTATAAAACTCGGCTACATTAGACAATATACTCGAGAATACATAAAATGCACCCCAGATTGACCCTTTTGAGCAGTCAAGCTCCACACATCTGTTATGCTAAAACTTGTAGACAATGCTAATAATTGTTTTGAAAAAATTGTTTATGATACCATACATTTTATCTTAAGAACATGTAGAATTTATCATTGATAATGTATCTAAAACAAAACAACCTAAACCTTATAAAACCTGAACTTGAGATATGGAGAAATGTGTGGAGCTATATTCCACAAGCCGGTTGGACAATATCGGGCCCTAAAGTCCTCCATGTCTAGGGTGAATATTTGGGTTCAAACAGATGTGTTGCATCTGGACCGGTATAACTGCTAAACTATGGAGTTCTGATATTACAACATGATATTAATGGGCCAGTTCCTAAAAATCTAACCTTATTTTCTTTTAACATGTAATGAAACATAGTAATAAGATATTATACCACACATATTCTACATTAATTTAGCCAACTGTTTATTTACAAACTGGATCTTCGTTGGGGCAGCAGGCTGTCCTGGAAAGAAAGGTCGGTTCGGTAGGGTAATAAAACTTTGGATGATTATACATCACCAGTGTAACTCCGTCTCCCAGGAAACTGGGTGCACAATTGATGGTGAAGCTGGACCCTCAACACGTGCTCTAAATAAGCCACCCTTATTGTCAGGGGAATTGTGTGTTGTAAACATTTGCAACAAAAGTAATTGACAAGTGGTCAATGTTTTGAATTCCCCAAAAATTGTGGCAACACAACTTTGAAATACACAAAATATACAGGTTTGAAACATAGCCAGGATTAACTTTGAAGAGATCATTTTGTTCTAGAGTCAGATTATGGTAACAGTTTGGCCTGAAATAAATGGTTACAAGAGGTTCCCTAGGCTAAAATGAAATGTAATTCCTATTATACCACATCCCAAACCTACTGATGATTAGATTATCTGAACAGAGACCATTTCACTATGCATGAAAGGGAAAAAAGAAGTTCTAAACAAGTCTTCACTGCGGATACCGTCATAGGCATGATCAGGTGGCAGTGTCAGCAACACTCACATCCTAGGTCAGCAACACTCACATCCTAGGTCAGCAACACTCACATCCTAGGTCAGGGTTCTGGAATGAGAGGTGCATGCAGATACCTCAGTGATCCAATGTGTTGTCCTCCAGAAAAACATTTACCAACATTTTGTCAAATTGGAAGAAAATGGCCCTTAATTTTAATACCTCTTTTAACTCTTGTTTTATATATGCATGTTTGTGATATGCAAGTCTTTTCAAGATTTTAAACTTTGAGTATGTACTTTGTGGTCCATATAAATGACTGAAACATAAGATAACTTAAATAGCATGGTCATGGTTCTTGTTTGTTTTCATAATTGTTCATTGGTACAGTGAGGTATGTTGTGTCAAAACATACTGTCTGCTACGATAACCTATACTTTTATGATTTTTTGAAGATCATCCCCACTGTCAGACTCTTCTCAAACATGCAAACTGTGGGCTACAAGTCTTGTTTGAACTTTACCCTTCTCAATAAAGCAGCCTGAAGACCCACTTCTATCATCCTCAGATGATCCAAATAAACTTTGGACCTCTATTATGTCAGAAACACTTGTTGAACTATCACTTACTGTAAAATCTCTCTCCATCTCCAAGATGCTGGGCTTGGGGTTTTCCCAGAACTTTACACTCTCTACGTCACCACCCCAGTCACCACCCCACGTGACAGGGGGTAATAAAATTTGGACTGACTTCGGATATATGTCATGATGCAATCTTTGAGGTAAAATTTGATCATCACAATGTTTACAAGATACATGTGAGATGTGTGAGATGACTGCTGGCAGCCAAATGAATGATTTTATGACATAAAAACACTTGGTTTGGGATACGACCCAATTATTTAGAAATGGCCCTTTAATATATTTCACTCTTTTACTCTTTATTATGTTTCAGTGGCCATTTCCTATCTTCCATCCTCATGTAAGGAAGTCAAGGAGACCGATCCGGAAGCTAAAGACGGCTACTACTGGCTTCGTTTACCTAAAGAGAGTAAGGATATTTTCAACATTAGAAAATGAGTACTAATCGGTTTATGGCAAACAACATTATAATGTATAATGGTATGCTTAATGACCAAATAGTATTTCCTGAAGTATTATTTGAATTAGCTTCTGATAAATTTGAAAAAATATTATGTTTTCATTGTTTAGTTAAAGTTGTCGATTTGTATAACGTATTCGGCCCTTCAAGTTGAATCTTGTTTAATAGAGGAACTAAAATATAATGTGTACTATCTACTGTTTGACAACTGTTTCCCAAATAAATAATATACAAGTAAAAAATAATGAATAAATGATAAAATGATAAAATTTATATAGCGCTGATACCATGAGATGAAAATAAATGTCCCATGAAATAGCACCTGCATTTTCATGGATTATGATCATTTCATACTAATATTTAGTATATCAGTCAACCCAGGAGTCCAGTAGATGAGGCAGCTTTCACCTGAATCTCTGTTCTATTGGAGAGTAAGAACTCTGAGTTAAGGCTCTGGAAACTTGAAAACTGTTCTCACAATATTGTTGTTGTGAATAGAAATAAGAAATATTTTCATGAAAACCAGTGTTCAGGCACAAAGTTTCACGTGAATACAAAGACTGCAGCTTTAGGTCCTCTAGAGATTTTTAAGGCTCTGGAAATTTGAAAACTGTTTTCACAATATTGTTGTTGTGAATAGAAATAAGAAATATTTTCATGAAAACCAGTGTTCAGCCACAAAGTTTCACATGAATACAAAGACTGCACCATTAGGTCCTCTAGAGATTTTGTTACAATATTCGACCAACTTTCAGCCATCTTTCACAGCTACAGTAATAACAAATGATTTAATTTTTTAATTGTTAATGGCTGTTTCTTACTCTAGTGTTTCCCCTCCAAATTAGGAATATTATCTTTTGGCAAAATGTCATGAATTTGTATATTCATAATTATGACATGTGAGGTAATTGTTATGATGGTTAAATGAAACATTCAATGTGAGAATAAAACATATTTTTTCAAAAAAGGTTTCTTGTCCTAGTTTGTACCCAACCAAACTATTTGGAATAAACGCCCCAAAAAAACAGCTAAAAATCTGGCCGAGAACCCAACAAAAATAAGGTATTTTTATCCTAAAAAACTATTGAAATATTCTTGTATTACACACAAAAGAAATAAACGAGATCAATAATATTTGTTTAAAAACTGGACATTCTAGCCCCGTGCTGGGACGTTATGAAGGGCAAAATAAAGGAAATAGTCTGGAAGCCTCAAGGGAGAGAGTCTGTAAATTTAAAATGATTAAATAAGGAGATCAAATCTGATTTGAATCGATAAAAGGTTGAAAAAAAAACCTCTCAAGAAAATGCAGAAAAAATTACAACATATGTAGAATGCGTTACAATTCATCTGTAACCCACATACACCTTGAAAAACAAAGGTTTCTTGATAATAGCAGCTTCACCCAGGAGATGACAGAAACCAACAACACCTCCACACTTGAAGTGCTATGTGTGAAGGAACAGCGCCTCCAGAGGTGCTGACACCTCCACCAGATTCAATATAAACAAGAATTAGAATAACACAGTCTCCATCCAACTGAGATCTAATAAGATTGAAACCGTTGTTGGTATTGGCCAGGGAATGTGATCATCGTCTAGCTTTTTCTTGAAGATCATTGCCT
This sequence comes from Amphiduros pacificus, assembly GCA_949316495.1. Classification (NCBI taxonomy): domain Eukaryota; kingdom Metazoa; phylum Annelida; class Polychaeta; order Phyllodocida; family Hesionidae; genus Amphiduros; species Amphiduros pacificus. The sequence continues at coordinate 24,561,552 of OX439009.1, read as the reverse complement.
ATTTCACTGAAACATTCAATGTGTATACAGATTGTTTAAACATAAACCTATTGTTATGATGTAAATAGATTGATTGTAAAGTTTTTACATGGGATGTTTGATAGCTTTAATAAACCAGACAATATTTGATTAAGTAATATATCCTTCCCACCGTACTTACTCTATCAATAGGGTAATCAGTTGTAAATCTGTAACCAGGTGGGTTGTTTGTTTGTTTGTTTGTTTGTTTGGGGTTATACATCACTTCAGGTGGGTTGTCATGTCAAGGACCTGTAAACAATAATTTATACAACAAATGTTTATGAAGAAAGGCTTAAGGTTTGTGAAAGTTGTGGCTTTAGTTTTAGTTTATTGTCATGGAGTGGATGAATCTGGTTCCGCTCAGGAGTACATTCACCTGGTGACAGGAGCAAGCGACAATTTTGTGAGTTTCTTTGGTATTTCAAGCTGGAACTATGGAGGAATGACCAGTTTTTCAAAGATTTCTTTGTTACTGCAGGTAAATTCCAATTACAAACCAGTATATTATATTATATATTATATATTATATTTCAGAGAGATTTTAAGGTTAATTTGCTTTGATATATTCATTTTAATCTTTATTATATAAAAGACAAAAGTTTTAAAACCATATGTAAGTAAAAAAAAAACCAGGACTGAGGTGATATTATAAATTTAATTTCAATAACATGACAAACATAACATGACACTGTTTGCTTGACAAAAATTGGCTCACTATATCAGCCCCCTTGACACTGAGCATTGAATAACAAGACACAGTCCATAACATGACACAGTCCATAACATGACACAGTCCATAACATGACACAGTCCATAACATGACACAGTCCATAACATGACACAATCCATAACTTGACACAGACCATAACATAACACAGTCCATAACATGACACAGCACATAACCTGACATGTGACACAGTCCATAACATGACACGTGACGCAGTCCATAACATTGCACAGTCCATAACATTGCACAGTCCATAACATTACACAGTCCATAACATGACACAGACCATAACATAACACAGTCCATAACATGACACGGTCCATAACCTGACACAGCACATAACCTGACATGTGACACAGTCCATAACATGACACGTGATGCAGTCCATAACATTGCACAGTCCATAACATTGCACAGTCCATAACATTACACAGTCCATAACATGACACAGACCATAACATAACACAGTCCATAACATGACACTGTCCATAACCTGACACAGTCCATAACCTGACACAGTCCATAACCTGACACGTGACACAGTCCATAACATGACACAGACCATAACATAACACAGTGCATCACATGACACAGTCCATAACATGACACATGACACAGTCCATAACATGGCACAGTCCATAACATTGCACAGTCCATATCGCCCAAATATCCCCCAAATCTCGCCAGATGTTGTACACAGAAATATCTGATGATTTGAAAAAAAAACATAATTAAACACCAAAACACTGAAGCAGTAAATCTCTAGTAGACAGTGTTGATAAGGATATTGCATTACTTTTTGTACATTATGAGATTCTGTGTTTCTAAAGGACGAAATAAAAGTTATCAGAGATGACTATAAATTTGCATCAGTCAGTGGAATAGCAAATCCGTATGGTGAAGCTAAGGACTGTGATGGTGGAGTTTTGCGAGGATCATTCAAAATTGATTTGACCGGAACAGGATTCTTTGTTGCAGCTAAGGTTTGATATTATTCAATTTCATGACAATATTCTATGCATGTGGGTAGACGTCATGATATGAATTATACGTGAGCACTTAAAAGCCATTTTAGTATATAACTAATGTCAATGTCAAATCATACAATGCACTATCAACATCTATGATATCAGATATGCTGAAACTTTAATTAAAGCATTCATGGAATAAGGTTTTCAAGCACATTTTCCTTGCATAATATAAATGTTTATACCCTATACTTTGTGATCAAAAGTTATTACCCATTATATTTTGCCTACGTATAATTCTGCACCATTTGAAAATGGATGAGTCTGGTTGTGGCCACCTGTTAGTCAAAAGAGTACTGGCAGTACTTGGCACTTTCAGCAAAACACAATAACCATGGTCAATGTATTTCGGTTTAGTGAGATAGACTTTAATGAGATAGCTTAAATGTATCAGAGTTTCATGGCCACATATCATTCAAGCATACCCCAAACCTTTGTAAAATTGCCTGTGACCTCTGTGGTTTCATGAATGCTTTAAGTATTAAGAGATGGAAATGCAGCAATAGATATGGGTTTACACACAATTTATTTATCATAGATCTGACATAAATAATTAATTATTTGCTTAATGCACGTTTAAAGCTAGATTCAGTTCGAGATATTTCTGGGTGTTCATTTAATTGATATGCAATTAGAGGCGCTTGAGAATAATTGATACATGGTCAATAAACACTTAAACTGTATATACAGAGCTATAAGCGAAACATGAAACATTTAAGTAGCATGGAATGGCAGGTGACTAAATAAGTGGCCCCAGTCTATGAGTGATAAAGTATAGAAGGTTCCATTATATCAGGCGCACAAAATCAATATAAGACCCTCACAGAACTACGCACAATTTTTCCATCAAATCAAAATTCATGTTTGGATATGAGGTTTTGCTCAGATTCTGAGCATATACTCACATATGATTTTTCCATTATGCTTGGTAAACTCAGATTTCAGTTTTTGCTCAGATTTGTAGTTCATGCTCACATTCTGAGTATTTACTCAGAATCAAGATTTTTGGATTTTTCCAATGTGCTCAGACATTTGTCTTGCTGAGATTCTGAAATTTCATGCTCAGATTCAGCTCAGAGGCTAGCTTCAAGCTGAAGTCAATGCTCCAAAGTATGATTTTTACAAAATATTGACCGATTTATGCTAAATTAAAGGATTAGATAAGGTTTAATTGAATAGAATCACATGCAGACACATTCCCACTCAATGGAGAAATTGTAACATTAAGTGATCACCCATTCCGAGCCCCTGTTATCCCCTATTGATATTCAATTAAACAATGGAAATCTGATGTCATATGGCTCAAAGCGACCCTTTCTTAACTCCTCAAACATTTAGTATCTCTACTTCAGTATGTCAACGATCATGCAATGGTGGATAATTAGAAGATGCATTAGAGTCAACCAATCAGAATGAAGCTAAGCAGGATATTGGGTGCTTGAACAGCTCCAACGTCTTTATTTCACACTGTACATCAGAACTAAAGACAAAACTTTGATGATAACAACCAGCCACAGTGAAACATTTAAAAATAGTTAAAAACACGATTTTGAGGCACTTTTAATTGGACAAATCTTAGCCATTATTTGTTTAACCTTATCTTTATTATATATAGTCATTGATGTCATATTGGCCTTACCCACTCCCACAAATCTGTTGCTTCTAGACTCAGTGGAAGTAAGCACAACTGAGATTCTGAGCATGATGAAAAAAAATACTTCACTTTTGGAAGCAAACTTCCGTAAGTATAGCTGCATCAAATCTGAGTACATGCTCAGATTTAATATTTGAAATATGATGGAAAAATCGGGCCCTGTGCTCACACAGCTGATATCAGCTGAGTCAAATGAAGCTTTACCCTCAGGCTATTGTCCATCCCACATGCACCATAAAATGCCCCCCGGTCTGGCCTGGAATTACAAATGACAGAAGATGATACAAGTCATATGCATTTCCCTCCAGGCTTAAGCAGCAAACATCTCTATCCTATCTGAAGCGTCATACATCTTTTTCCCAATTAAAGCTGCCTGCATCACCCTCCCATCTAAAGCTACCTGCATCACCCTGCCATATAAAATGTCCTGCATCACCCTCCCATCTAAAGCTGCCTGCATCACCCTCCCATCTAAAGCTGCCTGCATCTCCCTCCCATCTAAAGCTGCCTGCATCTCCCTCCCATCTATAGCTGCCTGCATCACCCTCCCATCTAAAGCTGCCTGCATCACCCTCCCATATAAAGCTGCCTGCATCTCCCTCCCATCTAAAGCTGCCTGCATCACCCTCCCATCTAAAGCTGCCTGCATCACCCTCCCATATAAAGCTGCCTGCATCACCCTCTCATCTAAAGCTGCCTGCATCACCCTCCCATCTAAAGCTGCCTGCATCACCCTCCCATCTATAGGTGCCTGCATCACCCTCCCATCTAAAGCTGCCTGCATCTCCCTCCCATCTATAGGTGCCTGCATCACCCTCCCATCTAAAGCTGCCTGCATTACCCTCCCATCTAAAGCTGCCTGCATCACCCTCCCATCTAAAGCTGCCTGCATCTCCCTCCCATCTAAAGCTGCGTGCATCTCCCTCCCATCTAAAGCTGCCTGCATCTCCCTCCCATCTATAGGTGCCTGCATCTCCCTCCCATCTAAAGCTGCCTGCATCACCCTCCCATCTAAAGCTGCCTGCATCACCCTCCCATATAAAGCTGCCTGCATCACCCTCCCATCTAAAGCTGCCTGCATCACCCTCCCATCTAAAGCTGCCTGCATCTCCCTCCTAACTCAAGCTGCCTGCATTTCCTTCCCATCTAAAACTGCCTGCATCTCCCTCCCATCTAAAGCTGCCTGCATTTCCTTCCCATCTAAAGCTGCCTGCATCTCCCTCCCATCTAAAGCTGCCTGCATTTCCTTCCCATCTAAAACTGCCTGCATCTCCCTCCCATCTAAAGCTGCCTGAATTTCCTTGTCAACTCAAGCTGCCTGCATTTCCTTCCCAACTCAAGCTGCCTGCATTTCCTTCCCATCTAAAACTGCATGCATCTCCCTCCCAACTCAAGCTGCCTGCATCACCCTCCCATCTAAAGGTGCCTGCATCACCCTTCCATCTAAAGCTGCCTGCATCACCCTCCCATATAAAATTTCCTGCATCACCCTCCCATCTAAAGCTGCCTGCATCACCCTCCCATCTAAAGCTGCCTACATCTCCCTTCCAGCTAAGGCTGCCTGCATCACCCTCCCATCTAAAGCTGCCTGCATCTCCCTCCCATCTAAAGCTGCCTGCATCTCCCTCCCATCTAAAGCTGCCTGCATCACCCTCCCATCTAAAGCTGCCTGCATCACCCTCCCATATAAAATTTCCTGCATCTCCCTCCCATCTAAAGCTGCCTGCATCACCCTCCCAACTCAAGCTGCATGCATCTCCCTCCCAACTCAAGCTGCATGCATCTCCCTCCCATCTAAAGCTGCCTGCATCACCCTCCCATCTAAAGCTGCCTGCATCACCCTCCCATATAAAATTTCCTGCATCACCCTCCCATCTAAAGCTGCCTGCATCACCCTCCCATCTAAAGCTGCCTGCATTACCCTCCCATCTAAAGCTGCCTGCATCACCCTCCCATCTAAAGCTGCCTGCATCTCCCTCCCATCTATAGCTGCGTGCATCACCCTCCCATCTATAGCTGCCTGCATCACCCTCCCATCTAAAGCTGCCTGCATCACCCTCCCTACTAAAGCTGCGTGCATCTCCCTCCCATCTAAAGCTGCCTGCATCACCCTCCCATATAAAGCTGCCTGCATCTCCCTCCCATCTATAGCTGCCTGCATCACCCTCCCATCTAAAGCTGCCTGCATCACCCTCCCATCTAAAGCTGCCTGCATCTCCCTCCCAACTCAAGCTGCCTGCATCTCCCTTCCAGCTAAAGCTGCCTGCATCCCCCTCCCATCTAAAGCTGCGTGCATCACCCTCCCATATAAAATTTCCTGCATCCCCCTCCCATCTAAAGCTGCCTGCATCACCCTCCCATATAAAATTTCCTGCATCACCCTCCCATCTAAAGCTGCCTGCATCACCCTCCCATCTAAAGCTGCCTGCATCTCCCTTCCAGCTAAAGCTGCCTGCATCCCCCTCCCATCTAAAGCTGCCTGCATCACCCTCCCATCTATAGCTGCCTGCATCACCCTCCCATCTAAAGCTGCCTGCATCACCCTCCCAACTCAAGCTGCCTGCATTTCCTTCCCATCTAAAACTGCCTGCATCTCCGTCCCAACTCAAGCTGCCTGCATCTCCCTCTCATTAAAATGCCCTCATCTCCCTCCCATTTAAAGCTGCACATATAGCTTTCTGCAATCTTTGCAAATCATCAATTTCCGATCTAATAGCACATTCGCTCAAGAACCTACACCTGTATAGATCTATACATTTTAACAATGTTCCTCAATTGCTAAACTCAAATCAACATAGTTTTATACATGCATATCTGTTCATTCAAGAAAAACAAATCAATCGAATAATTATTCAAGAAGAGCAAATCAATAGAATAATTAGTCAACGCAATGTCATTTGGCAACTCATGAAGTTTTATTTTAAGTTTGTTTCGAATATATTGTCTTTGTTAATAAGTTAATGTTAGCTATCCCAAACAGAACATAATATCTTTAATTATTGCATGTGAACCCATTGATACCAATACGTGTCTGTCATATCAATGGCAATGATATGTTATTTAAAAAATACACATTTGATTTTATCACTAATGATAAAGCTGGATTACAAGATAAATTTACCTTCCCCTCAGGGTACTAACAGAAAATCTATTTCTTTTGAGATGGACCATATTCTAATAATAGGGTTAAACAATGGTAACATATATTCAACACACTACAGGTGGAAAAAAAAGATCAGTTTGTTCACCCATAAACAATTTGTATAATTGTGCAAATCAATGGTCCTTGTATCAATTTCACGTAACTGCCTTGAAGCTTAATAGGAGATAACACACAAGGTTTCATAGGAGATAAAATGAAATGTTTCATAGGAGATAAAACAAAATGCTTCATAGGAGATAACACAAAAGATTTTTAAAGTTAAATGCTTACATCTTTTATAAGATATGAATTCCTTAAGATAGATATAGATCATTTTATTGATATCCATTGCCGACAGGTTTGATCATTTGAATATTTACTTTTCTGCAGACAAGTTGGTATACAGGGGGTTATCGACCAGGTATGACCGATTTCATTAGGTCTGAAACCAGTGAGATAGTATCAGCTACTTGTGGCGGATATTGCGGTGGCTGTATTCCTACCGATAATTTGATATATCTGGAGTTTTCTTCAAATCTAGGTAAGTTTCGGCTGTCCTATTTTGATGGCATGTGAATAGCAATGTGGGGTTAACTTATTGGTAATAACCCCTCACATTACAGGTATTCATCTAGGAAATTTGAAAATTGAATATACTAGAAAACATTGCAAATACCCAAACAAATGCATGCAGTTATCTCTCAAGCTGGATATGCTGTTCCTAGGTAGATATTGAGGCTTATAATGCATATGAATGAAAGAAGATATCCATTTATATAACACAATAACAGATTAAGATATTGTCTCATTTTCAGTGTCTCCTTCTCTAATGAACCAAGCTATAAAGATATGTCTGTGGCAACCAGGGGGAGAAGATAATATTGATTTCAGGAGGATCACCACTTCAGTGAATGCTGGATTCTCACAGTTAGGAGTTCGTAGCTTGATAGAATGTGCTGCCCTATGCAGCAGGCAAATTCATTGTCTCTCCTATATTTACACAGATGCAACCAAAAAATGTATTTTAAATGAGAATAAAGTTGAGCCTGATGACCAGGGAAACACAATGCTCTTTGAGATTACACAGCATTGTGAAAATACTTAATAAGCAACCAATCAAAGTATTAAATAGACATCCTTAGCTGAATTTAAAGAATTGACTATTGTAATCCTGTAATTTAACAGATCCTCCAATAATCTCTAATCTGCTGTGATTTGTTCAATTAATGCTAGCATCAGGACCATTTATGTATAGTATATAAAAATGTATAGCATATAAAAAGAAATGACATTTATGTTCCCTTCATTCTGATAGTTGTACTCATTAAATAGACATAAAGAGACTTATACTCACTAGTTACAAGATAAGAACCAACACCAAAGGTCTGAAAACAAATATGTTCATTATTCTTTGCAATTCTAAATTTTATAAAAAAGATTATTGGCCACCCTCTAAAGGTCGACTGAAGAACAATAAAAATCTGATTGAATTAATATCTCCATCTCATATTCGACTTCGAAAAATAGACAATTTTGTTCAATATGATAGATTCCAGTGTAGAGATTTTTTCATACTGGCATTTTGTCAAATTTACATGTAAAGTTTATGTATATTTCAATCTTAAAAGAATTGTCGGGTAGTTAGAATTCCTGTTTATAATATATTACATTTAATATGTTATATTTATTTTACATTTAAATTCTGACTTGGTACATCCAAACATTTATCATGCAAGATTAAATTCTTCACAGCAACTGAACGACTGTCTAAGATTGGTTATGAGTACTGAAATATTTGTGAGATTTCTTCATTGGTGACCTATTTCCTGTTTACTTCCTATTCATATACAACAGATCACGTCACCAAGCAAATGTATGTCAGGCCAAAGCACATTGTGCGCTCAGTCATTTGTATGAGCATTTTGAATATCAGCCATAGTCATCAAAACTGTCTTATCACCTGGTGTTGGACATTCACTCTGCTGTGTAGACTCTTCCTTCCAAAGATCAGGGAAAAGATACACCACTGGACCAACTGCATATTCTTAGCTGGTGACATGACATGCTCAGCTAATCTTCTACTTCCTTAGCACCTGACTTTGACTTTGTTTAGGTTGAACCTGTGAGACTGTATGAGATTCAAAGTAATATTTTCTGCAGTACTTGTAATTGAAAGATTTTGGGAATCTAATTTTTATACAACCTGTGCCACTGTGTATGAGATTCAAAATATTATTTTCTGTAGTACTTTAATAATTGTAATCAGAAATATCTGGTCATTCTGGCCTCCAATTCTTTACTCTCCTATTATGGCAGTGATATACAATTACTCTATAAATGCATTATAAATGCAACACAAATGTAGGACACAACACATACATACATAAAAACCCCTAATAAGATCTAAATACATACTGGCAATGTTTATTTTCTGATCAGGTCATGAAACACTACAGGAGACATTTTACACTGTGATATCTCATAATATTCCCCATCCCCCACCGTCGCCATGGTGATTTTATGTATTTCACTCATCTTTCACTTATTTGGCACCACTGGTAAGTGTTAATTTGTTCATAATTCTTTTTGCATTTTGTACAATAATCTGAATTAATTATGTCCTTATGGAAATTAATGTATTTTTCGGACAAACCTATTACGTAATCCAGCTCTCTTATAGTCCTCCCTATCCCATGATCTTGCTTCTTTTATTCGTTAGATTTACATCCTCAGTCCTTGATTCAATAATACATGTGAATGTTTGAGCAGAAAACGTTATAATGCCATACAAATGAGGTCTATGTAATAACCAACTGATACAAATTAGGGATTGAACACTATATTTGAGTTGTTATTTTCGGAGAATTCACGTTTTTCCAGAGGAGGAACGTTAATTCTTCTATATGAAAACCATGCTTAGCGTTTTGAGTTTATATGATTCTGTTATGTAATGTTCAGGGGTTGGAGAATTATGAATGATTGAATGAATGAATGATTGCTTTACAGCACGTCAACACAATGAGGTCTTTCAGTGCCGAGACAGTTAAAACAGAAACGTTATTTTGCCTGGAAACAAAATGTAAATGTTAAAACAATATGTAGATAACACAAGAATAAACAATACCATTTATATTAGAAAGTGAAATAAAATAAATATGTATAATTTCTTTAATAGACTTTTTTCATTATGATATTCGGCAGTGTGTGATAAACAAGTCAATGACATAAATAAACAAGAGGTCTGCCCTTAAAACGGGTTATAAATCCTATGTAGTTTAAAAACGAGGCTATCACAGAAGTATCACAGTATCAAACAACCAATGTAAATCTTGTTCATTAAAATATTGATACACTCATTCAAAACACGTTTAATAGTCAAAGCCCTTTGACAACTAATATATTTGGGTTGATGAAGGATACCAAACTAAAAATTTGAACTTATCTATTCTGGACATTTCAATTCTGGAGACTTGCAGCATAGTGGGACCGCACGGTGAACAATTTGATTTTTAAAGTTGTTTTCTTTTATGTTTTATACATCAACTAACACATCCAAATTTTTACGAGTCACATATGAAACACATTTGTCAGTTAACGGGAACAGAATGTTAAGGAGATCTTTGCCCAATTTTAAAATAAAAATGTACCCCAGTTTGCACAACGAGGAGTAATCCAGACTTTAGGGCACAAAAATTACCCTAATTAAGATTTACTAAGACAATTTGCTCAATCATAATCCAGACACTATTCATGCTACTATTTGTTCAACCATAATGAATTAGTAAAATACTTTGATAAGTGTAATGCGATTTTGATGCCTTTTGTGAGAAATCAAGAAGTCATTATGTAACAGAAGAACAAATTGATATGATGCCATATCACTTGGCCAAGGAGCAATTACTATATGCTTGGAGTAATTACTCCCAGCTGTATGACACCATTTATACCTCTCCCACCCTGATGCTATGTTAGAAGAAGAGATCAGGAGATCAGATACATTCTCCTTGAATTCATTTCAACTTTTATTCCATGCTGCTTTGCTTGTCCATAGGATTGTACATTAGATCGATATGGTATGAGATATGAATATTATTGTCTGGGAGACAACGTTGAAGGAAACTACATGACCTCTACCAATTGCACCACCATAGGACATACCACTCCTTGTGGAGTTAATTCTAATTCAAAGCAAGGTCAACATTTCCTGACCGGCCCTTAAGAGATTTTCAGGCGATCTTCAACCACCTTTCAGCGCTTAGCATGTTTTAGTGCGATTTTACAAGCTTGCCTACAGCTATCACACATTTTGACCATAACACAATACATGCAAATGCCTTTGCGCCTCTACCCTTTTCCGCTTTTTGTTCTCCCACGCTGGTTCTATACCAAAGTTTTTCCTCTTTAATATCGTCTGTAAATTAAGGGAATATAGTTGATGGCTTGAGCGTGACCTGATTATGGTGCTTGATCATTCCTGATGGTGTTCTTTTGAGCAACATCTGCATCCGCATTCTAAATCTATTGCACTCTTTGGATTATCATGAATAATGCATTAAAAAAGGAATATTATTGCAAAAAGATTGTATTCTTAACATATTTTTATCTTACTCTTTTCAGAAAGTTGCACCGAATGCATCTTTCCTCAATATTTGAAAGATCCATTGGCAGACGGCAGTGGGCGATACTGGATTACTGAAACCCGATTCATTAACAATACAAATCTTTGGGAGGATCAGTTGGAAATAACAGTTAAAGACAATGAAATAATTGCGGAATTGAAATATAGGGGACAATGTAATGAATTAGGTAGGAAAGGTCCATGTTTCCAAAGGAAAAATTATTATAGAAGAACATGTTTGAGCGATGATGGAGATGGGCGATATTTGGTGCTACATGAAGATAATGGGTGAGGTTCATTTTTGGAAATTATTGCATGTAAAAATATTGAATCCAAACTAAAAACATATCAGATCCTGCATAGCATTTACATCTTATATTCAGCGATTTAAAGCATGGTCGAGATATTCAGATTTGAATTTGGGTTTGTTTTGACCCTAATTTTTTTCGTTGTACTAAGCATGCCCAGTAGGAACTCGAAAGCCTCATTTTCATATCAATCTTCATAAAAAAGGTTAAGGTAACATTTACATAGCGCTGATCCGAGACAATGTCTGCTCACAGCGCTTGACAACTGGCTGGAATTCAAATTCGAAATTAAAAAGTCTCATTTAAATTTGGCAATTCTTTTCAGGTAAAATAATACAGTCTACGAGTTGTTATGCTGTAAATGTAAATTTGAACAACATAAGGTTTACCTAATCAATCACTTTATAAAGCTATATTATTGTTTATTTAGTGGTAATTTTGATGATGTGATTTTGGTAAAATTCCTATGTTTTGTGATTAAATTATCACTATTTTAATATTATATGACAATTTTACTATTAGATTCAAAGGAATAACTAATTATTGATTTTATGCCCATTTTTCGAAATAACTTTAAGAAATATCATAGATTAAACTAAGGTTATTATAAATTCAAAGGAAATAGTATTTTTCCTTTTCTTCTTCACAGGAGGTATTCTTACACATGCATTAGATTTGTACAACGAAACCTTAATGTCATACAGGTCTGGACATGTAAGTATTAAATGACTGATTCCTATTTCTGTTAGATCAAAATAATATATAAAGATATTTCAAGTATTTTCTTGCGGCCCTTTTCTTGATCACACTATTGGTCATTAAAAGTAAAAAAAAACTTTTTTGATGAAAGATTTGGCATCAATTGTGTAGGTAATTCACTTTTGTGGCTGCCTCCCACGTGTGTAGCTGTCTCACATTTGTGTAGCTGTCTCACATTTGTGTAACCATCTCATTTGTGTACCTGTCTCACATTTGTGTAACCATTTCATTTGTGTAGCTGTCTCACATTTTTTAACCATCTCATTTGTGTAGCTGTCTCATTTATATTTATGAACTGTAAGTTAATGATAATAGTATCCGAGTACTGATTTAAATAACCTTTCAGCTGATCTTCAAGACGGGAAATCCGATGACCTATGCAGTGATTATAGATTACAGAGGGAAGAGTGGCCATGGCTGGGTAAGATTAAATTATATTTCGAACTCATTCAAAATCCAATAATTTGGTTAATAAACAAACAGCTTTTCATATAAGAGTGGTTAATTTGTAGCATGTATCGCCAAATTAAACCGTAGATTAGATACACATTGCTCAGCCTCGTTTGTAAGCTTACATGAATCTTTCTTAGACATAGACATCAACTAATGATTTGTTATTCCCTTAAAAGAAAATACCAGATTTTGAGTCTTCATTATGGATCCAGGGCCCCATTTTTCCATCGTACTTCAATTTGAAGTACGTACTCAGATCCTAATTTCATGCTCAGATTTGAGGTTTTGCTGAGATATTGAAGTTTGTGTGGCCATTACTCTCTGTCTATTGGTACAGGCTTAAGACCCAACAGTGGGAACAAGCAGAGTGCTATGCACTTTTAACAAAACACAAACATCCTGACAGGCGTATTTTGGGGAGCTTGTTTGTATCAAAGTTTCATGACCAAATATCATTTAAAAATCTTTGTAATTTTTTGGGGGTAAAATTGCGATGGCCTCTGTGACTCCATGAAAGCGTTAAGGGCCTATTACCTAATTAAGGTGGGGCACGTGGCTGAGTGTGTCAGAGGTCTGTCTCCCATGCTAAAGGTCTAGGATTTGAACCCCAGTTGGGACATATACTCATTCTGCATGGTGTCTAGAAAGGTAGGCATGACTGGTTATCAAAGGCCGTGATTTGTATTACCATGTCTTTGCGATAATGCAAAAGAAGGATGTCCAGTCACTCTTCGAAAAGAATAGGGCATCGTGTCTCATTGACAGGCTTGTTTCTGACTTGATATTGCTCAAATAATGCTGAAAAGGTATTAGATACAAAACAAATCAAATCACACAAATTCCCAAATCAATCTATCACATAGTTGTGCAAAGGGATGGACAACCTTGGATGTGAACATCGACAAATTATTTTATTTCTTCTTATCTCTTATTACTATCAACGTCATAAAAAAATCACAACCATTTTTATTGAAGGAAGCTTGAAATGTAATATTTGCACAAATGAGAAGAAAATCTCTTGAGGGCCTAACACGTACTTATATTACAGCTCCTAAGCTTGAAGAATGGGTGCCATGCCCTTTGGAAGGGGGATTTGATTTCACAACGTACATGTATGGACGTGAACAGGTTAGTTTGCTTATGGTATCAGGTTAGGAAGAGTTTTAAAAGTTTCCATTAAAGACATGCTGAGCTTAATCAAGTTATCTTCAGGAATCAAAAAGGGAACATACTCAGAAGGTGTGGTTTAACGGGAAATGATTACAAGTATATAATACAATTGTGACCAATACTTCAATTTTGAGCAAGGAACAATCTAATTACAAAGGGAAACCTTTATATTTAAAATAATACATTTAAATAACTTTTCTTATTTATATTAGAATCATAGTTTGGGGTAGGAGCAATCCATTAATATGTAGGATCATTATGCACAATATTCTTTTTAGATTATTTTCTTTACGAAATTTATAACGTTTGACAATATTGACATAAATATATATTTTCAAGAACTTAAAAAATAACTAAGACAAAATCTTGACAAAATCATATACATGTATACAATTTATACAGTTTTGGTGTAATTACATCTCAAAATGAATAAATTAAAACTGTTTTTGTAAACATCACCTGTAATACCTTACCTGCAGGTAATACTTTACTTCACCTGTAATACTATATAATTAAAACAGATGAATATGCTTTTACAGACCTTATGTGAAAACTGGCTTCCCTCCCGTCTGGAGAGTGAGTGCGTCAGAGGGGAAGGCATGGAATTTGTGTTCCCAGAAAAAACTTGCAGTCCATTTTTTGAAAAGGAAAAAAGTAACATACATTATATACATATCAGATACATGTATAGACATACATTATTATGAATAGGAGACAAAAATGATAATTTTGGATGTGTCAGATCGTTAGTTTACTATACGTTAAATCCAAGTCAATGCAAATGTTTCAGACGAGATATAAGGTGAAACTTGCGTCACATAATTATAAAAGTGTATTTTATGGATTTCAAAGTGGTCTGATATGACATAAATTTTGAAATGATTTCAATCCTTAAAAATAAATCCTGACATGTTTATTTCAATGATACACCAGTTTGATACTTTTATTGACAGATGTATTCCTACAGTGTTGGGCAGATTGGGTTGAAGGAGAATATCATTTTGTTATAGCATCTTTGACTGGAGAAGCTCCACAATTTGTTCTGGTAAGTGACACATATAAATACCCATTTTATCGTTTATTTTGTGTTATCTGCATTCCTACTTATAACGTCAAGACTTCATCATCACCGAATAGAAGAAATGCCCCCGAAGATTTTGTACAATTTCCCCTCAATGAAATATTAATTATACTCCATTGCATACGGTAATGAATAAATGTGTGACAGTTGTCTGCCAAAAAATAAATAAAACCAATCACAGTTGTCTCCCAAAAATAAATAAAACCAATCTCTGAATTGTTTTTATTGCTCTTTGATCATGCTATATCAAAGATGGGAGTTCTCATCTTATTTCAGATTAAATATTGATTTGTGAAATGTTCCTGTGAGTAACTAATTTTATTGGGATTTACTGATAATTCCCAATTTATTACTTTGTTGTTAATGTGACTATACTTTTATGTAATGCTACTATATGATAATTTAGGGTTGCAGGGATAATATGATAGTACTAACATTTGATCACACAATGCAGGATTCACATTTACTTGTGAGGAAAAGGTGCTTAAAAATCTGATTTCATGAAAGGTTTAATGGGGGCATTGGGTGTAGCCCTAAGGACAGAAAAAGACCCCAATCAGTTTGTTTTCTTTATCAATTCACAATTGAATGAGGTTTATCATAGTTCTCAGTACCATAACCCATAAGTGCAGTAATAGAGTGTTTGATATTCAGCGATACCCTCGGGATTTTGAGATGGTTCTTGTGTTCAACCTGGAGGTCTTCTTCGGCCCGGTGTGTCCAGTAGATAGAAGTGGAGTGCTAGCCAGCAACCAACATATCACATGGGCAAAACTCACAATAAAGAGGAGTGGTATGCTATTTGGAACTGCACCTTTGAATTACAGATCAGGATTTATGATTATTTTAATTAATTTTGATTATTTCAATTAATAATGATAAACCTGAATGACTGAAATGAAATAAACTACAGACTCTCCCTGTAGCCATTACAGGTAGCTGTTGCAAAACTTGATGTTGTTGCACATGATGTTGACACGTTGAGGAGGTGATTTATTGTATCATTACAGAGTCTGGCCAGTGTTATGATGAAGCAGACGCTTGCAAGTCAGTGGAAGAGAATCAATGTACAAACACTGCTTCACACCAGTACAGTAAACACTGCAAGAAATCATGTGACCTTTGCCGTGAGTGACACTTAGCGGTCCCTTCATATACTTACCAATGTATTCAATGAGAAACATTCAACTGTCCATTTAAACATGACAAGATATTTTTTCAGAACAAACCACCACACTTAGAGACCTCTAATCAGGTCACTGTATAGTCTGTGGGATATTAATGTTCTCATACAGTCAAGACAATGCGGTTGTATAAAGGTTATAAATGGGCCTAAAAGTAGAGTATGCGGCCACAATAACCTTTTAGGCACGGGCCTCAGGTCATGTGTGAAATTGTATCATGAACTCAATCTCGGCATGGCCGGGGATCGAACCCACGAAATTTTGATCACCACAGAGGAACTGGTTCTAATAGGCTGGCTCTCTAACCAACTGCGCCACGGCCCCTGGCCTTATATTTTGTCTAATTGAACCTTTTACCCACAATTACAGATTTTCTACCTTCTTCTCGGGCAGAGTGCATGTTTCCATCCGGGTACAGAAAGGACTGGTATCTGTTTGAGTCAGACCGACAGGAGTTGGTTAAGATTTACAGAAGTCGTTTATTGGCCTCCGCCATGGGAGAGTTCATATGTAAGGCTAAACATTGGGAGATGGATTACTACAAGGTTCTGTCTACGTACAGAAATGGATGGTGAGTAGTGAGGGAACCTATTGAATATGATAATCACATGTCAAGTACAAAAATATAGGAGAATATTTAGAAATGTTAGGTACAAATATATGTCAACTTCATACTGATTTAGCTGAGAATTAACGTAAAATGAATCAGGAAATAATTATTCGTCTTTTAAATGCAGAAACAAGTACTATATTTATAATGACATTTAAGAATATATGAGATTTGAACGAGCGTGAAGTTCATTTGATATTTGATATTTGACCTTTTTGAGATTGAGGTTTATTATTGATGAAATTAGATTTTGGAAACATTTCTTGAAATTGGTGAAATTAGGAAAATTGACAGAGTATTTCAATATATTTTATTTGCCTGCTGGGCCCCGAGAAGGGTTCAGAACCAAAATTAGAATTCAATAATTCATTTCGAGAAAAATAAACATATCAAAAATATTTCACTAAAGTGATGATATATTCAAGATTTAAATGACGAACAAAGATATCTGTTTACTTGTATTGTGACAAACCGTTGTAATTGTTGCTTGAGAACTCTTCAACAGAATCCAAAATTCCTATATTTATAAATAAGGAAGTTTTTAGGCATTGAATATTCAATGTTCTAGATCACATCTTCTGTATAGAATATTCAATAATGTACATACATGTATGTCAAATAATCTGATAAAAGATGAAGGGAAATTATTTACATTAAGAAATACTAAATTATACTATATATTTCTTTTTCAGTCGTCCAAGATACACATGCTTGAATTTTATGCAGAGGAACGAAAAAACATTACAGTTTCAAATATGTAAGCTGTTTGTTCCACTGAATACATTGGTTCTAAAAATGATAACTTTGCTGTTTATCTTACAAATCCCAGGGCAGGTTATGTGTAATGGTGGCGATTATATATATATATATATATATATATATATATATATATATATATATATATATATATATATATATATATATATATATATATATATATATATATATATATATATATATATATATATTAGAATATATCTTTTATAGAATACAGGAAGATTGCTAATCTGTCATGAAGAAAATCCTTTTCATTTGAACTTCCATAACAGGATAAACATTCCTTTGATGCAAAAGACATCTTTAGGTCTTTTTAAGTCAGAAAAAGGTAGTGTTACATCACTACTCTAATGTTTGCTCTATCATGTCAAACTTTTAAAGATTTTGTTGGGCCATAACGAAGAGGATTTCCAAATCACTTTACAAAAGTAATCTTAACAATATTAACTATGATCCTAGTGAAACAGATTATCCATTTTCCTTTAAAAATTAATTGAAATGCACAATTAAACTTTGTCTATCTGATTGACAAACACTCCCTCCATTCCCAAATCTACAAAAGTAAATATTTCTTGCCAAACCTATTTCAATTAATAGGGAGATAATAATAAAACTTTGAAACAGATTAATCTCTGGTTATATCTGATACTTCCAATACAATAATGCTTAACTATTGATTATATTCCTTGATGCCAGGGAACATTGCTGGAAATGTGCCATATTCTGTTATTTTCTTTTTCTGCCACTCATGGAAAAGACCCATAACTGCTCTAATTAAAACAGTAAAAGAATTGTGATGAATATTGCCAAAAGACTCCACTATAACCAGTGCCCCTTCGTACTTACAGCTCACAGTGCTCGCAGCGACTTGTCATTTCAACTCTGCGATTTTAAAGATGATCCGCCTCCGCTAGGTGGCCTGATACGAAGCGATGTGATGAAAACTTTATTGCGTAAGGACTGCATTTAGTTCAGATCTGGAGATAATATATGTATGTATTAATTGTTATTCCAGATTGTATTTCAATATATACTGAGTACGCTTGCATCATAAGCAAATATACAATTATCAAATTGCATTTTAAAACTTTATCGCAAGTATTTGCAAAAATCCCCACAGGGTAACAGGTTGTCCACTCGTCCATGTGAACAAGTGAAAAAATACTATACATACAAGCCGAAATTAGTGTTTATTACAAATTTACCACTGAAGAGACCACAAAGGTTGAAACTAGTTTGGTTAATTCTACAGCTCGCAGAAGGTTCGTTTATGTGGAACATTCTTAGCTTGCACTTTATCGTAAGTGTTATCTATTCATTGTAGCTGCTGAGCAGACAAAGGCCAATGTCTGTGGTTTGAATGGTTCAGTGGAGGTAAATGCCACAACACCAGGGGGCAGCATGTGTGGTGGTATCCTATCAGATTATGACTTTAAAACAGGAAAATCTGGTGCAGAACTCACTCTCTTCTTGCCCAAGTGTAATGATGGAGAAGATTCTATATATGGTAAATCTGTCTTGTCACAAGTGACTTACTTTACTTAATAAACTTTGAATAATATGATTAAGTTGTACCAACTGATCTGATGATACTTACCCCAGAACTAACCTATAATCATATGGGGATAGGGCTTTTGAGGTATATGCGCCTAAGATTTGGAATTCCTTGCCACTGGTGGTGAAAAATAGCAAATCATTAGCCACTTTCAAATCTAAACTAAAAACACATTTATACATAAAGCACTCTATCGGAAAAGCGCCATAATACACTTGAGTTTGAGACATTTATATGCCAGCGAATTGATATATACATTAAAAATGTTAATCGTAGTTTGAATTCTTATTTCAGAATTTCAATGTTTAGCATTCGTGGATTTGGATGACAACCCTAGCTTTTTGATCACAAATTCTATAGACGGAGAACAAAACAGTTGCTGGGTATGGCTTTTAACTATTTTTGTTTAAAATTCAAATTCACATGCCAATCAATACTTCGGAATATGCATTAAATCAGACCAAAAGAAAAAGAGATGTCATGTCTGTGTTGATAAGAAAATCTTGAGTACACATTTCAATTATTTTAATGAAATTTAACTAACACAAATATAAACGTTTAAGAAACAAATGTTCAAGAAACAAATGTTTAAAGTCCAACTTGGAAAAAACAATTTATTGGTCCCATATTATTGGCTAAAAAAACAAATCAACAACTTTCTTCCTGCCATTTAACAAAGAGAAAAACAGAGTTTTTATCCTGACCTAAAAGCCTGTGTTATATTCCAGATCATCCAGACATATCCAGAGCGCATGTCTTATAAGCCCTGGAAGGAGGCACACATGTTATATAGAGCTCAGTGTGGCACCGCTGAGGACATGGACCTGTCTGTACCACACCTTACCGCTCTCTCTATATACATACCTTCTGATAAAGTTATATCTCGTCCTTCTATATAATTCATTATAACTGGCATGTTCCCTTACAACTGTATTGAATATTTTACGCATAGCAATAAAGAAATTATCTCCATATTTCATTTTTTAAAACTATAATAAAAACAGATATAGAACTTCAATTGTCCTTTTGAGGTACGTACCGTGCTTTAATGAAACATATATAAGGAGACACTTCTTGTTGATGCAAGTCAGCATTTCAGTTTCACACATCACTTAGTTTCATCTTGTTTGTTATCAAGAAGATACTGAAGGTATCTAGTTGACTCTTTCAGTTGTCTAAGAAATTGATGATCCATAGAGATGTAGATCTGGGTATCATCAGCATAGATGTGGTAGCTCACAACATACTTCCCATTACGTGTTTTTCTCTTAAGCCAACATATATACCTGACAAAAAGACGAAACTCTCAGGTCAGGTACCTTCCAAGAACACTTGCTTGCTGGGATTAGTACTTCCTGAGGTGTGTGGTCACTTTCACGTGTCTAATATAATGGGCAAATCACTTCACACACATCTGAGCATTATTATTACACATATTTCTTCATTCAAATTGTGGTTTTATTTGAGAATCAATGTAATGATTACAATATTTGAATATATGTTAAATATAGAACAATATAGAAATTCTAATTCTATATTGTTAATAGTGTTGAAACAACTGTGAAACTGGATAACTATTTTGGAAGCATTGACACCATTTCCAAAAGGTGATCTTCGCACATGTGAGTACATGCATTGTTGGCTGATTTCACTAGAAACAGAGAAATGCACATACAGGTCGCATGTGACCTGTTGATTTCCATTTTAACTGATATGGCCAAATATTCTACATTGGCTCTATGAAAACAATAGAAAACATGGGGTTCAATATATACAGCTTAGAAATCGACATTCCGACACAGTGCCGGAGTCATACAAAGGGCGGAATAAACAAAATAGTCTGAAGGCTTTAAGGGAGAGGTCATGAAATTTAAAAATATTAAATCAAACAATCAAATTCGATTTTCTCGGAAAACGTTAAAATCATAACGCTTTATACGTTACAAGTCTTAAAAATGAAGATTTCAGTTTCAGTTTAGTATATAAAAAAGACACTTGTTGTTCCCACCGGGAATCAAACCCCAGACCTTTAGCATGGGAGACAGATGTCTTACCCACTGAGCCATTATAAATAGTATGATTTGACCTTCTCACTGGTAAATCACACAAATAGTCCACATCTTTAATGTATAATGGTTGTGATGAGATGAATTGTGCCACCCAAAACATTTTTCCAAAAAACATTTTGCAAACATGTTACTCACCATGTTTCCCTTTTGATGAAGCAGTCATTCTTAAAACTAGTTGCCTCAGTTGTTTTTTTTTTATAACTGATCAATGATTTCATCATTAGTGATGTTATACTTCCTCCTCTTTGAAGGTAGTTGATGAGGTCACCACCAATTTATCTCTGTTCTCTGAGATATAGGTTTTCCAGGCCCTCTTTCAAGCAAGGCACTCCATTGACCTTCCTCACTCCATCAGCCATGGGAAGGGCTATACCAAGGGGCACACCACCTTCCATGAGAAAATTGGCATTTTCTAGCATTTAAGTCACAAGTGATATACTTACTCTGCAGCATTTTGTTATTGAAAGAAAAAATGTATATGATTGAAGGTTTAAAATACAATTCTGCCCCCATCTTTCCACGCACAATTTGCATATTAATTGATATAAATCAAAGCTGATTGGTCAAAGCTTGAGAGTGTGGATGAATGAGGGTAGGTACCTCTATACTGATGGCATTTCTCCTGTTAATTGTAGGAACACATGTCAAATTAAAATATTAAGAGGGATGGCAATAAGAAAAAAGGAACCAGAAAGGAATTTTGTATTGATTCGGCTTTTAAAGTGAAAAAGGCAAGTGTTAGTGGACAGAAATCCATTGAGAAAGATGCCAAATCAACCAGGAAACCAAGACTCAAGGATTTTGATATTCGCTCTGTACTTCAACTTGAATAGCACTGTCAACTTGAATAGCACTGCTGAAAAACATTGTGAAATGGTGTTTTTACAACCCTTTCAGCAACTATGGCCATATCAGGTCGATTTTCAAGCCTTTTATCCAGTGTGAAAGTAAAACTGCCGGCAGTGGGAGTTGAACCCACCACCTCTCGTCCTCCACTTATTTAACCAACAAAGGCACAGATTCTACACTCTACTAACTGTGCTAGTGGGGTCAGTGTAGCACTGCTGAATCTCAGGATAAGTCATAAAAATAAACATCAAAAGACTGGTTGTCATAAAATGAACATCAGGAACACGAAAAATTGCAGTAAGTTAGAAATGCCTTTCATATTATACTGTCATGACAACATTATGTTGGCAACTCTACAATTATCTATCAAGGTTTTTCTAACAAATATAATATTCAAGTGGAAATGTATTTTGGTTGTTTTAGCCACATTGTCATTGGTATTTTTAGTTTTCATTCCATATTATTGAATATTTTCATATTGAGTTAGTTGCTGTGCTTGTAGAGCAATCAAGTATTGACCAAAAGTTAGCATGTCTCTTTTTTTCTTTCATGTATCATTTAATTGTCTCCTGTCAGTAACATTGTTGTGACAGCAATTCTGATTAACATATATCAACAATGATCAAGGAAAGGATTGGCTCCTATATCATCATTGGTTTTAAAGTTCTAAAACTGTCTGCCTTGACATATTAATTTGTCGTTTGATTAATTCTTGAGCTTTCTCATCTCTCATTTAACTACCTCATTTTGTTTGTTTATATGATAAGCATGAAAAGAGGTTGGAGATGCCATTTTAGATTCCATTATTATTTGCACCTATTAAAAATTGGTAAAGTACAAGTTTTATCCTTTATATGAAAACCAAGTGATATGGTAGGAATACTGATAAATTAGGAAGAAATGAAATATTAACATGGAATAGAGCAATTCTTATTTCTTTGACATGTGTCACACATACCTGTCTGCCCATCCAACTTGATGGCATATCACACCAATAGTAGTGTGTTTGATTAATTTTGTTTTAGATAAGTGGTCACAGAATATAATTGCCAATGTCAAAATGTGAAATCATTAAAAAATACTTGATTTGTGAGAATTAATTTTTTTTTTTTTTCCAATTTTAAATTTCCAGTTTGACATATATTTGTGCAGTCACTCATACAACAGTATTCATGCAACAGGATACAAAATACACCAAAACCTAATTGAAAAAAAAGTGTGTAGGATCTGTGCCTTTGTTGGTGATAAGTGGAGGACAGGAGGTGGTTGGTTCAACTCCCACTGCTGCCAGTGTTACTTTCACACTGGTTAAAAGGCTCGAAAGTCGACCTGATATGGCAATAGTTGCTGAAAGGGTCGTAAAAACACCATTTCACATTTTATTTCATCTTTTAGGCATCCATCCTATGACATTGAAAGAGCCTTCCTCAGAGATACTGTATGAATCTCCAAAAGGCAGGGAGGTTTGTGCCAATGCATACTCCTGGGACATATACAATCTAGGACTGCCGTAAGAATGGGACTCTAATCAAGACCTGGGTCATCCTGGAGACACTTGTATTTGAGACAGGCTTGCCTGGGTGCCCATCTAACAGCTCAAACCAAATCCATACAACAGAGAACCCACTTGAAGTAGGGAAGATCTCCACAGATAAGTCTTCTCATATGTTTGTGCCAGCAGTCAGCAAGCCATAGAATAAAATTGGAAAGCCTGAGTACAATTGTTGAGGAAGATATGGGACAGTTCGAGGAGAGAGAATGCAGTCTGTACTGCATCCATGCTCAAACTGTCCAAACAATAGATGATGTGTATTTCAATGAGGAATTCAATGTTGATCCTAATGTCATTAACAAACAAACAGCAAACGCATAGAGATCTTATCAATGCAACCATTTTTGGTGTCCGTTTTAAATGACAGAAAGTATGGCATTAATATAATTGGTCAGAGCAAACTTGGTGTACCTCAAACTATGTCCATTTGTCAACTTTTTGTGTGTGAAATAAGGCCAGCAATGACATAAGTGGACCAGCAGAGACCAAATTGTCTTTCCAAACTATTTCACATAAACCCATTCCATGGCCTTTGAGTGCAGAAATCACAAATAGACTGGTAGATATCAAGAATAATGGACGTAAAAGGCACTTTAAAAATATATTAGTAACCCCAACATGTGTACACAAGAAAACGTTCAAATCGTTTGTTGTATGTGATGATGCTACCATTCACCAGGAAGACTGGGCTAAGAATGGATATGTGATTTATGCACATCGTACAGACATATTATGGATGTGGAGATCTTCTCCTTAACATTAACAACAAACATTTGTTTCAATGTTAATGGTTGTCTTGGCTCCTGAAGTCAAGTCGAGAAGCTCAGTTCCTATACAAGCCCATCTAAGGAATGTTATTGGGGCCTGAGAAGAACTTCTGATGGACGGCAGGAGTATGGCTACCCCTTATTATCAACTCCACAAGGCATACAATGCTTTTACTTGGTAGGTACAGCATGCATATGAATTACTTATTATATATGATTCTTTATTTGAGATCAAATTTATGCCATTTTGATCATTCTGACAATGTCTAATGGTAACTAATTTCTTGTCACTTATTTACTAATGATTTTAAAAACAAAAGTAACATAGAACAAAGAAATCAAATGTATATTATGTGCAACATGTTTTTTACATTACTGGATTGGACCCCTTCTGCTGAGTTCGATTGTAAAAAAATGTGAGACCATATTGAAGATAGGTGGCAAAGTGATCATGATATGTGATGGTATCTGCATGGGCTGCTGTAGGTATCACTAGCAAATGACAAGCCAATAATAGGTATAATAACTGTCAATAACAGCAGATAATCAAAATGTCATATTATTCAACTGAAAAAACATTGAATCTTAAGACTGATATAAACATTTAAAGTTATCCTATTCTTCTCAGCTGTTCTGACCTTTATCCTTGGCTCAAAAATCAAATGTAATTTTCTGTATCAAATGTAATTTTCTATATTTGAAATAAATTACTTTTGTTGTAAGAATCATTTTTGAAATACATTTATATTTCCTTTTTAATTCAGTTCGCGCAGTCTACCAGCAGCATTGTCCTCAACCTCCTTACTATGTGGCAGTTTCCAGATAGAGGACACACCAGATGTTATCCACCTGCTTAAGGACATATCTTAAGGTCAGTTATGACACTTAATTCATAAAGCCAGATAAAAGAAAACATTAAGGGGTCATCAGATACTTCAACCCAAGATAACAGAATAAATATATTTACATAGTGATTATGATCAAATGAATGGTCCATCCAATATTCACTATTGCCATTGAGTCGAATAAAACAAAGGGTTCAATATATTTATTATGTTGCACAAAATAACAAATGAATATCTTGTGTTACACGAGAGATGAGTATTAATTATTTCCTTTAAAAATATTATTTTAAAATAAATTTTAACGATTGCATATCATCACATTGGCTCATCTACATATTTTTGGGTTTTCTGGGCACCACAGAAGAAACGTTGATAGTTTGGTTAAACTTCAGGAGGTTGTCCCAATCCTGGCTGAAGTTATTGTCAGAAATATGGGGTCTGATGGAATGTCAGAGTTTTTCAGAGTGATAGGTGCCATCACGTACCACCGAGCATTGCAACATGGCCAAAACAGCATTCCTTGTGATGACCAATATTCAGCAATCTTTGATGAACCACTGGAATTTCCAAATTACCCCAAAATATGAGGGAGAGGTATATACAAGGCATGCACCTCCTCAGAAGCAAAGAGATGCTGAAAGAAAGCTGAATCACATGCCACCCTGCTACCTGGAAAATTCACTGGCTTCTATGAACATGAGATATGCCAAGGATTCAGCCTCATGAGAGAAGTGGATTCTCCAAGAATGCCTTTTGACAAGAAGAAGCAGGTTACATTCATGCACTCAGAGTAGGTTATGCACCATACTGCCCTGTTCAGAGGAACAGGCAGGAAAAGAAAGTACATGACATATAAAGTTAACAGTCTATGATTGGAATATGTCAGTTTAAGGGTAGCTCAGGATACCAGTATAATTGTATTTCATCTTAATCTGTGATGATATTTTACATACATAAGATTATATATATATATATATATATATATATATATATATATATATATATATATATATATATATATATATATATATATATATATATATATATATATATATATATCTCAATAAACAATAATAAACCTTTTACAAACATGCTAAATATGTTATCATTTAAAATAAAGATTGTGATTTCGGAATATTATTTTATCTTTTATTAGCAAGCCATTTCGGAATATTATTTTATCTTTTATTAGCAAGACCCACATTGGTCACACATAGCTGGGTTGTCTCATGCTTAGGGTAACTGAAATAAGTATTACACCATTTTTCTAGATTAATGATGGTTTGCTGTCAGTTATATGATTAATAATTTGGTCTTACTGGAGTGATATTGTGGGATACGGGTTGCCCATGTATAGACATGTTTGGACATATATGATATCTGGCAGAGACGAGAGGCCAACAAGTGCAGACGAGAGGGCAACAAGTACAAGTTGTCAGGAAGACATTGCTAGGCAGTTGTTGCTATGGACATATTGTTAAGAGAGATGACTCAGGATCCAACCCTGACACACGACGAGGCCAGCAAGTGCAATCTCATTAGGGTTCAGGCGCGTGCCCATATAACAGACCAAAACCGTTACTAGGCGCCCAGTGTCCACTTGCCTAGATGATCCACGACACTCAGCCCCGTGATCCACACTGTTCCCACTTGTATAGATTTTGAGTGCACCGTCAAGCCCGAGAGCTTCAGACAGTTATCAGTATTTTGGTATATTGCATATCACACTCTTACCATGCCTTCCCTAGCCTGATTTCAGTGTATACAAGCACCAGAATAAAGACGACCATATGTGCACCGTATATACGGAGTCTGCAGTCATTCTTATCTCCATCCAGATAGATTTGTTAGGCAGCTAGGACTTAGGCCCCAGCTCACATAG
The DNA here is from genome assembly GCA_949316495.1 of Amphiduros pacificus. Lineage (NCBI taxonomy): Eukaryota > Metazoa > Annelida > Polychaeta > Phyllodocida > Hesionidae > Amphiduros > Amphiduros pacificus. Next base: position 24,534,501 of record OX439009.1, on the reverse strand, counting down.
CCAGCGAGTATATTCATATTCCCTTCATATATCCCCCATAGACACAATACGTATTTAACTCTTGAAGTGTTTCCTAAATAGTCTGAAAAAAGCTAACACTGGTCACGACAACCCTTGTTACAACTTATTATAAAAAAAAAAAAAACATACAAGGCCTGTTGTGACGGGAATAAGCCAGGAATTGCATCCCAAAGAGGACTATTTTAAGGGGGCCAGATGATACCATATTATCATACAGGTTGAGAGTTTTTGTTCTTTTTCATTTGAGAATCTAGTCGATACCCAATTAAAATTATTGTATCAAAGACAGCAACTGTACTATATGCAAATTATTTAGTTTTTTCAAAGTAAATTTTGAATGTCTATTCTTCAAAACATGCCCTGATATAAAGCATTCAATTGTGCACCCTAAATTAATCTGAGGCAAAGTGAGAAATATATTTGATTGTAAAAAAAAAAAAAAAAATAAAAGACAAAAGTTGTTTGCACACTTCCCACACAGGTCTTGTTTAATTGAAAGAGAGAATGTGATTTAGCTTGTTCATGAAAATATTTTCTTCTCTATGACTTGTTAAATTGTCAAATATACTGATGGAAATATTGATATCGCATAAGAAAATGCAATAAATTTCCCATAAATGTGATTTGTTATTTTCTTTATACTAGTTTAGTTCAATAGATGTCAGTCATAGTCTTCTGCGTGCCACTTGCTGGATTAACAGGTTTATTTTATCATAGCATGAAATATCACACTCCTCTAATCCACTCCCTGCCACTTGCTAGATGATAATTGCTGTCTTTGTTGCTTTTTGTGCATTCTCCTTTGGATGATTCCATTCTTAATTCTTGAGTGGTAATTTCAAAGAAGTCCAGAGAACATGGTACATGTGAGCCTGACTGGGTTCTTTAATTGTGCACTAAAAAGGAATCACACACAGGATTATCTTCATAGATTTCACTTGGGGGAACATTTTAGAATGAAAAGCCTTGTTGTAAGTATCATGTTTGTCCTTTGTAACTTATCATGATTATTATAATGATTATCATGATTATGGTAACCCAGTTCCATTACATCTGAGGAGAGAATATCAGAGAGAATATTAGAACCTATATTCTGATGCTGGGATTATCTTTTGGAAGAGAATGATGAGCTTGAGAAGTTATGAGATATGTTTCAAGTCCACAGAAGTATATAGTGAGGCCCATAATCCAAAACATTGTTTAGGTGTAGAATATTTGTGACACACTTTTAGGATAGGTCTTTTAACAAGGACTGTAAGTTAAAGAAGCCAGGATCCCTTATTGTGCCAGCTTCAAGCAGGAATAATGTACACCTTTTATCATTAATTATCAATTAAAAGTTATCATTCATATCTTTCATAGGCCCTTTTAAGGCTAGCCCTTCTCAAAATCATATGTTGTAAATATTGTAAATGAACATGATGAAAAATATTATTGGTAGATGGGAAAAGTTCAAGAGTGATCTGAATACTGTTTTTATAAGTTACATACTGAACTCAGACAGCAATTGTATTGTATTAAAACCTTTTGTAAATGCATATATACATATATGAATTAAAATGGTAATACTGAATCAATGCTTTTCAAAAGCAAAGGTGAGTAAGTGTGGCCGTTGAATGCAGTGCCTGTTGCTGTGTGCTGCAACACTACATAGCACACTACGATCCATGCAGCGCCCATTAGCCAAGTCTGGTTGACAGGCGCTGCATGGATGGTTGTGTGCTATGTAGCGTTTTTTTAACTGGCGATCTAACTTTAGATCTTATCATACACAAAATTACCACAGAAAGAGTTGGGTATTAAAAAAATCTCATGCAAATGGGATTTTGCATTTTTGGCATAAAAGTTAAAAGGTCAGATGTCTCCAGATCACCTATCAGTTCTTTGCCAATTTGTGATTAGAGAACACTAAAGCCTGCCCTATTTGGCTGACATGGGGTGCACACATTTGAAGCCGGCGGTCTCTGTCGAAATACAAAAGCAGAGGATGGATTTGTCATTGACACACAATTGGTCCGGCGGAAAGAGCTACTTTGCAAGATTATGAAAAGTTGAGCACGTCGGCATATTCCAATTGCGTGTGCCCACGGTTTGGGCGTGTGAGCCCATATCTGATGTGACCATGAGCTGTCTGCAAACCAAATGATAAAAATAGGTTTGATCTCGGACATGTGCCTATATATAGCATTACTATATATAAACTAAGGGCATGAAAGCTCTTGCATCACATTTCTGTCAACCTGATGTTCAAAAGAGATTAAAAATACTTATGTACATCCTAAAATGTTGAGAATATTATCCATTCAATGCTAAGATAGCAAAGCATTTTTTAAAATTGGAAACCTTACCTTATGACCTTTAAAAATATTTCTTTGATGGAGTTGAAAATTGTGTTCCAAGAGAAATAAGAAAAAAACCGGTGATTGGGTGGTGGAACACCCTCTAAATAATATTATTCTCCAGGAAATTGAGAAATTTTGCGCCCCCTGTTGTTAAATTGCTAATAATATTTACAAAGAACTACAAGGCATTGTCACACCCCATTGAGCACATGAGTGAAGTATTCTATGGGACACTATTGATTTCCATCATTCCCTCCATTGGGTCACAGGCTTTTCTGATTTTTGTACAAGTGATCTCAGATTTGGGCAGAAATATTAATTAAGGTAAGGCTAGGTTACGTTTTGAAACACTGAATATAAGGATTGGATGGCATAGATCAGAAATATCCACACCTCAAGGTCCTAAAAGTAAAATTGATAACCATATACATGGACTAAAAATGATCACATCCAAGGTTGTGATTTAAGCTTTCATCCCTTTAGTTGTATATGAGTGAAGCGAGAATTGACATTGCATTGCTCACACAATTTCGACATTATCTTAGCTTTTCAGATTCCCTATGGATGTGACCATACTTGTAGCAAATCCAGCACTTTAGCTCCTGGTATCCGGGATGCCGGCTGATTCCTACTTTCCTTTTGGCATGTTTGTTTGTTTGTTTGTTTGGAGTTTTACATCACTTTCAACATTATTTCAGTCATTTCATGATGAGACCTACTTGTAGCAGATATAGTGCTGCCTCACTGAACTGTCATGTCGCAGGTCCTTGACATGACAACCCACCCAGTCACAGATTTACAAGGACAACGGGTTAACTCTTTAGGCATGGGCCTCAGCTCATATGTGAAACTATGTCGAACCCACGACCTTTGGATCACCTCAGAGGAACTGGTGCTAATTAGCTGGCGCTTAAACCAACAGCGCCACGGGCGGGGCCTGGACACTTGGTGACTGGTCATAAAATATTTAGTATTATCTGCATGAAATATGTTCTGTATCACCAAGACCTTGGAGTAGTTATATATGGAGACATGATGTATATATGAGGGATGGCATATTTTATCGTGCAATCTCCATTCATAATTACTCCAAGCTCAGAACAACTGGTTAGACAGTTCTGTCATGCCAATGATCTAACAGCTTTGGATTACCACAGAACAACTGGTGCTAATATTCTGGCGCTCTAACCAACTGCGCCAAGGCCTGTGGCCTCCAGTTGGCATATCCGGTGCATATGCTCCGAAAGCATTGTCTATCTTTTACATCAAACTTTCAATTTAAAATAATTTATGTAACAGAAACGCAGAGGTTTCAGTCTGTGAGTTGACACGTCGTATTTTGAGTGTCATGACGTCGTCAGTTGCTGATGCTTCATTTAAAATTCTTAATGTTTTCTTGTATGTTTCAGCCACTACTCCATTCACTTCTAATATCTCATCGTTCAATTGTAGCTTACCGTTGTCTGCACACCCATCTGAAATAGAAAAACGTGAATATCAGCCATTTTCACAATTCTCGTCATTTCTTTTCAGAGAAATGCATTCTCTCTTTATTAGTCATTTACTTTTGTGCCATCATTTATTCCTTCAGATTGTAACATACTAATGTCTTCCCCTAATGATAGGAGGACACAAGTAGTACTGCCAACTGTAACAATCAATTCAAATCTAATTGACTCACCTTCTGCAATCTTGTGGACCACAATTGGGGTATTATATTCAGTCCCTCCCTTGATGCCAAATCCAAATGATATATCAGTGTTTCTTTTACTCAACTTGATATCTGGATGCTCCTTTTGGGATGAAATAATGAGATATCAAAATGTAGTGTAATCATATTTCTATAGACGAAATCATGGAAGTGGGTTGTGTGGAAATAGTTGTAAGAATGAAATAGTGAGCCTTACCTTTTCATTGCCTTTAACTACCATGCAATCCTTTGATGGTCTATCATATTGACTTTTAATTTTCCTTTGTAGTTTTGGACCAGAAGGCGATGTTTGAGACTCCCTTATGATTTTATGAGATATCCTAATTGCTCCTTCGCTCTTGCCACGCCTATGCTTGCGTCTTTCATTGCATAGTTTATGAGCTAATTGTTGCTCCTCCTCATGGCGCATGCGCTTTTCTTCTGTCAGGGAGGAATCCATGTTGTTGCTGTTGATAGACCCAGATTCATAACTTGCTACCTAAGATGGAATGTATGCTATCAGGTCTCATTGGCTCAATATTAGTGACATATTATTTTGATCATTACCATTACCATTAATCATTCTACCATTAATAACTTCATTCTTAATGCATCAGTCACATTTGCATCAGTCGCTGGTGGGAAGTAAGAATCCCAGCTTCCCAGTGTCCCAGAAATGGGAGACATTGAATATGAAACGGGTCGTACAAAACTTTCAATTGCAGTGGGTTCATGGTGTCACTTTCACCCAGCATAAATGGCGCCAAAAATAGAACACATTCCACAATCTATATACATATTCAAGAAATAATTTAGCACCTTCCTCTTATTGAAGAAAAAAAAATTGCATAATGAAATCAGCTTTTCAATGGGTTAATATATTTGTGTCTACATTTAATACATTTCTTGTCCTGATGTTTTTTCTTTTGCAAATTTAGCACATTTTTATTATCATTTTTTGGGTACCATTTTTTGGGTACCATTATGACTAGAGAAACTTATTGGGGGTTATTTTCTGAAAGTACACATATATCTTATTTGTATGAAACTTTGAAAAAAGATTGCATTGGATCAATTCTAAGTCCGTCAATTTTCATATTTTGTATACCTACCACATTCATGTTTTTTCTTACCAAATTTAGCATGTTAATAAATCTCAAAATTGACGGACTTTATTTTCATTTTATTTTTAGCATTAAATTTTGTCCCATACATTAAAATATGTACTTTCATAAATTAACCAACAAAAAGTTGTTATTATAGATATTGTTTCAAAACAGTTCAGCATATCAAAATTTCGTCCAAAAAAAAAAAACATCGGCCAGTTGCCTTTACTGAAAGCAGTGCAAATGTGACTGGGGTATTATTTACATTTATTCTATATTTCAATCTTCCTATTATTTTGTATTTTCTATCCTCAATGGAAACTTTGAATGATTTTGTATTTTGAAAACTGTTTAAAAGTCACATGACAAGAAATTTTTTATATTGTGCCATAAAACATTACAATACATGGACATTGCATTTCAACATTATAACACATTCGCCCCTTGTTGTGGTTGAGGCAAAATGTAGATATATTTATATATTTTTTACGTGTTCCGCTTCCAGTGAACAAATCAATTAAGACCCATGTTCACTAATGTTCAATAATCCATTTTATTCCAGTAATGTAATACAATATGTATATTAGGTATTTTCCTGTTGTTTCTCTCAACTCCAAACTGACTCCAGACTGACTGCAGACTCACTGCAGAATGACTGCCTGTTGACTCCAGACTGAGTCCCTACTGACTGCAGACTGACTGCCTCCTGACTCCAGACTGAGTGCCTACTGACTGCAGACTGACTGCCTCCTGACTCCAGACTGAGTGCCTGTGATGTGGATCACACACATATATATATACCAGCTCTTGTACATGTACATGTACATGTACATGTACATAGTTCGTATTCTCAACACCAGAGGCATCACTAAATACAAAAACATAAACTTCATTCATATCTCACATTCACCACAAGAGGACAGCACTGGAGAGTGAATGCTACATTTCCTCCCTTCCTTAAGTTTGACACATGGATGACATGTTCAAACTGTCAATGTTATCGTCCCAAATTTGTCTAAACATCATCTCAGATTACAAGACCTACATTTGTTTGGATACAAAGTGTGTTGCTATATTTAACACAATGGTTAAAGTTGGACACATTTATATATAATCCTGGCATAATGTCATGTATTTATGGACTGGATGATCAATCATCGTTTTTTCCAAATCATGTTTAAAACAAAATAGTCACCTCAAATGATTTTAAAGCACAATTTCCAGGATACATCATTCCTTCCATGAATATTATTAATTAAATTGAAGATTCATCATTGCAGTTATAATTGATTAAATATGACATCATATATATTGGAGTTATAATTGATATAAACAATACAGTGTCTATAATATGTCTCTGCATCTATATTTTATGTCACTGCTCAGAGGGCGTCCTCATATTCCACAAACTTGTCGTTGATGAAGATGGTTTGGTCTTCATGATCACTAAGTGTCATCTTGGCGAAGTGTTGCTTCTCCTGGGATGAATGGTTTTTAAGCCTGGTAGGGCTTCCACCTTTTTTGTGACAATATGTTTCTTCTCTCATATGATGCATAAAGTTTCTGAAGTATTATTCCTATATTGTCTATAATATATTCATTATTAAACACAAAATTCAGACAACACATCTTTGGTGCTACAATGTTTTATATAGTTCCTTGTTAAATTGTCACGATTATACTGTGATAATGCAGCAATATAATAAATGTTTATATAGTAACATGATCATGTATCATTTTTACTCTTCTTCCGGCATATCCACCTGTACAATAGCCATTTCAACATGTGCATCATATAACACTTAAGTAGTATCTTTTGGATTCCTACCTATATTACATACTCTCTTACCTAGCTTTGAATAAATCATATACCTAGAGTAAGCAAAGCAAACCAGAACAATAAAAACAACCACTAAGGCAATCTACTGATAGGGGGTTTCTTGATTGCCTCATAATTTGGGAAATTGAGCTTGTGAACTCCTGATGGGAGGTCAATAGTAAGGTTTTGAACAGGGATGTGTTCCATATATGCATTCTAACAGACCATGTATTTCATTAATGCATAGTTGTTAAATAAAAGGGGGTTGCCCTAGGATTTAAATGACTTTCAAAAATGAAAGTCGGGTTAATTGCGGCAGCTGGGGCCATTCGGGTTGGCATGTATAAGGATTGGGCCCTACTGGTACTGGGGTTGCTTCCAAGGGAGGAAGGCTTTTCTCGGGTTCCTTTCACACAGGTAGTGGGTCTACCTTTTCATAGGATTTGGACTCGGGGATAATCCTAACATTTCTCTGGTTGACACGGACCACACGTACTGTCTCAAGTTGCTCCACACGGAGGCCGCCTTCATGATTAGAAAGTACTCGGTAACCTGGTTGCCATTTGGACTGGCCTTTCTTGGAATTAAGCACACGAACAGAAACAAAAGTCCCAATAGGCAGTCTTTTGGATCTTGCTGGGGCCTTTGACTGATACGCAGCTTTGGTTGTCTCTCGGAATTCTTGTAATACTCTCTGGGTGAGACGTATTGCTCGGAGTCGGCCTCCTTCTTCTCGGTTTCCTGTTGAGGCTCTGGGCAGCCTCGCCTTTTGACCATACACGGTTTGGTATGAATCATGCCTGCAGGACCTGCAGTTATCCTGTAAGCATATAATGCTTTTGATAGGTATTTGCTCCATTTTCTTTCTTCTCCTCCGGAGAGATAGTGAATTACCTTCTCTATACCATTATCGTCTTTTTGCACTAGGATAGCACCAATACATTTATTTGATGCATCTGTGTATAAGATGTAAGGCTTATTTACATTTGGATGTGCAAGGATAGGTGCTTTAATCAGTGCCTCCTTCAACTGATCAAAAGATCTCTGGTGCTCCGGTCCCCATTGAAATTGCTGTTTTGGCTTGGCTATCTCCGTCAACGGCACTGCCAAGGTCGCGAATCCTGGCATGCACTGGCGATAATAGTCCACCATTCCTAGAAAACTTCTAACAGCTGCTTGATCTTGAGGTGGTTTCATCTAAAATGGTGACATTCAATGACAGCCTGGGAGGCTGTCCACCAGAACTGGGTGAACCTATCGGCTGTCCAACATCCTGCGACGGCTGTGTGTCCCCAGATGTCGATGTCTCTCTATGTGATTCCATGTTTAAAGACAATTCCATGTTATCAAGGGATGGTGAGGGCAATGAAATGGTGGCAGGGGCTAAATCTTTTGATGAAACTTGGGTATGTCTAGACACACTAGTGGAGAAAGGCTGAATTGGTGATAAGGTTTGTTTGGTACTTCTAGTAAAATATTTATGCTTAACTTGCCTAAATATTTCTAACTACCCTGTTATATGTATATATATGATGCACATATCGAAAATGCAGACAAGTGGACTTACCAGGTTAAGATCATGTGTATTCCTAGGCCCATCTTCATAGTCCAGGAACAGTAGTATCTCAATATGTAATCCTGGCTGCTATAGGTATCCAATTATCTGCAACAGTCCACTGCTACACTTGTCTCTGTTGTTACTATTTATGGTATACTTTTTGAATGTCACTTTGGCTGCTACATCCTGCTGCGATGCACATCACCTCTCCATAATATTCCTGCATTAATTTCCTCTGATTTCACTGTCACATCCCTTACTGTTTTTTTTAGGATCACGTCGGGGTCACCAAAAATATAACACATTCGCCCCTTGTTGTGGGTGAGGCAAAATGTAGATATATTTATATATTTTTTACGTGTTCCGCTTCCAGTGAACAAATCAATTAAGACCCATGTTCACTAATGTTCAATAATCATTTTTATTCCAGTAATGTAATACAATATGTATATTAGGTATTTTCCTGTTGTTTCTCTCAACTCCAAACTGACTCCAGACTGACTGCAGACTCACTGCAGAATGACTGCCTGTTGACTCCAGACTGAGTCCCTACTGACTGCAGACTGACTGCCTCCTGACTCCAGACTGAGTGCCTACTGACTGCAGACTGACTGCCTCCTGACTCCAGACTGAGTGCCTGTGATGTGGATCACACACATATATATATACCAGCTCTTGTACATGTACATGTACATGTACATGTACATGTACATAGTTCGTATTCTCAACACCAGAGGCATCACTAAATACAAAAACATAAACTTCATTCATATCTCACATTCACCACAAGAGGACAGCACTGGAGAGTGAATGCTACAAACATGTTTTACACATTTGTATAAATGGAGTACAGAATTATAGTGGATCAAAGTGATTTGCTGGACACGCCCCTTTTTATGTGGGTCAAATCAGGGCTGCTGAGATTTTGCAGGAAGTGACGCATGTTCGCCCTTCATGTTCAAAACAAACCACTCCAAGCCAGTGAAAGTCTTGAAGGATTGTAATTTATAAGTAATAACATGAGTGTTGGTAAGATCTTTGAACCACTGGTGGCCTAATTAGCACATGTGGATAGTAGGTCAGATCATGTTTCACATCATAGTCACTTGGATTCTGCCTGTAGTGATGGGGAAGCCTCCCAGTTGAGTTTGGCAAACTTACATCTGCCTCTTGAGATTATTCAGATCCTACAAGGAACTGACCGAACTGTTCTTTATCATAATGTTATGGTCAAAGTCATTTCCTTGTTGAGAAAGAAATGTTGAAATCTCAAAGTTTAGTATCATTTTAACAGAATTTCTATCTTAATTCAAAATTCCTTTGTCTGTTTGTATATAAATACTGATATATGATTTAGTTGGGTACCCACTGACACGCAATGACAGACATTAAAAAAATACCAAACTAAACATTTCAAATGGCCATTGAAATACAACTGCAGTGCATAAATAATATATAACCAGACCTCAAAATTTAGAAATGAAAATAATTTCAAGCAAAGAAACAGATCTAGAAATATGTGTTGAATGCTTTCAAAACATTTTTTTCAATTACAGTGACCGGCAACTGTCCGAAACCTGCAGATAAAACTTGGACATTTTTAACACGGTCAAACATCTAGCATACCTTGCTGTACTGATTGTAATAAAGCTGAATGTTGTCTCTCACATGTCATCTTGTAATTCCACTGACTTTCAATTTGTTTCCATTGACTTTCAATTTGTTTTCACGACTCGAGTGATGTTATCACTGTCAAATGACGTCAGAAGTGGTGACGTAACCAACATCATCGTATAACTCAATGGAAACTCGGACAATCTGCAGGTTTGCTGAATGCGTGAATTTCCTGATAATTCTGTACATATTGAACATGTATCAATTTTATTCTACATGCATATGTAGTTAATGATCTTCTATCGATGTGAGTAGTTTTTACTCGGTTTTGAAAGATGTTGTGAAAATCAGGAGTGAAATACATGAAAGTGTCCGGATTTGGCTGCCGGTCACTGTATGTTAAACGAAGTTTAGCTCAACATTACTGAATATGAATAATATTCAACCAATTGATATTGTTACTCGTCATTGGTTAATAAATAAATAAACAAATTTTCAGTATAAAAAAATATGGAAATATCAACTAAAAATAATTCATTGATATTTTAAAAATGTCATCTCAATGTTCCATTTATAGTTTGAAAACCCTTAAACTTCATGCCATAATGTTTAGGGCTAGCTTATAAGTGTCTTGAAACTGATAAGAGTAGAGCAGGCCATATTTCAGACACTATACCCAGTTAAGTCATGTTTGTTTATTTTCTTCAATTAAAGTAGGGATTGTGGGATGGGAAGCTGATGTAAATGCAAGTCTCTATTTTACAGCCTTAAGTTTTGCCATTAATCATATTTCATTTCAATATTTCAATGGATGTTATTTGTGTAGAAAAAAGGACATCAGCTGTTATACATGTACAGACATAGGAGGAATATGTGTGCAGGAGATGCATGTATTGCAGGTTTAGGTCAAGGGAGTAGGTTAATTACCCTGGGGGTTCAAAGATCTTAGATTATAGCTAAACTAAACATCAGACTAAAGAAAAAATTGTCAGATGTTTCTCAGAGGTATGAAATCTAAAGATTTACTACTTAAAAAAATTCTTGTCATATGACTTTTAAAATTAAAAGTCTCACATTTTTGCTCTCTTCCTCAGGGGTATCTTTTTGTCTCACTTCAGCTTTCAGCTGCAATAAAACAATTGCCATTTTTACATGTGAATTGTTCAATGCAATAATATATGCAAATATAACAAAAGAAAGATATTGTCTCAAATATGATTAAGCCAGGAAAATACCTTTTCAAATTCGTCTTTTAAATCTGCCATATCATGACATAATTTAGACAATTTCTCCTGCATTTCAGAAAAGTGAAAATCTGTTGAAGATGCTTTTTCAAATTCAATGTTAATATCTGTGATCTGCAAAACAGAAAATGTACGTTAGAAAATACATTATTTTTTCAACAGTATGGATGAGAGTAAGACACAATGAGCAGGATAAGGTGAAAGGTGAAAGACTAGGGTCTGCATTTGCAGTCTAGACCCAGAGTAACTTTACGTTCTGTCAGATGATATTCCATGAAAGCAAATGATTGCTGGAGAGAATATGATGAAACTTTTGTTTTTGTTTTTTAACACCACATTTAAAATGAATTCTCACTGCTTGAGTGGGCCCTGCTGCCCAAGTCTGTTAAAATCTGTCATCTGGTGAAACTCATGCGATGAGATCCCTGACAATGTGTATAATTTGAACAGAAAAGGTACCACAGAGCCCCATCTGGCAGAATAAAAAATCCAAGTACTGATATGTTGATATGCTTCATTCTGCTTTGCTCTAGAGATGCCCATACATTCCATTCAGAACCTTAGAAAAATTTTATGATGGCATTTCCTCATCAATGAATGAATGAATGAATGAATGAATGGTTGCTTAGAGGCACATCAACCGCTCAGGTTATTTAGTGCCTAAAAATGGTAAGAATGAATGAATGGTTTGACATTGACACAATAAAGTGCCAAAACAGTAAAGATAGAAACGTAATATTGACTAGAAACAAAATGTAAATGTTAATACAATATGTAGATAACACAAGGATTTATCAACAGCATTTATATAATATCAATCAAATATAATAAATATGTATAATTTGTTTAAAAGACTTAATCAGTATGATGTTTTGCAGTTCTTGATAAATAAGTCAATGACATAAATAAACAAAAGCTCTGCCCTTAAAACTGATTATAAAGTCCTATGTGAGTTAAAAACGATACTATCACAGAAGTATCTACAGTATCAAATAACGTATGTAAATCTTGTACATTAAAATATTGAGTTCTTATAATATCAAAATCGATACACTCAATTAAAATATGTTTAATAGTCAAAGCCCTTTGACAACCAATACATTCCGGTTGATCTTCACCTTTAAGCAGATAACAGTGAGTCAAATGACTATGACCTATTCTTATACGGGTTAAAACTGACTCTTCTCTACGGTTAATTCTAATAGCACCTTTAGTTTTGCCTAGAACGGGCTTAATTTCATGTAGTTTATTAAAAATAGTTTCGTTCCAGCGTGATTGCCACTTAGAACGTAAAAAAACAGTAATATATTTCTTAAATTCTGTATAAGGTATAAACATATTTATTGGCCGCTTATCCAATGCTGCCTTGGCAGCTTGGTCCGCAGCCTCATTTCCAAGGATTCCAATATGACTGGGAATCCAGTAAAAATGAATCTCTTTATTTTCCTCAGTACAGAGTTTATGATACCGTTCAAGGATATTTAAAATAAATGGATTTTTCCAATCCTTGGCTTTTAATGCTTGTAAACAAGACAAAGAATCAGAAAATATTAAAAATTTCCGATGTGGAGAAGTCTCCACATGATCTAAAGCTAGGTATAAAGCATGAAGTTCTGCAGAATAAATAGATGATTTATTTGGCAGACGTTCTGAATAAATATGATTGCCCTTAACAGCAGCTGCAGCAGCCTTGTCATCATTAAACGATCCATCAGTGTATATACACTGATATCCAGTGAAGATAGATTTTATTTCATTATATCTATTTATATACAGGGATGGATCGGTTGAGTATTTCTTTAATTCCGTCATGGCTAAATTAATATTTAAAGTTTCATAGGTCTATGGAGGTGTTTCTGGATATTGAAATTTAGCTATTTGATTCGGATTTAAATTTAAGGATTGTAAAGATTCCTTAATGCGAATGCCAAAAGTTGGTATTGTATTTGGTTTATTTTCAAAAAGATCAACATAATTTGGATTGAATATAATATCATGTGCAGGATTGTCTGGACAAGCTGCAATTTTTGCAGCATACTGAAGGGCAAGCTTTTCTCTTCTTAAATCAAGAGGCAGCTCATCTGCCTCAACTGCCAAGCTATCTGCAGGCGATGTACGAAATGCGCCAAGGCAAAGTCGTAAACCTTGATTTTGTATAGGATCAAGCATTTTAATATAAGATGGACGTGCTGACCCATATATCATACATCCATAATCAAGCTTAGAACGTACGAGCGCTCTGTAAAATTGCAATAAAATATTACGGTCCCCTCCCCAATCGGTATGGGCAAGAACTCGTAATAAATCCAATGCCTTCTTGCATTTCTTTTTAACATATTTAATGTGAGGAATAAAAGATAATTTCCTGTCAAAAATAAGTCCAAGAAACTTGGTTTCTTCGACAACAGGTATCCAAGTTTGGCCTAAATAAAGATCAGGATCTGGGTGAACCTTCCATTTTTTACAAAAGTGCATACACACAGTTTTCTTTAAAGAATACTTAAATCCGTTATGATCAGCCCATTCTTGTAATCTATTTAAATGTTGTTGGAGCTGTCGTTCTATTGTATGCATGCTTGTGGACCTGTAGCTTAAGTTGAAATCATCAACAAAAAGTGAGCAATCTGCTCCAGGCCTCATACAATCAACAATGCTGTTAATTTTAATAATAAAAAGGGTGACTGATAATATACTTCCCTGTGGAACACCCATTTCCTGATCAAAAGCATCAGAAAGTGATGAACCAACTCGGACCCTGAATTGTCTATTTGACAAAAAATTTTGAATAAAAAGGGGTAAACGACCCCTTAATCCTATATCATATAAATCGCTCATTATTCCAAATTTCCATGTAGTATCGTACGCTTTCTCTAAATCAAAGAAAATGCTAACCACATGCTCACCTTTTAAAAAACCCTCTCTTATAAATGTCTCTAAACGTACCAGGTGGTCAATGGTACTTCGAGTTTTTCTAAAGCCACTCTGTGCAACAGAAATAAAAGCTGCAGTTTCTAAAAACCAAACTAAACGCTCATTAATCATTCGCTACAACTGGTTAAAGCAATGGGGCGATAATTATTTGAATCTGAGGAGTCTTTGCCAGGCTTAGGAATGGGAATAATAGTGGCTTCACTCCATGAAGGAGGAAAATCACCACTTTCCCAAATGTTATTAAAAATATTTAAAAGATGCCCAAGTGATTGATCAGGGAGGTGTTTAAGGATTTGGTAGTGAATTTGATCAGGCCCAGGAGCGGTATCATGAGATTTATCCAAAGCAAGTTTCAAATCTTCTATTGTAAATGATTTATTATATTCTTCCAAGTTATGAGATGTAAAATTTAGTTGGTTTCTTTCTTTTCTATTTTTTATTTGTTGAAATTTTGCAGAATAATTATTGGATGAGGAATTCTTAGAAATTGTTTGACCTATTGTGTTACCTATTTCAGTGGGATTTGTAATTAATTGGCCATTATGAGTTAGATGTTTGATCCTTGCTCCACCTCCCTTCCCCGAAATTTTACGCACCATATCCCAGCATTTTTTAATCGGTGTACGCGTATTTAATTTGGAAACATAATCCTTCCAACTTTTTCTCTTGCTTATTTTGATAATATAACGGGCTTTAGCTCTTTTTACTCGAAATTGGTGCAAATTATATTGAGTTGGCTGTCGATTAAATTTTTTCAGAGCTTTTTTGCACTCCTTGACAGCTTTTTTGCACTCATCATTAAACCAGGGTTTTTCTTTAATTTTAGAATTTGGCTTTGATTTGGGAATACACCCATCAGCAATATCATACAATGTATCTGTAAAAACTTGAAGAGGATCATCTACATTGTTAAAAAGTTCTGGAGTTATTTTATTAAAACAGGATGTTTGAAATTTTGCCCAATCGGCTTTATGAAATTTCCACTTGGGGATTCGTTCGTCTGGTGGAGGAAAATGGTTATTTAAAATAATGGGATAATGATCACTACCCCATTGATCTTCCTCTACTTCCCAGGAATAATCTAAAAATAAATTTGGAGTGCACATGGAGAGATCTATTGATGTTAAAGAGCCTGTAGCAGGATGTAAATATGTCGGGGAATCGTCATTCCAAAGGCACAAACTATTATTATTTAAAAAATCTTCTATTATACGTCCTTTGGCATCAGTATTATTTCTGCCACCCCAAAGATAGTTGTGAGCATTAAAGTCACCAACTAACATATATGGCTGTGGCAGCTGGGTTATCAAATTATTTAAATCTGTAATATTAACTGGCTCACTAGGCGGTAAATATATTGAACATATAGTTAATGTATTATGCAGGGTAACCCTGACTGCAGAAGCTTGTAAATTAGTATTTAATGGTACTTTACTTTGTGGTATACAGGATTTAACAAAAACAGAAACTCCGCCATGTGCTCGGTCCATTGCATCTATTGAACCAACTTTATTATAAGGTACATACCCCTTAAATGTTGTGGAATTATCTTTGAATTTAGTTTCTTGTAAACAAATTACAGATGCGTTATATTTTTGGGCTAATAACTCCAGTTCTGGCCTGTTTGCCTCGAATCCTCTACAGTTCCATTGTATGATACTGCTGATAGCCATATTAAAAATAATGAGGATAAATATAGGATTTAACATAATCATTTAAGTTTATGATTATGTTTTGAGTGAACAGGTGTAAAATGTATATCGGAAGGATCACCTGTGTCCATCCTTTCTAAGGATTTAGTTCTATTTATTTTAGTTTTGCTTTGATCTTTGATTTCTTTTTTGTCTGATTTCTTAACTGGTCTGTTGCTATTTACATTTTTACTGGATGATGTGGAGGGAGTTTGTGAAGAGGTTTTAGTGGATTGAACTGTTGGTACATTTATTGCTGGGGTAGTGGGTGTTTGGGTTTGAGTGGATGTTCCTGAAGATTTGGAGGTATTTGAAAAATAGGAATAATTCTTTTCATCGATTGGCCAGGTTATTTCTGTCTGTATTGCTATTGTTTTTGTCTCTTTGGTTTTTAAGGCGGTAGCATAGGATGTTTTGGAATTATTAAAACTTTCTACACGTTTACGTGCCTCAGGAAAAGAAACGTTTTCGGTGTGGCGTATTCGCTGTATTTCCTTCTCTTTTAAAAATGAAGGACAATTCCGCGAATACGATGGGTGATTGCCTTGACAATTCACACATTTCATGGTTTCCGAAGAACACTCTTCTCCACTATGCTGGGCTGTACATTTCGGGCAAGTTATGTTTCCTTTGCATCGATCAGATCCATGTCCATACCTCTGACACTTGAAGCAGCGCAGAGGGTTTGGAATGAAAACATCAACTTGGACGTTTAAATATCCAACTTTAATAGATGTTGGAAGCTGCACTGCTTCAAATGTCAGAATGAATGTGTTAATTGGAATTTTGGCTCCATCCTTCTTAATAAAAATTCGTTTGCATTGGACAACATCTTGATCTTTTAATTCTTCCACTATTTCCTCTTCAGAAACTCCCACCAGATCTGGGCATCTTATCACTCCTTTTTTGTTATTGAGGGTCTTATGAGCTGTTATCAAAACTGGAACTGTGGCCAACATTCGGCATCTTAAAAGATTGTCCGCATGGCTCTTCCGCTCAACTTCAATTAATAACCGTGTTCCCATCTTTTTAACTGTTTTCGGCACCCCGGCAATGCCTTGAATCCCCTTTGCAATTGCAAAGGGGGACATTTTTGCCAGGGTATGTTCAGCATCGGAACTTTCCGCAATTAAAAATCTCGGCCATTTTTCTGTTTTATTTGAATCGTCATCACTGTCTATGTCATTCCTAGGTCGTTTTTGTTTCTTTTGCGCCATGTGTGTTATTTTATATTTCATCAGTTAGGTCCCCTACCCACCACGGAGCCCAACAAGGGGACGCCTTTCTGGGCCGGTAACTCCAAGCCCTGACGCCATGAGGATACCCAACATGACATACTCTTAGAATATAAACTCCACCCTTTCGGATTTTATTTATATCCCTCGATTGACCCAATTAGCAGTAATCTCCTTTCAAGAAATATTTATCAAAAATTTATCAATTGTTCCTAAATTTCAAACATTAAAATTGTCATAAATAAAAATCAAATAGCCAGAATATATTAAAGGAAATATACCACAAGCCGGTTAAATCAGATCCAGGCCTAATCTGATCTGCCTGTCTGGTGAACATTTGGATCCAAGACAGGCGTGTTGCAACTGGACCGGTATTACTGCCAAACCAGCCCAGTGCTCAGCCCGTCAGGATTCCATATCCTCCCCGACACAGGTCGCATCCCACGGCAAACAGGACGCCCCTTTAGTCGCCTTTTACGACATGCTGGGGGGCAGTGGGGCTATTCTTTAATCCCCGCACCCACAGGGGAGTTCCTCATCAAAGTATACAACCTATGAAACAAGTATTATTAAACATTGCCACAAACCATTGCTAAATTGATGGATGGCTTTCTGAACTTGAGTTATTAAGCTTTGAATTTGTTAGTGCAAGGAATGCTTTGACCTCCATTTGTATTTACCCAGGATCCCCTTTCTGAGCATGCCCAGAATCAGTTCAAAAGCACATGGTTCCTGTCAAAAGCAAGCAAGCCTCATTGTGATGTCATGACACTCATTCTGAGCATGTCCAGTAGAGGCTAAAAAGCCTCTTTATGATGTCACTGACATACAGCCATACTGGAAAATGGTGTCAAAATTGTAATGGAGCTTTTCATCCCAGAAAGTCACACCCATTTCATCACCTAAATTAGGTCCTTTGTTATTTATCAAAGTGGCATATTAGCACAAGATACTTCAACTTCAATTGGGCATTTTTTTGTAATGATCATAAATTATGATACAGATGGACTGTGAGGAACATTTCCTTTTCCTAGGTTTAGGAATTGGTGAAAAGGGTGTCCCTTGAGTGACCCACAATACTGGAGTGAAAGAGCAACACAGTAGTGTCTAGGTTTCTACAATGTTTCCTTTATACTGCAGAACAGTAGAAAAAAATGACTTGAAAAAAATAAAATGAATTGTGAAGGAAAGTAACTTTGCTTTTTTTAAATGAATAATTAGTAGTGAAGACAGTATATAGAACTGTAAGGCTGTTACTCCTGGTGACGGTATCATTGCATGTGCAAAAAAGGTAATATAAATTAAGGCATCATTATAGAAAATTCTAGGTGTGATATGCCATGTCAATTCAAAGTGTTAGTTTGGTTCAGAAGATTTTTGACAAAACACATATAAAGCTGCTTCTAGATTGTAAGAATGCTCTATTTGGTGGGACCTTTTAATTCCTGATAAGTAAACTCCGGTTTGAGTAAAATGTGGCAACTCCGATTGTTACTAAAAAGGTATGACCTGATCTCAGCTAAACTTGCAGAAGTAAATTGGCTATCGGTTAAGAAATAAATATGCTAATTGACTATCGGTTTTGAAATAAATATGCTCACATTTAAAGCACTGAATGACCAGTAATCCCATGCTATTTTGTATAATATTGTTGAATCTAAAATAATTTTATATTGACAAATTAAGGACATTTTAAAAGAAATATGAGATTAGAATATTATGCAATCAAAAGGTACAACTGATATTATCTCTCGATAATTAGAGAAATTGTAATTCTATAAAGGATGTCATTCAGTAATTTATAGTGCCAGCTGGAAATCTTATAAAAGCAATTGGTGAATAAGTTGGAATTATTCACCAAAAATATTTACGTCTACATGCTATGCAGGAAGGTGAACTGTATCAAATAATGTTCAGACACGTTTATATTTAACTTTTACTTAATTGAAGAACAGATATCTGCTTGGTTTCATTTCTTGATGCTAGATTCACGTCTTGACGTTAAGATTCAAGGTTCTAGCCATATGACTGTTCCATTTGTTTGCAAACAGTACTTTCTATCCTATCAAGGTGACCAACTGAGGTGACCTTGAAGTCAATAACTAATACTGATACTGATACCTCTCGTGTTAACCGCTCCGACCTTGATTTCACATGTCCTTTGGCCCTTTTCAAAATATCTGCAAAAGATCATCGATATGAGTTCACACATGTACCTAATCATCCTGCATTTCCTTTTTAAGACAAGTATTGAAAATGCCTTGGGTTTTGAAAAACGTTATATCAGTTGGGATTGCCTAATTTGTACAGGTCAAAAAGCAAATCAGTTCACAGAGAATATGATATAGATATGAAAAGTTAAAATATTGTTATTGTGGTGATCATGAATTGTCTAATTCAACATTTACCTCTTTCTGTTAATTTTTCAAGCTCAGCTGTGAGAAAGTTGACCTACAAAGAAATAATAGAATGTTCTTTTTAGTTCTCACTCATTTAAAGACAACAATCATTCTCTTACACACAGTTTCTGTTTTATCATTTACTTTAATAGTTCTATTAGATTCTCTGAAACGATTACAGATAAAATGTATTCCCTCACAAAGATTTACACCAAAATGATCATTTCGATTTTGTGAGAGTTTTAAGAGCAACTAAGACTAAGACTAAGACTGTTTATTTGGCCCATTTGATAATTACAATATTTCAGTATATTATTTCATTACAATTGGAAATTAAAACTTATCAGATACATTTGGGCCAGGGAGACCACCATTAAGACAAACAAATTATCGCTACCACAGTGGGCCACCCTGGTCAGGTTTGTTCCCTTCTATTTTATTTGTAATTTATATTATATTGTTGTATTGATATATTAAAGAATAGGTATACATATTTATCCCTTTATACACTACATTATTTCATTCATCCAAATAGAACAAGGCCGAATTATCATGGGTGATTTATGCAGAGTACCTGTAGAGATCAGTAAAATGTTAAAAGTTCTTTATATGTACAATTTTTTGTATATACAATTTTATCTCACAATTTTAATAGGTGTGAATCTAATTTCTAGAACATATGTAACAATTTCTTATTAAACACCTATCATGATAGCTGCTCAAGATATAATGTTTAATATATCTTGCATAACCATTGAGACTATGAGTATCAATTTTATCTACAATACAGTCAGGTGTACTGTTTACTGTTTTTATTACATCATGTCTAATACAGTTCTTGGCAAATTCATGTTTAGTCCCAATCACATGAAGTTTGTTTTTGGTTCTGGTAGAGTAACTGTGCATGTCTCTATTGTAGTTCAATGGGAGGGCCTGTAAATAATGAGGCAATTTCTGGTTTCTAAATTTGTAATAAAATTTAAGCTGCTGTAATTTTAGAATGTCCATAACCTTGAGCAATTTCAGTTCTTTGAATAGTGGTTCAGTATGTGCATTGTAAGGACTGAGACTTACAATTCTGATGGCCTTTTTTTGCAATTTAAATATTCTGTCATACTTATAACCCCATGCCAGTATACAATAATTTATATGTGACAAAACTAGAGAGTTGTAAATTGATAGTTTTGTTGCTAATGGCAGGAAATGTTTGAGTTTATTCAAAATCCCAATACTTTTGGATATTTTGTTTGCAATTTTATCAATTTGATTTTTCCAGTTCAAATTTTCATCTAATGTTAGACCAAGAAAGTTGAATTCTTTCACTCTTTCTATTTCTGCATTATCAATTTTGATTTCTAGATCACAAGTTTTCTTTTGAACAGTATGAAATAACATATATTTTGTTTTGGCAACATTTAAAGATAGTTTGTTAACTTTAAGCCAGTTATTTATTTTATTGAGTTCACTATTGATTATTTCACTTGGGCTTCTGTCTTGAGTAGGTTGGCATATAAGTTTCAAAGTGGATGACAAATTTGTATCATCTGCATAAATTATGAATTTGAAAATTTTGCTTGAATTTGCAATATCATTTATGTAAATTATAAATAGCAATGGACCAAGAATGGATCCCTGAGGTACTCCAGTTTTAATTGTCAAAGATTCAGATTTTGTTCCGTCCAGATCAACATATTGGTTGCGGTTAGAAAGATAGCTTCTGATTAGGTTCAGAGCATTTCCAAATATTCCATAATGTTCTAGCTTATCCAAAAGTATTGTGTGATCAAGTGTGTCGAATGCTTTTGAGAGATCTAGGAAAATTCCAATTGGTATATCACTTCTATCCATTTCAATCAGTATTCTATCAGTGAGTTCTAAGGCAGCATATTCAGTTGAGTGTTGGGTTCTAAAACCATATTGACTATTAAAAAATAATTTTTTACAATGAAAGTAGTCATAAATTTGATTGAAAATAACCTTTTCAAATATTTTTGAAATTGCTGGTAATAAAGAAATTGGTCTATAGTTTGTGAAGAGTGTTTCATCATCTTTTTTGAAGATAGGATTGATTTTAGCAGTCTTCAGCCTCTCTGGAAAAATTCCTACGGTAAGCATTTGATTTATGATAATTGTAATTGGTTTTATTAGTGCTTCTTCAACATTTTTAATAAGTTTTGTTGACATGCCATCAAACCCTGTGCTAGTTTTTGGTTTCAGTTTATCTATGATTTTGGTTATTTCTTGTTCATCAATAATTTTGAACTGAAATCTGTGTTTAATTTTAGTGGTCAAAAAATCTTTGTGATTCATGTGTCTAGGCACTAATATTTTCTCAGCTAGTTCTGGGCCTATATTTGTGAAAAATGAATTGAATTTGTTTGCAATATTCAGCCTATCTGTAATTATTTTCCCATCATCTTTAAAAAATTGAGGGAAGTCCTTTTTCTTCTTAGTTTTATTTAGTATACTATTTATTGTTTTCCAGGTTCCTTTGATATCATTTTTTAGGCGATCAAAAAGTGTAAAGGAGTAATTTTTCTGTGCTAATCTAATGTTTTTCCTTAATATGTTATTGTACGTACTAATGTTGATTTTTCTGGTAATATATTGCTCAGATTCTGGGTCTGTAAGCTTAAGTTCTTTATACATACTATCTCGGTGATGTATTGACTTTATTAAGCCTCTAGTAATCCAGTCAGTTTTCTTATGTTTATATTTATCAAATTTTACAGTTTTGATAGGCATGTGCTTTTCTTTAGATTTTTGCAA
Organism: Amphiduros pacificus; assembly: GCA_949316495.1. Classification (NCBI taxonomy): domain Eukaryota; kingdom Metazoa; phylum Annelida; class Polychaeta; order Phyllodocida; family Hesionidae; genus Amphiduros; species Amphiduros pacificus. Next base: position 24,512,082 of record OX439009.1, on the reverse strand, counting down.
AATGTCAAAGAGTATATTATAGTTTGTATTTGGGTCCATTTGTGGGTTTGTGCACATATTTCTAAGTTCATTTGAATTTTGAAGTTCATGTTTGAAATTTGCTAAACTGAGGGGGTCTTGCTTAATAATTGTAATGAATTTTGGCTGCGGGATGCTAAGCTGTATATTATTAAAGAAAGTGAAATATGGCTGATGATCAGAGAACTTATCTATTAAAATTCCTGAGGTAGTATCCAGTGAGGCTTCAGACAATTTGCAAAAGAAATTATCAATTAAAGTACCATGTTTGTTTGAAAATCTTGTAGGTAATGTAATTTTGGGATAAAAACTATGTCCTGTAATCATGTCAAAGAATTCATTAATAACTGGTTTCTCGTTTATTTTCAAAAGATCAATATTAAAATCACCAGTAAATATGATTTCATTTTTGCATGACTGAAATTTGTCCAATATGGGAGAGAATTCAGCAATAAATTCATTGTATTTTTCAATTAGGTCTTTAGGTGGCCGGTATATGTTTCCAACAGTTATGGGTTTGGATAGGAACTCATTTCTTTTCACTTCAATTACTAATCCTTCCCATGTGTCATATCCAGTAAGTTTTAGTTTTTCTTTATAATCAAACTTTTCATGTAGGTATATAATTAATCCCCCTTTTGCACTGCAAGATTTACCTTGTGGAATAAGTCGGTAATTTGGAATTTGTATTTGAGAAGTGTCAGCACCCTCTGACAACCAACTCTCCTGGATACATATAGCGCTAAACATAAAATTCAGGTTTTTCAGGCCTTCTACAAAAATTCTGAGTTCAGAGATTTTGGCATTTATGGACTGGATATTACTGCTAAAAATGCTAAAAGAGTTGTTTTTGTGTTTTATCAGTGAAGCCAAATGTTCATAGTCAAAATAGGGTGAATGCTTGATCAATTCAGGTTGATTTAATTCTTCATCAAATTCAGGATCAGGATCTAAAATGTTAATAAAACAGTTTTTAGTCACACCTCCATGGTTTTTCAGTATATCATCATCTAATATCATTTATTGTAGCACAAACATATATTTTTTTCTGATTATTTTTAGCATTCAAATTGATCTCTACAGGTAAAATATTCATACTGTGATTCAGATGGATACATATCTGGAACATACATGCAAAGTGAGACATGGTAAAATAAAAAACAATGATTTGAATGTTGCTGTGGAATAAGTACAATAGTAAAGTAAATTGATAGTGCAATGACAATATATAATTTTTTACAATATTGGTAAAAAATAAACAATATTGGTAGATATATGGTAGCTATTAGAAATTACTGTTCACAGAAATAAAGAATAGTTTGTGGTTGTAGTTGTCAAAATAATAAGTTCTTATGGTGAATGAATAAAAGATAGGCATATTGCAAGGTTATTTAGCAAATGCAATATGCCTATCTTTTATTCATTCACCATAAGAACTTATTATTTTGACAACTACAACCACAAACTATTCTTTATTTCTGTGAACAGTAATTTCTAATAGCTACCATATATCTACCAATATTGTTTATTTTTTACCAATATTGTAAAAAATTATATATTGTCATTGCACTATCAATTTACTTTACTATTGTACTTATTCCACAGCAACATTCAAATCATTGTTTTTTATTTTACCATGTCTCACTTTGCATGTATGTTCCAGATATGTATCCATCTGAATCACAGTATGAATATTTTACCTGTAGAGATCAATTTGAATGCTAAAAATAATCAGAAAAAAATATATGTTTGTGCTACAATAAATGATATTAGATGATGATATTAGATGATGATATACAACAATTTGTATACAATCTATACTCTCTCCTATATAGATTGATATGTAAACAAAAACATGTTTCTAATTTTAAATAAGGCACTAACTTCATACTGTTACAATGGTGTAAGTCTGTGAACTGCAACGAGGAGATAAAGTCTATTTCAAACCATAGTACTGATAAACTCACTTTGAAGCTCAAACTGTGTTATACACTGGTAGTGTTGAACATCTCTTGAGCTTTGATGTTTAATTTGAGATGCGGAACACTGAAGGTGTTTAAAATGAACCAATATCAAATTGTTTGTTTAAAGTGTGTGATTTAGTATACCATATGATATCTTAAAGATAATAAAGAAAAAATGTTGGTCACTATTTTTAATGAGTAGAGTATACAACTGTTTGTCTGTTGGATATAAATAATAATAAACTACATTAAATATTTGGTTGTTGAGTAACCATAAAGGCTCCGATTATGAAAAAAAAACAATAGATAAACACACTCCATTAATTTTTGGTTAAGTTATCATAAAGGTACCTGTTTTGAAAGTTGGTTGATTTTGTCATCCCGGTGTCCTGGTTCATCTCGGCACTCTGATATATAATATGGAAGACATATATACACTTCAAATAAGTCACTATTTAGGTATCTTTTTCTGTATCCGCTAGTATTCTGTAATCTGATTGGCTTATTAATTTGAGAGAAATATTTAATGTTAGACTCAGATTCAATTATTATGATAATCTAAATGAAAATAGAATCAGAATAAACAAAAGCGTTTTGAATTATATTTCATAACATATGACATATATAAGATGTTTCTCTTTAAAGAAAATAGCTGGTTTCATTAATTTCGATTGTCATGGGAAAGGTACTTAGAGTGTGATAGGATAGTTATTTGGAACAGAATGTGACAGGGAAGGTATTTGGCAGACTTTTGGTATTAAGAAAGAAGGTACAGGACAAACAAGGAAGATGGAGACCCTGCCCCAATTATGACTTTACTCTCACCATTAATGTCAAGTAGATTGGCCACATGTTGCTGCTTGCAAGCCACCAGAGCCTGCTGAAATGCTTTAATTTGCTCTCCTGAGCTCCTGTATAATACATCAAGCAGCTTCTCATTTCTCTCAAACAAATTTTTTATATCCTAAAATAGTAAATATGAAATATATTTTCAACTATCAGGGCACTACCTCTAGAATTGTTGAAAAATCAGATTAGTCATCACGATCACTATAGCTTGGTTACCATGACAACAATCACCTCACATGCAATCAACCCGAATTGGGGCTGCACAAAAGTCACAGATTCGGGATCTAAGGTTTTCTGACAGGTCAGATTCGGGCCAGAAGATTAACATAAAATAATCAGGGACAGGATAGAGATTGGTGCCCTATATTATTGATTTGCACAAAGAGAAATTTATTTCTAGTTTGAAAGTGTAGAGATTAATTAAATGAACTTACCCGTATCGTGTTCATATTACGATATGTGTACGTGTCTTTAGAAATCAACATATCAAACAGCTCATTATCAGAGGATAGATTCTCAACCAAAAACATCCAATTTTTCCTGATATTTTCCTTTCTCTTCTTATCTAAGGTCTGTTTTTCAGAACATTCAGCCATAATTCATCTTGTTATTATCTTCTGATATCAAAAAAATGTTAAAAGACATGCTGACGTTTCCATTTAGTAAACTTTCATATGTGTTCCCATTGACCTACTTTCCACTTGCTTAGTATCCGCTCGGCACTTTGTCACAGTCTTTGAATATGGCTGCTGAAGGAACTGCCCCAAAAAGGCCCGGTTAATGTTTACTGGTTAATTGTGTATTGTATTTACTGTCCCTAATAAGAACTGGTGTAAGAACATTGGTAACGTTAACTGTTGGTTGTATTTAAAATCCCTGATAAGCTAAATTTCAGGTGTGTTCAGGTTAACTGTGTGTTGTATTTAGTGTCCATGATATGTCCTGGAATATATACAGTTGAGTCCAAAGTGTGAATTATTGACAACGCACATATAAAACTGTCAAGACTTTCCTTCCTGCTCTTAACAGGAGGTTTGGAATTGTCTGGGTTATCGAAAGAGACGATTCTTCATCTCATAAATGTAGAAACAAATACTATATTTTCAATGAAATTCTAAATTATTTGAGATTTAAGGCTTATTATTGATGAAATTAGAAATTTGAAAGAATTATTTGAAATTGATGAAAAACAGACATTGGAATAATTGAAAATTTGCTTGCTCGGCTCTGCAAAGGGGTCAGACCCAAAATCATTTCCGTAATGCATTACAATGATACAGAGGAAATGGAACGTGTTGAAAATCATTTGACTAATGTGAAGACAATGGTGTGAATGAAGAACGAAGACAAATAATTCCGGTCTCTTGTATAGACGAAGCTAGCCATTGTAATTATTGCCCAAGAACACTATACAAAATACAAGTTTCTGTAACACTTTATATGAATATGGAAGATTCTTTACCTACTATATTCATGACTAAAAACGTTTCCAGGCATTATTGAATATGCAATAGTCCTGTTTACAATCCACTTTAACAATCTAATGTTTTATGATGTGTTTAGTGATATATTTTAAATGTTCTGTTAAATGTAAATGGTTTAAAAATACTTGGTATTGTGGGTTTTTTTCTGTTATCATTTTTAATTTATATAGAAGGATAAAAACATTTCAATTTAAAAAGTATGAGATAATGTATTAATATTAATACAACAAATGACTCCGACTGGGAGGTGTAGCTATTTTAAACACCTGTTGCCATCTCTCATTTGTAAAGCTGTGTCTTACTTTTGTACCTGTCTCCCAACTTGTGGAGCTGTTTTAATATTTGGCATTTCACACATATACGCACCATCTTTCTCATGTCTAGCTTGTCTAACTCAATTGTCTGTCACTTATGTAGCTGTCTCTCACTTAAGTAGCTGTCTCTAAACTTGCATAACTGTTTTAATGTTGGGGATTTCACCCATGTAGACCCCATCGGCTGGGATGGGATGCTATCTCTCGCTTGTGCAGCTATCTCACACTTACATATATGCAGTTATCTCTCACTGTTATAACACTATCTCTCATTTTTGTAGCTATCTCACACTTACATATATGCAGTTATCTCTCACTGTTATAACACTATCTCTCATTTTTGTAGCTGTCCCTCACTTATGCAACTATATATCACTGTTGTAGCTATCTCTATATTGCGTTGCTCTCTTATAAAGTAAACAAAGGACCACATACACCTTGATAGAAATGCCTCCCCCCTCTGGTAATATTACACAGGGGATTGAGATCGTTACTAGAGTACTGAAGGCCGTTCATGAGAACACTGATAATGTATTTGATAAGTGGTTATTGATATTTTGCTTAAAGTAGCTATTTGAATGTATGAAATACAAACTGTTATCTACTTTTTGTATGCTTGTGCATATTTGAGTTTTATTGAGAATATTGATCGAAGAGCTGAAACTGAAATAGTTCTACATCTGAAACAACATTCAAGCTACATTCAGGGAACTTAAATGGAGGTAGATACCAGTAAATATATGGAAATAATGTGAGGTGTTCAATAAGACATTATACTGTGCAACTGCCACATTTATAGGTAGTTTGGTTGTAATATGATTGGGCCCTGCGAGATTACAATGTTATTAACTTGGACAGATTTGACCCTTTTTGTAAATGATTTGTAATTATCTAATGAAAAATTGTTATCATTTCAAAAATATTTTCTATATGACAGTTTAATTTATATTAATTTCAAAGAAGAAGAATCAATCTGTTTTGGTGGTATATGTCATCTATGTGGAAATGCAAACGAAACATTTCTTTAAAAAGAGTAGGGCACATCAATCAATCCAAACTAAATTTCTAATAATTATAATCATTTATTTATATAGCTAACTTTGCAAGACTTTCGATTGGCTTCTAGAAGTAATATCCATTTGGGGATGGCCATTTTTAACCATAAAAGCACATAGGTAACGAAAATTCAACAGTTATATTATCAGGTCAACAGTAATGTTATCAATCTGTTTGCTTCTGGAAGGTTTTATGCAATTTGTCGAAAAGGCTGTTCAGGTTTCCTAAAAAAGAAAATTGAAAACCAGGCATAGAAAATAAATACTGTAGTGTTAAGTCATGTGAATATTTCCATTTTTGATAACTTATGTTATCTTACGTTTCTTAATCATAGTCTATTTGAATATACTGCAGTGAATATTGACCTATCGCTTAGGTCCTAACCTGGCTCATTAGATGGTCTTGCCTCATTTTCATATGACCTGGATTACCAACCATAAAACTTACTTGCATCCACGATCCTTGGCAGCCATTGCATATATTAATTCCACAGCCCTTATCACAACTTAATGCATACCCAAATCTCATGTGTATTTCCTGCTAAAATCAATAACCTAATGCTGTACTAATCATTATATAATTTCTGAATAAATTATATCCCAAGAAACATATATATTTTTGACCTACACCACCGACCCAATCCCCACATTTCTCTCCCCCCATAATGATTAATGGTCTGACCTTGCAAATGAATGATTCTCCTTTTTGCATTATTTGCAACTGAGTGCTATGCTGCAATATCAATAATGAGAACTTTGTTTTGGAAACACCGAACCTGATTGCAATCCATAAAGTCCTAAAATGCAGTGAGCTACACAAATCACTTTTATTGGTGGTTATAAAGAGGCAACGGCAAAAAACATGCAACAGTTTATCGAGAGTGAAAACCTGATACATATTATGGCCAGTGGGTGTCTGCTTTGGATTGTTTTATTTACACATTCAAACTGTATAAATATATGTGGTAAGTGAATACATAATCATCATTCATTTGTTTACTCCGTGTAATATGCACACGATGATTCAATTTATTTAAAAATGTATGGATAATATGCCAAAAGATTATGACCCAAGGTGTACATCACATGTTGTTCCCTTCAGATAAAATACCAAAATCTGAAAGGAAAGTAACAAATATCAAGATCTGAAAGGAAAGTAAACAAGTTCCAAACTTTGAAAGGACAGTTAGAAAATATGAAAGGAAAGAAAGAAAATATCAAAATCTGAAAAAAAGTTTAAAAGGTAAATGTGACATTTATATTGCGCTGATTTCAGACCCAAATCACTTGACAGTAATCGACTGGGATTCAAACCACGAATCCATAGTTTTCAAGGCAAACGCTCTGCAAATTGTTCTATTTCAACCCGTCAAAAATCGAGTTTCTGGAAGTCTTGGTCTGGTATCAACGTGAGGGATTAAAAATTTGAATGAGGGGAAAAAACGTTGATTGGGACAAAGGCCTTTGCCTGTTTCATGCTATGGTCAAAATCATTTGGACGAAAACTGTCTAGAAATCTCTTAAGGGCTCAACACTTAATAGGCGTTCATCATACTCTTGATCGTTGGTAGCTGTTGGGAATTGAAGGTACACAATAACATTAATTGTAACCCAGAAAGTCAGTACTACTGCCATCTCCCAGCAGCATTTGATACTATTGACCACCAAATACTGCTATACAGACTGGAGTCTAGGTTAGGACATTGGTGTACATCGTGGATGAAGTCATAGCTAATGGATAGAAAACAGTAAGTTAAAGTGGGGTCCCACAAGGATCGGTCCTGGGATGTATCATTTTTATTGTTTACATGTCTCATCCAGACTTGAATGAGCTAATGGTATTAATGACGAGGTCAGAAATGTCTTGATCACAAATGTGTGTTCACAAGAGGTATGCCCCATCTGTGAGAAGAGGTACATCACTACTTCAGATTAAACTTACACATATCTATCCTTGCTACACTATTTGTGTATTAACAGGTTTTAATTAACAAGTATGATTATAAACATATAAATAACAGTGCAAATACCAGTCTCCTTAAGTATTTACACTATCTTCATGATATGATAGCACAACATCTTCAAGTAGATATATTGTAACTTTGCTTTCATTCTTTTTACTAGCTGCATATTCCTATCTACCATCTTCATGCACGGATATCAAGAATGCGGTTCCTGAAGCTGAAGAGGGTTACTACTGGCTTGAGGCATCTGAAGAAAGTAAGCTTATTTGAAATATTAAAGAATGATATCTTAAATGATAAGCACTTTCTCATACCATTGTGTTTGGCTGGGGTTTAAGTGCAACACATAAAATAATTATCCCTCACATAAATATACATCAGGTAAAAGTTAAAAACCACAAGAAAACTGTCTTGACACAAACTTGGATTGGGCACAGTCACTTACCACTTCTACATTTGTTACAAGGTGAAGATCCACCTGAATATATTTCAAATCGAATCCTTTTGACTGTCAAACACATCGTGTAAATTGAAATCCTTTACCTCATAAAAGATCAATATTTTGGTTCAGCAATGTGAATGATATATGTAATCAGTATTTGACTTTTTTATGCACTATTCCCATAAGAATTATGCTTTGGCAGTTCAACTTGTGCTAATTTACTTGTCCACGGGCATCAGAATAATGCTTTATGTTCATGTTATTCTTACAACTATTTCAATGTATCATTATTGAACATTATTTTTAAATCCGATAACACATGATTATCAACAGTTTCCAGATCGCAAATAGGCCAGATGCTAAATCCTACATAGACGAATAAAATCTGTGAACAGTGAACAATAGCTGTTACAGTAGTAAAAGTTCGCTTTATATATTTTTATATATCAACTATTAGATCTAAATTTTCTGGGAAATAACAGACTGACACCAGTTTTATATATCAGTATATAATCAACTGGAACTGAATTTTGATGAAATTTCTTTGCCCAGTTTTAAAACAGGAATGTGAATCGGTTTAACATTGCATACCGAGGAGGGACACAAAAAATACCTTTAAAACATTAAAGATGATACAATATTGACATTTGTTTAATTTTGTAATGATTTTGATCCGATTTTGATCGGCCTTTGAGTCAAAAATGAGTCAAAAAGTAGCAATACAACAGAATGAGCCAGAATGGTTCACATTTGGTGTACGGATTAGTTCAGAAAAATGGCACAAAAATGGCATATTACTCTGCCCTGCTGTGATTACTGTCCGGAACCATGCATAGATTTGTTTGTTTGTTTTGTTTGTTTGTTTGGGGTTTTACATCACTTTCAACATTATTTCAGTCATTTCGTGATGAGACCTACTTGAAACAGATATAGTGCTGCCTCACTGAATTGTCATGTCGCAGGTCCTTGACATGACAACCCTCCCGGTCACAGATTTACAAGGACAACGGGTTAACCCTTTAGGCACGGGCCTCAGTTCATGTGCGAAATTGTATCATGAGTTCAATCTCGGCATGGCGGGGGTTCGAACCCACGACCTTTGGATCACCACAGAGGAACAGGTGCTAATAAGCTGGTACTCTAACCAACTGGCCAACACCATGCATAGAACCCCCCTGCTCCTGTCATAAAGCTCCCTGTAAAACCTTTGGTATCTATTGAAACATGCAAATCACATCAGATGACAAAACCAATTTCTGACGACGGTGGGGGCGGGATATGGTCAGATGTCTGTCTTCCATGCTCCTGGTCCAGGGTTTGAATCCAGGTCAGGACAAGTATTTCCGTCATGCTGCATGGTCAAGAAAGTGCTATAGGGTTGTGTCTCACTTCAACCAGTGCTCCATGACTGTTATCAAAGGCCATGATGTTTGTGGTCATGTCTCTAGGATAATGCAAAACAAAGATCCCCGGTCACTCTCCGAAAAGAGTAGGGTATTGGGTCCCATTGACAGGTTTCTATTTGAACTGATATAGCTTCAATAGTGCTGGAAATATGCCCACATGCCGAATTCTTTTTTTTTTTTTTGGTTTTGCTTTGGGAACTGTGAACAAGTCCATTTATCATTTTCTACCTTAGTCTTATTTATTTTTGTTGTTTTTATTTCAAGATATTCATTTTGATTATATCTTATCAATTAAACCGTACTATTACACGGATTGTAAATTACATCGGTAGTTATGCCAGCTTCACTGTTCTCACTAACAATGCCGTCATTACCCTTTAATGAACAATCCAGTCATGTATGTGAGTCACACACACTAAAATATCAGCCTCAGGCCACGATCAGTTGGCTGAAAATAACATTATCCATTTAGAATTTTTTTGAAATTTCAAAATAACCCAAATATTTATGGACTTATCATCTCCTGTAATACCATAAAAAATAACGCAAATTAGGACTGTGATTGATCTAATTATCTCAATTTCAGTTTTAGTTTATTGTCATGGAATGGCAGGGTCGACTTCTTCTAAGGAATACGTCCACCTGGTGGCAGGACCCAATACTAATTTTGTGACCTACTTTGGACAATCTTGGGATATCAGAGGCACAACATATTTTACAAAGATTGCCTTGTTACTTCAGGTAGCATTCTGTATACTTGTTCTCTTTTATAATACCCTGTCATATCAGTCCCTGCCATCAAAGCTATAAATGTGCGCACAGAATCGAGCGCAGGTCATCAGTATTCAGAGTAAATCTGGCTGTCAACTCATTGGTGAAAGAATATAAATAGATTTGGTTTGTACTGGCAGTTGTACTGATTGGACAGTTTATGTCCCAGACACCTGGTTACAGTTTATGTCCTAATGTTGGTCAATTCAGATTTGATGATATTTTTGTGAGCAAGGCAAGTATTTATGACTCAGGAATTTCCAAACTTTGAATGAGATAAAAAATATGGCAATGACTGCAGAGCTAGTACTTGAATACTACATGTGTAATGCAGATTACTTATAATGGCTCATCTCATTTTTTTAAATGTGTAAAGGTAAACGTGAATTTCTTGCTTCAAACCCAGATCAATGTAAAATACATGGAATTGATTTAAATATACACACAAACATGCATACAAACACACACGCAAACATGTATATTCATATTCAATAATGAATTGAGATGGGATGGTGGACCAAAACAATTTCAGAATGACCTCATACTACCGAACCCGCCAATCCTGATGTCCGTGCCAATTGCCTTTTAGTCCTCCATTGCAGTGTGTTACACCATTAAGCTAATGGGTATTGATCAGTAAAGTATCTTACCTCGCTCCATTTCTAATTGACCTTATGTCCATCAAGCCAATTTTAAGTTAAAAGTCTGTTACCAAAATTGAATGGCGTAAATGTATACATATTCATATAAGCTAATGGGGTGTTTTGCCAAGCGATTGTCATTCAAAAGCTAATTACTATAAAACAAGCAAACATAACATTCAATTGTTTCATTTTACCACAGTTTGTATATATATATATATATATATATATATATATATATATATATATATATATATATATATATATATATATATATATATATATATATATATTTAATAAACAAATCTTGAAGGTCATAAATGATTAACTGTTTAACGCACCTCAATTGTCTTTCTGTCCTTTCACCCACCTTAAATGGTAATAATGGGCGAATGTTTAACTCTTCAAGCTTCTATAATGTATATTTCTAAAAGGTCGTATTCCTATTTTTTTTAAAAACAAATATGTTGCAAGTATAAATGCCCCCACAGCATTGTGTGTTCGTTGCATTATTTGCAAGAATGTTTTTTGTTCAGTAAACAATTTTCTTGTACACTCAGATCATGAATGCATCTTACCTCACTGTATACAAAGAAGGCAACTGTAAAGGTAGCCTTAAAGTGGTCTGCCTTCATACCCAAACATGTTGAGTTTGAAACCTTCAGGGCCTTTGGTTTATTTGTTTATTTGGGGGTTTGCGACCCACCCATTCCAGTCCCTATAATGTTGTGGCATAATACTTGTATTGCCTGATCTTTGTCGAGGAGCTCGTCCGAAACCCCTGGTTGTAAGTCACGTGGTAAGTTGTGATCTTGGAATGAGATACTGGTCCATATTGTTTCTCACGGGTGAAATGAACAGAAATCATCAAGGACTTTTCTTTGTGTCTAATTTTCCTTACATTTTCACAACATCTGGAACATGTCCATATATGCCGCCAATTGCTGTGAATATGAGGTAACAATTTCTCCACCCAGGAATAAAATATCAAGAAAGATTCTAGAGCATGCCCATATGATGCCGATTGGGAGAACATTAAGCAGTAATTTCTCTGTACACTCCAGGGCCCGATACGTACAGGACTTACGTACAAAATGACACTTTACAACGTGAACCACATCAGTTTTCTTCTGTGGAATTGTATCACATGTATATGCGAATCACGTCCATCATATGTTCCTATACCATTTGTTTCATGAAAAAATCTTTCTTTTGTCACAAATACCTTCATATTCTGGCCAAATCACTGATATTCGACCCATCATGAACTCACCTCAGTCAAATAAAGAAATAAAACTGCCCTGTGAGTCACACGATCATATAATGGATCCATTTTGAGAGGTTATTATTAAAATCTTCTTCAAAAGGCTCATTATTAAAATCTTCTTCAAAATTTACATTTGGCGCCAAAATGTCTGCCATGAGCATACAAACTGATGACGTCAGGCACGTCGAGTGCAGAAAGAATTTGCGAAAATGCGAAAAGATTAAATGAGAAAATCCAATTGTGTCCACATTTGTGAATTTTTTTCTTTTGTGAATTTGGTCCTATTCATTAGGCATTTTCTTATATTTTGAGAGTTTGATATTAATTTGTTAGGTTTTGCTACGATTAAAGCAGTTTAAAAAAAAATATTTTATGAAATTATTACATTGAGATTTTATTTATATGAAACATCAAAAGATTGAATGGGATAAATTCAAATCTGTCAAGTTTCATCTTTTGTCGGCCTGTGATGTTTAAGCTATTTTAAAATCAAATTTAGTTTACAAATCTCGAATTTGATGGACTTCGTTTTCAGGTTTTGTTCAGTATTAATTTTTCTCTAAACATTTTAAAATAAACTTTAATAAATTGACCATTACAAGCTGTTAGTTTAGAAATTATTCTCAATATAGCCGAGCATATCAATCACAAATCTATAAATTGCTCTAAGTTTGCAATTCATAAACGAATGTTGATGAATGAGAATTCTATGAAATGTTTAGTAAAATCCATGAAAATAGGAGATTCATTTAAAGGTCATTTAAAGGTCACTACTAAGTCACTGGATAACCTTTATAAAAATAGCCTACATAGGTCCACATTCACTCAGGTATCGTTTGGAGATGTATCCTATTCTATATATATATATATATATATATATATATATATATATATATATATATATATATATATATATATATATATATATATATATATATATATATATATTTGGATATTTGGTGGGGAAAAATACATTATTGAGATTGACACCGACTATAACATGTTAATACATGAACAGACCTCATATTTTTGGTCAAGTGCTTATAGGCAAGTGATTAGGAATCAATATTTACAATAGGGAAAGCTTCTTTGTTGGTGGTGCATACTTAAGTTGTGCATGCATAAGAATTAACTAAACACTTAGTGTTTAGTAAACTAAACACCGAACTAAACACCATAGGTTCACCTAAACATTTACTTAAACACATGTTTAGAAGCTAAACACTACTGTTTAAAAGCTAAACACTGTTGTTTAGAAGCTAAACACTATTGTTTAGAAAAATGTATAGAAATGTGTTTAGATGGGATGAGAGTGTAGTGCATATTTCTAAAAGTATTTAAAATCCATTTAAATTTATAGTTAACATGAAACGTTATTTATTCTCTCAAGGATGAAATCCAAGTAATAAGACATGATTACACATATACATCATTTGATGGAACTAAACATCGTTATGGGGAAGCTATGGATTGCATAGGTGATTTTACCTTTAATGGACCATTCAAAATTGATCTGACTGGAACAGGATTTTATGTTGCAAACAAGGTATGACATGTTTTATCTTAAGGTCAATCCACGCAATACAACTTAATAGCAGAATTTGTAATGCAATTTTGTGATTGACTGGGAAAGCTGACCACATGGCCATTTTATATTTTTCACAAATGTACATAACCACATTTTCTGTCTCTGCTTTCTTTCAACAAGTTCCGATATTGTTGAAAATATTGAAGCGAATCAAGAAATATCTTAAAAATATCTACTCATCTTCTGCAAAAATAATCACAAGAAATATGATCATTTTATTGTTTCCTTTATTAATTCCAGACAAATTGGAATGCATCAGGCATTAGAGCAGGTATGGACAATTTCACGAGGTCTGCAACCAGCGAGAGAATATCAGCTATGTGTGGAGGACACTGTGGTGGATGTTTTCCTACTGATGCAAGGATATATTTGAATTTCTCATTAAATCTTGGTAGGTTTGAAAAGATTCTAAATTATTATTAGTTTTACAAAACGTCTGCCATGGTAAAGAGGTTCTCTATAAATCCGTGCATAGTGCGCAGAGGGAAAAACCTTTGTTTGTATCTATCTCTTGGAAATCCAGACACAGTAGGGTCTTGCCTGTCGCATCATTTTGCTCACTCCCCGTATTCAAAAGTGTAATGATCAATATTCCCAGATGCATCTCTTCCATAACTTACACTTATCAATCAGAGAAATGTCAGTACATAAAGTCTGGAAAACGTGTGTATGTTAGCCAAAGTAAAAATGATCCACCAGTTTTATGTCTGAATGGTAAATGATCACTGAGATATGACAGCTTACTGAAGCATGTCCTTAATCTAAACTAACGATTCTAGATGTATCCGCCCACACAGAAGGAAAGTTCTATCTATCACAGTCACCACATAACGTCCATGTCAATATTTATGGGTAACTGATACTACTATTCAAGATGTATCACCCCATCAATAAAGAGAGTTCTATCAATAATAGCCATTGAATATAGCCCAGGGCTCTAAATGTTAACAGACGGACAGATGGAAAGTAGTTTCTTGGTCTTGTCGACAGCTGTCGCGGGTGAGCCAAAAAGGAAGACAGGAAAGCAAAGATTTTCTGGTTGAATTTGTAGATAGTATTAGAAAAAGAAATCTGTAGGTCTAAAAGTAATATATTGGACATAAATAGCTTTTTTGCAGTTCCAATAAGATTTGAAACTTTGGAAACAAACATTCCTTTTTTCAATTAATCTGTTGTTGTTGTTGTTGTTGACATTTTCAGTTTCTGCATCCTTGTTAAGCCAGGCCCAAAAGATGTGCATGCTCAAACCTGGAGGAGTTGATAAGATTACAGCCAGGAAGATAGTTTCTTCATCATACGAAGGCTTTTTAGAGCTGGAAGTACGCAGTAGGATTCAATGTGCAATCACATGCAGCATGCAAAATCGATGTCGCTCATACGTATACACAAAGTCTACCAAATTGTGCATTTTGAATGGCAAGAAAGTTGAGGCTGTGATACATGGAAACACAATTATCTATGAGCTAACTAGATACTGTTGTGATAAAAGTTAAATATGATGAATCGATTAAGGGTATTTATGGGTCTTTTCAGTGAGTGCCCCCTAGTGGCAGAGGAGTAAATTACCAAAATACTGTACTTGATGGGAATTGGTACATTTACAGTGCAAAAACACATTCCCTATTAAATTAAAAGCATTAATGATGTAAATCAATATTTAAACACTACAATATTTGAACTAAAGGTATGATTACAAGTATATTTCTTTCAAAATAGTATTTTGTCCTTGATGGTAGTTTTGATGAGAGAACAAGACAAGCAAATAAGTACTGTAGATTACAGAAGAGTAAGCTTGTTTTAGTTGTTTATTTCATTTCATTGGGACGAAAATGCACTGTGTTCTTAGTGAAACAGATTTTCTCATTTTGATTTGTATAATTTGGAAATAAAAAGGAAGTTTGGCTATCAGATATGTGAAGGGAGGTGAAAAAAGTCATATTTTTGAAATGATCAAGTGTGTACTTTACCAAATTTTTATCTTAATGTTTTTGAAAAATGGAAATTCTGTTTCACTGGGATCACAGTAAATATTGCTAAGATTACTTTTACAAAGACATGACAAAATAAATTTGTGAAACAGTGACATATTACAACATCACTTTTTATGAGTTAAAAAAATATGAAACTTTCAATATAATCAAAGAAATTCCACTGTAATTTTCAAATAATAAATCAATACTTTTATTACAAAAATAAATACCATAAAATGTCATTTCATGGCTTGAAAGTTCAATGAAAAAAGATCTCTTTTTAAGCATCAATTCTACAATTTGGTGTTTTCGAAAGCTTAGCCACATATGAACACAATGACAGATTGAAATTATAACAGAGTAATAAGATATGTTGCTATGAGACATAGCAGTTGGACTCCCAGCAGAGGTCTGTCTGAGCCATAAGTTGCACGTGACGGGTAAACACGGGTAGCATGAACTTTATTTGACCTCAATTGAGGCCCAAGGTAGGGAAGCACTGTTTGACGACATTTGGTACTATTCAAAGGACAATACATTTCATGACATCATAAGCATATTGCCATACTCTTATGACGTCATTTTACCTTTCAGTGCCTCTATGATGACACTCCACATAAATATGATGTCAAGAAAGGAGTGTGCTTTTATAAGGGGCCTATATATTAAGGTCTTGTTAAAATAGGTTTTACAGACAATGATGGGGATGCATTTTTCAAAAAATGTATAGACATGAAAGACAAGTTCATTTATAAATGAAGAACTGAAAAAAACAACAATAAATAAGTTAATTCTTTTGTCCAATTATATCTGCTACCTAATGGAGCACATGGATGCAGGATATCTAAGACATTCAGAATGATGGAGCTATAAAACAACCAACAAAGTCCAAACTTGACATATACATACATCTCCACCTTTAGGATCACCGAATTAAAAGATTAAAGAACAAAAACAAAACATTGTGTTGCATATTAACGTACCAATTTTTGATCTAAAACTAGACAGGCCACGTGCCATGGCGGAGTTGGTTAGAGCGCCAGCTTACTAGCACCAGTTCCTCTGTGGTGATCCATAGGTTGTGGGTTCAATCCCCGGCCGTGCCAAGATTGAACTCACGATACAATTTCCCAAATGAGCTGAGGCCCATGCCTAAAGGGTTAACCTGTCATCCTTTTAAATCTGTGACCGCGTGGGTTGTCATGTCAAGGACCTGCGACATGACAATTCAGTGAGTCAGCACTATATCTGCTACAAGTAGGTCTCATCACGAAATGACTGAAATAATGTTGAAAGTGATGTAAAACCCAAAACAAACAAACAAATCTAAAATTAGACATGTCAATAATGCTTTTCCTGATTGCCCACCTGCAACAACAAACAGCCAGCCTGTACCAGCTGATTACACAATACTAGTTACACCCCATACAGCAGTAGAGACTCCCAATTTGATCTGTGCCTCCACTCCCCTGTGGGTGCGGGGATTAAAGAATAGCCCCACTGCCCCCCAGCATGTCGTAAAAGGCGACTAAAGGGGCGTCCTGTTTGCCGTGGGATGCGACCTGTGTCGGGGAGGATATGGAATCCTGACGGGCTGAGCACTGGGCTGGTTTGGCAGTAATACCGGTCCAGATGTTCACCAGACAGGCGGATCAGATTAGGCCTGGATCTGATTTAACCGGCTTGTGGTATATTTCCTTTAATATATTCTGGCTTTTTGATTTTTATTAATGATAATTTCAGTGTTTGAAATTTAGGAATAATTTAGAAATTTTTGATAAATATTTGCTGAAAGGAGATTACTGCTGATTGGGTCAATCGAGGGATATAAATAAAATCCGAAAGGGTGGAGTTTTTATTCTTAGAGTATGTCATGTTGGGTATCCTCATGGCGTCAGGGCTTGGAGTTACCGGCCCAGAAAGGCGTCCCCTTGTTAGGCTCCGTGGTGGGTAGGGGACCTAACTGATGAAATTTAAAATAACACACATGGCGCAAAACAAACAAAAACGACCTAGGAATGACATAGACAGTGATGACGATTCAAATAAATAAGAAAAATGGCCGAGATTTTTAATTGCGGAAAGTTCCGATGCTGAACATACCCTGGCAAAAATGTCCCCCTTTGCAATTGCAAAGGGGATTCAAGGCATTGCCGGGGTGCCGAAAACAGTTAAAAAAATGGGAACACGTTTATTAATTGAAGTTGAGCGGAAAAGCCATGCGGACAATCTTTTAAGATGCCGAATGTTGGCCACAGTTCCAGTTTTTATAACGGCTCATAAGACCCTCAATAATAAAAAAGGAGTGATAAGATGCCCAGATCTGGCGGGAGTTTCTGAAGAGGAAATAGTGGATGAACTAAAAGATCAAGATGTAGTCCAATGCAAAAAATTTTTTATTAAGAAGGATGGAATCAAAGTTCCAATCAATACATTCATTCTGACATTTGAAGCAGCGCAGCTTCCAACATCTATTAAAGTTGGCTATTTAAACGTCCGAGTTGATGTTTTTATTCCAAACCCTCTGCGCTGCTTCAAGTGTCAGAGGTATGGACATGGATCTGATCGATGCAAAGGAAATGTAACTTGCCTAAAGTGTACAGCCCAGCATAGTGGAGAAGAGTGTTCTTCGGAAGTCATGAAATGTGTGAATTGCCAAGGCAATCATGCATCGTATTCGCGGAATTGTCCTTCCTTTTTAAAAGAGAAGGAAATTCAGCGAATACGCCACACCGAAAAAACATTTCTTTTCCTGAGGCACGTAAACGTGTAGAAAGTTTTAATAATTCCAAAACATCCTATGCTACCACCTTAAAAACCAAAGAGACAAAAACAATAGCAATACAGACAGAAATAACCTGGCCAATCGATGAAAAGAATTATTCCTATTTTTCAATTACCTCCAAATCTTCAGGAACATCCACTCAAACCCAAACACCCACTACCCCAGTAATAACTATACCAACAGTTTCATCCAATAAAACCTCTTCACAGACTCCCTCCACATCATCCAGTAATAAAAATGTAAATAGCAATAGACCAGTTAAGAAATCAGACAAAAAAGAAATCAAAGATCAAAGCAAAACTAAAATAAATAGAACTAAATCCTTAGAAAGGATGGACACAGGTGATCCTTCCGATATACATTTTACACCTGTTCACTCAAAACATAATCATAAACTTAAATGATTATGTTAAATCCTATATTTATACTCATTATTTTTAATATGGCTATCAGCAGTATCATACAATGGAACTGTAGAGGATTCGAGGCAAACAGGCCAGAACTGGAGTTATTAGCCCAAAAATATAACGCATCGGTAATTTGTTTACAAGAAACTAAATCCAAAGATAATTCCACAACATTTAAGGGGTATGTACCTTATAATAAAGTTGGTTCAATAGATGCAATGGACCGAGCACATGGCGGAGTTTCTGTTTTTGTTAAATCCTGTATACCACAAAGTAAAGTAACATTAAATACTAATTTACAAGCTTCTGCAGTCAGAGTTACCCTGCATAATACATTAACTATATGTTCAATATATTTACCGCCTAGTGAGCCAGTTAATATTACAGATTTAAATAATTTGATAACCCAGCTGCCACAGCCATATATGTTAGTTGGTGACTTTAATGCACACAACTATCTTTGGGGTGGCAGAAATAATACTGTGGCCAAAGGACGTATAATAGAAGATTTTTTAAATAATAATAGTTTGTGCCTTTGGAATGACGATTCTCCAACCTATTTACATCCTGCTACAGGCTCTTTAACATCAATAGATCTCTCCATGTGTACTCCAAATTTATTTTTAGACTATTCCTGGGAAGTAGAGGAAGATCAATGGGGTAGTGATCATTACCCCATTATTTTAAATAATCATTTTCCTCCACCAGATGAAAGAATCCCCAAGTGGAAATTTCATAAAGCCGATTGGGCAAAATTTCAAACATCCTGTTTCAATAGAATAACTCCAGAACTTTTTAACAATGTATATGATCCTCTTCAAGTTTTTACAGATACATTGTATGATATTGCTGATGGGTGTATTCCCAAATCAAAGTCAAATTCTAAAATTAAAGAAAAACCCTGGTTTAATGATGAGTGCAAAAAAGCTGTCAAGGAGCGCAAAAAAGCTCTGAAAAAATTTAATCGACAACCAACTCAATATAATTTGCACCAATTTCGAGTAAAAAGAGCTAAAGTCTGTTATATTATTAAAATAAGCAAAAGAAAAAGTTGGAAGGATTATGTTTCCAAATTAAATATGCGTACACCGATTAATAAATGCTGGGATATGGTGCGTAAAATTTCGGGGAAGGGAGGTGGAGCAAGGATCAAACATCTAACTCATAATGGCCAATTAATTACAAATCCCACTGAAATAGGTAACACAGTAGGTCAAACAATTTCCAAGAATTCCTCATCCAATAATTATTCTGCAAAATTTCAACAAATAAAAAATAGAAAAGAAAGAAACCAACTACATTTTATATCTCATAACTTGGAACAATATAATAAATCATTTACAATAGAAGATTTGAAACTTGCTTTGGATAAATCTCATGATACCGCTCCTGGGCCTGATCAAATTCACTACCAAATCCTTAAACACCTCCCTGATCAATCACTTGGGCATCTTTTAAATATTTTTAATAACATTTGGGAAAGTGGTGATTTTCCTCCTTCATGGAGTGAAGCCACTATTATTCCCATCCCTAAGCCTGGCAAAGACTCCTCAGATTCAAATAATTATCGCCCCATTGCTTTAACCAGTTGTATCTGTAAAACAATGGAGCAATGATTAATGAGCGTTTAGTTTGGTTTTTAGAAACTGCAGCTTATATTTCTGTTGCACAGAGTGGCTTTAGAAAAACTCGAAGTACCATTGACCACCTGGTACGTTTAGAGACATTTATAAGAGAGGGTTTTTTAAAAGGTGAGCATGTGGTTAGCATTTTCTTTGATTTAGAGAAAGCGTACGATACTACATGGAAATTTGGAATAATGAGCGATTTATATGATATGGGATTAAGGGGTCATTTACCCCTTTTTATTCAAATTTTTTTGTCAAATAGACATTTCAGGGTCCGAGTTGGTTCATCACTTTCTGATGCTTTTGATCAGGAAATGGGTGTTCCACAGGGAAGTATATTATCAGTCACCCTTTTTATTATCAAAATTAACAGCATTGTTGATTGTATGAGGCCTGGAGCAGATTGCTCACTTTTTGTTGATGATTTCAACTTAAGCTACAGGTCAACAAGCATGCATACAATAGAACGACAGCTACAACAACACTTAAATAGATTACAAGAATGGGCTGATCATAACGGATTTAAGTTTTCTTTAAAGAAAACTGTGTGTATGCACTTTTGTAAAAAATGGAAGGTTCACCCAGATCCTGATCTTTATTTAAGCCAAACTCGGATACCTGTTGTCGAAGAAACCAAGTTTCTTGGACTTATTTTTGACAGGAAATTATCTTTTATTCCTCACATTAAATACGTTAAAAAGAAATGCCAGAAGGCATTGGATTTATTACGGGTTCTTGCCCATACCGATTGGGGAGGGGACTGTAATATTTTATTGCAATTTTACAGAGCGCTTGTACGTTCTAAGCTTGATAATGGATGTATGATATATGGATCAGCACGTCCATCTTATATTAAAATGCTTGTTCCTATACAAAATCAAGGTTTACGACTTTGCCTTGGTGCTTTTCGTACATCGCCTGCAGATAGCTTGGCAGTTGAGGCAGATGAGCTGCCTCTTGATTTAAGAAGAGAAAAGCTTGCCCTTCAGTATGCTGCAAAAATTGCAGCTTGTCCAGACAATCCTGCCCATGATACTGTATTTAATCCAAACTATGTTGACCTTTTTGAAAGTAAATCTAATACAATACCAACTTTTGGCATTCGCATAAAAGAATCTTTACAATCTTTAAATTTAAATCCAAATCAAATAGCTAAATTTCAATATCCAGAATCACCTCCATGGACCTTCGAAACTTTAAATATTAATGTAGCCATGTCAGAATTAAAGAAATACTCAACTGATCCATCCCTGTATATAAATAGATATAATGAAATAAAATCTGTTTTCACTGGATATCAGTGTATTTACACTGATGGATCATTTGATGATGACAAGGCTGCTGCAGCTGCTGTTAAGGGCAATCATATTTATTCAGAACGTCTGCCAAATAAATCGTTTATTTATTCTGCAGAACTTCATGCTTTATACCTTGCTTTAGATCATGTGGAGACTTCTCCACATCGGAAATTTTTAATATTTTCTGATTCTTTGTCTTGTTTACAAGCATTGAAAGCCAAGGATTGGAAAAATCCTTTTATTTTAAATATCCTTGAACGGTATCATAAACTCTGTACTGAGGAAAATAAAGAGATTCGTTTTTACTGGATTCCCAGTCATATTGGAATCCTTGGAAATGAGGCTGCTGACCAAGCTGCCAAAGCAGCATTGGATAAGCGCCCAATAGATATGCTCTTACCTTATACAGAGTTTAAGAAATATATTACTGTTTTTTTACGTTCTAAATGGCAATTGCGCTGGAACGAAGCTATTTTTAATAAACTACACAAAATTAAGCCTGTTTTAGGTAAAACCAAAGGTGCTATTAGAATTAACCGAAGAGAAAAGTCTGTTTTATCACGTATAAGAATTGGACATAGTCATTTGACTCACTGCTATCTTCTTAAAGGCGAAGATCAGCCTCAGTGTATCGGATGTCAAAGGGCTTTGACTATCAAACATGTTTTAATTGAATGTATTGATTTTGATATAATTAGGACTCAATATTTTAATGTGCAAGATTTACATTCGTTATTTGATACTGTAGAAACTTCTGTGATAGTATCGTTTTTGAACCAAATAGGACTTTATAACCAATTTTAAGTGTGGAGCTCTTGTTTACTTAGGTCATTGGCCTATTTATCAAGAACCGCGAAACATCATATGGTATTTAAAGTCTTTTATATTGAATTTATTTATACAAATTTGTTATGTCTATAACTGATATATTGAAAGGATTTTGTTGATAATTTTTGTGTTGTTAAGATTATTTACATATTATATTGATTTTATAAACGTTTTTGTTTTTACCACTTTTAGGCACTGAATAACCTTAGTGGTTGATGTGCCTCTAAGCAACCATTCATTCATTCATTCATTCTGTGCCTCCACCCCATTGAAATCATGTACAGCACCTAATACTCCCCATCCGATAATACCACAGATACCTGGAGGGACAATTCCACCACACAGTGAGGGAACATTCCTCACTGCAAACACTGGCTTGTGTCTAACCAATCTACAGATTCAACTGGGCCATTCATTTCAGGGGTGCATCAAAATCGAAACACTCAATTAAAACATGCTTAACAGTCATAGCTCTTTGACAACCAATACACTGAGGGTGATCTTCGCTTTTAAGAAGATAGCAATGTTTGAAATGACTATGTCCTATTCTTATACGACTTAAAACAGACTCTTCTCTGCTTAATTCTACAAGCTTTGTTCCACTGCAATTGTCATTTAGAACACAAAAAACTAAATTAAATATATTTATTTCATCGACTCTGTATAAGGTATAAGCATATTTATTGGGCATTCATACAATGTTGCTTTGGCAGCTTGGTCATCTATGATGGCGCTCAAGGATATTGTAAATAAACAGATTTTTCCGATGCTTTGCTTTCAATGCTTGTATACAAGACAAAGAATCAGAAAATATTTTAAATTTCTGATGTCGATTAGTCTCCACATGATCTAAAACTAGGTACAAAGCATGAAGTTCTGCAGAAATAGATGATTTATTTGGGAGATGTTCCAAACAAATATGATTGCCCTTATTTCTTGATATCTATTTGAATAAAGGGATGGATCTGTTGAGTATTTCTTTAATTCTGAATGAATGAATGGTTGCTTTACAGCACATCAAAACAATGAGGTCATTCATTGCCAAAAAGAGTAAAATTGAAACATAATATTGACTAGAAACAAAATGTAAATTTTAATTCTTTATGTAGACAAGAATTTAACGATATATATTACATCAAACAAATATAATAACTATGTATAATTATTTTTTTAAGACTTTGATCAGTGCGATGTTCTGCAGTTCTTGATAAATAAGCCCTTAAAACTGATTATAAAGTCCTATTTGATTTAAAAATGATATTATCACAGGTGTATCTACAGTATCAAATAACATACTATGTAAATCTTGCACATTAAAATACTGATTCCTAATAATATCAAAATTGATACATTCAATTAAAACATGTTTGATAGACAAAGCCCTTTGACAACCAATACACTGAGGCTGATCTTCCACTTTCAGAAGATAGCAGTGAGTTAAATGACTATGCCCAATTCTTATACATGTTAAAACAGACTCTTCTCTTCAGTTAATTCTACAAACACCTTTGGTTTTACCTAGAACAAGTTTAATTTCATGTAGTTTATTAAAAATATCTTTGTTCCAGCACAATTGCCATTTAAAACGTAAAAAAACAGTAATATATGTCTATTATATATAAGGTATAAGCATATGTTTTGGGCGCTTATACAATGCTGCTTTGGCAGCTTGGTCAGCAACCTCATTTCCAAGGATTCCAATATGACTGGGAATCCAATTAAAACGAATCTGTTTAATTTCAGAGTCTATGATGGTGCTCAAGGATTTTGCAAATAAACAGATTTTTCCAATGCTTGGCTTACAATGCTTGTATACAAGACAAACAATCAGAAAATATCAAAATGTCTGATGTGGATTAGTCTCCACATGATCTAAAACTAGGTACAAAGCATGAAGTTCTGCAGTTCAAATAGATGATTTATTTGGCAGATGTTCCAAATAAATATGATTGCCTTTAACAGCAGCTGCAGCAGCATTGTCATCATCAAATGATTCATCAGTGTATATGCACTGATATCCAGTAAAAATAGATTTTATTTCTTGATATCTATCTATATAAAGAGATGGATCTGTTGAGTATTTCGGACATGTTAAGTAATTCTGACCTGGCGACATTAATATTTAAAGTTGCATAGGTCCATGGAGGTGTTTCTGGATATTGAAATTTAGCTATTTGATTTGAATTTATATTTAAAGATTGCAAAGATTCTTTGATGCGAATGCCAAAAGTTGGTATTGTATTTGGTTTATTTTCAAAAAGATCAACATAATTTGGATTGAACATAACATCATGTGCAGGATTGTCTGGACAAGCAGCAATTTTTGCAGCATACTGAAGGGGCAAGAGGCACTTCATCGGCCTCAACTGCCAAGCTATCTGCAAGCAACGTTGGAACGTGTCAGCACTCTATATAATTGTAATAAAACACCACGGTCCGCTCCCCAATCAGTATGGGCAAGAACCCGAAATAAATCTAGTGCCTTCTGGCATTTCTTTTTAAAATATTTAATATGAGGTATAAAAGATAGTTTCCTGTCAAAAATAAGTTCAAGAAACTTGATTTCTTCAACAACAGGTATCCAAGATTGGCCTGAAGATCAGGATCTGGGTGAACCTTTCATTTTTTAAAAGAAAACTTAAATCTGTTATTATCAGCCCATTCTTGTATTCTATTAAGATGTTGTACAAGCTGTTTTTTTATGGTATGCATGCTAGAGGACCTATAACATAAATTAATAAATAAATCTTTTTTGTTTGTTTGATGCCATATGTGTTTTGTTAGTTATTCATTGCCCATGTTCCTAAGTCTTACTCTGACTCCTATTTTAATATTAGGGAATTATAGATATGGGGCAGAGCCATCAGCACACATATAAAACTCAGACACAATAGACAATATACTCAAGAATATATAAAAGAATATATACGATAAATGTACCCCAGATTGACCCGTTTCAGCAGTCAAGCTCCACACATCTGTTAAGCTAATCTCGTGATAATTGCCATAATATTTTGAGAAGTGTGTAGAAGTTACCATATATTTCATCTTAAAGGAGACTTTATCATGATTGGTAATATTTCTAAAATATAACAAATTTGAACCTTATTGTACTTTCAAATTAGTTTTTGAAAATTGGAAAAATGTGTTGAGCTATATTCCACAAGCCGGTTGGACTATGTTGGGCCTTAAAGTCCTTCTGTCTCGGGTGAATATTTGAGCTCAACCTGCAGAACTCCATACGTGTCACACCTCATGGCAAACAAGGTGCCATGGTTTATTTTTTTAGACATTGAGAAGGCCACTGGCTCTGATGGTACAGGGAAAAAAGTACTAAAAGAAACTGCTGTGCCTGTAACAAAACCCATGTCTGAACTGTTCAATTTTTGTCTGAGTATTGGCCACTTTCTGGAACAATGGATGATTGCCCAAGTTATTCCAATATTTAAAAAAAATGACCCACTTCAGACAAACAATTACAATTACTATTTCACTATTACCATGTATATCTAATATTTTTGAAAAACTACTTTTTGACCATATCTCCTCCTATTTAATGCATCATGGACTTCTCAATAAAAGACAATCAGGTTTTACACCAGGGGACAGCACCATGAACCAAGTTATTGCTGTTTGCAACAAACTATACAAACGTATTGATTGTGTTGATGACGTAATTCTTTGATCTATCCAAGGATTATGATACTTTTCAAACTCAGGAAAATAAGTATCTGTGGTAGTATATCTCACAGACAGAAAACAATTTGTTGGTCTAAATGGAAGCGTATCAGAGACTAAAGGACTTAGGACAGGTGTTCCACTAGGAGTTGCGCTTGTTCCTCTTTCGTTTCTTATTTACATTAATGATATTTCTTGTGACTTAAAAAATGGGTATACTTGTTTGCTGATGACTCATCTCTATTTATTCCAATAATCAAAGGGAGTGCAGCATCTGCTGTGCATGACCTAAACAGTGACCTGGAAAAAGTAAACCAATGGGCTAGAGAGTGGCTAGTATCAATAAATGCTGCCAAGATATTTGCCATGCTTTTCTCTCATAAAGCAACCAATTGGTGTCCTTGTTTTGGTTAGAAAGTGATTACAACAACAATCAGTCAACTGGTGTCATTGGTTTGGTTAGAAAGTGAGTAGTCAAAACATGTGCATGCAAGCAATAATCAATGTGTGTGTGGATGTGACAGCTTGCTTTAGTTTGAAAATGGGTGGGCATTGTGAGTGAGCATATGCACAGCCCACCAATTGCACACCTGTATGTGGATTATGCAAATGACCTTGCAGATTAGGTTGAGAGAATGCCATGCCAATTGTGACTAGGTAGTACGTGACTACGAATTACGATGCAATTTCAATTAACTAGCAGCCAGAATACTAGAGGCCATAGACATTGTGACTTTGCCATTCCAAAGGGTAAGCTCAACTTTACAAAAAATCATTTATTGTCAACTCAAAATCACTCTGGATTAACTTAGATAATAATCTAAAAGAATCACCACATGTTTTGGCTTTTAAAAAGAAATTAACCCAGCTTAAGAATTGTTTGCCCTTGCCTTTTAACCATGATACATTACTTTCAAATCACGTTCCTGATAACATGATAATGATCTATTTCTAAAAGGTTGCTCTGATATGAGAGAATGTACTTGTGGAACTGACAAGGATGATGCCAACCGCTATTTCTTTTACTGTAAGAAGTATACAGAACAACGCAGAGTTATATTTGCTCACTTACAAAATGTACATGTAAAGTCTAATTTAGCTCTATTATTGTATGGTAAGAAATCAGTGTTAGAAAATGATATTATGTTAATACTTAAATTTCTATATGACTGCATCCTAAACACAAAGAGATTTGCATAGCTCAACCCATTGTACTCGATCACTCCATCATATATTTCATTACTTACTGGACACAATCATCGTAACCTTCTCACTCCAATTGCTATTGTCAGCAGCATCTATTTTCATGATATATCTTGTGTATAAAAATGTGAACCACTTATTAGCATGTACTGCTATTTGGTGAATACTAAATGTTTAAATCAAAGAATCTGATATAAAACTATTTATTATACAAAATTTTGCATGGAAAGATATGATGTGGCACAAACCAAATAGTAAAAGAAATGTTATCATATGCACAAAAGGTATCATCAACTGATGGGACATTATAATGAATAAAAGGTTATGATCTAAAATACAATTTGGCAGCTTCTCAGTCACCACATTTCTTTTTTGGTAAGTCTCACAGTGTAGCTAGAATACAAAAGGCAATGTATGGCTCAGGTGATATTTCCAATGCCTGGTTGGAGCTAAAGTGTTACATACTTGACAACTATATAGGAGTTTTTAACAAATTTGTTTTTCATGAATGAATGGGCTGTATCAAGTATTGCAAGTTCATTGAAACAACTCACATGTGGATCCAAATACAACTTATTTTTATCTCATTTTGTACAGTTATGAAAACACAAAATAAAACCTCTATTCCAATCCAATGTCCGCCAAAATAAATGATGTAAAAAAATACTTTCCAGGTTTGTTTGTTTGTTTATTTGGGGGTTTACCTCACGTTCAACATTATTTCAATCATTTTGTGATGAGACCTACTTGTGACAGTTATAGTGCTGCTTCACTGAATTGTCATGTCGCAGGTCCTTAACATGACAACCCGCCTGATCACAGATTTACAAGGACAACTGGTCAACCTTTTGGCACGAGTCTCAGCTCATGTGTTGCTCTCGGCACATTTTATCTGGCACATTTTAAACAAGAATGATTTCTTGAAGGAAATGTGCCGTGAACACAAAAGAAGTCATTTATTTCAAACAAATGTGGGTGAAATACCATTCATTTGAGTACTTTTCAAAATATATGGGGGAATATATGTAAATATTCAAGTAAGCATGTGTTCATATATGTGTGAATGTAGATGTTGTTGAATTTTTATATGCCTATGTATATACATGACATGTTTTCTCTTGAACCAAATACCTGATGGAAACAAGTCTCTGATGAGGGTTTCATCAGTGGAGTTTAAAAATGTGAGCTGGCATCATGTTGAGAAGACTTGTTTGCTGAGACTAGTTTTGTGTGTGGTCAATTTCACATCTCTTCAAAAAGTGAGCAAATCATCACACATACATCTGAGCATTATTACTTCACGTATTTCTTTATTCAAATCCTGGTTTGATTTGACAAAAAATATGATTGTGGTAATATTTGATGTTTTTCAAATACAGAAAATAAAATTATATATAAATATAAAATTCTATGAAATAACTGCCTAACTAGAAAACTGCTTATAGATGCATTGATATAATTTCGAAGGAGTGATATATACATGTGTGAGTGCATATGCATATGAAGTGTCTTACTTATTCACTGTTCACAGTTTGTGATTTTTTTTAAATTGATAGATTAAGATGTCAACATGTTCACATATCAGAAGTAACAAACTTCAACATCATTACAGAAATGCACTTTTTACTTAGGAGGATATACAGGGAGTTAGACTCTTCAAATGCTTTTTAGATGTTTGCAATTTCCATTGCCACTTGCACTGGTCAACCTCAATTTAATGAGAGAGGCTACCTTTAGGAAAATGTATATAACTAATGATTTTGCTATTATTATAACTTATTAATATTTGTAATGTCACCTTTAGCTAGTCTGGGAAATGTTTCTAATTCCAAAACTAATTCAATTCCTCAGTTATTTGCTTACAAATTATACAGATTTTTCAAGAAATGAGACGAGAATTTGGAGCAATTAAAAAGTACAGTTTTATCTTCTCGCTGGCAAACCAGGGAAATAGTCAAGATCTTCAATATTATATGAAATTATTTTATGAAGAATATCATTCAGTAATTTAAGTGCCAGCTTGATATATTAAGAGATCAACATTAGTTCAAATAACAGACCAAATTATTAAAAAATATTTATGAAGAATAGAATAATAATAAACCTATTCCTATTTTAATCATGGATTTTTGTTTGTTTGGGATTTTACATCACTTTCAACATTATTTCAGTCATTTCATGATGAGACCTACTTGTAGCAGATATAGTGCTGCCTCACTGAATTGTCATGTCGCAGGTCCTTGACATGACAACCCACCCGGTCACAGATTTACAAGGACAATGGGTTAACCCTTTAAACACGGGCCTCAGCTCATATGGGAAATTGATTCATGAGTTCAATCTTGGCACGGCCAGGGTTCGAACCCACGACCTTTGAATCACCACAGAAGAACTGGTGCTAATAAGCTGGTGCTCTAACCAACTGCGCCACGGCCCGTGGCCTTTTTAATCATGGAATAGAGGTAGTGCCACAATTGATATCCTAATATTATAATGATTTAGATATCTGCCACAAGTAGGTCTCATCACGAAATGACTGAAATAACGTTGAAAGTGATGTAAAACTCCAAACAAACCAACCAACAAACATATACTACCTCTGTCACAATAGGCATGACATTGTCTCAACCTATTCCGCAAGGTCGATGGGATAATCCACAGACATGTGCGCAATTGGTGGGCTTTGCACATGTGCACACACAATGCCCACCCAATTGGCTTATATTCACTTTCTAACCAAACAAAACAAACTTGTGTAAAGTTTGTTACTTATTCCCTTTTCACAGTTCATTATTCAGAATTTTGTCAAAAACGATAGATGAGGTTGTAAATATGCCAGGGATGTATTTTATGGCACTTTATATTAATGAAAATCATAAAAAATAAAATTATCAACACAATATATGAAATGAGCAGGAAAATACAGCACAGGTCAATTCAAAGGTCACAAATATTTGGACACCCTCAACAGTCATACAAAGCTTGGTGACCTTTGAATTTACCTGCATTTGTTTTATCTAGCTTTGAATATTATAATTAAAGTTTTTTTTACTATGCTAATTTAATGTAGCGCCATCTTTTAACCATTCATTTTGCCAGGAAAATATTCTATGGCTAGGGTATTTGGACACCCTTCAACCCTCATACAAAATTTGGTGACCTTGGAATTTACCTTTGCTAGTTTTTTCCACTTGTTTCACATATGTGCTGATATAAGACAATATTGCAAATGTAACATGTTGACAACCTATTGATTTTGAAAAAAATCTGGATATTGAACTGTGAAAAGTGAATAAGTAACAAACTTCACACATATCCAAAACAATTATACCAGTTGACTGAGTTATTCTTGCACATGTATTTGTTGTTGTAGTCACTTTCTCACCAAAACGAGGAGACTATTGGCTGTGTTATTACATGTGACAAAATATTTTACTTGGTGCCTATTGGCTTTTAAAAGAAGCTCGTTATGGGCGTGACATCTCAGTACTCATCGATAATGGTTAATGCTTGCAGAGCCAGGTATAAATCCTGGATCTGAATTTTTGATAACATTTAAATGTCATCGTTTTGTTCATTGTGTTTAACGGCTGGTTGTGAATAGACAGAAGTAACAATAGGGCGTGAATAATTGATCCGTTATTTGAGTACATTGAGTCCAGAATTCAGAAGTCCATAGATTTTACATCCAAAACAATACTGATTCTGATATATGAATTGTTTGTTTGTTTGTTTGTTTATTTGGGGTTTTACACCACTTCAACATTATTTCAGTCATTTCGTGATGAGACCTACTTGTAGCAGATATAGTGCTGCCTCACTGAATTGTCATGTCGCAGGTCCTTGACATGACAACCCAACCAATCATTTACAAGGACAATGGGTTAACCCTTTAGGCACGGGCCTCACCTCATATGGGAAATTGTATCATGAGTTCAATCTCGGAACAGCCGGAGTTTGAACCCACAACCTTTGGATCACCACAGAGGAACTGATGCTAATAAGCTGGTGATCAAGCCAACTGCACCACGGCCCTTGGCCTTATATGAATTGTGATATTAAACCACCTTTAAATAACTATATTGGAAGATGTGTCACAGTTAATTCATCATTTATGCTAATCATAATCCCAGGTCAGAAGGCTGAACTTACTCTGCATTACTTCCGTAATATTGCTAGTCATTCAGTTTTCTCACTACTTCTGCATTCATTGCCCAATTTTTTATTCCATTCCAAGTTTTGAATTCCCTCAGCCAGAAATACTCCTTGCTCACCAGAAAAAAAACCTCTTACCCGAGTTGACCTACATCAAGTTTTCACTTAGGGTCAAGTGTCTGACCTGTGAACCTGACCAATCAGTACAGCTGTCAGGTCAAAACAGAATCTATTTCAGTCGTCATTTATTCTTCCCCAATCAGTTGACAGCCAGATTTTTTATATGGATACTGATGGCTTGTGGTCGATCCTGTGCACACCTTTATATGTTTGGTAGTAGGGACTGATATGATAGAGAAGTCCTGCTGTGGAGGGTACATGAACTTAATACTCCTTTATTTTTATTATCACATAGGCAAACATGAAAACACATTTGCTAATCAGTTAAAATATTGTGAAATGGTGTTCATATCAATATGACCTTTGGCCATATCAGGTTGAGCTTCAAGTCTATTAACCAGCATATAAGAAATGCAATGGGAGTCAAACCCACCACCTCCTGGCTTCCACTTTGTAACAAACCAGATCTTGAACAAGCAGGGGCACAGGTAGGGCGAGGCTGCTCAGAGCAACTGTTGACACTTGGGCTTATCATTGATGCATAAGGAAAAACAATAACCTGTCTGTAACTTAACTGTCTGAAGCATATTACGTTGTAAACCATCAAATATTATTACAATCACTTGCAAACAATGGATGTGGAAGAAGCAGATACCTCTGAGCTATAGCCAGAACATGATGTAACACAAAAGGGGTCATTGGCTCTGAATGCTTCACAGCCAGTAGAATTTGTGTTTGTGGGAATGGTTATCTTGTTGTTGCTTGACCTTTCCGCTGCCTTTGACACTATTGACCATCAAATCCTTTTGGACAGGCTGAGGGATAGATGCAACGTCACAGGTCATGCACTCTCCTGGATTCGGTCATACCTAATGGACAGAAAGCAATGTGTGAAGGTGGGGATTCATAGATCCTGTCTCAAATCCTTAAAATATGGGGTACCCCAAGGCTCAGTCCTGGGTCCTATACTGTTCACCATTTACATGACACCCCTATCTGATATACTTGCAAAATATGGTCTGAGCTATCATATTTATGCAGATGATACTCAGATCTACATCCCTGTGGACCACGCCTCTCCCCATCATGTGGATATGAGCAGACACAAACTGGAGGAGTGTGTCAGGGAAGTCAGAAATTTCCTCATATCAAACAAGATGAAGATAAATGATGGAAAGACAGAGATGCTCATATGTACTGACAGATACAGTACTACCACCCATAGCAGTATCCCAACCACAATCAGAGTGGGTGACTCTGATATTGCTCCTAGTCAGTCAGTTGTTGACCTTGGTATCACATTTGACTCCAACATGGACATGAAGGCCCAGATCAGTAAAATGTGTCAGAAGGGCTATTATCACATCAGGAACCTGGCGGCCATCAGACATTGTCTAGACGAGAAGACCGCGGTAACACTTACCCATGCTTTTGTTACATCCACCCTTGACTATGGTAATGGTCTTCTGGCAGGTCTTCCTAAAACTGACATCATGAAACTGCAATACCTCCAAAACTCTGCAGCACGGGTAGTTGGAAAAATCAGGAAATTTGATCACATTTCAGGAAAATTAAGGGAACTGCATTGGCTTCCCGTTCATGCGAGAATTGATTTTAAAATTCTTCTATTAACCTGGAAAGCCCTTAACGGTAAGGCTCCGCCTTACTTACGGGATCTACTCCTGATTAAAGAAGGTGAACGCTGTCTAAGATCCAATGATGGCACCCACCTACAGGTACCTAAAACCAGGCTAAGGACAGTAGGTGACAGGGCCTTCTCATCTTTAGGCCCACGACTATGGAATTCCTTGCCTACTGATATTAGGACAAGCACGTCAGTCTCCTCGTTTAAGAGTAGGCTGAAAACTCATCTCTTCAGGATGCATGTCCTGAACTCAGCGCTATGAACAGACTTGTCTGGTATCAGCGCTATACAAATTTTATTATTATTATTATTATTAGATTACAGTTTAATCTGTAAACTAGTTCAGAGCACTAATGTACAGCATTATGCTGTTATTGTCATGATGTAAAATCATTGACTTCAAAATATATCCATGCAGACTCAAACATGTTTACAATTATCATTTTATCAGAGTTGGGTTGTGTATTGTTTAGGGATAGGCCCCGTTAATAATTTAGCGATACGATACTGATACCGATACTTTATAAACGATACCAATACTTGATACCAATACTTTTTGCGGAAACATTGCCTCTGAGGGGGACACTAATATGTGACTGGCTGACATGTGAAGACCTGGGTTCAAAATTGACTGTTTTTCAAATTCACAATAGATGTTTAGTAACTGAATGGCAACATATGGTTGTACTTGAAGAATACTTTGACGGTAAGATTAATTGTACAGTACAGTATTGTTCAAAATATTTTGGATGAACTATTAAAAATGAATATGTCAGTCCAGTCAGAACCAGGACGGTTCCCAAACGTTAAAAGCCAGCAGGTTCCCGGGACTCGTCAGTACTGGGGCCCATCCCTAGTATTATTATAAGTAATTTTTTGCAATGATATTGTTTTTCTATGTGTGTCATATTTGATTTATCCTGGAAATTGTTATTAGAAATGTGAAATGATGGACTTGTTCTTGTGGCTCACCAGACCTATTGGTATACATATAGAATATTATTATTTAATGATATGCTCTTTATAAATTGAATATATGTTGTTACTGTGAGGCACAGATCATGCCAATGGGACCAGTCTAACCAGTTGTTCTGAGCTTGGAGTAATTATGAATGGAGATTGCAAGATAAAATATGCCATCCCTCATATATACATTATGCCTCCATATATAACTACTCCAAGGTCTTGGTGATACAGAACATATTTCATGCAGATAATACTATATATTTTATGACCAGTCACCAAGTGGCCAGGCCCCTGGCCGTGGCGCAGTTGGTTTGAGCGCCAGCTAATTAGCACCAGTTCCTCTGAAGTGATCCAAAGGTCATGGGTTCGATCCCCGGCCATGCAGAAATTGAACTCAAGACTCAATTTCCCATATGAGCTGAGGCCCGTGTCTAAAGGGTTAACCCGTTGTCCTTGTAAATCTGTGACTGGATGGGTTATCTTGTCAAGGACCTGCGACATGACAATTCAGTGAGGCAGTACTATATCTGCTACAAGTAGTTATCATCACGAAATGACTGAAATAATGTTGAAAGTGATGTAAAATTCCCAAAAATATGGGTCTCAACAAAAATGTATCAGAAATGGGTGCCGGACAGAAAGGGAGGAATTGGGGCAGTGGGACACATCGTGACCTGTTTTCGAATTCAGTGAGGGAGCAAAATATCTGCTACAAGTAGGTCTCATCACAAAATACTGGAATAATGTTGAACGTGATGTAAAACCCCAAGCAAACAAACAAACAAACCAAGTGGCCAGATTGTGTCGAGAACTAAATCACCAAAATCCCAGTGTCATTGCAAGTTTCATGCAATAAGTCTTTGTTTGGCTTTGAGGATTGTTATTTTGGTTTATAAATCTGTTGATATTTGGTAAAGGGAATGTTTTGAACTGTTAAAAAGCCATATAATATACACATTTTAAAAATAGCATTGATTCCTTGTAATTTGTTGCAGTTTTTGTTTTACTTCTACAATGATTTGAACTAAATTCTATTGATTTAGAATTAATCAGTCTAGGTATCAGCATGCTGTGACACATGCTTTGGTAGTGCCCCATTCACTCAGCATCATTAGGCACGTTTTGATAGTGCCCCAGTCATTCAGCATCACTAGACACATTTTGATAGTGCACCAGTCACTAAGCATGATTAGACATGTTTTGATATTGCCCCAGTCATTCAGCACCATTAGAGATGTTTTGATAGTGACGCATTTTGATAATGCACCATTAGAGATGTTTTGATAGTGCCCCAGTCACTCAGCACAATTAGACACGTTTTGATAGTGCCACAGTCACTAAGCATGATTAGACATGTTTTGATATTGCCCCAGTCATTCAGCACCATTAGAAATGTTTTGATAGTGACGCATTTTGATAATGCGCCAGTCACTCAGCACCATTAGAGATGTTTTGATAGTGTCCAAGTCACTCAGCATCATTAGACACATTTTGATAGTGCCCCAGTCACTCAGCATCATTAGACATGTTTTGACAGTGTCCCAGTCACTCAGCATCATTACACATGTTTTGATAGTGCGCCAGTCACTCAGCACCATTAGAGATGTTTTGGTAGTGCCCCCGTCACTCAGCACAATTAGACACGTTTTGATAGTGTCCCAGTCACAGATTTACAAGGACAACGGGTTAACCCTTTTGGCACAGGCCTCAGCTCATGTGGGAAATTGTATCATGAGTTCAATCTCAGCATGGCCGGGATTCGAACCCACGACCTTTAGATCACCACAGAGGAACTGGTGCTAATAAGCTGGCGCTCTAACCAACTGCGCCACGGCCCGTGGCCTAATAGTGCCCCAGTCACTCAGCATCATTAGACACATTTTGATAGTGCACCAGTCACTAAGCATGATTAGACAAGTTTTGATATTGCCCCAGTCATTCAGCACCATTAGAGATGTTTTGATCGTGACGCATTTTGATAATGCACCATTAGAGATGTTTTGATAGTGCCCCAGTCACTCAGCACAATTAGACACGTTTTGATAGTGCCACAGTCACTAAGCATGATTAGACATGTTTTGATATTGCCCCAGTCATTCAGCACCATTAGAGATGTTTTGATAGTGCCCCAGTCATTCAGCACCATTAGAGATGTTTTGATAGTGCCCCAGTCACTCAGCACCATTAGAGATGTTTTGATAGTGCCCCAGTCATTCAGCATCATTAGACACATTTTGATACTGCACCAGTCACTAAGCATGATTAGACATGTTTTGATATTGCCCCAGTCATTCAGCACCATTAGAGATGTTTTGATAGTGACGCATTTTGATAATGCACCATTAGAGATGTTTTGATAGTGCCACAGTCACTAAGCATGATTAGACATGTTTTGATATTGCCCCAGTCATTCAGCACCATTAGAAATGTTTTGATAGTGACGCATTTTGATAATGCTCCAGTCATTCAGCACCATTAGAGATGTTTAGATAGTTTCCAAGTCACTCAGCATCATTAGACACATTTTGATAGTGCCCCAGTCACTCAGCATCATTAGACACGTTTTGACAGTGTCCCAGTCACTCAGCATCATTACACATGTTTTGATAGTGCGCCAGTCACTCAGCACCATTAGAGATGTTTTGGTAGTGCCCCAGTCACTCAGCACAATTAGATACGTTTTGATAGTGCCCCAGTCACTCAGCACAATTAGACACGTTTTGATAGTGCCCCAGTCACTCAGCACCATTAGAGATGTTTTGATAGTGCCCCAGTCACTCAGCATCATTAGACATGTTTTGATAGTGCCACAGTCACAAAGCATGATTAGACATGTTTTGATAGTGCCACAGTCACAAAGCATGATTAGACATGTTTTGATATTGCCCCAGTCATTCAGCACCATTAGATATGTTTTGATAGTGACCCAGTCACAAAGCATGATTAGACGCATTTTGATAGTGCCCCAGTCACTCAGCATCATTAGACACGTTTTGACAGTGTCCCAGTCACTCAGCATCATTACACATGTTTTGATAGTGCGCCAGTCACTCAGCACCATTAGAGATGTTTTGATAGTGCCCCAGTCACTCAGCATCATTAGACACGTTTTGACAGTGTTCCAGTCACTTAGCATCATTACACATGTTTTGATAGTGCGCCAGTCACTCAGCACCATTAGAGATGTTTTGATAGTGCCCCAGTCACTTAGTATCATTAGAGATGTTTTGATAGTGTCTAAGTCACTCAGCATCATTAGACATATTTTGATAGTGCCCCAGTCACTCAGCATCTCGAGACAAGTTTTGATATTGCCCCAGTCATTCAGCACCATTAGAGATGTTTTGATAGTGCCCTAGTCACTGAGCACCATTAGATATGTTTTGATAGTGACTCAGTCACAAAGCATGATTAGACGTATTTTGATAGTGCCCCAGTCACTCAGCATCATTAGACACGTTTTGACAGTGTCCCAGTCACTCAGCATCATGCGCCAGTCACTCAGCACCATTAGAGATGTTTTGATAGTGGCCCAGTCACTTAGTATCATTAGAGATGTTTAGATAGTGTCTAAGTCACTCAGCATCATTAGACACATTTTGATAGTGCCCCAGTCACTCAGCATCACGAGACAAGTTTTGATAGTGTCCCAGTAACTCAGCATCATTAGACACGTTTTGATAGTGCCCCAGTCAATCTGCATTTTTAGAGGCCACGGGCCGTGGCGCACAGTTGGTTAGAGCGCCAGCTATTTAGCAACAGTTCCTCTGTGGTGATCCAAAGGTCGTGGGTTCGAACCCCGGCCGTGCCGAGATTGAACTCATGATACAATTTCCCACATGAGCTGAGGCCCGTACCTAAAGGGTTAACCTGTTGTCCTTGTAAATCTGTGACCGGGTGGGTTGTCATGTCAAGGACCTGCGACATTACAGTTCAGTGAGACGCGCTATATCTGGTACAAGTAGGTCTCATCACGAAATGACTGAAATAATGTAGAAAGTGATGTAAAGCCCCAAACAAACAAACAAATCAGCATCATTAGACATAGATGAGACATTAGATAGTGTCTCAGTCACACTGGCAACATGAAATAAACTAAAATGTTAAAAAAATCTATTTTCTCATTGTTTGTCTTCATGCAGTTCATCCCTAGTCGTTGTGAGTTGTTCTCGTTGATCAACTGATGCTTTCCCAAGGCCTGACGAATGAACCATACATTACCCAATTTTAAAAATCATATTGATTTGTTGTAATTGTCTCAATGAAATTTTATAGTTGAAGTTAGTTGTAGTTCTATTGGTTCGTAAAAATATGTAATTAATTGTTGTGGTTCATTGCACTTGATTTAACATGACCAGAATGTACACTAGTTCGGTGTTTTTACCCATACACAAAATTTTCATATTGGAGCACAATATACTTATTTTGACAGAAATATCAAATATTTAATATCAAAAGAACTTCACATTGTGTCATTTCCAATTTGCTTCCAAACTAATCAGTGCTATATTCATTCTAGCTAACAAACCTTAGAGATGTGTTCTGAGAGGCAAAGATATAAAAATGCAACTTTGCAAAACATTAAGGAATAAAAACCCAGTGACATTAATGATCAGAGGATCGATGTTCTGGAATTTTCTATTTACGCCTTTATACTTGCTGAATTTTTGTGGTAAGTGAACATACAGCATATTTTCAATGTATAATGGTCATGGGTCGTGGCCAAGTTGATCAGAAGGCAAGTTTATAAGCACAAATTCCTCTGTGGTGACCAAAAGGTTGTAGGTTCAATACCTGGCCATTGTGTTCACATCACAATTTCTGTGACAGTACAGTTTTGACTGAGGTAGCACTATACAAATCCCCCGTAGGCACAATCCCTATGTAACATTTGTACAGCTTTAAACCACAAGCACTTGAAGAAGGACTGCAGAAATGATTATCTGGGTTGGCAAGAGGTGCTATTATGACTGTGTCTCTGGCCAACAGTATGTTCAAGATCTCAATCTATCACCAATGTTACATGTCTGTGGAATCTGAAAGTTCAAGCACATTTGTAAAATCAAGCATATTTAAATATTTCAAAATCTCTATCTTATCATTTAGTTTAAAAATCCATTTTGTAAGATGTGGTATAGACGGGCATGGGAGTATCGCTTCTAACAAATCATTTATGGGTCATGTGACTTTGACCTTTCACCTCATGTATTTTAATGTCTATTAATAGCATACACCACAATAACATGTTCTCATTCATCTGTTTTCTTATTTGTACAAGCTGCATTTTCCTATCTACCATCCTCATGTGAAGATATTGAGTATGCAATTCCTGAAGCTGAAGATGTTACTACTGGCTTGGTTCGTCTCAAAAATGTAAGTTTGAGTTTAATATAAGACAATGACAATCTTGGATTACATTCAGGGTCCAACCAGGGGAGGCCGCGGCCCGTGGCACAGTTGGTTAGAGTGCCAGCTTATTAGCTTATTATATTAGCTTATGATTATCGAGCTGAGGCCCGTGCCAAAGGGTTAACCTGTTGTCCTTGTAAATCTGTGACCGGGTGGGTTGTCATGTCAAGGACCTGCGACATGACAATTCAGTGAGGCAGCACTATATCTGCTACAAGGAGGTCTCATCACGAAATGACTGAAATAATATTGAATGTGATGTAAAACCACAAACAAACAAAACTTATGGTTATCAAAAGGTTGTGGGGACGAACCCTGGCTGTGCCAAGATTGTATTCATGGTATAATTTCACATATGAGCTGAGGCCCGTGCCAAAAGGGTTCATCCATTGTCCTTATCAATATGTGGCTGGGTGGGTTGTCATGCGGTATCATGAAATGACTTATTTAGTGCAGAAAGTTATGTTAAACCTCAAAGAAAACAAAAAGGGTGGGATGTGGCTCAGTTGGTAAAATCTCCCTTGCTAAAGGTCTGTGGTTCAAATCCTGGTTGGAACTACCAGCCATCACTTCATGACTGGTGATCAAAGGCCGAGATTTGTGTTATGTAAAATTCAAAAGAAGGATCACTTGTCATTATTCAAATAGAGTAGGGTATGGAGTCCCGGTTAGTTGGTTGTGTTGAACCTAATTGAATCTATACAATGCTGAAAGTCTGTTAATACAAACAACTCAAGCAAAACAAACCAAAATATTATTGATCATTCTTTGAAATAACATTATTAACATAACAAACATTGTAAACCTCACTTCACAACATGATTTCGAGACACTACCAAACACGGAAAATATCTGAAGCATTTATATCTCTTATTATGAAGAAATATATTCCTCTGTTAACAGTCACCAAAACCTTGTGACAAGGAGAATACGGGGTGAAGACTATAATACTTGAATAAAATCCAAATATGACAACAGCCTTCTGAAAAGTGCTAAAACAAGCCATGACTATGCTAAGAGATGGATGTTCTTTCTCAAAACATGAATGCACTGAAATGCCAGCTTGTAAATTTGATCATTTAAATAGAATAAAGAAAAATACAAGCATCCCAGAAAAATTTATCAATGGGATGGAAAAACATATGGAAAACTTGAAAAATGTCAATGATATGTGAATTGGACTCAATGTTTAATTGGCTACTGAATGAAGGAAGGGGTCGCCTATTACCTTTAAATCAAAAGTTCGATCAAGATCCAAATATAAATTATAATATTTTGTCAGATATAGTATAAAAAGCAAAGCAAAAACATATGCCAACAAAGAAAGTTAAGTTCAGAAAGTCGAAGCATAAAAAGTCTCCCTGGATCACTTATGGTATTATTAATTCTGTCAATTTTAAAGATAACTTATATAGAAAATTTAAGATGGCAAATCCTGAATCACCCAGCTATTTCATATATAAAAATAGGTTAAAAGTGTATAATAAAATACTTAAAAAGAGCATACGCTTGGTACAAATTCTTTATTATGAGAAAGTATTTCAGAAATACCAATCTGATATTAGGAATACTTGGAAAGTGATAAATAAAGTACTTTACAAAACTAAAAGAAAGAAAACACTCCCTAGCTTTTTCATGGATGAGGAGAAAATCATTGTCAACAAAATTGATGTTGCTCACAAATTTAACAATTTTTATGCAGAAATCGGCCCCAAATTAGCCCAAAATATAAACATGCCAACTAACAAGCAATGTAAGTTGTATCAACTCACAAAACACAAAGTTCAATTTAAATTTCAAAATGTAGATACCAAAACTGTTAAAGAGATTATTAATAATATAAAATCAAAAACAAGTTCCGGTTGGGATGTAGATATCCAAACTTTTGAAAACTGCTCAAGATACCATTTTAAAACGTATAACTTTAATTATCAATCAGATGTTGTATTCAGGTAAATTTCCAAACAAATTAAAATTAGCGAAAGTATGTCCAATATATAAAAATATAATGAAACCAGATTCACTAATTATCGGCCCATATCATTATTACCAGCTATGTCTAAAGTCTTTGAAAAGGTTATCTTTAAACAAATATATCATTTCTTTCAATTAATAAGTTGTTTTGTAACATTCAATATGGTTTTAGAAACTCATAGCTTGCAGGGCTTTTCAAAATACATTAAGAATGTTTTGGTGAATCGGTATAAAGACAAATGTACTATTGATAATTGTTATGTATGTGGAGGATTTAATCAAGCACTCTAGCCAAGTGTTTCTTATATGTCATGGTGTTTTGAAGACTTCAAAAAAGTCATGTCATTGTATACACATATATAGTTTACAAGTTTTATGTCTGACACATTAGTATCAATTTTAACTACATTAAACAAATGGTACATTACTTCAGATGCTTTTTGATAACTCATGTCCACTATATATCAGGATAATAATATTGTGTATTGAATTTCTATTACACTTACAGGGTGGCCCCGGTGATAGCAGTGTTTAAACCCACCTTAACGGGGTCTCCCTGGCCTTTACATATAATTTCCATGTAAAAACGTATTATGTACTAACTGATTTTCTGTAATCTTAAAAAGGCCTGAATAAATGAAATTTGAGGCTTGAGTCTTACATGTTGGAAGATAACTCTCCTTTTTCACTTTTTTGAGGGTCACCTGTATTCAACTTTTTTCATTTGTTTCTATTAATGACCTTATCAGCACTGTTCAGGCTATTTGAGGTCAAGAACAAGCCTGGCACCAGGACTCAATGCCCCACTTTTTTAAGAGTGACTTCACATAGACATGATAAAGCAAACCTTTAATTACCAATTTGGTCTTTGATTCACTTCTATTGTATGCTGATGATTTAGCAATTATGGCAGAATCTGAGCAAGATCTACAGGATATGTTATATGTCTTACAAAGATGGTGTCAGAAATGGAGAATGAGAGTAAATGTTTGTAAAACAAAAACTGTTCACTTCAGAACAAAGACACAGATCAGAACTGGTTATAGTTTTAGATTTAACAATGATGTTGTGGAGTGTATTGATAAGTATAAGTACCTGGGAATTATCCTAGATGAGCATTGATTTTACTACCACCTTTGCAATGTTATCTGGGTCTGCTAGCAGGGCTCTTGGTTCTATATGTTCCAAATTTAACAAACTGAAGGGCCTTGGTTTTTATTCATATACTACACTTTTCCATTCAGGAGTTGTGCCAATATTAGATATTTGTTCAAGAGTATGGGGCAGCCAAAACTGTGGACAGATTTTCACGATTCAGAACAGAGCTATACGCTTCTTCCTGGGTGTACATAAATTTGCTCCAAACCTGGCTATTGATGAAGATATGAGTTGGGTCAGTAGTGGGGTTAGACATAAAACCGAGATGCTCAGACTATGCAACAGACTGGCTAATATAAATTCTGAAAGTTTAACTAAGAAAATTTTCTTGTTGGATTATGTAAAAAGAAGGCATCAGGAAATTGGAATAGTGATGTTTACAAATTATTTGTAAAATTACAGATGATTGATAAATATCATCATATTTTGCCTGTTGATTAAGCAGCTTCAAAGGAAAAGCTACATTCGCTCCAAGGGGCCTGCAGTAGTTTGCCTCACACCTCTTCCTACTACTGCCGCCGTCACCAAACACCACTGGTACGGATTTGAAAACTGCCTCGCCACTACTGATGATCTCGAGGGGTATTCATATATTCAGATCCCCAGTTTCTTCGGGACTACGATGGATGACATTATAGACGCTAGGACGACAAACGCACTGATCAAAATTCTAAACAACCTCACACTCCCGGAGAAATCCGAGCCAACTGAAATGCCTGCGGACATCTCACTACTGAACGATGGCGAGGAGAAAATCGCTAGGCCTGCCAAGCTCATTTCGTCCGGTGGGAAATCTAATGTCCCAGCTGAGGGATCGCCGAAAAATGTCCTGGATCGCTCCGCCTCTACGTCTGCTTCCGCAAAAAAGAAGCAGGGACTCGAAGAGGTCCTCGTCCTTCCTCACAAT
This sequence comes from Amphiduros pacificus, assembly GCA_949316495.1. Taxonomy (NCBI): domain Eukaryota; kingdom Metazoa; phylum Annelida; class Polychaeta; order Phyllodocida; family Hesionidae; genus Amphiduros; species Amphiduros pacificus. The sequence continues at coordinate 24,468,188 of OX439009.1, read as the reverse complement.
GCTGGTGGTAAAATTATTGGTAAGGAAGGCCAAACCATAAAGGAGATAGAGAAAGAGACCAGGACAAAAATCACGCTCAAAGACGCTCACCATGACGGCAAGAAAGTCAAACTTGCATATATTCGCGGAACAAAGGAGGGCATCTCTAAAGCCAAACTCGCCATCGATCGATGCGTAAAACCAAGAATCTGATGGAGCGGGCCGGAGTCGCCTCTAATTGACATTCAGCATATGAACATTAATTTTGATAAATATGTTTTTTCATGTTTGTGTGTTCACGATCAAGATTGTACTGTTAATTCTGAATGTTATCAATATGTACTTTGTAATCACGGTTTTGAAATAAATGTTGAAACCCCTCACTGCAATGAAGTCACAAGCCCAAATCTTAATACGATAAGGAATATTAAACTTAACTCTATTATTCTTTGTAAAAAACATACCTTGCAAGCCAACTACAAGGCATCTATGCTTAATATTAATTTGGGCCTCATTAAAATTGACACTTTGCTACGATCTACCCTAAATAACTCAAATCTCTTCATTGTAAATTTCGAAAAGTACTTTAATGTTAACGTGTCATTAACTAGAAATACATGGCACCACGATCCACCACCAGGTGACTCTGGCGGGACCGTGTCCACAACCATGGTAGGAAATATTAACAATAACCATATTTCTCATATCATACACGGCCTAAACTCAGTGAACCCATATGTTAACAATACTTATGGGGAAAATAACCCACATTACACGTCCAACTGCTTTTTAATACCTAAACGCAACGTGAAACCTGCATTAAAAGGCAATAAACATCGCAATACACATCCCAGTGTCCGATCAGCCAATCAGGATGCAGCCCTGAGAAGGCTGGCCGGCTCGACACGTGCGCTACGAGGGGGTAATGAAATCAACACAGGGAACTCAGTTAAACATCATACATACCTCAATAGGCGCAGATCTGCAAACACAAATATAAACAATGCCAATACACACTCTTCTGCTCCGCCAACCAATCACAGGCGGGGGCCCAAGCCGCAGGCCGGCTCACCACGTGCTCCGCTACACGATGCTGTCATAGATGGCGCTATAAACAAAGGATCACAGCCAACACAATTCAAACCTGGCAACCAATTAATAATTCATGCAACACACAGAGCATCTCGGGAAAGGTTCTAGTGGTTAAAGATTACTTCTCTGAACACAACCTTGATGCTTTGTTCATAACTGAAACATGGTTGCATGAATATAATGAAGAGAAGATTAGAGGGATCCCTCAAGTTCCAATCTCTCCCTCGTAAGGGACGCTCAGGCAGTGGCCTGGCCCTGCTACACCGGGCTGAGTTACCCTTTGTAACCAATAGGTTGAACCAACCAGTGGTGACAACTATGGAACTCATCGAGTCATCCCTCCTAATCAGAGGCAAGAAGTTCACCTTTGTGACCATTTACCGACCTGAACCCTCAGGTAGGAATATGTATACCTACTCTGAGTTCTATGATGAGTTCACTCAATTGATTGCTCACTATGGGTCATTTAGTCATGAAGTCATTTTTCTTGGTGACTACAACTTTCATGTCAATAAACCAAATAAACCTGATGTCATAAAGTTTAATGACATACTAGCTACATTTGACATGAACCAATGGGTACATGAACCAACGCATATGGTTAGGGAATACCCTTGATCTAATCATCACTTTCAAAGGGAACAAGTTTCTCAAGAGCCATCTAGTAGATGAGTATATATCTGATCATAAGATGATTAAACTATATCTGGGTATTTCACCCCCCAAACCCCCCAAAAAATTGATAAGGTACAGGAACTATAAGGGACTGGATCTTCAATCCCTAAGGAATGACATCAAATCCCTAACAGCTGCAACTGAAACATTTACCATTGAGTGAGATGGTGGACTACTATGACAAGGGGCTAACAACACTCATGGATAAACATGCTCCCACCAAGTTTGCCAAGGTAATTCAGCGTAAACCGGTTCCCTGGATGAGTGACCAATTAAAGCTGGAAAGATCTCTCAAAATGAGGTGACTCTGATATTGCTCCTAGTCAGTCAGTGGTTGACCTTGGTATCACATTTGACTCCAACATGGACATGAAGGCCCAGATCAAGAAAATGTGTCAGAAAGGCTATTATCACATTAGGAACTTGGCGGCCATCAGACATTGTCTAGACGAGAAGACTGTGGTAACACTTACCCATGCTTTTGTTACATCTACCCTTGACTATGGCAATGGTCTTCTGGCAGGCCTTCCTAAAAATGACATCAGGAAACTGCAATACCTCCAAAACTCTGCAGCACGGGTAGTAGGAAAAATCAGGAAATTTGATCACATTTCAGGAAAACTACAGGAACTGCACTGGCTTTCTGTTCATGCGAGAATTGATTTTAAAATTCTTCTCTTAACCTGGAAAGCCCTTAATGGTAAGGCTCCGCCTTACTTACGGGATCTACTCCTGATTAAAGAAGGTGAACGCTGTCTAAGATCCAATGATGGCACCCACCTACAAATACCTAATACTAGGCTAGGAACAGTAGGTGATAGGGCCTTCTCATCTGTAGGTCCACGACTATGGAATTCCTTGCCTACTAATATTAGGACAAGCACTTCAGTCTCCTCGTTTAAGAATAGGCTGAAAACTCATCTGATCAGGATGCATGTCCTGAACTCAGCGCTATGAACAGACTTGTCTGGTATCAGCGCTATACAAATTTTATTATTATTATTATTATTACATGATACTGAAAAACAGATGTGGGTGTCTGATTCCCTAAGTGTACCCAAGCTCAGAACTGGATTGCTCATCTATAGACATTTAAATACAAGTATAGACAATCATGATATCTGGCAGAGATCAGAGAGGTTAACGAGTGAGGCCAACAAGTGCAAGTTGATGAGAGTCCTTGCTAGGCTGTCGTTGCTAGGAGCATCGTGGCAGGAAGGGTGACTCATGGATCCAACCCAGAACCACGTAGAGGTCGCAGAGAGGCCAACAGGTGAAGGCTCATTAATATGCAGACGGATTCCTTTATAGCGGCCTAGAAATCGCTACTCAGGGTGCAGAATCCACTTGCCTAGAAGATCCACGACACTCAGCTTCGTGACTGCCACTTGTATAGACTTTGGGTGCGCCATTAAGCCAGAGAGCTTCACACAGTCATCAGTATTTGGGTATTTCATATATCATGCTCTTGCCATGCCTTCCCTAGCCGGACTGTAGTGTCTACGAGCACCGAATAAAGACAATATTGTGCATTGTATACGCCGAGTCTGCAGTCCTTCTCCCAGCAGATAGGTAGAGTTAGGCAGCTAGGTTAGGCCCCAGCTCATCTAGCCAGCGAGTAGATCACATATCCCCCGTACATGTCCCAGTAGGCACAATCCGTAGGTAACAATACATCAGTCTGTACTTGCACAATTTAGATCATGTACTGGTCTGTACTTGCACAATTTAGATCATTCTACCTCTTAAAATAGAGACAGGAAAATATATACAAACACATATAGAATTGAGAAAATGTATATTATGTTTAGATGATGCTATTTAGGATGAGAAACACTTCCTTTTTGAATGTAACTTGTACAAGAGATGTTATATGTATTTTGATAAAATTAGACAAAACTGTCCAAACTTTGAAGATATGAATTACAGTGAAAAAATAGAGCATTTGATAAGTGCTGATATGGTAAAATTAACTGCAGAATTGATCTATACATTTTACTGTAAAAGAAGAGAATTTATTTATCGATAAGAATAACACTGCCAGAAAATTAATATATATATATATATATATATATATATATATATATAAATTCATTTCCATATCCTAATTTCAGTTTTAGTTTATTGTCATGGAATGACTGGACCTGATTCTGCTGAGGAGTATATTCACCTTGTGGCAGGGGCAAGTGCAAATTATGTGAATGTATTAGATACTTTGGACTTGAAAAAAGGCATCACAAGTTTTTCAAAGATTGGCTTGCAAATCAAGGTAGGTTTCTCTGATAAAAATATTCACTTTACAATGGGTTTATTCCAGACATTCAAGACATGGATATTTTGTTATAAACCAAAATTAATGGACGGATTTAATGACCTTCAATTACAGCAAATAGACATAGCAGACAATATAAAATACTTGTCTATCGCTTCTTTATTAAAACAAAAGGGCTATAATTACACACTGTCCACCAGAGGCACACACAAACTATTACCTCTGGCCAACCCAGATTAGTATTCATCCGGTCCTACTTTTACTGGCCATGTGCTCAAGAACTGTCAGTGTGTTGTAAATGTGATTGATATGTTAACATCTCTTAATATCAAATATGAAGTTGCCTTAAGATGTATTTGAGTTCATGTTAACATTTGAACATTTTTTGTTGGTTAGATTAACCAAAAGTATAAAAGATTAAAAGAATTCAAATTATAAACAAAGCGGCCATCTTTGTTATGGTTCCGCCTTATCACTACCCCTGAAAATGGCTCCCCCAGTTGAGAAAGTAGTATTTCTCTTAATAGTTGTTTCTATATGCACAAACTTTTGTATTAAGGATGAAATATATCATAATTTTCCAATCTGAGCACGATTTAAGAAAAAGGATGAGTAAGGCAGACAGTTAAATGAAAATTGGTGGATGTAGTGAGCCATCACCAAAAGGCACCTTGCACAGAGGTGATAGGTTTACCATGTCGCCCTCTGGTGGAGTTTGCTATAATTATTTAGGTTAACCAAAAACAGAAAGAAAGTATTGTGATAAGGATTTATTCCAAGTATTTTTCACACAAATGTAAATAATTGCACAACAGGCAAATATAAAATGCAAATCATTCCCAACTAGAAAAGGCGAATCCTTTTAACAAATCTAATCAATCAAATTGATGGGCAATTATTATGGTGCCTCAAATCTTTCATAAGATTGGTAAAATTATGATAGGTTTTTATTTCTTAAGAGGTGCACTGAGCTGGGTTTCACTGTCTGTCTGTTAAATGAATAATAATCATACATTGAGACATGCTTTATTGGTAGTTTTGCAGACATCTACCACCGAACCTACAAATGATATTCAAAGGTAGTAAAAAAGATGTTAATGCTTTCACTGATTTGCCCTATTCAATTTTGAAATCCCCCACTACTGATCTTGTACGTATGATTCACCTCTGAAGTCAGATACCTCAAATGTTTTCTCATCCTTAGGAGAAACACGTAATGTTGATGTGTGAATTAATATTTGACAAAAAACAAAAAACGATGGACAATGGGTACTGGGCTATTGCATAATAATACACATTTGATATTTATCACACATTTAGTCTTTATCACAAAACATAATCAAGATTTATACAGTGACTAACACAGAACTGAAGGAACTGAAGGAAATAAATCAAGGTGGTAATTCTCCTCAACAGTCATGATACCTTGTGTTAATTATTATTTTCACACAAATTTGAGAAGCTTCTGTAAAATAGGTCCTTGAAAGTTTTCTCAACTTTTTTCAATTTGCCTCCATGGATCAGCAAACTGAATAATAATAGTAGTTGCTGACTGTGTCGTTTGGTATGGCCAAACAAGCTGTTCTAAAATTAGATGCTGATCTATTGCGCATGTGTCTGGTTCACCAGTCTGGGTAGTTCAGGAAATTAGGAGGCATCTTGGACAAATTTGTTGAACTTTCAGTTACCCTAATCTCAGCTAGACTCAAGATTGAGCACTTTGATTGTCTGCTGACATGAAAACAGTGAGAGAAGACATATAAGAAAGCCTGGAGCCGAGATTTACATTATGAAATTCAACATTAGTCTGGAAATCTACAATGCTATGCTTTAGAGTTAATTTTCACATTCACATTATGATTTGTTCCCATAATCTACAACCCTAACTCAGCCACGGGCCGCAACGCAGTCTGCAACAATGCACCATGCACTCGTCTGTTATGTCTGTTACCAGTAGGTCTTGTCACAAAATGATTGAAATAAAGTTGGAGGTGATGTAAAACCCCAAACAAATTTCCCCTTTTTATTCAAAATCTTTTAAATGTCAAATGGACAATTCAGGGTCCAAGATGGTTCGTCATTTTGTGATGTATTTGATCAGGAAATGTTGAATGTGATGTAAAATCCCAAACAAACAAAACCAAACCAACAAACAAACAAACAAACAAACAAACAAACAAACAACCCTAACTCTCCCTATATCTAACATAAAACAAATTACAGGAAACAATTGCAATGTATAGTGCACATTATATGTACATGTTAACTACAAATGACTTGCCGAATTCTGAGCTGAATACCTTGTTTACTACCAGACATTTCAGAGATCTGCTTTGATGCTGTGATACATCTTTTAAATTAACTGATACTTAACTGAAATATTTCTTAAATAATTAACATTAAAAGTTCCAAAATCTGAATATCAGCAGCTTTTTCCATTATCTCATTATGTATTGTAGATTTGATACAGGTATGTGGTTATTTTGATTGACACCAACCTCAGCTTTTTAAGAAGGTCCAATTATAGCTAGTGTTTTCACTTTTCTCTTATTTTCAAAATATGCTAATTGCTTTCAGATATATTCAACAATATTTTTTACAATCAAAATGTAATAATTTGTATTAATCATGAGGTTATTTTTTTCTTGAAAGGATCCAAAATATATCATCAGGGATGATTACACATTTGCAACTTTGACATGGACCACCATTAAAGGCCACGGGCCGTGGCGCAGTTGGTTAGGGCGCCAGCTTATTAGCACCAGTTCCTCTGTGGTGATCCAAAGGTCGTGGGTTCGAACCCCGGCCGTGCCGGGATTGAACTCATGATACAATTTCCCACATGAGCTGAGGCCTGTGCCAAAGGGTTAACCCGTTGTCCTTGTAAATCTGTGACCGGGTGGGTTGTTATGTCAAGGACCTGCGACATGACAATTCAGTGAGGCAGCACTATATCTGCTACAAGTAGGTCTCATCACAAAATAACTGAAATAATGTTGAAAGTGATGTAAAACCCCAAACAAACAAAAACAAACCACCATTAAGCCTTATGGGGAAGCTTATGATTGTGATTATTACAATTATCGTGCAACATTCAAAATTGATCTGACAGGAACAGGATTTTATGTAACATCTCAGGTATGATATATTAAAATTTGGTTTTACAGGTTTTCAGAATTAACAGAATTGACAATTCCAAAATTTATGATGCAGTAGTCACAGTATAAAGCTGACAGATATCTTATAGCTTCCAAAAATCATCCTATTTATGTGTTTAAATACTTATCAGTGAAACAAATTGTTAATATTATGTTTCTGCCACATTTGTTGGTTTGTTTGTTTGTTTGTTTGTTTGGGGTTTTACATCACTTTCAACATTATTTCAGTTATTTCGTGATGAGACTTACTTGTAGCAGATATAGTGCTGCCTCACTGAATTGTCATGTCGCAGGTCTTTGACATGACAACCCACCCGGTCACAGATTTACAAGGACAACGGGTTAACCCTTTAGGCACGGGCCTCAGCTCATGTGGGAAATTGTGTCATGAGTTCAATCTCGGCACGGCCGGGGTTCGAACCCACGACCTTTGGATCACCACAGAGGAACTGGTGCTGATAAGCTGGCGCCCTAACCAACTGCGCCACGGCCCCTGGCCCCATTTGTTGGTAGAAGAGGATCACCTCTATTGATGCAAATTGAGGTATATTTAAAAATAACTAATTAAATTATTTACTCAGCAATACAACAAAACCAATCTGCATTACTTGTGTATTTATCAAGTACTTTGGAACTTTCATTTGGATTTTTTGATATTATCTTTATAATGTAACAAGAATATCTGATAGAAATGATGCTGTCATATAAGTTGATACATGGCTTACACCTTTTTTCAGACAACTTGGTATGCACATGGTTATAAACAAGGCATGATTAATTTCATGAGGTCCACATCCAATGAGAGAATATCAGCAAGCTGTGGAGGGTTCTGTGGGGGGTGTCGTCCCGTAAATGACATGATATATCTAAATTTTGCTTCTAATCTTGGTGGGTTTGCAACTTGGTTTATTCGATATATAAAAATGTTATTGAAAGGGAGGAGGCAAGGGCCAATGGCCTTAGTCTTAACAGAGAAGAACAAATATCATTGACAAGATAGCCCTTCTTATACAAAGGTCCAAGGCTAACCTGCAAAAAGCATTACTACACATGTTGTTTTTTTAACCAAAATTGACCATGGATATAAAGGTTTCAGAGTGGAATATGTGTATTATGAAACAAAGAGTTCCAAACCAGATACTATTAGTATGTGTAATTTAAATATTGCTAATTAATGTCACTCTTGAGACTAAAAATACAAACATCCAAATATGACAAAATTATGTTTTATATTTTTAGTATCTGCTTCCCTGCTAAGCCAGGCCCAGAAGATTTGCCTGGTAAAACCTGGAGGAGTTGATAATATTAAAGCCAGGAGGATAATGTCTTCTGCACATGAAGGCTTTTCACAGCTGGAAGTACGCAGTAGGATTCAATGTGCAATCACATGCAGCAAACAAAACCGATGTCGCTCATTCATATACACAAAGTCTACCAAATTGTGCATTTTGAATGGCAAGAAAGTAGAGACTGTGGTACATGGAAACACAATAATTTATGAACTAAAAAGATACTGTTGAACTGATAAGATACTATGGTAAACAGTCAAATTTGGTGAATTTGGTGAACTTTTATAAATTCAGTTTGAGGGCAATGGAGACAGAGGTAATTGATTAACACAGGCCTGAATGAATGAATGAATGAATGGTTGCTTAGAGGCACATCAACCACTAAGGTTATTTAGTGCCTAAAAATGGTAAAAATGAAAGAATGAATGGTTTCACATTAACACAATAAAGTGCCAAAACAGTAAAAATAGAAACGTAATATTGACTAGAAACAAAATGTAAATGTTGATACAATATGTAGATAACACAAGAATTTATCAACTGTGAACAGCATTTATATAATATCAATCAAATATAATAAATATGGATGATTTGTTTAAAAGACTTTATCAGTATGATGTTTTGCAGTTCTTGATAAATAAGTCAATGACATAAATAAACAAAAGCTCTGCCCTTAAAACTGATTATAAAGTCCTATGTGAGTTAAAAACGATACTATCACAGAAGTATCTACAGTATCAAATAACGTATGTAAATCTTGTACATTAAAATATTGAGTTCTTATAATATCAAAATCGATACACTCAATTAAAATATGTTTAATAGTCAAAGCCCTTTGACAACCAATACATTCCGGTTGATCTTCACCTTTAAGCAGATAACAGTGCGTCAAATGACTATGACCTATTCTTATACGGGTTAAAACTGACTCTTCTCTACGGTTAATTCTAATAGCACCTTTAGTTTTGCCTAGAATGGGCTTAATTTCATGTAATTTATTAAAAATAGCTTCGTTCCAGCGTAATTGCCATTTAGAACGTAAAAAAACAGTAATATATTTCTTAAATTCTGTATAAGGTATTAGCATATTTATTGGCCGCTTATCCAATGCTGCCTTGGCAGCTTGGTCCGCAGCCTCATTTCCAAGGATTCCAATATGACTGGGAATCCAGTAAAAACGAATCTCTTTATTTTCCTCAGTACAGAGTTTATGATACCATTCAAGGATATTTAAAATAAATGGATTTTTCCAATCCTTGGCTTTCAATGCTTGTAAACAAGACAAAGAATCAGAAAATATTAAAAATTTCCGATGTGGAGACGTCTCCACATGATCTAAAGCTAGGTATAAAGCATGAAGTTCTGCAGAATAAATAGATGATTTATTTGGCAGACGTTCTGAATAAATATGATTGCCCTTAACAGCAGCTGCAGCAACCTTGTCATCATCAAACGATCCATCAGTGTATATACACTGATATCCAGTGAAGATAGATTTTAGTTCATTATATCTATTTATATACAGGGATGGATCGGTTGAGTATTTCTTTAATTCCGTCATGGCTAAATTAATATTTAAAGTTTCATAGGTCCATGGAGGTGTTTCTGGATATTGAAATTTAGCTATTTGATTCGGATTTAAATTTAAGGATTGTAAAGATTCCTTGATGCGAAGGCCAAAAGTTGGTATTGTATTTGGTTTATTTTCAAAAAGATCAACATAATTTGGATTGAATATAATATCATGTGCAGGATTGTCTGGACAAGCTGCAATTTTTGCAGCATACTGAAGGGCAAGCTTTTCTCTTCTTAAATCAAGAGGCAGTTCATCTGCCTCAACTGCCAAGCTATCTGCAGGCGAGGTACGAAATGCACCAAGGCATAATCTTAACCCTTGATTTTGTACAGGATCAAGCATTTTAATATAAGATGGGCGTGCTGATCCATATATCATACACCCATAATCAAGCTTAGAACGTACCAGCGCTCTGTATAATTGCAATAAAATATTGCGGTCCCCTCCCCAATCGGTATGGGCAAGAACCCGTAATAAATCTAATGCCTTCTGGCATTTCTTTTTAACGTATTTAATGTGAGGAATAAAAGATAATTTCCTGTCAAAAATAAGTCCAAGAAACTTGGTTTCTTCGACAACAGGTATCCGAGTTTGACCTAAATAAAGATCAGGATCTGGGTGAACCTTCCATTTTTTACAAAAGTGCATACACACAGTTTTCTTTAAAGAAAACTTAAATCCATTATGATCAGCCCATTCTTTTAATCTATTTAAGTGTTGTTGGAGCTGTCGTTCTATTGTATGCATGCTTGTGGACCTGTAGCTTAAGTTGAAATCATCAACAAAAAGTGAGCAATCTGCTCCAGGCCTCATACAATCAACAATGCTGTTAATTTTAATAATAAAAAGGGTCACTGACAATATACTTCCCTGTGGAACACCTATTTCCTGATCAAAAGCATCAGAGAGTGATGCACCCACTCGAACTTTAAAATGTCTGTTTGATAGAAAATTTTGAATAAAAAGGGGTAAACGACCCCTTAATCCCATATCATATAAATCGCTCATTATCCCATATTTCCATGTGGTGTCATATGCCTTTTCTAAATCAAAGAAAATACTCACCACATGCTCACCTTTTATAAAACCCTCTCTTATAAATGTCTCTAAACGTACCAGGTGGTCAATGGTACTTCGAGTTTTTCTAAAGCCACTTTGTGCAACAGAAATATAAGCTGCAGTTTCCAAAAACCAAACTAAACGCTCGTTAATCATTCGTTCCATTGATTTACAAATACAACTTGTTAAAGCAATGGGACGATAATTATTTGAATCTGATGAATCTTTGCCAGGTTTGGGAATGGGAATGATAGTGGCTTCCCTCCATGAAGGAGGAAAATCACCGCTTTCCCAAATTGTATTAAAAATATCTAAAAGATGCCCAAGTGATTGGTCAGGGAGATGTTTAAGGATTTGGTAGTGAATTTGATCAGGTCCAGGAGCAGTATCATGAGATTTATCCAAAGCAAGTTTCAAATCTTCTATTGTAAATGATTTATTATATACTTCCAAGTTATGGGATATAAAATTTAGTTGGTTTCTTTCTTTTCTAGTTTTTATTTGTTGAAATTTGGCAGAATAATTATTGGATGAGGAATTTTTTGAAATGGTTTGACCTATTGTGTTGCCTATTTCGGTGGGATTTGTAATTAATTGGCCATTATGATTTAGATGTTTGATCCTTGCTCCACCTCCCTTCCCAGTAATTTTACGCACCATATCCCAGCATTTCTTAATTGGTGAACGTGTATTTAATTTAGAAACATAATCTTTCCAGCTTTTTCTTTTGCTTATTTTAATAATGTAACAGGCTTTAGCTCTCTTTATACGAAACTGGTGCAAATTATATTGAGTAGGCTGTCGATTAAATTTTTTCAGAGCTTTTTTGCGCTCCTTGACAGCTTTTTTGCACTCATCATTAAACCAGGGTTTTACTTTAATTTTAGAATTTGGCTTCGATTTGGGAATACACCCATCAGCAATATCATACAATGTATCTGTAAAAACTTGAAGAGGATCATCTACATTGTTAAAATGTTCTGGAGTTATTTTATTAAAACAGGATGTTTGAAATTTTGCCCAATCAGCTTTATGAAATTTCCACTTGGGGATTCGTTCGTCTGGTGGAGGAAAATGGTTATTTAAAATAATGGATAATGATCACTACCCCATTGATCTTCCTCTACTTCCCAGGAATAGTCTAAAAACAAATTTGGAGTGCACATGGAGAGATCTATTGATGTTAAAGAGCCTGTAGCAGGATGTAAATATGTCGGGGAATCGTCATTCCAAAGGCACAAACTATTATTATTTAAAAAATCTTCTATTATACGTCCTTTGGCATCAGTATTATTTCTGCCACCCCAATGATAGTTGTGTGCATTAAAGTCACCAACTAACATATATGGCTGTGGCAGCTGGGTTATCAAATTATTTAAATCTGTAATATTAACTGGCTCACTAGGCGGTAAATATATTGAACATATAGTTAATGTATTATGCAGGGTAACCCTGACTGCAGAAGCTTGTAAATTAGTATTTAATGTTACTTTACTTTGTGGTATACAGGATTTAACAAAAACAGAAACTCTGCCATGTGCTCGGTCCATTGCATCTATTGAACCAACTTTATTATAAGGTACATACCCCTTAAATGTTGTGGAATTATCTTTGAATTTAGTTTCTTGTAAACAAATTACAGATGCGTTATATTTTTGGGCTAATAACTCCAGTTCTGGCCTGTTTGCCTCGAATCCTCTACAGTTCCATTGTATGATACTGCTGATAGCCATATTAAAAATTATGAGGATAAATATAGGATTTAACATAATCATTTAAGTTTATGATTATGTTTTGAGTGAACAGGTGTAAAATGTATATCGGAAGGATCACCTGTGTCCATCCTTTCTAAGGATTTAGTTCTATTTATTTTAGTTTTGCTTTGATCTTTGATTTCTTTTTTGTCTGATTTCTTAACTGGTCTGTTGCTATTGACATTTTTACTGGATGATGTGGAGGGAGTTTGTGAAGAGGTTTTAGTGGATTGAACTGTTGGTACATTTATTGCTAGGGTAGTGGGTGTTTGGGTTTGAGTGGATGTTCCTGAAGATTTGGAGGTATTTGAAAAATAGGAATAATTCTTTTCATCGATTGGCCAGGTTATTTCTGTCTGTATTGCTATTGTTTTTGTCTCTTTGGTTTTTAAGGCGGTAGCATAGGATGTTTTGGAATTATTAAAACTTTCTACACGTTTACGTGCCTCAGGAAAAGAAATGTTTTCGGTGTGGCGTATTCGCTGAATTTCCTTCTCTTTTAAAAATGAAGGACAATTCCGCGAATACGAAAGGTGATTGCCTTGACAATTCACACATTTCATGGTTTCCGAAGAACGCTCTTCTCCACTATGCTGGGCTGTACATTTCGGGCAAGTTATGTTTCCTTTGCATCGATCAGATCCATGTCCATACCTCTGACACTTGAAGCAGCGCAGAGGGTTTGGAATGAAAACATCAACTCGGACGTTTAAATATCCAACTTTAATAGATGTTGGAAGCTGCGCTGCTTCAAATGTCAGAATGAATGTGTTAATTGGAATTTTGGCTCCATCCTTCTTAATAAAAATTCGTTTGCATTGGACAACATCTTGATCTTTTAGTTCATCCACTATTTCCTCTTCAGAAACTCCCGCCAGATCTGGGCATCTTATCACTCCTTTTTTACTATTGAGGGTCTTATGAGCCGTTATAAAAACTGGAACTGTGGCCAACATTCGGCATCTTAAAAGATTGTCCGCATGGCTCTTCCGCTCAACTTCAATTAATAAACGCGTTCCCATTTTTTAAACTGTTTTCGGCACCCCGGCAATGCCTTGAATCCCCTTTGCAATTGCAAAGGGGGACATTTTTGCCAGGGTATGTTCAGCATCGGAACTTTCCGCGATTAAAAATCTAGGCCATTTTTCTGTTTTATTTGAGTCGTCATCACTATCTATGTCATTCCTAGGTCGTTTTTGTTTGTTTTGCGCCATGTGTGTTATTTTAAATTTCATCAGTTAGGTCCCCTACCCACCACGGAGCCCAACAAGGGGACGCCTTTCTGGGCCGGTAACTCCAAGCCCTGACGCCATGAGGATACCCAACATGACATACTCTAAGAATAAAAACTCCACCCTTTCGGATTTTATTTATATCCCTCGATTGACCCAATCAGCAGTAATCTCCTTTCAGGAAATATAAATCAAAAATTTATCAATTATTCTTAAATTTTAAACATTGAAATTGTCATAAATAAAAATCAAATAGCCAGAATATATTAAAGGAAATATACCACAAGCCGGTTAAATCAGATCCAGGCCTAATCTGATCTGCCTGTCTGGTGAACATTTGGATCCAAGACAGGCGTGTTGCAACTGGACCGGTATTACTGCCAAACCAGCCCAGTGCTCAGCCCGTCAGGATTCCATATCCTCCCCGACACAGGTCGCATCCCACGGCAAACAGGACGCCCCTTTAGTCGCCTTTTACGACATGCTGGGGGGCAGTGGGGCTATTCTTTAATCCCCGCACCCACAGGGGAGAACACAGGCCTGACTATGGTAAAAAGCAGAATTGGGCATCTGCAGTTGGATGAGAAATTAAATATAAAAACATGGTCCTGGAGCTTTTGAAAATACAGCAAGATAATGATACTGTATATTTGATTATTTCCAATGTACTTCGAGCAAGAGGATGAGCTGAACACTTAAATGGTGCTTGTTTCATTTGGCTATGATAATAGCACTTTCACATATCAATTCTCTCATCATGTCAAACCTCCCACATCGCACAACTTATTCCCCTTTATACCACCACAACCCACTTGCATCCACACCTTTGTTAAACCTCCACCTCAAGCTTTGAATTGCCCTCAAACTACACACATGAAAAACATTATCATGCGTCATTTAATTATATCAGTAAAAATATGATTAATCACCAGGAACATTTCATTTTGCTGTGTAAAAGACATGCGTGATGTAGATTGACCCTCTGAAACTTTCAGGCTCAGAGGCACCAACATTACATTAGACACTAATAATTGTCCATAGTCTTGCATTACATTTCAAACACCTCAAGTCTCAGCGTATTGACAAAATATAGGTGGCACTGATTATCACTCCATCTATGACTGACCTCTGATATATGAATTTTGACTAAAAATATTGTTTGGGCATTAAAACCAATTGTGACTGTCCACTTTGATAGGAAATTTTAAATTAATATTGCTTTTAACAGAACAATATGGTTTGAGAACACTTCTAGCACAGTGGATCTATTTGATCATTTTTTTTACCATTTCACCATGATTGTTAGACCTAATATTATGCATATGGATATTCAAATGTATGGAGACAAATATGTGACACTTTTCAATACTTAGTACCCCACAGGGGATAAACTGTGGAGAAATCTTTTTTCCACAAAATTGACTGGGATTTACCAGAGAGTTCCACTTCACTGATCACCATTTACCTGCACATGTATATATAGACTTGCACAACAGCAATAGAAATAGGTCACTCCACACTGAGCTTGTGTGGTGGCCCAGTTTAGCACTTTTGGATTTTGTTTACAAACATTGATCAGCTGTTCTCAGAATGGCCTCTGGACAGGAGCCTGTGTTCTTCTTACACAAAGACATTGGAGTCTCAAGTGATATGGTGAGACCTTATGACATTTGTATGGTTGTCAGCACTGTTGTTGGAGCCAGCAATGTAGATGGTGCCCAGAATGTGTGGGGTGTATGGAGGATCTACTTAAAGAATAAAACTGCACGGGCAACACTGCTCACCAAAGGGTTCTCATGGAGAGACAGGAAAATGACCCTGTATGACAAAAACCCAAGAGCAACAAACAATTCTGATCCAAATAGATCAGTAGAAAAGATCATTGTCAAAGATCTGCCTCTATCACTGGACAATAAGGAGATCTATGAATACCTGCAGACCTTTGAGCACCTGACAACCACTACTGATGTCAGGTACTCTCATGAGAGAAATGACGATGGTGAGCTGACAGGCTGGCGGAATGGTGACAGATACATTTATGCTGTTGCACCCATTCTCCCAGTGCTACCAAGTGTCACAAAGATTGCAGGATTTAAAACAAGGATATACCATGCTACACAGAAACAGGTCTGTAAAGTGTGCGGAAAATTTGGCCACAGATCCAGGAGTCCTCAGTGTGAGGCATATGATGCGGACTTGCATATTGTCTCCTTTAGGTCAAAAGACAATGTTATGTCAAATTTCTACCCCTGCACAATACCTTTCAGAGACGATGATTTCAAGTCTGTGGAGCATGCATATCAGTACAGCAAGGCAGTTGCCCTTGGAGAGCTGGACATTGCAGAAAACATCAAAAAAGCTCCGACAGCCTACATGGCCTTTCGGATAAGTACCCAGCTTGGTACAGTTGAAGACACAAAAGCATGGGAAGAAACCAACATAGCTCTGATGAGCGAGCTTGTGCGTATCAAAGTTGATAATGTACCAGAATTCCATGATGCTCTCATGGAAACTGTTGGATACACCCTTGCTGAAGCTACGAGCCATCCCTTGTGGGCCTCTGGCCTTAGTCCTGAGTTGACTGAGGTCACCAAACCCAACTTCTGGCCCGGCCAAAATCTGATGGGCATACTGCTCATGGAGGAGCAGAATCGGCTGGCTGAGGAGGCGAGGAAGGCGAGGGCTGCGGGCGAGGCGAGGGCTGCGGGCGAGGAGAGGACTGCGGGCGAGGCGAGTGCTGCGAGCGAGGAGAGGAATGCGGGCGAGGCGAGTGCTGCGAGCGAGGAGAGGGCTGCGAGTGAGGCGAGCATAGAAGTAGTAGAGGATGAGGATAGTATTGTGATCAAGGAGAGAGTGATGGGTGAGGCTAGTGGTGTGAATGCAGAGAAGAAGGATGAGGAAGTACAGGAGACCCCCACACCAGCGGCAACCCCCCCTGGAGGTGAGAGTTCACAAGCAGACACTTCTAGCTCACCAAAAGAGAAAGACAGTGGACGAGCCAGTCCACAGAGAAAGGGTCCAATGGACAAGTTCAGCAAACTGTTTGGCTCAAATAAGAGAAAACCCTCAGGAAGCCCGAACAGTGATGATAAGAGGGATAGCAAACAAGCCAGAGAAGATGCTTCTTCACCCCCTACTAAAGACAGCAAGGTTTCATAATGCTAATTGTAACTTTTGGACAGATATCCACGGAAACGAACTCAGCTTGGTCCCTGGATTTACCCTTCTGAATATTTGTGTTATATTGGTATATATTTACCTCTTATTTGATATATTTTATTATGGATAGATTGAATATTATATGTGTCAATGTGAGAGGTCTTAATGATGAAATTAAAAGAAATGCTTTTTACTCATGGTTAAAAGATAAAAACATACATATTGCATTTGTGCAGGAAACTTTTTGTACTGAAAAGTTTATTAAAACATTTGATAAAGAATGCCAAGGTGAAGTGTATCATGGATTTACAGACTCATCACATAGCAGAGGTGTATGTATTATAATAGACAAGAAAGTCAATTGTAATGTTATTAATATGCATAGAACTGATGATGGTAGACGTGTACTAGTTAATGCTACCATTGATGATACTGATATAACGCTGGTATGTCTTTACGCTCCCAACAATATGCGAGACAGACTAGAGCTTTTCCAAAAAACTAATCATTGGGTTAATAAACATGCTATGTTCCCAAATTCCATCATGGCTGCTGGTGATATGAATTGTTGCTTACGGGATTGTGACCGTAAACCTCCCAGTAAAAATGTTGATTACAGTAAGAAAGGTTTTGACAAGTTTATTAATGATTTTCAATTAAATGACTGCTGGCCAATAAAGAATAAAAGCCCTGGGTTTACTTTTTATGATAAAAGAACTGGTAGTGCCAGCAGGCTAGATTATATATTCACCAGCAAAATGTTACCTTTTATTTTACACAAAATTAAAATTACTACTTGCTCTTTATCAGATCATGAGACAATATTTGCCTCGTTGAAGACTGTGAATCAAAAACGTGGTCATGGATATTGGAAATTAAATAATTCATTATTGAATGATGAGACATATAAGCTTGGCATCAAAAGTATCATTACTGAAACTGAATCTGAAATGGCAGATATAAAGTCATACAGATTAATATGGGAGCTTATTAAGATTAGAGTAAAAGAATTTAGTGTTAGATTTTCTATTACAAAAGCCAGAGAACTTAGAAGTAATGTTGCATTTTTAGAACAAAGGATAGACAATATTAGGCACAAACTAGATGTAATAGATATTAACATATCAAGTGAGTATAGTAAGAAACTTATTCATGAGAAAAGTAATATACAAAATGAACTCCGAGAAATTCAGGAAAATAAAGGCCGGGGTAATATGATAAGATCAAGAGTCAAATGGGTAGAGGAAGGTGAAAATGCACTAGATACTTTCTTAAACTAGAAAAAGGAAGGCAATCAAATAATGTTATAAGAAAAGTTACATTTGAAAATCAAGTATTTGTTAAAAATGATGATATCTTAAATGCTATTAAGAATTTTTATGTGAAATTATATACCAAAGATAACATTGCAAATCATTTTGTTGATGAATACATGGAAAATGTTAAGAACTGTAAAACGTTAAATGAAACTGACAAGCAATTTTGTGATAATGATATTACAAGTGAGGAAATCAGAGATGCTGTTAAAAAATCAAATGTAATAGATCTCCTGGTCCTGATGGGCTAAGTCCTGAATTCTACAAAATGTTTTATAGTGATCTAGAACACCTTTATATTGGTATGTTAAAAGAAACTTATTTATATGGGGAGCTGCCTGAATCCCTAAAATGGGCCATTATTACACTCATATATAAGAAAGGTGATCATGATTTATTAAAAAATTAGACCTATAAGTCTGACAAATTATGACTACAAGATCTTAGCCTATGTTCTAACAAAACGTCTACAACATGTTATTAAAACTATTGTTGATGAAGATCAAAGTGGATACATAAAAGGAAGGTACATTGGATGTAATATTAGAGTCTTGGAAGATGTAATGGATTACTGTAAAAAATTAGATATTGAAGGTTCAATTATTTGTTTAGATTTTGAGAAAGCCTTCGACTCAGTTAACTGGTACTTTATGATTTCTGCTTTGAAAAAATTTAATTTTGGTGAACAATTCATAAACTGGATAAAAATATTATATACTGATCCTAAGATAAGTGTTAAAAACAATGGATATGTATCTGATAAATTTGTTGCTGGTCGTGGAATACGACAGGGATGTCCCGTGAGTGCATTGCTGTTTTTACTTGTTGTTGAAATTATGGCTTTGAGAATACGGGATAATGATAATATAAAAGGTTTTAATGTAAATGAAAATGTTTTTAAGATCTCACAGCTTGCTGATGATAGTACACTATCATTGGCTGACACAGACTCTATAGGTCATGCTGTTAATGAAATTTCTCTTTTTTCTGATGTGTCTGGATTAAACCTTAATTTGGATAAATGTGAGGGTATGTGGATTGGCAAGAAAAGAGACTTTCTACCTACTTGTAGTGGTATTAAATTTACCAAAGACCCTATTAAATGCTTGGGAATTTATGTGGGAGGTGATGAGGAAAAAAGATATAATTTGAACTGGAACAAAAAACTTGAACATTTTGATCAAGTACTAGAAAGGTGGAAAGATCGAGACCTAACAATATTTGGCAAGACCCTAATATTGAAAACCCTGGCTATTCCAAAAATTGTATACAACATGTCCCTGCTTAATATAAAACCTGAAACTGCCAAACATATTGAGCGATCAATGTATAATTTTATTTGGAAAAGTCATGATAGAATAAAAAGGAATGTCTTGATAGGAGATTACTATAAAGGTGGCATAAAAATGATAGATGTTGAATGTAAAATGAAATCACTAAAGGCTGTGTGGGTATGCAGACTTTTAAGGGATAAGAATGCCAAGTGGACAAGTATATTAAGATATTTTATAAATAAATTAGGATTTAATATAGAGCACTTTCTAATGATGAATTTTACATCAGTTAAAATGTTTGATTGTATAACTGAGCTACCAGATTTCTATTGTAATATATTTCTATCATATAATGTGGCGAAACCCTACCAAAATGTGGAAAGACTAAGTAATGATAATTTTCTGAGCCAGATATTATGGGGTAATAGGCTGTTTCAAAATAATGGAAAGTGTCTTTATATAAAAAATTGGATTACATCAGGTATTATGTTTGTTAAAGATGTGTTTGATGCAAATGGCTCATTTCTAAGTGAAAATTGTATTATTCAAAAGCTTAAATCCAGATCTAATTGGATCACAGAATACATGATTGTCAAAAGATATGCATTCAATATTGCTAGGAAATTTGATTGTATTAATGCAACTTATATAAATGATGATAATATATGTAAGAATATACATATTGTATATGATAATACTAGGTACACTGTTGACAAGTTGACAGCAACATTTTTGTACCAAATATTGAGTAACAAAAAGTCAGTATATAGCTTTACACAGAATGCATGGCAAAGAAAATTTCATATCATTATGTATGAATCTGACTGGGAAAAGGTATATGAACAAAAAGTATGGAAATTTCCAGTCAAGAAAATAGGAGAATTTAATTATAAAATTATTCACCAACTAGTGAATTGTAAGATGAATGTAAGTCGATGGAAAAGGTCTGTTTCACCAAAATGCAATTACTGTAATCACCTGGAAAATATGGAGCATCTCCTTTTTGAATGTGTTGCTAATATAGCCACTTGGAGTAAAATCAGTAGTATTCTTAAAATAAATATAAATTTTAAACATATTGTACTTGGAGATAGACTGGAAAATGAAATTTCAATTGTCAGAAACTTAATTATAAGCATAAAAGCCTATTGTATCTTTAAAGTGAGAGCCACTAATGACATTAAAATGGACTATAGTAACTACAGTAAACAAGTCAGAACAGAGTTCTATAAACAAACTTACTATCTGAAATATGTAAAGAATATCCCTCATATGGATATGGTAAATAACACCTATGAGAACTGGTAAATGGTATTAAATTTAATTAAAAGTTGACTATGTTCCACACTCCGCCAGGTGAGAATGTGGGCCTGTAAATAAATGCCTGGAAATAATAATCTATTTATCTAAAAAAAAAAAAAAAAAAAAAAAAAAAAAAAAATATTGCTTTTAGGGTTCTTGAAGTTTAGCTGCTAAACCCTAAAGGACAAATTATTAAATTCACAATAATCTCTGAGTTATTATGGACATAGACATAGACATAGACATTCTTTATTTTGACCCAAAATTATTATACATTTAATTTGAAGAAGAAAAATAAAAACTTATTGCATATACTAACTCTACATTGTACAATTGGAATTTGGAAAAAACTAAAATTCAAGTTGAAATTATACTGAAACACTTAAATGTATCATAATGACATAGTTATTCAAGTATAATTCTGGATCAGGGAGGCAACCACTGAAGACAAATAATGCCACTACTATGGCGCCACCCAGATAGGTCAAGTAGCTAATTCTTTCAGTAAATAACTATATGTTGTATAATATATGGTGATTTGTATCTCCATCTGCTAAAAAGTACATACTTATTCATACATCAAATAGAGGCTGTGAAAACCTTATTCACTAAATATGTTGAAAATAAACAGATATAAGGAGGATGAATTCACCTTGTATTATTACAGTGAAGAAGAGATTCTTCATGTTCTGCCACATATATAACAGTTTAGATTTCTGCAAGTTTCTTCATAACCATCGACATAATATTTTTTAACATAGTTTCCAAACCCATTATATAAGTCTGTCAAGCAAAATATAATATGGTTGGTGGTCTGAAAGTTTTTCAATCATGATACCTGATATTATGTCTATAGTCTTGTCAGAAAGTTTGCAGAATACATTGTCAATCAATGTGCCGTGCTTTATAGAAAATCTTGTAGGCATAGTAATTTTAGGGTAAAAGCTAAGTGATAGTAGCATATCAAAATAATCATTTATTGCATTTTTTCATTGACCTTCAATAAGTCATTGTTAAAGTCTCCTATAATTATTACTTCATTATCATGATAACTAACTGAGTTAATCAAAATTGATAATTCATTGGTGAAATTTGTATAATCTTGTATCAGCTCTCTAGGTGCTCTGTATAAGTTGATAATATTTATTGATTTGTTAATAAATTCACCTTTTTTAACTTGTATAACCTGTGCTTCCCAAGTATCATAGTAGTTCACTTTCATTTTTATATCATATTCAAATTTCTCATTTAAAAAGATGATCAAACCACCTTTAGCACTACAAGATTTTCCTTGTGGAATCCGATTATAACCATCTATTTTAAATAAAGAAAGATCATCTCCATCTGAGAATTGACATTCTTGCAAACATATGGCACTGAATGAAAGATCATGTTTTTTTAATTATTCAGTAAATACATACAATTCATCATATTTTGCATTTATTGATTGAATGTTTGAACTGAATATGCTAAAGGTACTATCTCTTTTTTTCATTGTATCACAAAGTTTCTGAAAATCATTGTATGGTGAGTTATGAATGATTTGAGTATCAAACAACATATTACAGATAACGTTCAGAATTTATTCCCAACAGAAAATCAACTTTCATGCTTGCAAAATATGAAACGCAAACTGATGTCTTCTGATGTCTGCCAAATTAATATACACATATTTGAGGGGGCAGGGCAGGGGTTGTGTATGAATGAATTAATGAATGAATGCCTCTAGCACATAAATTACTTAGGTCTTTTACTGACCAGATAATAATGTGCTACAATATAATGTATAAAGCATTCATGAAACCTGAGAGGTTCCAGGCGATTTTACAGTGGTTTAAGGTATCTGAAAACAATATATGATCTTAAAATTGACAAACATAAAGGCTATCTGTCTGAAATCCACAAAAGAACATCTGCCCTGAGAATTATGATTTTTTGTGACCACCAAATACTGCCAGTACTAAACAGGAAGTGTGTTGTGTGACCTTGACCTTTGAACTGTCAGGGGGCTCCGTAAGTCACAGGAGGTGTTGTTTACTAATTGTCAAAATTGGAGCAACACATTTTCTGCCATTTTTTTCACTATTTAGAGTGGAAGATAACACTCATCATGATGATAGTGCCTTTTATTGGCTTTCTTTTGGTGGTAAAATTATTAAAAACGAATGAATATTTATGAAGTTATAAATGAAGAAAAATCATAGTTTTTTTATATTATATATGGTTGCAAAAATAAGTTTAAAAAAATTCTATACAGCCCAGCTTTTAAGGTGGAATCCATGCAGCCTTTGATGTATTCCCATTCAGTGGTGTGAAAAACCCCAAATTTCATCAAAGAGGGTCAAATCATAAATTTTACTGATACCAATTATCAGCATTCACAGTTTTGCCATTCAAAGTCCTTGTGATTTAAGGCCAAACCAGTGATCAAAGGGTTTAATGTCACTTTTTCAATATCACAGCCTTTAAGTTAAGGGGGATTTCATCCAGCCTTTGAGTCATGTTTCCCCTTTTTGACAGAAAGGTTTTCACATGCATAAGATACTTTTCAAATAAATAGTATACTTTTCCCATAAATGATATATCTTTCACAATCATAAGATATTTGTCACAACCATAAGATATTTGTCACAACAATGAGTTATTTCATTGATTCAAATAATCTTATGTTGTTCTGAAGTATACTCCTGGCAATAAATTGATAAATTGTACAAAACATCTCCACCCTGTTTCCCAAGCTGGACAGGTGTCCAACTGGTAACTCATTAGGTGTTTACACGAGATCACAAACCAGCTAAACAAAGCTTGTTGACAAAGTGTTCAATTTCTGGTGTAGGTTTTAGCAGACAACTGATCAACTTTCAAGTCCCACAGAAAGTTGTTAACAGGGAATATTTTGGGTACTACTATATAAAAGCACTGTTTAGGGTACAAACATTCATGTTATGTAACGAAAATGTGTCTGAAAGTCAGGTTTCATGAATCCTTTAAACAATCCTTACATCACAGAATTTTAAGATATCAGCTATGTATATTATAAATATGTATAAATTGTTTAAAAGACTTAAAATACCATTTGATATTTCGTGGTTCTTGATAAATAGGTCAATGACCAAAGTAAACAAGAGCTCCACACTTAAAATTGGTTATAAAGTCCTATTTGGTTTAAAAATGATACTATCACTGAAGTATCTACAGTATCAAATAACGAATGTAAATCTTGCACATTAAAATATTGAGTCCTCATTATGTCAAAATTGATACATTCAATTAAAATATGTTTAACATGCATAGTACTTTGGCATCCAATACACTCAGGCTGGTCTGCGTCTTTAAGAAGATATCAATGTGTCAAATGACTATGTCCTATTCTTATACGAGTTAAAACAGACTCTTTTCTTCGGTTAATTCTACAAGAACCGTTAGTTTTCCCTAGAACAGGCTTAGTTTCATGTAATTTATTAAAAACAGCTTCGCTCCTGCACAATTGCCACTTGGAAGGTAAAAAAACAGTAATATATTTCTGAAACTCTGTATAAGGAATAAGCATTTTTATTGGGCACTTATGCAATGCTGCTTTGGCAGCTTGGTCAGCAGCCTCATTTCCAAGGATTCCAATATGGCTGGGAATCCAACAAAAACGAATCTCTTTATTTTCCTCAGTACCGAGTTTATGATGCCGTTCAAGGAATTTATAAATAAAGGATTTTTCCAATCCTTTGCTTTTAATGCTTGTAAACAAGACAAAGAATCAGAAAATATTAAAAATCTAATGCTAGGTACAATGCATGACGTTCAGCAGAATAAATAGATGACTTATTTGGCAGACGTTCTGAATAAATATGATTGCCCTGAACTGATACCAAGTGAAAATGGATTTAATTTCTTTATATCTATTTATTTAAAGGGATGGATCTTCTGAGTATTTCTTCAATTCTGACATGACTACGTTAATATTTAAAGTTGCATAGGTCCATGGAGGTGTTTCTGGATATTGAAATTTATATATTTGATTCAGATTTAAATTTAAAGATTGCAAAGATTCTTTGATGCGAATGCCAAAAGTGGGTGTTGTATTAGGCTTACTTTGAAAAAGGTCAACATATTTTGGATTAAATATGGTATCATGTGAAGGATTGTCTGGACAAGCAGCAATTTTAGCAGCATACTGAAGGACAAGTTTTTATCAAGAGGCATTCCATGGGATACGGATTGCCCATGTATAGACATGTATGGACATATGATATCTAGCAGAGACGAGAGGCCAACAAGTGCAGACGTGAGGGCAACAAGTGCAAGTTGTCAGAGAGACGTTGATAGACAGTTGTTGCTATGGACATATTGCTAAGAGAGATGACTCAGAATCCAACCCGGACACACGATGAGGCCAGCAGGTGCAATCTCATTAGGATTCAGGCGCGTGCCCATATAACAGGCCAAAACCACTACTCGGTGCACAGTGTCCACTTGCCTAGAAGATCCATGACACTCAGCCTCGTGATCAACACTGTTGCCACTTGTATAGACTTTGGGTGCGCTGTCAAGCCCAAGAGCTTCAGACAGTAATCAGTGTTTGGGTATATTGCATATCACACTCTTGCCATGCCTTACCTAGCCTGACTTAAGTGTATACAAGCAAAAAGTTCCTGTCAAAAATAAGTCCAAGAAACTTGGCTTCTTCAACAACAGGTATCCGAGATTGGCCTAAATAAAGATCAGGATCTGGGTGAACCTTCCATTTTTTACAAAAGCGCATACACAAAGTTTTCTTTAAAGAAAACTTAAATCTGTTATTATGAACCCATTCTTGTATTCTATTAAGATGTTGTTGGAGCTGTCTTTTTATAGTATGCATGCTTGTGGACCTGTAACATAAATTAAAATTATCAACAAATAATAAACAATCTGTTCAAGGTCTCACATAACTCACTATGCTGTTGATTTCTATAATAAATAGGGTACTAGATAATATACTACCCTGTGGAACACCCATTTCCTGATCAAGATCCTCAGAAAGTGATGAGCCAACTCAGACCCAGAATTGTCTATTTGACAAGAAATTTTGAATAAAAAGGGGTAAACGAAATCTTAATCCCATATCATATAAATCGCTCATTATCCCAAATTTCCACGTCGTATCTTACGCTTTCTCTAAATCAAAGAAAATACTAAACATGCTCGCCTTTTATAAAAACCTCTTGTATAATTGATTCCAAATGTCCCAAATGGTCAATAGTACTTCGAGTTTTTCTAAAGCCACAGAAATATAAGCTGCAGTTTCTAAAAACCAAACTGAAAGCTCATTAATAATTCCTTCCATTGTTTTACAGATACAGATGGTAGTAGATGCACCATATATTCAGTAAGAAGCCAAGTGGGAATGGGATCAAGCTCACATGGCTTCTTGGCTGCTTCTTTTAATATTTTTTTAACCTTAGTTTCATTTAATGGTTCAAAATTATTTAATCTTGTTTTGAATTTAGGCTCTACCACTATAGGATAAGAGTTTAGGTTGTTGGAATCCATTTCGTACCTTATATTTGTAATTTTCTCTGGGAAAAAATATTAAATTCTGTTGCTAATTCTTTTTTATCATTATTTTTGGAAAGGGGGTTTCCTCTTTGTAAGAGTCCATTTAATATTTTGAACAATTTCTTGGGGTCCAATTTATTTGAATCTATTTTTTCAGAGAAGTATTTACACTGGGCTGTTTTTATCAGATTGTTGTATGTATTTCATTGTATTTGGAATTGTATTTTAAGTCCAGATTTATTATGTTTCCCTTCTAATTTTCTTTTTTGTCTCTTTTCAGCATGTATGTCATCTGATAACCATGGAGCTGGTTTCCTGATGTTTATGGTTCTCTCAATTTCTGGAGCATGTTTATACAGAACACTAGTCAATTTATTGTATTTATTCCAAACTTTTCTTCAATATCCATCATGAAGTTGCTGATATTGATTTTCTTAAAGTTCCTATATGATATCTTTTTATGGTTTTTTGCCTTTGTTTGCATGTTTAAATGTATCTTTATTATATTATGATCTGATAATTTTTCCTCAACTAAATGACCTTTTATAATATTGGTATGTATATTTGATATTAATAGATTTAGCCTGTTTCCCATAATATGTGTTGGTTCCTTAATATGATTTTTTAGATTAAATAAATCTAGAATGTCATTGAATTTTATCACATTTGGCCTATCCGGTTTATTTAAATGGAAATTATAATCACCAATAAATATAACATCATAAATATAATATCATGACCAATATGAAAATAAAACCTATTTTTACAGAAAAAAAGTTTCTTGTCCGTGTTTGTATGAAACCAAACCAGGTTCCTAATCGACATTGGAATACAAACGCCCAAAAAAACGGCTCAAAAACTGGCCGAGAACCCAACAAAAATAAGGCATCTTATCCTATTTAATCATTGAAAAATTCTCGTACACATAACAAAAGAAAGAAACGAGATCAAGAAATTTGTTTAAAAACTGGACATTCCTACCCCGCGCAGGGGCAGTACACAGCGTAAAATAAACGAACTAGTCTGGAGGCCATCCGGGAGAGGGTCCGTAAATTTCAAAAGAATTAGAGATCAAACACTTTCAAATCGACAAAAAGTCGAAAAAACCTCCCCAAAAATTGCAGAATATTCTACAACATATGTAGAACACTTTACAACTCGCCTGCAACCCTTGCAAAGCCCTCAAAAGAATGGTTTTTCAATAGCACCTCCACCCGGGAGCTCATGGAAACCAGAACACCTCCAGACTGGAGGTGCTCCAAGTGAAGGCACAGCACCTCCAGAGGTGCTGTCACCTCCACTAGATCCAATATAAACAAGAATTAGGATAACGCAGTCAGTCCCTATCCAACTAAAGAGATCGAACCAGATCGAAACTGTTGTTGGTCTTGGTCGGGACTGTGATCGTCGTCAAGCTCTTTTCTTGTGATCCTTGCCTTTTCTACTACATGACTGTATATACTATAATAAGAGAATCTCTGAAAATTCCCCAAATAACTGAGAATAAGTATATCTATTTTTATCAGAAGGCTCCAGTCTGTATATCGTAATTATAGTACAGGTTTTAGTGTTAGTTGTGATTTTAATTTCCATTAGTTCCAATGTAGTTAGATTATGATTATGATTAATTTTTTAAATATCCAATTCTTTCCTATGAACTGCAGCCAAACCACCTCCAGATCTTTGTGGCTGAGGGACATGTTTAATATCATAATTATTTACTTTAAGTTCTGCCAATATTATTTTTTCATTCATTGCATTTATCCAAGTTTCGGTTATAAAGAAAATGTCAATTTCATTTTCATATCTGTTTTGATTTATATTTTGGGGGGGGGCTAAGTTCCGATCAATTCGAATGTTTATATTATGATTTAAGATATTTTGCGAATGTGTTTCATGTTGATCTTTATGTGTCACCAAATTATTATTGTCAGAAGGATGTTCAAACTGAAATAATTGTGATTTCTTCCTTATAGGCACTGTATACATGCACGGGTCATTGTTGAGTCATTTGTTTGTTTGTTTTGTTTGTTTTGGGTTTTACATCACTTTCAACATTATTTCAGTCATTTTGTGATGAGACCTACTTGTAGCAGATATAGTGCTGCCTCACTGAATTGTCATGTCGCAGGTCCTTGACATGACAACCCACCCGGTCACAGATTTACAAGGACAATGGGTTAACCTGTTGGCACAGTCCTCAGCTCATATGGGAAATTGTATCATGAGTTCAATCTCGGCACAATAGACCTGAAACACTAGATTGTTTCTCACCACAATCTGATACTGAAGTTCGAAAATTGATTCGGAAGTCAACCAAGAAGTTGTGTGAACGCGACCCCATCCCAACCTGGCTCTCCCCTGTGGGTGCGGGGATTAAAGAATAGCCCCACTGCCCCCCAGCATGTCGTAAAAGGCGACTAAAGGGGCGTCCTGTTTGCCGTGGGATGCGACCTGTGTCAGGGAGGATATGGAATCCTGACGGGCTGAGCACTGGGCTGGTTTGGCAGTAATACCGGTCCAGTTGCAACACGCCTGTCTTGGATCCAAATGTTCACCAGACAGGCAGATCAGATTAGGCCTGGATCTGATTTAACCGGCTTGTGGTATATTTCCTTTAATATATTCTGGCTATTTGATTTTTATTAATGATAATTTCAGTGTTTGAAATTTAGGAATAATTTTTAAATTTTTGATAAATATTTGCTGAAAGGAGATTACTGCTGATTGGGTCAATCGAGGGATATAAATAAAATCCGAAAGGGTGGAGTTTTTATTCTTAGAGTATGTCATGTTGGGTATCCTCACGGCGTCAGGGCTTGGAGTAACCGGCCCAGAAAGGCGTCCCCTTGTTGGGCTCCGTGGTGGGTAGGGGACCTAACTGATGAAATATAAAAAAAACACACATGGCGCAAAACAAACAAAAACGACCAAGGAATGACATAGACAGCGACGATGATTCAAACAAAATAGAAAAATGGCCTAGATTTTTAATTGCGGAAAGTTCTGATGCTGAACATACCCTGGCAAAAATGTCCCCCTTTGCAATTGCAAAGGGGATACAAGGCATTGCCGGGGTACCAAAAACCGTTAAAAAGATGGGAAATAAATTATTGATTGAGGTTGAGCGGAAAAGCCATGCGGACAATCTACTACGATGCCGAATGTTGGCCACAGTTCCTGTTATTATAACAGCTCACAAAACTCTCAACAATAAAAAAGGAGTAATCAGATGCCCAGATTTAGTGGGAGTTTCTGAGGAGGAGATAGTGGATGAGCTCAAAGCCCAGGATGTTGTTCAATGCAAGCGGATATTTATAAAAAAGGACGGTGTCAAAATTCCTATCAATACGTTTATTCTGACATTTGAAGCAGCGCAGCTTCCAACATCTATTAAAGTTGGATATTTGAACGTTAGAGTTGATGTATTTATTCCAAACCCTCTGCGCTGCTTCAAGTGTCAGAGGTATGGACATGGATCTGATCGATGTAAAGGTAATGAAACATGTCCAAAATGTACCGCTCAGCACAGTGGAGACGATTGTTCTTCAAATATAATAAAATGTGTCAATTGCCAAGGAAATCATCCATCGTATTCGCGGAATTGTCCTTCCTTTTTAAAAGAGAAGGAAATTCAGCGAATACGACACACTGAAAATATACCTTTTCCAGAGGCACGGAAGCGAGTAGAAAGTTTGAACACAACAAAGACATCTTATGCCAGCTCTGTAAAACCTAAAGAAACAAAATCAATAGCAATTCAGACCGAAATTACATGGCCAATCGATGACAAAAATTATTCCTTTTTCACAAAAACCTCAAAATCTTCAGCTACATCTACTCAGACCACTACATCCACTATCCCAGTAATCCCTCAACCAACAGCAACATCCACTAAACCCTCTTCACAAACTCCCTCCACATCATCCAATAATAAAAGTATCAATAGTAATAGAACAATACATAAATCTGACAAAAAAGAAAGCAAAGATCAAGTAAAAAGTAAGATAAATAGAAGTAAATCCTTGGAAAGGATGGACACAGGTGATCCTCCAGATGTGAATTTTATTCCTGTGCACTCCAAGCATAATCGTAAACTTAACAAGTGATTATGTTAGATCATATATTTTTTCTCATTATTCTTAATATGGCTATCGGCAATATCATACAATGGAATTGTAGAGGATTTGAGGCAAACAGGCCAGAACTGGAGTTATTAGCCCAAAAATATAATGCATCTGTTATTTGTTTACAGGAAACTAATTTTAAAGATAAGTCAACGACATTTAAGGGATATGTACCTTATAATAAAGTTGGTTCAATAGATGCAATGGATCGAGCACATGGCGGAGTTTCTATTT
Source organism: Amphiduros pacificus (assembly GCA_949316495.1). Taxonomy (NCBI): domain Eukaryota; kingdom Metazoa; phylum Annelida; class Polychaeta; order Phyllodocida; family Hesionidae; genus Amphiduros; species Amphiduros pacificus. The sequence goes on along the minus strand of OX439009.1, from coordinate 24,437,158 downwards.
TTGTTAAATCCTGTATACCCCAGAGTAAAATAACTTTAAATACTAATTTACAAACTTCTGCAGTCAGGGTTACCCTGCACAATACATTAACTATATGTTCAATATATCTACCACCTAGTGAGCCAGTTAATATTACAGATTTAAATAATTTGGTAACCCAGCTGCCACAGCCATATATGTTGGTTGGTGACTTTAATGCACACAACTATCTTTGGGGTGGCAGAAATAATACTGATGCCAAAGGACGTATAATAGAAGATTTTTTAAATAATAATAGTTTGTGCCTTTGGAATGACGATTCTCCGACATATTTACACCCTGCTACAGGCTCTTTAACATCAATAGATCTCTCCATGTGCACTCCAAATTTATTTTTAGATTATTCCTGGGAAGTAGAGGAAGATCAATGGGGTAGTGATCATTACCCCATTATTTTAAATAACCATTTTCCTCCACCAGATGAAAGAATCCCCAAGTGGAAATTTCATAAAGCCAATTGGGCAAAATTTCAAACATCCTGTTTCAATAGAATAACTCCAGAACTTTTTAACAATGTAGATGATCCTCTTCAAGTTTTTACAGATACATTGTATGATATTGCTGATGGGTGTATTCCCAAATCAAAGCCAAATTCTAAAATTAAAGAAAAACCCTGGTTTAATGATGAGTGCAAAAAAGTTGTCAAGGAGCGCAAAAAAGCTCTGAAAAAATTTAATCGACAGCCAACTCAATATAATTTGCACCAATTTCGAGTAAAAAGAGCTAAAGCCCGTTATATTATTAAAATAAGCAAAAGAAAAAGCTGGAAAGATTATGTTTCTAAATTAAATACACGCTCACCAATTAAGAAATGCTGGGATATGGTGCGTAAAATTACTGGGAAGGGAGGTGGAGCAAGGATCAAACATCTAAATCATAATGGCCAATTAATTACAAATCCCACCGAAATAGGCAACACAATAGGTCAAACCATTTCAAAAAATTCCTCATCCCATAATTATTCTGCCAAATTTCAACAAATAAAAACTAGAAAAGAAAGAAACCAACTAAATTTTATATCCCATAACTTGGAAGTATATAATAAATCATTTACAATAGAAGATTTGAAACTTGCTTTGGATAAATCTCATGATACTGCTCCTGGACCTGATCAAATTCACTACCAAATCCTTAAACATCTCCCTGACCAATCACTTGGGCATCTTTTAGATATTTTTAATACAATTTGGGAAAGCGGTGATTTTCCTCCTTCATGGAGGGAAGCCACTATCATTCCCATTCCCAAACCTGGCAAAGATTCATCAGATTCAAATAATTATCGTCCCATTGCTTTAACAAGTTGTATTTGTAAATCAATGGAACGAATGATTAACGAGCGTTTAGTTTGGTTTTTGGAAACTGCAGCTTATATTTCTGTTGCACAAAGTGGCTTTAGAAAAACTCGAAGTACCATTGACCACCTGGTACGTTTAGAGACATTTATAAGAGAGGGTTTTATAAAAGGTGAGCATGTGGTGAGTATTTTCTTTGATTTAGAAAAGGCATATGACACCACATGGAAATATGGGATAATGAGCGATTTATATGATATGGGATTAAGGGGTCGTTTACCCCTTTTTATTCAAAATTTTCTATCAAACAGACATTTTAAAGTTCGAGTGGGTGCATCACTCTCTGATGCTTTTGATCAGGAAATGGGTGTTCCACAGGGAAGTATATTGTCAGTGACCCTTTTTATTATTAAAATTAACAGCATTGTTGATTGTATGAGGCCTGGAGCAGATTGCTCACTTTTTGTTGATGATTTCAACTTAAGCTACAGGTCCACAAGCATGCATACAATAGAACGACAGCTCCAACAACACTTAAATAGATTACAAGAATGGGCTGATCATAATGGATTTAAGTTTTCTTTAAAGAAAACTGTGTGTATGCACTTTTGTAAAAAATGGAAGGTTCACCCAGATCCTGATCTTTATTTAGGTCAAACTCGGATACCTGTTGTCGAAGAAACCAAGTTTCTTGGACTTATTTTTGACAGGAAATTATCTTTTATTCCTCACATTAAATATGTTAAAAAGAAATGCCAGAAGGCATTAGATTTATTACGGGTTCTTGCCCATACCGATTGGGGAGGGGACCGCAATATTTTATTGCAATTATACAGAGCGCTGGTACGTTCTAAGCTTGATTATGGGTGTATGATATATGGATCAGCACGCCCATCTTATATTAAAATGCTTGATCCTGTACAAAATCAAGGTTTAAGATTATGCCTTGGTGCATTTCGTACCTCGCCTGCAGATAGCTTGGCAGTTGAGGCAGATGAACTGCCTCTTGATTTAAGAAGAGAAAAGCTTGCCCTTCAGTATGCTGCAAAAATTGCAGCTTGTCCAGACAATCCTGCACATGATATTATATTCAATCCAAATTATGTTGATCTTTTTGAAAATAAACCAAATACAATACCAACTTTTGGCCTTCGCATCAAGGAATCTTTACAATCCTTAAATTTAAATCCGAATCAAATAGCTAAATTTCAATATCCAGAAACACCTCCATGGACCTATGAAACTTTAAATATTAATTTAGCCATGACGGAATTAAAGAAATACTCAACCGATCCATCCCTGTATATAAATAGATATAATGAAATAAAATCTATCTTCACTGGATATCAGTGTATATACACTGATGGATCGTTTGATGATGACAAGGCTGCTGCAGCTGCTGTTAAGGGCAATCATATTTATTCAGAACGTCTGCCAAATAAATCATCTATTTATTCTGCAGAACTTCATGCTTTATACCTAGCTTTAGATCATGTGGAGACGTCTCCACATCGGAAATTTTTAATATTTTCTGATTCTTTGTCTTGTTTACAAGCATTGAAAGCCAAGGATTGGAAAAATCCATTTATTTTAAATATCCTTGAACGGTATCATAAACTCTGTACTGAGGAAAATAAAGAGATTCGTTTTTACTGGATTCCCAGTCATATTGGAATCCTTGGAAATGAGGCTGCGGACCAAGCTGCCAAGGCAGCATTGGATAAGCGGCCAATAAATATGCTAATACCTTATACAGAATTTAAGAAATATATTATTGTATTTTTACGTTCTAAGTGGCAATCACGCTGGAACGAAGCTATTTTTAATAAATTACATGAAATTAAGCCCATTCTAGGCAAAACTAAAGGTGCTATTAGAATTAACCGTAGAGAAGAGTCAGTTTTAACCCGTATAAGAATAGGTCATAGTCATTTGACGCACTGTTATCTGCTTAAAGGTGAAGATCAACCGGAATGTATTGGTTGTCAAAGGGCTTTGACTATTAAACATATTTTAATTGAGTGTATCGATTTTGATATTATAAGAACTCAATATTTTAATGTACAAGATTTACATACGTTATTTGATACTGTAGATACTTCTGTGATAGTATCGTTTTTAACTCACATAGGACTTTATAATCAGTTTTAAGGGCAGAGCTTTTGTTTATTTATGTCATTGACTTATTTATCAAGAACTGCAAAACATCATACTGATAAAGTCTTTTAAACAAATCATCCATATTTATTATATTTGATTGATATTATATAAATGCTGTTCACAGTTGATAAATTCTTGTGTTATCTACATATTGTATTAACATTTACATTTTGTTTCTAGTCAATATTACGTTTCTATTTTTACTGTTTTGGCACTTTATTGTGTTAATGTGAAACCATTCATTCATTCATTTTTACCATTTTTAGGCACTAAATAACCTTAGTGGTTGATGTGCCTCTAAGCAACCATTCATTCATTCATTCCAACCTGGCTTCTCCATGACCTCATGGATGAACTCTTACAGATCATCACAGCCATCATCAATAGGTCACTTACTGATGCATCGGTATCAGACAACATGAACATTGCGATCATAACACCGCCCCGGAATAGATGGGACTATAACTTATTGAGAAGGATTATAGTCACTAACTTAACTTATATATCAAAACTTACTGAGAGGGCAGTGGCAAATCAGCTTATATCCCCCATCTTGTAAGGAATGGCCTTACTGACAAGTTTCAGTCTGCCTATAAGGAATACCATAGTACTGAATCAGCTCTACTAAGGGTACATAATGACATCATACGTGATCTGGATGACAGTAAATCAGTTATCCTGTTATTACTTGACCTCTGAGCTGCCTTTGACACCATAGACCATCAGATACTGCTTAACAGATTGGAATCAAGGTGTAATGTTAGAGGTCATGCTCTTGCCTGGATTAAGTCATATCTTTACTCTAGGAAGCAGTGCGTGAAAGTAAAATCTAGCAGGTCATCGCTTAAATACCTTAGGTATGGGGTTCCTCAGGGATGCTCTTCACTATCTGTATGTCTCCTCTTGCTGACATCTTTGGCAAATATGGTCTCAACTATCACATATATGCAGATGATACCCAGATCTACATCCCTGTAGACCAATCATCCAGCCAAACTGAAGAAATTAGCAGAGCTAAATTAGTGGACTGTGTGGATGAAGTCAGAGCCTTTCTGATATCTAATAAGATGAAAATAAATGACGGAAAAACTGAAAAGCTATTATGCACTGACAGATCTGGTACTGCTGTCAGTAACAACTCCCCTAGCACTATTAGGGTAGGGGATTGCGACATCCCTCCCAGTAAGGCTGTAGTCAATTTAGGTATCACTCTTGACCCTTAACTAAACATGAGGGCCCAGATCATGAAGATGTGCAAAAAAGGGTACTACCATATTAGAAACATTGCGGCCATCAGACAGTGTTTAGTCGAGAAAACAGCGGTAACACTTACCCACGCCTTCATCACATCTACTCTCGATTATGGAAATGTACTTCTTGCAGGGCTTCCTAAAGCAGACGTAAGGAAACTGCAATACATTCAAAATTCTGCAGCCCAGATAGTAGGAAAGATTAGGAAATTTAACGATGTATGAGGGAAACTAAAGGAACTACACTGGCTCCCTGATCATGGCAGAATTGACTTCAAAATCCTTCCGACAACCTGGAAAGCCCTAAACAGTAAGGCGCCACCTTACTTGAGTAATCTACTCCAAGTAAAATAGGGTGAACCTGAGGTCTTACAATGGTACCTGCCTAGTGGTCCCTAAGACCCGCCTCAAAACTGTCGGTGACAGGGCATTTGCATCTGCCAGCCCTAGACTCTGGAATACCCTGCCTAGTGCCATCAGGACCAATGCTTCTGTCACCTCTTTCAAGAGTAAACTGAAGACTTACCTCTTCAGGAAACACGTCCTGGATACAGCGCTATGAACAGTATGGTATCAGCGCTATATAAATTTTATTAATATTATTATTATTGTTATTATTAACTAATGTCACTCTCTTAAGATATCCAGCTGGCACTTAAATTACTGAATGATATTCATCATAAAATAATTTTATATAATGTTGAAGATCTTGACTATTTCTCAGATCTGCCAGTGAGAAGATAAAACCATTTGAATTGCTCCAAATTCTTGTCTCATTTCTTGAAAAATCTGTTTAATTTGTAAGCAAATAACTGAGGAATTGAATTTGTTTTGGATTTTGGAACATTTCCCGGACTAGCTAACGGTGCCTTAACAAGATATAATATTAACATTATACAAGATATAATATTAACAAGATATAATAATAGCAAAATTATTAGTTATATAAATTTTACTATAGGTGGCCTCTCTCATTAAATTGAGGTTGACCAGTGCAATTGCCAATGGAAATTGCAAACATCTGAAAGGCATTGGAAGAGTCTAACTCCCTATATATCCTCCAAAGTGAAAAGTGCCTTCCTCCAATGTTGATGAAGTTTGTAACTTCTGATATGTGGACATGTTGACATCTTAATCTATCAATTAAAAAAATGAATAACAAACTGTGAACAGTAAATAAGTAAGACACTTCATATACATATGCACTCACACATATCACTCCTTCGAAATTATGTCAATGCATTGATAAGCAGTTTTCTTGTTTGGCAGTTATTTCATAGAATTATATATTTATATAGAATTTTATTTTCTGTATTTGAAAAACATATCAAATATTACCGCAATCACCTTTTTTGTCAAATCAAACCATGATTTGAATAAAGAAATATGTGAAGTAATAATGCTCAATGTATGTGTGATGATTTGCTCATTTTTGAAGAGATGTGAAATTGACCACACAGAAACTAATCTCAGCAAACAAGTCTTCTCAACATGATGCCAGCTCACATTTTTAAACTCCACTGATGAAAGCCTCATCAAAGACTTGTTTCTATCAGGTATTTTGGTTCAAGAGAAAAACATGTCATGTATATGCATGGGCATATAAAAATTCAACCACACGTACCTTCACTCATATATGGACATATTCATACATATATATTAACATATATTCCCCCATATATTTCGAAAAATGCTGAGACAAATGATTGACATTTCACAATTATTTGTTTGAAATAAATGATTTCTTTTGTGATCACAGCAGATTTCCTTCAAGAAATCGTGCTTGTTTAAAATGTGCCAGAATAAAGTATTTACCATAAAGGTGGATTAAATTAGGAGCCTCCATAATAGCTCAATCAGCCCACGCTACATATTTGGAAAACAGGTCACGATGTGTCCCACTGCCCCAATTCCTCCCTTTCTGTCCGGCACCCATTTCTGATACATTTTTGTTGAGACCCATTTGTTTGGGGTTTTTACATCACTTTCAACATTATTTCAGTCATTTCATGATGAGACCTACTTGTAGCAGATATAGTGCTGTCTCACTGAATTGTCATGTGGCAGGTCCTTGACATAACCCACCCAGTCACAGATTTACAAGGACAACGGGTTAACCCTTTACCCTTGTTGAGACCCACTCATCCTTTAGACCTTTAGCCACTACACACATTGCTTTCAGGTTTCTATCTTTGTTTCTCGACAAGTCAACATTGAATTTTTGATAACATTTAAATGTCATCGTTTTGTTCATAGTGTTTAACAATTGGTTGTGAATAGACGGTTGTAACAATAGGGCGTGAATAATTGATCCGTTATTTGAGTGCATTATCTATCAGTGGTCCATAGATTTTACACCCAAAACAATACTGAATCTGATATATAAATTGTGACATTAAACCACCTTCAAATAACTGGAAGATGTGTCACAGTTTATTCATCATTTATGTTAATCACAATCTCAGGTCAGAAAGCAGTATGTCACCTGAACTTACTCTGCATTACTTCCGTAATATTGCTAGTCATTCAGTTTTCTCACTCCCTCTGCAGTCATTGCCCAATTTTTTAATTCGCCCAGCCAGCAGAAAAAACTCACCAGAAAAAAACTCCAATCCGAGTTGACCTACATCAGGTTTTCACTCAAGGTCAAGTGTCTGACCCATGAAACTGACCAATCAGTACAGCTGTCTGATCAAAACGGAATCTATTTCAGTCGTCATTTATTCCTCCCCAATCAGTTGACAGCCAGGTTTTTATGGACTTGTGGTCGATCCTGTGCACACCTTTATATGTTTGGCAGCAACTTGCAGTATAATGAAAGGAGTTGTGGGGCCACAAGATCAAAGTTGCTTTGTGCGTTACTGACAATCCATTGTGTCTTTTGACGCCATATCGCCCGAAAACTTGAAGAATATGACGTTATTCAACTTTGTGACAATTCTGACTCACAATAGACTCACAATAGATAGTATTTCAGACTTGTTGCGAGTAAAATTTTCTACTCTTTTCACTAATTATGGAGATATAATTTTTTTTCATTTACTCCAAATGTACACGATTCTACAACGTTTTATAAACGTCCCTGTCAGTGATTTCCTCATCATATGGCAATTTTATAAAGAGCTCAATACAAACGTAACACAATACAAACATAAGACAAACGCAACACAGAAAGCTTCACAGCCAGTAGAATTTGTGTTTATGGGTGGGTGTCCAAACTGAAGCACATGGTCTCATCAACAAGTGCGGAACTGATATCCAATCTAGATTACAGTTTAATCTGTAACCTAGCGGAGAGATTAATGTACAACATTATGCCATTATTGTCATGATGTATTATCATTGACTTCATAATATATCCATGCAGACTCAAACATGTTTACAATTATCATTTTATCAGAGAGTAATGCAGAATAGTCAAGGACCTGCGACATGAAATTCAGTAAGGCAGCACTATATCTGCTACAATAGGTCTCATCACGAAATGATTGAAATAATGTTGAAAGTGATGTAAAATCCCAAACAAACAGACTATTAAGCAAATCTTAGTGAAAGTCTTGTGTTGTTATCTATGTGATTATTATGCAAAAAAAGGAAATTAAAACTATTATAATACTAAAGCACTTTTGAGATTATAGAATCATAATATATCCATGCAGACTCAAACATGTTTACAATTATCATTTTATCAGAGAGTATCTTTACTTGTATACGCTCATTGTAGTTGTGCATTGTTATAAGTCATTTTCTTGCAATGATATTGTTTTTCTATATTGTTTTTTTTGCAATGATATTGTTTTTCTACGACTGTGGAGGTAGTAATTGAATACTACCTATGTAATGCAAAATAGTCAAGGGCCTGCGACATGACAATTCAGTAAGGCAGCACTGTATCTGCATTTGAGATTATAGAATCATTTCATAAACGTTTATAACTTGTTTATCCCTTGAGCCCAAATATCTAGCATGCCATGATGGAACATCTTGTCTTTGGAATTCCAAGTATTTTCTGCCCACATGTTTCAAATAGTGTTTTGCTTGTGATCACATTGGTATATCTTATCTACTCTCTTTTATATCATATTTCGTGCAGATAATACCATATGTTTTACGACCAGTCACCAAGTGGCTGGATTGTGTCGAGACCTAAACTAACAAAATCCTGGTGTCATTTTAAGTCTCATGCAATAGGTCTCTGTTTCACTTTGAGGATTGTTATTTTGTATATATGCCCCAGTCACTCAGCATCATTAGACACATTTTGAAAGTGCCCCAGTCACTCAGCATCATTAGACACGTTTTGAAAGTGCCCCATGCAGTCACACTGGCAACATCAAAAAGGGAAAATCTATTTTCTCATTGTTAGTCTTCATGCAGTTCATTCCTAGTCGTTGTGAGTTGTTCTCATAGATTGACTGATGCTTTCCCAAGGCCTGGCTAATGTACCACGCATTACCCACTTTTAGAAATCATATTGATTTAGTGTAATTGTCTCAATGAAACTTTAATGTGATTTAACATGACCAGAATGTACACTAGTTCATTGTAATTCTTTTACCCATATACAAAATGTGCATAGTGGAGCACAATATGCTTATTTTGACAGACATATCAAATATTTAATATCAAAAGAACTTCACATTGTGTCGTTTCCAATTTGCTTCCAAACTAATCAGTGTTATATTCATTCTGGCTAACAAACCTTAGAGATGTGTTCTGAGAGGCAAAGATATAAAAATGCAACTTTGAAAAACATTAAGGAATAAAAACCCAGTGACTATAATGTTCAGTGGGTCGATGCTCTGGAATTTTCTATTTACGCCTTTATACTTGCTGAATTTTTGTGGTAAGTGAACATACAGTATATAGCATATTTTCAATGTATCATGGTCATGGGCCGTGGCCAAGTTGATCAGAAGGCAAGTTTATAAGCACAAGTTCCTCTGTGGTGACCCAAAGGTTGTGGGTTCAATACCTGGCCATTGTGTTCACATCACAATTTCTCATATGAGCTGAGAACTTTGCTTGAAGGGTTAACCCATTGCCCTTGTAAGTCTGTGACTGGGTGGGTTATCATGTTATGGACCTGCGACAGGACAGTTCACTGAGGTAGCACTATATCTGCTACAAATTGATCTTGTCATGATATAACTGAAAAGATGTTGAAAGCGATGTAGAAATGCATTAAATTTACATTTATATTGTGATACCTTTTGGATTTTGAATTCATCAGATCCATTCATTATTTGTTTCCATTAGAAATGTTAGAAAATTAGAGAAGAGTAGCAAAAACATTTCTATATTTTCAAATAGACAATTCAAGCTAGCAATTTTAGTTTTTGATCACATTTAGTATTGATTTTATCATGTCCAACATCTCAGAATATGCTCATGTATACCTAGGAAAACTATTGTCTGGACGAGGATCATCAGGACCAGGATTATTGATCGTGCAAAGGTTGCCATAACAAAGGGCATCAATCAATCTTTAATTGCCTAATTTAGTGTTGTTATCGGTGAAAATCTTATTAAAAATATATATTTCACAATCAAACTGTAATAAAAAAGGATTATTTTTTATATGTCTTTACTCTGGCTTCTCAAATTTGAGAGCTTATTCATTAAAAATCATTGAAAATTACAACCCCCTAGTGCCACACGTGACCACAATCACGAAACTTGGGGGCACAAATGTTACCCTAAATACTTTCTTCATGACTACAATACACCATCCTTATCCAGACACTGTTACATTCTCAACGATAACGAAATGTGTTTATTTTTTAAAAGATTTTGATGCAATTCATAAGACATTTGTTATATAACAGCATCATTTGGATTCATTTATAAGCTAGCAATTTTAGTTTTTGATCACATTTAGTATTGATTTTATCATGTCCAACATCTCAGAATATGCTCATGTATACCTAGGAAAACTATTGTCTGGACGAGGATCATCAGGACCAGGATTATTGATCGTGCAAAGGTTGCCATAACAAAGGGCATCAATCAATCTTTAATTGCCTAATTTAGTGTTGTTATCGGTGAAAATCTTATTAAAAATATATATTTCACAATCAAACTGTAATAAAAAAGGATTATTTTTTATATGTCTTTACTCTGGCTTCTCAAATTTGAGAGCTTATTCATTAAAAATCATTGAAAATTACAACCCCCTAGTGCCACACGTGACCACAATCACGAAACTTGGGGGCACAAATGTTACCCTAAATACTTTCTTCATGACTACAATACACCATCCTTATCCAGACACTGTTACATTCTCAACGATAACGAAATGTGTTTATTTTTTAAAAGATTTTGATGCAATTCATAAGACATTTGTTATATAACAGCATCATTTGGATTCATTTATAATTTGTGTCCTATCTCTCAGCTTATACCTCAATCACACTTTCGCTGATATCAGTAAAATGATCGGGCGATGGTTTATTTTACAAATTATTGGCCGGCAAGAGGGGAAAATATATAAGGTGGCCTACCACATCCTCTCAGTTTCATAACCTTGAGATGTATTCAGAATGAATACATATGATCAATTTGACTCTTCAAATATAAATTGTTACATACATAGATTTTAAGAGAGACAAAACAATATTTTTTTTCTATTGGAGTAGTCATTTCTTGTGGGAGTAATCAGGCATAAAGCTATACACAAATTTGACATAATAAAGGATATTATCATCTCTAACACAGCTTAACAGCTTTAAACCACGGGAACTTGAAGAAGGACTGGGGAAATGATTATCTGGGTTGAATGATTATCTGGGTTGAATGATTAAATGATTATCTGAGAGGTACTATTATGACTGTGCCTCTGGCTAACAGTATGTAAAAGATCAAAGTCAAGATCTCGATCTATCACCAATGTTACATTTCTGTGGAATCTGAAAGTTCAAGCACGTTTGTGAAATCAAGCATATTTAAATATTTAAAAATCTGTATTAATCTTTAAATTTAGTTTAAAAATGCATTTAGTAAAATGTGGTATAGGTGGCACCCCTACTGGGCCTGGGAGTATGGCTTCTATCAAATCATTTATGGGTCCTGTGACTTTGACCTTTCACCTCATGTATTTTAATGTCTATTAATAACAAATTTCTTATTTGTACAAGGTGCATTTTCCTATCTACCATCCTCGTGTAAAGATATTGGGTATGCAATTCCTGAAGCTGAAGATGGTTACTACTGGCTTGGTTCGTCTCATAAATGTAAGTTTGAGTTTAATATAAGACAATGACAATCTTGGATTACATTCAGGGTCCAACCAGGGGAGGCCGCGGCCCGTGGTACAGTTGGTTGGAACGCCAGCTTATTTGCACCAGTTCCTTTGTGGTTATCAAAAGGTTGTGGGATCGAATCCCAGCCGTGCCGAGATTGTATTCATGGTATAATTTCACAACTGAGGCCCGTGCCAAAAGAGTTAATCCATTGTCCTTGTCAATCTGTGGCTGGGTGGGTTGTCATGCAGTATCATGAAATGACTTACATAATGCTAAAGGTTATGTTAAATCTCAAAGAAAACAAAAAGGGTGGGATGTGGCTCAGTTGGTAAAATCTCCCTTGCTAAAGGTCTGTGGTTCAAATCCTGGTTGGAACTACCAGCCGTCACTTCATGACTGGTGATCAAAGGCCGACAATTGTGTTATGTCTTTGACAATTCAATAGAAGGATCACTAGTCACTATTCAAAAAGAGTAGGGCATGGAGTCCCGGTTAGTTGGTTGTGTTGGATCTGATTGAATCAATACAATGCTGAAAGTCCATTAATACAAACAAATCAAGCAAAACAAACCAAAATATTATTGATCATTCTTTGAAATAACATTACCAACATAACCAACATCGCAAACCTCACTTCAGGACACGATATTGAGATACTACCAAACACGGAAAATATCTGAAGCATTTTTATCTCTTTTTATCTCTTTTTATCTCTAAGAAATATATTACTGTGTTAACAACCCCCAGACCTTGTGCCAAGGAGAATACGGGGTCAGGACTATAATACTTGAATAAAATTGCGTGATATTTTATAAATATCTCTCAAATTGGAAAGATCTGACAGAAATTGTGTAAATGTGACCATTATTACAGAAAATACAATATATACACACATTCCTTTAACTTGACAAATCATTCTTCATATCTTAATGTCAGTTTTAGTTTATTGTCATGGAATGGCTGGACCTGATTCTGGTAAGGAGTACATTCACCTCGTGGCAGGGGCAAGTGCAAATTATGTGAACATATTAGATAGTTTGGACTTGAAAAAAGGCATCACAAATTTTTCAAAGATTGGCTTGCAAATCAAGGTAGGTTTCTCTAATAATAATGTTCTCTTTACAATGGGTTTATTCCAGAAAATCAAGACATGGATATCTTGTTATAAACCAAACTTAATGGATGGATTTAATGACCTTCAGTTATAGCAAACAGACATAGCAGACAATATGAAATACTTGCCTATCATTTCTTTATTAAAACAAGGGCTATAATTATTTAGGATAACTAAAAGACGGAAATAAAGTTTTGGAATGAGGATTTATTCCAAGCATTTTCACACAAAGGTAAATAAATGCACAACAGGCAAATATGAAATGCAAATGATTCTCAAGTAGAAAAGGTTAATCATTTTAACAAATCTAATCAATTGAATTATGGTACCTCAAATGTTTCATGATAAAATTGACAACATTATGATAGGGTTTTATTGCTTGAGAGGTGCACTGAGCTGGGTTTCAGTGTCTGTCTGTTAAATCATAAATGAATGATAATCATACATTGAGACATGCTTTGTTGGTATTTTCACACTAGTGTTGCAGACATCCGCCACCAAACTTACATTCCAATCTTTATCAAGACATGAATCGTAAGCAATCTGTACAAAATTATTTCAAGTTTTCAGGATTTTATCTAGATTTACAACTGTGACTTGCTCCCCTGTTACGATCTTCTGTATCAGCCCAGGGTCATGACGTGTTGATTCCTTAAGAAAATACCAAACTATGTGAGGGAAGTCTTTGGCCTGGAACCAATATTAGAGATTAAAAAGTTGAATTGGGAATAGTGGTGAATGCATTTACTCTAACTGCAATAATTTGCTATACTGGTTGTCAAACTGTGAAATAACTGAAAACATGTCCGCCGTACGTTGGTCGATATATGCTTCAAGTTCTCTCCATAGGCCCTTCAGAGAGTTTGATGCAATATTCGACCAACATACAGCCATCTTGAAGTCTTTGCTTCACAACCTGGCTACAGGTGTGACATATGATTTTCAAGGTAATAAAAAGATGTTAATGCTTTCACTGATATGCCCTATTCAATTTTGTAATCCCCCACTACTGATCCTGTACGTATGATTCACCTCTGAAGTCAGGTACCTCAAATGTTCTCTCTCATCCTTTGGAGAAACACATCATATAAGGGTATACACACACACATGTAATGTTAATTAATTATGTGCGAATTAATATTTGACAAAAAACATAAAAAACCTAGGACAATGGGTACTGGGCTATTGCATGATACACATTTGATCTTTACTGCACATTTGGTCTTTATCACAACAATAATTAATATTTAAACAGTGACTACCACAGAACTGAAGGAAATAAATCAAGGTGATAATTCTCCTCAACAGTCATGATACCTTGGGATGATTATTATTTTCGCACGAATTTGAGAAGCTTGTGCAAAATAAGTCCTTGAATGTTTTCTCAACTTTTAATTTGACTCAGTGGATTAGTAAACTGAATACTGAAATTGTATTTGTTAAACTTTTAGTAACCCTAATTTCTGCTAGACTTAAGATTGAACACCTTGATTGTCTGCTGACACGAGAACATTATGAAATTGAGCATTAGTCTGGAAATCTACAATGCTATGCTTTGAGTTAATTTTCACATTAATATTATGATTTGTTCCCATAATCTACAACCCTAACTCGGCTACGGGCCATCGCGCAGTCTGTAATGATGCACCAGTTCCTCTGTGGTGATCCAAAGGTCATGGGGTCATCCCCGGCGATGTCGGAATTGTAAACATGGTACAATTTCACATATGAGCTGAGGTCCGTGCAAATCTTGTAAATCTGTAACCGGGTGGGTTGTCATGTCAAGGACCTGCGACATGACAATTCAATGAGGCAGCACTATATCTGCTACAAGTAGGTCTCATCACAAAATGATTGAAATAATATTGAAAGTGATGTAAAACCCCAAAGAAATTACCCCTTTTTATTCAAAATCTTTAAAATGTCAAATGGGCAATTCAGTGTCCAAGATGGTTCATCATTTTGTGATGTATTTGATCAGGAAATGTTGAATGTGATGTAAAATCCCAAACAAACAAACAAACAAACATACACACAAACAAACAAACAAACAAACAAACAAACAAACAAACAACCCTAGCTCTTCTTACATCTAACATAAAACAAATTACAGGAAACAATTCCAATATATAGTGCACATTATATGTACATGTATCTTGTTTGTTACCAGACATTTCAGAGGTGTTGTGGTTCTTTTGATTGACACCGACCCTAGCTTTTTAGTAAGGTCCAATTATAGCTAGTGTTATCACTTTTCCCTTGATATGCTAATTGCTTTCAGATGTTTTCAACAATATTTTTCACAATCAAAATGTAATAACTTGTATAAGTCATGAGGTTATTTTTTCTTGAAAGGATCCAAAATATGTCATCAGGGATGATTACAAATTTGCAACTTTGACATGGACCACCATTAAGCCTTATGGGGAAGCTTATGATTGTGAAGATTACAATTATCGTGCAACATTCAAAATTGATCTGACAGGAACAGGATTTTATGTAACATCCGGGGTATGATATATTAAAATTTTATTTAATCTCATAAATTTGTGTTATGGTTTTACAAGTTTTCAGAATTAACAGAATTGACAATTCCAAAATCTATGATGCAGTAGTCAAAGTATTAAGCTGACAGATATCTTATAGCTTCCAAAATATCATCCTATTTCTGTGTTTAAATACTTATCAGTGAAACAAAATATTATTATTATGTTTCTGCCACATTTGGTAGAAGAGGATCATCTCTATTGATGCAAATTGAGGGATATTTAAAACATAACTAACTTAAATTATTTACTCATCAATACAGCAAAACCAATCTGCATCTACTCGTGTTTTTATCAAGTAGTTTGGAACTTTCATTTGGTTTTGTGATGTTATCTTTATAATGTAACAAGAATATCTGAGAGAAATGATGCTGTCATATAAATTGATACATGGCTTGCTCCTTTTTTCAGACAACTTGGTATGCATATGGTTTTCAGCCAGGCATGATTAATTTCATGAGGTCCACATCCAATGAGAGAATATCAGCAAGCTGTGGAGGGTTCTGTGGGGGATGTGGTCCCGTAAATGACATGATATATCTAAATTTTGCTTCTAATCTTGGTGGGTTTGCAACTTGGTTTATTCAATATTTAAAAATGTTATTGCAAGGGAGGACGCAAGGGCCAGTGACATCTTAACAGAGAGGAACAAATATCATTGACAAGATAGCCCTTCTTGTACAAGGTCCAAGGCTAACCTGCCAAAAATCATTGTTACACATCTTGTTTTTAAAAGGGTTTTTTTTAAACCAAGAGTGGAATATGTGTATTATGAAACAAAGGGTTCCAAACCAGATACTATTAGTATGTGTAATTTAAATATTGTTAATCTGATGTCAATCTTGAGACTAAAAATACAAACATCCAACTATGACAAAATTGTGTTTTATATTTTTAGTATCTGTTTCCCTGCTAAGCCAGGCCCAGAAGATTTGCCTGGTAAAACCTGGAGGAGTTGATAATATTACAGCGAGGAAGATAGTTTCTTCAGCACATGAAGGCTTTTCACAGCTGGCAGTACGCAGCAGGATTCAATGTGCAATCACATGCAGCAAACAAAACCGATGTCGTTCATTCATATACACAAAGTCTACCAAATTGTGCATTTTGAATGGCAAGAAAGTTGAGGTTGTGGTACATGGAAACACAATAATTTATGAACTAATAAGATACTGTTGAACTAATAAGATACTATGGTTGACAGTCAAATGTGGTGTATTTGGGGTTGATCAATACAATATAATAAGATTGCAAAATGATGTATTTATATATATTTATATATTTATATATTGTGATATATTTTATGATATATTTTTTATATATATATATATATATATATATATATATATATATATATATATATATATATATATATATATATATATATATATATATATATATATATATATATATATATATATATATATATATATATATATAAAAAATATATCATAAAATATATCATAAAATATATCACAATATATAAATATATAAATATATATAAAAAATATATGTAAAATATATGTAAAAAATGATGTATTTATATATATTTATATATTGTGATATATTTTATGATATATTTTATGA
This sequence comes from Amphiduros pacificus, assembly GCA_949316495.1. NCBI lineage: Eukaryota > Metazoa > Annelida > Polychaeta > Phyllodocida > Hesionidae > Amphiduros > Amphiduros pacificus. Next base: position 24,419,926 of record OX439009.1, on the reverse strand, counting down.
TATATTTTTTATATATATATATATATATATATATATATATATATATATATATATATATATATATATATATATATATATATATATATATTTATATAAATTATAAATATATATTTATATAAATTCTTATAAATTCAGTTTGAGGGCAATGGAGACAGGTGTAATTGATTAACATTGGCCTGACTATCAGTAAAAAGCAGAATTGGGCATCTGCAGTCTGGGTGACAAATTAAATATTAAACATAGTCTAGGAGCTTTTGAAAATACAGCAAGATAGCGATTGTATATTGTATATTTGATTATTTCCAATGTAATTTGAGCAAGAGGATGAGCTGAACACTTAAATGGTGCTTATTTCATTTGATGAATATTTTGTATGTTTCTATGGAACTGGCTAACAACTCTAACAAGGTTTTTGGCTATGTAAGAAGCACTTTCACATATCAATTCTCTCATCATGTCAAACCTCCCACATCGCACATATTCCTGTTCATACCACCACAACCAACTACCATCCACACCTTTATTAAAACCTCTACCTCAAGCTTAGAACTGCCCTCAAACTACACACATGAGAAAAATTATCATGCTCTAACCCATTAAATTATATGAGTAAAAATATGATTAATCATCGTGAACATTTCATTTTGCTGCTTAAAAGACATGCTTGATGTTGATTGACCCTCCACAATCTTCAGGCTCAGAGGCACCTGCATAACATTCCTAACACCTCATGTCTCTGCTTATTGGCAAAATATAGGTGGCACTGATTATCACATCATCTATGACTGACCTCTGGTGTATGAATTTTGACTAAGATATTGATTGGACATTAAAATCAATTGCGCCTGTCCACTTTGATAGGAAATTATAAATCATCATTGCTTTTAGGGTTCTTGAAGTTTAGCTGCTAAACCTAAAATGACAAATTATTAAATTCACAATAATCTCTGAGTTTACGAAACAACATATTGCAAAGTTCAGAATTCATGTCCAACAGAATATCAACGTTCATGCTTGCAAAATATGAAACGCAAACTGATGTCTTTATGACAAAAACATATGTAGAATGTGTTACATCTCACGTGTAACCTGCATAAACCTCGAAACACAAAGGTTTCGTGATTAAACCTCCAACCATGAGATGACAGAAACCAATAACACCTCCACACCTGAGGTGCTATGTGTGAAGGAACAGCACCTCCAGAGGTGCTGACACCCCTCCCAGATCCAATATAAACAAGGATTAGGATAACGCAGTCAGTCCTCATCCAACTGAAGAGATCTAATAAGATTGAAACCGTTGTTGGTATTGGCCAGGGACTGTGATCATCGTCTAGCTTATTCTTGAGGATCCTTGCCTTTTTCACTGATGTCTTCATGACCTTTAACCCCTGGCTGCCAAATTAATGTATACACATTTGAGTGGGCGGGGCGGGGGTTGTGGAGGGAATCACTTCTTAAAATGATCATTCACTATACAAGGAGGCTATTAAGAATGTTGTGTACTAATAACCTGTTATATATGTAATAGAAATTCATGATCATATTATGGGATATGCAATATTAGACGCATTTAGTCTATATCCCTCATGCTGTACCTTTCACCCAATTATAATCTAAAGCAAATGGAATAATTAAACCCTGTCCTTACCAATGTCCCACATTGCAACATTATGAAAGTATTCAGTTTTTATGATATATGTATACTTGCCATATTAGGTACATGTGATGAACTTATATTCTTGTATTTAATCGAAGGAGCTAGTACATATTTTTGAGATATTAATTGTAACTTTATTTTCAACAGGGTGGTTCCTGTGAGAGCGACATGCATTTATCTTAATGGGAATCTCCCTGGCCCTAAACATAACAATACAGTAACAAATATATTTTGTACCAACGATTTGTATATGAAATACTTTGTACATAAGGGTCAAAATAAATGATTTTTCTAGTTCCTAGTTTGTTTTATAGAATTACAAAGAAGAAATAAAATCGTATTCTAAATGTGTATCAAACAATCTGGGGATTGAAAAAGGGAGAAAAACAATATTGGTGAAACCTTTTGATGGAGAAAGACACATCGAGCGTGGCAAGATTAGATGACAATCACACAGTATTCAAAATTAAAAAGGTACATTTTAAAATTTGCGTTTTATGTGTATTTCCATGAGCAAGATGAATCATTGTCTCTTGAAATATTCTGCATATGCTAAGTTCTCTCCGTGATATATTATGAAATGTCGCATCGAACAAGCCAAGAAGAGAATTTGATGCAATCTTCGACCAACTTTCGGCCATCTTAGTTTCGGCGCTTTCACAGCTTGGCTCCAGATACCCAGCTTTATTAGGCCTCTTCAATATAGGTGTTATATACTGAGCCCGATGCAAAGGAGAGTAGGCTCCAGATCTCACGAACGGTTTTCATGGTAATATAGTAGGTTTAAACCTCATTGAACTCTTTTACCCTAGAATATTTGATTGTAACCAGGACGAGTCATATCTCCAAGATAGATAACACATTATCCTTGACTTCTTACCATTTGAACTTGACCAATATTTTCAGTAGGTGAATGTAGGTTTATTGCAATATTGAGGGTGACTTATTACAGTGTGACAAAGGGTGAAACAGCTTTATAATCGAAATCCACCAACAAAGCTATAAAAACAGTATTATCATTATTAGGAAACAAAATGGTACAAAATGCTTATACAATTGGTCATTCTGGGGCTGCATCTAATAACATGTCTGTGTTTTCTGTTGGTTGGCAGCGAACTGTTTTTCCACAATTAAGTAATAGAGGAGGGTCACTGTATGACATGGGTCATTGATTGCGGAGAGAAACCCTCACCATGTGAATGTTTAGGGGATCATTGACCCAGGACATACCTCCCAGTCAAAGCATCATTACATCACGCTATGTTGTTTTCCACACTAGCTTTATATCACACCGGATCCGTGTTCAAACTCTTTTAAGTCCAAGGAAAGTGATGTCTGTACCACGACAAAACAGGCTGATATCCCCTTTTCTTTTGCCTTATACATATAAAAAGTTGAGTTAAAAGTTGGCATTCACTCTCAGAAGTCGCAGGTCAATAGAGTACAAATGTTGCAATATTATATTGACAAGCATCAGGGTAACAGCAAAACCAAATGCAAGAAGTTGTTACTGTTATGTTTCTTCACTAATCTCTCATAATATTGTAAATTTCTTTATCGTCTAAAAGAAATCGAGAGCAATCAATTGATATGGGTTCACCATTTGATTATTGACAAAAAAGAAGATAATTATATGTCTATCTATGTGCTTTACATATAGTTGCCATTGGTATTGCATCTGCAGATATAGTTTAGTATAGAGTTTGGGGATTATTCCTTTCAGGGTGAGAACTGTCTGCTTGATCTACCAGATTTGATCTTATATGTGAAGCAAATAATAGCCTATATAAACATAGCAAGCTGGAATTATATGGACTTGATGTGTGTGCAAAGAGGAGTGCTCAACTATGAGTGATAGGTCAAGGCTTGAAAATCTGTAGACATAGACATACTTCTAAAACTGCCTGACACGTGAGTCAGGAGTAATGATTCCAGACATAAAAATTTAGGAATGCATTTAAGGATCTTTCATAAGGGGCATTAAAAGCACAGGAGTGTCTTGGCTCTTGTTACAGGAAGGATTGAAGTGTTGTGTAATGGGAGGAACTATTATTGCCAAACTACTCCAGGCATGTTTGACCTTAGCACAGAAACCAATACAAATTACATGTAATTATTTCATTAGGCCCCCAATCCAATCATTTTAGAGCCGCTTTCATTACTCCCAAGCTTCCTACCATTAGTGGCTAGCCACCGACTCTCAATGGCCTGTTTTCATAAGGGATACGTGGCAAATGTTTAAATGATGTCCGAACCACAACATGAGCTATTTCAAGTTGTTTATGCAAGCAGCAGAAGGCGATTTTACTTGTAAATGTTGGCCAAGACTGATCCGCCTTGATGACTGTAGGTGGCGCTCTGTGGCAGGATTTTTTTGCCTATCACAGCAAACAATATTGTCCGGTTAGGTTTATAGTTTCGGAATATTCAAATGGGGTAGATTCTGTATTCACTCATAGTATAACCTCTATATAGAGAATAAGTAAGCACATTGAATTGCTGAGTGGCAAATTACACATTTGTACATTAATCTTCGTGTGTAGACTTTCACGCAAGAGACGTTAATTCATTGGAAATATATCCAAGGTTCTTGAAATACGAATTAATGAATGGATGCATGAATGAATGAATTAATGAATTCTTAACAGAACATTGACAAAATAAGGCCATACAATGCCTTGCATATTGTGTGCTGCAAATGGTCAATGTAATATCATAATAAGTGGATATTCTTTACATTGTTAAAATGGAAAAGGGCCTTTAATAAAATGATAACATTTTTTCTGTGTAAAGGTCCTTAACCGCGTGTCTTAAATAGCTGGGAGCTGCATAACATTATAACTCCGTCCACTTTAACTTCCTCATGTTGATAGATAGATCAATTATCTTTTTAAAATTATGAAATCAAGTATCTGGTAAATGAAGCCTGTGCCCATTGTCTCAATCTTAACATTGACATCATTGAATGTCATTTACGGTGTGAATGACCACTAAGAATTCCCAATATAGCATAAGGCACGGTCCTAGTTCTAAGAGGACTATTAAATGAAGAAGGATACAATCACAGAACACTTTTTTGTATACAGCTCTTAGAGCAGTAAGAAACATTTAAAAGTTAGACAAGATCAGCTCAACGTACATTATTTACATATAAACTGAAAGTGGTGAACCGACAACTGCTTGTTTCGATTGTTAGGTAATAAACTAACAAAGTGAAGAAGTAAACAACCATTCAGTGTACATGCTTGAAGTATCGAGAAGCCAGGAGAAGTGAATGGTGTGGTCTTATGGGGAGGTTCACAGTGGAGAGTGGTTGGGTTATTGATTGCTGAGATAGAGTGTTGAGAGGCCAACAGGGCCGTCCCGAGCCAGACCATGCTCACATGTCAACTCTCTATCAGTATGTATTCACCTATGGGTCCCTCCACAGTGATGTCAGGCGGAGGGGGACATCACTCCACGCCCGGTCGTTATCGAATCATAACATGGTCACACCACTCAATTTGGAAGCCTTAGAATATGAACATGTGATAATCTCTGCTCCTTGTGATACATATTGTGATATGTGATACATTAAGCTTGATGTGATAATCCGGTGTGTCTCACAGGATAGAGTGTACACCATGACCAACTTTGAAGCAATCAAAAGATACCTTCTTGCTTTGGAGGAAGTGAAGAAGGAACCCGATTTACCAAACATAACATTCAAGGTGGGTAAATAGCAAAGACTTATTATATATCTATAAAACTGTCAATTGCATGAGGTCAGCCTGAAAGTATGTGGGTGTTGCATGCATGAGAATGGCGATACTACTCTCAAACATGAATGCCCATTGGATTTGAATTCTGGTGTTCAATGTGACAGAATGATGAGTTATGTATTTCTGTTTATTGTCCATGTCTATGGTCCCGTATTAGTTTCCCCTTTAAATGCAAAACATACAGGGCTGCGTTGTATCTCAAGCGATGGACCAGCAGTGGGGACTGCTTGCAGATTAGGGAAAAGTTTGTGTTGCCTGGGTATACGTTGAACCCTGTCAATTCTATTTTTGTTATAAGAAAATTACAAGGCTTTAATTCTCATTTTGTAGCGTTATCTATGGTTAAAACCATACACACTCAATTATAACGTGTCGCTACCGTATGATTTAAGTTGTGTACTTGTTCTGATGTTGCCTAGCCTTGAGCTTATATACATGAAGGTTGCTTTTTGTAAAAAGACAATTTGTTTATATGAATGACGAAAAGCGTCGTTTTAAGGTGGTCTTGTTTAAGACAAGTTTGGAACTGTCATAAACAATAAACAGTTATAGAGTATATAGAGTTACCTGCAATGACGTATCACCTTCCATGTTGCTTATCTAAACACATTGACAGCAAGTGCTGTGATAAATCACCAAGCCATTATCATGGTTGACACACATAACAATTGTCTTTTTAACCTTACTGTAGACATCACAGATAATTTGCTCATGTCACAGAAAATAGTCGACATTTGGCCCATTAATAACTGATCCGGTCACTGATACAGTTCACTGATACTTTTACTGTATAACTATCAAGTTTAATCAAACAAATCTGGGGCTCATATCGAATGTTTCATACAGTCATATATATTAAAAACTCTGAACACATGTAGATAGCTACCTGATATAAGAGTAGTCATGCCATTTTGAGATCTAATACAAAAATCTTGGTCAGTATGGAATCATCTGTGTGGTAAAATATATGTATAATGATATGTACTGATAAATATGATATTAGTCCCGGGGTATATGTAACAGATGGGGATATTACAAAGCCTATCGGGGCCTCCAATGTGTCCTATGCAGGCTAACTTGTGTCCAGGGGGGTCACTATGTATATGATCTGTTATGATTGCCATGTGATCTCGTTATCTCTTGATGTATTGCCAAATGTGGGTATACATGGGATTAACTTCATTAATTGAGACTGATAGAGATTAAGAGACCAATATGAATATATGATTTATTATGTCATGACATATGATTTTAATTGGACTCGATATCATAATTATATAAGACCCATATAATTAATCATGTCAATTTGCAATTCAACAGGGGATATCTCATTAGGTAGTAGGGAAGTAATATGACGGCCACATTGATTTCCATCGATTCCGTTCAAGAACGTTTTTGAAAATGGGTTATATCAAGCATTATTTGATGGAAAACAAATAAAAGTGATATTTAAAAGGTTTCATAAAATTCGCACAGATCTTTATATCAGATTTATAAACCATATCAGTGTCTATATCAGATTAATTACCTGACGTTAATACTAAGTATATCACAGTCCTACCATTATACCTGACCAATCATATCAGTTCTACCAATATACCTGACCAATCATATCAGTTCTACCAATATACCTGACCAATCATATCAGTCCTACCTTTATACCTGACCAATCATATCAGTCCTACCATTATACCTGACCAATCATATCAGTCCTACCAATATACCTGACCAATCATATCAGTTCTCCCAATATACCTGACCAATCATATCAGTCCTACCATTATACATGACCAATCATATCAGTCCTACCAATATACCTGACCAATCATATCAGTCCTACCATTATACCTGACCAATCATATCAGTTCTCCCAATATACCTGACCAATCATATCAGTCCTACCAATATACCTGATCAATCATATCAGTTCTACCAATATACCTGACCAATCATATCAGTTCTACCAATATACCTGACCAGTCATATCACAGTTCCACCAATATACCTGGCCAATCATATCAGTTCTGCCAATATACATGACCAATCATATCAGTTCTACCAATATACCTGACCAATCATATCACAGTTCTACCAATATACCTGACCAATCATATCAGTTCCCAATATACCTGACCAATCATATCAGTTCTACCAATATACCTGACCAATCATATCACACTTCTTCCAATATACCTGACCAATCATATCACAGTTCCACCAATACACAGTTCTACATTTCCTGATATTAATTTCATGTGATATATTCCTGGTGGAACTCCGGTGAAAACACTTATTTTCCTGAAGAATTTTGTGTAATATACTTACAGTTTTGAACGTCACTAGGAAGTCCCGCATTTGAACACACATACACACATGTACACACGCACATACACACATACCCACACACACACATTTACCCTTTTGCTAATAACTGTACTGTGTTCTATACCAGTAGCATGACAAAGCATAATCAGTTTAAACGTTCACACAGTGCATACCAAAGTCTCACAGTAAAAAGTTAAATTGTGTGTGAACACCCTAGCTGATGTGATTACATAATGAGTTATTTTGTCGATTGTTTTTGAGAGAGGGGTCATACGGGTCACGTGGAGTCTCTGATACCATCGTGGCTTTGTGCGTTGTCTGTTGATAAGAGACGAGTTTGTACATTGGATCTCATTTGGTGGGCATGGCCACGCATATATGACAAACGCTCCACTTGTATCTTGGTATGACAGAATTATTTTCCAATCCAGATCAAAAAGCAACTGAGAAATTATTTGGGGAAAACATGCTTGTAATATTTGTGAAAACCCGTTTCAGAATTAAGTCGGAAATTCGTGTTTTAAGAACTATACCAATTATTAAAATCTGCTGATAAGGTGATATGTGATGTTAAAAGGTGAAACCTGTTTTTATTGAATGTGGATATCAAAATATTGTCCCGTGTTATAATGTTATAATAGCATAAGAGCCTCGTAAGGTTATTGTGAATCTATTACTGAAAGCATCAGATCCTCTTTAGCCAATTTCGAATCTATATCGATCTAATAGCATCAGAACCTCTATATCTTATTGTGAATCCATATCTAATAGCATCAAGACCTCTTTAACCTATTACAAATCCATATCTAATAGCATCAGAACCTCTATATCTTATTGTGAATCCATATCTAATAGCATCAAGACCTCTTTAACCTATCATAAATCCATATCTAATAGCAACAGAACCTCTATATATTATTATGAATCCATATCTAATAGCATAAGAACCTCTATATATTATTGTGAACCTATATCTAATAGCATAAGAACCTCTATATATCATTGTGAATCTATATCTAATAGCATAAGAACCTCTATATATTATTGTGAATCTATATCTAATAGCATAAGAACCTCTATATATTATTATGAATCCATATCTAATAGCATAAGAACCTCTATATATTATTATGAATCCATATCTAATAGCATAAGAACCTCTATATATTATTGTGAATCTATATCTAATAGCATCAAGACCTCTTTAACCTATTATAAATCCATATCTAATAGCAACAGAACCTCTATATATTATTATGAATCCATATCTAATAGCATCAGAACCTCTATATCTTATTGTGAATCTATATCTAATAGCATCATGACCTCTTTAACCTATTATAAATCCATATCTAATAGCAACAGAACATCTATACATGATTATGAATCCATATCTAATAGCATAAGAACCTCTATATATTATTATGAATTCATATCTAATAGCATAAGAACCTCTATATATTATTATGAATTCATATCTAATAGCATAAGAACCTCTATATATTATTATGAATTCATATCTAATAGCATAAGAACCTCTATATATTATTATGAACCTCTTTAACCTATTATGAATCCGCTTCTTATAGCAATCACCTTGTACATCTAACTATATTTATGCACATTTTATGATATCAGTTAAATGGATCATGTTTGGCAAGGAGTAATGAGGAAAGCTCACCCACGACATTGACACTGCTGCTGATAGAGAGGCAGTTCTTGTCAATCGTGAATATGGATCTTGTCATTTAGTGCACTCAAAAGTGTTTATCTACAATATATCAATATCAATTCTGTCATGTAGATCATTTATCACATATGTAGAGCGCTCATAATTCTGCCAGGGTCTTGGAATATTGGTGTTTCAAGAAGAATACATCGGCACTTAATTTTTCATTAATCTGATTGAAGAGACAGACACACATAGTCTTAATTACAAGGATTATGCCCCTGTGAAAATATCAAACTGATTATGGGTTATCAAAAACATTAAACATGTCATTGATATGAATACAGACAGTTTAAGATGGGATAAGTGTTACCTTACAATGAATGGCAGCCTCGGATCATATGTCCCTCCAACCAGCAATCATATAGTTAACTAAAATACACATCTATTTATGAATATATGTTACATCAAATAATGATGATTACATTATTTTGTTCCAAGACTAATGCGCTGTGTGACCATGCTGGAGGAATATCATAACAGACTGAGATTTAGGCGTGAAGATCCTCCTGGAATGATAAGGTGCTGATATTGAGACACATATGTAAAATGCTAAATTCTTTATTGTTATTGTTGTGTCATGAATAATATTGGTATGATTTAGTTTTATGTAGTTATAGGTGTTCTCCAGTTGTTCCCATTTCATCATTAATATTGAATTATATGAACATAGTGGGGGTTGGAGGTGGCTGATGAAGTTGACAAAGTGTATGTCTTCCCTGTTGGTTACCTGGATTTGATTCCAATTTGCAATATATCCTCGGGTCATGCTGCATGGGTGGGAAAGTTGTATACCACAAAGTTATTTCTCGCTGGTTGGATATCAAGGGTCATGGTTTGTGTTATTATGTTTATGGTTTGTGTTATTATGTTTATGTGATAATGCAAAAGAATGATCCCAAGCCACTCTTCGGAAAACGTAGGGCATTGAGTCCCATTCACAAGCTACCATACGGCGCAAAATAGCCAAAGTAGTGCTGAAGAGTTAAATATATAGGAGTTATGACAAAATGTGTCCTTAAATCAAGCCCAAATATCAACACAAAATGGAAAGCATATTGCTCCGTGAGGTATTTAAAGTTTCTGTAATTAGAGACTTTGGGTTTAGTTTTTATGATTGATTTCATGTGATTATAACACATATATTTTATATTTTAATTTCCAAAAAGGTTGCCACGCAACCAGATTTGGATAAACTGGAATAAACCTATTTACGTTATTGCAAAACGTAAAATATAAAATAAAAAAATTAAACTACATCCATGATTAAGAGAGAAGATTTGACCACTGTGCATGTATACCATAAGGCAACGTCGCTTTTTCCACAAAGCACATGTTCAGTTCTCTCCTGAGATATTCCTGACCGGTCAAGCTTATATTCTTATGGTCTGTGTGCTCCAGTCTCAGATTGCACAGTGGCAAACAATACTGTCTATTCCATATTATATTCTACTGTCACATATATAATGTCATTTGTGTTGCCAGTGTTAGCCTATTGTAGGAACATTATTTATCTCATTTACTAAGCCTACATGCTGACTCAGGCCACTTACTCCACATACATCTCACATGCTATGTCTATCAACACATATTCCACAATGTCTATCAACATGCTGCTTTAATCTCTTAACTTCTACATTTTTCATTTGTGAATTTGTATAAAAAAATCCATCTGAAAAATCGCATCCTTATTATTAAAAGAGATGGGCTTTCCGTGAATTTAAAATAAATTGATATCATATAATCTTTGTATTATTATTTTGGGCAACCAACATTAGCATTAATACTTTACTGCCGATTGGTAGGCGATTTTACTCTGGGAAGACATATATAGTTCATAGTGCATGGTCCAGACATGTGTATTTGCCTGCAGACAATACTACAATCTCCCAAACACCATATGTGAGCCTCACCTTATTGGCTGGGTGAGGAGCAGGGCATGTTTATCCTTTCTCAAATGTCTTTTGCAATTTCGTTTTTGAGTATCTGAGATGTTGCAGCTTGCAAAATTCTCGTTTCGAGTAACTCCTGACTAGCACGATTCCAAAATTTCTATATTTTTCATTTTGCACTATTGAAAATATTTGTGATATTCCTGTATTTGTGTTCACTGTGTATTGAAAGTGCTACAACACGATGGTCTTTCCACTGATTTCACAATATCAGTTTTTTCAAGTCTATTTCTGTCACAATATGAATGTATATCACCTACGTTGATGTCATAGCATGATCGTCTATAAACTCCACTGGTGTCGCAACATGAATGTATATGAACTGCAATGGTGGCATAGTATGAGTAAAAATCAACTGCAATGATGTCACAGTCTGAGTGTCTATCCACTGCAATGTTGTCACAGTCTGAGTGTCTATCAACTGCAATGATGTCACAGTCTGAGTGTCTATTAACTCCAATGATGTCACAGTCTGAGTGTCTATCAACTCCAATGATGTCGCAGTCTGAGTGTCTATCAACTCCAATGATGTCGCAGTCTGAGTGTCTATTAACTCCAACGATGTCACAGTCTGAGTGTTTATTAACTCCAAAAAAGTCGCAGTCTGAGTGTCTATCAACTCCAATGATGTCACAGTCTGAGTGTTTATTAACTCCAATGATGTCACAGTCTGAGTGTCTATCAACTCCAATGATGTCACAGTCTGAGTGTCTATCAACTCCAATGATGTCACAGTCTGAGTGTTTATTAACTCCAATGATGTCACAGTCTGAGTGTCTATCAACTGCAATGATGTCACAGTCTGAGTGTCTATTAACTCCAACGATGTCACAGTCTGAGTGTCTATTAACTCCAAAAAAGTCGCAGTCTGAGTGTCTATCAACTCCAATGATGTCACAGTCTGAGTGTTTATTAACTCCAATGATGTCACAGTCTGAGTGTCTATCAACTCCAATGATGTCACAGTCTGAGTATATGTTGCAAATGCTTCACCACATTCTCTGTTTGCCAAAGTTGTTTATTTATCAAAATGTATATAAAAAAATTAGAAACTTTTTTGCGCTTTCACTGAAACCTCATGACTTTGCAATATCTGTCAAGCATTTTCCCACAAACAATATGCCCAAAAGTCAAAATGTTGTATGAAAGTTAGAAATATGGCGTTGTGATTTTCAGATACCGGATTTAGGCAGAATGCAATGTTCCAAAGTTCCTAGCAAAGTACCGTTTTCCATTGGTATTAAAATGTCAATAATTTTCAGAATCAAATAACGCGCTGATATTTAGTTTTCATGATGTTTGGGGGAAAAAAGTAATGTTTTATTTTTGAATACCAACAAGAGATTTGTAGATCACCATTTCCTTTATTTCCTTCAAGCACTAATACTATAATATCAAGTGAAAGGATGATAGTAAAGTCCTCTACATGGATCCTTTAAAAACATACTTAGACCTGGCTAAATAAGAGAGTAGACAAAATTATCGTATCAGAATTAGAAAGAACCTCAAAACATTGAACATTTTAATGGACGATATGATATGCTGCCATATTTATGCAAACTACTGTCTGGTCATTTCCAGTGTGTTTGATGTCCGTTCTGTGTTATATTCCAAACAATTCATTGGGCTTTTCTTCAGCGTAGATCGTCTATCCCTTAACCTTCTCCCTCTGAAGACTCAATCAAATGTGCAATATATAATTCAGAGTTAGACAACCAATCATTCTATTCTGTTGTCTATGGTATCCCATGATCCTCTGCTCTCTTCATCCGGGTATCTCGGAGACCAGCATGGTTGCCCTCAGTTGTTTCATGGCCATCATGTTTTATATCCCTACTCCATCTATTTATAAATCTTACTTGCCTCGTCTATTCCATTATATGAATATATGGATGTTATGCCAGGAGCTACAATACTGCAGTTCAAAATAACAATAAGTCAAATATCTTCTCATTTCTGAAATGTTCAGCGTTTTAGTTTCTTAAATAATTTCTTTTTTTATATCTTTGGTAATTTTTACTGTGACAGATTTTGTTTAAGTACATAATCTTACCGACTTTCCAAACTCTCATCATTTCCTAGACGGCTATTCCTGAACCATCACCACAGAATTGTTTATCACAGGAAAACTTCCATCTCAGAATCAAGCAAAAAGGGGTCAGGTTTAGTGTACGTCTAAATATGCAGTAAGTACTCAAGCATTGGTCTCTTTCCTGTCTGATTGACCACACTGAGGCTAACGAGGGACAATCATTGATGTTCTTCTCCCAGTCTATGATACAAACCTGTTACTCGCATGTCTGCAACACTTTGGGACCAGCGTCACGCAGCCAAGTTCAAAGATATCATTAATCTGAAACTCCGTTGATTTATTCCGAGTTTTTGTCAAGATCTAATTGGTTGAAAAGAAGTCTAATGATTTGGAAGCCGTATCGACGTGGACCTTATTGGATTTTAATTGGGATATACTTTCCTCAATTCATGATGTTCCTTACACTTGAAGCTTTTTTTATGCGGAGATTCTAATCGAGTTGGAAATTGATATTTTTGAATGCGGACGTTTTGGCGTGACATTCGATTATTCCTTTTGGGGCGATATTTAAATATACCTTTCGGGGTGATGAGCAAATAGATGAGAGTTTGGGGGTACTTTTTGGCGATAGTTTTTTATATTTATAGTCATATATACATCATAAAAGGATATTTCTATTGGAAATTCTAATTCAAATATTTTAAAGAAAAAAATTAGTTTAAACATTTGCAATTTTACACTGCAATCCAAATTTGTGAACACGTGTATGCAATTTAATATCAATACAGATATTTTTCATCTTCACATCTGCTTTTCTAAAAAAAACTCCAAATTGGAATATTTTTACCACATCACCATTAAAGGATGGACTGTTTGTCATGGAAATCAGGGCTTGTCACGTTCATATGCTTCTACTAGTGACAACCCTTAACAGGAGACGTGAGTATTTCTAACTTAAGTTGTATATTTCTCATATTGGAACATGAGGAAATGCTGTAATCGAACACTTGATGCAGATATGGGTTTATATTTGCTGTGTGTCGTTCCATACCCCAAAAGTGGCACTTTCTAATGGTGTGGTACGGGTTATACACTTTAAGGTACTGACCATACCTAGGCTAATAAATAGAAGAAAAAAAAAACATTCTCATGTCACATAAAACTTGATGAAGGAAACGTTATCATTTATATAAAACTTGATGAAGGAAACGTTATCATTTACATAAAACTTGATGAAGGAAACGTTATCATTTACATAAAACTTGATGAAGGAAACGTTATCATTTACATAAAACTTGATGAAGGAAACGTTATCATTTACATAAAACTTGATGAAGGAGACGTTATTATTCTCAGCTGAAAAGAAATGAATTGGTATGAAATGAACCCTTTTCTCTATTCTGAATTGGTGTTGTAGGTCAGGAAAAGATAAAGAATATAATTAAATCCAGGTCAATATAGGAGAAAATTTATATTAGTGGATTAGTGGTACTCACATTCCTGTATATTAAAGTCTTTCTCTTTTCTGCATCCTAAATATGTTCACTTTGCGTGAATTCACTCGAGCCCATTACTCGTTTCAAACAATAGCGAAACAACAGCGAGTTGTCTCTTTGTATGCTCATGAATATTCATGAACAAATATCTGCACACACGGGCTAAATGGACTGCATATGAGCTCATTGTTTTAGCATCATCAGACAAAATGCAAACTACACACGATTTACATTTGTGCATGGCTAATTCGTACTGAAGAAACATAAACGCCCAGCTTTTCTATAAAAAAAACATACAAACATCTGGACTGTCATTGTTCCCGCTGACATCAAGTACGTAATATCCCCCCACCTCCCCCCCCCCCAAGAAAAAAACTTTCAGCGTTTTTATCCACAAAGTGATTTTAGTGGATTTTTCTCTTTATGGAAGTGGTTTGCACAGTGCTCGGCGATGGACTGTGACTTAGTCATGAATATTCTTATCCTATATTTAAAAAAGATTATAGGATGACAAGTTTTGTTATTTTGTCATAAGAGTTTAATTGGTGTATTAATAAGCTACCTTGATAAAAACAATCTTCTGAAAAAAAAAATCTGAAATATTTTGGATGGGAAATCAGCATATTGATGGGTAGCTGTTTTGTGGTGGAGATGAATTCAGCCTGAGCCTGGGATGAGGCTTGCATAATGTGCCCCTATATGATTGGTTACCTACATCAGCAGCATCAACATCGCAAAACACTAAGAATCCCGATTGTATAAATGAGATATCGATCCTTGATTGCAATATGTGACGAGGGTCATTATGATATTATTACTTGCATGGTTTTCAATATATGATTGATCTATAAGTTTTGTGATTCGAGCTTAGAGATTGGCGTATATTTTGGCCACCAGATGGCACTGAACTAACGTATTACTTTATCAGCAAAATGGTTAATTATCAGTCGGTGTGTTGAAGATATGAAAATAAGGTATGTTTAATTTAAACAAAAATTACTTTATTATGACCATTTCCGCGAAACTCTTTTTAAAAAAACTTGAATAAAAAAGTAAATTTAATTATCAATTTTGTGTTAATACTTTATGAATATTTGTGTACAAAATTGGTCAAGAACAATGCCCCCCCCCCCCCTCCCCCACTGAATCTGTAACTGATCACTTGTGGTCAGGTAGATTTTACAATCTCTGTCACAATGATTTGTAAATTAATCTCACAATGTAATTGCATGGCAAACAATTTATCACAAAATCTTGTAGCCTTTCGTGATGTCGAACATGCGCCTATTAATGCAACTTTACCGATTCCAATGAACATTGCGATGCAGTTGCATAATGAATATATTGACCTACCTTTTATTGGAATAAATATGGAATTAGAGTATTCTATAAGTGTCACGAAATGCTTTTGTTCTGAACTGACAGAAGTCAGAAAACTTAAAAAATACAAGCGTTATAATTACTCAAATTTTTAGAGCGTTTGACACGCTTTCATGATAAAAATTAATCACCCTAAATATATACCCCAGATTAAAATCAATTGCCCGTGTTACAGAACACATTCAAGTTGAAGTGGGAGTCATGCCAAGAATACACACAGGTGTCTTGTCTCTGATCACTGACCACAGCGTGTGATGTCCTTGACCACTGGAGGGCGACACCGCGAACAAAGACAGACATCATGGGATGTTGCGCGCGACTTTATTCTCTGAATTGTTGGTAGTTATTTGATGAGAACATTTTCAATGAGAGGAAAATTGTCGGCAAAATTAAATAACATGTTGTAAATTCCCATGCACTGGGGTGACCTGGGTCTTCTCAGCGCCCGCCGGTAATTCACTGAACTGACCTGAACACCTTGAGTCAATCAGGAGGGCAGGGAGTGAATTCGCTGAACCTCGCGTCGAAAAACAAAATAAAAAATGGAAAACTATAATTCAATGCCCCGGACCCATAATTTGGAACTGAAAATGAAACTTTCTCTGAAAAATAAAAGTATATCTTATGTGTAAAAGATATGCACAATCAAATTTTTATGATACATGTATCGTGAAAATATATGTGAATATGTTGAAAATATGTTCAAAATGCAAACTTTTTGTTATATATGTTTTCACCGTATGATACCTTATTGAAATTCCCGAGAACCTTATGCGCATAGTCATGTTACTTGTTGTTAGCAGATTAATGGGGAAAATAGGTGATCACATTACATTACAAATAATTGAACAGGTGCCGTGGCAATGGTCCCCGCGCGTGTCCCTTGAATGTCCTCGTGTTTTAAGGTGAGATAGTACAGACACACTGCCACCTAGCGGTATCGTCGATCGTAGAATGGCAAAAAAACTTTGTCCTGTCAGTGCTCACACAATTTTCATTGAACAAATTATCTGTGTGTGGATACAGCCTATTTAAGAAAGTTTGCATGTATGTCTGTACTCATGAAGGCATAAGACATTCGGGGGTTCCAGTAAGATTCACTGATTTCCCACGGCAAAAGGTGAAACAAAAAAACCCTCAAGCTCCAAGCTTTTTACAATATATTATCTACGCAAGACAATTTGGAACTCATGTTGACTGGTAACATGCCTATGACCTTAAACAGAGAACAATTGAAGCTTTGTTCACACAAATATTCACACTTCAAACAGTTTAAATATGTCCTCAGTGTCTGAAAAACAACTCTTGAAACTTGAATTTCATATCGAAATATATCACATAAAAAGTTGTGTTTACCCGATTGATAAAATATACATAACAGGGGGGACTTTCAAGACAACCAGTGAGATGAGAGTTTTGATATTGTTGACCTAGAGAAGGTGTTTGACAAAGTCAGGCGTTTTTTACGATGGTTTGAGGTCATAAAGTTCACACGCGACATCTTCAGCATGCAAACATAACACAGAGCAAGAACTCTGAGGTCCATTGAAATCATCAGGTAACGGTCCCACTTAAAACTGCTTGAAAATCACGCACATGAGAGATATTTTTATGTATCTTATTTTAAAACGTGCCACGTTCTTCGCAGACATCTTGAATGTTAAGTTACACTGACGTTTTATCCGGAATTTCCTTTGAAAATGAATATACTTCTATGTGGAAGGCTCAAGACACTTTATGGTGAAGTTCCAGAAGACCAGGTAACTACTGGCTTATATTTATATCTCTTGAGGCATCAGTTTATAAATGCAGTTGTGATTCAAGTTTGTCCTATATTGTTCTGTAGTGTCCTATATTTATATTGTCCAAATAACTCATCAGGTTTTGAAAGCAGAGGAAAATAGAACAGCAGAAGTTATATAAACTATATGAATTCATAAATTTGGTTAATGACATTTATGAACAATTAGTATATTAAATGTGGATCAATATATTTGATTGATTTGACATCAGGAGGTATTTCAGAATAAAACAAGGATAGCACAAAAAGGAATGAGTCTTTAAATATGGAATGTCACACCTTTTTCAGTACTTATTGCTACGTGTTTGTTTATGCACTTAATTAGGTAAATATTTTGCTGTCTAGCTGTGGATTGGTGACACAGAAAAGCTTATAAACAAAAGATCTATACATGTACACAAATCTGAAGGCGAAAGCCATGTGCCTCAGGCCAACAGAGCCATCTCGGTGGCTGTCAATCATCGTGACGTCAGCGGTGGGCGGAGCGCTGGCAGTAGCGATTTGAACTTGAAAGTAGTTTTGGATGTAAGCACGTCAAGGCAGCTCAAATGTTGCCTTTACAAAGCCTTCCGAGGGGGTTTGACACTGAACAAGAGGTAAGATCATGAACTTAACTTTAAGTATGATAACTTCTTTAAGTTTGAAGCCAGTTTGTACGTGTTCTCTGTGTAAAATTACACTTTGAGTCGCGGTCTCCAAGCCTCGGCACGTTTGTTTCTAGCTGAGGCAACATGGACGACGAACCAAGAGTCGCTTCTTTTCCCCTCAAGGTAGCGGCAAAATATATCGCATATTTTAGCTTTCCTTTCCGCTGTCATTTGCATAATTAACTAACTGAAGGGATAGAAGCGATATAAGGAAATTCACATAGGTAATACAGGTGACATGGTCTCGATCTTGCGTTGTCAAAAGTTTTGTTTTGGTTGCCTTAAAGTCACATGGCTTCACGCCATGAAATCAATAAGTGCGAAATATTACATAACTCTTTGACTGCCATGGGCATGCTCAAATAAACTCTGCATAAAGGCACATATAACCTAATCAAGAACGGATTTGATTTCTTTTTATTTACTCTATAGCTAAGGAGCTTTCTTGGTGTTTTATGTATTGTTTTAGTGTTGATGTAGAAGAACAAAAACGAGAGAAAATTCAGTTATTAAAAGAATAAATTTCTCAGAAATATGTTAATTACATTGTCATCAAATAGTTGTTACAAGTTGCAATTATTGTCAGATTTTTGCCTTTGATCTTACTTTTGATGCAATGATAGCCTACCTGCTTGTTTATCACTTATCTACAGAGTTTAATTGATGTATTAATTAGTTACAAACATTGATAAAAAGCTGGTAAACAATATAAAACAAGCCAGGAATTAATATTATCAGCTGATGATAATCTGAATGGCAACCATGCATAGACATGCTATTCAAAGTGCAATATATTTATGAAGTTATTGATCACAATTATACACTTGATCCTATTAATATTTTGAGAAGAGATTATCTCTGATATGACAATCCATAAGGTCAGTTTTTTTTATTTGGGAGAAATAAAAATTATATAAGTGTTGGAAATAGTGTCGAATAATTGGTTTAACTGTTTAAGAGTATATAATGAGTGGAGCAGAGGTTTATCAAATATACCCATGATTTGAACTCATCATGGATAGCTAATTTTGTCATGTAAATTCTCACATGATAATTTGATTTATTTGATAGCCCAAGGACATAATTATGTTCTTCTGAGCACAGCTACACAGTTATTTCATGTGTGAAAATGATTGATTTTTTTGTGTTAAACTTGATACATTTATGTTTTACAGTTGTTTACAACTCACTGTATATAAAAGCAAAAACAAAGACATTGACAGGTTAAAAAAAAGTACCAAGATATTGCACTATAATTTAATCATTTCGATGATTTTGTTAGTTGTCAGATCTATATCTAATAAGCTATGACAGAAGGTTCACAAATAATTTATGCTGTATCATAGACTGACACGCAAAGTATTTTGCTTTATTATATTGGATGTGAATGTCCAGAATATTTAATAATTGCTTTACAATAACGATGTAATTAGGGCATTGTTATGGATATGTGATTAATGATATTCTATTCTGACCATTCTTAATCATGCTATTAGTTGCAGAGAGTTTATAATTTAGTTCAGATATATATATATATATAGGCATTAACACAGTCAATTAGCACATGATTTAAGACCATTTTTGATAAAATATCAAACCGATTCATTTATTTATTTTTATTCAGTTCATTGGATTTATGTGCATTATTTAACAGTGCATATAATGTTAAATCATATTAATGTCAGAAATACCTGCTCCAAATCCCCCAGTATGTATATTTTGATAGGTTTACTAGGGGATTTGATCCCCAAGACCATTTGGATGGATGGTTTATTTAACAAAATCAACAGCTACTGGAAACCTCAACAAAGCTCATATGTAGGAAAAGCTAATAGCCTCAAATATGCATTGAAATGTGTATTACATATATGATATGGAAGTTGACAGTATGATAGAGGTATATATTTATGACATGCTAACTGAGATGATATTAACATGCTAATACACATTACACATGTTGCACATGTAACAGCCTGGAACATATCATGATCATCAGGAGATCCATACCAATATCAAATATTTGTATGTAGAGAGATATGGCCTATCCTCCCCGTGATCATAGTGAGACAATCCAAACTGCCCCGTGTGGAACTGATCTTCCTACCAAACCACCTGACAATCAACAATCATAAGCTCAATGTTCAATACCTTTTTGTTTACCATGGTTACAAGTGTTCTATTGTTACCATGGTTACTGAAGGTGGGAAAAGACCAGTAGCTAAACAATAAACAACACCTCGCTTTTTTGTTAGCCGATATTGCATATATGATTACCTTGATCAGATATCTATATCATTTCAATTCAATGGATAATTGTGATTTTGTTTAATGCTTAAAAAGTATGTTTTTTGTTTGTTTTAGAGTCCACTTCTGACACCGGATGCAGATCGTGGACGACCTTGTAATCAGTGTCAACAATGCCCTGGCTTCTCCTTACATTACTGGAGGTAGGACATTTGAAAATTATATTTTATACATTGATTTGAATGCAAATGTTGCTGTTCATTGTGTTTTTTTCTGTGGACATGAAACTGATAATAATATTTTGGGATATTTTTAAATTTTATAAGTCTGTTATATGAGTAATGCGGAGAAAATGTTTCTGGGACGTCCATCATTCATCATTTTCTTGGACATGCTAAATGGATGGAGCGGGTGGCCTACTCAGTATAGTGTCAGACTGGTCAGTCTGACTAGGTCATGGGTCATGTCAAAGGTCAATGGTCAGCATAATGCCAGAATGTTGTGGCCACATCTGTGCTGGACATTCACTGACCAGTGTCCAGGGAAATTAACAATAAAAAATGAAATCAGTGAGCAGCAACAAAGGATAACACACGTGTGTAATTAGACGACTGTGTGTGGTATCTTCAACCAACAAACATGTGTCACTTGGCAAAAATTGATAAATCAGATATCCAACATTATGTTCGTGTGTGGAAATTAATAAGGTGCTCAAATATTAGCATAGAAACTGGACCAAACGTTAAGTTTGTGTCAGGATGTGAATTATGAAGCAGATTGGTTTGTGTACAAGGTAATTTAGTATATTTGAGTCTCTTGTTCTCAGGTCATTTTGGGAATATTACAATGAAAAGGAAGGGTTGAACAGAAAAAACACATCGTTTTGTCAAGTGCAATTTGCATTGATCATGTTTACATTATCATTTATGCAGAGCAAATTTATGACCTTTGTTTTTCAATGGGTTTATTCAAGTAAATATGATAAGAATCTCCAAATATAATTGATAAATTTCTATTGAACATTTTCAACTATCACTTGAAAAGGGTTTTCCTGAACAATATCATAATATTCATTTTGATGAGAAAAAAAAAAAAAAAAAAAGTAACGTTGGAGGAATGAGGGTTCAGTCATTTTTTTGTTTAGGAATAAATGGATGCTTTGTTTTAGACATTGGTAAATTGAACAGAAGGCCTGGTAACAATCCCTTCACCTCTGCCTTTTGACTGGCAAGGATGGTGATATTGTAGCCTTGCTTTGATGTGTGGGGTAGGAGACATGTACATGCCTACTGCTGTCAGGTCATGAACGCCAAACGACAAAGACATATGACACTCATAAACCAGGGGCCCTTTTAACGTGCCACATGTAGGAGCTTATAATATTAATAGGTTACTA
The DNA here is from genome assembly GCA_949316495.1 of Amphiduros pacificus. Classification (NCBI taxonomy): domain Eukaryota; kingdom Metazoa; phylum Annelida; class Polychaeta; order Phyllodocida; family Hesionidae; genus Amphiduros; species Amphiduros pacificus. Next base: position 24,397,503 of record OX439009.1, on the reverse strand, counting down.
ATAATGCCCCAAACCCTAGCTTGAAAGATTGGAATGGCGTCAAACCCATGAAAAAGGTCGTCTTGACAGCACCTGTCATCCGTGGAATGTGCCACGTGCCATTATGGATCAGTTTGCAGATTTTAATTTTTTTTTTTGAAAAATGCTCTTGAAAGTAAAACTTAGAGCAACTAAAGGGAACACAATAAGTTAATCAATATGTATTATAAGTAGCAAATATATGCTGCAGTTAATGTGATCATAAGATATTACAAATGGGGAGTGGTATGAGTGTGTTCCAAGATTTGAGATTGTGTCTCTTCCTGGATTTTAACTTATTTTGCTAATTTAAGATTGTGAAGTTTTTTTTTACATTAATTAGTTTTAATCTTATAAAGATTATTTTTTAAAGTATTGTTGTGACCTATCTGTCCTCAATTCACATGATTGAGAACTTTAAAATAAAGGGAAACATGGACAAAATCTGAGGATTAACAGGAAGTCAGATGCATTCTGGTACAAGTGAGATTCCTAATGGGTTAGGTGAGTCTGTGATATATATCACACTGCATGATGGGAGGGAAGATCCCTTGTCTAACCACCCCTTCCCCAAAATAGACCCCCTTCCCATGCCCCCTCTACCCTCCTGCTTGGCCTGTCAACTTTTACCTGGTGAGCATTTAGAAATACAATTTACACTTTTACAGCATTTTTATGCAATTTTGTCTTTAAGTTTAGTAGGCTTTTCTCATCTTAATCCTGAAGGGATCAGTCTCTGATATATATCTGATGGTTCTCATTCCCAGCTCTGCCATGAATAAAACATTGTATGATGTTAATGTGTTGGTAAATATTGGAAGGAAGAAAAGAAATGTGTTCGGGACCCATAGGACTATCCAGCATATCTGTGGGGAGATCTAATGACTGATTGCCAGCCAACTGGTTCATTAATGGGTCTGAGACTACCAGTGTCAGGTGTCCAAAAATTATGTGTACTTTAAAGTGGCAGGGTGGGTGCGACCCAGTCTCATGGAATGCACTAATGCTTGCACAGAAATATGATTATTTGTTTACATTCATTTGAAGTTTCACGTCATTAGGGCCAATTGGAAGGGATCAAGAATCTGGTTCTCGCCTCCCAAGTGCCGAACTGTTTGCCAGACTATTTGCCCGGATTGCTGGCAAAACATCGGCAAAAACTTGTGAAATTTCCAAAATGTAAATAACCCATTTTGTTAATTGGTCAACATCTGATAGAGTAAAATGCATATCTTGATCATTTTGATAAAATAGTGATATATTTCCTAAAAATTATATATTTGGAACTTTCATAAAAAGTATTATATATATTTAGTGAGAGTATGCCTTTGGTAATATGATAAATATAATAGTATTGATGTTTATAATAGTATGATTGTAATAAATAGTTGTGAACAATAATAAGATTATAGATGAAGAAATGCCACCTGCGGCAGTGTTTATTTCTCACACTAACAAGATCAATCCCCACAGTAGACTTGTTGATGCTTGGGAAGGCTGGCCATTACATCACAATCTGGCACCAGGTTCCTTACCCAACTATCTACAACTCAGCAGAAATTGCCACTTGAGGTTTTCCTATGGTGGAAGATTATCTGTGAAGATTATCTTCTTAATCCAGATTTGAGTAATTTTATCCAGCCTGTTCCGTGATCTTTAACTCACCCGCCCACTTCTTCATGCACTCTTTGATCTATGGGATTTGTCAGGTTTACCAGTGATTAGATTTTCATGATGCACCTTAAGTTTCTTTGAGATTAGAATTAAACTGAGCATGTAAATTCATGTCTTAAATTGAGAATTTAAGCATTTGCAAGATTTGTGTGAAAACAATACATGTATTTTGGGTTTTTCATTTTTCTAACCGGAATGCTTATTGTGTTAGTAGCAATACATTCAAATTCCAGTGTGGGAATAATTTTATCAACTAATATTGACATGAGGGTAAAAGAGTTAAGTATTTTCACACACTGGTTTGCCTGCAGTGAGTTAGTTGCAGGTGAGTTCAGCAGGAGAGCTCCATACTGCAGGATTGTACATGAAAGTTGGAATGGGTTGCAGGGAAGGGTGTGAGACAGACTGTAAACCCTGCCCAGGAGGATGGTGGTTTTGACCCTGCCTGTGGTACAACCCCATTGAGTATACTGCACCCTGGTTGAGAGGGTTGATTTAGTTAACTCTGACAACAATACCACCCCATGGTTCACATGACACCTTGGTTGAGGGGGTTGACTGTGTTAACCCTACCTGTGTTACCACCCCAGCATTCACACTGCACCCTGATTGAGACGGTTGACTGTGTTAACCCTGCCTATGTTACACCCCAGAGTTCACACTTCACCCTGATTGAGGGGGTTGACTGTGTTAACCCTGCCTATGTTACCACCCCAGCGATCACACTGCACCCTGATTGAGGGGATGATTGGATCAACCCTGCCTGTGATACCACCCCAGCGTTCACACTGCACCCTGATTGAGGGGGTTGACTGTGTTAACCCTGCCCGTGTTACCACCCCAGCATTCACACAGCACCCTGATTGAGGGGGTCGATTGTGTTAACCCTGCCCGAGATATCACCCCAGCATTCACACTGCACCCTGATTGAGGGGGTTGATTGTGTTAACCCTGCCCGCGATACCACTCCAGCATTCACACAGCACCCTGATTGAGGGGGTCGATTGTGTTAACCCTGCCCGGGATATCACCCCAGCATTCACACTGCACCCTGATTGAGGGGGTTGATTGTGTTAACCCTGCCCGTGATACCACTCCAGCGTTCACATTGTGTTAACCCTGCCTGTGTTACCACCCCAGTATTCACATTGCACCCTGATTGAGAGGGTTGACTGTGTGAACCCTGCCTGTATTACCACCCCAGCGTTCACACTGCACCCTGATTGAGGGGGTTGATTGTGTTAACCCTGCCCGTGTTACCACCCCAGCATTCACACAGCACCCTGATTGAGGGGGTCGATTGTGTTAACCCTGCCCGAGATATCACCCCAGCATTCACACTGCACCCTGATTGAGGGGGTTGATTGTGTTAACCCTGCCCGCGATACCACTCCAGCATTCACACAGCACCCTGATTGAGGGGGTCGATTGTGTTAACCCTGCCCGGGATATCACCCCAGCATTCACACTGCACCCTGATTGAGGGGGTTGATTGTGTTAACCCTGCCCGTGATACCACTCCAGCGTTCACATTGTGTTAACCCTGCCTGTGTTACCACCCCAGTATTCACATTGCACCCTGATTGAGAGGGTTGACTGTGTGAACCCTGCCTGTATTACCACCCCAGCGTTCACACTGCACCCTGATTGAGGGGGTTGATTGTGTTAACCCTGCCCGTGATACCACCCCAGCGTTCACACTGCACCCTGATTGAGGGGGTTGATTGTGAGCACATCTGGTTTGTCCGGCAGTCAGACTGCAGCCAGCCATCAGTGACTGAGGTAGACCTACCACCACCACCAGCACCAGGCAGACTAGTTACTGTGCCCCAGTCAGGATCCTGTAGTTCTTGGCGAGGTAGAGTTTACACACATCCCCAGCCAGATTACTGGCTGATACAGTCAGAGTTTGTAAATCCTCAGCCACGTTCCCAGCGTGCAGAGTTTTTATTTTCACTTCATGGGTATAGCACTAAGCCGGGCTGACTTATGGATTACCTCAGTGCTTGGAAGAAAAGTTTTCGTTGCCATAGTGACAAACATAATGAAAGTAACCATGCAATTTAAAACAGGATTTGAAAATAATACCTGAACAAAGTTTGCACATTCACTGTGGAATAAAGGACAACTTCAAGCTTCTTTTGTCTTTTCACCAAAGAAATTACCGGAAATCATTTTGCTCCATTCACTGCTATTGGACAGGATTACTTTATATAACAGCAAATTTTATTGGTCAGAATTATGGGATATAACTTCAGCAGGAAGTAGAAGTCAAGTGATCTTTGTAAGTAAATTATTTTTTTATCAATATAGTGTGGCTATTATAGAAATTTAGTTATTTTAATCATTTTAATCAAAATTTTCCAGAGACCTGACATGTGAGAAGTATTTTCATTCCAGAAGAGCTTTTCCAATGGTTATTACCACAGTTGCAAAAGTTGTATATTTAGCTCTAGACTACTAGTTGTGCAAATGCAATGTATATTTTAGTGATGATATCTAGCCAGATTTAAGTGGCTCTAAAGTGGCCTGTAGATGGCGCCACACTGGCTGTATTTATAATGAAGTTAGTCCAGGAAGAATAATGACCGTTCATGGTGATACAGATTTACATCTGCTGAGACACACTGGACATAATCACTTTCATACCGAACATCTGGATAGTCATCCTGCCAAGATCCTGGTAACTAATATAATGAAAAATATATAGTCCCAGATAAAATTGACATGGGGTTTGACAAGTAACAAATCAACATCATTCATCTCAGCTGTACACAAATTGGCACATAAGCTGCCTTCTTTTCTGGTATTATTATTGTTGTTTTTTTATTTAAACATTGTGTAAAATACTAGAATTGGTGATGATTAAAAAATATCTTACTTTGTTTCTCTACTCAAAAGATCACACACTTTCACTCATAAATGGCATTTATTAAATGCTGTATATCTCTGATGAATTTATTAAATGCTGTATATGCATTTATTAAATGCTGTATATCTCTGATGAATTCACTAATATTTTAATTTGTTTACCTCTTATCTGCCTCTGGAGAGTCAGCTTTAGTCAAGTTTAGTAGCCTCAATACATTTGATCTTTTGATACTGTCAAGGACTTAAAGCATCAAACTGAACTGTCCTTTTAAATTCAATGGTTAGGAATGACTTGGAATGCAGATAATCACCTTAGCTCTGAACTAAGCAAAAAAAGAGGAATGAAAGATAGGTTACCAGCCCAGTAAATGTGTTACCATTGATTCTATCATCTGGTTGGCAGAGTAACAAATGCTGCAAGATAACCATAGATAACAAATTGCTGAGATCTCTCTCTCTCTCTTGGTGCTGAGAGGTCTGGTAGGTTGAGTAGCATCCCGGTCCAGGGTTCCTTCTGGATGAAATGCATTGGAATTTACACTGCAGATATTTCCGGTTGGATTGTGTTGTGGAAATCAGTTTCCCAGCATTGCGGGTCTGTGTATAATCTGAACTGACCGGAAAAATCTCCCCAGACCCAATAGGAAGAGGCCGTGCAGAAAATCCTCCGCAAACCAATACATGCCCTGGGGTAAACATAAACACAAATTAGCTACTGAAATCACCATGGACATAGCAGACTGGCCGCATGTGCCTTTGCTAACCTGGAACAGGTTGTAAGCTTGTAATTATAGTGAGTATCAGCTGCATGGACTGCCGTGGTTGAAGATTATCAGAGCCATATCACTGGTCGGCAGATATATACACAACCACATACATCTGCAGAAAGATAACTACTTGCTCACTGACCAGGCCACAACAAGCAGCCAGTTGCTCACACAAATGTGAGATCTGAACTGGTCAGCTTTTGCTGTCTTTGTTTTGTTTTGTTACAAGACTTTTCCATCAGTTTGGTAGAAACTCAGATTTTAGTCATGTTCATGCATGATGATGTTTTGTGCTCTTCTGATGATGTATGTGATCATGACACAATCACCCCGCTTCTCATGTATTTTTATACATGCTATAGATCTTCAAAGCCCATTTTTAATTCTGTTTTTCAAGATGGTATACTCTCTAACCTGGTGTAACTGAAGGGGTTACAAGCGGCCATACTCTCTAACCTGGTTGATGGGGTAAAAAGAGGGCATACTCTCTAACCTAGTGTAACTTGATAACAGTGTTATAATCTTGATTAGAGGGCATACATAGATCTATACCCAGTTGTTGTAACTTAGTAGTTTATGATCAGTTAAAAGGCACCTTGCTTTCATATCTGGTGAAAATTGAATACATAGTTGGTTATCAAATGATATTAAAGTAAAAAAAAATCACATTATTGGGAGCCTATCTTCCTAACCTGGTGTTAGCTGTCTCTTCTCCATCAGAAAGTCATTTTGACTTATGTTAATATATTATTCATCATAAAACCTCAATTTTCCTTTTAAAATATGATTATTTTCAGGTATGATAAAAGTTGCACCTGGTATGCCTTAATTAGGTGAAACATGGGTTCAGATAGGCAAAAAGGAGGTCATGTTGATGACAGAGTTGATATATGTGTTCTCAGATGGGAGGCATAAGGGCACTGGTATGCCAGGCTATCTATTTGCAAGGTTAACATTGTTAGGACGTTAGGCTAGGCAGGTAGGGGAGCTCTCTTACAGGTAGAACACTGCTCCCAAGGACTGAGGTCGTGTCGCCTTTCACAAAAATGTCAGCCACATTTGTTTTTTGACGGTTGCTATGGAGAACAATTGTGACCAGACGTCAAGGTGGGTGTGTTTGTCTCAGCCCGTTCACTGCAGCATTTTGCTTGTCTGTCAGGCGACAATTATATGTCGGCAGGGAAACAGTACATCACACAAAAAAGGCACACCAAGAAAATGCACCCCTCACTGTGTTAGCCCTTCCTTCTTTGTTGCCATGGCGATTTAACTGTGCGTTTGAACTCACTTCTCAATGTCATTTGCCTTATCTTCATGTAAAGGGGTTTCATGTAGTTTGGTATTTGGGAATTTTTAATGAAAGTTCATACTGGGTTTATTTTTGAAACTCCACTTTTAATCTGCATAGATAGTACATAATAAACAAATGATAAATATAAGACAGGGTAAAAGGCCTACTTAACATGCTTGATAGCCCTCTAATTATGTACCTAATGACTGAAATGTTATAGATCCATATATCTTAACTGCCACTATTAATTATCTTAATTGTAATAGAATAAACAACTCTGGTGAATGTCAAGTGCTGATAATTAAAACATCATTATCATGATTAAGCTGATAGCTTCAATATTAATGTTCATGTTTTGTGAATCATGCTGTGCCAGGAAAACATGAGAAATTCATTTGGCATGTTAGGGTGAAATGATAGAAACCTGGGTTCTGGCTTTGAAATATGGCAGCTCTGAAAAAGATGAAAGTCTGGATAATAGATAAAACTATATTGTGACAAGATAACTACATAAGCGTGAGGAGGAGATGGGATGAGCAGAGGTTTTTGTCGCCATTATAAGTAACAACATGTGCCCAATGAGTTACTCAGCTCACCAGATCAGCTCACAACGAGGCAAGACACGTCCAACTTTTTTATCTTTTTTTTTTTTTTTTTAATGTTACTCGTGGTTTCAATCCTCAAACTGCAAGCCTTTTAAATTTCAACAATATGGAAAAAAAATGTTTGATTTATAGGGAAATAATCAAAATTGCTTTCTGTGTTAGTGATACCGATAAGGTCAGTTTTAACTTAAATTCAAACGTAAAGGACAATATTTTTTACATCAAATTTGAGCATACTTCAGTATGTAATCCAGCATTGTACTAACATGATGATAATTTTAGTCAACCGCAGATTTCTCATGATTTAACTATATTGTAATGTCCATACTCAAAAATGGAATGTCCATTTATGAAATTCTTTTCTGGAATTTATTGCCAAAAGACTGTATCCTCTGTCATTTTAATGCCTTTTATCCCCTATCTGATATTAAGGAGATGTGTTTGGCAGTGACATTGTATATTTGTCCCAAGCTTTGATGCTCAGTGGGGGATGTTTACGTTTGTGGAGATATTGATGATGATGAAGAGTGGACAGGATGGCATGTACCAGGAAGCACCCGGGTACATCCCCACCCAGCGCCGGCTGAGACCAGGACTGGGTCACGGGACCGATCGACACAACCCATCCCAACTTACAAACTCTTATTAAAATAATTACCTTTGTGATGCTAACAAATTTATACCATCACAGCAACATGAAAATGTTTAACTTCTGTTTTATATTTAATCATATGCATCGCAGATTTTTATCGCAGAACTTGTGTATAGATTAAGCAGCATGCGCCAAATTTTAGATTATGCTACTTCTAGGAGAAAGCGTCACTTGGAGAGGGGTGATACTTTTAGGGAATCTTCAAAGGTATCGGTGTCCAGGGTTTATTATGATAAGGCATCCTCAAGTATTTGGCACTGTAAACCTTTATGTTTTGATGTTGTGGCGAGAAGAGCTGATGTATATTGAAACTGTGCTATCAGGTTTAACTAGCTAAGCTTTGAACAAATGTAGATGTCATCATGGGTCGGAATTCCTAGAAGACTCATTGAGTAGCTGGTGAGTTGCTCAAGATATGTACAAGACTATGGTGTCCGACTTGACTTCTGAGTGCAGGAAATTGCCACTTCAGATTGATAAAGAAGAAAAGAAATGGAAAAGACTGAAAAGTATGTGTTATCTATATCATAGTATTACTCCGATAACAGGAGTGATGAAAGAACCAATAGTTATTTCTGACATGTTGTAAATGGGGCTGGATAATTGCTAGATTTTTTGCATATGTGGTAAGAGATGTTGAAATTAGAAATGACAGGGACCTGCTGCAGACAGACGAAAGTGGTCAAGAATTTCGCACGGAGATGTCAAGAGAGATTATAAAAAAAGTTGCAGAATTTATGGTGTGCTTATGGTAGCCGCGTGCAGCTTTGCCGGATTCCAGAGTTCACTATCACTGCAAACTACAAGTTCACCATCCAGTGAATACCATTTACAGAATGTTAACATGCAGATTCCTGGACTAGCATAGAAACTAAAACTGAGATCACACTTTGGAAGTTTTGTAGACATGTTCAAGTTCACTATTCAGTCTATGCGTGTCGAAATGAGCAAGTAAGTGTAAAAAGAGAAGATTTTGATGGGCCCCTCTTTCTTAATTGGTACTTAATTTCTATTTTTCCTCATCTTTAAACAAATAATTATCATTCTCTTAATTTTACAGACATTTCATGGTTTGTAATGTTGTTAAGACCTAGTGTTAGATTTTTAAAACCCATAAGTTTTGAAAAGAGGCTTATAAAAGGTGATTCCACTTTTCTACAAAAATATTTAAAAGCTTATAAATCTGCTTTGAAGCAGTGTCTTATTTCAAATGTTTTTTTTATTGTTTGGGAGAAATATATAAAAAAAGTTTAGATCCGGTTGTTTTTTTTTGAGAGAGTGGTTGAGAAATATGCAAATAGCCAATTTTATAGGTTCCTAATGAAGGCCCCTTTATCTGATGTCTGTCTGTAGTATCTGGTCTGGAAATATATACACCACAGAATTGGCTTCATTTATAGAGTTCAAAGAAACGACATATATACAAGAACTGGGTATCCCCCTGGCATGAAAAGGCCAAGTTATCTGACTGAATCCTGCTTAGTGGGACAGTGGGAAGGTCACCTATATTTATAGTGACAAAGAAGGAATCACTTCACGCCCGACTGCTTTTATAAGATGAATTTGAAACATAATGATTTCCTGTGTTATTGAGATTTGGTTTGTAATTTGATAGAGGTTATTACATTCTCACTGTTATATGTAGATGTAAATCTTTATCATAATGAAACCAAATCTCGTTTCCTCTCTTTTGTGAGGCGTTATTGTCATATAGAAATGTCACGTGTAGGCATAATGTTTGGATACAAATATTTGTGGTTTGAAACTGTTGATCCTTCTAACCATACATACACAGAAATGTATCAGGATCAAACAAAAAGGACAAAACTACCGAAGATAATAATTGTGAATGATATGAATTGCAATAATAAAGATACTCTTCAGTTTGGTCCAAACATCTTTTCGGTCACACACAGACGCAACTAAATGAGGTCACGAAGAATAACTACTTGACCCCATAGTGAAAAGGTGTGTGAAAAAATAGTTCCAAACATGAACAAATAAAATAATACAATGACTTGTGTGTGACCAGATTCATAGTTGACGTCTGCAAGGATTTCCTTGATCTTGCAGTATGACCAAAGATGTAAATGTTATTTTTATCAGGATATTTTGAGTAATGTTTGAATGTCACTTTCTCTGTTACATTTGGAAGAGACCATTTAGCAGATGAACAATGACTTAGTGGATAACCAAAAATACCATTGTTGTTACCCTTTTCCCCTCAGTTATTTGGTAAAAAATTCTTTTCTCAAAAGCACTTCCGAAATATTATGATGTTATTGGTGTTCAGAGAGGATAATTTGTGGGCTAGCCCAGGTGGCTGTCAGCTTCCTGGCAGGAAACAGGACTGAGGTTTCACTGTGAGCCAACTACACATGCAGTCTTTGTCCTGTCTGAGGCTGATACACAATCACCAGACTGCTTGTTTCTTCTCACTTGGATCCCTTTTACTACCGCATGTTCACTGCTCCCTGTTGAAGTTAACCTGTCTGAAGACAACATGGCCGTGATGATCACAAGAGGTACATAAAGTGGGAATTGTAGTATGGGGAGAAATTCCTTACTGTGATCAGGTGAGATGTTTTGGAATGTTTAGAAATTTGATTACATCCTGATGATCTGTTTATAACTGTTTTCTTATCATAGATGTGCACAGTCACATCTTGGAACAAAAGTTTCAAACCACACATTCATCAACAATGTACATGAATTCTTGCTAATCATCTGATGTTTTCTGATCAATTTTGGCTGTTCTGGGACTATTTGGTCATGCTCAGCTCTTTATTCATATGTTTGCATGATTAGATATTGTTTTGGACATTTTGTTGCTGAATGTTCAACAAATGATTGAAAGTGCTATCAGAGAGTCATCTGTGACAGAATTTCATGCATGAAATAATAATCCCTCAAATATAAATGCATAGACTTATCAGGTCATGCAAGGTCACCTTGGTCACCTTCCTGCAGGTACTAATATTTGCACCGAGACATACTGTTATTTCTAGATGCCTAGAATGGCTATGAACACACACAGAAAAGAAATAATGACTTCATTTCAGTGAGATTCATGAGAAATATAAACTGGAGAGTTCTGTTGTCATGAGGGTTAGGTCCCTAATTGAGACTGTACAAATTGCTTAGAAGATAACATGGAAAGTGACATGATCATGTCGGCCATCTTAGAAGTACTTTGTGTCAATTACTGTTAATTCTTTCTACTCAGGAGTCGTGCCATGCTAAATCTTTCCCGTAAGCTCATCGGATGAGCAATATCCCTGCGGCCCACCGCAGTGTTGTGACTCAAACAGAAAACTTGTCTCTCACGACAGAGGCTGCGAACAAATTAATGTGGATCCCATCAATTACCCAATGTCCAAACTCGCTAATTTGCTTTTCATCAATCATTCATGAAATTATGCTCATTTAGTGGCCTAGCTAAGCTATAGGACACCTTGGCACCGAGCAAGTCATGAAGGAGGACTGCCTTGTGTTTGCTGTTGTCCAACTTGATCAAATAAGAGCAGTGCTATGGGGCCTCATTCATAAGAGAGGGCCCATTCCGAGGTGCTAATTCTAATCCCGGATGCCAGAGAGAAGTTTTGATTTTAGATCTGAGGTACTTGACCATGGTGACCATACCTGGGGGCTCAAAGTGTTATGCAAGGCTGCAGCTCATGCTGATCTGGGGTTTTTGGAACTAGAGGCTTATTCCAGTCTCAAGCTGGCAGCTAGAGGATTATTGAGGTCCAGAGATGGGAGCTGGAGGTTTTTTTATGACCAAGACAATGGTTGACTTGATGAATTGAAACGTTTTGCATGGAAGGACAAGCTAATTCAGATCTATTACAGAGAAAGAAAAAGATTAACTTACATTGAAAGAAAAATTCAGAATCTTTTCTTCAAATCTAGAACTAGATAAATATAACAATAATAATAATAAGGCAAAACTTGATGGTATGATTGAGACTTGTGTGACTTTATGTGGTCACACAGACCTCATTCACATCACAATACAGATAGGTGGCTCTGTAACTTTGGCCAGGACATTATCACGTCATAATTATTAAGTTGAAAGATAATCCTTCAAATGGAGCAAGAGTTTGAATCATAAAAAATAGCAGTTGATATGATCATGTTGTTCTGCTATAGTTTCTATAATCTTATCTCTACTCAAATTTTGATGACTGGAAAATTTAAAAGCACTGATGGTTTAAGTTGCCAAAACATGATGTATGTATGGCATAACACATGTATGAGAAATAGAGTATTCTAAGATCGGCATCTCAGATCTGACAGGTGATTACCAGTGATTTGTAATCTGGCATGAAATGTACTTTACCATATTTGTTGAGGGAAAATATGGGGACACGTCCATAATAGAGACGAGGGAGACGGGAAGCTGATGGAAGAGGGACTCAGCACAAGTTAATCTATGGGCAAACATGTGTAAAGAAATGTGATTGTGACACGAACAAAGGGACCCGTAGAGGAAGCAAATCTGCAGGAATGCTGCAGAGAAACTTGATTCACTGGTCTCCGACCAAGGGAGGCGGCCAGGGGAGGTGGTCAGTAAATTATTCTGTCAATCCGGAGATGGCATTGTACGGCACGGGGGTAAATTGTGTGCATTTGTGATGTGAGGGATTGCTTGCATGGCGGGGAGAGGGTACCAGTGTGCAGTTCGCGAGGGTAATGCGGAGGAATGCATCCGCCAACCATCTGCATTCTCGTCGGCAGATGCCACTTCCCAGATTAGGAGCTGACCTTAGAATTAATCAGACAGCCAAACAAACTTGCTCACTTGGCGAGTATTAATGAAGTGTCTAAGGAGTTGGTGATTCAGCCTGCAGAAGTTTTGTAGGGACATTTTTCATGTTGACACAGTTGCAGGGTGGGGCAGGTAGGCATCACAGGAAGGGTGTTGTGGGTGGTAAATGTGTCTGGCCCCATGGGAAATGGATCATAACTTTATAATACAAACATGTATGATCAGGCCTTATTTGGCTGAAAAAAGAAATAATAATAAATAAATAAAAATCTACATATTATATATTGAAGCTTAGTCTTTAACAGTATAAAAAAATCAGAAATGAATGTAGCAAAAATCATATTGGCATGCTGCATTTTTTTGTGGGAGTGAGTATGGTTGACACAAGAAATTAAAGGACAGATCTTTTCTCCACCAGAGGGCAGATGACTGTTAATATTGTATCTTAATATAGAATAAATACAAGCAAGGCAAGCAATTGCACTGCCTTCAGTATCGCAGTCAGAAATCCTGCAGAGCTGACAAGTGGCAGTCGGATCAATGACTTGTGTGTCAACACGGTGGTCTCCTAGATGGCCTGTAGAAGAATGCAAACTCCAGCCCGAGTACACGATGATTCATCGCTACCCAAGACTTCTTTAACAATTTACATAATTCTAAGAAACCTAATTATTCTTGAGTTTCAGGCACTTCTCTCGTTGGTGCATATTCTCCCATTATGGTCGTCACTTCCAATGTCTTGAAGCTTTAATTGAATATTCCTTTTATAGGCCCTGGTTGGCCCCTGAATCGGTCATATTGCGCATAAATAAATGCTAGTTTTGATCAAGCCAGCTGCTGGTGCTTGATGGCTTTGACATGCATGCGTTTTCTCATACTTGTACATGAGTGGGGGACCGAGCAGAATGGAGGGGAGGCAAGCAGTAGTGCACTGAGAGGATTAACACAATCAAGTTCCCTTATAATAGACTTGTGATGATGCATTTCTGTGAGAAAATCAGGAAAATGTGATCATGCCATAATTAAAGTCAATGTATTGCAGTGAATACAGTTAAAGGTAAGCCCATTCGCTAAATCATTGAAAGTACATGATATATAAATATATATGTATATGTTTATATTTTGAAAATGATCATATATATAAAGATATACATTTCTTATAAAATGTTATACAATTGACACAAACAAACAAACAAGGTCACGCCCAGGCTGAGGTTTAACCATCATAATCCTATGTGATTTTATATGTTCACATTTCCATCTTTCTCTTGTCATGTATATGTGATAGTCTTTCCTCTGAAGAAGTGCAAAAGGAGCACATGGTTCTAAAGCTGTTTGTCATGCTTTTGAAATGATTATTGTCTTCATTTGGATAATTAGAAGTCTTGTGAAACTCACAATTTGACAAGATCTTTTCGGACCTCATATTCTTAGTGAAGATCAAAGATGGTAAACAAAGACTTTGGTGGAGAATTTGTCACCGATGTCTGCCACATTTGTCACCCAGTGGTTTGTGTGGTCAGGGGGTGATTAAGGTCACAGTGGATTATCCCCACTAGGTCACAGACTGGGACCTAATCTGCCCTAATCCCTGCCCCAGATTACCAATATGGACCACCCCATCTCATAAATACGCTGCCCCGCCCGGACCCGTGTCCTGATGTGATTTACTGTGATACAGTCATTGGCAATGATTACTTAGAACCCTGTAATGTTTGCACAAAAAGTGATTCATTTTCTTTCATATTCCTGAAATATGACATTCTGGGTGACCAACTTCTTGAACTTTGCTAACACATCAGACAATGAGACATTGTCTTTAAAATGTTTTAAATGTGTGGCATTATAATTGAACTGTAGATTATTTAAGAACAACATCTACCTGCCTGTCATAAGATAAATTTTATTTAAAACTATTTGTTCAAAATAGTGGTGTAAATTTAATTTGAATGCAAAATATATGACAGTGGGTGGTCAAAGCTTGACCATATGGACCTCAGGTTGAACCTATGAGTAACACAGAACATTGATGTTGGCCATTTGTCCATAGAATTTGCTCAATGTAAACTAGCTTACACTTCTTGATGTGACTGGAATCAGTGGATTAACAGGGCAGATTATCATCTCTGTCTTCATTGCCAATTAATGATATCACTGAAATCAATGCATTAATAACCAACATCAATCATACACATTGACCACCCCACGGCAACGATTATGACATTTTCAAAATTGAGTACCAGGGTGGGAGGGGAAAAAGTGCTGCCTCAAATTTTTGAGGTTTTTAAAATTCATTAAAAAGCTCTTGAGTGCCTGTAGAAAAAAGCTGAGCCCCAAGCTAGTTAAAAATCACTCCTGACACAAGTATATCTAATCATTTTGTGATTAGTTTGGATGTTGCCCGGTTTCATGACAAGGTAAAGCATGTCACTCCATTGTCAGCATCTGGACGGGTTAACAGTCATAGAATGAAAAAAAAACTTTGTTTAACAATGATACTATGGTAGTCAACATGATCGTAAAACAAATCTTTGTCAGAGACAAGTCGAGCGAAAATTCCAAATTAATCAGTGGAATTTGTGATCAGAAATCTTAATCCTGAGCCACTCTCAGTTGGAAATCACTTCCGTTCGTTTGTTTTCAGTCTGTCATGTTTTTATACAATGGTAATACCAGATAAAATGATAAATATTCCAAGATTTTTGCTCGTTCTTTTGTGATTTTTGATGTGGAAAATGTAGTACATCTGTACTGAAACCCATCCCTGACCTTGTCACTGCTTTTGTTCAAGTTTTATTTTGATAGACACAATAAATGCGATCAAATCTCCACTAAATTTTCATGGAAATTTAGAACACTCTACTTGAATTCCTTTTCTTGAATAAATAAGGATTTCAGAGAAAATGGCTTTAATTATAGCCTTTTGATGAATAAAGTGTAAATGTCAACCGGATCTTGTAATGAAATTGAACAAATGGTAAGCATATTGTAAATATTGTAAACAAATACATTCCTTTGAAGTCCAAAGTTTTATTCATTTTAGAAAATGATTGCCCATTATTTTCAGCACTTTAATTTAGATGTGTTCATAAAGAGTTATATATGTGTAGCATTTAAACATCAGTTTAGTTGTAGAAGGACCTTTAAGTGAAAAATGAGAAAAGATGTCTTTATTTATGGCATTTGATAAGGATGAATTCAGATCCCAGAATGCATTTGTCAGGACGTGAGGAGTCGTATCTCAGATGTGTGAATCTACCACCAAATTACACCGCAAGCGCTGCAGGGGAGCATACCTTGTGCGGCTGGTAGGGAGCATTCCTTGCTGGTGTAGGAATATTCTTACAAGCTTGGGATGGGGGTGATGAGATGATGAACATGATGTGCTCAGCCCAGGTGATAACCTTGTCTTGTCCCGGTCCACAAACTCCGCCAGATTATTGCTCCTGCTATTTGCGGAAAGGAGAACAAGGAGACAAATATTGGATACACACTCCTTTTTTGCTTTGCATGAATATCTCAGCTCACACCTATGTATTTCACGAGACAATGGAATGCTTCACAGGGAATTTGTGAACAAGATCATCAGAAATTATTCATTCTTTGTAGATCCTATTATTTTTTAAATAAAAAATACATGATGTTAAAAAGATTCTATATGCATTATGTGGGTTAACGCTGTGGTTCCAAAACAAAACAAAATGCATGATATTATTAATAATAATAATAATAATAATAATAATAATAATTATAACAATAATAATAATAATAATAATAATAATAATAATTGTGTAGTGCTGATAGCAGACAGTGTTAACAATGCCGTTGATCAGATTGTTAGTGAGATTTATACGCATTCTATGAGTTAGCTCTGTGATTCCGTTCAGAATGCGTGATATTCTACTTGCTGAAAGATAATTTGAGAAGCAGCCAGCTCAGCGGTGGAATGAGAGAAGCGTGATGAAAGTAAGAATCTCTCCCACATCTATGGTGGCAGTTCTAAATCACAGACATAGGCAGGTACAAATTGTGATCCAAGATCTGCTGTTATAACCTTTAACTTTACAGAACCCTTTCAGCTTGTTATTGTGTTTTTCTTAGGGACCTTTTCTTTGCTTTTCACATGTAATAACTGGTGCTTTGGATCTCCGATCTCAAGCTGCCCTTGGGCACCCTCTTTGTGTTCAGACTTTATGATACCTTGTTAAAAAGTTGAGGTTATTAATGGCAAAATGAGAGGATATTAAGTAACATTTTATGTACAGGTAAGAGCAGCGTGTCTTATTGCCCTTGTAGTGGTGATACTTCACACCAGGGTCATTTGACAAACACACAACTTTTGTTAAGTTTAAATGAAAAAAAGGCCTCAAGGCTTTTTTTCAAGATCAGTCTCAAATTGACCTCAATGCGCGGTGGCCGTTGCAAAGATTCAATTGAGAAATGGGCTCAAAAGGTGGCAAGGTGTGTGATTTTAAAGCACACAGAAGAAACACTGGCATGGACAATAATTTATGTGATCAGCAAACTTCGATTTATTGGCATTTGTTGACTTATAAATTGCCTCAGAGGTTTTGTAGAAGACTTTCGCAAATATATCATATACTTTGTGGAATTATCCAAGCAGAAGTCAAGGAATTACAGAATTGGCAGATCACAAATGTAATGAGCATAAGATCGGTATGTCTAATCTCTTTATATCACAGTGGGTTTAGAAATGCCACTAGAGATTTGGGTGTAGCAGGTGATTTGAATGTTTACAGCTGCATTCTATTGCATTAGTCCATAGCATATAACATATTAAGAGACCATTTTTGGATTCTCCGGTTTCAATACACAAAGTTGGATATTTTGAAGCTGTCTTTGTTGTGATTACCTGAATATTTTAGCCTGGTACATTGCTACATTGGAAGTTACCAACGTCAGTGACTGCTACATTGGAAGTTACCAACGTCAGTGACTGCTACATTGGAAGTTACCAACGTCAGTGACTGCTACATTGGAAGTTACCAACGTCAGTGACTGCTACATTGGAAGTTACCAACGTCAGTGACTGCTACATTGGAAGTTACCAACGTCAGTGACTGCTACATTGGAAGTTACCAACGTCAGTGACATCAGAGGATAACTTTTTGTGAATTTTTCCAGCTGTTTCTTTTGGAATCAGAGGTAGGTTTCCACAGATGTGATTTTCAGTCTTATGAATAAGATCAAATTCCATAAGTTGTTTATGATGTGATCATGGAACCATTTACTGCATATTTTTTAAAGGCCTTTTATTTAATTAAAGGCCTATGAATTGTTTGTACAGTGATAAATTGATTGTCAGATAAAAACATTAACTTTAATTATGACAACCTATGATATGAAAAGCAAGGTATATCTTAGAACATATTAGATTAATTTCAAACACCTTGTAAGGTTTGGAAATAATATCTCTAGTGATTTTCATTAGTGCAAATCAAGAAAAAAATGAAGATTTTTTTTTTATCCATCAATCAATATTGGATATTTCAATGAATAAATTTGTGCCACATGTTTTGTGCATCATAAGATTTGCAACTTTTGGTGAATAGTCTGGTTTTTTTCAAAATAAAATAAAAACACAGTGGGTGGCATGTTTTTTTTTATTAACTTTAAAAAATCCAACCAGTAAATTGAGTTGTCAAATGGAACAGACCCACAGAGATTATTGTGCAAATCACAAGTTTCATCGGGTCAAGTATTGGCTTTTGTTTGGTTTGGTGTTATCTGGACATAATCAAAAATAATATCTTGCATTGTGTAAGAAAATGTGGAAAAAACAATAAGCATGAAACGAGTGATCACTGTGAGTCATCTGGACGATGAAATTGACTTGCAAAATAGTTGATCATTTTGTTGATTAACTGATAAATGTTACAAGTGACTAACCCGTAGGAAAGGCAAGACTAACATGGTGTTATAATCTCTTTGTTATAGATAAAGATTACAATGAAATTAACACTGGATGCCTGCAAGTCTTGATTCAATCAGTGCAAGTTTCCCGTTGTGATTTAAGGGCACGGTGATCAATTTCATCCCAAATTCAAATGAGAAAAATGAGCTGACACATCCTCACTACACTTTGACTGAAATTTTTTTTATGGCATTGTTATTTTTTATTTTTTTGGATAAATGAAAAAAAAAGCAGCCCCTCCCCTGCAATTATGATTCTGATAATTAACGAAATATATTCCTGTGTGATGCACACAAAAAGATAACAGTTATGCTTAAAATTTGAAATCTAGATCACAAATGATGTGTAAATAATGTATGTGAACAAAGCAACTTTTGTCTTTTTAATTTGGGATCTATTTGCACAAACTATTACCCTGATTACATGCTTTATTTCTCGTCATCATGCAATTCACAAATCAAATGTTAAATTGTGTCCCAGCAATGTCAATTTACATATGTATAAATGTATATCTAGGACAGTATCTGGGGCTGAGAAATTAATATCACTGGGATTCCAATTTTGGTCATGACATAAACTTTAACCTCAAAATTCTACAAATTGACAGTAAGTTGAAGACTCCTCATAAAGAATAGGCAAAATTTTGATCTTCAGAAGTATTGCTTCATATTTCTTGTGCTTTGTTCATTTTTTTTTTCTCTTCAAAAATATCTAAGTAATTCATGTTTTCTTCAGAACGCCATAAAGATACTGTTGTTAGGTACTGTTTTTAGATATTTTTATTCCGGCACACGATCTGGAATGATATGTGTGATAATCGTGGCAGAGAACAAACTTTACCCGTGGATCCTGGTGTCATATAATACAAGTTATGACATATGATCGGATACGATCTGCTTGGCAAATAGTCCACATTGCATCCAGGTGTACTAATATTAACTGTGTGCCTTGTATCAATGCCCTTCAAGGTCAACAGGGTCAATCTATGTAAATAAACACAATATTTCTAATCTCTCTGAAATAAAATGGCCATTTTCTTCCAAAATACATGCATTTTCTGAGAATTTTTTTCAAAGGGTAAATATTACAATTTGTAATTTTTCAAAGTTTGTTAGGCACAAAAATGTCTGGAGGAAACTGCTGTAAGTGAACTAAAGGCATGATTTTAACCTAAGCTTAAACTATTGTAACACTCCAAGAAAATCAACAACTAGTCTATCTTAGGCATGGATCTTGGGAGGTCTGGATCGAAGGTCACAGAGGTCACAGAGAAAGGTGACCTACATTGGAACAGATTTCTAGGAGCCCAGAAGTAAGGCAGTAATGTGAGACCTAATGGCACTGACTGATGGCTGAGACAGCTATATCCTACCACAAGAAAAACACCTCAACTCACGACCCTCTGCCTCTCTCCTGCTATTCAAAACAACTCAAACTGCTCTCAGATCAAAGGCAAACTTCATGAAAAAGGACATTTCTATTGTGAATATGTGAAAATATTTATTTGTGGAAGCAGATAGCACAATCTAAGCCCACACTGAGAGGTCAAAGTAAAGAGAGTTAGTGTTGTTACTATATAAGTAAGGGGGTTTAGCCAAATCACAACATTGCCTGATAAATAATACAAAAAATGATACTTCATATTTTATTGAAGATAAGTTTCATTGAAATTCCTTCCTAGTGATATTTCTGTGGGTACTATATAGTTTATGTGTCTGGAAGGGAGAGTGCCTGGAAAGTTTCAACTTTACCCTTTAAAGTGGGTATGTAGGAGTAATCCTGACCGTGATTAAAGCTTAGAGGTCGAATCTGGAGGATAATGCTGCTGTCCTGTCCTCACCAGAGGTCAGCAATATAATTGCAAATATTGTGACAGTGATTGAAGAATTGGGCAGCAGAACCTGGTTACATCCCCGACTCTGAGATACGGCAGGATGGAGGGTTAGCAGGACACTAAAATGGACTTATAGAAACAACATCAATATTATTCATGTCAACTAGGGATAAAATTCAAATAAATTGTGGATTAAATTTTATTACAGAATAAGTGCATCAAGGCAGTAAAATGTGAAAAGAAATCCAAATTTGATAGCTCCAGTATTATGTTCAGAGATGGATTGCTTCAAGGGAATTTTGTTGCCTCAATGTGGTTCGTGGTTGTTGCATAGAAAGGGGAGAATATTTCTGGGAATATGTCTGGACACTTAGAGGGATCTGGATACTTAGAGGAGCATATATTTTGCAGAAGAATGGGTCAGAATATTTCTAGGAATATGTCTGGACACTTAGAGGAGCATATATTTTCAGTGTAATGGGTCAGAATATTTCTAGGAATATGTCTGGACACTTAGAGGGGCATATATTTTACGGTGTAATGGGTCAGAATATTTCTGGGAATAGGGCTGTGCGTTGCGAGGACAGGGGTATACATCTATATATTAAGTAGCCAGCAGATGCCTTCAGGGCACTGACAGACTTCAGCAATGTAAACATATTTTGTTAACACACACAGACTCCCAGGAATGCTTCCAAGTGTTATTTAGACCAGCACAAGCTGAATATTCTGTCTTCTTAATGACAAGGCGACAGAAAGATAACAATGAGTTCATCTTTTTATATTCCTCATAATCATAAAAGTGATATTTATTATTTTTTTGGATCGGTTTTTAATTTATGTAGCACCAGAAAGTCTGTACAAATTGTTTTATGTGTTGTAAGTCATCAAAGAAAGATAATAATGTTTTTCCACGGGGTACTACAAACGGGGGCCCACAATTGTTTCTTGACCATTTCTAGTGTAGCAATAAAAAAATCTCATGCATATAAGAAGAGACAGTGATAAATTGGGCCAAAATGGCTGCTCCCAGGTTACGCTTCCTGGGTCTCCAAATTTTGGTTGTGGTCCCACAGGGAAATATACCGAGAAAAATGTGAAAGAAATGAAGTTGGGGCCATATTAGGTCAGCATTTTATGATAGTGGCAAAATGTTGAATTGCGTGGTGTAGTGTTTAGTGGGTGATGTACACAGGCGTTCATGTCATTGCCAGGCAGTTACGTTAGTAATGCAATTAGACATAAGAAACATCACCGTATTCATGGTGTAACCAGATAAAATTGTTACTGACAGATGTTTGAACACAATAAACGCATCTGAACAAATTATGGGAGAGGAAGACGTGCAGGGAAATATTTATTTTATCATGTATATAATTTTTTATAGGGTTTATATCATGTTTGTGCATGTTTATAACAGTGGAGGAAAGTGATATGTTATAATCATATTGTGGACTTTACATAAGTGGTTTGTATGCTTATAAACCAATTACATATTTTGGGGAAAATGGCAAGGTTTAAATGGACAATGGACCTTTCATATTTTGGATTAGCAATGAATTATAAAGAACTGAAATAGTTTATCAGATTATCACAAAAAAGGAAATCATTTGATCCACAGGATAATCTTTACATAGCCTTAGCGGGAAGACCCAAAGAACTTTTTTAGGACAACAAATTCTTATCTAAATACTGAGTAAGTAATAGTAAATTTACAGTTCATGTTACAGAGAGGAATATGTTCATATACATATACATATACATATACATATACATATACATATACATATACATATACATATACATATACATATACATATACATATACATATATGAATGAATATGTTTCATATCTAAAAATGCAAGGTATGCAGCTATATTTAAAAGTATCAATGATTAAGTTATTCATCCTTAGTCATCACGTTCAAGTGCAACCATTGGTTCCATTGACTGGATGTAAAGATATATTTAGACAGAATATAATGCCGAAGCACTTTGCAGACATTTTTGGCATAAACATATGTTGTGTTGATCTTAGGGTGGCATCCATTGTATCCAGGGTCACCCAGAAAGGGACAGGCTTATTTGTTCTGCATAAGCAAAGGTGCAATCTTCTCTTCTTCATTTTGTCAGTGTGATTCTAATGTCAATTTTATCGACTGCTTTATTAAAATCGCCCATATATAGGCACTTAAACTGATAAAACATATATATTATTAATTTCATGATAATTTTGACATTACAACTTCTGGGTTGCTAATATTTTAGATTGTATTTATTCTGAATATCAATTAAAAGAAAGAATAAGAACATTATTAACACAATTACACTTATTCTTCAGTGTGCTATAAAAAATGGAGTAGTGAGATTGAGCAGGAAAGTCGGAGGGAGACAGTTTAATAAGGGGATCGCATGACAATTTGTTTGGTCAAAGTATTATGAGGACATTCTATACCGGATCAAGTCTGTATGAGCAAACTCTGCAATAGTCGTCAGTAAACTGTGCATGACAGCTGAGGCTAAGGGCAAGTCATTTGGATTTGTACTCCATCAACATGCTCAAATTACTCTCTCAAATAACTGGATGATTGTTTTTCTTTTTGCATTTTTTAATTTTATTTTCTTATTCAGAAAAACTTACTACTCTGTATTATAACCATAAGTTAAACAACATTTTATTTTTTGGATGATAAACTTTTTCCATATATAAGTAATTATAAGTTGATATTATGATTTGTAATGTTATCTTTTGTTATATTTTGCCATAATTTTATCATATGATTGTCACCAGATGGTAACATTCTGTGGCATGAAATGCTGAATTTATTGAATAGAAACTAAATCAATTTCCCACATTGAATATCATGCAAAACTCACCAAATGGTATCACATAAAAATGTCATATTAACTCATTTTCCCTGATTTATATTTCAATTAATTTATTTTAAATAAATGGAAAAAAGAAAGCCAAAAAGAAAGTCTGTTTTAATCTAAGAATAGGGGAACAGCCTCATAATCAACAGCTGGGTGTCAGGGAAGGATTTGACCCTTGGTGGCCTCCATCTTTTGAGGGGAAAGAAGGGGGTGTTGAAATCTTAATTATTGCCCAGATGCTTAGAAATGAATAGTTTTGGGGGAGAGAAAGGTAACCATGGAAGGGTGGGCATGTTGAGAAGGTCCATGGAGCCTGTGATTTGATTAGGCTAGTTAAGTGTTTAATTCAATATTCACTGTTCATGATTGTCTCTGTTTGAAGCTCAGATGTGGTACATTATATAGCATTGCCATTACAGAAATATAATGGCTAAATTGACAGTTGGAGTCAATGTTTAAAGTTGGGCATAGAAGTTTTTTAATATGCAACAGAAGGAACACAACTTTTCTGAAATTTGATGATTTATTGAAGATCAATATCATGAAGTTAATTCCTTTCAAGAGACCAGTTCTGACTTTATTTTATAAAAGTATGTTCTCTTCGCCAAAGTATAAAGCCCCATCTTTCGAATCTACATTGTGCTCCAAGTCCAGCCCAGCCTGTGGGTGTTCCACACCTTGTATCATGTCTCTGTCTTATGAGGTCCATCTTTGATCATGATTAAATGAATCATGTTAAGATTCGGAGGCAGATTCAGTGTTTGTCATGCTGCTCTGTATGCGCTAGACATTTATGAACATTTTATGGTTGATGTCTCATTATGAGACCGACAATCCCCAAACAGACATGGCCACCCCAAGCTATATGCCAACACCTGCTACCAGGGGGCACTTCATGTTCTCAATCCCTTACCAATCGGATCTTGCTCAATTTCTGTGGATGTAAAGGTTCCTGGTCATGTTTCTCTGGGACATATTTAGGAAAAGTTTTTATCTTAAGTCGACTTTATAATCATCAAGTTTTCAGAGTATGATTATTTTCAGAGTATATCAAATTTTCATGATTTCATGATATATCATGAAAATTTGATTTTTATGTTAGTGAACTGGACTGATTATTCAAGATTTTGACCCTACTCTTTAAAATAGACTGAATAGATAAAGAATATTTTGAACCAATTATAGCTGGTCAGCCATTCTGCATGTTTTGTGTATATATATATATACATACATATACAATTTACACAGCAATGTAAGTATGTGTTAAATGAATTAAGTTGAAAAAAGGTGACGCTATACAAGCTCAGTCCCCACTGACCGGAGTGTGTGCATGGTGCATGAATAAGACATTTGGCACACCTTATATGACAGTGTCAAAGTCTTTATTCTGCATGATGTAGCCTCCGGAAAATGTATACAACTCAGCCAAGATGTGGCCATAGAAGACGGGCTGACGGGCCAGAGGTGAGACACCCACTGCCATTCTCTACCACCAAAGGGAACGCATTCAAATTGTTTTGATCACATCCATGGGAAGACGGTCTGTCTATTTTCCCCAAACTTGATGGATATTTTTTCGACCTATCAACGATCTGATAGATATTTCTAAGTTATTATTATAAAGGAACTATTGTGTGCTGTGAAGTCGTCGCTGTTGTGAGTATTTTATGCTATCTTCTTCTCTTTCTCGTGCGTTTATTTGTTGGATATGATAAATGTGTTTATGGTATGCCTCAGATTGAAAGTGGGTTTTGCTTTGATCAGATAAAGCAATAGTTTAAAATTAGAGTGAAAAGCTCAGAATATATAATGATAAATTTAGTGTGGTGTGATATAAAACATGAGTGATCAAAGTTTTAAAATCTATTTATGCTCTGAGCATTGCCATTAATGGTGAAAAACGGAAGCCGGGGTTTGATGCGGGTGAAAGAAGGCTGTCACGGTGATATTTCGCATCACATATATTTTACTTTGGTGATCAATCAGAGATTTAGACATGCTCCAAAGCAGTTGTGGTTTTTCAGCCAGAGAAAGTGGTTTTGTGACTGCATGGAGCGTGCCATGGTTTGTGTTGGGCTGGCACAGTAGAGGACGTATGCGGGTGCATTATTGAGGGCGAGGGAGAGGGGCGGGGCGGGGTATGACCATAGATCACCGTATTGCTACCACATTGTGTGGGAACCTCCACTCAGGTAATCTCCCTTGTTTGTACCATAACCGGCCTCTAGCAACTTACAACCACATTTTTCCTTTAACGAGCTCCTTCAGACACTTTTTCATTCCGTATGTCGAAAGCGCCCTGATAACATATTGGGGAGGAACGGCTTTTAAACTTGACGTGTCGTCCCGATTCTACTGATAGTGGAGTTCACAGCACAAGTAATTTGTCTCCAAAGTAAGTTTCAGCTGGATCATTCCTATTTATAAATAGATAGTGAGATTACAATCCATTTTAAGGTACAGACATTTTTCTTTGCCATAATGATAGTTAGCAATCATAGATATCTCAAGTTGCATTTATAAGAGAAGCAAGATTGAAGAGTACTTGAAATATTGACAAGGTCTTGGGTGCCTTGAATGGCCGGCAGATATTTTGAAAGCAAAGTTCTACTAATGAGGGATCTCAAGCACGGATGCCTCATGCCTAATGTATGTTATTGCGGATCTTTTGATCGTACCTCTGCCAAATCCCACAAGGGGTTTTAAAGAAAACTTGGATACAATTCAAACAGCTACCTGTTGAGATTTTTTTTCACAGTACATAACTTTTATAGGTTTCTAAACGCAGTTGTAGTACATGCACAGACAAACATCCTTATAAATATGAGCTTTGTTAAAAAAAGGCAAAGTTGCATGATGAGATAAATGTACAAATTTTATGAAATTATTGTTGTTTTTTTTCATCTTTGGTACAACTACCCTTTGTCTTCTACTATTGACCTAAAGTTCTCTTGAACATGACTCAAAAATGACATAAAGTTAAAGTTGGATGGTGGGGTGACTTTGATGGCACTTCTACTTGGGCAATTCAGTGACCCTGTGGTCAATTTCAAGCAGACTTTTAAGTTTAGGATGAGCAATTCTCGGAGTCAGGTCAAGACACAGGAATGAATTATGAGCATTTTGATTAACACTTTGCATGCCAAATTGCTGCTTTTGTTAAAAGGAAGTAGCTACTTGATTTTTTCAATTTAAAGATAATTACTACTTGAAGGTCAGTTAACAAATTGAATTGATATCTACACAGTTGAATGTGATGAAAATATCGCAAAACAATGTTTTTCACTGCTGTGTTGTGGGAGGGCTACTCCTGATCGCTTGAGCTTGAGTCGTGGTTGATGGACAACAAGGCAGGCCATTGAGTAAAGTGTTTGTATGATCACAAGGCTAGGTGACCAGGAGAGAGAGGCAGGATCCCTGCTTCATAAAACACTCCCCGGGTGAAGCATGCTGATTGCCTGGGACGGGAGAAAGGGATGGGTCCTAAGTGAGGAACGTTCTATATGGCTGGGATGGGTCCGCAGTCCCTATCCTAGCAACACTATCCTAGCAGCACTTGACTTAATGGCGGAGGGAAAATACACCAGAAACTTCTGCAATGGATTGGAAGCTGTTAGACCAGCTTAAGTACAATGTCATTAAATAAATGAGCATTTTCCACAAGTAGAGAGAATTTGTTCAGAATGGTTTGGATTCTAATGAAATGCAAAGAAAAATACATATCACTGATTAATTGGCAAAGGAAAGTTGATTTATTGAAAAAGAATGTGGACCAGATAATCAGATTAATTGAAATAAAAAAATGTCTTTCTTTTATCACGAGGTAAAATGTTTTTATATGAAGAGGTGATCCTTTTTTTTAACATGATATGGTACTATATTAGAAGCAGCTGTTTGTCTTGCACTGATCCTGTGATAATGGACTTTATCCAGTAATGATCACACTGCTTTTATTGAAAGCAGTCCATACCATATTAAAGGTCCAGCATGCCCTGGTAGGAGGCACTGGTAGTTGCAGGCCCTGGTAGGAGGCACTGGTAGTCCCAGGCCCTTTCCACCACTATGTGCTTAAATTTAAACATATAATAGACCTAATCCTTTCCCTGAGACCTTAACAAATCATAATCTTTTTCTGATAACATGCTCTAAAAAATAAAGGGTAAGGTAGAACATTTTGAGAATATAGTTTGCTAAATTTTGATCAAATTTATTGCATGAAGAATTGAGATATATACATGAAATGATTAGTGAAACCTTTGAGTAATATACCAAAGATGAAACTATGTCATTTGACCTAGAAAGTCCAATATTGTTGATGGGACCTTTTTCAATTGGAACTAAATCTAATCTTATGCTGATAGCTACTGCTTATTCCAATAGCTGAGCATATCCTATACTTATAGCTACTGCTCACCTATATAATGTTGCCTCCTAAATACCATTCTGATCTCGTTGATAACACAACAGGCCTTTTAACTTGTTTGTCTTCAGACTTTATATCCTCACCAATTGGTGGATATTTGAAAAGTCATTTCTGCCTTCTTTGTGTATATAATCATTACGCAAATCAAATTTAAAGATTAGAATTCTTAAAATAAATAACTGGTAAATATTTTGAAATTGTCTGTAGCATTTTCAGCAGAATTGTGGATTGTTACAGATTGGAAGGTAAGTAGGTATTAGTAAGACTCAGAGAGGGTTAAGTAACGGGGTAGACAAACACCAAGAGTTATTACATAGGATTGGCTCCCAAATTACCCCAAGAGGTACGTAACAAGTTATTGTGGAAGGAGATTACCATGTCAGAAATGTGGAAATATCATTGTAGAGGAAGTAATCAGGTTTGTTTCTGAAGGTTTGAGCTGACCACTGTCCAGTGATTCACATTAGATTGGACTGGTTACATCACAAGTCCTCTCTCCATCTCTCTGCCCAGTATGAGAGGACTGTGCTCTTAATAGAACCACTTATTGGGAGTTCAGATCAAATTTACTCAGAGCATAGCTAAGAGTAATACACTCTAAGGTCATAGGTAAATATATTTGTAAAGGTTTTTGCTCATCTTGTTTAAAGTTGTTTGGCATTTTTCTTTTTTTAAGCGTATTTTATCATTATCATATTTAAAAAATATTCCTTTGTGGATTTTGATGGCTATATAAATGATTGATATTACCATGATATACATACAATATATACAGGTATATACAGGATATGATAGTGAATCGGATGAGATAATAAATACACACAGTTTGCAGATAGGTGTCAAGAATAACATAGAGACACAACACTTTTTCTTGTAAGTTTAGACATCTGACACTGAATCAGTCGAGAAAAAGGTTGGAAGAGAAATCGTAAAATGACAAAAAGTGGGTTCGGTGTGGGTGATCAGTGAATGCTTGCTGTCAGCAGCCTGTGGAGGGAGAAATTGCCTGAGAAAGTAGCTACATAGCAGGACTGTAGGTGGCGCTGATAAGAAATAGACAGAGATATAGGCGGAATTGACATCCAGTCCGCCCGGAGGCATAGATTGTGGTGTGTTAGTACAGGACATTGTCGGAATTAGTTTGTCGGTGAGTTAAAGAAAATGCTAAATTGCTGCCTGCAACATTCAGCTGGTTCAAGTTTAATGCCAAGGTCAAGAGTTGAACAGTCAAATCCAGATATCAGTGGAAAATGATAATGTATATTTGACATAGTTTGTGCTGATTATCACAATATCATTATTTTTAGAATATATTTGGTAATTACAAGTGAGAAAATATCACCTCTCTTCCAATATAGATGATGATATTGATATTGACAGCTGCCATCAGTGTACAAAGGCACTATATTGAGAATGCTGTATTCTCCTATGGGAGAGTGGTCAAACAGGCGGTTTATTGGGGAAAATAGTGTAGAGTTTGTTGGGGTTGTATATTGAGAGTGACACCTGGTGGCAGGTAGATGGCGGTATCAGACAGTGGGGAGGAGGGTGCAGGTCCACTAGCAGGTCTGGTAGCAGGGTGCTGAGGAGGAGGTGATGACAACACGCATTAGAACGCATCTCCCCAAACACACTCAGGCATGTGGCCGGCTTGTATATGTTTATATATATATAGCGGTACAGTTCTGTGGGATAGATTGTGTAAGCCCTCCTCTGCTACATTGCTATATCAATGCTTGCTACACATAACAGATACCTGATATATGCATTGAGATGGTTGAGAGGACACAAAAGTTGTATATTAATCAGGGGTTTAGAAATGTTATCAAGATCACATGATTTCTTTTATAATGAAGAACATTGAAGGTATTAAGTAGTGCGTTTTGCAGGTAGTTGATCAAACCAAATTTTATATTATGTTTTTGAATATCTTGAAACTTATACTTCAGATGCTGTCTGGATTTATGCTTTTCTGTTCTACATAAACCTATTACAAAGAACCCTACGAGATGTACAAAAAAAGAAGGGAAAAAAAGTAGGGAAAATGACAACTAATGGGGGCCTAGAACCTGAATATACAAGAGTAGTACATTGAGATATGTGGGGTTGGTTATAGATAGGTGTTTGGGTGGGTGCTGATGACATCTGCTACTAAATACTGAGGTTGTGCATCCATACACCCACCAGGTGGCAGTTAGATCATCATCTTACATCATCAACAGATTCTGAGCACTGGTACCCTACCTTCAGCAATACTTTCTTGTCAGATATTCCCTCTTGAGTGTGTGATTGAGTCTTTTACTGCATGTGCCAGACTTTTTCTTGAGACCATTAAAGGAGGGGGTTCAAGTATAAAAGGAAGGGGGTGGAGCCTATTAAACAGGTCTTGACCATCAAAACACCCAGAGCTCAGCCAGTATAAATTGAATACATTCTAATATATTTGTTACTTTCTAATAGAAATGTGTGGTACTTGGTACAATGCTGCATGAACACAAGGGCTACAACATATTTTAATCTGAAATCTAAATGTTTGATATCAAAGCTCTTTTAAACAATAAAAGTGTTCTGAGATTTAAATTATTTTGAATTTGATTGACAGTTGACACTGTGTGTAAGATGTGGATTTAGGTTTGTTTATAAATACCAAGCACATGGCTGAGTGCATGTGTCCAGCATGTTACAACATATTTGCGGTTTTACCCCATACCTCCCATGGGCTAGATGTTGCTGCAGCTGGGTGGGGAGCGGTCAACTTCAGAGACTTGTTATATAACTTGTGTAAAGATAAGAATCTGATTTCCCGGTCCTCCTCAGATAAACTTTTCAGTGCTTAATTTATGTTTTAGAAAGTAACAGTTTATGTTTTAGAAAGTAACAATTTATGTTTTCTGAATGGTCCGAAATTTTAAACATGTAAAAAATGACATATGCACACTTTAAATTATAAGGTTCACCTTTTCTCCGTTTGTTCTTCCCCCTTCTCTTTATGAGATCAAGGAGGAGGACTGTCACCGAGATAGTCAGAGGGGATAATGCAGGGTGGTGTGATACATCCCCTTTCTTGCCTATGTTTACAAACAACCTGCCCAGCCACCAGCAGCATCCAGTGGGCTGTGAGTGGACAGTTTGACCAACGGTCAACTTGTTAGGTAGCTGTGTTGTGTGGAGCAGCACCAATCAGCAGCTGGAGCAAAATCTGGGGTGGGGTTAACTGACCGTACGGCTTTTCAGGGGTACTGGACCCCCCTCTTTAATATGGAGGCACACAGTTCAGAACTGTGAGGATAAAAATGAATAAATGTGCATCAGAAAATGGTATTATCTTGAGTTACTGTGAGTCACTGTGCTATTATCTCGGGTTACTTTGATTGGGTTACTTTGGCTGGGTTACTTTGGTTGGGTCCGAGTGCCCACGAGACAAAGATTATGCAAGGGTTAAGAGATGAAAATGAAGCCTTGAGCTATTTGGAAACGAATATATGAAAAACGACAAAAGAAGTAATCACAGCATAGAATATTTCATGCAACTGAGGGTATTATCACTCAGTATCTCAATATCAAGTATTATTGTAATAAGCCCGTTTTTACACCAAGTTGAATGTAGCCTTGTAGAATAATAAGACATGGATAATTGACAGATCATGTTTGTGATGAAGCAGGCCACTGTCCAGGCAGCTAACAGGCTAATCCATCATGCCGACAGACATGGCAACACTTTTTGTTGGTCACTGTTACCATGACGATGCATTATGGTGCCGGCTCTGGGTGTGATGTTTCAGTGACCTCGGTGACAAGATTGTATTGTGCATGCAGATAAAATGATCCAAGCTGCTTGCAGAGGGCGCTTAGAAACAGAAAAGTTCTCTTCTCTCCACGAAAAGAACTTGTCACGAAGCTGTTATGTCGGACATCACAGTAAATTAATCGCTGATCTTCTTTGAACATAAGTGACCGTAAAAGATTTTCACTCTTTTGCCACTTGCTTCTTCATTGTGTTCCTGTCACAGGAATGTTTTCCCCACATGCAGTTCCGACCTCAGAGATGTCTTGATCATGTCACAGCAATGGAATTGTAAGCGTTTCTTGTCAGTGATTTGCATACATGCAAAATACTCTCTAAAAACTTCCTCATCGATCAATCTGTAGTGACATGTTTTGGTTGATTTAATGTTAAACAATTCACTCATTTCATGGAAATTATGGACTACAAAAGGTCAAATAACATTTGATAGTTTCTCTGATTTAAACGAATATTTAAACGCAGAAGAGAGAAGAAAACAAAGAATTGTAAATTTGTTGCTGCTTGCTCATGCGATGACATGATAAAATAAGGCCGAGTGTTAAAAGTGCGTGACGTTTGTCGCCTTTGGTGGAGATTTTGACACAAACCATTACCAAGGCTTTGTGATGGTGAGATCACTGGCCGTTAGCAACAAAAGCCAATCCCATATCCCTCCACGAGATGATGCACAGTGGAAGAGTCAATCGTCTTCTGTAATGAGATCGCCAATTATGAGCAATTGCTCGCTCATGTTACTCACTCCAGAACAATATCATTTACTAAATTGCTTAACTTGCTAAAATCTGTGTTAAAGTTACCATAATTATAGCGCATTATATCTCGCCTTTTATAGGAAAATCACATTTTTGTGGTGTTTTTGTAATTCGGGGAACAATTAAGACAGTGCTGGAGGGAGGGATCGTGATTTGGTCACGGCACCGATGAGGTTTCAGCACAGTGAGATTTAGAGTCGCCTCAAGATATTCGCTTTAATGAGGAGGATCCCAACTTGCCCTCTGTGCATCATTGAACAGAATACAATACCGGATTAACATTCTAATAACCCAAGTGTAAACCCCGATTAACATGTCCCAGACGAGGATGATTATCAGAGCTCGGAGCTCGGCTGAGCCAGACCTGCCGACCATCAATGGTAGTTTCATCCCGCAGCCTCAACCTCATACGCAGATCTTATCGCTAAAAACACAAAAAAGTCTTCTCTATCTGCGCCATTGCGATCTAAATGGTTAATACTGCAAGGTTGTGTAAAGATGCTTTATTCCCCCAGACGAGGATACGTCACATGAAGCTAATGAGCAAGATGACATGCATGAGCGATCTTATCAATTTAGACCCACACAAGAAACATAAATATGCCAAAATAAGGCTGATAAGTGGGT
The DNA here is from genome assembly GCA_949316495.1 of Amphiduros pacificus. Lineage (NCBI taxonomy): Eukaryota > Metazoa > Annelida > Polychaeta > Phyllodocida > Hesionidae > Amphiduros > Amphiduros pacificus. The sequence continues at coordinate 24,364,604 of OX439009.1, read as the reverse complement.
TAGTAAAAACGGAAAAAAATGGCAAAATGTTTGATAAAGGCTGTGCAATAGAAATTGCAGGCAAGTTTGAGTCAGAGTCTGACTGTGGGATGTAACAAAAGATAGCCGAAGCATATTTTCATTATATTAATTTGATACTTGTGGTTGATAGGACGATACAAAACTCAGAAGAATTGTTTTCGATTTGATTTATTGATTAGTAAGATGAGATGAAATAGAAATTAAATTTACTAATTAGAAATATGAAAATTTGCTTTTCTTAAGACAAATTTTATTTTATTCTGTGTGGTATTAAAAGAGATGCACAAATATATACTTAATTAAAAGTTTATTTATTAAATTCTTTTGACTGAAATTCAATAAGATGCAAGGACTTGTTGAAAAAAATGAAAGTGATGAATTTGATTAAGATGATATGTTTAGAAACCATGTGTTATTGTGGTTATCAGGATGCTGTTTAACCTGTAAATTGCCTTAAATTAGTATTGACCACGTAGCATTGGGGTATGGTGACCATCTGGTAACAATGGTAGTATTGATCAGGTATTGAACCCCTTAATCATACTTGTCTGTGCTGAAGTACTGGACTTCTCTCTTGATACACCTACCTGATAAAAACCTGGCCACTTCATGTCAAATTTCATGATCAATTTCCAACTGTTTGATGAGCCCGCATTGATACATTGTCATTTGTTACAGCTGTTGAGTGATTTATGAATTGTGTGAAACTTTACAAGGACATCTGTGCGCTAAATATAGGTGTCAATTTTCAACTTGAAAAGTGTTATTATTATCACATTTGAATTTGAATAAATCCGAATGCATTGAGAAATCGGCAATTGTTGCCCATTTATGACGAGTGGTTACCCCACGTGGACCATATGGGATCTTCTCTGTAATCAAATTGGAGAGCTCTTCAGATCTCTGTCTGGAGTGTGGCTGAGAACAACAGCTGATTAAGTCGGCCATTGAAATCGCCTATTATGATAGTATTCGGTGCTGTAGTCATTTTCTGCGACATTGTTTAGGGGAGTGAGTGGTGAGTGACGGGGCGCCCGGTAAAGTCACCGAGGGGCGTTTGATGCTGGGTAGCGGTGGCATTGCTGCGGGGTGCGTTGTGGGGTAGGGCGTTTCATTGGAGGGGGAGGCCCTGGCAGCATTGTGTAGGAGACACAGGTCTCTGAGGCGGACACATTGTGAAGTGTGGCTCAGTCCAGCCCCAGGTCTCTCATCCATAAGGAAGGGACTGGCCTTTCTAGAACCGCATATCATAGAGAGTCTGGATGCTCCACAAGGAAAGGGAGCACATAGCGCTCAGGAAGTGACACCCAGGACAAGACAACAAACTTCATTGTCACAGAAAAACAGAACCTTGACAGATGGATTCACAGACATGTGGTCCCGGGACCGTGTCAATGAAGTGTTAGCGAGGAACAGCTGACTCTGTTGTGTGCAGCGAGGCAAAGTTGTGTTCCTCTCTCAAGTGTATGCACTTTTACTTCAGTTCTCATTTGATGGACAAGAGTAGAGCATCATGTCTAGAGGGAAACTATTCTACAAAGTTAACAGTATCAATGGATTTGTCTGAACAGGCTTTTATCATAGGGACTTTCCATTTTGAATTTGCAAAGTACAAGGATACAGTTTGGAGTACCATCTGGTGTTTGGATTGTTAAATAAATTCCATGGTGAATGATTTTCAAGGATGTCAAGAAGTGTACAATTTCTTCTTTCAATGAATAGAAGTTAAACCAATTTGTAATTATTGTATAGGAAATAATTATCCAAAATGATGGATTTCTGTGAGCTTGTGAGTGAGGTGGAAGAAACGATGGTTGTCACACATACCTGCATGGCAAGGTGAGAGGAACACTGGGTATTTCACACATACCTATATTTATTATCATTATTATATATGTATTATTCTGATTTTGAAAAATGTACTCAATAATTAGTTCAAATAATCAAATAATTAGATATTTATGATTAGGAAGTTAGCTCATGATAAAGGTCTTTGACATTGTCAAAAAATGTCACAAGGTCGTAGTTTTGCATCAAATAGAAGAGAACAAAGACAAAGCAGATCAAGATGAAGAACAGAAAGAGATAGTTACGAGTCCAAATCTTGTCAGCTTCATTACGGTAGATGCTAATTGAGAATGTACAGAGATCTGAGCAGATGGATGTGCCATGACACTCTCCATGACACCGTGGACGGCTGTCTCGAGGTTCATGCATGCATATCTGATTTTTCGCAAATAACGGGCAATTTTAACAAAATCTCATAACAATTTCATTAAAAATTGTCATAAATGCTAAAGTCACGAAAAGTTCTTGAAAGTTAAGTTAAAAAATTGAAGTTGCTCATAGCAGAAGAACACTTTATTTTTGCTTCTGCTACACAATATGTGATTGTTTTAAGGCTTTTTACATGAGCTAAATGATACAAGCCAGATCCGCCTGATTTACTCTTACAAGTAGATCATAAAAACCCAACGTGACCCATCTCACCCCCAGGCAGGTGCACCATTTTGCCATAATAAAAATGGGCAGGTTATTTGCGGGTGTAAATTCTACTTTTATGATGTGGACTTTTGCCCTTCATTGAACTGATAAATGAGAGCCTTTTTGCTTGAAGGAATTTAATTTTTATGGGTGCTTCTAATGTTAATGATAAAACTCCAGTCATTGATTGATTATCTGATGTCATGCTGAGATGAATGGCCATTGACAGTTATTAAATTGTTTGAAGTATATGTTTTGGACTATATTCTGAAATACATATTGGCATCTCTATCAGTCATCAAAATGCAAATAAAAACAAGAGAATATGAAGGACTACTAATATAAAAGTACTGTGTGTTTCATCAAGTTCATTGTTGCTATCAGGGTTATGACACATAGGGGAAAAATTTGAAGACAATAAAATCATCATAAAATTTTGTCATTGAGCTCAGATCAATCAAGGACAGACCAATGTTTAGACAGACTGATATTGTTATTTGTGGACACCAGGTGGAGCTGATAAGCCACTGGATTTTAGGATTATCAGGTGTGTGAGAGCAGGGAGGGTGGTTACCATGGTTATGCAATATATTTAGATAGGGCCAATATTCTTGGTTATATAAGACTTTAGATTTTGAATGTTTTATCATTCTCACTTTTTTTTTGAAAATTAGTTTTTAAAGTTGATTGTCTAAGACTGTCCTGGTTGCTTAGGTTACAATATTGGACAAAAGACTGAGTAGATATCTCAAGGAGGTGAGGCAGGACAATGGAGAATAGATAACTATATGAGGCAAGGGTAGGACCCATGTGCCGGCCTCTTTACTGATTATTATGTAAACTGGACCTGCCAATAACCAAACAAATACAAGGGTGTGAGTCATGCAAAGTTCTGCTATTGTTTCCTCAAGGTGACCAAATATTAATTAAAATAGTGCCTTTAATTGAGGTGCAGATTAAATAAGAGCATTTGACTGTCAGAAACTTATTTTTAAATAAGCCCAAATAGAGGATTTTTTGTCTGAAATTTGAAGGAAAAAATCTCCAAAATGTGAAAATCATTAACCTTGTTGCGAATCACTGTCCTGGTGGGGTGTCCTGACCTTTGACCCTTTATACTTGAGTGGAGGCATTTGATTGGTCAGTATAATGATATGAATCATGGAGAAAATTCATAATTTGGCATTTTTTTTAGTTTAGTTTCGTCCAGACAGGCTTTTATGATGTGATAATGAGCAGTGATATCTAAACATCTTTTTGGTCCTGCATGCAGTTAATATATGTGATCTAATGATAGGCATTTGTCATATTCCTGATTCTTATCATCTGGGCAATCATCAATATATCCTGATATTCACTGAGTGGTGAATGCAAGGACCATGGGGGACTAATCAAGTGTGTGGGTGGCAGCCATCTTGAGGTCATTATGCAAAATATGGAATTTTGGAGTTTGATTACTCTGAGTTTGGTTATGTAAGTTTTAAGTATGATGATGATGGTGAGGTAAAGGTCCGGAGGCTGGTGGTGGCTGATTAGATATGGCAGTATTCAAATGACACAATCACGCATTATTAGCATTATTCAGCATTTACTATACTCTGGATCTCTCTGATCATCACTATAGCCAAGCCATGCTTCATTAAGCCATGCTTCTTTAAGCCATGCTTCATTGCTATAGCCAAGCCATGCTTCATTAAGCCATGCTTCATCACTATAGCCAAGCCATGCTTCATCACTATAGCCAAGCCATGCTTCATTAAGCCATGCTTCATTAAGCCATGCTTCATTGCTGTAGCCAAGCCATGCTTCATTAAGCCATGCTTCATTAAGCCATGCTTCATTGCTGTAGCCAAGCCATGCTTCATTAAGCCATGCTTCATCACTATAGCCAAGCCATGCTTCATTAAGCCATGCTTCATCACTATAGCCAAGCCATGCTTCATTAAGCCATGCTTCATCACTATACCAATTGCCATTGCTTCATTAAGACGTTTAGTCTTTGGCATTTTTTAGTATCTCAAACTTTGGCACTCACTGGTGAAATTTCAAAAGTAGGAATATATTATTTTTTTAAAAAGTAATATAAACGTGCCAATGTAAACATATAATGTAAACAAGAATAACTTTTTTATGGATTTTAGAATAATTTGGTTTTCACATAATGATAGTTTAAAAACTGTACATTGATCAGCATGATGGCTGTGTGCCCTGAGTATAGACCTGTGATTTCATCATTTAAAAATTGCATGCTTCCTATTCATTTATCATGATTATCTAAATATTGCAAATTCAAAATGTGACTACATTTAGTGATGACTAAAATAGGCAGAATTTCATTGTCATTCCTGATGCAGAGTCCCGAGAGGGACAACAGGGTGCGGACAAATTCCACTGCTGTTGTAAAGTTGCCATGGTCCAGCAGCGTGGTGTGTCACTCGCAACTTCCGATTTGATATTGTTTTAGTAATCGGCCCGTGTTTACTTGAGGAGAACATTATCGTGATTGCCCCAGCCTCGCTTTCATGTATCGGCGGGGACAAATATTGAAATGTCACGAGGGGGTGTTGAACTTTTGAATTATGTAAGGGTCCCACCTCGTGGCTCGGCTTGTGAAGCAAACACAACGATTAGGTGTCTCTGTTTTCTTTTTGTTTCCTAAATGGACTGGTACTGCAGGCTTCCATTGGGAGAGTGGGGACCAGTGTTTTTGTTCCTGCCTTATATTGGTTGTGCAGAGTGGTATCGTAAACCTCTAATGGAAACGTATTGAAAAAAGTGAACAGTAGTTTTGAAAATCTGCAGTCATGGTACTTTATCATGTTTAAATCTGTGTTAGTTCGACTTAAAGTAGGTTTTTCCGTTACGTCTATCTCGTGGATTGACAAATTGTTTGTGCTGGTAATGCAAACTTGCATGAAATATAGAGAACACACATGACGTACGTGAGAGTCCTTCTCCATTCTTTACTCAACCTATCTGCCAAATATGATACCAACAAACATTATCAAATCTTTTCATAAGCAATGGAAAAAGGGTATTAGGGTCTTCAGTGGTTACTGTTTTTGGTAACCTTATAGGTTTCTATTTGGGGAAACCTTAAAGATGTTTTGAACTCATTGCTTATTTAAGAAGGAGTACATGATTGTAGTAACTTATTAACTCTACTTGTATATTTGGCACCAAATAGTTAACGAGCCGATATCAGGAAGTAGTGCCATAGTTTCACAAAAGAGTTCATGCCATTATTGTGTGACTCACTGTCCAGTTATAGGCATGAGAATTCAACTTAGAGTATGATATATGGTGGTAATATTTGCACCTCATAAGACGATGCTTTCTCCACGTCGTGTTGGTTTCAAGTTGACCAAACATGTTAATACACGACCCAATGGGGGTGGCGTCCTTAGTACGTCTTATCCCTCATTCTGATTGTGTCCCGTCCTCCACACGACCTCACCTTTCGGTTGGGTCGTGCTGCTTTCATTTCCCTCATGGACGATGTGAGGGACAATTTTCAAGTTGGCTGCCCATGCAGGCGGCTGCCGAAATGCATGCCTATAGATGCACATTTTATGATGATACAGCGCTGTTATGATTTTGGCAGCCCAGGTTGCCGGACGGCCGCGGGACACGGCTATAGTGTTGACGACCACAGTATAGACAACCGGTTGTCTGGCACGGAATGGATGTACTGGGCCGTCTAACTTGGAGGACCTTTTGTCATTTTCTCAGACATCTTTCCCGTCTGGGATAAGTTTACGTGGATCCTATGCCAAAATATTGATGAAAAGTGAGTGAAAAGGAACATGAGAATATTTCTACTTGAAAACCTTGACTGATGGAAGTAATTTCAGTGAGTTTTTAACATAATTATCTTGATGGATGCATATTTGCCTGAACTAATTGCTGCAGGGCTGGTAGAAGGTTAATATTTGCCAAGGGCACATGTCCTCAAACCAAAATGGCTGCCAACTGGCCTTTGGCCTAATTATTGGTTGTTCTGGATATGAAGGGCAATCAGTCATCCGTGACAACATTTCTCCTTGTTTGTTCTCTTACACATCAACAATACTATGACTTTCTAAGGAATCTCAATTTACATATACATCAAAGCGCATTTATATATATTTGTCTGACTTAAAGACATTGACACTTATAAGTCTCCGACAAATGTTTTCTTTACACCTGTTATTTTGCTCTGAGTGTAAAAAAGGCTTTCAAAGCTGGAAGATATATGTTGCTTTTTAATCAATCCGCAATAATTTTAGTTTAATGATAATGGAATTGGCTGCCAGTCTTATAATTGCACTGGTAACACTAACAAAATAATTGTACTAGTGCCAGTCAGCATAATTATATAGGTGATTACATTATGACAGAATAATAACTTTTTTTATCAGCATTCATTTATTATATTGAATCAAAATGAACTGGGATAGCAAAGTTGTAGTACATATGGTATGTGAACATATTGGTAGATAATTGGTGATATCAAAACATTTGGGATAAGAAATGCTGCATATTTGATAGTAGCTTCCTGTGGAGTATGGAGAGAGATACAAGCTGTCCCGCAGCTGCTGTCTACAGCAGCAATCAGTGGTCGAAATTGAGATATGGAATGTGAAGGGAGCAAGTTAGCAGAAGATATCTGACAGGCTTGATCGGATTTTGTGGATAGGTGGCGCTGTGGGATGTCTTGATTTATAAATGGGGGAAAGCATAGAATTATAGTTAAATAATTACCATTGTGATTTACAAAAACTCGCATTTATGAAAGTGTTGATGTATTCAGTCAAAATTGAGTCTATATTTTCATTTGGAATTGTGTATAATGTGTGTGAAGTATGTCATGGACTTTTAACCTAATCAAATGCAAAGCTTCATTCACGGTGAAGAATCACACCATTATAGGCGTATATATTGGATCTGACTGGTACCAGCCATGGACGGGTCCCCTGAGGTTTGAGGCATCATGGGATACCTATCAGCACTGACAGGTTTCAGCTGCTCTGATTGGTTGATCTGGTTTGCATGTTGCACAACTGCTGGTTTGTTCACTGCACATTGAACATAGATAAACTTAAAACTTGTTTTCTCTCACAGGTGTTTTGTGCACATAAATAACCATGGGAACACAAAACTTGGAAAAACTTCCCCAGGCAATAAATTTAAACTTACAATATTCACCATAAACAATTTGAGCCAGTAACAAATGTAAAAATTCTATTTGCATGGCTTGTGCATTTGTAAATTTGAGTTTGAACGAAAACTGACTTTAGTTCATTCTCTATAAATTGATCAGTAAGCTTTGTGAAAAAAAAGGCATCACTTTGTGTTTAGTTGAATACATGTGTGAAGTTTACCTGTAAGATGGGGAACAGTTGCTGGGTTGTTTTGCACTGCCCAGCATTGGGGTGGAAGCTGTAGAAATGTCAGATACCATCATGAGGTCAGTCAGGCAGGTATGGTCGTGGTACAATTTAGTGGCCACTGTAGTGTTATAGTGTGAACAGTGGAAGCAGCTCAAACCAGAGCTACTCAGGGTGCCAGCAGACACTTACATTATCATTTGTATAATGTAGATACATGTTTTTTTTTTAGTTTAAAAGAACATGGAAGTGTGCAAAAATGGTACATTTGTGAAAGATATTCCAGTCCCTGTTTAGACCCTCACAACATGAAAAAGGTTCATAAAGGATGGTCACAGTTTTAATAATATTCTTTTTGGTTATCACAGACAATCAAATAATAATCACACAACTTTAGTACATTGATCACATTTAAATTCTTCATTTATCATTTCAAAGATAAACATTTCTCAAAGATGTTAAAGTCAGAGTTTTGTTGGCAGAGTTTAGAAGGTCTGTCTTGGGGGTACATACAGTGCTGCCCCCTGCTGGATACAGAGTATTTCTATTATTCTAGATTCATGTCAGAAGATGTCTTCAGGAATATAGCATAGATTTGTGTGTGACACTCCACCATGATGTGGAGTGGAGTGCACCTTTATGATATCAATTATACAGTGTTTAGACCTCACCAGAAATTTCCCCTCTGGTGGAGGGTGGGTACTCAGACCAAGTGAGTGGTCTGTGCTGTACGGGAATGTCTGGAAAACTAAGATGTGTGGTATTCAATTTCTGGTAGATCTTTTTCTCGGCACTGGCAATGCTGTGAAGAATAGATATTTTGCAACTGCTTTTATGTGCAATTCTGATGATGCAGGGCATATATTTCATTAAGATAAAAAAAATGTAGACCTTTCTCCCCCCCCCCCCCCCCCCCCCAAACTTTGAAATAAGGAAATACAAAAACCAGCTCCCACCCAAACAGAATTTTGAAAAAAGTGTAATATCAGAAAAAGGGCTTGTTCAGGACTGGATCAATGACTCTTCACTACAGCAAAAGTGAAATATCCTTGTTGCCTGGAGCATGCCAGAGTTTACCCAGTATTAGGAAATGTCTATTTTGGTGTGATGAATGGGTGGGAGTTGGTGAGCTGTATGTTTGCCGTGCTTGATGCAGAGTAGTGATGCAATCTTTATAGCCTTCGTTATGAGCTACACTCAAACAAGGCGCAATTGTGGTGATTATTGCCACAGATCTAAATCACAAAATGGCAAAAAGGTCTGGTATTAAAAAAACTTTATGTCCAGAAAGTACATCTAGTAGGGTTGGCCTATTACCACGTTCTTTTCCATATTAGCAGATTTATATTAAATGGTGACTTTGTTAGTGCCCTTTGATTTGATGAGGCAAATGAGGATTTTCTGGGTCACATAAAAAAGATGTATGACACAATATGGCCATGAGACAGCCCTGTCGTTTCATGTATTTGCATGACTGTATAGAAGTTTGGACTGAACTGCATTGCGAGAAAGATAAGTACAAAATTGAGAACTTCATAAACAACGTTATTACCAAGTCAGTGTTTTCATAGCTCGGACCAAGATTAAAAAGTGCACAGAGTCAACTGCGATAATCAAACGCCATTGATGATGTAGCAAATAGGCAGCCAACGAGCGTAACAAACGACACTTTGGAGAACAATTCGTTGATCCTGCCGAGAGAAGTGACTTCTTTATTAGCGTAGTCATAACGCTGGGGCTGAGCAAAGCTCGTGTCCATCACTCGCGGCAGCTTGTTGTGGCAAACTTAATGTCACCGCAGGGTCCATTCCCCGCGGCAAGGTGTGTCCTAAATTCCATCACTTCTGTCCCACGTTCAAGAATGTTCTATGGAATGATGATTTTCAGCTTGCCATCACCTGTGTCCAGCATTTTAATTTGAGCAATTGATGTCGTTGTTGACCAATATGCACAGGAAATTGTAGTCCTAACAGTAATAAATTTGGCTCATCAACTTCGCTTTGTTTGGACATTTAACAGGAAAGAACATGTTGATTGACAATGACAAAAAGCAAAAGCATGTATATTGTATTGTCTTAGTATTGAAGCATGTCAGTGACAAGTTAAGACGCTTTTAGCCTTAATCCAGCATGATATCTGAAGGCAGAGATTAACCCTCTTTGACCTTGAAGACTCGGTGCAGTGCATGTTGGGAAGGCTTTGCCACCAGAAAGAGGCTTGGTTTTGAGATTGGTGCTGACTCTTTAATGGAGCTTATGAGATCCATATTGCCCCTCAGCTTTACATTTAGACGTCCATTTTCAACTGATGCATTTATTTTCTTGAATGACATGGTCTTATTTGAAGCTGATATATATATATATATATATACAGTGTAAAAGAATAGATTAACCTATGATATTACTAACATATATTTCAAGAATTCTAGGTGACTCGCATGTAAGATCCTTTTGGTTTCAACAAGAGTCTCCCAGATCCTGTTTGTAAAAGGTTCAAATAAATTGTTACTGAGTTCTCAGATATTTATACATAATATTGATCAAAGTTTTGTTTGTATCATTTCAGAAAAATCTGCCGGCACTGTAGATGTCCGCGCGATGCCCATGATATATTATTGGTGAAGGATCGTGAGCGCATCATGTCCACCAAGTTTATCCATGATGCCCAGCAGCGGAACTCTACCTCGGATGACGACAGCGGGTGTGCCCTCGAGGAATACACATGGGTGCCACCAGGACTCAAACCAGAACAGGTAGGGGGCACCACCAGTACAATCTTTAGTCTCGTCATCAGAATTTTAAAACAAATTTCAAGGTGGTAATCAAAGAGGTCATCTTTCATGCTTTAGATAAAAGATTGAATCGTTTAAATTTATGGCAAATATGCTAATATTATGATTTGTTGTTCATGATAGAGTTGGGTGCAAGATATTAAACAGTGGCAAAGATTAGAAGACATCTGTACTATTCATATAAAGTGATTAGGCATTATGGTCCAGAGTTGCAGATGCTCGGTGCTGTTCTTAGATTCATATTGTTTATAGGCATTTGATAATTTGACATGTTTGACAAATATTTAATTAAATTAGTTCTACCGGTGTATATTTATGTGAAAGCCAATTGGAATAGTTTAAGTGTGCTCAAAATGTTCACTTGAGGTATTTGAGTTGAAAATAAAAATAAACCCAGACTTGTCAGAAGAAATAATGGTCAGGAAATAATGGTCAGGATATAAGGGTCAGGTTATTGGGATGTGAATCACCCAGGTTTGGATGTACAGAGTGAACCTGATCCCTGGATGTGCAATGTTGGCTTATTCCCAGACAATATCTACTCTATATGTACATACACAATCCTCACAAGTTCATTTATTTGGAATAACAAATACTGGAGAATCCAACCAGATATGATGTGCAAGCATTTGATTAGGGTTTGAAATAACGAGGAGAACTCAGAGAGACAGACATTTTCTCCGATCTGGGTGGTCCAATTTGAGTGCGTCTGCCTGATTTGCATAAATGGTCAATTTATCGCTTTGGCGTAATCTTCTTCATTAGAATAGTGCTGATTTACACCACATTTGATCTCTTCCCTGCCAGAGTTCGGCAATGCAGCCAATTAATTTTTTTGTTCCTCTTTGATCGTGCCGTGTGTCAAGTACGAGAGGTGTTACCCAAGGTTTTACAAGGTGGTTTTAAAGAACATTTATTTGGATGTGCTTGGCTTGTTGAGTAAAATATCATCCAGTATTTTGACAGAAAAGGGGTCAAAGGTCAAGAATCAATTTGCTAGTCGGTTTAGTTTTTTCATTAAACATGTACATAATACAAGCATATTTTATCCCATATTTCATCTCAATCAGGGATGTTTTGCATACAAAAACACTTTATTTTATCAGGCGTGCATATCGATGCATGCAATCTTAGTTGTACCACAAGATTTTAAACTCTCTTTCGGAAGAAATCACAGAACAGAAATTGTTTGATGAAATAATAACAATAATATAAGGAGAAGACATTAATCATACGTTGACACATACTGTTATTCAGTTCTATATGCAGGTAGTGTCAAGTTTTGTGGTGGCACATCTATTGTCGGACACCATCTTTTTTTGGAGAACCCAGGAGACAGGGTTTTATACATACATAGAAATATGAGATAGATAAATCATGCAATACAAATTCTAAAAGGATATGACCATACTGACAAAGTGCTTGAGAAAAGATGTTGCGTTTTGATTTATGTGGGCATGCCGATAATTGTAGTGTTTCCAAATGGCAGAGTGTTGACCCTCGGCAGGTAATGCACCCAGAGAGATATGCTTCATTGTCAGGAGAATGGGTCACACTGTCACCTTGCTTGAGCTCTACAAGCTGCTTAAACTGCCCATACCTTGTTACCAGGAATTTTTGATAGAAACTTTGAGTGGCATATAGATCATAAACTGCATATATCAGGGAAAAAGTTTCATGATGTTTCATATTTGATTTTGTTTGAAGGATAATGTTTTGCTGTAAAATGCCCACAAATGTACATCATGTGCATGATGAATGGGCAGAAAAGTTATGAAAGATTAGATCTCTTTGATGTATGATACAAGTTGTAGATGAAGAGTTGTATGTTTGCCGTAGGTACAGTTTCATTTGCCTATGCAAGCAAACTCATTTCTGGAGGTCCTCCCTTCCACTATTGACTCAGTGTTCCGCCACGCTTTGTGACACACCACATCACAGGATTGCTACAGCGCTGAGCAAATTTGACATTGTAACATGGTGAAAGGAGTGACATTTTATTGCAGAACTCCATCATGTGGTTGTGTGCAGATCATCCTATGTGATATCTGTGATAGCCACCAAATGTACAATGCTTGTTGGGCCATGGTGGAAAGTGCTGGATATTGCAACTCAGCCATGATGGATGTTTGAGACTGTCAATGCATGACTTCTAAATGGACATCAGAGAAAGTCCCGACTCTTGTTCAGACATCGCCATCTGAAATTAAGAGCCGTTCTCATTTAAAACAGCTGTACCCTATTCTCCATGAAACTCTTGTTGGTTCCCATCATTGTTAATCACCAATTATTTCTGTGCCATGAATGTCCAGTGCAATACTCTGGAACTGGAGAAAGAATGATCAGGAAAGTATTCTTGAAGAATTTCAGATTGAGAGAATCACAATGCAGAGGAAGAAACAGGTTTGATAGACAGGTGGCCCAGAATGCATCAGTGACTGGACTTCCTGTTGCCTGCATCTGCCATAGTTGTCTTCCTGTCTTACCACTAGATGGCAGGTCACCTATGACCTTGGCAACATTTGTCACAAACTCATTCCAGACGTTTAAGTCAGCTGTTATTCCTGAGACTTTGTTTTATGAACATAGATGGTGCAAACAATGTGTAAAATTTACAAGTGTCAAGTAAGAGACAGATCTGTTGAGAATTCAGCGCAGGAATGATTCAGACTGCAGCATCTGCCGTGATCAGGACCTGTCAACGGACTGTGCTTTCTCCATTACATCACACAGTGGCACATAAATGGTATGAAGGAAAGTCCACCCATATAACTCATGTTACGCTGTTTTTAATGTTGAGAAAAGTAAAAGTCTCCCGACCATAAGTCTCTTTTATGATAGATAAATGGAAAATTGTCCAATTTATAGGAATATTGTGGTTCAAAACTTTTTTTACTGGAATGTAAAAGAATTATTTATTGTTCTTAAAAGACAAAACAATAGCATACTGTAACATACTGTGAGGTTTATGTGAGGTTTTTTATATCCTATCTCATAAATACCTCAATTTCCCAAATAAAATTAAAGGAAACATCTAATAAGAATCAGTAAAAAAGCACAAGATGACAGATTTGTTGGGAAAAAACCACAATTTATACATCAAATATAAAATTGTCTTGTCATGTTGAATATGAAAAATGGAGTAATTTGTCATGTCAGAAGTAGTGCACAAAGCAAGCGGCAGATAAACCAGCACTTATCACAGTCATTAAGGGCCCGGGATTCAGAGAGAAATATAAACATTTGTCCCTGTAAATCTCAGGTAGACAGGGAGCTACCTTGTACATTGCCCTGTGGGTCCTTGCTAACTTAGCATCATTTTTTACCTTGAAAAAAAAGTGCGGAATCTGCAAACTTTTTACTTCTGATAATTACATGGGTGCTGGTGAGAATTATTTTTTTGACGGAGGAATCGATTTGACGGATTTTCCGTTCACGGATTTTAAATTTTGACGGAAAATCCGTCTGGAGACGGAGGACCAGCACCTATGCGATAGTCTGAGACATCCAGCGTTGTCATTTTCGCGCGAAAAGCGAGCCTCGCAAACATTACCGAAAAGCGATTGGTGTGGGTAGCCGAGTCGTCAAAATATTAGCCAATCAAAATCCGTCAAACTCTACCGAAGCAGCCCGCAACACCAAAACAAGGCGGCGGCCACAAGCAGTAAGCGAACGACTGAATTTTCGATGTTTTGGGTCGATTTGTGCAATTTTGATGACACGAAATTATTTTTTTGACAGAGGAATCGATTTGACGGATTTTCCGTTCACGGATTTTAAATTTTGACGGAAATCCGTCTGTAGACGGAGGACCAGCACCCATGTAATTATATTTATTAGTATAATACAATGGTAATTAAATGTACTGTTCCTCAGAGATTTTGATGTGAGCATCATTTGGGTTACTAAGATTAGAAGATTAGAGAAAATCTCTTCATACATATTAAACCTGAGATTTTTATGCAGATTCGGATTCCACACTTTTTTTGTTGCTTTTTGATGTGCCACTTTACTTGTGTGTTTCTGGCAATCATAACAAGTAGAAGAGTGTGGCATAAAACACATGTTAGGATTTGTTCTCCTCCACAGTTTCCTGGCTACTATCAGGACTCAGCTGGCCTGGTTACCACCCTGGTTACCACCCTGGTTACAGCCATCAAGAGTTGCTCACAACGCCTGCTCCAGTACACAACGTTAATGGTCACCAAGATATATGACATGTTCCCTCACTTCTGATATTAATGAACACGAGGCCTTCCGATGAGAGGGCTTTTGACTGGGCAGCGTGATGAGCTCTTAGCAATGCATATGATACTGCTTGTAATATGAGATAATGAATTGACAGAGTTGTCCTTCAGAAATATTCTGAGTTAATATCAAGAGATTCAGAAACAAATCTCCAAGATTCAATTGTTTTCGATTTTTCAAATAATTTGTCTGAACCTATTTCAATGTTTATTTTGAAATGAAAGAATAACTTGAAATATAATATGTATACCAGTTTTGATAATACATAATATGATATACCAGATTTAATATGCATGAGATGGACTCGTGGGAAAAGCCTGCATATATGCAAATACCACAAAGGGTTCAGTTTGTTGCAAATTGCTCACTATTTGTTTGTTGGACCAGTTGATCCATAACAGTTTAGCATGCTCAGGATTGGCAGTTTGTTGGTGTTTGGTTGGCACTAATTTGTTTATGTTTTCCTGGGATCATTCTCTAAAATTGGATCCTCTGACCAAAAATAAGGATGGCACTGGAAACAGATGCAAATGTGTTAATCTGTTCACAATCAGTGAAAATCCTCATTTCATCCCATCAAATAAGAAAAATAAAAATGCAACATTGATAAAAATGTATTTGTTAAATTATAACCAGGAATGGGGTCTCTTTCACCAGAAGTATAATTCTCAATATTTCACATGTTTATATTATTTATATAAAGATTATGCATTTCAGTCAATGCAAATACAAAGGTCAAACCTTAGAGTAATATACCTCTAAGGCCAAACCAAGATATAAAGCAGGTTAAGCATAATGAAGGTAAGGCATCTTGGGCAGAAGATAAAGGGTCTCTGCTAAGAGGCAAAACTCAGTGAAGACATTAGCATAAGGTACAGAGCTGAGTCAATATTTCTTGTTCTGTCAAAATAAGCCATTTGGATGCAGGCCAGGTGAGATGCAGAAAAAAAGAGACTTACTCTTTGCTAGAAAATCGCCAGTTTTGTCAAGTTTTTTCCTTGGAAAGTTTTTTCTTAATGGAAAACAGATCTGAAGTTGATTACTACCAAGTGCATGCATATATAACCAATGATAATAGAATAAATATTATTGGAAGGTAGAGTTAAGTAAATAATATACATCATAATATTTTGGGGGGTCTTGATAATTCAGGAGGCAAGGTGAGGTGGTCGGAGGTGGCAGCATCTTCCTGGGAGGCAACTGACTCAGCAGCAAGAGGTCACACAGGGAGCAATTGTTAAATAGATCTTATATTCATTTTCGTAAAAAAAATGCATATGGCAGATCTGATGTTGTTTTCTCCAAAATTTATTCAAATATGCTTAAGCACTGTTTGATATTCACAAATGTGTAAAGCATATTGAAAATTAATGTAAGTCTTGGGATACATGTTCTTGCAGTGATCATGATAATTGGTTGAGAGTGCCATAGACCACCCTGAATCATTGATATTGAGAGGAGACCAGGTGACCTCACTACCTGGGGCAGTATAGGTAACAACTGGGAGTCTGTATAAATGCTCAGTCCAAGCTTAGGAGGCCCACAGGTAAATACAAACACACTGATACACGCAAAGATGGGTGGTCTGAATTAGAAATCATATTGTAAAAGTTCTCATATTTCTTTGAGGGAGCGTTACAAACTATTTTGTGAGAAATCATCCATAGGAAATCATTTTCAAAAATAAAATATGAGATATAAGTTTGAAGTGATGCAGTAGTCGCACTAGATTGTATGTGATTGACATTGGCGGAGAACATTCTGTAAATGGAATGTCAAGATGATGTGATAATGTGTTGAGATGAGAATATAGAACGCCAGAGCTCCATGTTACACACATTTGAACCCAATTAAACTGTAGTTTTTTTAACATACAATCAACATTATAATTCTGTACATAGGTGAATACAATTTTCAAAATTTCAAGTTTGATAAGAGATGGCAGAAGTGCTTGTTACTAAAAGATATCTTACTAATTCAATCCTTGACTCCATTCTCTTGATTATACAGATGAAATATTTTCACAAAATATAGAAACTTTTACTTCTTGTGATATTGATAATAGTCATTCAGTTTTATTCCATTGATCTAGTGATTGTTATTTGTTTGATCCAAATGATTTAGAGATTAACTCTAGTTATCTGGTGATGTTCAAGGGAATCACTTCAAATGGATACCAGACTTTCTAATAAAGTAGAAGCCGAGAAAAACTAGCATTATGATTGGTACTGAATGAGGGTATATCTGTGCTTGCCATTCCGGGTTGCTGAGCATACCAACATGAGCTGATATGACATGAAGGCTTATCACTCGCCACCAGAGGGCACTGATTGCACATGTCAGTTTCCGCTGATTTCCCCAACTCATCTCTTGTATCTTTCTATAGACTATTAAGGGAGTGCGGACAAGATTCACAGGACAGGTTATGACACTACAGGGAATTCCCAAATCCTATTGCTTCATTTCAGCATCCTCTTGTTTATGATAATTGTCTATTTCAGAAGCTTTTGAAATGTGTTGTCATAAAGAACTTACAAACAATATCAGATAGTTGATCCTCATGGCGAAAAGAGATTGTGGACATGGCCCAATCATATTGATGATCATAGGAGTTCTTGAGACAATAACTGTAGAAATTGTCTTTATTTATAGACATGTTAAATATTTGATATAGTCAAATGGTAGTTATTCTGTCGATTTATCAGTGAAATTATTGAGGAAGAGAATTTGGCCATGATAATGTTGACAGATTTCAAGTAGAGTAACGGGAGGTGGAGTGAAGTCTGTACAGTTAAACATTGACTCATCATGCAGAAGTGACCACCTTATCAGGGAAAGCACTATGATGGATGAAAACTTTCGGGTTGCTAGGATTGTGTCAAATGATTGGAAATCACCAAAGTTTGGATATCACTTGAATGTTGATAAGGAAATGTAATAAAAGTGGTAAAAGTGCACCAGGAATCAGAGGCAAACAAACTTTGCTGATTAATATCGCCATATTAATTATCACTTTTGTTAATGCTTTCGTGATATTCATTGTTTCATATATTTGAAACCTTTCCCAGTCATGTTAACAATATGACCTTAATTATTCAAAAGTAATCAGGAAATGATATCTTGGCAAATCCTGAGGTGCCAATATATTTAATGCTGAACACAATTTATACTTTTAAATAAATACTGTATGTGGATAGGTTGATGGAAATATTTAATTTGCTTTATGAAAATGCCATATGATTTATTGTGAAAAATCCCAAGACTTGCAAAACTGTTACATTGCATCCTTTGAGTGGCTAGGTGAGGTTTATATTTGATTAGTAGTCTCAGCACATGAAGATGGGTGAGTCAGAGAGGCTGGGCGCATGAGAAGAATGGTTACAAGAGAAGCTGAAGAAGTTAAGGGCTGTGATGAGAGTCACCACCAGGGGTCAGGTGCATCTTGCAATTGCAAAATGGAAATCTGAAAAGAGAGACACTGGAGCTGTTGCTTAGTAAGCATAGTTAGTATGCGGGTGGTAGATCCTCGGCCACACAAGCCAGACTTGTTGTTTCTTAGACTTCATTGCAAGTGACCAACTTGCTGACTTAATGAGCTATTTAAAATCTTCAAGCTCTTGTGTCAAGCAATGTAGTATGTTGACTGTATCCTTTCCTCTCAAATGCTTGATCCATGCTCCTCTTGCATTTACATTATGTAATGCTTCAAGCCCGAAGTACAAGTAAGATCAGACATTGATGTTGAACAAAGTAGTGTTATTTATTGAAGAATGTACCAAATATTTGGTGTGCCGAGGAAAAGCAAAAGACCTGAAATTATGGATTGTTGATGGGAGTGAGGGTGAAGGAGTTTGTTCAGTATATGAGTCAGAGGAAGAAGGAGGTAAATGGATTGTGGTGTGAAGGAATGCAGTGCAGATGAGGGAGATGATGGGAGAGGATGAGAGGGGAGATACAGAGGCTGGGTGTGAGCATCACACAATGTGACAATCTCCATCTGTATAGGTGCAAGCTAAAGTATGGGATGGACCAAAACACACAGAGAATGGGGTCTCACCATCAGTATAGGTGCAAGCTAAAGTATGGAATGGACAACACTCAGAGAATGGGGTTTCACCAGCAGTATTTTGTTTGGACCATGACACTCAGAGAATAGGGTCTGTATGTACTGTTTGGTTTAGGAATCTGTCCATCCAAAATGTTGCGAATCATCAACTTGATGAGTGCAGAGACCAGTCAGACACAGGAACCAAATCAGAGACTGAGGGATGATCAGATTTGTCTGTTTTTGGAATATTTCCATGTATTGACCTATCTATCTCAGTAGCCATTTTCTTAACTTGTACAATATATACATCTTTCGGACTTGACAGTAACAATGAACAATTTAGTGTTTATTTTAGAAACCTGTGCATTTTTATACCTTTGGTACCGTCCAATTAAGGAAATTCACAGGGACCTTTTCAACTTAGGGACCCAACTATCTCAGGGACCTGTCCATCTGATGTACCTGTCCATTTTAGGGACCTGTCCATTGTAGGGGCCCATCCATCCAAGGGACCCTTCATTCACCTGTCCATCTTAGGAGCTACCCTTTCACTGGGATCTGTCTGTGAGATAAAACATGCATGGAGAGAGACTGGTCACGCACTGGGTCCGGTCCAGATATTAGCACACGCCCCATTCCTCAGAGCTGGTCCAGATATTAGCACACGCCCCATTCCTCAGAGCCGGTCCAGATATTAGCACACGCCCCGTTCCTCAGAGCCAGTCCAGATATTAACACACGCCCCATTCCTCAGAGCCGGTCCAGATATTAACACACGCCCCATTCCTCAGAGCCGGTCCAGATATTAGCACACGCCCCGTTCCTCAGAGCCGCTGAGAAGCTGATTGTATCCAATAAGGCTCCAATTGTGGTTCTATTTGATCCCATCAGCACATTGCGGAGACGTGGGACTCTCTGATTACAAGGCTGATGGTGTATGCACAGACTGAGGGCATGCACAGACCAGTGCAAAACACCACAACTCAAATGCATTTCCCCCAACAACATCATCAAGATGGAGGGACTTAACATCTGTGCTGCTTTTTACTTGAACATAATCCAAATATATTGCATAGCATCTCTGGTTACTGTGTGTTTGACTTGGTTAAAAAAATAATTCTATCAACAGACATATTTTGGCTTTAATTCATGATAAGGTAATTACATCACTTTGTTTTATATCACATAAATTATTTTCAAGCGTGGATGTTGAAATCAATATTCATTTGAATGCCCAAAGTCTGACCTAAATGATTTTAGTGTAGAACTGTCGTGATGTCATCAAGCTCTACTGATATCCCTGCCAATAATGATATCATTGCCAAAAATGATATCCCTGCCAATAATGATATCACTGCCAAAAATGATATCCCTGCCAAAAATGATACCTCCCCTCCTGGAATAACTACATCCATGAACCAAACTCTAGTGGTGTTTTCCTTCATTAAATAACATTTCTCTCTCATTTAAGTTACAATATTGCTCTCCCTTGTTACAATGTGGCTCTCCCTTGTTACAATATTGCTCCCTCTTGGTACAATGTGGCTCTCCATTTTACAATGATACCCTCCTTTTAATAATATTGACCTCTATTTAATGATATTGAACACCCTGAAATGATATTGACCCTCTGAGATATCAATGCCCTCTGTGTGATAGAAAGTGCCCTCTCCGTATTAAGTGACTTGTGTGCTGAGGTGAACCTGGGACACAGGTATGAATATCAGAGTACCACACTTCTCCAGATGCTAACTAATTTGCCAATCAGCCAACTGTCTTAATCATGATTAAATTATATACTTCATTAAAGTTACTCCAAGAGAATGACACTCCAAGAGAAGTATATATTATTCATAGGTTTCATCAGGAAGTACTGGACACTACAGAGTGGTATGAATTAGCAGTGGAGTTAACTGTGTATTGTGGCATGGCGGTAGTGTTTGATCCATTGTTAGCAGCTGGACAGTCATGTTCTGGTCTCCTCTGCCACATGGCATATGTCTCATTCACAATTATCCAGAGAAACAGAGTAGAAAATCCACAGATAATGAGACAATTGGCTTTGTCATCGAGTGGTATCATTTTCAATTAGGTGCATTTTGTGTTTACATTGTCGGTTTGTAGACGTCGTTGAAGCATGTGACAGGTGCGTGGGCTCAGTGAGGAGACACGGGAGGCTTACGTAGACCTGTGTAGGGAGGTGACAATGTCTGATCTGTTGATAGCCACACAGAGTGACGGCACCTTCCCGAGGCAGGGGCATAGGCCTAGTAATACCTCCCTACTTTAGGACCATGTGAAAGCCTTTGATAGCAGGGTGTCACAGCTGATGAGTGCTCTTTGTAGACTAGAGTCGGGCCTTTGACAGGGCAGTTGCAGTTACCCTACAGGAGGATAGATAGCTCTCTTGAGTTATATCATATTACCCCATCACCATGACACCTGTCTGAACCCTTTTCGGCATTTGTAATCCCTACTGGGGTGGCTCTGATAAGGACATTTTGGCCTTAAAAGGGGACAGTGTGAAAAAAGTGACGCTGAACCTTTATATAGTCACATACATGCTTGACTTAATAAAATAACATTCTGCCACATACATAACATTCTGGTCACATATTTCAGGTGTGATGCATTAATACTGTCAATAGATCAATATTCCTGACTTGATTCAGTCACTTTCATTCATGACCAAATAAGTGTTTTGCCTGAATTAGTGTTCTGCCCCCAAAGGGTGTTTGCCCTAAATTGATGTTTACCCTAAATTGGTTTTACCCTAACTGCTAAACATTTGGATGCTAATGTGTTAAATTAGGTACCTCACAGCTTGCACTTAAATACCAACCTTTCTCACACTTGCAGTGTGAGGTCTTCATAAAATAAACTAATGAAAAACGCAATGAAAGAAGAGGGAATCACCAGTATATAATTTTTAACCACAATATTATCAATTCCAGTCTCCCAGTTCATCATATTTCGCTGGTGAACGGCCAAAGTGGGTCACAGTGAGTGAACACCTGTTCCCTGGAATGAGAACCTTTGATTTATCACCTGTGTGTTTTATAATGGTCACTTCTGGGCCATTTTGCCTTTTCAGAGGTGCTAAAATGATGCACTTTGTCTTTCCTGTCTTTGATCGGCCACCATGACAATGTAAACTGGACAAAACTATCAGGCGGTTTCCGCAGGAAGTAAAAGTTCTGGCCCCATAGGTCATATACAATATATTATGGACATGGCTAATTTAATGTGCTGCCACAAATTCTTTTTATTTTTAGCTTTGTTGTAAACTAACACACTTTTCTCTGATATGAAAATGAAAGATTAAGATAAAAAGAAATTGTATTAAATTTCATAAATCTGCAAATTGAAATATGATACCCCCTTCTGGACATGCTTCTGAATTGTACCGGAATATATCAAAATGCCTTGGGACCTGAACAGCACAGAAAGGAAACGCTTTTATTTATATTTTGGCTAATTGCATTGTTCTAGTTCACTTGACAAATTAAAATAACAACATTCTCTTGCATGTTCTCCATGTTTTCAATATTGACTTTTAATGCCATTTCAATTGTTAGAATATTTTAACAGTGTAAGTTGTTTTGACACATTCAACTAAAATTAAATGACAAGTCAATTGCAATTTCTGATAAATATTTTGATAGATTTTTATAAATCTCAAAAACAAGCAAATTCTAAATGGCACAGATTATTTTATTATGGTGTAAAATAGTGTTAGTATTTACACAAGGGTGCAAAGAAGATAAAGAATTGTAAATGGTGAAGGATTAAAGAGAGAAGGCCTAATGGTCCCAGACTTAATGGGGTGTAAGCGGTCACTATTGTTTGCAGGAATGAGCAATATTGCTGGTCAGGAATGCAGGGAATATAAATGAAATTACAGTGTTCGGGTCAACCCTGCTGGGGCTATATCCGCATTTGTATACACCCATATAAAAAGTAATCAGAATGCAAATTAATGAAAGACTTTATACAAGAAAGTTACAATGTGTATTTGGCAATGTGTCTGTGTGAAATGAGGTTCATATGGGCTGGTGTGTTGTTCTCTTCTGATTATATATTTGGAATTCAAGGAAAATACGCCACCTTTGTGTGATGCAAAGAATAGTTGGTCAGAATCTATAGGTAAGAGTGATTAGCATTAATGTCAGAGAGTGGTGAAGAGTTCACGGCCGAGTATCGCAGAAGAGGAGATTACTAAGGTGCTGAGAACCATTCACGTCATTAATTGCTTGCACAGTGCGGATGATTGTTGCTGGATTCAATGCTATTAAATTATGAAGTTTAATTCTGAATATTTATAACCATTTCAGGATAAACAGCCCTGTTGTGGATAGGCTACAATTAGCCAGGGGTGTTCATTGAAACTGTTTTTAACATTACACGATAGAAATATACAATATCACATCAAACTTTAAAAGTGGTCAAAAAAAAAAAAAAAATGAGTGTGCTTGTTGAACAAAGAAATATTTGGAGGTAGGCATTTTATAATTTTAACTGGTGATTGGACACCCTTGATGTTTGTTTGGGTACCTGTTCATTATATTGATGCATACTCATAAGTTGGCAAGTGAGAGAAAGGAGGGAGACTAATAAAGGGGTACGACAGCCGGCAGCAGCTGATCTCACCGTGCTAAATTGGAGCCTTTACCAGGATGGTCATCATGGAGTTTGTCTCTAAAGGAGATAAATCGTGGTGATTTTCCGTCTCTCTGATGGTTCCTTCCACCCAGGTGTTGTTAGTGTGACTACTGGGCTCTGTGTTATTAGGACTGAGGCCGTACGCACGCTCTACCTGCGCCCACACGGACGGACGTAACCGGGAGGAGAAACACATCATTACCTGCTTTGTGTGGCAGTTGTGGGTATCTGCCTTGATTCGGCCAGATGGGACAGGATAATTTACCGCAGATTCGGCTCATGCAGGCTGATATTTTGCACAGTAAAGGAACAGTCTTGCTGTCAAGAGATGGGTACAATACCAAAATGCGACGAACACAAAGTTGTTTATATCCATGGGAATCAAAAAGGGCTGCCAAGAAATGTGTACGGTGGAAGGATGTGGATGGCACAGAGGGCCAGGTAAGATGAGGGTGGGGGAGTGGGGGGGGGGGGGGGTCAGTTGATTAATGGCCAGGGTAATGATAATAGTATTGTTCCTTGTACACACCTCCATGTACTGTACATCCAGGCAAAGATATGGTCATCTGAAATGCTGTGAAAAGTTTTCAGAAAGGTGAGAAATGTGGGATATAATCTGTCTTCTTGTATCTTGTTGTGTCTTGTTGTATCTTCCTATTAAAGTTTTGAGGTTTGGTGATGCGAATGTGTCAGTTTCAACTCTGTCAATATTTTCATCATTGTATGCGTAGATTTTAGACGTCAGTGGGTTTTGACTACATTAAAATCCCCTCTGTATTTTTTTTATTGTCAGAAAAAAAATGGTGGCAGTGCAGATTAATAGGGGCTTAGGTGTGACTGGGTAGTGATGCTATTGTGTCAGCACCGCCATTGTGCTCGGCCAATGACTCGCATCACTGAAGGTCGATTTCCGTCGCACAATCGGGACCATGCACGGTTGGCAGGCTACGTTGTCTGCACTGCCAGCACATTGTCTGTGTGGAGACCTTTCACTCCCCAGGTCCACGTGGGCCATGTTATTGTCCATAGTGCTCTTATGCAAAGAGAGGGACAATGGTTAGTCATAGTCAGCGGGTGATATTAGGGGCAAAAAGGAAACAATTGCCACAGAACATTATCATATCTAAGGTTTGCCTCAGGTTATTTACACAGAATGTCTTATCTGACCTTTCACCTTTGCAGGTCATCTAGAAAGGAAATCTTTGTTTAGAAATGGTCAAATTATTATAAATTGATCAAGTCGTAATTTGATAAAATTGTGTTTTGTCACGATAGACAAAATCATCGACCCCTACAGTTGTGTTTATGTTCTGTTGCATCATGGGAAGATCACCAGCATCAGAAGAATCCAAACTTTATCCGTAAATGTGTGATACTGGCATCCAAATTGATCTATTTATCAATATTAAAGGCTATGAATTATTTCATAAACTCAATGACTGTCTGGTGCATTCATTTAACTGTTAACTTTTACACATTAACAGAATCTATAATAGCTCAGAAGTCATTTAGAAATTCATTACCTTGATTACAACTAATGGGCTGCCTTGGTAATGGTTGACTGGAGTTGTGAATGAGTTCCAGAAATGGTCAGAGAAGTAATTATTGCCTTCTATATAAAACAATCTCCTAGAATATACCCAACATGGTATATTTAAAATATACCAAACTCGGCACATATATATATATATATTACCTTCATGGGATAAATAACCTTCGTAAGATATATATCCTTCGTGGGATATGTATAACCAGCATGAAATATATGACCTACATTAGATATTTAATTATATCAGATATATGCATGCAGATAACCTACATAGGATATAACATCTCCATGGGATATAAAACCTCCATGAGATAGATTATATTTAACCTATTTAGGATATTTTCACACTTGTTATTTTCTTCAAATTGATTGATGATGATGAATGATATTCATGACAAAAATCAATAAAGAAAGCTGAAAAAAGAATCGGGCCATAAAGAACGTTGGATGCAACAAGCAATGTGATTGGCTGATTGCCAGGAGGTAATGTTAACAATCAGATCAGCAAAAAATGAACAAGAAATCAATACCAACCAGCACGCAACACTGAAAAATAGGGCTCTAACTTCTCAGAAAAGATCTCTATAGACATTTTGTTCTGCCTTCAAAGCCGTACAAATATTGTGAAATTGGTTTCAAGGGTCTCTATCAAACTTTACAAATTAGAAACTTTGGTGGCATAAGGTAGATTTGTACAGTATGGATTATAGTGTTAACTAATTGCCTCATTGTTTTTGTGTTACCTAATAAGGAAAGTAACCATGACACCAGGTGTGTTGCCACAGCAACAAGGTGACAAACGTTGTGTCAGACCCATCATTGTGGTCTCCAACCATAGAGAGCAGAGACAGTTATGACACTCTTAGCCATCTGTTGGTTTGAGGGGACGGCTCAGAAACGTGCCCCAAACCCTGTCCTCACGAAAAGCATGATAAGTGATAAATAGAGTTAAGCTAATACGCGACCTTGGTAGCGCCATCTGTTGGCTCGAGGTAATTTTGCAATATCATGTCCACGTGTAATTTACATGGTTTACATGAATACATGTGGTGTGTATGATCACAGGGCATTTATTGATGTTAATGTGAAATACGATATTCATTATAAATGTTAAAACTCATGTTAACGGCTGGTCAAGAACAACAGACATTGTGATAGCAATGAGTACAAGAAAAACAGTCTGTGGAACAAAACCTTGCCAGCCCTGTAAATAAATATTCCTTGAGAACTCTCTCACCTCTCTTCATTGTCATGTTAATTTCCAGTGAGTCTGCCAACTTTGGCTGTGCTGCTTATCAAAGGATGGATACAAAAAAGAACAAATGATGAAAAATTAATTTGATTTTGTAACATATGGTCTGACGATCCCCTCCAGCCTCAAAGTTGCTGATATTGACCAAAACACTACAAAGTGATATTCTCAGGTGGTAAAGTGGCTGATAATGATATGAGTTTGTGTTTGAGCAAGAGCCTTTGATGCTGTGAATGTAACACCAGTTAAAACACAGTGTGATTGTTAGACCCTGCACCCTGTTATTGCTGATAATGATCGCAGACTTGTCATTGTGCAAAGTGTCGAGCAGAGCTTGTGAAACACATCTGCCACTTGAGAGAGAGAGATAAACGTTGATGGCCCAAACTTTAAAGTGTGATATCAAATGTATCTGACAGGTGTGACAACAAGGTGATCTGGCTGTGCCTCCGAGAAACTCATAAGTGTTACAAGGTGACCTTGCTTTGCCTCTCAGAAACTCACAAATGTAACAAGCTCACCTATCTGGGCCTCTCAGAAAGTCACAAATGTAATGAGGTGACCCGACTGTTCCTCTCAAAAGCCCAAAAATGTTATACGGTGGGAGATCTTTGCCTCTCAGAAACACAGATGCAAGAAGGTGACCTTTCTGTTCCTCTCAGGAACCCACAAATGTTATAAGGTGACCTAGCTGTGCCTCTCAGAAACCCACAAACGCTACAAGGTGACCTAGCTGTGCCTCTCAGAAACCCACAAACGCTACAAGGTAATCATTTCTAGCCTAGCTGTTAATATCATCATTCACATGTGTTACAAGCTAACTTAGTCTAGCTCATGAGCGATACTGTGGTTGAATGCTGTTCTTTCTCTAATATTTTTAGCAATAATTTTTTTTTAATGTTGAATTTTTTTGTCAGACAGTTTCAGAAATTATAATGTGCCTTTGTGCCTTATTTCCTGATAAAAAGCAAACAAGAATCTTTATTAAATGTGATATCGGCAAATTTGTTCTGCTTGATTTGATCACTTTGGATCGTTTAGGCAAAGTAGCAATTTTGGCGGGCGTCACGCTGATGTGAAGCATGGACACGTTGAGCAATGACCTCGTAACCAACAATGACTCGCCGATAATGAAGAAGCATTTCCTGCTTCCATCTGTAATTATGACTCAAATGGTATGATAGGCTTCCACCCATTGTCCAGTCAATGATGGCAAACCCTCCCGTGGCAGAGAAGGGGCCATGCTCAGATTAATGGTTACCTGCTGATGATGAGTAACTCACTGAAATTTTATTTTAAACATGAATTTAAATTTATTGAATTCATGTCTGCACAAATTTAGCTATATTTTTATTAATTTGAGAAACATCTTCTCAGGGGATTTTAGCATATTAGTTCAGACAATAAATAAATCTTAAACTCTCAAAGGAAAGAAATGAATAACTTTTGTACTATCCAACATATTTCTATGCTAAAACATAGGTATATTATTTTACCGTTCAAAGCCACATTTTTGTTAGAATAATAATAACATACTCACAAAACCTATGGCAGAAATGGAAGATGAAAATACAAATATAGAGATTGGGAGACTGGTCAGTGAATGCAACTTTGATTAATATTTCATCAGGTTTTCATGCCAGAAATCAGCGCCGTTCATATCCATTGTACTCAGCATGCAGGTTTCCTGCTTCCAGACTTATTAATCTCCATATTCATGTAGATTACATGGGCTGATTGTGGACTGGACCTTAAAAGGACAAATACAGTCAACATTCCTTGCCAGAAATATCACATATTTCCATTGATTCTTCAACAAAGGAATTTCACTATTGTGAGAAATATGTTATTTGTTTTAGGATAAAAAGTATGAATAGGAATTGCGTTTGATGGCATTAATTGAGTTGGCTAGATTTTCTGCTGTTTTAATCACCCCAATCAAGAAGTGACGTTTATTGCCAGAGGGCAGGGCACAATGGAGGGGATGGATTGGTCATTGATAGCCTCTCCCCGGGGAAAAATGATCACACACAATAGAGCACCAGGATTTGCTAATGACATTGCTTCCATGCCCCCACTCAATGTGTCAGTCAACATCAATGTCACCGCTAGGTGGCACCACTGTTGTCAACCCAAAGATAAAGTCAAATATTGTGATCTGAAACAGCTGAGAAGTCTATGAGCAATTATGTTACAAAGAGAATTTCTCCATATGTAAACCCCAAATAATAATTATCTGTCTCCTATGTTACTCCAAATGTCCACCTCCTTGTGTCTTGTTTACCTTTGAGAAATTTCTGCCCTGAAAGTAAGGAAATTTTTTTTTTTGGTGAGATAGATAAAACATCATTAGTAGATTTCTGTGCATTTTGATCAGGATTATGGACATTGCTCATAACTAATCAAAGACAATGAGGGATATTTGGGGCACCGGTCGTAAGCCTATTTACTAATGTTGTTTATGGTCAGCAAATTGTCCTCAAGTGACCGAGCATGGTGGCACATTACACAGCTCTCATCAGCTTTTATCCCTGTTTATTTATGGACATCCAGTGTGTCCACGAAGACAATCATATTTTACCCCAATGCGCTCATTTTTCTGGGCTTAATTTGTCAGTGATGTTTTGTGGAGGAGCGGGTGGTGTATACTGCCCAGTGGGGCCATCAGGGCATGCTCGTTCACCCCAGGGGTAGGCAGTGGGGGTATGGGCCATCACCCGAGAGGTGTTTTCCCTCCCTGCACCTGCTCATCATACAGATTCAGGGCAAAGGTGGCTACCCTGCCACAAAAACCCTCAAGACCCGGGCGAAACTCTGAGGGCAAGGACACAAAAATGTGAGGTCATCTGCAAAGCCTATCACACAAAAACATAAAGGTCATCGGCAAAGCATATCACACAAAACATTGGGCTTTAAACCACTATAAAGGACACGTGTCTTGAATAAATTGTGGATTTTCCTCCCTTTGTTATCATTTCCGAACCAAAGACCTCTGTTTTGTACAACACCTATGACAGTTGAAGACTTCTTTTTCTTGTCAGGGTTGAGTGCACAGTATGTCTAAGGAGGTGGACATTTGGAGTAATCAAATTCAGAACACAAAAGAAGTTTACCATTACTGGAGAGGCCAGGGTTTAGATTCGGTTGAGTTTTATACAGAAATAAGGAGGGAACATCTGGTTATGACAAATGAAGGCAAATTTGAATCACCCAGGAAATCAAGGAGAACATTAAACATTTATAGTCTAAATGGCAAGAAAAATGAGCTATCTATGCAACTTTTCAACTTTGCATTTTGTTCCTTGAATTATTAATTGATTTGCAGAGGGGAAATGATAAAGATCATGCTAAGAAATTGAAATGAAGAGCTCTTTGTCTGGTTATTGTTTGTGTGATGCCTAGTGTTTATGAGAAACTTTTAAATAGTTATGGACTCTTCATGATTTCATTTGAAATTATGCATCCAAAATTTTGTGATATCAAATCATTTCTCTGAAAAGATAATACTAAATATCTTTGATTGAAAGAGATGATAATATAAAAACCTGTGAAGTTATATTGAAAGGCAAATTTGTTTGACATCATCTACAAAGGTTACTGTAGATAGTTTTTTTAATTGTACAGAGATTGTTTTATAATGTCATGGTTTACATCTGCAGGTCAGGTGCAGGTTAGGTGCAGGTCAGGTGCAGGTCAGGAGCAGGTCATCTTGTTCTCTTGTTTGAGGAAAGAACAGAATCTCTGATGGTCACCGTTTGCAAATTGACCTTTATTATTGACTTTTGCAGTTTGTGCATTGAATATGAAATGATTGGTTCTCGTGTTCAATCTCCAAGTCTAATTTGACGCCATTCAAGAAGGGACCTGAAATATGAAATGTTTATCAAACACGTTGATTGGCAATTAAGGGGCAGTGGGTGTCATTTTGAGGTAGTCCTGAGAGAGTGCTTGTCACGGAGGTCGTGATGTCATCGCCATGGTGATGGGAACACAGACTGACAAGTGGACAGCTAGGAACCTGGGCCTCATGACTATTGACAAATACTCCTGTCACTTTCCTGGCTGATCTGGGTGCGATCTGTCCCTCACATTCCAGATATCTGTGTTAACATGGCAGCAAGCTCAACCCAGCAGGCTGTGCTCAAAATGTGAGCTTGCCCTGTTGTCCGAAGCAAGCAACTTTTGGCCAGGGCCCACAACATTTGAGGTCATTTTTTAATTATTTTCCATCATTTTACTGTTTTAAAACAAGCTCAGGACAAACAACATTTTGAACCATATTTCAGACACTTTATGAGTTTCAATTTTGTACTTAAAGTTCCGTGGTTTGATCATGTCGATATAATACCTATGATTGGTAAAAATAAACATGAAGATATCATGAGGTTTAAAAAAATCATCAAGGAGAGACCAGACATGGCAAAGGAAGTCAATTGCTCGTGGGGTTCTACTCTGAAAGCAAATAAAGCAGGAAAGAGAGACGATTTCATGACATCTGGGTTAACAATATGGACAAAACAAATATTGAAGTATGAAGTATTTCCATGTTGAATAAATCACAGGACTTTGCTATATAAGAAAGCCAGTAGAGAGTGAAGAACAAGGAGAGCATTAAGGCCCATCCGTTCCTACACTCTGCTTCAGAAGCCAATCATTACATCATTTTGATATTTGACACTTAATCACAATGTGGAGAACTGCTTTAAGTTAAATAGGAGAAATTACACAATGGTGGTCATGTGTATTTTAGGATATCAGCTTGCTGTAAGTCCCTATTTATGTACATATACAAGTAGATTATTAGTAAATTATTGGTCTCTCATAGAAATCTTTGACAAACTTGTAGAACTGTTAACAAGAACCTTAATTGCTCAGTTTTTTTGCATTTTGAATGCACAATAGAAAAAAAATGAAACTTGTGACACTGAATTAACATCAAATTCTTGTTAGGAAGATAGCTGAATTTATTCTGTTCTGGGAATTTCTGGAGATGCGACGTCTCGTGGTTCTACTTGGTAAATGTGGCATTGTGGGAATGGAGGAGCGAGTGTTTTAACCTCTGTCATGAACAGTTGACAAAATGTGCCCCTACCCCCATACAAAGAAATGGCTGCTCTAACACTGTAATGGAATGTCTATAGATTTTTATGTAATCCTCGGTGGGAAATAAGTGGATGGACAATTTGTATTTGAAAAGTGAGATTGATTTAGGATACGTGAAGGAGGAAATGTTCGCTTTGTGAGATCTCGACGTTGTCCGAGAGAATGCCCTCAAAGTCAGAGGACACGACCTTGACTTTGTAGGGCCTGTCCTGTACATGTGTCCATGCCATCTGTATTTATCTATATCCTCTGGCCACTAACTTGCCTCTTAATTGGCTGGCTGACATGCATATAGTTATAGATGGGAACTTATTATGTACTGTTATGAGAAGAGCAGGGAGAGTTTCATCGTTTTCTTGTCATGATGAGTGATTGGCTGCAGCGTGCGTTTCTCGTGCCTTTCTCGGCGCAGTAATCTCTCGGAGACCGGGAGTGAATGGTGAAGCTTTAACTAGGATTGCTGCCGTTGACCTTGTGGCACACTTTCTATTATCATCAAAGTCTCGCGATTTTCTCTTGACCAAAATGAAGGGTGTGTCTGAGGTCAGAGTAAAGCGGTTACAACACTGACATGAGTTACGGTAGATAATCACATGCGGTTACAAATGATAATAACTAACATTAGAACAGTCTTCACGAGATTGCAGATTCCTGCGGTCAGAAGAGGTGGACAATGGAAATAGCATTGAAATGATGACCTTGAAGTGACAGGTAGATTATGAAAACCCTTGCACAGACTGGAGCTTTTCGATCATTCTGACAATGTTGTCATAAAGAAAGTGTTCCCCAACAAAATTGGAAACTGCCATTTTGGTTGATTGAGAGATGGGGGTTTGAAGTAATCATGATGATAGCTCTGTGTATCTTCATAAAACTGAACAAATCTTTATGGCTCTCCTTCAATGGAAGCAGACAAAAACAAAGTGGCCTGGTATTTAAGTTAAAAGGATTTTTATTGAGGTATTCCACTCAGCTGTAAACATGGCCAACAATAGATCCTCACGTTATCATACGGGACATGGCCGTCCAAAGCAACTCCATAAAGGGAAGTGAACGTCCCAAGATAAAGCCCAAGATGTCCGATTAGAAAACACCTGCCTGTGTCCTGATGCACAATGTCCCCTTTAAATAAATATCAAAGTGCTCATATTTGATTCAGAGATAAATGTCTGCGATGACTTAATCAGTCTTTTGGCTTTTAAGAGGATGAAAGAGCGTTGAGTCTGTTGTCAAAGATTGCACTGAAAGCAATGTGATAAAAGTCATATCGTATTTTGAAGTCGTTTCTTATTTTAAATAGGAGAGATTGTACTTTTTAATGCAAACAAACATTGAATAATCAAAATGTGCGGATTTATGTTTCACAGTTCAAATGTTGACAAGTTGTTTGCAAGTACACAACCAAATTTCATGGTTGCCTGCTAATTTCTTTTGGGGTTCATATGTTATACATTGCAGTTAAAAAGTAGACTGTTAAATTTGGCTTGATACATGCCACTGCTGATGACACCAATATTAACAGTAAAAGCTTGACTTTACAGGTGTCTCTTATCTTGAGGGCATGGATAATAAATAAAATCATACACAAAAATATGCATACAGTCCTTGAACATTTTGATGTTATTTTGCATGATAGGATGAGAAACAAATATTTTATGTTGGCCTTTGAGTTATTTAAGTGAGGGGTTGAATCTGCTCAAAAAGGGCAGTTATTGACCTCACTGACCTGTATAATGGATAAAAGAAGCCTTTATCAGCCATTATCAGAGTATATGTTTAAGCTGTGGTTTGGATAGGTGGGAAACATGGCAGGGGATTTGCTCAGACGTTTATGACATGCAGCAGGTGCAAAATACCAGCTACACCATGCATGCATATGAACTACTGGAAGTCAAACATGAACCACTGCAAGTAAATGTTAGTTAAAAATACACAGTTGTGTTTTTTCTGAAGAGAGGTACAAAGGGATGATAAAAATGAGAAAAGTAAATCGTCAGACACATTATGTGATAGAGCTACAATTGTCAGCATTATATGCAGCAACATATAAAAAATCAAGAAAGAAAATAATTTAAAGGCAGATCCTTTTTTTCTTGGAAGTTTTATTTTTCAATTATGAGAGAGCACTTTGTAGCCGAGTGGCCTGATCATCCTGATTTGACAGCAGGTGGCAGCAGGTGACATCTCGCAAACCTGGTGTGATAATGGCTTGTCTTCTATGACAGAGTGTGTCAAGAAGAACACTGATTTATACAGGTAGACCGCATGAAACCTTGGACGAACTGTGATAATGTACAAACACACTTGAAGCCCACACACCTATAATTGCCCCAACAATACAAGATGACTTTGTGGATTTTCAAAATTCCCGCTTCATAGAATTCACATAAAAGAATTCTTGCCATTGTGGTTAAAAAGTGTCTGTCCTGTAAAGTAATAATTCTTTTATGACAAAAGGTGAAAACAGGAATGAAATTAGGTGTTCTAACGGTCCTTGGCTGTCCCTGTCGCTAACTGCTGGAATTTGGCAGCCTCTCACTCATTCACCTGTCCACATACAAGACCAGCACAGGTGTTTGACATTGTTTTTGTTTGATCTATTTGCAACAATGAACATTTTTTTTCATGTCAAATTTGTGACTTGTGTGTGGCTAAACTTGTGCATATCATTTTCGAAATGAAGAAAGTGTTTCTATAATGACAGCTTTAAAAAGTAATAGCTTCAACAGCTGCAAAAGCTTTTAATTTTCAATTATATTCATATTCAGGGGACAAATAGTAGCAATTAAGAGCATCAAATCTGATGACTAATTTATTTTGCAGGGAACCGTTGAGATTCCCACTTGAATGGAAAGTGGGCCTAATAAAAACATTCAAACTGAGTGGCATTTTAAAAGGTGCAATATACTGCTAGTTTGAACAGGTGTCTAGTTCCATGCACATTTCAATTATCTGTCAATGATGACAGAAAAAGACAAGTAATAGTAGACAAAAGACAGTCAAAGCTTAAAATGCCATTTAACATTCCGGAAAAAAAGAGTAAAATGCATTAAGATTGAGGTGAGGTCATATATTTTTGAAAACAATCGGTGCTCATCACTTTGAAATTTGAAGTGACAAATACCTACAAATTGTCATCTGGTTACTTGCAAACACAGGAGAGCAAGGTCACGGTGGGTGTCTGGAATGTCAAGGGGCCCCCTAGTACATGGGGAAGCACTAGCCCAGGCAGGCAGGTGTCTTCATACCTATTGTCCAGGTATTTTGTGAAGGTAAGGGGTAGATTCCGACACTGAGATCCAGTGTCTGGTGGCATCTAGAGAGACCATGGGGGTTCCTCGCTCGGGTATTTTAATGGCCTTTTACCGGGGTAATTGAATATGGTGAAATAACATGGCTGTCTGCTCCTGGTCATATTTAGCAGTTTTATGAAGGCATATATGCGCTACTTGTGGGGTTAGTGTTGAAAAGTAAACCATTCATTTCAAAATCTAGTATTAAAATATAAGAAAGGATTACTGACCTATAATTAGTATGCCGTGGTGTTAAAACTCATTTTGTGTTCAACCTTATAATTTTTGGAGTTCTTGAGGCATTTGACTCAAGAGAGACCCTCAAATCATGAACTATAAATAATTTAGGACATGATGAAAGACTATTTATGAACACCTTTACCAAGGTTATTTGTCTTCCTGGACAACACAAATTCAGTGGAATTTTATTATTCTGAAGCTATTGAAAATAATAGTTAATGGCTTAAAAACGTTCTCAAGGCAGTGAAGCACATAGAAAGCCATTAGAAACAATTCCTTTATAAGCAATCTTCTGATCCAGTAACCGAGGAAACCCAGAATTGTTCACTTAAAGCAGGTTCTTATCATTCTATGCTGAAACATTATTTGAAAATTGTTATTTCAAATGCACAAAGCTGAGTGTTATTGTGCTGTTATTTTGCCACTCGTAAAAATATTAATTTGAAATATTTTGAAAATTTAATGGAATTTCTAAATAAAGATCTCAGAAATTGGCTGTTAATGTGATCTCTCCTCCCAAATCCTTGATCCATTTTTTCAAACAAGATTGAAAAAAGTCAGTGTGCACACTTCTGGAGTGTTTTGCAGGCGTGACTGGCAGTGAGGAGATGGGACGAGGCAGGGAATGCCTCGTAGGGGGCCGACAAACACACCCAGCCTCATGAATGTTGCATGGGACGAATGCGAGCAATAATTGATAATCACATTCTGATCCCTTTGTCAGAGTAAGAGAATGTGTGCAATTTGAATAGGTCCTGTGAAGATAGGCGTCCAGAGTCTAGCGTCTGTCCGTCCGTCCGTCCGTCCGTCATCCAGGCCAGGTTCTGAATCCTCACAGCTGCTTTTCCTCCCAGTCATCACAAATATCTACATCATAGATCAAATTTCTCTGCAGTCACTGTGTAAAATAAACCAATCTGTCCTGAGTATTTCATCTTCTCTTGCAAAATATGGATTGAGAAAATTCTTCATTGTGAGTGAGAATGATAAATCTACCCATAGAGGGCAGCACAATTAAACCATACATGACTTACCAAGATTTTACTATGACTCGGGTTACCTGTCCATAAGTAAATATCTGATGCCATAAATCTGTAATATTTTATGTTTTTTTATTCTGATGCAGATGTCTTGTGACACATGTAGACATGGGGTGTAATGATAGTAATGTTTTTGTATGACTACTTTCAGGTTCACCAGTACATGAGCAGTCTACCTGAGGACAAGGTGCCATACATTAACAGTGTGGGAGAGAAGTATCGCATCAAGCAGCTTCTCCATCAGCTCCCGCCCCACGACAACGAGGCCAGGTACTGCAACGGACTCAGCGATGAGGAGAAGAGGGAGCTGCGATTATTCAGTGCGCGGCGCAAGCGGGAAGCTCTGGGGCGGGGGAGCAGCAGACCCCTCCCAGTCAGTATGGAGGGCGCCACTTGCCAACAGGTAAATAGCCGCAGAGTTTTGAATTTGTGTCTTTTTATAGGTTTGAAGCTTTCATACAATGGATTTTTACTGCTACATTTCTCGATTGACTGTGTTGAGTATATTGTTTATTAAAAAATAAAAGTTGATCAAAATATATTTTTGTAGGAAAAAGTACTTGAGTAAAAAAAACTTTTTTGTTCTGCACTTAATATAAATCCTGTATCAAATCAGTAATTAGCCCTAAATATTAGTTTCTCGGCTAAAAAAACCCTTTCAGAAGTGGTTTAGGCCAATTAGGTCAATTTTGCAGCCAATTCAACTGCATTAACCTTTTTATAAGGGCAGTATAAAACAAAACAGGAATATTATAAATAACTTTCAAGACACAAATTAACAATAGCTTTCTTTCTCAGTGAAAAGTCTCATTCCATGATGCTTATAATGAATTATCCTGAATTTCGAATATATAATTAATGTTTAAAGAAAAAAAGGAATCTCAGATGAAGGGGAAGGCACACAGAAGCCGAAGTAGGGATCAGTTACCCACCAAGTCTGATGTCAAACTAAGCTCAGAATCAGCACCCAGCCACATGCTTATCTACCCACTCATTAAACTCTGAACTTGGCTGATTCCAAGCAATTAGAATATAGTCCTGATAATGAGATATCATTAGGGTCTGTCCAGACCTCAAAGCTTTGTGCACCCAGACAATTTACCCCGCTTGTGAGGCAGCGTGTTATCAGAATTCTTGAGAGAATGCCATCAGAGAAGGTTAGGTCCTGTGAGACCATGAAAATTAAGATTTCCAAAATGACACACAGCGCTCTTGATTTTAAAGGCTTTGGGCATAATCTAAAAGCCTGCTGTGAGCATCTTTGGGCATTTTTTGCCTCCGATTATCAGCCCCGGGGTCAGGCATGGTTGGTCATTCCATAACAGAGTTTAATCAGATTTAATTGAGGTTTGCTTGAGTATGGAAATAGGACAAAAAGGAAGTTGGCTGATTGTGCGATGGGAAAATATGATGCATAGATGTGATCTAAAACCTCTTAGGAATAGGGGCGGCAAGAGTTAACTTGCTGATGCCGGCAGCTTACGATGGAATGTGCTCACGCATAAGTGTGACACAAATGGTAGATGTGTGACCGATATGCTAACTGAGGTTATGTATACAATCTGCCCTTGACTGATGAGGTATTGCGAATATTACCACGAGTCTCTCCTTGAAGGGATGGACACAGTGAGGATACTTGAACCTGTGGTTAAAATGTGTTGGATATAAAAATAATTTGGATGTTTAGTCAGTGTTCATTTTAAACTTGAGAAGCTTACTGATGACACAGTGTGAATATATATGGACCTTCCCCTGACTGGTGAGACCTTGTGAATATGTACAATCGTATGTCAAACTTTTGAGACCTTATGACAATTAGGACTTGCTTTCGCCATTTATGATATTGTGATTAAAGGACAACTTCACACAAAAAGACATTGTAGATATAAAGGGACCTTTTTCTTGAAACATCTGTCACAAGGAAAACAATAGTTCCTGACCAGGTCATTCATAAAATAGACCTGTCTCATTTCTGAGAAGCAGAAATGAGATGTTGTGAAGCATTAAGGTTCTCTCACGGAGTGTCCTGACTCCTTCACTTAGGAGACACAGTGGGGAGGGGAGGGCAGATGGTGTGAGTCACAGAGGAGGACATGTTGGTGCTGACCCAGCACATCAGAGAGACCTTCTGATCCCAGAACTGTAATGACCTCATGATTGGTAGTAAGCCATCCTCACAGTAGTCACTCCATATCTCTCATTTAATTCAGACAATCTGACATTCAGATTTTTAATAGCTTTCTGACATATAATTTACCACCCCAAAAAACCTGTTTTTAAGCATTTTGTTCTGGGAAAAATTGGTTTGCAAATTATTGTATAAGAGTACAGTATGGAAGTGTTAGTCAGGATACTTCTACTGAGGCACAGTTATCTTTGTCAGAGATTTAAATGCTCACTGCCTGCTATCAAACTCTCTGTCCTAAAATATCAATTCTGAGTCTTGTTTTTGAGGTTAATTTGTGGCCTATGAGGGCCTCAAGGAGTCTCATGCTGCAGCCGTGGGCTGGCCATTGGATGGCCGAGGGTTGGCCATTGGATAGGAGTAGACTATTGGGAGCAATTAATCCCAAGTTGAAAGTTGATTTGTAGACATAGATAGCAGTTGCGAGATGTGTGGAAAGTCGCACAATTGAAGCATAAATATCGCTAAACCTTCCTCCACGCTCCACCAGGTGGCACTCTTAGAAATTTTCTGCATACTGTCAACTTGCATTCCTTTTGTTTCCAAAGAAAGACAAGGTTGAAAAAAGAGCAAGTTAAGTCACGGTGAATCAAAGTGGGAGATGAATGAAAAATCGTCAAGGGCCTCAACCTTTCTGGTTCGATAACTTGGATCCGTTTCTGTGCAAATTTAATTAAGAGCATGAAATGTCTATTGAAATGCATATTGGTGAATTTCCTGTTATGCACTTAGATGGATGCAATCGGCTTCTTGGTGACGGTACCAACAATGCATTGCAATACCCATAATGCATTGGCGAACCTTGCAAATTGTGTTAGTTGTGTGCAGAATCAAATCAGAGGGTGCTTCATACGTGGCCTCAGATTGGGGGTGTTTCATTAACGATACAAGCCTGCGTAACTTCAACAGAAGCCGTCATATCTTGGCGCAGTTTATGATTGATGTCACCGAGCTGCGGTCACACTAAGATCGGCCGTGACAGACGCCGAGTGCCAATTTGGATCATGATATATTGGGTGGATCCTTAATATGGAGGCATCTATTCGGGCGTGAATTTTCTGCATGGCCGGATGGGTGAGGTAATCCACGTCTGAGTCTGGTCACAATGATGTATTATCTCAGGAAAAATGCTCGGTCTTGAGAGTGAGTGTTTACCGTCCATTATTCATGAGAATGAGGCCCGA
Source organism: Amphiduros pacificus (assembly GCA_949316495.1). Taxonomy (NCBI): domain Eukaryota; kingdom Metazoa; phylum Annelida; class Polychaeta; order Phyllodocida; family Hesionidae; genus Amphiduros; species Amphiduros pacificus. Next base: position 24,325,135 of record OX439009.1, on the reverse strand, counting down.
ATCGGAAACCATAAATGTATCCGCGGCTAACTGCTGCCTGCACCGCCGAGCTGGCCATGTTAGATGACAAGAATAAAAGAAATCGCTACCTTGAGGCAGCACTGGAATGTGGCAGTGTGAAAAGCCTCTGCTAAAAGCCTTGACAAGAATAGATCTCAATGGTTATTAATAGTTTGCATGCTCAGTGAACTTCATATTTTGAAATAATCCTTATTTGGGTCATATCGTTTAAATCACATTGATTGTATTAAGACAGAAATTGTACTCTCTTGTACATGTGATGAAAGCTCAAAGGTAACAATTATGTTTGGAATGAATAGTGTCATGTAGCCTCAGACCAATAGAGACTCTGTGGGAGGTAACTTATACATCATGTAGCCTCAGACCAATAGAGACTCTGTGGGAGGTAACTTATACATCATGTAGCCTCAGACCAATAGAGACTCAGTGGGAGGTAACTTATACATCATGTAGCCTCAGACCAATAGAGACTCAGTGGGAGGTAACTTATACATCATGTAGTCTCAGACCAATAGAGACTCAGTGGGAGGTAACTTATACATCATGTAGCCTCAAACCAATAGAGACTCAGTGAGAGGTAACTTATACATCATGTAGTCTCAGACCAATAGAGACTCAGTGGGAGGTAACTTATATATCATGTAGCCTCAGACCAATAGAGACTCAGTGGGAGGTAACTTATACATCATGTAGCCTCAGACCAATAGAGACTCAGTGGGAGGTAACTTATACATCATGTAGCCTCAGACCAGTAGAGACTCAGTGGGAGGTAACTTATACATCATGTAGCCTCAGACCAATAGAGACTCAGTGGGAGGTAACTTATACATCATGTAGTCTCAGACCAATAGAGACTCAGTGGGAGGTAACTTATATATCATGTAGCCTCAGACCAATAGAGACTCGGTGGGAGGTAACTTAGACATAATTTTAATGAGGAGGAAATAAAAAATCAGTCTCAGAATGGAAACAAAAATGTTCCACTTAAAGAATTCTGAAAGGCCAACTTTTTCCTCAAGCCATAAGAGATGCTGAGGAGGAGTGGAGACTTCCGAATGTGAACGAGCAGCGCAAAAATCACCAGAATCAAAATGACTCAATTCCATTAAGTGAGAAATGGATCTTAGATTCGGAAGATACAACTTGTGAGGTAAATCGATGGATTGCGAGGAAGTGGTGTTTGCTGAGAGAAGTTTGACATGGTGATCAGTGTCTGCCATACATTGTAATGTGCAAGACGATATAGCCGCCGATGCTGGGCGCCTCGCGATCTGATTGAATAAAAGATGATGTACAAATAAACTGAAAGCAAAATGCCATATCCGATAAGAATATGGACAGATGACAAAAAAAGTTGAATGTAAATTAGGAAAATCTTCTAAGGGACTGAAGAAATCGGATAGATTATGAATTAAATTCATTACGATTTTAAGAACTTTTTAATGGCAAAATTTAAGAGACGAAGTGAATTCTTTAAAAAGATGGTGGGAATATACCGTGTGTTGTAGTCTTTCTATCATAATGCATCTCTAAAGTATTTTATTTTGTAAAGTTTGGTATACATTCAGAGTATATTATTTTTTAAAGTTTGTTTTGATACTGTGTGCATTTAAAATATTATATTTTATGCCGTTTGGTACACTTTCAGTATTCATTCAGAGTATTATATTTGATGTTTGGTGTACTTTCAGTTCTCATAGAGATTATTTGATTTGATGCTGTTCAGTGTTCGCTCACAGTATTATATTCTGCTGTTTGGTATACTTTCAGTGTTGGTTCAGAGTATTATATTGTGCTGTTTGGTATACTTTCAGTGTTCGCTCACAGCATTATATTCTGCTGTTTGGTATACTTTCAGTGTTCGCTCAGAGTATTATATTGTGCTGTTTGGTATACTTTCAGTGTTGGTTCAGAGTATTATATTCTACTGTTTGGTATACTTTCAGTGTTGGTTCAGAGTATTATATTGTGCTGTTTGGTATACTTTCAGTGTTGGTTCAGAGTATTACAATGTGCTGTTTGGTATACTTTCAGTGTTGGTTCAGAGTATTATATTGTGCTGTTTGGTATACTTTCAGTGTTGGTTCAGAGTATTACAATGTGCTGTTTGGTATACTTTCAGTGTTGGTTCAGAGTATTATATTGTGCTGTTTGGTATACTTTCAGTGTTGGTTCAGAGTATTACAATGTGCTGTTTGGTATACTTCCAGTGTCTGTTTAGAGTATTACAATGTGCTGTTTGGTATACTTTCAGTGTTCGCTCAGAGTATTATATTGTGCTGTTTGGAATACTTTCAGTGTTGGTTCAGAGTATTATATTGTGCTGTTTGGTATACTTTCAGTGTTGGTTCAGAGTATTATATTGTGCTGTTTGGTATACTTTCAGTGTTGGTTCAGAGTATTACAATGTGCTGTTTGGTATACTTTCAGTGTTGGTTCAGAGTATTATATTGTGCTGTTTGGTATACTTTCAGTGTTGGTTCAGAGTATTACAATGTGCTGTTTGGTATACTTCCAGTGTCTGTTCAGAGTATTATATTGTGCTGTTTTGTATACTTTCAGTGTTGGTTCAGTATTATATTGTGCTGTTTGGTATACTTTCAGTGTTCGCTCAGAGTATTATATTGTGCTGTTTGGTATACTTTCAGTGTTGGTTCAGAGTATTATATTGTGCTGTTTGGTATACTTCCAGTGTCTGTTCAGAGTATTATATTGTGCTGTTTTGTATACTTTCAGTGTTGGTTCAGAGTATTATATTGTGCTGTTTGGTATACTTTCAGTGCAAGGAGAAGGTGGCGGTGGGAGACATGGCGGTGACGGCATCGCGGGCTGGAGCTCACATTAGTTGGCATCCGGCCTGCTTCTCCTGCAACACGTGCAATGAACTCCTCGTAGACCTGATATACTTCTTCAAGGATGAGAATGTCTACTGCGGGCGCCACCATGCAGAGACTCTAAAGCCGAGATGTGCTGCCTGCGACGAGGTGAGCACTCACTCAAATCACAACCACTACAAAGCTCATATATAGCTCATATATATATTTCTCAAAGGTCACATATATGTAAATATATGTATATATATAGAATAGATGAATTGAAAAATACTGGGAAAAGGTGAAATATTCTGTGATGCCTGATAGACATTTTGATATGGCCATAATCAGATATATTGCATTTGTATTATATATGTCCTATAAAATACTTTTTTTCCACCCAAATTCACAACTCGATGTGTGAACAACCTGATATATCACCCATAGTTGATTACCTCTGCACTAATTCTCACTTTCATCTCAATGATTTTGTGACCCCAGCGGAAATGAGGAGTGGAGAAATTGCACTCTAATTTGATTATTTAAGTGCCTAATGTTACATATGAATAATAATGAGGCAAAAAATATGCTGAATTACGGCAATTTCAGCTCGGCAAGTCCTTTGTCAGCTTGGTCTCTGCCAATATATTCTATGATTTAACAATGGTGAAGATAATTTGGCAAATATTTGGCACCGTAGACAGTTTTAGATGGTTTGATAAAAAAACAACTTGTTATGTTGAATTATGACCTAAAGATCTGAGAGTTCTATATTGTTTCTGACCTTAAACCCGAACTGATATCTCATTCATCAAATCTTTTAATCAGGAAATTCAGAAGAAAAAAAAGAAACATACGCATCAAAATTTGTCATTTAACTCAAACTTAACAGTTAAATGTCCATAATTCATATTGTTTCAAACCCACAAAAATTGTAAACAGCCCAATTCCCCCAAAAAATTATAGTTAGATATCAAATAAACTCAATACCTAGTGAAAAGTGAAATACCACATTCAACCTAAACCTAGGATATATACCGGAAGCTAACATTCAACCCAGCAAATAGTAAAATATCACTTTGATTTTGAAAGAATACAGTACCACATCTTAACAATATTTTCTGTCTTTTATTGATTTTACTTTATTTCTGTGAGAGTGTCTCTTCAGGCCCTTATTGTTTCGATAATGAAGAGATGTTATAGTGGTATAGCAGGAAATGAAATGTAGGACTGCCAAAATCAGCGATAAAAAAACCAAGTGAAAGGTCCTTACATTTCCTGTGACCTTTCCCCTATCACAAATGTTCCACGCAATTTAGTAAGAAAAATATACCCCTTAACATCTTCTAAAAGTCAGTTTACATTTGACAAACAGCTAAAACTGGCAGCACAGTTGATATCGCGGCTGTCTTTTGAGTTTTTTGGGATGATTAATTTTGAAAAAATATAGAGATCTGGATTAACTGCATCATTTCTCCTGAACAACCACAGAGCAAAGTATGGAAGTGATAGAACAGGGAGAGAGAAACGCTTGTGCTGGGGCTTGTCCAGGGGGTTAGAAACATCCAGTAACTTGTCTAGGGGTTTGGGAACAACCAATAGCTTGTCTAAGGGGTTGGGAACAACCAGTAGCTTGTCTAAGGGGTTGGGAACAGCCAGTAGCTTTTCCAATATTGGTTTGGAAACAACCAGTAACATCCAAGATGGTATCAAAAAGATGATTGAGCAGGAGATTTTAGAACATGGACCATCCCCTCTAACTCCTAGAGTAATAGCTTGTTCATGGGGCTTTACTGAGATGAAAAGTAGGGGCTTGTCCAGGGTCTGAGACACTGATGTAATGCTGTATTATTGAGGGGGGACTGTAAACAGTTTATAAACTTGTGCCACACCAGGGTTGTGAGTATTGTGTGAAGGTGGTAGGAAGCTGTAAGCATTGAGCATGTGTGCCAGGTGGGGGTAACACAGCTCAGATGGGGCAATATCCACGGTAACACAGCTCACATGTATCTCCACAGGTCCAACCCCAATCTGCCTCCCCAGTCAGGAAACATTGGTAAAAAAAAAAACCTCACCATTTGTTCTCAAAGTGGCTGTCTTTTCCAAGGTTCCAAATATACCCCACCATAGAATATATGAGAAAAATCTATAGGGCTGAGAGCATGCTTTGTCTTTTTCTCAGATGAAAATACAGTATGATTTGTTTGTCTGAATGAAAGTTAAACGTTTGAGATGCTCAAGTCAAGATCAGGATGAAGTGATTTGTGAATGAAAAAGAATGCTCTAAGATTTTTGATAAAATAAATAAGATAAACTAAATAAAATAAACTACATAAGATTACAGGATAAATCAAGAAATGAATGTTTTGTTTGAACCAAATAATTCAGGTGAAGTTATGAAAGATTTTGAAATTTGAAATGCCATCACTGGGTACTCAATGAGAGAACTTAGATGACTGCATGATGACAATGGGTTTGCCACTAGATGGCAGACATTATCTATCCGTTAGTGTCCTCTGGTGGCAGATTTCTGTAAACCAATTTCAGTAAGGTTGTGTCCTCTAGTGGCATATTCATAATCCATCTGTGAAGAGAGCATCTGAAATCATTTTCAATGCTGCAAGTTTCACGATACTCAGTGGTTTTGTTCTGTGTCATTTCAGATCATATTTGCTGATGAGTGCACGGAGGCGGAGGGTCGTAGCTGGCATATGAAGCACTTTGCCTGTTTTGAATGTGATACCCAGCTCGGAGGACAGAGATACATCATGCGTGAGGGACGTCCGTATTGCTGCCAATGTTTTGAAAATATGTATGCGGAATATTGTGACTCTTGTGGCGAGCACATAGGCGTGGACCAGGCACAGATGACGCACGACGGACAGCACTGGCATGCCAACGATAAATGCTTCCTCTGCAACAATTGTAAAAAGTCATTATTAGGGCAGCCATTCTTGCCAAAACGTGGCGCCATCTATTGTTCTCTGGAGTGTTCAAAAGGAGTGAGTCAGCTTCAGGTGAAGTCGCATCCCAAGCTTCTGCCGCCGCGGGTCCCCCAGGATGCCAAGCAGCGGGACATCGTGGCTCGGATGGAGGAGTACACCCAGAGGATAGACGCAGCTCTGGAATGCCACCAAAATGGCTACCCAGAGGCCCATAGAGACAATGTTAACGTCGAGTCCCGCCAACGATCGGAAGAGTATAAACAATACACCAACAAAGATGTACCCTACGCCAATGGAGATAAAATTTATGCAAATGAAATTCCTAAGTGGGATGCAAATATGAATGGAGGGTACGGTATGATGTCTATTAGTCAATATACAACAAGTTCAAAGACTTCTGACAACACGCAGGTATATAACGAGTGTGCAACTCAGACATCGCAGCCGTACACAGAGGAAGCAGCGTCGCCAGGCGTCCCCGATATATACTCGCACGGTAACATCGTAGCTAACGGAACAATCATCAGTAATGGGATGGTGGTGAGCACGAACAATTTAACCCAGGCCCAGATTCACCGCCAGCCGCCCGTACCTGTGTTTCCTCCGCCGCCGCCATTGCCAGAAACTCCCTCCAGACAAGCCAGCATACAGGACTTGACCAAAAACCGAACCTACGGTCAAGAGCAGACCGTGCACGTGGAAGATGCCCAGTGTAACTTTGACCATTTTATTAACGACGGCAGTCTTGGGAGACAGTCATTGAGGTCATCCATGCCAGATCTTTCCAGAGCTTTGGAGGCGCCCAGTACTCCAAGCCAGGCAAGTTCTCGGAAGAGCAGTCTCAGTAGTAATAAAGGCCGGACTAAGTCTGGTTCAGAGAAGAATTTGACAGTACATTTTGATCCACGGCAGGACCCGTTTGCCAATAGGTTTGACCCAGATAATCCTAAGCTGAGGTCAAGGTCAGTACCTCGTGGAATGAACAGTCATGTGTCTGAGGGAGGACTGGCTCCATACAACTCCCATAGTGAGAGACACCTACACCACCATCACCACCATCGCCAGGGACACCGTGGTCACCATGGCAACCAGGACAATGGGGACAAAATGAACCCCATCAGTCGACCCAGAAATGTGCAACTGGGTGTCAGTGCTTTTCCCAGAAGTCGAAGTATGGGCCCGCCCAGACCTGGCACCAGTCAAGACCCTTACCTGAGTGACTCTGCCGCACACCGCGGCCACAACCACTATCACCATGCCCCATCAGATATTGGTCTACAGGACAATGGGGGTGACCAAATGATGAATATGCCCTCAGACTTTGATGATCACTGCAGCACGTGTTCTAGCTCCAGTGATTCAGACTTTGACTATTATTTAGAACCACAATACAATGGTGCCAGGATAGCTTATGTTGAGGACTTTAATCGTGGGTTTGCGGGCTCACCACCCTCGTCACCGACCAGTAACCCCGAGAGAAGACACCACCGGAGACACCGGAGCAAAGCCACCGATAAAAACTGTGTTATCTCATAGTCACCAATTATGAAATCGTTATTTATTGTACATAATAGACTGATTGTCAAATACTAAACATGGAATGTAAATTATAAATATATAATAATAAAAGGTATTTACAGTGTAAAAATGAATAATCTATCATAATTGTATAATATAAGGTAATGAAGGCTTGTCTTGTCACATGGTTTATACCAGGATAGGGGGAAATGTTGACATGTGAACAATATACAGGGAAATGGTGAGTTCCAGCAAACCACAGATGTATTTATAATCACATGCTGCAGATTAATTTACAACAAAGATATCGTCAAGGGAAACATACAGTTAACCAAATATTTAGACAAACTGGTGGTCAATCAAATGATTGTTCAAGGTTGTGACACTCATTGCAGATGACCTTGACATTATATTATGACCTTCAGTGTGGATGACCTTCACATGTTATGACACTCAATGGTGTTTATATCATTTTTATAGCATTTAAAAAAAGACCATGTTTACTTTGTCACATTTCATTTTCTTTAATAATTAATGGATGATTAATAATAAAATTTCACCATTTTATTTTAGAAAAGACTTCCACCCATAATAGAGATATATATCTATCATATCTATCCAATTATGCCATTCTCTATGCCCAAATACACTCTGCTCAAAGAATATGATCAAATCTGCTGTTTATTTCAACAATTTTTATTTATTTTATAAAACCAAGGAGCATCCAACTGTTGTGTCATAAAAGGCAATTGCCTCTTGATCAGGCAATTATTTCTCTACCAACTGTGCTTATGGAAGGCCCTTTTATGAAGGATGAAAAGCTAGGAGCTGTGAAAGAAGCCCCCAAAAGATAATTTCACAATTGATTTTAATCCATAAAATAAGAAAAAAAAATTTTCATCAATTAAAATTTGAAAAAAATTATCCCAATTATACATATTCTCTTTACTGATTAAACAACAAAGAGAATTCAACAACTTTTATTTAATATAAAATTCAGCTTTGACAGTAGTTTGTAATATTATAATTTTGTTTCATAACTGCAAAAGATTGTGGTATTTTAAATTTTGTCTCAGCAATGAAACGGCTTTACCAATATTTTATAATTTTGAAGACGACCTTGAAGTTATTTTAACAGTTCTTTTATAGGGTTAATAAAGAACGTCCATGACAAGTTTTACTGGATAACATTTTATCACAATAAGAATGTTTTATGCTGAATTTTATTCAACTTTTATTGAAAAAATAATAAATGACTAATTGTGTTCAGCCAAAATGTTTCTTATCATGGCGGGGAGGGCTGGATGAAGCTATAAAGTGATTATTTACAGAGAAATAAAACTGTCATATGAAGAATGTGAAGGAGTATTGATATATTATAACCATGGACCCTTGCCTTCTTTCATAAAGCAGGTGAAAGCTGCAAAGCAGTGTTATATTAATGCAAAGTTGAGGTTCCCAAGGAAACCGCTTTTAGTTTGCGACATTTTCTGTCATCTGAATTGTGTTAAATTATATATTTTGTTAATATCATTGTAAATATTTTCTGTTTAAGCCCAAAATACTGAATCTTGAATTCATCAAATTTGTAACAATTCAATCTGTCACAGGTAAGAAATATAGATAGACCCTTCCTGGTGCCAAATGCTTGATAAAGGAGAAATATTTTGTGGCATATTTTGTATATACCAGTAAATATAATCATAATCAATACCATTTAAAATTAACCTTAAAGCTGTTACCATTTTACATATATATGGACAGTGGTTTTAAAACAAATGTGGATCACTGGAATAGTTTTTGATCATGTCATTGGCATAATTTTGTGAAAGGAGAAAGATTCTTCAGATTTCTCCAGCTGTTAATTTGATATTAATGAAATGTATCAATATCTGTTATTTTGGGGAAGAATGATTTTGTATGATACAGGAGTTTTGGTATGGAAATAAACATTTTTGTGAAAATATTCAGCTTCTAATTTCCATGGTAACAAAATTACTAAACACAACCGTTACAAAAGGTGACCTACTTGTTACCATGGTGTCCGTAACCGAGCAGCCATAATTGTGAAGATAGAAGGTGACTTGGCATTGTGTGGTTTATTCGACCAGTGTGATTCATTAAGTTCACATGTGTACGATTTATATGAAAATGAATTGAGGTTCATGAAAGGATATTTAACAAATAGCCTTATTTGTACATTTATTAAGATGTAAATTAATAAACAAATCAATTAATTTATAAAAAATGTTTGTTGGATATTGTATATTATTTTATCATCTATTTTTTATCAGGTACAAAAGGAAAATACTGAAATGCTGTATATCTGCAACACTGGTTTATTTTAAAGATATATTTTCTATAAATTACATCATTAAATGATCATAGATGTGAATATACATTGAAATTCATGGACAAAAAAATAAATCTGTAACCATGGAAACACAAACCAACATTTAAAGCCCATCTTGCAACCCCCATAAAATTTGATCATTTATTGCAATTAGTGGCAATGACGTCATTTTGGGGAATTTAATTCACATGCAACTAAAGCTGCTATGATCTTCAATTTTCTTTAAACAAGTTAAAACTTCACTTATACTGGTTCGATTAACATGCTTTTTGCACCAAAATATCATATTTTATGTTCTTTTCAATGCGCATAACCATTCTATAGTCTGTGTTTTTTAAGACGAAAATTGTGACATCACTATTTTGGCTGCATCGTTGTTTGTTTACTAATTAGTTATGCAAGTAGGTAATTGCCTCACGATGACGTCATTCATTTTTTTCCACAACGGGTATTTAAAAGAGTTAATTTTCTTCCAAAATACATGTTTCCCCAGTGCAGTCATACTTATAGAGCCCACAGAGCAATGTGTGTTATACTTCTCCTTCATACAACAAAAGAATCCTCACAATTGTCTGACACCCAGTATAAATAGATGCACCTAAATTTGGTGTACTAAATATTTCCAACGCACGAATAAAGTTTTAAGGGATTTTTCTTCAATTATTATTTAAAACAAAATTTAGAAACCAATTTTCAACATTCCATGGCAGTTTGATCGTGGCACCATCTAGTGTTACAATTGAAATAGTGCCCTCTTGTGTTAATTTTGGGCTCAAACTTTCTAGTGGACAAATTTTACAATACAGGAAGTGTAAACAACTTTGCCACCCGGCGTGTCAGAAAAGCCATATCTTGTTAATATTCCTGCCACAAATGTCAGTAAATAGGTGGTGAGTAAATATCTGATATTCTAGATCAGTATGTACCTGCTACTACTGAAGATCAATTTCAGTTATTTGTATTGAAACGTATGTCAAGCCCAGCAACATTAAATTGGGACTCACACTCACAGTGAAAACATTTGAGAGCCCACTCAATCACTTCAGCCATGACCATGATGTCAAACCTTACATTGACTTGGTTATCTGCTCCCAGACTTAATCCTGGACTTGCACCAGAACTTATCCTACTGAAGTACCAAACCAAATTATCACACAAAAGTGTTGTTGGGTGTTTGCCTCTACTGAGTCAAGATTCAGCCAAATTGGCTGGGTTGTGTCAATATATAAACTTGACGTATATATTGGCCCCACCCACTCTCAACATTTTTGCAGCTTCTAGTCTCAGTGTTTGCCTTGATGAGTGTGTACTTCAAGGCACATGGTATGCAGACTTTCATTCCTTGTATTGTTACAAAAGATAACAGTTTCAGTGTTTGGATGATAAGTGTTTGGAGTGCATGTCCATCTTTAAGTTTACTGGGCAAAGTTATCACACATCCTACTGAGATGTCGCCCACTAATCTGTTATAAATGCCTCAGAGATTTAAGAAAATAATCAGATATATAGGATTATCACTTAAGCCTCATGAGTGAGCCTTATTCGTTTCAGAAACAATGACGACCTATAAGGTGCTCCTCCTAATCTCCGGGATAAGCTGTTACTATGGTTACACACATGCACAGATACCATTTTGGAGATCACTTAATCTTCCCGAAGAACATATTCCATACTTTTTCAGGAATAATCCTGAGATTGAAAAAAAATGTCAACAGGATGACAACTGTCCTTATATGGTGAGTAAACCTTCATTTTATTTTGACAATTAAAACTTTTTACTTTTATAACTGTGATATAAGTACTCATGACCTTTTGTATGACCTAAGCTTTTGTTGGGAGTTCACAATTTGGTCACACTCTAAAAAACCTATCAATTGAAAGATCCAAAACCTATCCTGATTTCTGAAAATTTGGAATAATTATAAACTTTTTTTTTCAGTCAACCAAATCTTGATAATTTCCAATTGTTGAACTGTTACTATAAACATTTCTAGTTCTAGCATCCTCCTTAATGACACTTTGCCTTTTTTCTTGCATGCAGAAATACACAAGCACATCAAAATGTTGGGGTTATGAGAAAAATTGTCCAGTTTCCAACAGAATGCATAGTCCTGAGTGCCCCAAAGATATAAGCAAAGCTTGGTGAGTGACAAATAATAAGAAAATATCAAATTGAAAATATTTGGGGCAGCACACTTAGATGCAATTTCTTATATTTAATCTGATTAATCTCTTCATGTCACATTAAAATAGTTTTTTTTCCAAAGCACCTATATTATGTTGTTATAGGGTGGAACAATAGCTCAAAGTGCCGTCCATAGTATTTAAATGATATAATATAAATCATGAGGGTAAAAGTCATTGAAAGAAATACACAGAAAATCACAGGAATGAAAGACTTAAGATAAAATGCTACACTATTCAGATATTGGTTTATATTCATAGTGTTTTTTGTCTCTTCACCACTACTTTAAATCCATGGATAATTCTTGTAAAAGAGCTCATTGATTTTAGGGCAAAAGATAAGGCAACCCAGATAGAGAATTTTTGGAAAGAGGGAGACTTTGGATATATAAAAGAGAGACAGGGAGAGATGAAAACATTCTGCAAACCTCAGCAACCTGTAAGTTGTGTCATATTCATTTCTTACTTTTCATTAATTCCTTAATCCCATCAGTAAAAGCTGTTTATATCAGTTTTAAAGTAAAAATTAATATAACTGTCCTTATTCTAACAAATAATTTTATTTTAGGAAAGTGTTATAATTATTTTCCAAGGCTCTAAATGATTGGTATGATACCTGTGTTTTCTTGTATCTGTGGAATACATTTCCAAAATGGATATTAGATCATTAATTTTCCTTAACCAAGCTTACTCATCAATGATTTTGCTGATAAGATACATTAAAAATATTTATGACTTTAATTTGTTTGTACATCAAACATCATACCTGAGAGCAATAATAATTTACTATTGGTCTCAGTTTATATCGAAGTGATAAAGATTAACAAGAGGTGTGCCAGAATGGACCTATGTACCGATGTACTGATGTAAGTCCTCTGTTTTAGGGTGATTCCCTCCTTCAGTGCTCAAGTTTTACTAGATACTGCCGAGCAACAAATATATTCCTTGATTTTACTGATGATGACTTTTATAACAGCAAAAATAGGTGAGTGCAAGTATGTAATAAAGTGAAAGATAAATTGATACTTTTAAAGTCAAAGGCAGTCCAGCTATAAATAGACTGCTGTCAATGTGAATATTGCCTGGTCCTATGATATGGAAAATTATTACATGGGCCTACAACTCTGAATTATAATCTGACCCTGTGACCCTGAAAGTTTCCCATGCATGGGGCCACGACCCTGAATTATAATCTGACCCTGTGACCCTGAAAGTTTCCCATGCATAGGGCCACGACCCTGAATTATAATCTGACCCTGTGACCCTGAATGTTTCCCGTGCATAGGGCCACGACCCTGAATTATAATCTGACCCTGTGACCCTGAATGTTTCCTAAACCATGGCCCGCAACTCTTATTCTGATCCCATGACCCTAAATGTTTCTATGCCCATGACCATTAATATTGCCCCATGGGCCTGAATATTGTCTGGCCCCTTGACCTAGAAAATTGACTGGCCCCATGATCCTGAACATTGCCATTCCTCATGGCCCTATGGCCTCATGGTCCCATGGCCCTAACTAATGCCTGGCCTGTCTGATGAAAGGTGATATGAAAATTAACCAAAATAAAAGGAGATTTAACTGATTAAACTGTTCAAATATTTCATTTAGACAAGAAAATCACCAGTTAAAGTTGGTAGAAATTTACTTTGGGGCTTTTCTTTACTGTATTTTCTCATGTTGACAAAAGGTTAAGATGGCAAACATAGATAAGCCATTTTAAGTTTATATGTCACAGATACCGGGAAGACATGTTCAAGACTGGAGAGATTGGAGGCAAATGTAAACTGAACTCGGCAGCGCTGAAGAAAGAAGGCCAACACAAGAGCCCTCTACAGTCATGGTGAGACATTACATCGAAAAACTACTCCTTACACTTGATTAATTATCAACATCACAGAATTACATGTAATCACTGTTACAAGTATAAAGTGTTTTATTACCCTATTTCAGGTTTGCAGAATTAGAAAATTTTACTGAACTCAAGTCACATCCAATTGAAGACAAACTCTGTGATATTGTTCTTGACAAACCAACCTTTCTCATAAAGCTTGATGCAGGTAGGCCATTTTTACAATCCATCCTTTTAACTTGAAATATAAATAGGGTAATGTGTCTGGCCCCATATCTGCATTGATCTTACTAAGGCAAAGGTTAATTAAAAGTCCTAGATCAAATTGAAAGATAATGAGCTTATCATAATTTTATAAATTTTGATATAGAATATTTGGCAATTTGATTTTGACTGTTTCAGGTGTGAACATGTACCACCATTTCTGTGATTATGTAAACCTGTATGCATCTCAACACATGAACAACAGCTTCAGTCAGGATATTGATATTGTAATGTGGGACACAGTGAGTAGCCAAATATGAAAATTAAAAAGATATCCACAAATAAGGTAGTCAAGTATGCAAATTAAGCAGATCTCCACAAATAAGGTAGTCAAGTATGCAAATTAAGCAGATCTCCACAAATAAGGTAGTCAAGTATGCAAATTAAGCAGATCTCCACAAATAATGTAGTCAAGTATGCAAATTAAGCAGATCTCCACAAATATAATAATCAAGGCAAACAAGGCCCAGGAATAAAGTCAACAAAGTGATGATTTTAATGCCTTTTTGGATATCTCTATTTTTCCCAAAGACCTCATATTTAGGTAATTGCATCTCAATTTATAAGTTAACAATTTTGTTATTAAAATTGTGATAAAATATTTCATTGATAATGCTGTCAATTACTGCTAATTTTCATTTAGATTTTCTTCATTTTTGTGCCTTTATGACACAAAATATAATTTTGTAAACTATAACTTTATAACAAACAAGATGAATGATTAAAACTTCATGAAAATTATAACAGAATCGTGTAAGATTAAACGAAAATACTCCCATATTAAGAACTATAAAATTATAAAATGCAACAATTAACTGACATTGGTTAATAGAGCTGTTTGTCAAAATAGTTTGCAGTTTTAACTTGTGATGACATATTTCAGAGTGGCATGAAGTATGGAGATTTCTTCCACGACACATGGAAGGCATTCAGTCATAATCCTATTATCCAGCTTAGTAAATTTGAGGGCAAAAAGGTAAGTTTAGATTGGCATTCTCTGTGGATTTCATGTATTTCATTAAATCAAACAATTTTATAAGTATTAAAACTGAGAGCAATAATATCAGTTATATTGCTCTTAGATTAACCTCCATAGCAGGACTTCTCTATCATACCAGTCCCTGCCTACCCTCCATAGCAGGACTTCTCTATCATATCAGTCCTGGCCTACCCTCCATAGCAGGACTTCTCTATCATATCAGTCCCTGCCTACCCTCCATAGCAGGACTTCTCTATCATATCAGTCCCGGCCTACCCTCCATAGCAGGACTTCTCTATCATATCAGTCCCGGCTTACCCTCCATAGCAGGACTTCTCTATCATATCAGTCCCTGCCACCCTCCATAGCAGGACTTCTCTATCATATCAGTCCCTGCCACCCTCCATAGCAGGACTTCTCTATCATATCAGTCCCTGTCTACCCTCCATAGCAGGACTTCTCTATCATATCAGTCCCTGCCACCCTCCATAGCAGGACTTCTCTATCATATCAGTCCCTGCCACCCTCCATAGCAGGACTTCTCTATCATATCAGTCCCTGCCACCCTCCATAGCAGGACTTCTCTATCATATCAGTCCCTGCCATCCTCCATAGCAGGACTTCTCTATCATATCAGTCCCTGCCACCGTCCATAGCAGGAATTCTCTATCATATCAGTCCCTGCCTACCCTCCATAGCAGGACTTCTCTATCATATCAGTCCCTGCCTACCCGCCATAGCAGGACTTCTCTATCATATCAGTCCCTGTCACCCTCCATAGCAGGAATTCTCTATCATATCAGTCCCTGCCATCCTCCATAGCAGGACTTCTCTATCATATCAGTCCCTACCACCCTCCATAGCAGGACTTCTCTATCATATCAGTCCCTGCCTACCCGCCATAGCAGGACTTCTCTATCATATCAGTCCCTGTCACCCTCCATAGCAGGAATTCTCTATCATATCAGTCCCTGCCACCGTCCATAGCAGGAATTCTCTATCATATCAGTCCCTGCCTACCCTCCATAGCAGGACTTCTCTATCATATCAGTCCCTGCCTACCCGCCATAGCAGGACTTCTCTATCATATCAGTCCCTGTCTACCCGCCATAGCAGGACTTCTCTATCATATCAGTCCCTGCCACCCTCCATAGCAGGACTTCTCTATCATATCAGTCCCTACCACCCTCCATAGCAGGACTTCTCTATCATATCAGTCCCTGCCAGCAAAGCTATAAATGTGCTCACAGAATAGAGCGCAAGTCATCAGTATTCAGAAAAAAATCTGGCTGTCAACTCATTGGTGAAAGAATATAAATAGATTTGTTTTATACTGGTATTTGTACTGATTGGTGAGCATATGTGCCAGACACCTGGTTACATGTTATGACCTAATGTTGGTCAATTCAGATTTGATGATACTTTTGTAAGTATTTATTACTTGTGGATTTCCAAACATTGAATTAGGTAAAAAACTGGGCAATGACTGCAGAGGTAGTAATTGAATACTACCTGTGTAATGCAGAGTACTCTCAGATTAAAATGACAGCAATATCACGAATACTGTACTGAAGTTTACACAGATCTTTATTGTCCAAAAAGGTTTCATATGCATGTTCTGATGTGGAGCATTTCACACTGATTTGTTTCAGATTTGTATCTTGTGTTCCCTCTTCTCTGTTTCAGTTGTGAATTTGTGATTCAGTGTCCCCCTTCTTTGTTTCAGGTGTGTTCTTGAAATGTAGTGTTCCCCCTTCTTTGTTTCAGGTGTGTACTTGTAATGTAGTGTTCCCCCTTCTTTGTTTCAGGTGTGTTCTTGAAATGTAGTGTTCCCCCTTCTTTGTTTCAGGTGTGTACTTGTGATGTAGTGTTCCCCCTTCTTTGTTTCAGATGTGTACTTGTGATGTAGTGTTCCCCCTTCTTTGTTTCAGGTGTGTACTTGTGATGTAGTGTTCCTCCTTCTTTGTTTCAGGTGTGTACTTGTGATGTAGTGTTCCCCCTTCTTTGTTTCAGGTGTGTACTTGTGATGTAGTGTTCCCCCTTCTTTGTTTCAGGTGTGTACTTGGGATGTAGTGTTCCCCCTTCTTTGTTTCAGGTGTGTACTTGTGATGTAGTGTTCCCCCTTCTTTGTTTCAGGTGTGTACTTGTGATGTAGTGTTCCCCCTTCTTTGTTTCAGGTGTGTACTTGGGATGTAGTGTTTACCCTTCTTTGTTTCAGGTGTGTAATCGTGATGCAGTGTTCCCACTCCTGGCCAGGATGCGCCGTGGCTTGTACTACAACATGCCCCTGACTCCCGGTTGCCACAGCAGCAGCTTGTTCAAAGCTTTCAGTCAACATGTGCTTCATCGTCTCGGCATAAAACAGAGAGGTCCTCGGGTAAGCTATGCCTATTCACCAGACAGTTAAAATGTTATGTAACTCTTATTCATGATGAGTTATACTGAAAGGATTTCAGTCTTTGACATAGTGTATTTGTGCTAATGATTTTATTTTCTTCCTTTAAGATTTTTTACTTATAAAAAAAATGAATAAAATTTACTACTTTTATTGATATTTGTGTTTTCTTTGTGTATCTTAAATTTTTTTCTCTGTAAATCTTGCAGGAGAGGAAAATACGAGTAACGCTGCTCTCAAGAGGAAGTAAATACAGAAAAATACTGAACCAGGAGGAGTTGGTGAATGCCATGAAAACAGTGGGCGACTATGAAGTACGAGTGGTCGACTATAACAGGTGAGTCACCAAGGCAACTATAGCAGGCTTATAACAGATATAGTTACCGTGGGCGACTATGAAGTACGAGTGGTCGACTATAACAGGTGAGTCACCAAGGCAACTATAGCAGGCTTATAACAGATATAGTTACCGTGGGCGACTATGAAGTACAAGTGGTCGACTATAACAGTTGAGTCACCAAGGTTACTCTAGCAGGCCTATAATAGATATAGTTACCGTGGACAACTATGAAGTACAAGTGGTCGACTATAACAGGTGAGTCACCAGGGTGACTATAACAGGTGAGATGTGAGTCACCAAGGCAACTATAGCTGGCTTATAACAGATATAGTTACCGTAGGCGACTATGAAGTACGAGTGGTCGACTATAACAGGTGAGTCACCAAGGCAACTCTAGCAGGCCTATAACAGATATAGTTACCATGGGCGACTATGAAGTACAAGTGGTCGACTATAACAGGTGAGTCACCAAGGCAACTCTAGCAGGCCTATAATAGATATAGTTACCATGGACAACTATGAAGTACAAGTGGTCGACTATAACAGGTGAGTCACCAGGGTGACTATAACAGGTGAGATGTGAGTCACCAAGGCAACTCTAGCAGGCCTATAACAGATATAGTTACCATGGGAGACTATGAAGTACAAGTGGTCGACTATAACAGGTGAGTCACCAAGGCAACTCTAGCAGGCCTATAACAGATATAGTTACCATGGGCGACTATGAAGTACAAGTGGTCGATTATAACAGGTGAGTCACCAAGCTGACTATAACAGGTGAGATGTGAGTCACCAAGGCAACTATAGCTGGCTTATAGCAGATATAGTCACCGTATGCGACTATGAAGTGCGAGTGGTCGACTATAACAGGTGAGTCACCAAGGCAACTATAGCAGGCTTATAACAGATATAGTTACCGTGGGCGACTATGAAGTACGAGTGGTCGACTATAACAGGTGAGTCACCAAGGTAGCTACAACAGGCTTATAACAGATATAGTTACCGTGGGCGACTATGAAGTACGAGTGGTCGATTATAACAGGTGAGACACCAAGGTAATTCTAGCAGGCTTATAACAGATATAGTTACCGTGGGCGACTTCAAAATACAAGTGGTTAACTTTAACAGGTGAGTCACAAAGTCAATTCTAACAGTCCTATAACAGGTATAGTTACCACGGGCACCTCTATTATAGAAAGTACAATTGTGTGTATGTTTTCAGAGAGATTCCGTTCCTGCAGCAGCTTGACATTACACATAACAGTGACATGTTCATGGGAATGCACGGCGCTGGGCTCACACACATGATCTTCCTGCCAGACTGGGCAACTGGCTTTGAAATGTATGATTAAATGCTTCAATCTTTGATATAGACCTCATCAGATTTAAATAAGATTCTTGTACATGAGCATAACTCACTTTTATTCATTATTCTTATGTAACATGCTTATTCGTTCAAGTCTTTTCACATAATGTTTTAAATAAAGAGAAAATATATTGACTGAGCAATAACATCAATATATATTTAATATCAATATATATTTAATAATATATATTTATTATATTCTTGAGACCCATATATTATTTAAGATATTAAATTTAGAGCTGAAGAATATGAAGAAATAAAGAAAGATTTTATTTGGCAGATACAACTGTGAGGACAAAGGTTGTTACTCAGATCTCGCTTATCTCAGAGGAGTGAATTACATGACATGGGAGAACAAGAACAAGTTAATACAGGAGGATGAGGTGAGTGCAATAGGTTAATATAGGAGGATGAGGTGAGTGCAATAGGTTAATATAGGAGGATGAGGTGAGCGCAATAGGTTAATATAGGAGGACGAGGTGAGTGCAATATGCTAATACAGGAGGATGAGGTGAGTACAATAGGTTAATATAGGAGGATGAGGTGAGCGCAATAGGTTAATACACGAGGACGAGGTGAGTGCAATAGGTTAATATAGGAGGATGAGGTGAGTGTAATAGGCTAATATAGGAGGATGAGGTGAGCGCAATAGGTTAATACACGAGGATGAGGTGAGTGCAATAGGTTAATACAGGAGGATGAGGTGAGCGCAATAGGTTAATACAGGAGGATGAGGTGAGCGCAATAGGTTAATACAGGAGGATGAGGTGAGCGCAATAGGTTAATACATGAGGATGAGGTGAGTGTAATAGGTTAATATAGGAGGATGAGGTGAGTGCAATAGGTTAATACACGAGGATGAGGTGAGCGCAATAGGTTAATACATGAGGATGAGGTGAGTGTAATAGGTTAATATAGGAGGACGAGGTGAGTGCAATAGGTTAATACACGAGGATGAGGTGAGTGTAATAGGTTAATATAGGAGGATGAGGTGAGTGCAATAGGTTAATACACGAGGATGAGGTGAGTGTAATAGGTTAATACAGGAGGACGAGGTGAGTGCAATAGGTTTATACAGGAGGATGAGGTGAGCGCAATAGGTTAATACAGGAGGATGAGGTGAGCGCAATAGGTTAATACATGAGGATGAGATGAGCGCAATAGGTTAATACATGAGGATGAGGTGAGTGTAATAGGTTAATATAGGAGGACGAGGTGAGTGCAATAGGTTAATACACGAGGATGAGGTGAGTGTAATAGGTTAATATAGGAGGATGAGGTGAGTGCAATAGGTTAATACACGAGGATGAGGTGAGTGTAATAGGTTAATACAGGAGGACGAGGTGAGTGTAATAGGTTAATATAGGAGGATGAGGTGAGTGTAATAGGTTAATATAGGAGGATGAGGTGAGTGCAATAGGTTAATACACGAGGATGAGGTGAGTGTAATAGGCTAATATAGGAGGATGAGGTGAGTGTAATAGGCTAATATAGGAGGATGAGGTGAGTGTAATAGGTTAATATAGGAGGATGAGGTGAGTGCAATAGGTTAATACACGAGGATGAGGTGAGCGCAATAGGTTAATACATGAGGATGAGGTGAGTGTAATAGGTTAATATAGGAGGACGAGGTGAGTGCAATAGGTTAATACACGAGGATGAGGTGAGTGTAATAGGTTAATATAGGAGGATGAGGTGAGTGCAATAGGTTAATACATGAGGATGAGGTGAGCGCAATAGGTTAATACAGGAGGATGAGGTGAGCGCAATAGGTTAATACATGAGGATGAGGTGAGCGCAATAGGTTAATACATGAGGATGAGGTGAGTGTAATAGGTTAATATAGGAGGACGAGGTGAGTGCAATAGGTTAATACACGAGGATGAGGTGAGTGTAATAGGTTAATATAGGAGGATGAGGTGAGTGCAATAGGTTAATACATGAGGATGAGGTGAGTGTAATAGGTTAATACAGGAGGACGAGGTGAGTGTAATAGGTTAATATAGGAGGATGAGGTGAGTGCAATAGGTTAATACACGAGGATGAGGTGAGTGTAATAGGCTAATATAGGAGGATGAGGTGAGTGTAATAGGCTAATATAGGAGGATGAGGTGAGTGCAATAGGTTAATACACGAGGATGAGGTGAGTGTAATAGGCTAATATAGGAGGATGAGGTGAGTGTAATAGGCTAATATAGGAGGATGAGGTGAGTGTAATAGGCTAATATAGGAGGATGAGGTGAGTGTAATAGGTTAATATAGGAGGATGAGGTGAGTGCAATATGCTAATATAGGAGGATGAGGTGAGTGTAATAGGCTAATATAGGAGGATGAGGTGAGTGGTGCTTTATGTGCCTGAAAAGTGTAGCAGTGTTGACTGACAACCTCCAGCAACTCAAGATCAATGCTTTACTGCCATAAGTTTTGATGATATAGTCAAGTCAAAGCTGTGCTCTCCAGCATCCGCACACATATAAACACATTTAGCAACCAAATTAATTATGAATGGTATATTAGTAATTTAAATAATTTATATAATATTTTTATTTTTTATATTATAATTGCAAGAAGAAATAATTTGTTTCCATTTAAGACTCTTCCTAGTCTGAAATCCATGTTGATGATATATATGATGTTTTCTTTCAGGGTCATCATCCGACTCTTGGAGCTCATGCAAAGTTCACTAACTATGAGTTTGATGTTGGTGAGTTCATGAGAATGGTGGCAAAAGGGGTGAATAAAGTGAGAAATCATCCCGCCTTCAAAGCAGCCTGGCAGGAGAAATGGGGGACCAGAAAACAAGAGGAGAAGCTACAAAATGAGGCCAGGGTTGAATTATGACCCTCTCTATTTTAGGTAAAGACTCTATTGTTCAGGTGGTGCCCTCTACCAGAATCTGTGTTAAGGCAGAAGGCACGTGCTTCTTATGTGATATTCACCATTCTTTCTTATCTATGCAACAATCCAGCCAAAAGGTATTATAGTCACTCTGATTATAGAATTTGAGGTTTAATTCTCCCTGTGCAAGTTGGCCCTGCTGCCACCTGGTGTTTTAAAATCTGTCATGTTTGGGTGAGCTTTGTAGACATGCAGACAAATATTGATTAGCATGTCATTTTCTTTCAATCAGTTTCTTACACTAATGAGTGTTTTTTATATTGTTCTGAAGATCCCAGAACTGATTTTTTTTTTCTGTATGTACATCTGTTGCCATAATATTGATACATTCCCATCACTAAAAAACAGAATGGTAGTCCTCATATCAACTGTCATGTCTACAATCCTATCTAAGCATGCACAAGTGACACCTGATGGATCACAAATGATTAAACCTAATCAGTGAGAATTGACTTTTTAATAATCTGGAAAAAAAACAACACTTTGATCTCACCCAGGACATGGACACTATGGAGGATTTCCCACCACACCATCTGGTGCAGACAAAATATAATACATTTACAAAGTCACGAAGAACTAAAATCTATTAATGAAATCAAGATTTCAAAACTATTTTGTGAAAATAGGAACATTAAAAGTGCTGTTATTAGGAATACTATTTAAAAAAATTAGTTTCCTGAAAGTGACAAGTATCTGGTTTATGGTACATGTGTTCTGGGAGTTTAACGAAGTGCAATGAAATCACAAATCTGTCTCAAATCTCAAAATGCAGACCTTCAACTCTGTATCTGTTACACAATTAGTAATTACTGTCTTTACTTAGACTGTTTATGGAAACATTGTCTTAGTGTTTTATCAGATATTTCTTTATTAAAATTATCTCCCAGATACCCTTAATGTAGTGATTATACATTTCTGATGATTGCAGCTGCTTCTTAGAACTTTTGGTTACTTGGAACCTATTTTCTGTACTCAAAAATATTAGCGGACAGGAATGAGAAATAATTCTTTTGTCATCTTGGTCTAACAAAAAGACATAATTTAAGTAGTAGAAAGTATCAGGTTGTGTGTAAATCATTGGACTAAGAATCTTAAATATATATATATTTTCTTTTTTCATATTTGTAAATCATTTTGACTGTATTTCTTTGTTGTGAACCATTTTCCGAATTTAAACATTACATGATGGGCTAGAATCCTTATCTTGAACATTGGTCACAAGGTTGGATAAAGCATATGATAGATGACCAGGTTTATGGTACATTACAAAAATACATTATAAATGCTTAAAATAACATAAATGACATAAGAAAATGGGATAAATAATATTGATGACAAAATATTATATAACTATAAATATAACATGTTCTGCAATGGTCTATTTGCTGTAATATTGATGACATCTATCAGGCCTTGACAAAAAGAGAAAAATATTGGTTGCCCAGTTGGGCCACCAGAGCATGATAAGTGGTAGCCCGAAGTTTCTAAGGCCTGAAGTTTCTAATAAGATGCATGTTACGATAAAAAACATTGTATACATGTATAAGGCTGTATAGTGATTAGTGTTTTAGTGGGGGTTACTTGTCCAAATAAAAATTGACATTTATTGTCATAGGAGACAAATGTCTATCAAGGATTAGAATTTAAAAAATCAAGAGAGTTTGTGCCACTGAAAGGCCAAAATTATGGTTGCCCAACTGGGTCACTGCCACAGAGCATTCACTGGCCCGAAAAGAAGATCTGGTGGCCCTGGACCATTGGGACAGTGCTTATGTCAAGGCCTGATCTATATAATGAGGTTATATTGATCGCATCTATATAATCTATATACATGTATGTGCATCTATATATGTGTTGCTGTGCAAAGGTCAATCTGCTGTTATATTCATCACATTAACTTGTAGTGCAAAGGTCAATCTACTGTTATATTCATCACATTAACTTGTTGTGCAAAGGTCAATCTACTGTTATATTCATCACATTAGCTTGTTGTGCAAAGGTCAATCTGCTGTTATATTCATCACATCCATATAACATGTATAAAATTCAATCTCTAGCTCCATTGATCTTTTCTATATAAAATATTGTTGTATAAAGGTCATTCTGCTGTTACATTGATCTTATCTATATAACATGTTGTTGTGCAAAGGGTTATATGTTGTAATATTGATCACATCTATATAACATGTTGTTGTGCAAAGGTTTATCTGCTGTTTCATTGATAACATCTACATCTACATTACGTGTTGTGCAAAGGTCAATCTGCTGTAATATTGATCACATCTATATCACATATTTTTGTGTGAAGGTCAATCTGATCACTGTGTGAACATCATTTGAACAAATATATAATTGCCAAATTTCATCATTTTTTTCATCACAATCTCAAATATTTTTATAATATGTTTTTTATTACAAAGACACAGAAAGACTTACAAACTGAGAAGAGATGGGTTTGATGCATGTGCGAGCTGTTTTGTTTTCACCATTTTGACAGAAATGTTGAGCATTGGATGTTAGGTGTACGATGCTATGTATAAAATATGAAGAAAGATTTATATAAAAATTGTCTTGGTGAAGTCAATATGTAGATCACATTTTCACCTTCATGAAGAGGCACTGATTTTCTGTCATTGTCAAGGGAAATCTTATTTAAAACTACTCACTTGGGATTTTGTAAGAGATGCTCATATTATGGATGCTAGTTTCATAACTAGTATAACCTTATATTTATGATGCTTTCATTTACCTAAGGTGCTTAAAATAGATAATAATATGAGAAAATGTACTTAATATTATAATTTAAGAGAAAATATGGCACATGTCTCAAGGGTCTATGTGTTAAAAATGATTTTACAGAATGGGACAACATTGACAATAAATCACAAATGTGCATTTGGAGAAAATTGTGATGGTTCATTTTTATTTTCAAAAAAAGTCTTGGCAAGATATACAGATTATCATCCCCAGGCATTACACTGTAATATAACTTTTATGAGTTGACATAATTCTGCAACAGGTTATGCCATGGCAACTGTTTTGCTGATATGACATTTTTAGCCATGTGTAGCATAGCTTCTGCAGTAATGGGGGGAAATTTTCCATCATTCTCTCTGTCAACTTTGATCTCCTCCTCTGGAACCACCCCGGGGGGGGGGGGGGGGGGGGGGGGGGGGGGGGGGGGGGGGGGGGGGGGTACTCTCATGATTTTAACCCGCGGAGGCTGGGATGGAACTGAAAACCCCAGAGCCTGAATTAGGGAAATATTCTATAATTATTGGTACCCTGATTTAGGACTAGCTGAAATTTTGTACCCTGATTTAGGACTAGCTGAATTTTTGATACCCTCATTTAGGGATGATGCCGAAGGAGGAGATTTGGAAAAGGGAATTGTGATCCCTGTTTTAGGGAGAAATTTGAAAAACAGTACCCCGTTTCTAGGGAAAATGATAAAATATCTTAACCTGGATGGAACTGAAAACCCCAGAGCCTGATTTAGGGAAATATTCTATCATTATTGGTACCCTGATTTAGGACTAGCTGAATTTTTTATACCCTCATTTAGGGATGATGCAGAAGGGGGAGATTTGGAAAGGGGGATTGTGATCCCTGTTTTAGGGAGAAATTTGAAAAACAGTACCCTGTTTTAGGGAAAATGATCAAATATCTTAACCTGTTTTAGGGAAAATATCAGCGAAAAGGACCCTATTTAGCCCAGCTTCCCCGGTAACGCTGACTATGAGAGTACCCCCCCCCCCCCCCCCCCCCCCCCCGGGGGAACCACTGGTCAGGAGTACTTAGCTATACGCAGGGAAGATGTACTTTCAGTGGACCAATTCTATTTTCCATAAGGCTCAGAATCTTTTCCATTTTGTTTTGATTTTTTCTAAAATCTAATAGCTATAACTCTGAAGACATGATTTTAGTTGTGTTCTCCAATCACCAATCACCAAAAGTCCAGATAGGTGATCTGGAGGGGTTTGTCGAACGTTCAAGGTCTTTACAATTTCAACCAAAGAAAAGTTTGGTCTGGGCTTTGCGGATGGGCGATTGGAGAACACTATGATTTAATCTGATATGTTGGCCGCTCTACTTTTGTTTCAGCACTCTGAGGCTACCCAGCTAGAGAGGAGATTTGATTTGATTTGATTTGATTTGATATGTTGGCCGCTCCACTTTTGTCTCGTGGGCACTCAGAGCCTACGCAGCGTGGCTACCCAGCTAGAGGGGAGATCCAATACGCACTATCTCCAATCTGTGAGTAGCACTCGTGCTGACCGCCCGGTGCAGGCCCCTACACTGATGAAAAGCTACCCTATCTAATTATCACCTTCTGCACTGACAACTTTCACCTCAACACTCACTCCTTCCCTTGGGGCCTACAATCCCCAGCGCGCTAAAGGGCGTCCAATATCCCTATACAGCCTGAGGCGTCCAATATCCTCGTAAGCCCTACCAATCACAACTAGAGGCTAAAAATGTCCTCCACGTGAGTACCTAGTGATCTTCAGCACCTTCATATCTACCAGCTGCCTCCTTACCAACTTTTCTAATCCCACCGAGACTACATCCTAAGTAACCGACATCCCCCACTAAACTATGACTAACATTTTTCTCACCATCCTGATCCAGACCTGCAAACCCTGCAAATCACAATAACAATTAGTTGCTGCAAATAACTGGAACAAAATATAAATATCTTCAACTCCTGAAACAACAAGGAAAAATTAAGATTTTAACACCGAGACTACATCCTAGATAACCAATATCCTCCACTAACTATGACTAACATTTTTCTCATCACCCTGTTCCAGACCTGCAAACCCTACAAATCACAATAACAATTAGTGCCTGCTAATAACTGGAACAAAATATAACTATCTTCCTCTCCTGAAAAAATAAAAATTTTAACACTCCACTTACCTTAATTTTCTTCTTTATGCCCAAATCATAAGAACAATACAGTACTACCTTATTTCTATTCATGATATATCCAAATATCAGTCAAACCATGGTGTTCAATGTAGTCTGCTATTTCCCGCATTTTTGTCTCCTTGACCTTGTCTCATCCTCATCCATTTCTTCTAAAAAAATCCTACTTATCTGTTTGTATACATATATAACAAGCATCATCCGTATCTATATATGTTCCCAAAGATGTTGATGCAAAAATTCCGAATTGAAAACGTTTTTTTATCATAACAATTGAAGAATTTAAGTTTTCAATGAATCGTCTGCTTCTTTCCCGCTCGTCGCCATCTTGGATTTTTAGGATCCGCAGTATCTCCAATCTGTGAGTCACACTGTCCACCAGAGGCACATGCAAACTATTACGTGACAGGTTCACCACGTCGCCCGCTGGTGGAGTTTGTCTGTCATTAGCACTCGTGCTAGACTGGTCCCCCGCCGAGTGTCAAGAACAGAGGATACACAGAGGGCGGCACCAGTCTACACTCGTGCTGACTGCCCGATGCAGGTCCCAACATTGGTGAAAAAGCTACCCTATCTATAATTCCCACCATCTGCTCTGTCAACTTTGATCTAAAAACTGACTCCTCCCTTGGAGCCTACAATCTCCAGTGCACTACAGGGCTTCCAATATTCCTGTAAAACTTAACCATCGCAACCAGAGGCTAAAGATGTCCTCCACATGAGTGCCTAGTGAGCTTCCAAGCCTTCATAACTACCCAACTGCTTCACCTTTCTGTGCCCATCAAGGCCACCTAAACAACCAACATCCCCCGCTATGACTAACATTTATTTTTTCTTCATCATCATGTCCCGGACCTGTAAAGCTACAAGATTATAAAGCAAAAACGATTTTATTTTCCATTCCGTTTCGGACGTACTATTACTAACCTACAAGGCAAAGTTACTGAAAGATAACAAGAACAAAACATTATAATCTCCTGGGAGAAAAAAAAAACAAAAAAAAACAACAAGACCCCACTCACCTAAATTTTCATCCTCAAGATCAAACCTGAAGAACAATACAGTACTACCTTAACTCCACTCATGATAAACCTAAGTTTCAGTCAATCCAGATGTGCCAAATGTGTCTGCTATTTCCCGCACTTTTGTCTCTTTGATGTTGTCTCAGAATTCTTAAAATTCCTACATGTCTGTGTTTTTACTAATATAACATACACCAGCTGTATCGTATCTATGTATATTCCCAAAGATATTGGATGCAGAAATTCCGAATTGAAAAGGCTTTTTATCACAATTGAAGAATTAAATTTTTCGTCTGCTTCTTTCCCGCTCGTAACCATCTTGTTCCCATGTGGCTTGTCTAGAACTGTGGCCATGTGTATTCTGGGCCCGATTTTTCCATCGTACTTCAATTTGAAGTACATGCTCAGATCCTAATTTCATGCTCAGATTTGAAGTTTTGCTCAGATTCTGAGTATATACACAAATCCGATTTTTCCATCATGCTTGGAAAACACAGACTTGAAGTTTTTGCTCAGATTTGAAGTTCATGCTCACATTCTGAGTATTTACTCAGATCCAAGATTTTTGGATTTTTCCAATGTGCTTAGACATTTTTCTTCCTCAGATTCAGAGTTTTCATGCTCAGATTCTGAGACAGCTCAGAGGCTGGCTTCAAGCTGAAGTCTATGCTCCAAAGTATGATTTTTTTACGAAATATATGTTAAATTCAAGGATTAGATAAGGTTTAATTGAATAGAATCACATGCAGATGCATTCCCGGTCACTGAAAAGTTGTTATGTTACATAAAGTGATCCCCCATTCCGAGCCCCTTTTATCTCCTATTTTGGGCCTCTGTATTTTCTCATTTGAATATGGCTCAAGTATGTACTTCAAGTCTGAGCAAATACTTCGTGAAGTAAGCACAATTGAAATTGTGAGCATGATGAAAAAATCCAAAATACTTCACTTTTGGAAGCAAACTTTGGTAAGTATGGCTTCAAATCTGAGTACATGCTCAGATTTAAGATTTGAAGTACGTTGGAAAAATCGGGCCCTGATCTGATAGCTTACATATGAACAAAGCATTTATACCCAAAGACATCGGCAAAATGGACTAGAAATCCACTGTTTTCATGAATACCATGCACTGCCCACCCAATTTAAGTCCCGACTCCAATAGAACTCGTTTTCCGGCAACAGGTTTTAAAGGAACCATGTTTCCATTAATTCAACATTAGATTTTAGGCTTGTTAGAAAAAATTTCTTTGTCTTTTACTGGTCTCGGCATCGTTTCGCCATTGTTTACGAGTTTGCGCAATCAGGTGAAAGTGGGTCAGTTTATTCACAAATACAAATACAAATACAAATATTTTATTCTCAGGAGTAGACCCCCTGGATGACTACTAGAGCCACCCAGTGATCCATGGGAGAATGAGAAAGAGGCCAGGTGACCCGATAGATACATGTGGTGCCACCTGGTATACATCTGAACTACATAGTATTACATTATTTAACAAAATACAAAGATTAAGATGGTAGTGCAGTATGTGTACGGCCCAAAATACTAATTTATCATCAAGTTGTAATTATAAATGGATGACTTAAATACAGTTTCCATTTTGATTAGTATAAATGTATTAAAGACAATGTCTTATTTCTTATTGACTTTATACTCAGCGTAGAGCAGGATAAACTGTTGACTTAGAGATTGGTGATTATTCTGTGACTAGTTGTATTCCTAGTGATAATAATAATGAAAGATTCAACTGTAAAGCAACACTAATACATATGTCCTGGCTATCATTTGACAGTTGCAGGGAGCTTGGTGCAATTTTTTGTTTTTGTGTCGCGCTTTTTATTTTTTCTAGTACATCTGTTTTTTTTCTTCATGGGTTTAAACTTCTTCATTATTACATATGTAAATTTAGCTAGGTTAGTTAGTTCATCGTGGTCAGTGGTATTAAAAAGACGGTTGAAGTTTAAGGTATTTGGCCTTTCTGTATGACACTTACTGACTAGAGCTGACCTGTGCTGGTCAAAGTAGTTACACTGCATAATGTAATGAAATTCATCACCAAGCTCCCCGCTGTCACATAGTGTACACTTTCTATTATTCCGCTCTATATTATTATAACGGCCTTCTACAATAGGAAGCCTGTGGTTACCACATCTAAATTTACATAAACTGATGGCATGTTTGGTCTCCATACTGGTTAGATAATTTTCTAGAGACAGGTTGTGCTTGAACATTCTGTAGTTGACACAGTGTGAGGATTCATTTACATTACTATGCCAGTTTTGAAGCTCAATGTCTGTTAATCTTTCTTTAATTAAATTTTTAAAGGAAAAGATGTCAATGTTATTTGGATCAGTACCCCAAACATATCCAAGTCCAATCTGGTCTAAAGTAGTCTTAATGTGATCTAACCACTTGGACTTGTAATTCTCTTGATTATATTGGCTTTTAAGCATGTTTAAAACAAAATGTGAGATCTTGTTTGTTTTGCCAGTGGCTATTCTGGCCCAGAAATTGAGCATTCTCTGCTGCACTTGGCATTTTATAGGTAATCTACCCATTTCCCCCAAAGCCGTACAGTTGGCTGTGTTTCTATTAAGTTTGAGGAGGTATTTACAGAAAAAGGTTTGTACACGTTCGACTTCAGTGAGGTCAGAGAATCCCCAGATCTCGCAGCCATATAAAAGGACTGGGACAATACATGTGTCAAACAAGTGTGACATGATGTCTATTGGGAGATTAAGCTTTCTTGCTTTACTAATTAGGCCATGCATGGCTCTTTTTGCCTGGTTGATTTGTTTCTCTTTAGCTTTATTAAATTTGCCATTAAAATTAAAGGTGACTCCTAAATAAGTGTAATTATATTCAATATCCAGGGTGTCACTGCCAAAATGCCAGACTGGGGTTTTCTGGACTTTGCCTCTGGAGAAGATAACTATTTTTGTTTTACTGCTATTTACTGCTAGTTTCCAGGTATTACAGTATGAATGTAGAGAGTTGAGCATCTTTTGGAGATCTTGAGGGGACTCACTGACCAGAATAGTGTCGTCTGCATATAATAATGCAAAAAGTTTTATATACAAGTTAAGACCATCCTGGTTATATTCCAGTTTGATGCCTGAACTCTCTGCTCTTAGGTGAGCTTCGAGATCATTTAGATATATGGAGAAGAGCAGGGGGGGACAAATTTTCGCCCTGTCTGACCCCAATGTTACATTCAAAGTAGGGGGACGATTCCTTTTTTAGTCTGATACATGACTTGGCTTCTTGGTATATGCTATGAATGACATTAAAAATTTTCCCTTTGATGTTTAGTGTGAGCAATTTATACCATAATGACACTCTGTCTATTGTGTCGAATGCTTTCCTATAATCCACAAAGGCACAGAAGAGTCTCTTCTTTTTTGTTAAGTACATGTCTATGATGCTATGTAAAGTAAAAATGTGTTCTAGGGTGGAGTAACCCTCCCTGAAACCCGCCTGCTCTTCTCCAAGTAGATTATTTGTTTCAAGAAAAATACATAGTCTGTGGTTAAGCAACATAGTAAAAAGTTTGCCTATGCAGCTGAGTAGGGTAATACCACTGAGTCTAGATGCAGCCAGATGGCATGCGCCGTGTCAATCGTCAATGTATATATATAATAAATTATTATTATATATATACATTGACGTCATATTGGCCCCACCCACTCCCCACAAATTTGTTGCTTCTGGACTCAGTGGGTAATACGGGAGTGACAGCAACGATCTGAAGCTCAACAACGTTGTGGTCCTTCTGACGTCATATGGAGATTCTCCCTTTGCGTTTCCATGACGTCATCACTTGGACTCTCCTAAATGCCATTCTAAATGTCAGGTTTAATATCGGGTAAAAAACTGGAGAAAAAACGCTACAGAAAGCTCACGGATTTGCAATTATAGATATTGTGACATTCATGTATCTGTATATATGGCCCATATTGCAGATCATGGTAAATTTCAGCTGGGTCTGTGGATTATATCTTTTCCATAGAAAGTTTTATGGGGGGTTGTGGCAAGTTATTTGTTACAATGTAATGTATGTAGGTCATGATGTCATAAAGTAAGATGTATAATTGTATTGTATGTCTGGGATCAGTCCTGTGACATATTTCAAAGTTTGAAGAACTTCAGATCTCCAAATTTCCCATGTTTAAAGTTGTTTTACTGCCTAAATAGATAATGTTAACTCACCTGTGTATATAAAATATAAAGCCTGAGGCCTAACAGTGGTAATCCAACATATGGCACTGTGAATGCAGTGCAGGTAAAGGTAAAATTTGGGCTTTTGTGTTTTTGCTGGGACACAGAAACTTTGTTTTCTGCTCTTGGCAGCCATGTTGGATCTAAATGAGTGATTGGGCTAGAAATAGTCTGTGGGCAAATTAAATGTACAATAAAGACAAGTAGTATTTTATGCATGTTTGTTGTATGGTAAGTGATTTTTGATGTTTATGGTTGGATTTAAGGGGTTTATGTGTAAAACTGAGATATTTGGTACCAGTTGCTAGAGGCGTAGGAATTTGAGACTCTGGTGATTAGGCGCATAAATACTGGGTCAAGTCTGCCACACATCACTCTGGGATAGTTTTCTGGAGTGTCAGCAAGGGGATCAAGTGGATCCCTGAAAAACCCAAGTTGGGTCCCAGTTTTTCAGATACATGCAGATAGGCAGGTGTGTTTAGCCAGAGAGGCTTGTTGCCTTCTTGGATGGCTACTCTTTAGGATAAATTCTATTATTTTTTTTAGTTATTAAGTCTGCTATTTTAGTGTTTTCCATTTTGATCAATAAGATTCATTCCTATTTTAGTTAATCAAATTTAGCCTCTTTGCAACTGGATACCAAGTTGGGTATTTTAAAGATTTCCTAAGTGTCAAGTTTGCATCCGGGATTGTTTCCCGTTAATAAATCAGCCTCATTCTAGCATAAATTCAGGGTGGGCTCATTTCCCATTCTGATTGGCCATTGTTAGATATCAGAATCCTTTCGGGATTGTTTCCCGTTCTAATATAGCCCTGTCATATATCAGATTTGCATCTGGGATTGTTTCTCATTAGCAAATCAGCCTCACTCTCGCATAATTCAGTTTGGGCTCATTTTCCCGTTCTGAATTGCTATAGTTAAATATCAGTGTCCTTTCCGGGATTGTTTCCCGTTCTGAATTGCCATTATTATATATCAGAGTCCTTTCCGGGATTGTTTCCCGTTCTGAATTGCCATTATTATATATCAGAATCCCCTCCGGGATTGTTTCCCGTTCTAAAACAGCCCTGTCAGATATCAGGT
The DNA here is from genome assembly GCA_949316495.1 of Amphiduros pacificus. Taxonomy (NCBI): domain Eukaryota; kingdom Metazoa; phylum Annelida; class Polychaeta; order Phyllodocida; family Hesionidae; genus Amphiduros; species Amphiduros pacificus. The sequence continues at coordinate 24,291,950 of OX439009.1, read as the reverse complement.
TCGCATCCGGGATCGTTTCCCTTTAGCAAACCAACCCTGTGTTAGTATAATTCAGTTTGGGTACATTTCCCGTTCTGAATTACCATTGTCTAATATCAGAATTCTTTCCGGGATTCCCAATCCTTTTCTATATTATTTCCCATTCTAAAACGGTTTTGTCCGGTGTTAGATTTGCATCCGGGATTGTTTCCCATGAGCGAACTAGCCATACCCATTATCGAATATCAGATTCCCTTTCCATACTATTTCCCGTTCTAAATCGTCATTCGTTTTCTATCAGAATAGCACCCAAAATCATTCCGGTTCTGGACCGTCAATGTTTCACATAGGTTTATCAATTGGGATTTATAGCATGAATTGTTGAATTTAAGCAGATGACTATCAGAGATCTTGTATATTAAGATATTTCACAGTTATTTTAAGGGCATGGGAGTATAGTTCCCATGTTGCCTGATGATAAGATTGGCATGAGGTCATACGTTGACAGTCTTCGGTGCATGTATGGCATGAGATAACGGCTGTGGATGACCTTACAGATGTTTGTATGTGTTCATAGCGTTTAATAAATATTGAATATTAGTTGCCAAAGTTGTTGTCTTTATTCTTAGGCCAATTAGAAGCTACCACTTATTCACAGTTAGGTTATAGTGTTTTTCTGAATCATAATTTATATGTGCGAATCGTAATCCCCGACACCTAGTGGGAAGCCTAGACCCTCGGACTCGCTACAAATTTTTGGTGGCAGCGGTGGGATGTGATGTTTAAGGCACTATAGTACTCAGGGAGTAATTGCAGTGTTTTATCACACATCCAGTGATACGAACTCACCTTTCAGAGGTACCATTCTGAAGTTTTAGGAAATTTCTGCAAATGTGAAAGTGACTTGTGGTCATATAGTATGGCATACATGCAAACGAGATCAAAGTGTCAGGCTCAAGTAGAGTCAGACAGTGAATTGGATGGTGGTTCTCAGTCTCTTAGACCAAATACACCACAATTGATGCAAAATTTGTCATCAAAGGAAGGAACCCCCAAAGGCAATTTGTCATTGTTCCAAAGATTACTCTCCAAGAGGACTAGTCCCAAACGAGTATTCTCGACTCCGCCATCAGGAGGTATGGTTGAGGTTCAATCAAAGGCCTGGGACTGTGGGGATGGAGGTGTGAACATGTCAAGTGTTAGTGCACAGCTTCAGAATGAGATGGGATCACAAGTTGAGTTCTCAGACAGTGAGGCTGAGGTGTCTAGCCACAAGCAAGTGGTAAAATCCTTGAAAGAAGGATTGTCCGAAGCATTATCGTCTGTGGCGACAGCAGTAAAGCGAATGGGTGAGGAAATGAGAGATTTGAAAAATGTAGTTCAAGCAGCTCTCGTTCACGGTGACAAGAAATCCCTTTTTGTCCGGCAGATGAGCTCAGGTAGAGGGACAAAGGGACGAATTCCGGTTAAGCCAGCTAGGGCAAAGCGGCAGGTGACCAGTCTCACCCAGGGTGAGCAAGGTCAGGATAACCTTTGTCAAGGTCATGTTGCCAAGGTCACAAAGAGGGATCCACACACATCTCAGGTGCACAAGAATCGCACTTTGGTACAAGATTTCTTGGTTTTGAATGATAGTTCTAGTTCAGAATCTGAGTCCGTACTCTCTGATTCAGAAATTGAAGGATCCAGTGAGGAGCATCATGTAGCACCCGTGCAGTGTTTCAATGTTGACAAAAGTAGACAATGGGTGAAAATCCCATCATATACAGGAAAAGGAGAAGAGTGGGAGGTATGGTTTAATAGGTTTGAAGAAGCCGCACAAAGGAGAAATTGGGATGAGAGTAGGAAGTTGGATGAATTATTGATCAGGATGCAGGGGAGTGCTGGTGAATTTGTGTATGGTCAATTGAAGAAGTCGGTACGCAGGAAGTACAAGTTGTTGACAAGAGAAATACACAATAGGTTTCATGTTGTGGAAACTGCAAAATCATATAGAATAAAGTTTGCCCATAGGGATCAAAAGGCTAATGAGTTGGTTGAAGATTACGCGGCAGAGTTGCGTAGATTATATGGAAAAGCCTATCCAAAACGGGGGCAAGTGACACGTCAGGAGGATTTGTTGCGAAGATTCCTGGAAGGTTTAAGTGATGATAAGGTTCGATTCCAAGTGGAATATGTAAAAGAACCTGATTCATTAGAAGAAGCAGTGTTGGAAGTCATTAAGTTTTTGGATACAAAGAGGAAAGGGCAGATTGACTGCAGTGAAAGAGAGCGCAGATTGAAGAAAACTCGTGCAGTAAGAGATATGCAGAGTGAGATTGAATACTCAGAGATGTCGGGTTCTGAGGAGGACAGAGTGGCAAGAGTTCCAAGTAAAAATGGAAAGTTTACAAGCGATGCAACACGGCAGGGGTCGTTAGAGGAGAAAGCTAATGGAGAAGAGAAATTGAATACAGACACGAAAGATTCAGTATACCTCCCTGATAAGGTGGTTGAGGCAATCACAGAGACAATCGTTGGTGTGTTGTCGCACAAGTATTGCCCAGAGCCGAGATCTCAGAATTTTGAGTCGAAACCTGATTGGAGGAATACCGGGTTTACACCTGGTGGTGAGCACAAAGGTAGTGATCAAAGGAACAGAAAGCCAAGGGGGAACTGCTTTCGGTGTAATCAGCCAGGCCACATTATGAGAAATTGCCTGGTGCGTTCAGCAGCTCCGCCGAAGTTGCAGATGTCAGGTCAGGGTTGGTTACCTGCTCCGAGAGCTTTACCTACAATGGGTAGGCCTCCACCACAGTTGGCAATGTGCCACAATCCACAGCTTGTTAATGGTTGCAACACTGTTGGATTGGTTCAAGATTCGGGTCATAATGCTGGTCCGGTAAGGCAATCAAATCCAGGAGTTGGGGTTCAGCATCAAAATACTTTACCCAGTTCAAACCAGAAAAACTAGGCATGGTTGGCTTGGAGGGCCACAAGTCAACCATAGAATCTGGTGAGATAGGGGGTAATGATGTTGCTGGAATCCTGTTGGATGATACTGAGGAAATGATGAGGCGGAAAACTACTTTGTACAAAGGCGTATATATTGTTGGAAAGGTGGAGGGAGTTGATGTTACATTTACAGCAGATACAGGTGCAACTATTACTATAGTTTCTGAAAGAGTTTACAAAAAAATTCCAGAGGAGCAGAGACCTAAATTGAAAAGCGGCAATTTGTTGAGGGATGCCGCAGGTTATCCTTTGCAGGGAGCTGGTACAGCTATTTTGTCATTGGAGTTAGGTGGATTTAAAGTCCAAAAGTCAGTGGCGGTGGCCGACATAGAAGATGAAGCACTTCTAGGAGCAGATATTCTAGTGGGCAGGGAAGAAGGGCCAGCAGATCTCTTGTTGAGTCAGAACAAGGTGGTTATAGGAGGATATGATATTCCGTGTATATCGGTAGGCCTTCATGAAGATGTTGTAAGGCGTGCAGTGGCAGCCGATCATTATATAATTCCCGGAGGAACAGAGATGATTATTGATGCATTTGTTGAATGTTTGGAAGGGAGGTGTTGCCAGTTGCAAACCTCAGAATTATGCAGTCATGGAGGTATGGGAAGGCAAAAGTGTGCCTTATTTGAACCGTCCATGGGGTTTTGTGAGAAGAATCGTTTAGTTTTAGCATCTAGTTTGGTGGATGATGCAAATTTTGTTACAGTCAAGATCCGGGTGATGAATCCGTTTGATGAGGATGTGTCCATCAAGCAGGATACTGTTTTAGGCCAAGTGGAACCGATATACGGGAATGATGTTGCTTTGTTATGCCCTTGTGAAGATGAGACAGAGGTTGACAATTTCTATGATAGGCGCCCTATCCTTAGGAACAATGAATCGGGTGATGCTGTGAGGCTCTCAAGACAGGTTTCGGAAAAGGATGATGGGTCACTGGCAAGAGATGTTCCAAACCATTTGACAGATTTGTATAATGATGCTATTGTAGGCAGAAGTCTGGACGAGAAAAAGAAAATAGCTCAGCTTTTGGCCGAATATGGAGATTGTTTCTCTAAAGATGATTATGATTTAGGTAGAACTCAGTTGATGGAATTTGAAATTCCAACTGGAGATGCAGCACCTGTAAGGCAACCTCCACGCCGTGTCCCTTTAGCATATGCTGGAGCAGATTTGAAAGCCATAGAAAAGTTGAAAAAGCAAGGAGTTATCAGGGAATCTACATCACCATGGGCATCACCACTAGTCTTTGTGAGACGTAAAGATGGTGATACGCGTGTATGTGCAGATTATAGAGCGGTCAATCAGCTGGTGAAACGTGATGCATTTCCCATTCCACGTATCCAGGATTGCCTGGATGCCATATCTGGCGCACGCTGCTTTGCAACTCTCGATATGACGGCCGGATATAGTCAGGTCCCAGTCAAGGAAGAGGATATTCCAAAGACAGCAATCATTTGTAAATACGGATTGTTTGAGCATGTGACCATGCCGTTCGGGTTCACCAATGCATCAGCTTTGTTTCAAAGACTGATGGAGTTGGCATTGAGTGGTTTACAGTGGAGCTCATGCCTCATATATATAGATGATGTGATCGTGTTTGCAGAGACTTTCGATGAGCTCATTTCTAGGTTGAGAGCTGTTTTAGACAGAGTGCGGCAAGCGAATCTAAAATTGAAACCCCGGAAATGTAAGCTTATGAAGGAGGAAGTTGAATTTTTGGGACACGTAGTCTCAAAACAGGGGGTTTTGCCAAATCCTATGAATGTTGCAAAAGTGTTAGAATGGTTGCCACCCAAAACTCCTACTGAAGTGCGTCAGTTTTTAGGACTGACCAGCTACTATAGAAGGTTTATCAAGGATTATGCCAAAATAGCCAAACCATTGTCAGAGTTGACAAAGAAGGAAATTACATTCCAATGGTCTGGGAGCTGTCAGCAAGCATTTGAAAAGCTCAAAGGGGCACTTGTTGGGCCAAGTGTCATGGCATTTCCAAGAGATGTTGGTCAGTACATACTAGATGCCGATGCTTCAAATCTAGCCATAGGGGCAGTCCTCAGCCAGATTCAAGATGGCCATGAAAGGGTCATTGCTTATGCAAGTCGCACATTAAGCAAGACTGAGGAGAACTGGTGTATAACAGACAAAGAACTCTTGGCAGTGAAACATTTTATGGAGTATTTCAGGCAGTATTTGTTAGGAAGGAATTTTCTGGTCCGATCAGATCATGCATCTTTGAAATGGTTGTACAGTTTCAAGGAGCCAAAGGGTAGAATAGCTAGATGGCTAGAGATAATGTCTGCTTATGATTATGAGTTAGAACATAGGCCAGGACTGCAGCATGGAAATGCGGATGCCATGTCTCGGTGTCCAAGCATTAGGGACTGCACATGTGATTTGGTGGACGATCTTGAAGATCTGAAATGTGGTCCATGTTCAAAATGCAGGAAAAGGGCAAAGGATATGTTCAGTACATTTTCACCCAGTGAGGTGAAAGACGAACAGGAAGGTCCTGAGGCAATAAGATTGGCTAAAGATGGGCCAGGGCCTAAAAATACATTGCCAGAGGTTATAGCATCATTGCCTGGTGGTAATTCTGTGGCGCAGCTGAGGAAATTACAGAATGATGATTTAGATATTGCAACTATTCTGAAATGGTTAGATACGGGAAGTAAACCATTTGGGTCAGAGGTTGCAAGTGCAAGTCCAACAGTTAGACACTATTGGAACTATTGGGACAGTCTTTTAGTCAAAGATGGTGTCTTGTTCAGGAAATATTACAAGTCAAACGAAACTGGGTATTATCACCAGTTTGTGGTACCAAGGGTCTTACGAAGAGACATATTGCAGTCCATGCATAGCAGTTTGTTGAGTGGTCATTTAGGAGTTAAGAAAACATTGGAAAAAACTAAGCAAAGATTTTACTGGTATGGAATTAAAGAGGACGTGACGATATATATCGCAGGTTGCGATGAGTGTGGTGCCAACAAAATTCCAAGCAAGAAACCCAAAGCCCCACTGGGAGATATGCGGGTAGGCGCTCCATTGGATAGTTTGTGTACAGACATATTTGGTCCTCTCCCATGCACCCCAAGGGGAAACAAATATGTATTGGTTGTCACAGATTCATTCTCAAAGTGGGTTGAGATATATGCTGTTCCAGATCAGACTGCTGAGACATGTGCCCGAGTGCTTTTGAATGAGTTCCTAAGCAGATATGGTTGTCCGCTTGCACTGCATAGTGACCAGGGCCGCAATTATGAGTGTCTGGTATTTGCAGAGTTGTGCAAAATGTTGGAGATACGAAAGACTCGGACATCTCCAAGAAATCCCAAGTGCAATGGTCAGGCAGAGAGATTCATGCGCACTATGATACGGATGATAAGAGCTTATTTGAAAGGCCAACAAAGAGTGTGGGACCTCCATCTAGGATGTCTCGCTGGCGCATATAGGGCTACTCCTCATGAAAGTACTGGTCTCACACCAAATCTGATTATGCTTGGACGTGAAGTGCGGTTGCCAGCCGAAGTAGTGTTCGGTATGGGAGTAACACCAGTTGGTGATCCCATAGAAACCTATGGCGACTATGTGACAAAATTGCGTGATCTCATGGCAAAGGCTCATAGAGTCACTTCGAAGTATTTGGAGAAAAAGGCCAGTCGACGCAAAGAAAATTATGATGTGAAGTGTAAAGAACACTGCTACCGTTCTGGTGATCTGGTATGGTTCCGTAATGAAGTTAGGCATGAGGGGCTGTGTCCCAAGTTGCAAATGCCTTACACAGGTCCAGTTCTTGTTCTGGATCGTTATGGTCCACTCGACTACTTGATCCAGTTGGATGCTAAGGGTCGGAAAAGAAATGTTCATCATGATAAATTGAAGCCCTATAAAGGCGAGGCAGAACTCAGATGGAAAGCAGCAGCTTTGGCAGCACATCAGAGCTGTTAGGGGGGGAAATGGGTATTCCCATCATGGATGGTACGAGCAAGTCGTAATTCAAGGGGCAGGGTGTATGAATGTAAAGAATGCAAGATGTGGAGGGGAGAGAAGAATCCCGCCATCTGGCATGTGACAAGCATGCACGTGCGTAATTTGGAGGAGTGCAAATTTTATTGTGCACTGTGCGGATTCAGGGGCACGTCCCTTGAACAGCTAAGAGGACATCCGACAAAGGGGACACCAGCGGTGCAAAGGAGGCATGCGGAGAAGAAGAAGGTCATGGCAGCCGATTCCCACGATGGCATGTTTTTCATCGTCAACCCACATGGATTAGACCCCATGTCCATGTTGGGCAAGTGGGGAGAAGAGGAGTCTGCAAAATACTTTGCAAAGAAGGACGCGGAGTCCCGCAAAAGGAAAAGGGAGAGATCGATAGAAAAGGGGAAGGGGAAAAGTGTCAAGACACGGATAGCAGAGCCCACATTGAAGAAGTTACGACAGGATAATGTGTGCTCCCCAGAATCATCGCCAGATTTTGACAAGGAAGTGGAGTTTGAATTGGTCGAGGTGGTCAGCGAGCAGCCAGTGGTTCTTTCCGTGAAGACCTCTGGAGTGACAGAGAAGTCTGTCTCAGACAACCTTGTTGGGTCGGTTTCCAGTATATCAACAGGTCGTGGTGAAGAAGCTCCTACGGATTCTAGCGAGGCGCCGGTAAGGTCTGTTCCAGACACCCATGTTGGGTCAGGTGCCAGTACATCAACGTGTAGTAGGGAGGAAGCTCCAGTGGAGTCCAGTGTGGAACTTATAAGTCCTGTTGCAGACACCCTTGTTGGGTCGGTTTCCAGTATATCAACTGGTCGTGGTGAAGAAGCTCCCACGGATTCTAGCGAGGCGCCGATAAGGTCTGTTCCAGACACCCATGTTGGGTCAGGTGCCGGAATATCAACATCTCATAGGGAGGAAGCTCCTATGAAGTCCAGTGTGGCACAGATAAGTTCCGTTCAAGACACCCATGTTGGGTCAGGTGTCAGTACATCAACGTGTAGAAGGGAGGAAGCTTCAATGAAGTCAAGTGTGGCGCCGATGAGATCTGTTCAAGACACCCATGTTGGGTCAGGTGCCAGTACATCAACGTGTAGAAGGGAGGAAGCTCCAGTGGAGTCAAGTGTGGTGCCGATAAGATCTGTTCAAGACACCCATGTTGGGTCAGGTGCCGGAGTATCAACATCTCATAGGGAGGAAGCTCCTATGAAGTCCAGTGTGGCACAGATAAGTTCCGTTCAAGACACCCATGTTGGGTCAGGTGCCAGTAGAGCAAAGTGTAGTAGTGAGGAGGCGCCTGTGGAGTCGATGGTGGCGCCGGTAAGGTCTTTTCAAGACACCCTTATTGGGTCAGGTGCCAGAGTGACAGCTCGTCAGCGAGAGGAAGCTCCTGTAGTGGGGAGAAGGGTATCAGGAAGGCCCGAGTCAGAAACTGATGTTTCTGTGGAAATGGTTCCTGCACTGAAGCCCCTTGTGGGGTTGTGTGCGCCTGAGTTGCAGGCGGAGACAGATCATGCGTTGGTAGTGGCAGCTAAGTCTGTGACCTCTGGGTCACCTGCCCCAGTACAGTCTAGTTTGGTTGCTAAGGAGAGAGTGGCTCCGAGGAATCCGGTGGTGCCCGTTGTGCCGCAAGATGAAGATCCGCCATCCTGGTTGGAGGAATTCTCCAATAGGATGTTCCTGGGAATGTCGTCCGCCCTAAGCTTACATATGAGGGACATCATGGCACCAGTAGTTTCATCTTTGGCAGATGTCGCTGTTGGTTTGGAAGCCAACCGGCTGAGTATCCAGGAGTTGGGGGGCGTGCTTCAGACTTATACTGCGGACAATGTCAGGGTGCTCAAGGAGGTGAGAAGAATGTCCGAAAATTTGGCACATTTGCCTGGATTGGAGTTGGAAGCTTCCAAAGTGTCTGCAGCCATTGATGGCGCTTCTCGGAAGGTGGAGGCATTGCATAATGCAGTCGACCGTTCACGGATAGAACAGGGAAGGTCGTACAACCTAATGAGGGAAACTCTGATCGAACAAACGAAGAGGCTCGACCGACAAACGAGAATACTTGAGGCAGCACATACTCCGGACCAAGTTCGAAGATTAAGTTCGTTATTTAGATCAGAGATCCGGGATCACAGGAAGGACTCAAAAGTAGAGTTTGAGCGGATGTGGAAAAAATAAATCTGTGGACTCCATTAAGAACGCTCAGACATTTGTATAAAGTAATTGTATTTTGATGTGATTTGTGCATTGGATGAATTGTGTTTAAATGTTCATATAGGTATTAAAGGATTTTGCCATATTGAAGCTTGTATTATATGTTTTTTATTTCAGGGATATCACGAGGACGTGATATATTAAGTGGGGGGGATAATGTGACATTCATGTATCTGTATATATGGCCCATATTGCAGATCATGGTAAATTTCAGCTGGGTCTGTGGATTATATCTTTTCCATAGAAAGTTTTATGGGGGGTTGTGGCAAGTTATTTGTTACAATGTAATGTATGTAGGTCATGATGTCATAAAGTAAGATGTATAATTGTATTGTATGTCTGGGATCAGTCCTGTGACATATTTCAAAGTTTGAAGAACTTCAGATCTCCAAATTTCCCATGTTTAAAGTTGTTTTACTGCCTAAATAGATAATGTTAACTCACCTGTGTATATAAAATATAAAGCCTGAGGCCTAACAGTGGTAATCCAACATATGGCACTGTGAATGCAGTGCAGGTAAAGGTAAAATTTGGGCTTTTGTGTTTTTGCTGGGACACAGAAACTTTGTTTTCTGCTCTTGGCAGCCATGTTGGATCTAAATGAGTGATTGGGCTAGAAATAGTCCGTGGGCAAATTAAATGTACAATAAAGACAAGTAATATTTTATGCATGTTTGTTGTATGGTAAGTGATTTTTGATGTTTATGGTTGGATTTAAGGGGTTTATGTGTAAAACTGAGATATTTGGTACCAGTTGCTAGAGGCGTAGGAATTTGAGACTCTGGTGATTAGGCGCATAAATACTGGGTCAAGTCTGCCACACATCACTCTGGGATAGTTTTCTGGAGTGTCAGCAAGGGGATCAAGTGGATCCCTGAAAAACCCAAGTTGGGTTCCAGTTTTTCAGATACATGCAGATAGGCAGGTGTGTTTAGCCAGAGAGGCTTGTTGCCTTCTTGGATGGCTACTCTTTAGGATAAATTCTATTATTTTTTTTAGTTATTAAGTCTGCTATTTTAGTGTTTTCCATTTTGATCAATAAGATTCATTCCTATTTTAGTTAATCAAATTTAGCCTCTTTGCAACTGGATACCAAGTTGGGTATTTTAAAGATTTCCTAAGTGTCAAGTTTGCATCCGGGATTGTTTCCCGTTAATAAATCAGCCTCATTCTAGCATAAATTCAGGGTGGGCTCATTTCCCATTCTGATTGGCCATTGTTAGATATCAGAATCCTTTCGGGATTGTTTCTCGTTCTAATATAGCCCTGTCATATATCAGATTTGCATCTGGGATTGTTTCTCATTAGCAAATCAGCCTCACTCTCGCATAATTCAGTTTGGGCTCATTTTCCCGTTCTGAATTGCTATAGTTAAATATCAGTGTCCTTTCCGGGATTGTTTCCCGTTCTGAATTGCCATTATTATATATCAGAGTCCTTTCCGGGATTGTTTCCCGTTCTGAATTGCCATTATTATATATCAGAATCCCCTCCGGGATTGTTTCCCGTTCTAAAACAGCCCTGTCAGATATCAGGTTCGCATCCGGGATCGTTTCCCTTTAGCAAACCAACCCTGTGTTAGTATAATTCAGTTTGGGTACATTTCCCGTTCTGAATTACCATTGTCTAATATCAGAATCCTTTCCGGGATTCCCAATCCTTTTCTATATTATTTCCCATTCTAAAACGGTTTTGTCCGGTGTTAGATTTGCATCCGGGATTGTTTCCCATGAGCGAACTAGCCATACCCATTATCGAATATCAGATTCCCTTTCCATACTATTTCCCGTTCTAAATCGTCATTCGTTTTCTATCAGAATAGCACCCAAAATCATTCCGGTTCTGGACCGTCAATGTTTCACATAGGTTTATCAATTGGGATTTATAGCATGAATTGTTGAATTTAAGCAGATGACTATCAGAGATCTTGTATATTAAGATATTTCACAGTTATTGTAAGGGCATGGGAGTATAGTTCCCATGTTGCCTGATGATAAGATTGGCATGAGGTCATACGTTGACAGTCTTCGGTGCATGTATGGCATGAGATAACGGCTGTGGATGACCTTACAGATGTTTGTATGTGTTCATAGCGTTTAATAAATATTGAATATTAGTTGCCAAAGTTGTTGTCTTTATTCTTAGGCCAGTTAGAAGCTACCACTTATTCACAGTTAGGTTATAGTGTTTTTCTGAATCATAATTTATATGTGCGAATCGTAATCCCCGACACCTAGTGGGAAGCCTAGACCCTCGGACTCGCTACAAATTTTTGGTGGCAGCGGTGGGATGTGATGTTTAAGGCACTATAGTACTCAGGGAGTAATTGCAGTGTTTTATCACACATCCAGTGATACGAACTCACCTTTCAGAGGTACCATTCTGAAGTTTTAGGAAATTTCTGCAAATGTGAAAGTGACTTGTGGTCATATAGTATGGCATACATGCAAACGAGATCAAAGTGTCAGGCTCAAGTAGAGTCAGACAGTGAATTGGATGGTGGTTCTCAGTCTCTTAGACCAAATACACCACAATTGATGCAAAATTTGTCATCAAAGGAAGGAACCCCCAAAGGCAATTTGTCATTGTTCCAAAGATTACTCTCCAAGAGGACTAGTCCCAAACGAGTATTCTCGACTCCGCCATCAGGAGGTATGGTTGAGGTTCAATCAAAGGCCTGGGACTGTGGGGATGGAGGTGTGAACATGTCAAGTGTTAGTGCACAGCTTCAGAATGAGATGGGATCACAAGTTGAGTTCTCAGACAGTGAGGCTGAGGTGTCTAGCCACAAGCAAGTGGTAAAATCCTTGAAAGAAGGATTGTCCGAAGCATTATCGTCTGTGGCGACAGCAGTAAAGCGAATGGGTGAGGAAATGAGAGATTTGAAAAATGTAGTTCAAGCAGCTCTCGTTCACGGTGACAAGAAATCCCTTTTTGTCCGGCAGATGAGCTCAGGTAGAGGGACAAAGGGACGAATTCCGGTTAAGCCAGCTAGGGCAAAGCGGCAGGTGACCAGTCTCACCCAGGGTGAGCAAGGTCAGGATAACCTTTGTCAAGGTCATGTTGCCAAGGTCACAAAGAGGGATCCACACACATCTCAGGTGCACAAGAATCGCACTTTGGTACAAGATTTCTTGGTTTTGAATGATAGTTCTAGTTCAGAATCTGAGTCCGTACTCTCTGATTCAGAAATTGAAGGATCCAGTGAGGAGCATCATGTAGCACCCGTGCAGTGTTTCAATGTTGACAAAAGTAGACAATGGGTGAAAATCCCATCATATACAGGAAAAGGAGAAGAGTGGGAGGTATGGTTTAATAGGTTTGAAGAAGCCGCACAAAGGAGAAATTGGGATGAGAGTAGGAAGTTGGATGAATTATTGATCAGGATGCAGGGGAGTGCTGGTGAATTTGTGTATGGTCAATTGAAGAAGTCGGTACGCAGGAAGTACAAGTTGTTGACAAGAGAAATACACAATAGGTTTCATGTTGTGGAAACTGCAAAATCATATAGAATAAAGTTTGCCCATAGGGATCAAAAGGCTAATGAGTTGGTTGAAGATTACGCGGCAGAGTTGCGTAGATTATATGGAAAAGCCTATCCAAAACGGGGGCAAGTGACACGTCAGGAGGATTTGTTGCGAAGATTCCTGGAAGGTTTAAGTGATGATAAGGTTCGATTCCAAGTGGAATATGTAAAAGAACCTGATTCATTAGAAGAAGCAGTGTTGGAAGTCATTAAGTTTTTGGATACAAAGAGGAAAGGGCAGATTGACTGCAGTGAAAGAGAGCGCAGATTGAAGAAAACTCGTGCAGTAAGAGATATGCAGAGTGAGATTGAATACTCAGAGATGTCGGGTTCTGAGGAGGACAGAGTGGCAAGAGTTCCAAGTAAAAATGGAAAGTTTACAAGCGATGCAACACGGCAGGGGTCGTTAGAGGAGAAAGCTAAGGGAGAAGAGAAATTGAATACAGACACAAAAGATTCAGTATACCTCCCTGATAAGGTGGTTGAGGCAATCACAGAGACAATCGTTGGTGTGTTGTCGCACAAGTATTGCCCAGAGCCGAGATCTCAGAATTTTGAGTCGAAACCTGATTGGAGGAATACCGGGTTTACACCTGGTGGTGAGCACAAAGGTAGTGATCAAAGGAACAGAAAGCCAAGGGGGAACTGCTTTCGGTGTAATCAGCCAGGCCACATTATGAGAAATTGCCCGGTGCGTTCAGCAGCTCCGCCGAAGTTGCAGATGTCAGGTCAGGGTTGGTTACCTGCTCCGAGAGCTTTACCTACAATGGGTAGGCCTCCACCACAGTTGGCAATGTGCCACAATCCACAGCTTGTTAATGGTTGCAACACTGTTGGATTGGTTCAAGATTCGGGTCATAATGCTGGTCCGGTAAGGCAATCAAATCCAGGAGTTGGGGTTCAGCATCAAAATACTTTACCCAGTTCAAACCAGAAAAACTAGGCATGGTTGGCTTGGAGGGCCACAAGTCAACCATAGAATCTGGTGAGATAGGGGGTAATGATGTTGCTGGAATCCTGTTGGATGATACTGAGGAAATGATGAGGCGGAAAACTACTTTGTACAAAGGCGTATATATTGTTGGAAAGGTGGAGGGAGTTGATGTTACATTTACAGCAGATACAGGTGCAACTATTACTATAGTTTCTGAAAGAGTTTACAAAAAAATTCCAGAGGAGCAGAGACCTAAATTGAAAAGCGGCAATTTGTTGAGGGATGCCGCAGGTTATCCTTTGCAGGGAGCTGGTACAGCTATTTTGTCATTGGAGTTAGGTGGATTTAAAGTCCAAAAGTCAGTGGCGGTGGCCGACATAGAAGATGAAGCACTTCTAGGAGCAGATATTCTAGTGGGCAGGGAAGAAGGGCCAGCAGATCTCTTGTTGAGTCAGAACAAGGTGGTTATAGGAGGATATGATATTCCGTGTATATCGGTAGGCCTTCATGAAGATGTTGTAAGGCGTGCAGTGGCAGCCGATCATTATATAATTCCCGGAGGAACAGAGATGATTATTGATGCATTTGTTGAATGTTTGGAAGGGAGGTGTTGCCAGTTGCAAACCTCAGAATTATGCAGTCATGGAGGTATGGGAAGGCAAGAGTGTGCCTTATTTGAACCGTCCATGGGGTTTTGTGAGAAGAATCGTTTAGTTTTAGCATCTAGTTTGGTGGATGATGCAAATTTTGTTACAGTCAAGATCCGGGTGATGAATCCGTTTGATGAGGATGTGTCCATCAAGCAGGATACTGTTTTAGGCCAAGTGGAACCGATATACGGGAATGATGTTGCTTTGTTATGCCCTTGTGAAGATGAGACAGAGGTTGACAATTTCTATGATAGGCGCCCTATCCTTAGGAACAATGAATCGGGTGATGCTGTGAGGCTCTCAAGACAGGTTTCGGAAAAGGATGATGGGTCACTGGCAAGAGATGTTCCAAACCATTTGACAGATTTGTATAATGATGCTATTGTAGGCAGAAGTCTGGACGAGAAAAAGAAAATAGCTCAGCTTTTGGCCGAATATGGAGATTGTTTCTCTAAAGATGATTATGATTTAGGTAGAACTCAGTTGATGGAATTTGAAATTCCAACTGGAGATGCAGCACCTGTAAGGCAACCTCCACGCCGTGTCCCTTTAGCATATGCTGGAGCAGATTTGAAAGCCATAGAAAAGTTGAAAAAGCAAGGAGTTATCAGGGAATCTACATCACCATGGGCATCACCACTAGTCTTTGTGAGACGTAAAGATGGTGATACGCGTGTATGTGCAGATTATAGAGCGGTCAATCAGCTGGTGAAACGTGATGCATTTCCCATTCCACGTATCCAGGATTGCCTGGATGCCATATCTGGCGCACGCTGCTTTGCAACTCTCGATATGACGGCCGGATATAGTCAGGTCCCAGTCAAGGAAGAGGATATTCCAAAGACAGCAATCATTTGTAAATACGGATTGTTTGAGCATGTGACCATGCCGTTCGGGTTCACCAATGCATCAGCTTTGTTTCAAAGACTGATGGAGTTGGCATTGAGTGGTTTACAGTGGAGCTCATGCCTCATATATATAGATGATGTGATCGTGTTTGCAGAGACTTTCGATGAGCTCATTTCTAGGTTGAGAGCTGTTTTAGACAGAGTGCGGCAAGCGAATCTAAAATTGAAACCCCGGAAATGTAAGCTTATGAAGGAGGAAGTTGAATTTTTGGGACACGTAGTCTCAAAACAGGGGGTTTTGCCAAATCCTATGAATGTTGCAAAAGTGTTAGAATGGTTGCCACCCAAAACTCCTACTGAAGTGCGTCAGTTTTTAGGACTGACCAGCTACTATAGAAGGTTTATCAAGGATTATGCCAAAATAGCCAAACCATTGTCAGAGTTGACAAAGAAGGAAATTACATTCCAATGGTCTGGGAGCTGTCAGCAAGCATTTGAAAAGCTCAAAGGGGCACTTGTTGGGCCAAGTGTCATGGCATTTCCAAGAGATGTTGGTCAGTACATACTAGATGCCGATGCTTCAAATCTAGCCATAGGGGCAGTCCTCAGCCAGATTCAAGATGGCCATGAAAGGGTCATTGCTTATGCAAGTCGCACATTAAGCAAGACTGAGGAGAACTGGTGTATAACAGACAAAGAACTCTTGGCAGTGAAACATTTTATGGAGTATTTCAGGCAGTATTTGTTAGGAAGGAATTTTCTGGTCCGATCAGATCATGCATCTTTGAAATGGTTGTACAGTTTCAAGGAGCCAAAGGGTAGAATAGCTAGATGGCTAGAGATAATGTCTGCTTATGATTATGAGTTAGAACATAGGCCAGGACTGCAGCATGGAAATGCGGATGCCATGTCTCGGTGTCCAAGCATTAGGGACTGCACATGTGATTTGGTGGACGATCTTGAAGATCTGAAATGTGGTCCATGTTCAAAATGCAGGAAAAGGGCAAAGGATATGTTCAGTACATTTTCACCCAGTGAGGTGAAAGACGAACAGGAAGGTCCTGAGGCAATAAGATTGGCTAAAGATGGGCCAGGGCCTAAAAATACATCGCCAGAGGTTATAGCATCATTGCCTGGTGGTAATTCTGTGGCGCAGCTGAGGAAATTACAGAATGATGATTTAGATATTGCAACTATTCTGAAATGGTTAGATACGGGAAGTAAACCATTTGGGTCAGAGGTTGCAAGTGCAAGTCCAACAGTTAGACACTATTGGAACTATTGGGACAGTCTTTTAGTCAAAGATGGTGTCTTGTTCAGGAAATATTACAAGTCAAACGAAACTGGGTATTATCACCAGTTTGTGGTACCAAGGGTCTTACGAAGAGACATATTGCAGTCCATGCATAGCAGTTTGTTGAGTGGTCATTTAGGAGTTAAGAAAACATTGGAAAAAACTAAGCAAAGATTTTACTGGTATGGAATTAAAGAGGACGTGACGATATATATCGCAGGTTGCGATGAGTGTGGTGCCAACAAAATTCCAAGCAAGAAACCCAAAGCCCCACTGGGAGATATGCGGGTAGGCGCTCCATTGGATAGTTTGTGTACAGACATATTTGGTCCTCTCCCATGCACCCCAAGGGGAAACAAATATGTATTGGTTGTCACAGATTCATTCTCAAAGTGGGTTGAGATATATGCTGTTCCAGATCAGACTGCTGAGACATGTGCCCGAGTGCTTTTGAATGAGTTCCTAAGCAGATATGGTTGTCCGCTTGCACTGCATAGGACCAGGGCCGCAATTATGAGTGTCTGGTATTTGCAGAGTTGTGCAAAATGTTGGAGATACGAAAGACTCGGACATCTCCAAGAAATCCCAAGTGCAATGGTCAGGCAGAGAGATTCATGCGCACTATGATACGGATGATAAGAGCTTATTTGAAAGGCCAACAAAGAGAGTGGGACCTCCATCTAGGATGTCTCGCTGGCGCATATAGGGCTACTCCTCATGAAAGTACTGGTCTCACACCAAATCTGATTATGCTTGGACGTGAAGTGCGGTTGCCAGCCGAAGTAGTGTTCGGTATGGGAGTAACACCAGTTGGTGATCCCATAGAAACCTATGGCGACTATGTGACAAAATTGCGTGATCTCATGGCAAAGGCTCATAGAGTCACTTCGAAGTATTTGGAGAAAAAGGCCAGTCGACGCAAAGAAAATTATGATGTGAAGTGTAAAGAACACTGCTACCGTTCTGGTGATCTGGTATGGTTCCGTAATGAAGTTAGGCATGAGGGGCTGTGTCCCAAGTTGCAAATGCCTTACACAGGTCCAGTTCTTGTTCTGGATCGTTATGGTCCACTCGACTACTTGATCCAGTTGGATGCTAAGGGTCGGAAAAGAAATGTTCATCATGATAAATTGAAGCCCTATAAAGGCGAGGCAGAACTCAGATGGAAAGCAGCAGCTTTGGCAGCACATCAGAGCTGTTAGGGGGGGAAATGGGTATTCCCATCATGACGTTTTTTTTTTGGGAGGATTTTTTTATAGTCCTCAGAGGGCATGGTAACCAGTTGCAAACCAGGAAATATATTAATCACCTTGTAGGTGTGTTGTCTAATATTTCTATAAAATTTCAGGATGGTACGAGCAAGTCGTAATTCAAGGGGCAGGGTGTATGAATGTAAAGAATGCAAGATGTGGAGGGGAGAGAAGAATCCCGCCATCTGGCATGTGACAAGCATGCACGTGCGTAATTTGGAGGAGTGCAAATTTTATTGTGCACTGTGCGGATTCAGGGGCACGTCCCTTGAACAGCTAAGAGGACATCCGACAAAGGGGACACCAGCGGTGCAAAGGAGGCATGCAGAGAAGAAGAAGGTCATGGCAGCCGATTCCCCCGATGGCATGTTTTTCATCATCAACCCACATGGATTAGACCCCATGTCCATGTTGGGCAAGTGGGGAGAAGAGGAGTCTGCAAAATACTTTGCAAAGAAGGACGCGGAGTCCCGCAAAAGGAAAAGGGAGAGATCGATAGAAAAGGGGAAGGGGAAAAGTGTCAAGACACGGATAGCAGAGCCCACATTGAAGAAGTTACGACAGGATAATGTGTGCTCCCCAGAATCATCGCCAGATTTTGACAAGGAAGTGGAGTTTGAATTGGTCGAGGTGGTCAGCGAGCAGCCAGTGGTTCTTTCCGTGAAGACCTCTGGAGTGACAGAGAAGTCTGTCTCAGACAACCTTGTTGGGTCGGTTTCCAGTATATCAACAGGTCGTGGTGAAGAAGCTCCTACGGATTCTAGCGAGGCGCCGGTAAGGTCTGTTCCAGACACCCATGTTGGGTCAGGTGCCAGTACATCAACGTGTAGTAGGGAGGAAGCTCCAGTGGAGTCCAGTGTGGAACTTATAAGTCCTGTTGCAGACACCCTTGTTGGGTCGGTTTCCAGTATATCAACTGGTCGTGGTGAAGAAGCTCCCACGGATTCTAGCGAGGCGCCGATAAGGTCTGTTCCAGACACCCATGTTGGGTCAGGTGCCGGAATATCAACATCTCATAGGGAGGAAGCTCCTATGACGTCCAGTGTGGCACAGATAAGTTCCGTTCAAGACACCCATGTTGGGTCAGGTGTCAGTACATCAACGTGTAGAAGGGAGGAAGCTCCAATGAAGTCAAGTGTGGTGCCGATAAGATCTGTTCAAGACACCCATGTTGGGTCAGGTGCCAGTACATCAACGTGTAGAAGGGAGGAAGCTCCAGTGGAGTCAAGTGTGGTGCCGATAAGATCTGTTCAAGACACCCATGTTGGGTCAGGTGCCGGAGTATCAACATCTCATAGGGAGGAAGCTCCTATGAAGTCCAGTGTGGCACAGATAAGTTCCGTTCAAGACACCCATGTTGGGTCAGGTGCCAGTAGAGCAAAGTGTAGTAGTGAGGAGGCGCCTGTGGAGTCGATGGTGGCGCCGGTAAGGTCTTTTCAAGACACCCTTATTGGGTCAGGTGCCAGAGTGACAGCTCGTCAGCGAGAGGAAGCTCCTGTAGTGGGGAGAAGGGTATCAGGAAGGCCCGAGTCAGAAACTGATGTTTCTGTGGAAATGGTTCCTGCACTGAAGCCCCTTGTGGGGTTGTGTGCGCCTGAGTTGCAGGCGGAGACAGATCATGCGTTGGTAGTGGCAGCTAAGTCTGTGACCTCTGGGTCACCTGCCCCAGTACAGTCTAGTTTGGTTGCTAAGGAGAGAGTGGCTCCGAGGAATCCGGTGGTGCCCGTTGTGCCGCAAGATGAAGATCCGCCATCCTGGTTGGAGGAATTCTCCAATAGGATGTTCCTGGGAATGTCGTCCGCCCTAAGCTTACATATAAGGGACATCATGACACCAGTAGTTTCATCTTTGGCAGATGTCGCTGTTGGTTTGGAAGCCAACCGGCTGAGTATCCAGGAGTTGGGGGGCGTGCTTCAGACTTATACTGCGGACAATGTCAGGGTGCTCAAGGAGGTGAGAAGAATGTCCGAAAATTTGGCACATTTGCCTGGATTGGAGTTGGAAGCTTCCAAAGTGTCTGCAGCCATTGATGGCGCTTCTCGGAAGGTGGAGGCATTGCATAATGCAGTCGACCGTTCACGGATAGAACAGGGAAGGTCGTACAACCTAATGAGGGAAACTCTGATCGAACAAACGAAGAGGCTCGACCGACAAACGAGAATACTTGAGGCAGCACATACTCCGGACCAAGTTCGAAGATTAAGTTCGTTATTTAGATCAGAGATCCGGGATCACAGGAAGGACTCAAAAGTAGAGTTTGAGCGGATGTGGAAAAAATAAATCTGTGGACTCCATTAAGAACGCTCAGACATTTGTATAAAGTAATTGTATTTTGATGTGATTTGTGCATTGGATGAATTGTGTTTAAATGTTCATATAGGTATTAAAGGATTTTGCCATATTGAAGCTTGTATTATATGTTTTTTATTTCAGGGATATCACGAGGACGTGATATATTAAGTGGGGGGGATAATGTGACATTCATGTATCTGTATATATGGCCCATATTGCAGATCATGGTAAATTTCAGCTGGGTCTGTGGATTATATCTTTTCCATAGAAAGTTTTATGGGGGGTTGTGGCAAGTTATTTGTTACAATGTAATGTATGTAGGTCATGATGTCATAAAGTAAGATGTATAATTGTATTGTATGTCTGGGATCAGTCCTGTGACATATTTCAAAGTTTGAAGAACTTCAGATCTCCAAATTTCCCATGTTTAAAGTTGTTTTACTGCCTAAATAGATAATGTTAACTCACCTGTGTATATAAAATATAAAGCCTGAGGCCTAACAGTGGTAATCCAACATATGGCACTGTGAATGCAGTGCAGGTAAAGGTAAAATTTGGGCTTTTGTGTTTTTGCTGGGACACAGAAACTTTGTTTTCTGCTCTTGGCAGCCATGTTGGATCTAAATGAGTGATTGGGCTAGAAATAGTCCGTGGGCAAATTAAATGTACAATAAAGACAAGTAATATTTTATGCATGTTTGTTGTATGGTAAGTGATTTTTGATGTTTATGGTTGGATTTAAGGAGATATTTGGTACCAGTTGCTAGAGGCGTAGGAATTTGAGACTCTGGTGATTAGGCGCATAAATACTGGGTCAAGTCTGCCACACATCACTCTGGGATAGTTTTCTGGAGTGTCAGCAAGGGGATCAAGTGGATCCCTGAAAAACCCAAGTTGGGTTCCAGTTTTTCAGATACATGCAGATAGGCAGGTGTGTTTAGCCAGAGAGGCTTGTTGCCTTCTTGGATGGCTACTCTTTAGGATAAATTCTATTATTTTTTTTAGTTATTAAGTCTGCTATTTTAGTGTTTTCCATTTTGATCAATAAGATTCATTCCTATTTTAGTTAATCAAATTTAGCCTCTTTGCAACTGGATACCAAGTTGGGTATTTTAAAGATTTCCTAAGTGTCAAGTTTGCATCCGGGATTGTTTCCCGTTAATAAATCAGCCTCATTCTAGCATAAATTCAGGGTGGGCTCATTTCCCATTCTGATTGGCCATTGTTAGATATCAGAATCCTTTCGGGATTGTTTCTCGTTCTAATATAGCCCTGTCATATATCAGATTTGCATCTGGGATTGTTTCTCATTAGCAAATCAGCCTCACTCTCGCATAATTCAGTTTGGGCTCATTTTCCCGTTCTGAATTGCTATAGTTAAATATCAGTGTCCTTTCCGGGATTGTTTCCCGTTCTGAATTGCCATTATTATATATCAGAGTCCTTTCCGGGATTGTTTCCCGTTCTGAATTGCCATTATTATATATCAGAATCCCCTCCGGGATTGTTTCCCGTTCTAAAACAGCCCTGTCAGATATCAGGTTCGCATCCGGGATCGTTTCCCTTTAGCAAACCAACCCTGTGTTAGTATAATTCAGTTTGGGTACATTTCCCGTTCTGAATTACCATTGTCTAATATCAGAATCCTTTCCGGGATTCCCAATCCTTTTCTATATTATTTCCCATTCTAAAACGGTTTTGTCCGGTGTTAGATTTGCATCCGGGATTGTTTCCCATGAGCGAACTAGCCATACCCATTATCGAATATCAGATTCCCTTTCCATACTATTTCCCGTTCTAAATCGTCATTCGTTTTCTATCAGAATAGCACCCAAAATCATTCCGGTTCTGGACCGTCAATGTTTCACATAGGTTTATCAATTGGGATTTATAGCATGAATTGTTGAATTTAAGCAGATGACTATCAGAGATCTTGTATATTAAGATATTTCACAGTTATTGTAAGGGCATGGGAGTATAGTTCCCATGTTGCCTGATGATAAGATTGGCATGAGGTCATACGTTGACAGTCTTCGGTGCATGTATGGCATGAGATAACGGCTGTGGATGACCTTACAGATGTTTGTATGTGTTCATAGCGTTTAATAAATATTGAATATTAGTTGCCAAAGTTGTTGTCTTTATTCTTAGGCCAGTTAGAAGCTACCACTTATTCACAGTTAGGTTATAGTGTTTTTCTGAATCATAATTTATATGTGCGAATCGTAATCCCCGACACCTAGTGGGAAGCCTAGACCCTCGGACTCGCTACAAATTTTTGGTGGCAGCGGTGGGATGTGATGTTTAAGGCACTATAGTACTCAGGGAGTAATTGCAGTGTTTTATCACACATCCAGTGATACGAACTCACCTTTCAGAGGTACCATTCTGAAGTTTTAGGAAATTTCTGCAAATGTGAAAGTGACTTGTGGTCATATAGTATGGCATACATGCAAACGAGATCAAAGTGTCAGGCTCAAGTAGAGTCAGACAGTGAATTGGATGGTGGTTCTCAGTCTCTTAGACCAAATACACCACAATTGATGCAAAATTTGTCATCAAAGGAAGGAACCCCCAAAGGCAATTTGTCATTGTTCCAAAGATTACTCTCCAAGAGGACTAGTCCCAAACGAGTATTCTCGACTCCGCCATCAGGAGGTATGGTTGAGGTTCAATCAAAGGCCTGGGACTGTGGGGATGGAGGTGTGAACATGTCAAGTGTTAGTGCACAGCTTCAGAATGAGATGGGATCACAAGTTGAGTTCTCAGACAGTGAGGCTGAGGTGTCTAGCCACAAGCAAGTGGTAAAATCCTTGAAAGAAGGATTGTCCGAAGCATTATCGTCTGTGGCGACAGCAGTAAAGCGAATGGGTGAGGAAATGAGAGATTTGAAAAATGTAGTTCAAGCAGCTCTCGTTCACGGTGACAAGAAATCCCTTTTTGTCCGGCAGATGAGCTCAGGTAGAGGGACAAAGGGACGAATTCCGGTTAAGCCAGCTAGGGCAAAGCGGCAGGTGACCAGTCTCACCCAGGGTGAGCAAGGTCAGGATAACCTTTGTCAAGGTCATGTTGCCAAGGTCACAAAGAGGGATCCACACACATCTCAGGTGCACAAGAATCGCACTTTGGTACAAGATTTCTTGGTTTTGAATGATAGTTCTAGTTCAGAATCTGAGTCCGTACTCTCTGATTCAGAAATTGAAGGATCCAGTGAGGAGCATCATGTAGCACCCGTGCAGTGTTTCAATGTTGACAAAAGTAGACAATGGGTGAAAATCCCATCATATACAGGAAAAGGAGAAGAGTGGGAGGTATGGTTTAATAGGTTTGAAGAAGCCGCACAAAGGAGAAATTGGGATGAGAGTAGGAAGTTGGATGAATTATTGATCAGGATGCAGGGGAGTGCTGGTGAATTTGTGTATGGTCAATTGAAGAAGTCGGTACGCAGGAAGTACAAGTTGTTGACAAGAGAAATACACAATAGGTTTCATGTTGTGGAAACTGCAAAATCATATAGAATAAAGTTTGCCCATAGGGATCAAAAGGCTAATGAGTTGGTTGAAGATTACGCGGCAGAGTTGCGTAGATTATATGGAAAAGCCTATCCAAAACGGGGGCAAGTGACACGTCAGGAGGATTTGTTGCGAAGATTCCTGGAAGGTTTAAGTGATGATAAGGTTCGATTCCAAGTGGAATATGTAAAAGAACCTGATTCATTAGAAGAAGCAGTGTTGGAAGTCATTAAGTTTTTGGATACAAAGAGGAAAGGGCAGATTGACTGCAGTGAAAGAGAGCGCAGATTGAAGAAAACTCGTGCAGTAAGAGATATGCAGAGTGAGATTGAATACTCAGAGATGTCGGGTTCTGAGGAGGACAGAGTGGCAAGAGTTCCAAGTAAAAATGGAAAGTTTACAAGCGATGCAACACGGCAGGGGTCGTTAGAGGAGAAAGCTAAGGGAGAAGAGAAATTGAATACAGACACGAAAGATTCAGTATACCTCCCTGATAAGGTGGTTGAGGCAATCACAGAGACAATCGTTGGTGTGTTGTCGCACAAGTATTGCCCAGAGCCGAGATCTCAGAATTTTGAGTCGAAACCTGATTGGAGGAATACCGGGTTTACACCTGGTGGTGAGCACAAAGGTAGTGATCAAAGGAACAGAAAGCCAAGGGGGAACTGCTTTCGGTGTAATCAGCCAGGCCACATTATGAGAAATTGCCCGGTGCGTTCAGCAGCTCCGCCGAAGTTGCAGATGTCAGGTCAGGGTTGGTTACCTGCTCCGAGAGCTTTACCTACAATGGGTAGGCCTCCACCACAGTTGGCAATGTGCCACAATCCACAGCTTGTTAATGGTTGCAACACTGTTGGATTGGTTCAAGATTCGGGTCATAATGCTGGTCCGGTAAGGCAATCAAATCCAGGAGTTGGGGTTCAGCATCAAAATACTTTACCCAGTTCAAACCAGAAAAACTAGGCATGGTTGGCTTGGAGGGCCACAAGTCAACCATAGAATCTGGTGAGATAGGGGGTAATGATGTTGCTGGAATCCTGTTGGATGATACTGAGGAAATGATGAGGCGGAAAACTACTTTGTACAAAGGCGTATATATTGTTGGAAAGGTGGAGGGAGTTGATGTTACATTTACAGCAGATACAGGTGCAACTATTACTATAGTTTCTGAAAGAGTTTACAAAAAAATTCCAGAGGAGCAGAGACCTAAATTGAAAAGCGGCAATTTGTTGAGGGATGCCGCAGGTTATCCTTTGCAGGGAGCTGGTACAGCTATTTTGTCATTGGAGTTAGGTGGATTTAAAGTCCAAAAGTCAGTGGCGGTGGCCGACATAGAAGATGAAGCACTTCTAGGAGCAGATATTCTAGTGGGCAGGGAAGAAGGGCCAGCAGATCTCTTGTTGAGTCAGAACAGGGTGGTTATAGGAGGATATGATATTCCGTGTATATCGGTAGGCCTTCATGAAGATGTTGTAAGGCGTGCAGTGGCAGCCGATCATTATATAATTCCCGGAGGAACAGAGATGATTATTGATGCATTTGTTGAATGTTTGGAAGGGAGGTGTTGCCAGTTGCAAACCTCAGAATTATGCAGTCATGGAGGTATGGGAAGGCAAGAGTGTGCCTTATTTGAACCGTCCATGGGGTTTTGTGAGAAGAATCGTTTAGTTTTAGCATCTAGTTTGGTGGATGATGCAAATTTTGTTACAGTCAAGATCCGGGTGATGAATCCGTTTGATGAGGATGTGTCCATCAAGCAGGATACTGTTTTAGGCCAAGTGGAACCGATATACGGGAATGATGTTGCTTTGTTATGCCCTTGTGAAGATGAGACAGAGGTTGACAATTTCTATGATAGGCGCCCTATCCTTAGGAACAATGAATCGGGTGATGCTGTGAGGCTCTCAAGACAGGTTTCGGAAAAGGATGATGGGTCACTGGCAAGAGATGTTCCAAACCATTTGACAGATTTGTATAATGATGCTATTGTAGGCAGAAGTCTGGACGAGAAAAAGAAAATAGCTCAGCTTTTGGCCGAATATGGAGATTGTTTCTCTAAAGATGATTATGATTTAGGTAGAACTCAGTTGATGGAATTTGAAATTCCAACTGGAGATGCAGCACCTGTAAGGCAACCTCCACGCCATGTCCCTTTAGCATATGCTGGAGCAGATTTGAAAGCCATAGAAAAGTTGAAAAAGCAAGGAGTTATCAGGGAATCTACATCACCATGGGCATCACCACTAGTCTTTGTGAGACGTAAAGATGGTGATACGCGTGTATGTGCAGATTATAGAGCGGTCAATCAGCTGGTGAAACGTGATGCATTTCCCATTCCACGTATCCAGGATTGCCTGGATGCCATATCTGGCGCACGCTGCTTTGCAACTCTCGATATGACGGCCGGATATAGTCAGGTCC
Source organism: Amphiduros pacificus (assembly GCA_949316495.1). Classification (NCBI taxonomy): domain Eukaryota; kingdom Metazoa; phylum Annelida; class Polychaeta; order Phyllodocida; family Hesionidae; genus Amphiduros; species Amphiduros pacificus. Next base: position 24,266,061 of record OX439009.1, on the reverse strand, counting down.
CAGTCAAGGAAGAGGATATTCCAAAGACAGCAATCATTTGTAAATACGGATTGTTTGAGCATGTGACCATGCCGTTCGGGTTCACCAATGCATCAGCTTTGTTTCAAAGACTGATGGAGTTGGCATTGAGTGGTTTACAGTGGAGCTCATGCCTCATATATATAGATGATGTGATCGTGTTTGCAGAGACTTTCGATGAGCTCATTTCTAGGTTGAGAGCTGTTTTAGACAGAGTGCGGCAAGCGAATCTAAAATTGAAACCCCGGAAATGTAAGCTTATGAAGGAGGAAGTTGAATTTTTGGGACACGTAGTCTCAAAACAGGGGGTTTTGCCAAATCCTATGAATGTTGCAAAAGTGTTAGAATGGTTGCCACCCAAAACTCCTACTGAAGTGCGTCAGTTTTTAGGACTGACCAGCTACTATAGAAGGTTTATCAAGGATTATGCCAAAATAGCCAAACCATTGTCAGAGTTGACAAAGAAGGAAATTACATTCCAATGGTCTGGGAGCTGTCAGCAAGCATTTGAAAAGCTCAAAGGGGCACTTGTTGGGCCAAGTGTCATGGCATTTCCAAGAGATGTTGGTCAGTACATACTAGATGCCGATGCTTCAAATCTAGCCATAGGGGCAGTCCTCAGCCAGATTCAAGATGGCCATGAAAGGGTCATTGCTTATGCAAGTCGCACATTAAGCAAGACTGAGGAGAACTGGTGTATAACAGACAAAGAACTCTTGGCAGTGAAACATTTTATGGAGTATTTCAGGCAGTATTTGTTAGGAAGGAATTTTCTGGTCCGATCAGATCATGCATCTTTGAAATGGTTGTACAGTTTCAAGGAGCCAAAGGGTAGAATAGCTAGATGGCTAGAGATAATGTCTGCTTATGATTATGAGTTAGAACATAGGCCAGGACTGCAGCATGGAAATGCGGATGCCATGTCTCGGTGTCCAAGCATTAGGGACTGCACATGTGATTTGGTGGACGATCTTGAAGATCTGAAATGTGGTCCATGTTCAAAATGCAGGAAAAGGGCAAAGGATATGTTCAGTACATTTTCACCCAGTGAGGTGAAAGACGAACAGGAAGGTCCTGAGGCAATAAGATTGGCTAAAGATGGGCCAGGGCCTAAAAATACATTGCCAGAGGTTATAGCATCATTGCCTGGTGGTAATTCTGTGGCGCAGCTGAGGAAATTACAGAATGATGATTTAGATATTGCAACTATTCTGAAATGGTTAGATACGGGAAGTAAACCATTTGGGTCAGAGGTTGCAAGTGCAAGTCCAACAGTTAGACACTATTGGAACTATTGGGACAGTCTTTTAGTCAAAGATGGTGTCTTGTTCAGGAAATATTACAAGTCAAACGAAACTGGGTATTATCACCAGTTTGTGGTACCAAGGGTCTTACGAAGAGACATATTGCAGTCCATGCATAGCAGTTTGTTGAGTGGTCATTTAGGAGTTAAGAAAACATTGGAAAAAACTAAGCAAAGATTTTACTGGTATGGAATTAAAGAGGACGTGACGATATATATCGCAGGTTGCGATGAGTGTGGTGCCAACAAAATTCCAAGCAAGAAACCCAAAGCCCCACTGGGAGATATGCGGGTAGGCGCTCCATTGGATAGTTTGTGTACAGACATATTTGGTCCTCTCCCATGCACCCCAAGGGGAAACAAATATGTATTGGTTGTCACAGATTCATTCTCAAAGTGGGTTGAGATATATGCTGTTCCAGATCAGACTGCTGAGACATGTGCCCGAGTGCTTTTGAATGAGTTCCTAAGCAGATATGGTTGTCCGCTTGCACTGCATAGTGACCAGGGCCGCAATTATGAGTGTCTGGTATTTGCAGAGTTGTGCAAAATGTTGGAGATACGAAAGACTCGGACATCTCCAAGAAATCCCAAGTGCAATGGTCAGGCAGAGAGATTCATGCGCACTATGATACGGATGATAAGAGCTTATTTGAAAGGCCAACAAAGAGAGTGGGACCTCCATCTAGGATGTCTCGCTGGCGCATATAGGGCTACTCCTCATGAAAGTACTGGTCTCACACCAAATCTGATTATGCTTGGACGTGAAGTGCGGTTGCCAGCCGAAGTAGTGTTCGGTATGGGAGTAACACCAGTTGGTGATCCCATAGAAACCTATGGCGACTATGTGACAAAATTGCGTGATCTCATGGCAAAGGCTCATAGAGTCACTTCGAAGTATTTGGAGAAAAAGGCCAGTCGACGCAAAGAAAATTATGATGTGAAGTGTAAAGAACACTGCTACCGTTCTGGTGATCTGGTATGGTTCCGTAATGAAGTTAGGCATGAGGGGCTGTGTCCCAAGTTGCAAATGCCTTACACAGGTCCAGTTCTTGTTCTGGATCGTTATGGTCCACTCGACTACTTGATCCAGTTGGATGCTAAGGGTCGGAAAAGAAATGTTCATCATGATAAATTGAAGCCCTATAAAGGCGAGGCAGAACTCAGATGGAAAGCAGCAGCTTTGGCAGCACATCAGAGCTGTTAGGGGGGGAAATGGGTATTCCCATCATGACGTTTTTTTTTTGGGAGGATTTTTTTATAGTCCTCAGAGGGCATGGTAACCAGTTGCAAACCAGGAAATATATTAATCACCTTGTAGGTGTGTTGTCTAATATTTCTATAAAATTTCAGGATGGTACGAGCAAGTCGTAATTCAAGGGGCAGGGTGTATGAATGTAAAGAATGCAAGATGTGGAGGGGAGAGAAGAATCCCGCCATCTGGCATGTGACAAGCATGCACGTGCGTAATTTGGAGGAGTGCAAATTTTATTGTGCACTGTGCGGATTCAGGGGCACGTCCCTTGAACAGCTAAGAGGACATCCGACAAAGGGGACACCAGCGGTGCAAAGGAGGCATGCGGAGAAGAAGAAGGTCATGGCAGCCGATTCCCCCGATGGCATGTTTTTCATCATCAACCCACATGGATTAGACCCCATGTCCATGTTGGGCAAGTGGGGAGAAGAGGAGTCTGCAAAATACTTTGCAAAGAAGGACGCGGAGTCCCGCAAAAGGAAAAGGGAGAGATCGATAGAAAAGGGGAAGGGGAAAAGTGTCAAGACACGGATAGCAGAGCCCACATTGAAGAAGTTACGACAGGATAATGTGTGCTCCCCAGAATCATCGCCAGATTTTGACAAGGAAGTGGAGTTTGAATTGGTCGAGGTGGTCAGCGAGCAGCCAGTGGTTCTTTCCGTGAAGACCTCTGGAGTGACAGAGAAGTCTGTCTCAGACAACCTTGTTGGGTCGGTTTCCAGTATATCAACAGGTCGTGGTGAAGAAGCTCCTACGGATTCTAGCGAGGCGCCGGTAAGGTCTGTTCCAGACACCCATGTTGGGTCAGGTGCCAGTACATCAACGTGTAGTAGGGAGGAAGCTCCAGTGGAGTCCAGTGTGGAACTTATAAGTCCTGTTGCAGACACCCTTGTTGGGTCGGTTTCCAGTATATCAACTGGTCGTGGTGAAGAAGCTCCCACGGATTCTAGCGAGGCGCCGATAAGGTCTGTTCCAGACACCCATGTTGGGTCAGGTGCCGGAATATCAACATCTCATAGGGAGGAAGCTCCTATGACGTCCAGTGTGGCACAGATAAGTTCCGTTCAAGACACCCATGTTGGGTCAGGTGTCAGTACATCAACGTGTAGAAGGGAGGAAGCTCCAATGAAGTCAAGTGTGGCGCCGATAAGATCTGTTCAAGACACCCATGTTGGGTCAGGTGCCAGTACATCAACGTGTAGAAGGGAGGAAGCTCCAGTGGAGTCAAGTGTGGTGCCGATAAGATCTGTTCAAGACACCCATGTTGGGTCAGGTGCCGGAGTATCAACATCTCATAGGGAGGAAGCTCCTATGAAGTCCAGTGTGGCACAGATAAGTTCCGTTCAAGACACCCATGTTGGGTCAGGTGCCAGTAGAGCAAAGTGTAGTAGTGAGGAGGCGCCTGTGGAGTCGATGGTGGCGCCGGTAAGGTCTTTTCAAGACACCCTTATTGGGTCAGGTGCCAGAGTGACAGCTCGTCAGCGAGAGGAAGCTCCTGTAGTGGGGAGAAGGGTATCAGGAAGGCCCGAGTCAGAAACTGATGTTTCTGTGGAAATGGTTCCTGCACTGAAGCCCCTTGTGGGGTTGTGTGCGCCTGAGTTGCAGGCGGAGACAGATCATGCGTTGGTAGTGGCAGCTAAGTCTGTGACCTCTGGGTCACCTGCCCCAGTACAGTCTAGTTTGGTTGCTAAGGAGAGAGTGGCTCCGAGGAATCCGGTGGTGCCCGTTGTGCCGCAAGATGAAGATCCGCCATCCTGGTTGGAGGAATTCTCCAATAGGATGTTCCTGGGAATGTCGTCCGCCCTAAGCTTACATATGAGGGACATCATGGCACCAGTAGTTTCATCTTTGGCAGATGTCGCTGTTGGTTTGGAAGCCAACCGGCTGAGTATCCAGGAGTTGGGGGGCGTGCTTCAGACTTATACTGCGGACAATGTCAGGGTGCTCAAGGAGGTGAGAAGAATGTCCGAAAATTTGGCACATTTGCCTGGATTGGAGTTGGAAGCTTCCAAAGTGTCTGCAGCCATTGATGGCGCTTCTCGGAAGGTGGAGGCATTGCATAATGCAGTCGACCGTTCACGGATAGAACAGGGAAGGTCGTACAACCTAATGAGGGAAACTCTGATCGAACAAACGAAGAGGCTCGACCGACAAACGAGAATACTTGAGGCAGCACATACTCCGGACCAAGTTCGAAGATTAAGTTCGTTATTTAGATCAGAGATCCGGGATCACAGGAAGGACTCAAAAGTAGAGTTTGAGCGGATGTGGAAAAAATAAATCTGTTGACTCCATTAAGAACGCTCAGACATTTGTATAAAGTAATTGTATTTTGATGTGATTTGTGCATTGGATGAATTGTGTTTAAATGTTCATATAGGTATTAAAGGATTTTGCCATATTGAAGCTTGTATTATATGTTTTTTATTTCAGGGATATCACGAGGACGTGATATATTAAGTGGGGGGGATAATGTGACATTCATGTATCTGTATATATGGCCCATATTGCAGATCATGGTAAATTTCAGCTGGGTCTGTGGATTATATCTTTTCCATAGAAAGTTTTATGGGGGGTTGTGGCAAGTTATTTGTTACAATGTAATGTATGTAGGTCATGATGTCATAAAGTAAGATGTATAATTGTATTGTATGTCTGGGATCAGTCCTGTGACATATTTCAAAGTTTGAAGAACTTCAGATCTCCAAATTTCCCATGTTTAAAGTTGTTTTACTGCCTAAATAGATAATGTTAACTCACCTGTGTATATAAAATATAAAGCCTGAGGCCTAACAGTGGTAATCCAACATATGGCACTGTGAATGCAGTGCAGGTAAAGGTAAAATTTGGGCTTTTGTGTTTTTGCTGGGACACAGAAACTTGGTTTTCTGCTCTTGGCAGCCATGTTGGATCTAAATGAGTGATTGGGCTAGAAATAGTCCGTGGGCAAATTAAATGTACAATAAAGACAAGTAATATTTTATGCATGTTTGTTGTATGGTAAGTGATTTTTGATGTTTATGGTTGGATTTAAGGGGTTTATGTGTAAAACTGAGATATTTGGTACCAGTTGCTAGAGGCGTAGGAATTTGAGACTCTGGTGATTAGGCGCATAAATACTGGGTCAAGTCTGCCACACATCACTCTGGGATAGTTTTCTGGAGTGTCAGCAAGGGGATCAAGTGGATCCCTGAAAAACCCAAGTTGGGTTCCAGTTTTTCAGATACATGCAGATAGGCAGGTGTGTTTAGCCAGAGAGGCTTGTTGCCTTCTTGGATGGCTACTCTTTAGGATAAATTCTATTATTTTTTTTAGTTATTAAGTCTGCTATTTTAGTGTTTTCCATTTTGATCAATAAGATTCATTCCTATTTTAGTTAATCAAATTTAGCCTCTTTGCAACTGGATACCAAGTTGGGTATTTTAAAGATTTCCTAAGTGTCAAGTTTGCATCCGGGATTGTTTCCCGTTAATAAATCAGCCTCATTCTAGCATAAATTCAGGGTGGGCTCATTTCCCATTCTGATTGGCCATTGTTAGATATCAGAATCCTTTCGGGATTGTTTCTCGTTCTAATATAGCCCTGTCATATATCAGATTTGCATCTGGGATTGTTTCTCATTAGCAAATCAGCCTCACTCTCGCATAATTCAGTTTGGGCTCATTTTCCCGTTCTGAATTGCTATAGTTAAATATCAGTGTCCTTTCCGGGATTGTTTCCCGTTCTGAATTGCCATTATTATATATCAGAGTCCTTTCCGGGATTGTTTCCCGTTCTGAATTGCCATTATTATATATCAGAATCCCCTCCGGGATTGTTTCCCGTTCTAAAACAGCCCTGTCAGATATCAGGTTCGCATCCGGGATCGTTTCCCTTTAGCAAACCAACCCTGTGTTAGTATAATTCAGTTTGGGTACATTTCCCGTTCTGAATTACCATTGTCTAATATCAGAATCCTTTCCGGGATTCCCAATCCTTTTCTATATTATTTCCCATTCTAAAACGGTTTTGTCCGGTGTTAGATTTGCATCCGGGATTGTTTCCCATGAGCGAACTAGCCATACCCATTATCGAATATCAGATTCCCTTTCCATACTATTTCCCGTTCTAAATCGTCATTCGTTTTCTATCAGAATAGCACCCAAAATCATTCCGGTTCTGGACCGTCAATGTTTCACATAGGTTTATCAATTGGGATTTATAGCATGAATTGTTGAATTTAAGCAGATGACTATCAGAGATCTTGTATATTAAGATATTTCACAGTTATTGTAAGGGCATGGGAGTATAGTTCCCATGTTGCCTGATGATAAGATTGGCATGAGGTCATACGTTGACAGTCTTCGGTGCATGTATGGCATGAGATAACGGCTGTGGATGACCTTACAGATGTTTGTATGTGTTCATAGCGTTTAATAAATATTGAATATTAGTTGCCAAAGTTGTTGTCTTTATTCTTAGGCCAGTTAGAAGCTACCACTTATTCACAGTTAGGTTATAGTGTTTTTCTGAATCATAATTTATATGTGCGAATCGTAATCCCCGACACCTAGTGGGAAGCCTAGACCCTCGGACTCGCTACAATATTATGACTGGGAAAGACGATGACATGGATCAGAACTGCAACAGTCAATCGCCGGAGGTCGAGTTTATTTACTGGGGAAACTTCAATATGATGGTCAGTGCGTAGTGTTTCTAGAAACAGTGGATTTCAAGTCCATTTTGCCGATGTCTTTGGGTATAGTTTAGTTCCAAACATGACAACATTCATCCTGGAAGTGTTACAATTAATGAAAAAGTGCTGTAATTAATATATAATTTTAACATGCTAATATCCTATTGTTGTCCTCTTCAAATTTCCCACAGAAACTTATTTTAATAGATTTTGAATATTAGATCATTTTGTTTCCAGATTGGTATTTGGAATGATGACTGCCTCATTTTGTTCAATCTCAATGTTTTACTGTTATCTTGGCCACGGGCTAATAATAATAAAATTTGTATAGCGCTGATATCAGATAATCTGTTCAAAGCGCTTCATTCAAAACGTGAATTTTGAATAAGTGGGTTTTCAGTTTGCTCTTGAAGAGGTTCACTGATGTGCAGATCCTAAGGTCATTTGGAAGGTCATTCCACAATTTCGGACCTGCTGCAGAAAATGCTCTGTCTCCAATTGTCTTCAGACGTGTGTGGGGAACATGCAGGTACGTGCCATCATTAGAACGTAAGCATCGCTCTCCCGTTTTCACTAGCAGGAGGTCCTTTATGTAAGACGGCGCCTTACCATTTAGAGCCTTCCATACTGTTAGAAAAATTTTAAATTTTATTCTTGCGTGTATAGGTAGCCATGCCAGTGTAATTCTCTCAGCTTCTCTGGTATATGGTCAAATTTTCTTATTTGACCTACAACCCTTGCTGCAGAATTTTGTAGGTATTGCAATTTTTTAATTTCTGTATTTGGTAGGCCAGCTAGTAGGCCATTTCCATAGTCCAGGGCAGAGGTTACAAAGGCATGGGTCACGGTTAAGGCTGTTTTCTCATCCAGACATTTTGTCCTTGTCCGTTGTCCTTGTAAATCAGTGAGGCAGCACTATATCTGCTTTCAGTAGATCTCATCACAAAATGACGAAGATTATGTTGAAAGTGATGTAAAACCCCAACCAAAAAAAAACTTCTGTCATCTTAAGGAGGACAGATAGTCAGGTACCATCCATAAAGTCATTATGGTTTAGACCCTTCACAAAATGACACCTTGCTGCAAACAACGTTTTATGATTAATGTTGATAGGTCTAGATACCAGAGGTAGGCGGGATAAAATAGGATTCAAAATCAGATAAAGTTTAATAGGTCATGGCCAGCAAACATACCTATATCATAAATCCTATATATTCCACACTTTTATATATTTTAATATGCTCTACTAGATGTGTTATAATGCCATCATACAATATGTCTGTTGACAAAGTATCCCCTGACTTTAGAATGAAAAATTGCTTTTGGGGGTTTGCATGATGAAACAGCTTACTTCACAAAAGAACATTGGCCATGCTTCGCCTGCTCTCAAAGTGTGAGACATTTCTTATACCAGACACATTCATGTTCAGGTGTCCTGCTTTCTAAGCTTCCATGAATACTTCAAAACAGCCCTTGTTATAATTATGCAGAGACAAACAACATTGTTGCAAGTTAGATATTCATTTGTACGTTATAAAGGTTAACACAACCCACTTATCAGAAAGTAAATTTTAAAAGGGAAAACACACATCAATATTTTGCAAGGAACGCACATACAGGAAAATATGCGCTTGAGAAAGTTGAAAAGAACAGAAAGTGCAATCAATTGATTGAAATTAAAAGAAATGTTAATCAACAAGCTTGCATGTCTTGCAGTTCCCCCATACATGACAAATTTTAACACACTAGGGGCCAGCACGACCCTCTTGAGCAGTGAAAATTGGACTTCCTTCCATTTGTATTAAAGCCCTCCATTTTGTGTTTATGAATTCCATTTGTGTCAAGGCTTTCCCTTTGTGCTATAAAGCTTTCGATTTGTGTCAAATCCTTCCATTTGTGTTCAAGCCTTCCATTTGTGTTTAAGCTTTCCATTTGTGTCTAATCCTTCCATTTGTGTTCAAGCCTTCCATTTGTGTTTAACCTTGCCATTTGTGTCAAAGCCTTCCATTTGTGCTTAAGCCTGTAAAATTAGATCATTTCCAGGTTTAATTACATACTTCCCTTTGTCTGCATGATGATAAAAAGAAATCAATGTCCTAATCATAATTTGTGTCTTTATCAACCTGCAAAACTTTAAGATAAATGTCCATTCCAGGAAGGCTTCAATGATAGAGCCTGACGTAAAATCAAAGGAAATGATAACATTGTAAATTTTATAAATAATTAATCACCAAATACAATTTTCTCTTGTGCATGTTGGAGCACAAAGTTGACTATTTATTGCGTCGATTTGTTTGTTTGTTTTGAGTTTTACATCACTTTCAACATTATTTCAGTCATTTCGTGATGAGACCTACTTGTAGCAGATATAGTGCTGCCTCACTGAATTGTCATGTCGCAGGTCCTTGACATGACAACCCACCCGGTCACAGATTTACAAGGACAACGGGTTAACCCTTCAGGCACGGGCCTCAGCTCGTATGGGAAATTGTATCATGGGTTCAAACCCGGCACGGCCGGGGTTCGAACCCACAACCTTTGGATCACCACAGAGGAACTGGTGCTAATAAGCTGGCACTCTAACCAACTGCGCCACGGCCCGTGGTCTTATTGCGTCGAAGTTACCCAACTATTACTTTAAAGTTGACAATGACTGTGTCAAGCTGACCAAGTATTTGTTCAAACACCACAAGAAACTGTCCGTCTTTACATTTTGACATTCATTCACTATTACCAAGCTTTTCCTGAACATAAATGATTTGTCAGAAGGCATTGACCGGAACAATTGGTAGAAGTCACGCCATAACAAAGTTTAACGTTTGAGGTAACAGTGAAAGATTTCCAAAGAAACAACGTTGTTTATGTTATACTTTTTCGAAATGTGAAAATGTTAAATGGTGTTAGGGAGGGAAAACTCAATTATCATTATATCATAAAAATGAACAAGTAGAACATATGAAAAAACGATTTTAAGATAGTATTCTTAAATTAATACCTTTACAGAAACTTTCTCAAATATTCTGAATTTATGTTTATCAGTTGCTGTTGGAAATTCGAGGGGATAATATTATACTTAGTGTTCTCCAATCACCAATTGGCACAAACTCCACCAGAGGGCGACATGGTGAACCTATCGCGTACAAGGTGCCTTTTTGTGCTGGCTCACCACATCCACCAATTTTTATGTAACTGTCCGTCTTACTTATTTTTTTTCTTAAATTGTACTCAGATTGGTATATTATGATATATTTCACCCTTAATACAAAAGTTTGTGCATATAGAAACAAATATTAAGAGAAATAAAACTTGGAACTACTTTCTCAACCGGAGGAGCCATTTCCTGGGGTAGTGATAAGGCAGAACCACAACAAAGATGGCTGCTTTGTTTACAATTTGAATTCTTTTAATCTTTTATACTTTTGGTTAATCTAACCAACAAAAAATGTTCAAATGTTAACACATGAATACTAATACATCTCAAGGCAACTTCATATTTGATATTAAGAGATGTTAATACGTCAATCACATTTACAACACACTGACAGTTCTTGAGCACATGGCCAGTAAAAGTAGGACCGGATGAATACTAATCTGGGTTGGCCAGAGGTAATAGTTTGCGTGTGCCTCTGGTGGACAGTGTGCAATTGGCAAAGCCCTGATAGGCGATCTGAAGGGGTTTGTGGAACGTCCAGGATCTCTTCTGTCTCAACCAAAGATAGGATAGGTGGAGTTGATAGAGCTCTAGTGGAGTTGATAGTCGCTAGCTGAGTCAAACCCATTTAAACGAAAAACTAAGCCGGTTTTTTACTCGCGTTTGTTTTGCCTTTAGGGCTAGATGTGTGAGGTTTCAACATGGTTAAGCCGTAACATCAGTAGAATTGACAGACATAGGCATATTATATTTTTACTGTGTGGGGCACATCCACAAATGATGCATGACTGAATGTGGACCTTTGTAGGCTATTTTTATAAAATATTGCCAGTGAACTTTGAATGACTTTGAAAATGGAACTCCTATTTCTGCGGATTTTCAAAAACAAGCTCATAGAGTCTTTATTCATCAAAATCCATTGAATAATAATAATATCAGAGCAATTTTTAATTTTGGACCAATCTGCAAGGGAAATTAGAGGAAATTTTGATATGCTGAGCTATTTTGAAACAATATCTATGATAACAACTTATTTTTGGTTAATTTATGAAAGTACATATTATGATGCATGAAAATAAAGTCCGCCAATTTTGAGATTTATTAACAAGCTAATTTGGTTAGAAATAGCTTGAATGTGGTAGGTGTACAAAAGATGAAAATTGACAGACTTTAAATTGATCCAATGCAATCTTTTAAAGTTCCATACATAGAAGATATATGTGCATTTTCAGAAAATAACCTCCAATAAGCTCTAATCATAATGGTACATAAACAACTGATAATAAACTTTCAAAGTATGTAAAATATGCTAACTGTGCACAAGAAAAAACACCAGGTGACAAGAAATGTATTACCTGTAGACAAAAATGGATTAACCCATTGAAAAGCTGATTTCTGTCTGCAAATTATCATACATTTATTTTTTTCTGCAATAAGAGAAAGGTGCTAAAATTATTTCTTGAATATGTATATAAATTGTAGAATGTGTTTTTTGAGCCATTTATGCTGGGTGAAAGTGACACCATGTACCCACTGCAATAAGAAGTTTTGTACTACCCATTTCATATTCAATGTCTCCCATTTCTAGTGATGGTCTATGAGATATTCACATATTATCATTCTGTAGCGGGCATGTTTTTGGCACATAGTTTCTGTTTACACCATCAGATGGTGCTTTTATATTAGAAATGATTTGTGAGTGTGTGGAAAAGAACAAAGATATCCTTTGCAAACTTACGCGAGCTTGATTTTTTTAAAAATCAACACTTGTTGCAGATGGCGACTGATATCAAGTGTTTATATTTTCTTTATGTAGTGCCATCCAAAGAATAATCAAGCTTTTTTGGGAGATTCTAGATAATCATACATAAAATTTGAATTATCACTGAAAGAGGTGGGTATTTAAAAATCTCATGCAAACAGGATTTGACATAAAACATCTATCTGGGCTTTGCCGATTGGTGATTGGAGAACACTAAGGCTGTACACGATTGGGTCCAGCAAGTTAGCCCGGGTTATCCCGTTTCTCCATGATTGAACCGGCGGGTGCCAGTGGCGGAAGGCGGCGGACGCCCTGTGAATACCCTCGGCGAATTCGGCAGAACAAAATGGAGGATCTGGCGATCTACTGCTCTCGCCGCCGGCTAGACGGCGGGTGCCAATCGTGTACAGCCTAAGATAGCAGTGCACTAGGCAAACTCCACCAGAGGGCGACCTGGTGAACCTATCACCTCTGTACAAGGTGCCTTTTGGTGCTGGCTCACCACATCCACCAATTTTCATGCACCAATTTTCATGCAACTTACTTATATTTTTGCTTAAGATGTACTCAGATTGGCAAAATGTGATATATTTCACCCTTAATACAAAAGTATGTGCATACATTAACAACTATTTAGAGAAATAAAACTTGGAACTACTTTTTCAAACAGAGGAGCCATTTCCTGGGGTAGTAATGTGACGCAAGCACAACAAAGATGGCCGCTTTGTTTATAATTTGAATTCTTTTTTCTTTTATACTTTTGGTTAAACCAACCAACGGAAAATGTACAAATGTTAACAAATGAACTCTAATATATCCCAAGGCAACTTCATATTTAATATAAAAAGATGTTAACATGTTAATCACATTTAAACACTTTGACAGTTCTTGAGCACATGGCCAGTGAAAGTAGTACCGGAGGAATATTAATCTGGGTTGGCCAGAGGTAATAGTTTGCGTGTGCCTCTGGTGGACAGTGTGTGCACTAGGTTAGCTGAGCCGTGTATTGGTTTATGTCGAATTTGATAGAAGGCCAAGCCAATGATCGTGAATGTTAACTGTTCCTGATATGGCAAATAATTCCGGAAGCAAAGTATGTCCTCAAAGGACCGCATCAACTCATACACCGTGCAAACAGGTCAGACCCTCTCCTCAGGAGTTAACCGCTGAGTCACTGCCTCACAAAACTCAGAGTTCATCACAAACAAATTACAAGTCCAGAAGGAACATTGACCATACTGCTGTGTATTTTGCCTTGCAAAACCGATAATTGGCCCACCAGTTCCTCTGTGGTGATCCAAAGGTTGTGGGTTCGATCCCCTGCCGTGCCGAGATTCAATTTGTGATACAATATCACACATTAGCTGAGGCCCATTGTCTAAAGAGTTAACACATTGTCCTTATAAATCTGTGACCAGGTGGTTTGTCATGTCGAGGACCTGCGACATGACAATTCAGTGAGGCAGCACTATATCTGCTACAAGTAGGTCTCATCATGAAATGACTAAAATAATGTTGAAAGTGATTTTTAAACTCCAAGCAAACGAACACACAGTTGGCACTCCAAGTTAACTCCAAGATCGCTGATGGTTGACAGAGGAAAGTGACTATTCTGAACATACTCACTGCCAGTACGTTCTGATGTGGTTGCATTAAGGAAACTCAGATTCACTGAGCATGACAAGATCGTGGAGTACTCAATAAGAATCTGTATTTTCAGGTTTCCCCATTTAATCTTGGAGGAACATTTCTATAACTTCACCATAAAAACTACTTATCTATATTTGAATATGACTGCCTTGTTCGTACAACTTGAGGAATTGTCCGAGTTAAATGACAATTTTAATTTAATAACAAGGAAACATCACCTGGTAAAAACTTTCTCAAAATAGTTAAAACTCACTTCCCACAATACCCCAAAAAATCGAGGGTGAATATAATCATGTTGCTCCTTAATCAGTCTTAACATCGGCAACCATTATCAAACTGAAAAATCTGAAATTCGTGCCCAATTAAACTTAAAATATGATGGAATGATTGTTTTGCAATATATATATATATATATTCACGTTGAATTTATATACATATAAATATATTATTCTATATAAACCAAATCAGTAGTTGCCTCGTAGTTGTCATATGGCATGCTATTCCACTCTGGAAGGTCGGTTTTGGTATTTAGACCGGAATGGAACCTGGATTTGGGCAGATGTGGGTCGTAGCCTGAATCGGTCTCTATTTCAACTTGGAGGATTGAGACAGAGACTTATCTTAACGAGACGAAGTACAAACCGGAAGTATAACATCCAGCTCTACTGTGCTATTATAATGATTACACAACCAAAGTATTAAGCCATTTTTTATTCATATAACCTTAATTATCTTAAATAAACCCAACTAGTGATTTGAGTTATATGTGTAAATGTAAACAAAACATAATTGATATAATTACATATCAAATTTCAAAAAAGGATTTGGGGAAGAATATTTTTGATACTCATATAAAAAATCTATGTGAGCTTGTGAATAACTTGTAATATTCAAAAACCATTCGTGAAGCAACAGCAAGCTAACATTGGTCATGGCTGAGCTTGTTCCTGTATTCCTGTTCACAGGACCATAGTAATTGCATGAGGTTAGGCCATTCAAATCTCTGTATCATCAACCATGCAGAAAGGAGTTTCACTCTGCAGATTTTTGCGAAAGCTTGCTTTTATTTAAGATATTGCCATCAACCATGATAGTAAAACAAGTACTAGTACAACAATGAATCAATACGATATTTAACAATTCGTATAACTTTGGCAATTGGTTTGATCATTTGATAGATTTTTGATAGAGTTTGATAGAGCTCTAGTGAAGTAAAAAGTCGACAACTGCTAAAACTGAGGTAAACCCGTTTAAACGCCCAAATTGAACCCCTTTCAGCTGCCGTTTAAACGGGTTTGACTCAGTTTTTGCAGCTGGCGACTGATATCAAGTATTTATATTTTCTTTATTTAATGTCATCCAAAGAATAATCAAGCTTTTTTGGGAGAATTTAGATATAATGATACATAAAATATGAATTACCACAAAAAGAGTTTTTTTTATCTAAAAAAACTGATGCAAACTGGATTATACAGAAAAAACAATAAACTCAAACCTCTCCAGAAAACCTATCTGAGCTATGCCGATTGGTTATTGGAGAACACTAGGACAACAGTGAGAAACCAAAGAAAACAATCAACTGCATGGAGACTAACAACAATAATCCAAGTACGTTAACAGAATTCACTATCTATTTTGCCACAGTGTGACCAGGGTATTAGAACTAAAACATGTCAAATGTTACTGGATGCGTTTCTATCCAATGGGCCCTGGGTAGGAAGAGCCATAGGGCAACATTTAATGGATTATAAAATAAATGTAAAATGGCTGTATTGTATCATTGAACAATAGCATGTCAAATTAAATTTAAACCACAAAATAAACATAAAATATGAATCTGTGGTCACAATTCGTACAGATACTGTTCTAGTTATATGCTTTAAGCGCTACCTACCATCACGCATTAGAGACCACAAAGTGCGGGGCATTACTTATTATTCATAACAGTTCGCCTGGAAGCCAACACTCTCAATATATATACACAGAACATGTATATTCCCCAAACACAGTCGTGTAAAGTGGGACCAAACTGAATGGGGGTCACCACAGCCCTGAACATTGAGAGCTATACGTTCCACTCACATTTACAAGATTTTTTTAGATAAATTTCTGGTTAACTTTGTCAAAAGCTTTATGATTTTTTTTCATATCATATGAGGCAGCATGGATCACAAAGAAGTAGAAATTAAAAACCTGTCTAAATCCTTGATCTCACAAGTATTATATCATATATGTTGATGCGTGGTTAGAAAAGGAAGAGTTAGAACTTGAAGCACTATGTTAGGTTTGCTTTGTATCGCGCTCCTGGTTTCATCTAGGACAAGTCTCGCTCAGGTCTCATATTTGCGTGGAGGCCCGTGTTGAGTGTGTGACATTGAGAAATGTTATGATCTGAAAGCGCCTCCCTACCTGTCCTGGTAATACACATATGAACCCATTTTTACCTGTCCAGTCACTCAAACAGGCTGCCTCGTCCTCGGATACTAAGAGTCCACACGTTTTGATGAAAAACAAAAATGGAAAGACTTCTGTGAGATAAACAACGCTATACCTCGGGCGTTTGTTCAACATTCTTGCATTTTTTTTATTAGGCGACTCGATAAAAAGGGAAAGACAACTCCAGTTATTTATGTCTTCATGGGCCACGGATGCAAGGAATATAGTAGGGAAATACCATATTCATTTGATGTTGTTACTTCAAGCTACAGTATGAAGTTTTCAAAGTAAAGAACATCACCTTGATTTGGAGAAGAAAAGGATTACCTTTGGGAACCGGTCATTGTATTTGAGCATATTTTGCAAATATATGTTTAAACACCTTTGTGTGATAATGGAGAATTTTAATAAACCCAAGGCAACCAGCCTCAGACTGTTTGGTGTGTGGGCAACTTTGGTATTGCTGTGCTTCATGTGTCTTACGCCAGCCGCCGCCAACACCCCTGTCCTCTTCAGCGGAGGTCCCCTAAACGTGGCCCTGGGCAGGCCGGTGATGGTCAGCGAGGGCGGGACCTGTGGATCAGAAGGGGAAAAACAAGCCCTTATACCCACTGTGGGATCAAGTGGGGTGGAATGGGGCAACCGGGGCTGTACCACCACCTGCGAGCGACTGTACCCCCAGGACGGCGATAATATCACTCTTCTAGCCGCTAATGATGTTGTAACGTTTGGGGACGTGGACTGCAAAGGAGATGATACTAAAGTGGAAGTCGAGGAGGACTGGACCTGCTACGTGAATATCTCGAGGGACACTGACACCGATGACACCTATCTTATGTGGGTCAAGCTGGACGCCAACCAATCAGATGACCAGTAAGTCTGTTACGTTCTGAACAACGTGATGCTTTTTTATTTTTTCTGATGGACGTGAACTAACCAGGAAGTTATATCAATAATGATAATAAAAAAAATAGCCACAACCTTTCAACATAATTCAATTGAACTCCATCCCCGAGCCCAGGCCTATAAAGCTATACAATGTATACCAAGCCCATTTTTTGCAATACAATATACCATGGCATACAACTTTATTTCCAAAAAAGTCAATATAACTCTACAGAATCAATCTACCTTTTCTGCATAATCAAGACTTGGACGATAATCTGTGAGCATATCTTCTAGATTTTGGGTTATCCAAACATATCTTAGTCCACAGGTAGTATTCCCCGGTATTGTAAGCTCCCTTATGCCTGGATGATTTTTCAAACAAATATTGTGCCATGGCAGGGAATCTTTAGTAGAATCACATACTTCAACCTGTAGGATCCACTTCATTTTCAAGGATGTCTATGCATAAAGAAAATAACATAACCATCATGCGCAACCATTGCCTTAGTGGCACTCAGAGTTCAACATCCATGATTATATCTTGATATCTTCTACTTTATTTGAGTGAAAGCCACTTAATTACAGACACATCACTTCAAGATTTTTCAGATCCTTTCCTGGGGATCTTCGTCTTATTCCCATCATTTTTGAAACATTTAAATTATTCCGATAAGTGTATATTAGTCATGATGATATCAATGAAAACGTGTCTATTCTATTCTATTCTATTCTATTCTATTCTATTCTATTCTATTCTATTCTATTCTATTCTATTCTATTCTAATCTTATCTATTCTATTCTAATCTATTCTAATCTAATTTATTCTAATCTAATCTAATCTGATCTAAACTATTCTAATTTCTCATTTAATTAAATTTATTCTAATCTACTTTACTCTAATCTGTTCTAATCTATTGTAATTTATTACAATATAATCTTTTCTATTTTATTCTAATTCATTCTGATCTATTCTATTCTTATTAAGTCTAATCTATTCTATTTTCAATTTAATCTAATATATTGTAATTTCTTTTAATCTATTCAATTTTATTCTTTTCTGTGGATGAAAGAATGAATGAGTAGATAGATGTTTTATAAAGCATAGATAAAAAGAGATCCCTCAGTGCCTTAAAAATGAAACCAATAAATATTGATTAGATATAGAATAAATGGTAGTGAGGTCAGTGTTTTTCTATTGGTGTTTTATGTGTTTTTATTTGACATTTTCTTATATTTGTCTCCATTTTACAAATTGTCAAGGATAGTTATGCTCTTCCCAGTTGGCATTTAGGTGGCATTATCAGTGCTTTTAAAAATAATATAGGAGGTCAGTAATGCATGGAAAATAACCTTTAAAGGAGGTCATCCATGACATATCTAATTTTAATGTGCATCCCACATATTGCCCTCTGGTAACTACACACAAGTGAAAATGGATATTATATCATTGATGCCAAAGGTCCTATTTATGAAACAAATATTAAATATTAATTGAACAAAATGGGTCTTGTAAATAGATAGATGCCAGTCACGTTTGAATTTGTCAATCAGGACTCCCAGATCTAGTAGAGCTCAGTTCAATAAGACCTAGTCCGCCAGGTGGAAGTCCAACAGGACGATATTGACACCCCTCTGGTCCATTCAACCTTGATCATGATTTAGTCTATTAGCAACCAATCCACTGTCTACTAGAAACCAACCCATCAGAACCATTCCACGTAAACCATTTGTAGAGCTGAGTGTCATCTGCATAGATATCGTGGTTCAATGTCCAGTGACGTCACCTTCTCCTCAAAAGACAAGATATGAACTATTTAAATGTCACTCGAGATATCAAAATATCATAATTGCAGAGAGGTCAATCAAAATCAGCATTCCTATCTAGGTCCACTGGAATATCATTCTGCTCTGTTTTTAGTCTATGAAATCCATCAAAAGCAGATGAGGAATTAATCCACAGAATATTTAGTTCCAGACGCCGCCCTCCCTATAATTTTGGACAAATATGCCAGGTTTACATGTCCGTGATTTTCCCCAAAAAAATCCAAACTATCATTTTTTAGGTAAACTGACTTTGTCAGCAAATAGTTTATGCAGTGAGTTTTCTGTTAGTCCGCTTTTCCTTCAAACTCAATTTCATCACGTGTTATGCCCTTAGGCGATTTTGAAACATTTCTCATCTAAATTACAGTCGCCATGTTATTAATGCTTTCACAGATTGGCTACCATCACTGTCACAAATATTTTTGCCGCTAACCCCATTCATTTGTAAACCTTTGAATGCATTTGCGCCTCTACCCTATTCAACTTATTAATCTCACGCTAGTTCTACACCAAATACATTCCTCTCTAGGACTTCTCTGGTATGTTAAGGTAATAACACGCCATGTTCTCTTTAACGACTTGGTGGATTTCTTAGCTATTCATAACTGGGGCTCATTTTTTTATCTTGATTTTTTCATGTTTTGTTAACAATACAGAAGAGTTTCATCAGACACTTGGCATATCCAGTGGCCCCATTCTACTAATCTAAATATAGCCTCAGTTTGAGACTTCTGGGGAATAAAAAGGTAGGCATGATGGAGTCGCCATATAGGAAGCTACTCTGCAGTGCGAGCCATAAATCCTGGATCTGCTATGGAGAGTAATAGGAAGCATGTGCCACATTGACTGTTTTCGACATGAAATCTGGTTAAACATATGAAATAGTCATTTATGAAGCCATTGCATGGATTTAGCCGATGTGATATGACTTGCCTAATAATTGCAAGCGTTTTATATACATGCGTGTTCCACAGTTTTATGGATTTATTATAATTTGGATGACATGTGGGAGTTCACCATTACACTCCATACGAAGCCATATATGCGAACTCATCAGACTCTTTGTTGCTTCTTTGATCAGGTGACAAATTTCTATCTCTGAAAATGTGGTTTAACAAATTCCAATTTTGTATTATAAAAAAGAGGCTCTTAATTCCATTTGATCTGTTTTGACATGGCAGTACGGCCCTTACTCAACATAGCCAATTAATATAGCCGTCTTATTTTATACAAATTCATTGCACCAATTCCATAGATATTAAGATAGGTCCTCTCATTCAGAGGAAGGAGCTTATTTCTTCTTTGGACTGTTCAAGTTAGGACCAACCCAGGTCAGTTTCTTAGCCCGTCTATCCAGCGTGAAATGAAGACGACGGCGGAACTAACAACTGCACACCCACCTAATTAATACACAAGGATTATATGTCAGCGGACCTTTGTCCTGTGGTCAGCATACTTCTACATTTTACAGCATTTCTGAAAAAAAAGCCTTTCTGATACAGGATTTGAGCTCATAACATCCATTTTGTAAGGCAAATATACCACAATAGACCAGAAAAGATCTTGTCAGTTTCACACACACACATATATATATATATTATGAACGTTTGATATAAATAAGACTTCTGCTATATGTAATCTTCAGGCCGTGGCGCAGTTGGTTGGAGCACAAGCTTATTAGCTGCAGTTCCTTTGTGATTGTCCATGGTCGTGGGTTCGATTCCTGGTCTCATGTCCGCATTGAATTCCTGACACACTATCTCATGATCTGTGGCCCATGTCTGAAGGATTAACCTGTTGTCCTTGTAAATCTGTGATTGGGAAGGCCAGGTCAAAAGCCTGCGATATGACAATTCAGTTAGGCAGTACCATATCTGCTTACATAGGTCTCGTCATGGAATAACTGAAATACTATTGATAGTGACTTAAGGGTATTTATGGGTGTTGGTAGTGAGTGTCCTCTGGTGGCAGATTTTCAAAGGGAACTACTCATCAGCGAGAATGAGTGACATAGCGCATGTAACGGGTTTATAGCAAACTCCACCAGAAGGCGATGTGGTGAACCTATCAATAATAGTTTGTGTGTGCCTCTGGTGGACAGTATGGGTTTATAGCAGTGGGAGGAGCGGACGTCCAGAAAGCACCCTGCAGAGCACTTTCAGTGACATTTAATATTGGCCGTGTTTGACCACATAGAATGCCATTTCAACCACATAGAATGCCATTTTTTCAAAAATTATCAAAATGTTATAACCCAATTGACACCACATTCGATATATTTTTTATCATATTCTTTTTTAATCATTTCTATTCATGACTAATTTTGTCATATTTTTCAGGGAATATTTCTTCTTTTTTAGGTATTATTATGATAAGAGCAACTTATTGCTGATTATTTTCTGAAATTAGATTAATATTTAATTTATCTAATATCTCAAAAATAAATGTGAGGTCAAATTAAAGTCCGTCAATTTGTCACTTTTGTAACCCTACCGATTTAAGCTATTTTTAATCAATTTACCTTCATAATAAATCTTGAAATTGACAGACTTTTTTTTTCAATTTCTTTTTAGTATTAATGTGTTTTTCTGTGCAGTATTCTATATATTTTTTCTGTGCAGTATTCTATATATTTTCATAAACTAACACCCAATAAGCTGGCATTTTTATATTATTTAAAAAAAAAACTTAGTATTATAGTATTTTCCTCTGTTTTCCCTTATAGATTGACTACAAAACTATAAATTGCTCTCAAATTGTTGATTATGAACAGATTTTGATGAATAAGGACTCTACGAGCTCGTATTTGAAAGGTGTAGATGATAGGATAATAAAACATGTAGATAATTTCGTGGAAATAGGCTTTCTATTTCAAGGTTATTGAAAGGTCACTTCAAGGTCACTGGCAATATTTGATCAAAATAGCCTAAGAAGGTTGACATTAGATCACATATCATTTGTAGATGTATTTTGAGTAGTAAAAATGTTATATCCTTATGTCTGCCATTTCTAGTGATGTTCTTTTTATGCCAAAATGGAACGTTTTCAAAAAAAGTACGGGAAAAAAGTCTACTGTCAAAAAGAGTTCCATTTTCATTAAAACTTTCAAGTCATGAAATGACATTTTATGGTATTCATTTTTGTAGTTAAATATTGATTTATTATTTGAAAATCACAATGGAATTTCTTTGATTATATTGAAAGCTTCATATCTTTTTTACTCATAAAAAGTGGCATAGTAATATGTCACTGCTCCAACATTTATTTTGTCCTATCAAAATGTTAAAGGGAAAAAGTTCTGCAGATTGTGGGACAATAATAAAGTGGATTTCAAAACAACTTTGTAAAAGTGATCTTAACAATATTTACTATGATCCTAGTGAAACAGATTTTCTAATTTTCAAATACATTAAGAGAACAATAGAAGTAAAGTACACACTTGATCATTTCAAAAATATGAATTTTTTCACCTCCATTCACATATCTGATTGCCAAACTTCCTTTTATTTCCAAATTACACAAATCAAAATTGAGAAAATCTGTTTCACTAGGATCACAGTGAATTTTCTTCCCAATGAAATGAAATAAACACAGCTACAACAAGCCTACTCCTATTGTGTAATCTGCAGAACTTATTTGCTTGTCTTCTTCATTTCTCATGAAAACTATCATCAAGGAAAATTAGGACAAAATACTATTTTGAAAGAAATATACTTGTAATCATACCTTATACTTCAAATACTATCAACACCCATAAATACCCTTAAAACCCAAAAACAAACACAATCTCATGTGTATCTTATATTTATAATATATTGCCGATATCACCTCACAATGTCAATATAGCCTTGTATAGTCATGTGAAGACTTAAATGCAGGATCTGCTATGGAAAGTAGTGAAGACTCAGTCTTGCTTGAAATACTCATATATATATATATATATATGCTAATTCAGTGTCGGCAGGTCAGTCTGGATTATAAATCCTGGAGTCGACCACATCCGAAACAAAAATATTAATGTGATTTCATAACAGCTTTGCTGACATGACGTCGGATACGTCACTGTATTTTAATGACCTAGAATGACAATAAAAAGGTCATTTGGGTTACATCCCAAAATAAATTGAATTTTGTTCATGATCAAACAAAAAAAACAGGACCGTGTCCTGTAATACAATAGTAATAATCTGATTTTTCCAAGGTGATGTACATCTCATATCATATGATACCTGCACATTTTTGTGATGATGATTTGTTTGTTTGTTTGTTTGGGGTTTTACATCACTTTCAACATTATTCCAGTCATTTCGTGATGAGACCTACTCGTAGCAGATATAGTGTTGCCTCACTGAATTGTTATGTTGCAGGTCCTTGACATGACAACCCACCCGGTCACAGATTTACAAAGACAATGGGTTAACCTTTAGGCACGGGCCTCAGCTCATGTGTGAAATTACATTTTATTTTAAGTTCCAAATAATGTGAATTATTGTTGAAATATTTTAACAGGATCTCAAGTTGAAAATGCGTCATATTGCATTTTTTTCCACTTTGGATGTGTTCTGTCCCTTTATTTGATCAAAATGATTGTATCAATAGGCTTTAAAGCAAACCTTTCTGGGCCTCTGTGGCATACATTGTTGATATGTAGCAATATAACATCTGTAGACAGTCTGGTTCAACTTCAAGATACACATGAATTAGACCAAGAGGTCAGCACAGGGGGGCAATTCATAAAAGTCACTGCAAACAGTTTTTTTCCACAAGTCCCCCTATTATGTGAAGGTTTCACTTGTGTAAACAGCTTCCTAATCACTGTGGGTTCTGCCCAGACTTTGCCAAATAAACATTTGTTCATATGTAAACACAAGACAAGCAAGACTAATCTGTCACCAAGATTATCCACCACAAAATAATATAACATAAGGGATCAATATTATTGAAAAAAATAACACTTAAAATTAAAGTATAATCTTTTGTGTTTCTTGAAATAAATATCAAGAAAATGTCAATTTCTATACACCCATACTCTGCATTACATAGGTAGTATTCAATTACTTCCTCTGCAGTCATTGCCTTGTTTTGATCTCATTCAAGGTTTGGAATTCCCGGAGCCAATAAATGCTTTCCTTGCTCACAAAAATATCACCAAATCTGAATTGACCAACATCAGATTATAAATTGTAACTAGTTTTCTGGAACATAAACTGACCAATCAGTACAACTGCTAGTACAAAACATATCTATTTATATTCTTTCCCCAATGAGTTGATAGCCAGGTTTTTCTGAATACTAATGACTTGCGCTCGATTCTGTGCGCACATTTATAGCTTTGGTGGCAGGGACTGATATTATAGAGAAGTCCTGCTATGGAGGGTAATACACCCACTGTTTCCCACACCTTTGGTAAACCAGTTTTAAAGTTAGTTATATGTAGTTAAAAGAATAGGTCCCCTGCCAATCTCTCCGCTTTGTTATTTAGTTCTGGTTCGGGTAAAGTTGTACAGTTCCGGTGTGTAACTTTCAATGAGGGAAAAAACAAGATGGAGATCAGCAGCCCGGGTCGACAGTCGGACTATTGGCCGACGTACAAGAGTCAGCCAACTGTAGCCCTGTTTATTAATTGCGCGGACCATTATCATTGATAATACAGATTGGCGGGGGCCTAGGAAAGAAGATTTGTGAGTCTACCTTGCCTTGATAGTATATGTATTGAGGATCTCAACATTGTTTATTTTTATATAAAAATGACATACTATAATTCAAAGATATTTATTGAGTATGAGCTGACAGGTTCTCTGTTTTAACAGAGGACAATGGTTGTCAGAGAAACAGTGCATATCAAACCAAAGTTGTGCTATTTTTGTGCACTGGACAAAATATTTCCATTTGCAAGATGAAAAACTAAAAAAAATGCCATTGTTATATGGCATATTCAATTCTCAAGTATCTTCACCTCTTTATATTTCCTGTATTTTTGGATAAAGGAAACTAGACCATATTGTTATTCTTTTAAGTAAAGATAGACGTGACAAAAAATGTTCCAGCTATTTTTATTCCTTCCCTGGAATCACTCTTTCAATACTTTTGGAGAGAATCCAGCTTCGGACGCCGCATTACGTGTACAGTGATAAAATATCAGCATGTAATATATTGCTTATGACAATTGGGAATTGTGTAAAATTGGTCTATCTTCTCACAATACACTTGGCCGAGTGGTTAAATGTGTATTTAACAGTCATTTAAAAAAACCTCAATTGCTCGCATGACAAAACATCTGTATATTCAAAATATTGTCATGGATCCGTTGATCTTCTTATTCTGCCAAACTAAATCGATCAAAGTGAGAATTTTAACACATCAAAAAATCTTTATCTCTTGTTTTTGCCAAGCAGATTAATAAAGTGCCATAAGCAGCAGTTGAGTTTACTATAAAAACCGTTTCTTATATTCTTTTCGAAAATGATGTAAATACTGTCAAGCAGTAACCCATCTTCACACTATGCTGATAACAACTCGCCAGGATATACTTCCAGCATAAGCTACTTAACACCTATTGAATTGTAGGGTTAAACAAATTGCCAAAATTTCAAAATTACATTTTATCTTTTCAATAGGACCTTGGTGGAGGCTGCCAATTTCAAGATTGATGTCAGCAAGACCACGACATCACTGGTGATTGGAGAAGACAGTGTGCCATACAAACCAGCTGAGTGGTTCCAGCTTGTCATACTGGTAAATGTGTTCACTTGTCATACTGGTAAATGTGTTCACTTGTTATACTGGTAAATGTGTTCACTTGTCATACTGGTAAATGTGTTCAATTGTCATACTGGTAAATGTGTTCACTTGTCATACTGGTAAATGTGTTCACTTGTCATACTGGTAAATGTGTTCACTTGTCATACTGGTAAATGTGTTCACTTGTCATACTGGTAAATGTGTTCACTTGTCATACTGGTAAATGTATTCACTTGTCATACTGGTAAATGTGTTCACTTGTCATACTGGTAAATGTGTTCACTTGTCATACTGGTAAATGTGTTCACTTGTCATACTGGTAAATGTATTCACTTGTCATACTGGTAAATGTGTTCACTTGTCATACTGGTAAATGTATTAGCATTCACTTCTCGCCATGAAGACTCGGTTAGTTTTTAGAGTTTTTTCTCTTAGACAGTGGCGAAATATTAGTTGAAGAAGTTTAGACGCTCTTGGCATTAGGAGATGGGTATTCTGTGAGATTGGTATTCAATGAGAATGGTATTTAATGATAATGATATCCTCTGGGATTAGTCTCTGGGATGGGTATTCTCTGGGATGGGTATTCTCTGAGATGGGTACTTTCTGGGATGGGTATTCCCTGAGAGAGATGGGTGTTCTGTGAGATTGGTGTCCTGTGGATGGGTATTCTCTGGAATGGGTATCCTCTAAGATGGGTGTTCTCTGAGATGGGTATTCTCTGAGATGGGTATTCTCTGAAATGGGTGTTCTCTGAGATGGGTATTCTCTGAGATGGGTATTCTCTGAGATGGGTGTTCTCTGAGATGGGTATTCTCTGAGATGGGTGTTCTCTGAGATGAGTATTCTCTCAGATGGGTGTTCTCTGAGATGGGTGTTCTCTGAGATGGGTGTTCTCTGGGATGGGTATATTCTAAGATTGGTAATCTCTGAGATGATTGTTCTCTGAGATGGGTATTCTGCGAGATGGGTATTCTGCGAGATGGGTATCCTCTAAGATTGGTATTATCTGAGATGGGTACCCTCTGGAATGGGTATTCTGTGAGATGGGTATTCTTTGAGATTGGTATTCTTTGAGATTGGTATTCTCTGAGATGGGTATTCTCTGGGATGGGTATTCTCTGAGATGGGTACCCTCTGGGATGGGTATTCTCTGAGATTGGTATTCTCTGAGATGGGTATTCTCTTGGATGGGTACCCTCTTGGATGGGTACCCTCTTGGATGGGTATTCTGTGGGATGTGTATTCTCTGGGGTGGTTATCCTCTAAGATTGGTATTCTGTGGGATGGGTATCCAAAGAGAGTGGTATCCTCTGGTATGGGTATCCAATGAGATTGGTATCCTCTAAGATTGGTATTCTGTGGGATGGGTATCCAAAGAGATTAGTATCCTCTGGTATGGGTATCCAATGAGATTGGTATCCTCTAAGATTGGTATCCTCTGGTATGGGTATCCAATGAGATTGGTATCCTCTAAGATTGGTATTCTGTGGGATGGGTATCCAATGAGATTGGTATCCTGTACCTGTAGCCTCTATTTAAGAGTTTTGGAGACAAGCGAGTACATTACAGTGGTCATTCTGACTTCTTTACTCGCAAAGCTGGTTAAAATATTCCAAATTATCGTCTATAAAACGATTTCCAAAAATCACCTCCAATATTTGCGAAACACTGCTCAAACCTACGCGCATGATCTGTTTACCATTACCTTTAGATTTAGCACTTGATCGTACAATCTAATGGGAAGTTAGATCTCGTCGTTCTGCATTCCCATATGAAAAAGTGGGGGATAGGGCATTTGTGGTTATTCCCCCCTGAGCTTTGGAATGATCTGCATAGTGACACTAGGATTAATGTCTGAGTGGAAGTTCTTAAAGAAAAGCCTAAATACACACTTGTTCAAGAGACACTGTCTGGATTAGCGCTATGAACAGACATTGTCTGATATCAACACTTTTTATCATTATTATTAAAAACAAGGGTCAGGAAAACTCTTGGGCTTGTGTTTATTTTATTATCTTTTGTTGGCAATCATTCTCATGAATATGTTTATGTAAGTCATCATTACCTTGAAATGATGACTTTATGAAGTCATTATAATTATTTTCTTAGATAATTAATACTTAAATACAGTCATTCTGTTTATATTTATGAGCAGCGCTAGTTAATTGTTTGTTTCTGGTCGACCCTAAAAATGACCAATCTGTTTTTATTTATTCATTGACCGACAATGAATTCTGAGAGAATTCTAAGCGTCCAATTGATGATTTGGATTTTAGCAGAAGACTCATCCACTTTCAAATATCACAGAAGTATATGTAGGGGAAATATGATGAGTAATAACTTTTGATCGCAAAGTTTGGGGTATAAACATTTATAATATATTAAGGATTTTATAGCTATTTTGATTTATATAACACTGTGATTATGTGATATAAGAATAACTGATCTGCAAAGATGTGTTTTTCATGTTTCCCAGGTAGTGTGAAGGCCATGACAACCATAAAACTAACTCTTTAATGGCTGGTAAAAGTGTAGTCAGGATTGACATTGAAATATTCAGCATTAGAATTTACCAGTTGTAATTATTAAGAGGAATACAAATTATGTTTAAGTGAAAACTTTGTGGAATTAAAAAAAATACCCTGATTATTGATTCCAAAATTGCTTTCAAGGATTAGCATGTGCCATTGTGCCACATGTAGTATCAAGATGTTGCTTAATGTTTCTTTTACAATTGACTCTAAACTAGTCACAACAGTACACTTTACTTGTTATTACATGACATTGATCAGGAATTATAATGTTTATGTCTAAAGGTTCTTACTGCTAGTACATTCCCATAGTTTAATAACAGTTTGCATAATATTTTTGGATAAAAATGGGCGAGGAAGAAAACCTTGTTTCCGATGACAAACCTTGGAAAATTAGGATAAAGGTAGATTTTTATTTTTATTATACTTGAGCTGGTTTGAACTAGGATAGTTTGGGAAATCAGAAATAAGCTTTTTTTAGCCTTGGTATATATCTAAGTTTGTTCTGCGCAATAAGTCGAATAAATGATTTGTAATACTACTAAGCAGAATTATTGCAACTTTTGGTGACATGCTTTCAAGATGCATAAAACATCTTGATTTTCTCTCTCAGGTTCTCTTTAGGGCTTTTTATTATTGGTTCAATTTCAGTCATTGTCTCCAAGGTTACTCCAATATTGTCTTTTGTGACGCTGATATTAGGGTACAACCCGTGGACATTACCGACATTGCTAACTGGTTGCAGTCACACTGTCCACCAGAGGGACACACAAACTATTACCTCTGGCCAACCCAGATTAGTATTCATCCGGTCCTACTTTTACTGGCCATGTGCTCAAGAACTATCAGTGTGTTGTAAATGTGATTGGCGTATTAACATCACTTTATATCAAATATGAAGTTGACTTGAGATGTATTAGACTTCATTTGCTAACATTTGAACATTTTTTGTTGGTTAGTAAAAAGTATAAAAGATTAAATTATAAACAAAGCGGCCATCTTTGTTGTGGTTCCGCCTTATCACTACCCCAGAAAATGGCTCCTCTGGTTGAGAAAGTAGTTCCAAGTTTTACTTCTCTTAATAGTTGTTTCTATATGCACAAACCTTTGTATTAAGGGTGAAATATATCATAATTGACCATTCTGAGTACAATTTAAGAATAAAAATAAGTAAGACGGACAGTTACATGATAATTGGTGGATGTGGTGAGCCAGCACTAAAAGGCACCTTGTACAGAGGTGATAGGCTCACCATGTCGCCCTCTGGTGGAGTTTGGGTTGCAGTCTGACACATCTGAGGACGTGTGCCATAGCGCAGTTGGTTAGAGCACCAGCTTATTAGCACTAGTGGTGATCCAAAGGTTGTGGGTTCGATCCCTGGCCGTGCCGAGATTGAAATCATTGGTACAATTTCCCATATGAGTTGAGGCCCGTGTCTATGTGGTTAACCCGTTGTCCTTGGAAATCTGTGACCGGGTGGTTTGTCATGTCAAGGACATGCGACATGACGATTCAATGAGGCAGCACTATATTTGCCATAAGTAGGTCTCATCACAAAATGCGTGAATTAATGTTGAAAGTGATGTAAAACCTCAAACAAACAAACAAACAAACAAACAGACAAACTGACACATCTGTCTGACACAATGGTCAGTATGGGAGAGCATCCTTATATCCGTGATTACATTCCTTCTGTCTCTGGCCTTGGCTCAGACAACCTTCAACTGGATATTAAATTGATAAATTTCGACTTAAATTACGTCTGTGGCATTCCTCGACGTTATAAAATCACATTCCTTAGTATAACTATTGTACAGATAGTTAAGGTTGTGATTTTCCTATTTAATCTTCTGCCTACTGCCTACTATCAGTCACCATCGCTCTGGTTAATGGAGTCAAAACTGAAAGTATAACTTCTTTATGCTACTCTCTTTTTGTTTGAATTCACTCAGCGTTCTACTGTCTGCCTTTGTGATTAACACTTTGACCACGGTTTTTGTTCAGCATGTTTTATTCTTTTCTGCTACTCTTTGGCTTCCTTCCACAGATAATTTGTTTCATCTTGCAATTGGGTCATCAGTTTTGCAAGGTTATTTGTACCAGTTTATTTGAGATAAGGACTCTCTCCAAGGATATAATCTTATCCTTCACATAGAATAAAACTGGGATCAGTGCTTTATGTTGCCATTATTTTCACATAATGAAACAAGATCCTACAATTTTAGTTACTACCTTTCCAGGACATAAATTTTTCACCTTGACCTGCACTCACATTTCTCTCTCAAAAAGAAAAATGTTAAATTTTATATTTCTTTTGAAAACTATTAGAATGCTATAAAGGCAGTTCCAAGTTGATGATCTGCTGCTTAAGTGACGCTGAGTAACGCAACTATACACCTCTTGAGAACATATATCATTTTCTATAAATGACAACCGGAGCATGACAACTCTTTGCCATGGAGACAGTTTCTTAACGGTCTAGGGAGTAGCAATAGATACACACAACGAAGGAAACAATTATTTTATTTAGTAGATTATAAACAAATATTAAAAGTGCCATATATTTGATTTGGTTGAAAATAAAATTACTATTAACATATAAAAGTAGACCATCAGAGAATGAGGCGAATAATTGTTTTGATTGGTGTAGAAAGTGTAAAATGTCATTGCTGCTGTATATAAAACCCTAAAAAATAAACTTTATTACACAGAATTATTTGACCTTGGCACATAAACAAAATTATTGGGAGAAGAGTGATAGCCTATGGGCGAGTTTTATAAGTGTAATCATAATAGTCTTAACACTTGCAGGTGAATAAGGGGTCAAATACTGCTATCTCCAGCGTGTTTATGAATGGTAAGAAGGTGGGCAGTGCTTCCTCGTCATATGTTCCAGGAATTCAAGGACAGCGCCTCCTGGTGGGAACTTGTGCCGCGTGCAAATGGAGTAAGATATTATCTACACCAAACTCTCAATGATAACAATGTTAAAGTAACGTTCATATCATTTTGTCCTAAAATCAAACTCATTGATACATGTAAAATTTGAAATGACAAATATCATCTATTAAACTGATTTATACTGAAATATAAGTTTGAAAAATAGTCTTCCTTGTTGCACCCTAAAACCCATTTATGGTACTCAGTCTTTGACTTTCCACACATGCACAGATAACCCTCAATACTTCCACCCAGGATTGTCAATGTTCAGGATCTACTTCCTGTCTCTAAATACTTTTGATCATAATTTTTCAAATAATTGGCCTATCAACATGCGTAATACATCAATCAAAACCTGAAAATTAAAAAAAAAATTATCACATGACCTAATTTGCAGAATTTTACATAATGAATAAATACCAAAAAATTACTTTTAAAGTAAGAAATGGTATGATATTCTGATACTACATAAAATCCTAGGTTATTTTGATACTTCAAAGAAATTAATTGGAAAATTATTAAGTGCGTAAAAAGCATTTGAAATAAGGGGCGGAGCCTAAAATTAGAATGAATTTAAGTTTCTGTCAAATTAAAAAATCACAAATTTTAATGAGGTATTGTTACCCATGGTTTGTGAGTATCCGTCGTTGGGGGACATGGACGGGGGATCGATACTCTACTCTGACTCTACTTTACTCGCTGGCTGTGAGGCGGGGCACGGAACCTAGCAACCCTATCTACCCATATGAGTTGTGAGGTAATAAGGACTGCAGACACATAATATACACTGCACAATAGTTACCTTTTATTCGGTGCTGTGAATCATCCTTGTCTGGGTAGGCCGGCATGGCAATGAGCGAGGCATATGAACTACCCAAATGCATGATACTTAATCCTGAGAATACACAAAACACCCAAGTCTATGCGGTCACGATACTGAGAGTCGTGGATCGTTCGTGGCAAGTGGTCGCTGTAGATCTGCTTCTCCGGTCTCCAGGTTCTGCTCTCCGAGGATCCCACGGTTGCGGGCCCTTTTAAAGGATCACTGCGCGTCATGTGTGGGGTGTGCCTGCGTGGCTTCCTTTTGCGACACTCGATGGACTCGTCTTGCCTGCGTGGCTTGCATGGGCTCGTCTGCCTGCACATGATCTCTCATGTCCGGTGAGTCATCTCCAGGTGTGGTGGTTAAGGCGATGCATCAACCTGCACACAACACACAATCTCTATATATGATATTCTGCCATAGACCGTGATTGCCCATGATTGTCTATATATTCTCAAGAGTCTCTGGGTGTGTAATCCATATCGTACACTATCAATATGCTTATGCTCGTAAACAGACTCAAAAAATACATTTTTCAGAATTGGAAACTTTTTAGCTTTCCATAGATGCGTCACACATGCTGATTGGACATGCATTGTGGAAACTGTGATCAAAAACTCTTTTGATCAATTTTAACAATCTCCAAAACTGAAGAGTTCGAAGTGGACCGTCATCTCCACTCTCACATTCATCTTCTGAAACCTTAGAAGGTTTCCAATTTGCATCAAGCTTTTACCTCATGTCATGAGAGCAGTATTTATTTGAATTATCCTGCTGGCGTGTTATGTATTACAAGTTCAATTCTCATGTTTTAGAGACACCCAGTGGTCAAGTGAAGAATATACAAATGTTTAATTATGGAAAGACATTTCGGTGAGTATTATCTGCCATAACTTAAAGTACTTGATATGAAATATCTCATACTAAGTAGTATTTATGTAATTTAAATTGTAAATGTAATTCATCGAAGTAAAGTAATTTATTGATATATTAACTAATTTCAAAATGATATTTAAGGACGATTATCTTTAAGTCAACTGTGTTCGAACCCATGACCTTTGGATAACCACAGAGGAACTGGTGCTAATAAGCTGGCACTCTAACCAACTGCGCCACGGTTTATTATATTGGATCTAAGTTATTAGATATGAAATCTAGTTGGTTTCTTTCTTTTCTATTTTTCATTTGTTAGAAATTTGTAGAATAATTATCAGATGAGGAAGTTTTGGAAATGGTTTGACCTATTGTGCTACCTATTTCAGTGGGATTTGTAATTAATTGGCCATTATGATTTAGATGTTTGATCCTTTCTCCACCTCCCTTTTCCTTTTGCTAACTTTTATAATATAATGGGCTTTAGCTCTTTTTATGGAAATTGGTGCAAATTGTATTGAGTTGGCTGTCGATTTAATTTTTTAAAGCTTTTTTGTGCTCCTTGACAGCTTTTTTGCACTCATTATTAAAATTTCCATTGAGGAATTTATTCATCAGGTGAAGGAAAATGATCATTTACAATAATGGGGCAATGATCACTACCCCATTGATCTTCTACTCCCCAGGAATAGTTGGTTCACTTGGTGGCAAATATATTGGACATATTAATCAAGTATTGTGAAGAGTTACTCTGACTGCAGAGGCTTGTAAATTAGTATAACAAAAATAAAAACTCTGCCATGTGCTCTGTCCATTGCATCTATTAAACCAATGTTGTTATAAGGTACATATCCCTTAAATGTTGTTGAAATATCTTTAAATTTAGTTTCTTGTAAACAAATTATTAATGCGTTATATTTTTTGGGCTAATAACTCCAGTTCTGAACTGTTTGCCTCAAATCCTCTACAGTTCCATTGTATGATACTGCTAATAGCCATATTAAAAATAATGAGTCTAAATATAGGATGTTTTGAGTGAACAGGTGTAAAAAGTATATATCGGAAGGATCACCTGTATCCATCCTTTCTAAGGATTAAGTTCTTTTTATTTTACTTTTGCTCTGATCTATGGTTTATCTTTTGTCTGATTTATTAACTGGTCTATTGCTATATACGTATTTAATACTAGATGATGTGGAGGGAGTTTGTGAAGAGGGTTTAGTGGATGCAACTGTTGGTACATTTATTACTGGGGAAGTGGATGTTTGAGTTTGAGTGGATGCTCCTGAAGATTTTGAAGTTTTTGAAAAAAAGGAATAATTCTTTTTATTGATTGGCCAGGTAATTTCTGTCTGAATTGCTATTGATTTTGTCTCTTTTTCTTAAGAAAGTAGTATAGGACGCTTTTGTATTGTTATAACTTTCTACACGTTTATGTGCCTCTGGAAAAGAAATGTTTTCAGTGTGACGTATTCGCTAATGTTCCTTTTCTTTTAAAAAGGAAGGACAATTCCGCAAATACGATGGGTGATTGCCTTGACAATTCACACATTTCATGATTTCCCGAAGAACACTCTTCTCCACAGTGCTGCATGGTACATTTCGGGCATGTTACATTCCCTTTATATCGATCAGATCCATGTCCATACCTCTGACACTTGAAGCAGCACAGAGGGTTTGGAATTTAAAACATCAACTTGGACGTTTAAATATCCAACTTTAATAGATGTTGGAAGCTACGCTGCTTCAAATGTCAGAATAAACATATTGATCGGAACTTTTGTACCATTTAAAAAAAAATATAAATCTGTTTATATTGAACAACATCCTGGTCTTTCAGCTCATTCACTATCTCCTCATCAGAAGCTACCGCTTCTGGGCATCTTATAACCCCTTTTTTAATATTGAGGGTCTTGTGAGGCATTATTAAAACTGGAACTGTGGCCAACATTTGGCATCTTAAAAGATTGTCTGCATGGCTTTTCCGCTCAACCTCAATTAACAAACGAGTTCCCATTTTTTAAACTGTTTTCAGTACCCTGGCAATGTCTTGAATCCTCTTTGCAATTGCAAAGGGGACATCTTTATCAGAGTATGGTCAGCATCAGAACTTTCCGCAATTAAAAATCTAGTCCATTTTTCTATTTTATTTGAATCATCATCACTGCCTATGTCATTCCTTGGTCATTTTTGTTTGTTTGTTTGTTTAGTTCCCCTACCCATCACGAAGCCCAACAAGGGGATGCCTTTCTGGGCCGGTAACTCCACACCCTGATGCCGTGAGGATATCTAACATAATATACTCTTAGAATAAAAACTCCACCCTTTCGGATCTTATCTTCATCTCTCGATTGACCCAATCAGCAGTAATCTCCTTTCAGCACAAATTTAAGAATTAAAAATTGAATAATTCCTAGATTTCAAACATTGACATTTTCATGAATAATAATCAAATGTCCAGAATAAATTAAAGGAGATATACCACAAGCCAGTCAAATCAGATTTGAGCCTAGTCTGATCTGCCCATCTTGTGAACATCTGGATCCAAGAGGGGTGTGTTGCAAATGGACCGGTATTAATGCCAAACCGGCCCAGTGCTCAACACATCAGGACTCCATATCCTCCCCGACATGGGTCGCATCCCACGGCAAACTGGATGCCCCTTTAGTCACCTTTTACAACATGCTGGGGGCAGTGGAGCTATTCTTTAATCCCCGCACCCACAGGGGAGGTCAGCATACAAGAAAAAGATATACGTTAGGATGATACTGGCCTGTTTTGGATACCCCATATTGCACTCGGGGAAAAGAGAATAATAATAAGAACGAATGCAATAAATGAAGAGGCCAGAGAAGATTATGTTAGCTTAATCAGTGAGGAGATGGGCCCACTTTCAGTGATCCTGACATTATATTATATTTCAAAATGTTGCTTTTATAACAGATTATTGCAATTGATTTGATAGTGAGATCGAGGCTATGTACAGCGGGAATCTCCCCGAGGTGTCCCCGGCCTCAGACTGCTTGTGTCCTGCCTCCAACCCCCAAATTGACTCCTCCAACCAACGACTGGGCTGTAACGACCTCGCCTCCCCGGCGTCCATCGCCCCCAGGCTGGCAAACGCAGAGAGCGACGCCAAGTTCTACCTCCCTGACTTCATGGTGGATGGTATAGAGGGCGCCTTCTATCAGGACAACAAGAATTACCCCATGTTTTGGGCCTCACAGCCAAATACCAAGGACATCACTCTTACTGTGGATCTGCTTGACCTAGTTGAAGTAAGTATGGCTAATCCTGTGAATCCAATCAGATTTGACTCTTTATTAAGGGATTATGATTTCGTTAAACAGGTCCTCTAAAATACATAAATAAAAAAAATGATAAAAAAAAACAAACAAAAAACAAAACAAAAAACAGCTGGCTGAATTTTCATCCTTTTTAATTATCTTTTACTGACTGAAAAGAATTATATACATAAACATAAGTGAATGTAAATAAAAGCTTTTTAAAAAGGTGGGGAAAACAAAACTGATTTTGAGGCTTCAACTAAATAAAACTATTTCAAATATTGTGAAATCTAATTTTATAAATGCTAATTTCAGGTATCCATGGTGACCATTCAAAGCATGTCCGGCCTCCCCGAGGGATCACTCCTCATCAAGAGATATATAGATAAAATATGGATGCCCTGGCAATATCTGTCCGCTGACTGCTCCAATCTCCCATCTTCCACTACTCCTTGTACAACTATTATTGGGTAATATTCTATGAACATTCAAGGTTTGTCTTGCTAGGAAATGATCGAAGTGAATATGTGACCGAGTGTCAAGAACATCAGATACATAGAGGGAGGCACCAGTCTAATTAAACAAAAGATTTTGCTCCACACGATTGGGTCCGGCAAGTTAGCCTGGGTTATCCCCCCGGGGGGGGGGGGGGGGGGGTACTCTCATGATTTTAACCTGCGGAGGCTGGGATGGAACTGAAAACCCCATAGCCTGATTTAGGGAAATATTCTTTCAATATTGATACCCTGATTTAGGACTAGCTGAAATTTGGTACCCTCATTTAGGACTAGCTGAATTTTTGATACCCTCATTTAGGGATGATGCAGAAGGAGGAGATATGGAAAAGGGGATTGTGATCCCTGTTTTAGGGAGAAATTTGAAAAACAGTACCCTGTTTATCAGCGAAAAATATCAGCGAAAAGGACCCTATTTAGCCCAGCTTCCCCGGTAACGCTGACTATGAGAGTACCCCCGCCCCCCCCCCCCCCCCTGGGGTTATCCCGTATCTCCACGATTGAGCTGGCAGGTGACGGTGGCGGAAGGCGGCGGGCGCCGACCTCCGCCCTCTGTAAACCCTCGGCGAATTTGGCGGGACAAAATGGATGATCTGGTGATCTGCCGCTCTCGCTGACGGTGAAACGTGTGGAGCCTTTATCATCTGTTTACGACACATGATTTGATTTGATTTGATTTGATATGTTGGCCGCTCCACTTTGGTCTCGTGAGTGTCTGTCAATGGTTGAGTTCCTTGTACATTCATCCACCAGTGACAACAAAACTTGTTTACACATTTTAGCTTGTTTCGGAGCAGTCCACGCCAAACTTTACCCGTTAAAAAAGAAAACAAGACATTAAAAGTATTGAGGCGAGACCAAAACCGTTTACACATTCCGAAATGTTTTCTTACATTTTATGCACTCTTTTTTAAAAAAAGATAACATAAACCTGTAAGAACGAAGATATAACTGATATCAAAATGAAGCTTCAAAGTTGATGGATCTTGCTCACAGAACAAAACTGATGTATGCGCTTCATATTTGTACAAATTTCACATTTTATTGTATCGCATACTCCTATATAAGGTTGGCTTCATAGCCGACTTACTCGAAATTTAAAAATCCATGATTTATTCTTGAAGTCGTCTCCTTTGTATTAAAGAAAGCTTTTTTGATTGTAGTCATATCACAAGATTTCACCCATCACTTCCTGGAGAGCATATTTTTCCCACAATTTTTAAACTATTTAGATTAATTTGATGTATTACACTTTAAAAACTCATTTAATGATCAATTCCGATTATATTCAATATATTTTACAGTAAAATATGAAACCACGCGAGATACTAAGCAATTTTAAAAATTGTCTAAGATTTATTTTGGTGATTTATTTTGTACAGAAGTGTGCAGACAGATACTCCTGCCCCTATCACGTGGAATGTGAGTAACTCATTCAGTGATCGGGACTCACGGCTAGCCGAGGATGTCAGTATCGTCTTTCTGGGGACACCAAGCCAATCTAACAAAGTTCACATCATAACTGAGCTGCAGATTGAAGCCAGGTGAGCAGGGAACTCATTCTAAACACTTGTTGAAACTATCATGTCTACTCTGTCTAATCTTCAGTAATGTTTATAGTTCAATCTTCTCACTACCTCTGCCGTCATTGCCCCATGTTGAGGTTGTTCAAAATTTGAAACTCCACACGTCTAGTCATGCACGTGAGTCACGCCCATCAAAACATCATCCAATAAGAATTGACTAGACTCAGGTCAGGACCTGTACTCCGCTGGTTGAATGAGATGCTAGCCAATCAGTGCAAAGCAGAATCTGTATGAATATTCAGTTATTCTTTTTAGCTAGCCTTAGGTGTTGGCATGCGGCCGATATTGAACGCACCGTTTTACATTTGACGGTAGGGACTGAAATGAGAGATAAGTCCTGTTATGGAGGGTATTTCATAACATGTCTTTTTACCTGTAAGAAAAACCACCAGGTATGGAGAGACCTATTTTTTGTAAGCAGCCAGTCACGATATCCTCATGTGCCCTTTTGCTTGAATGATTGTGCCCCGGTGGCTGAATAAAGGTTCACAGCAGCACAAGTAACACAGAACTAAACACTCTGTTTGACAGAGCTGCATGGTTAGCCTATTTCTTGGGTCAATTGCAAGTTCAACAAAGGTCAACATGTGCTGAACATGATTGCATGGTCTGGTTCTCATGAATGAGCAGTAAGCAGGAACTGGGTCACCCAACAACTTTTTGCTGATTTTCCCAGATTTTTAAGTCATCTGTGAATTTAAAACCTTTTGTATCGTTTCAATGTGCATAGAGAAATACTATCTTTATAAAGGAAAACATAAAATAACTTTTAAATAAGAATAAACCGGATATTAACTACAAGACCTACACCCCTGCGGATAAATGTGGTTGATTTCTGTAAATGAATAGAAAGATCCAGTTATGTATATTTCTGCTAAGGACCCGGTTTTACTGATTAGTGCAATTGTGAGTTATCATCTTGATGGATCATTGATTTGTTTGTTTGTTTGTTTGTTTGTTTGGGGTTTTACATCACTTCCAACATCATTTCAGTCATTTCATGATGAGACCTACTTGTAGCAGATATAGTGCTGCCTCATTGAATTGTCATGTTGCAGGTCCTTGACACAACAACCCACCCGGTCACAGATTTACAAGGACAACGGGTTAACCCTTTAGGCATGGGCCTCAGCTCATATGGGAAATTGTATCATGAGTTCAATCTCGGTACGGCCGGGTTTCGAACCCACGACCTTTGGATCACCACAGAGGAACTGGTGCTAATAAGCTGGCGCTCTAACCAACTGTGCCACGGGCCGTGGCCCGATGAATGTTTTTTGTTCACTGTTCCGGTGTCTTGTTTTTGATAGGATAATATGGCAACCTGCAACTGGCTCATGGCAGAAGTTCATGTTTTTATATTCTTTGTTGAAAACGGCATAAGTGCCCTTCAATATCTCTCTGAAACTTTCCATTGTCTCATGCCTGAAAGGTTAAACCTATTGTCCTTGTAAATCTGTGACCAGTTGAGTTGTGGTGTCAAGGACCTGCGAGATGACAATTCAGTGAGGCAGCACTTTATCTGCTATAAGTAGGCCTCGTCATGAAATGACTGAAACAATGTTGAAATTGACGGAAACCCCAAACAAACTGAAAGTTTCCTTTCTCGTAGCTATGTTACCATCTTTTCACAATGGAATTGATCACAATTCAGATGATGTAGATAAAGACATTTTGTTTTATTCAGATATGTTCCATATTTCACGGCGATGGATCCTGTATACGGCCCGGCGGCTGGAGGTACGGACATCAGATTCACAGGAGGAAACTTGGACTATTATGACTTCACCATCAATCTCTCCTCTGCAACAATAGACGTTGACTGTCTATTAAAGGAGAAGTGAGTAATTCAAGTTATTTTATTCACATAATTCTTTATCTAATTTATTTTATGTAATGACATTGTTGGCGTCCCAATATACTAACAATTTTGAAACTGCAATAAATGGTATAAGTTGGATTAAAACCTTTTTTGCAGAAAAATGGATTATGTGATATTTACAACCCCATCGATAACGCTTTTATCAGATAACCTTCCTCACAAGGTCAAAGTGGCCCCAGCGTCCTCTAGTGGTGATCCTCTTGACCAAACTTTCGAGTTTGAATATCGAGTTAATCCTTTCTTAGGCAGTATCAAGCCAATGAAATCAATTCTCAGGTAAGATCCTTTTGTATATTTGTATATTTACAAAATATTCATCAAAGGCTATATAACCTCTCTAGTGAAACTTACACCCGATCTCAAGTCGTCTCCGTTACCATTAATGTACACAATAATAATAAAAAAAACCCAGTAAACACAGTTGGGAGAGTAATGGATCTGTGTCTTACTTGGTCAGATCTTGGAGTAATTATGAATGGAGGCGCAACGTCGCAAGATCAAAGTTGCCGTCATACCCATTGTTATGATGACGCCATATACGTGCTAGCTTGGAGTAATTATTACTCCAAGGTGCTAGATAGGAAAGTTTTGACGTAATTTTTTTTCAGAGCTACTTTAAATCATCAAAACAATGATTTAGAGTTAAACATATCACGAATGAAATGTTTGTTTTTTTCATACAGATTATGGGGATATAAATTTTATTTCTCTGCTCCAAGTCTAGACGATTTTATGAAATTATGAATAGATATTTAGAAATCTAAATTTCAAGAACTACAAAACCCAAAGAAAAATGATATATAGATATAGAAGGATGATATTTTCACAGTATAAATAGTATATTTATATTTATAAAAAAATGCTTCCGTTGTTTATGAATATTTTCTTAATCCAATATATATTTTTTGTACAAAGAAGTTGTTTTTTTTTGGTGTCTAAAAACAACAAGCCTTTTTCTGTTAGAATATCAGAATTTTTGGGGTAAAAATGTTGCATCAATGTGAAATCGCCTTGCTGGGCAAATGCTCGGTAAATGGAATGGACGCATATATTGGCAGATTTGAAAATAGCATCAGAAGAAAGCTTTTTTCCAAGTAAAAAGTAGATACATTATATAGGCCAGTCAATGAATGCGTTGCAGGTGTTAACTAAATGTGAAACGTTGCATGAGTTCCGAGAATTGGCTGACATTGAAAAACCACTGGAGAAAGTGAAACATTTCATTCGTGATATGTTTAGGTCTATCTATTGGTTATGGTGGGTCAAAATTATCATAAAGTTAAATTACTCTCATATTCTTCAGGTCTTCGGCTCATATGGCGTCATAAGACACAATGGTTTGGCGGTAACGCACATTATTACACCTTTGATCTTCTGGCGTCAAAACTCCATTCATGATACTCCAAGGTCAGACACTGTAAGTGGACGACAGGATATGGGCCAACAGTACTATATATTTCACACTATTAAAAAAACCTTGAAACAGGACTTTTCTATCATATCACTCCCTGCCACCAAAGATAAAAAGGTACACATAAGATCTATCACAAGTCATGGCTATTCGTAAAAATCTGGCTGAGAACTGATTGGAGATCATAACATATTAAATGACTATTCATACAGATTATTGTTAGTTAATGTCTCAGTCAGCCAACTGATTACAGGTCATGACCCGAGATTGGTTCATTCTGATTGTATGATATTTTGATAGGTGAGACTCACTGAGTGACTGAACATGGTGGTCCAGATTTCAAACAATGTCAGAACAGGGTAATATCATGGCAGAGGTGGCGAGAACTACCGATGTAATGCAGAGTACCATTAATGCCTCAAAGAGTTATATAAATACCATTTGGCAGTTGTTGTTTTCGTTACATAATTAGCGGGAACCTCCAGTCTCGGTTGTAGGAGTATTGCTGGCTCCAGATTTCGGCTGGGATAAGAAGTTATAAATCTTTTCTGCTCAATAAAACTTTATGGTATGCCATAAAGTGACATAAACGTAAATAACCCAAAGTGCCGGGAAAGTTTTATTGTTATTTAAATTACTCTCATCCCATGACACAAAGGATCTGAAAGTGACATAATTCATCAAGAAACAATACTGATCTTTATGATAATTTTCATGGGAGTTTATCACAATTATCATTCAATTTATATAGAAAATATCAAAACTTTTCTTTCAGTTGAAAGAAAGTTAAAAGTCAAGATTCAAATTGGTAAGAGTGGATATTCCTTCAATGACTGTCATATGATATGCTGAGGGTGATTCATTTAAATATCTCAAGGCTAAGCTCTTGTGGGAAATCCTGTTAACATTTGGGCCACTTTCTGAGAAAACGCACACTCCAAGTTGCAGGTTTTTCCTACAGGAATCAAGCGCTGGCTTGTTTGGTCCTAAGAATCGGAATATGGGTGCTAATGAGCGAATTCTCTGATCTTACAGCCATACCTTATTTGTATGAAGGTATGAAGTACCCTCATCTTTGAACAATATCAGATTTGAATTTGTACCATCATGATGCTCAAATCAGGATATAAACAATTTCATCTGTCAGATCAATGTTGTCATTTATATGAGGGTCATTTAAATTCTCGCTGCTTGTATCATGTGTGATACTTGCTTGGGTAGTTTTGTAGATATGACGGCTGATTTGATGACTACCGCACCCCATGATGTGAAAGGATTTATTAATAATTTAGCACAAACTATATATGTCTACACAGTTCCTACATGTATGACAGATTTTAATTCACCAGGTGGCAGCATGGGCCACTCAAGCAGTGAGAATTACCCTCATCTTATTACCACGTGTGACAAGCGAATATGTCTGACTTTGGAGGTGAAACACTGGAGTAAGGAACAGTGTTGTGGGAGATTAAAAAGTTAAATATTGGAGAGAGGCGAATCCATTTGCTTCAGTTTTCAGTATTTTATTAGAGTGAATCTATACCTTTCACAAGTAGACCCTGCCACATTCAAGTGGTCTGTAGAAATGACAAGTCATAACCACACAAATCCACTACTTGTTTACCCTCCACAACAGGACTTCTCTCTTGGGGAATTCCAAATTTAGAATGATATCAAATATAGGGCAATAACTGCAGTAGTAATTGAATACTGCCTATTTAATGCAGAGTACCACTTGTTAGGCCCTCAAGATATTTCTATGCAATATTAGACCAACTTTTGGCCATCTTGGTTTGGAGGTTTTCACAGCTTGGCCAAAGTTATCGCAAATGGTTTTGACTGTAACAAATCTATTGGTCAATCTTTTTAATCCCCGATACTGGTTCCATACCAAAATATTTCCTCTCAATATTTTTTATTTTCTTTTTAAGGAAGAAACACGTCCTGTATTTCCACGAATGTGATGCTTGTCGCTATTGACTTTTTTCTGCAGATTTGAATTGTCTTTGATTATCTTTCTATTAGAACACACTTTTTTGAAATTTTGATGTAAATTTTCAGCGGCGGCATAGTTCAGGAGGTGATTGGTAGAAACTTCGATTCTGTGGCCTATCCTTACTTCCAGATCAGGACCACTGACAATGCCAAAGAGCTATCACTCACAAAACAGGTCAGTTAACAAATACTTGGATAAGGTATAGAATGGACAAAACATTGCAGTTAACAAATACTTGGATAAGGTATAGAATGGACAAAACATTGCAATTAACAAATACTTGGATAAGGTATAGAATGCACAAAACAGGTCAGTTAAGAAATACTTGGATAAGGTATAGAATGCACAAAACAGGTCAGTTAAGAAATACTTGGATAAGGTGTAGAATGTACAAAACAGGTCAGTTAACAAATACTTGGATAAGGTATAGAATGGATAAAACATGTTAGTTGACAAATGCTTGGATAAGATATAGAATGGACAAAACATTGCAGTTAACAAATACTTGGATAAGGTAAAGAATGGATAAAACATGTTATTTGATAAATACTTGGATAAGGTATAGAATGGATAAAACATTGCAGTTAACAAATACTTGGATAAGGTAAAGAATGGATAAAACATACTAGTTGACAAATACTTGGATAAGGTATAGAATGCACAAAGCAGGTCAGTTAAGAAATACTTGGATAAGGTATAGAATGGATAAAACATGTTAGTTGATAAATACTTGGATAAGGTATAGAATGGACAAAACAGGTCAGTTAAGAAATACTTGGATAAGGTATAGAATGGACAAAACAGGTTAGTTAAGAAATACTTGGATAAGGTATAGAATGGACAAAA
The DNA here is from genome assembly GCA_949316495.1 of Amphiduros pacificus. NCBI lineage: Eukaryota > Metazoa > Annelida > Polychaeta > Phyllodocida > Hesionidae > Amphiduros > Amphiduros pacificus. Next base: position 24,221,664 of record OX439009.1, on the reverse strand, counting down.
CAGCTCAGTTAACAAGTACATTGGATAAGGTATAGGGAGACAAAACATTGCAGTTAACAAATACTTGGGTAAGGTATTGAATGGATAAAACATTGCAGTTAACAAATACTTGGATAAGGCATAGAATGGACAAACATTGCAGTTAACAAATACTTAGATAATGTATAGAATGGACAAACATTGCAGTCAACTAATTCTTAGATAAGGTATTGAATGGATAAAACATTGCAGTTAACAAATACTTGGATAAGGCATAGAATGGACAAACATTGCAGTTAACAAATACTTAGATAATGTATAGAATGGATAAAACATTGCAGTTAACAAATACTTGGATAAGGTGTGGAATGGACAAAAAATTGTAGTTAACAAATACATGGATTTGGTATAGAATGGATAAAACATTGCAGTTAACAAATACTTGGATAAAAAATAGAATGGATAATTATAATGTTTGGAAATCCTAGTTTTCTGCATATCCTTTTTTACGGAGGCCATGAAACAATCCTATTCCTATGCTTAACAGCCAGGTGGCGCTTTGCTTGATTTTATTCAAATTATTCACAAATTATGTGCAGAAAATGTTTCCTGTCATGGATGGACAACTTTGTTCATACTTACATAATTAAGCAAGGTTTAAGCAAGGTTTAAGCAAGAATTATAGAAAAAAGGATGGGCCAATGTCAAACAGAAGCTTGGACGTCTAGTGATTTCACAAAGCTAAATATTTTATACATAACACAAAGGTATATTATATGTAAACAAATAAATAGAGCTGATTTCTCAATTCAGATGTGCAGAAAGGTTGACCAAGAAAAACTATTATGCCCCACCCCGTCCACCACCGCACCGGAAATGGCAACCAAGACCGGCGCGCTCAACAGCGCTTCACTTAAGTTCTATGGAGGAGTCATATTTGATGGGTTTACCAATTATGAGAACTATGGCGAGATTCAGGTTTATGTTGATCCCATCATCAACGACTTTACATCTGTAATCAGTGTCTTCATGCAGTGGCAGACCAGTGAGCTCACTATTAAGGTTTGTATGTGATGATTGAGGAAATGAAGATTAAGTTATTAGATTAAGTTATTATAATGTTATTACTTATAAAATGCTGCAGCTATTATTCTTATATTATCTATTTATCTCTCATCTTTCACTCTTCCATTGTTCACAATCCCACCGTTTACGCTTTCATTATTCATATTTTTGTTGTTTACACTTCATTTTTGTTTCACTGTCATTGTTATATCTAAATTTAAAACCGTCAATTTGCTGACAGTTTGTTTGCTTTAACGTCCATCTATTCATGATTCCTATTGATTTACCAATGATCCTCTTTGATTTATCCATGATACACTTTTATTGGTCCATGATCCTTCTTCTAGGAATGTCCTAAGCATGTTCTTAAATGCAAATCATATTTGGCAGTGTAGTATTTTATGAATACACCAGGCAGTGTCGTAATTTATGAAATTTGATAATGTTCAATTGTGACTCTGATTTTCACATTTCATGAGAGTGGCATGTGATCTTAAAATTTTTCAGTTTCAATTTTTAAAATATCTGTATTTATGCCATATGTTTATGATAATAACGCATAGTCCCTCTGCCTATCACCAATATCAATGATCATTATAGAGGAGTTGTACAGTTCTCGTTCCGATGAAGTTATACAAATATTGTGAAGTATCCCTTGAGCGACCTGCATTGATTTAAGGCATTCAAGTTGCTGAAGCTGCAAGGACCCCTTCAGGATTTGCCTGTTATCATATGCGCATTGTAGATATGTATAATAAATATTATTGTCAAAGTAACATGTTTTGCAAGGATAGGCTTATAACCTAATGTAAGTGCTACGTTACTTGTGTTAAGCGTCCAAAGAAAATATCCACAGCTTTTTTTTTTACTTTATTTTCACATTTGTACACATTTACTGACTGTTTAAATACAGTATCCTAATCATGTTCGCCTTTAATGGCACATAAAACCTTATTTACATTTTCTCATTTCTTTGTACAGAGATTGACGTGCCATTTTTCTGTGTTTCTATTGCTACAGGGCAAAAATCTTGATGTTGTGTCCCAGAGCAATTACGATATAAAGATTGGCAATGAAATTTGCCCTATTGTTGAACTGACAAATGAAGAATTGAAATGCAAGGCTCCAGAAAAACAACCAACTGCAGAGTTTTGGGAGCTTAATTTTCATGGGGCACCCCCTACATTGGTAGGTATGAAATAATGTAAAATAATGGAATTATACACCCACGTGTACCAAAATTGAATTTTCCTTACTTTTGTAAGATGAAATAATGTAAGATAGTGTAACTGCACATGCGCCAAAATTCATGGCGGTTTGCAGTAATGTTTTGATCAATATATTTGTACTTGTATGTTCAGAAAAAGACTTTATTCTTTACATAGCATCATTGATTTGATTTGATGGATACCAATGGAGAATCAGTTAAAAAAATATTTAGTGACCTGAATGCGCTGGAACACAGAACACATTATAAAAATATTTTCAAACCAGAATTTCATAACTTGTTTGATACTTACAAAAGTATATCTTTTTATATGCAAATATAATAATATAAGCTCATCTTATCGAACTTCCTAGTTCGGTAATGCATTCCTAATACAATTTCCCATATGAGCTGAAGCCGATGGCTGAAGGGTCAATCGATAGCTCTTGAAAATATGTGACCGGGTGGGTTGTCATGTCAGGGACCTACGGACAGGACAATTAATGGAGGTAACACTATATCTGCTACAATTAGGTCTCGTCATGATGCGGCTGAAATAATGGTGAAAAGGACGAAGACCAGTAAACACAAATAACAATAAAAATAGATGCACAGCTCATAACAGCTCGTCTAATCTTTCTAAACTACTCCTGAACTGTGACCCCATATTTGCAGGTGAAGATAGGCAACCTAGAGTACCAACCGGGTTTCCTGATCTACCACTACAGTATTTGGTCAGACAATACCTACCGGGTGGGCATCCTCGTGGCGGTCTTTGCCGTGTTCATGATCCTCCTTGTTATCGCCCTCACCTATCTCTCCAGAGCTGCCAGCAAGAAACAACCCACTCAGGAGAATGGTAAGTACTTATTAAACCAACGTTTTACATTTTTCAGTGGGTATATAGTTTTACATGACAATATAAAATTACATTTTAAAAATTACAATGTAAAAGAGCAATATAATATTTATTGAAAATTATATTTTCAACAAGGCTTTGTTTAGTTTTAATTCTTTTTATATTATATTCATATGATAAACAGCTGATAGATATCATTTGAAACAGGCTGCTGTAGAATGCGGCCCATGTCCGTATATATCTGCTACAAGCAGGTCTTGTCATGAAATGACTGAAATAATGTTAAAAGTGACGTAAACCCCCAAACAAACAAACGTCCCACGCATATTATTAATACCAACGTGTATGTGTGATTTCAGTGCCCATGGAGACGAGTAAAGATTTGTTTATGCTATTGGACAAAGATACACAAGCCACACTAAAACCCTATAAAATAGATCACAGAAGAGTGACCATGGGAAGTGAAATCCAGAAAGGTAGTTTACAAGATATTACATATTTGGAATAATATCATTAAAACCTAATGACAATTTTGCATTTTTATGAAGTTTTTGTCCTTAAACAATATATATTCAAAAGTAAAAATGCTTGATGAAAGTTAGGAATATGAAAAAAAAATCTGATGTTGTGATTTTCATCTATCCGATTATGGCAACCAACTGATGTTAAATTGATCATAAATGATCACATAAACTATAAATAACATCAACTGGTTTCTATAACTTGTTTATATTTTGACAACATTTGTCTTCAGGTAATTTTGGAGGTGTCTATAATGGAAAAGTCAAATCTGCGGATGGAGCAGAGGCGCCTATTGTGATCAAAGCAGTTAACGGTAATCATTCCCTTCACCAGTTTATCCAGATGGTTATATTTTTGACTCACACACACACACACACACACACACACACACACACACACACACACACACACACACACATATATATATATATATATATATATATATATATATATATATATATATATATATATATATATATATATATATATATATATATATATATATATATATATATATATATATATATAAGCAAATAGTAGCATTCGGGGCTCTCCATTATTGGATAATCCCGTAGAACAGAGTTCAGAAAAATTAAACTATAGAACCATCTCGAACAAATGATATTTTAGTAATATATTTAATAAATGTGCATTATGTAGTATAGATCTACAAATGGTTCAGTTTATCAAATATAGTCCATCTATTTTTTTGGTAAATATTAAATTTAAACGTGGAATCCATTTTCTGGGGTAAATATTAATTATAGAAAGTGGTTTGCTGCAAAGAGCTCCATTGGAGGACTTGTCCAGCTATATTGACCAGACCAGAGGCTTCCTACAGGAATGTACCGTCTTCCTCTCTGACTCCCATAACCGGATATACAAACCTCTCGGCGTATCCTTCCGGTCCATGCAGGTATCAGTCGTGTACCCGTACACCAAAAACGGAAACCTCAGAAGCTTTCTAAGAGATACCTCAAAGGTCTGTTTCAATTTTTTTGTGTTCTCATAAAAAGAAAACAAAATACAAGCAAGAACATGACGGGTGTGTTTTATATACCTGAGCATTTAATAAACACTATTGAGTTTCCCAGTTTTAGATTACACTACATTGATGAACATTTGTTGTATGATTTCACGATATTATAATGATCTACTTAATCAAGTTGGAGGAGATGGGAAGATATTGAAAATGATGATATATTTACCTCTTGTTTGGGAAATATATAGCCGAGAACTTTTTATCACAAAAATGAAGGTGCGAAATCTAACTTGCCGACCATTTAATTAGTTGGTTGGTCTCACAACTCCAATTTGGCTGGTTCTTCAGACCCTTATTTGGCTGGTTCCCAGATCCCTAGCTGGCTGGTTCCCAAGGGTATTTTAGCTGGTTCCCAAGCGTATTTTAGCTGGTTCCCTAGGCTCTAGTTGACTGGTTCCCAAGCGTATTTTAACTGGTTAGATAGCTGTTTCCCTAGATCCTTGTGTGTTGGTTCTTCAGATCTTATTTAATTAACTGGTTCCTCCCCCCTTTGATTGTTTCCCAAGTTACCCATTTACCATGTTGTCGCCCCCCTCACAAACTACCCGAATTACAATTTCGTTTTGTAATGTTAATATGGCAACACAAAATAGAATCTTGTAAATTTGAAAGGTTTTAAAACCAGAAAGTTATTAATTATGGATCGTATGATATATGGAATATATGGTGGGACTTGACCTTCAAATACGATATGTATGAAAATCCTTGCATCATTCCAAGCTCACTGCTTATCAGTGCCAAATCGTACCAGAAGAAAGTTAAGATAAAGTTCAAGGAAATTTATTGTTTCTATATATTGACAGGTTTTGACAGTAGTGGATCTGACGCGCATGGGCATTGACGTTTCCGAGGGAATGACCTTCCTTGAAAGTCGTAATATTGTCCACGGAGATCTGGCCGCCAGGAACTGTATGTAAGTCCCTCAACACAACTCTACATTCAATGGCAATAGAAAGATATAATGTAACGCACAAATCATCAATAAAATAAATAATACCAAATAATAAAAAAATATAGGCAACATATAAATAGAGCTGATTTTTTTTTATTCTGTATTTTCAAGAATATTTATATTTTCAGAGTGGATAATCGAGGCAATGTTCTGGTGTCTGACGCTGGACTGGCCCAGGATCTGGCCCCGGATGAGTACCTGGTGATCCAGGGTAGTACCAAATCCCTAGCTATAAGATGGGCTGCTCCAGAACTCTTCCAAGGTCAACAACCTAATCCACAAACTGATGTGGTAAGGGAGTGCAGTCGACTGAACCACTTGAGCTCACACTTGACAATGATTTGGCATTTACTATATTATTATTTACTGTAATATTAAACAATGGCTTGACACGTTGATAAAAATCAAAACAAGAAACAATTTTTAAAAAATTTGTTTTTGCTGGGCGGCTTCGACCGCACAACATAATGACAAATCAACGGTAGGTATGCATGTGTGCTGCAATGAGGATGCCAAAATGTTTAGAAAATTATTTATGAATTAATTTTTTAAACTTTATATAAAGATAATTAATGAAACAATATATTCTGGAATATCTTAGTTAATTATTTATTAAGTATAAAAGGAACAAAAATATTTCTCGTGGATACGTTATATATAGCTGCATTTGGCATGTGGAGAGAAGGTTCTTCAAACTATTTTGTGGGGAAATACTGTGTTGAGCCCAAAACTGTTTAATTGAAATTATAAGAAACAAACATTATAAGTAACAAATTGTACATTTGTGCTGTGCTCAAATAATATTTAATAGAATATTTTATTGATTATTCTGTTAGAAATTGATCTTTTAGACGTTATTATGTTAATATATGCAAGAAATTTAGGTTTGTTTTTTAAAAAGTAAATGAAATGCAGCTGAAGTAGAGTGAAATACAGCTGCAGTGAGTGTATTTATCATTCCAGTGGTCCTATGGCGTGGTTTTGTGGGAGTTATTTACCAGAGGTCAAATACCCTACGCGCATGTGCAAACTAAGGACGTCATCATTGACATCTTACAAGGAGAAATGTTGAGCAAACCACACGGATGTCCGGAGGCTCAGTAAGTATGATCAACAATCGTATCCATAGCAACACATTGTCCTTGGTAACTCAATTATGAACTGCTGAAATATGTACTTGTACTTGACAATCTTCTCTGCCAGTCTTAGATTTTAAAGCATTGGTGAAACCTGGAAAGTTGCAGGCAATTTTACAGTGGTTTAAGGTATCTGAAAACAATATATGATCTTAAAATTGACATACATACAGGCTATCTATCTGAAATCCACTAAAGAACATCTGCCCTGAGAATTATGATTTTTTGTGACCACCAAGTACTGCCAGGACTAAACAGGAAGTGTGTTGTGTGACCTTGACCTTTGAACTGTCAGGGGGCTCCGTAAGTCATAGGAGGTGTTGTTTACCAATTGTCAAAATTGGAGCAACACATTTTTGGCCATTTTTTTCCACTATTAAGAGAATGAATTGGAAGATAATACTTATCATGATGATAGTGCCTTTTCTTGGCTTTCTTTTGGTGGTAAATTTATTAAAAACCGATGAATATTTATGAAGTTATAAATGAAGAAATCATTATTTTTTATATTATATATGTTTGCAAAAAAAAGTTTAAAAAAATTCTATACAGCCCAGCTTTTAAGGTGGAATCCATGCAGCCTTTGATGTCTTCCCATTCAATGGTGTGAAAAACCCCAAATTTCATCAAAGAGGGTCATATCATAAATTTTACTGATACCAATTATCAGCATTCACAGTTTTGCCATTCAAAGTCATTGTGATTTAAGGCCAAACCAGTGATCAAAGGGTTTAAAGTCACTTTTTCAATATCACGGCCTTCAAGTTAAGGGGGATTCCATGCAACCTTTGAGTCATGTCTTCCCTTTTTGACAGAAAGGTTTTCATATGCATAAGATACTTTTCAAATAAATAGTATTCTTTTCCCATAAATGATATATCTTTCACAACCATAAGATATTTGTCACAACCATAAAATATTTTTCACGGCCATGAGTTATTTCATTGATTCAAATAATATTAAAATAATCTTATGTTGTTCTGAAGTATACTCCTGGCAATAAATTGATAAATTGTACAAAACATCTTCACCCTGTTTCCCAAGCTGGACAGGTGCACAACTGGTAACTCATTAGGTGTTTACACAAGATCACATACCAGCTAAACAAAGCTTGTTGACAAAGTGTTCAATTGCTGGTGTAGGTTTTAGCAGACAACTGATCAACTTTCAAGTGCCACAGAAATTTGTTAACAGAATATTTTGGGTACTACTACATAAAAGCACTGTTTAGGGTATAAACATTCATGTTATGTAAAGAAAATGTGTCTGAAAGTCAGGTTTCACCAATGCTTTAAACAATTAATTATTTGATTTGTTGGGCTTTGTTGGGATGAAATATGTCTCTGTGTCTACAACTACTCCCCAATGATATGAAACCTTCTCTGTATACTGACACAATTCATAATCAATGATATAATAAGTCATTATATTAAATATTATATCAATAATCATTTATGGCATGTGGAACATATTGCAGCTATGAGTTAATGAAGAATTGCTGGGATCCCTCCACCAGGCCGCCCTTTGCCACGATTACCGAGTACCTGGAGCGGGTAAAGTTGGATGTCACCAGTTCCTCGGCTAATGGTTCCGTGAACGTGGCTTATGTTCCCGATGAGAACCCGCCAGGATACTTCACAGCTGTGCGCCTGGACAAACCCGAACGCCCCAAGGGATACAACCCCGGGCGCGTCTCCCTCCTCGATGAAGTCACAACATTTTAACTGCATCTCATTTTTAGATGCTAGTCTTCTCATTTAATGTGTTATTAAGATAATGGCTTCTTCACTCTTCAAAACACATTTGATATTTAATATCAGTTTCAATCTTAACGTCCTTATGGTATAAAAACAATATAAAACCTAGGGCAAGAGTTAGAAAAGTTAGAAAAAAAAATAAGAATCCATCTTGAGAAGTTAAAGAATTTTGAACTCACTTGAAGGTTTCAATCATTTCTAAAATTCAATTCCAGCTTTTGAGATAAAAAACCCCTGATTAGCATAACTGAGGAAACCAGATAATTTACAATGTTTTCCTCGATATCTTGCAATAAATCTGTTATTATAATATAGATTTTAATCTTGAATATGATGACTCTCCAACAGATAATACTGATTAACGGCTGATTGCATCATTTGTCAAGGTTTTGAATATTACTGATAGGTATAGATAGTGACTAACAACATATTTTGATTTGTTAGGCCAGAATTTTTTTGTTTATTTTTTGAGTTCATCTGGAACCTTTTCCGTTTATTACTCAAACATGGGTAATCTTGTTCCCGGCCTCAACTAAGGTCATAAAGATTATGTGACAATAAAACAGAAAGGATCACCATCCATTGATAGATCCAAAATGCTTCGCATGAATTAATCCTCATTATAACACTAATATATACATTCCAATTAGAGATTATTTTTTGTGCGATTTGATATCTCTTTCTATATAAAGAATGTTTTTATTATTTTTATCCTTTAGGTGTCCACAAAAGGATTGTGCAACTGGATTGACTTATAGATGAATTTTTCCAAAATAATATGTGAGTTAGATTTATTGAGTGTCTGATATCCTCCTGACAAAAAGCGTAACACTGACATTTTGCTCAATTTATCTTTTTATGTTCAATGTTTTTTAAACCTTGTTTATGTAAATAATGCTGTAGCACTTCCATGGATGTGTTTCAGAGAACATAGCGAATTCCTGGAGACATTTCCCCAAATTATTTTTATTTTTCAAAATATGTATAACCAAACTTCCTACTAATGTAGAAACTATGAGGTGTGTCATCGTGATATGAATAAGAACATACCATTGCGTGTTAGGCCCTAGAGAGCTTTTGAAGCGTTATTTTGACCAACCTATAGCCAACATGATTTTAGTTCTTTCACAGTTTGGCTAAAAAATATCACAAATGAGTTTGAGGCTGAGACAATATGTGCAAATACTTTTACCTTATTTAGCTTTTTAATCCCCCACAATTGTTCCTCACTCCAATATTTCACCTTCAAAATCAGGTATATCCTCTCATGCAAAATACACGTCATGATCCAAATTTGCACTTTTTTCATGAAAAAATTGAAGAAAATCTCAGAATATCATGTCAAATCTTAGAATCTCAGAATATCAAGTAAAAAGATCAAATGACATCATAATCTGTGAAAAGAACTTAATTCTGTACGATTTTTGTTGTTAACTTCAATATAACCGGATATAAACAATTCATGTTAAGCGAGAGTATTTGCAATTTTAACCACATGGCAATTATTTTAGGCAGATTAGTATAAAAATAACAGTTTGATTGGGACTGCACTATTAAAATGGCATTTTGATATACACATAATTTAATGATATATGAAAAACTATTTTTTACTCGAATTCTAATAGTAGAACAAACTGATAATTCATAATAAAAGAAGGGCCAGCGGTATCTAATGATTATAATATATGATACAAGAGTTGTTTGAGGTGGTTATTGGTTTGAATGCATTAAACTTCCTTATGTTATTGCTAAACATGACCTGAGCACTGTGATAGTATTATTGTACAAATGCGACAATTAGCTTATTGTGGTTTAAGGAGAAAAATATCTTACAAACAATCAGATTGCAAAGAAATCTGACCTATTATGTTAAGGTACTTTAGCCACATATCAATGATTAGGGGATAAACATGGCAATACATGTACATATAGATATACAATATGTTTTTAGTTTTGTTTAACCAATTGATAATATTTTACATATATTACTTACTGTAATGAGCGGTACTGATAATAAAGATATATATTTGATATTGTTAATTTTGATTTGTCTGATAGATCTGTCTAATCGATTAATCCAATAGATTTGTCTAATTGATTTGTCTAATTGATTTGTCAAATAGATTTTTCCAGCAGAATTTTCCAAGAGATTTGCCTGATAGATTTGAATACAAATACAAATGCAAAATTTTATTCTCTCAAGAGAGCCCTCTAGGGGTTATGGGATATAAGGACTGGTGGGATTTGGATAGTAAAATGTTTATATACACCAGAGGAACAGATTTAAGTTTAATAATACTTAAACATACCAAATGATAATTTAAATGTTTAACAATTAACAGTGTAGTAAAAAAAGACATTAATGTAGTTTTGTTTTATAGCTGTGTATGGGTTTGACACTAGTGTGGAAGCTTTCATAAGTATTATGCACCACAGCTCAGCTATCAAATTCAATGATATTTATATACAATAGCAAGATACAAAATAAATCAGGGAGACATTTTTAAGTAAGATATATCCATATAATATGTATTGAAATGACACTGGGTGTATACATCAATTGAAATGCCTCATAATTATATTCACAAATTTAGATAAGTTGGTCAACTCTTGTTCATCTGAGGTATTAAGCACATGTCTTGTGCTTGAAATGTTAGGGTTGGCAGTGTCAATGTATTTTTCACACTCCACCCTAAAGTGATTGCATATTAATAAGTAGTGATGCTCATCCCCCGCAGACTGACTATCACATAGAGTGCACAGTCTTCGTTCTCTTGGAGTGTCATCATACCGACCTGCTACAATGGGTAGTTTGTGTTAAGATAAAGGCTTGGATGTGTTCACCCAGCGGTTCCATTTCTCACAGTAAAGTTTCAATGTGTTCACCATCGTTTGGAGATCATGTGGTAGTATCATCTGCATATAATAAGGCATAAAATAACAGCCCAGACCATCTACATCAAATTCTACCTGTATGCCCTGTGCATATTCTTCTATATAGTGTGTAAGGTCATTTAGAAATATGGAAAGTAGCCGGGGAGATAAATTCTTACCTTGTCTGACCCCGATATGTTTTTTATTACTCTATATATTTTTTCTTCTACACCAAGTCCAACTTTTGCCAAAGGGGGAGACGGTCATCCGTGTCAAATGCCTTCCTGTAGTCAATGAATGCAGCATATAACTGCTTTCCTCTGAAGGTATACATATCACTTATACAAAAAAAGGTAAATATATGGTTCATGGTAGAGTAACCCGATCTGAAACCTTTCTGCTCTTCACCTATTAAATTGTTATTCTCGAGGTAAAGAGACAATCTACTGTTTGAAATAAGTGTAAACAGTTTATCAATAAACTTAAGAGGGTAATCCCTCTGTATTTGTCTGGGTCCTCTCTGTCACCTTTCATTTTATACATTGATATAATTACACCTTGGGTCCAGTCCAAGGGAAGGGGGCCAGTCCCAAAATTATATTAAGATATTTAGTATTTAGTGCAATCATACTGGGTGGGCTGTGTTTGATGAATTCGTTTAGAATTGAATCTAGTCCATAATCTTTGCCATTTCGCAATTTGAAACCTTTTACTGAAGCTAATCCTCGGTAAAGGGCTGATTGAATGGGAATCATCATCAAAATTGGAAGGGTCAATACTTTATGGATACTCTGGCTGGTCCACATTATCACTATTTTTTGGGTTTTGTTTGAACTTTTTAAAGTGTTCAAATAGTAGCTAAGTAGTGAATTTGTTTGACACTTTTTTGTTATTTTTGTTGATTATTGCCCAGTAATCCTTTAGGTTTGAGGATTTTAGAGTTCTGAGTTTTTTGTGAACACTTTTATAGAAAGATTTGCTAGTAGCTTTAACCTGTGTTTCATAAGCCTTACTGCTTACTTTAATCCTGGCCTCATTCTCCTCGGACCACATCATTCTACATTTGTGTTTAGCAGCATAAAGGAGTTTTCTCTTGACACCACATTCTTTGTTAAACCATGTTTGGTCAGGTGACTTCCTCTTCAACCTATGTGCCTTGAAGCTAGCATTTCAAAAAAGTTTAATTATACCTGCAGAAGAACCAACTTCCTTACAAACATTAATTATGTCACTAGTAATATCATCAATGTACTGTTACATTTACTACATCTAATACATCAAGAGATAACATTCCATTGCTTATTAAATCTTTATTAAATGATTCTTTGAACAAAGCTTGTTTAAGAGGCTACCATTTAGCCTTACAATTAGCCTTGCTAATGTGTTTATCTACATAAAAGTCAGCATTTTATTTAAATACAAGCTGGTTACAGATTTGGTGGTTTTTGTACACGTTGGGTTGCCTATTGACCCATCTCTGCCCACTCTTCCATTCACAATCTTGAGACCGGCACTCTTTCAAAAAATCAAACAGTTTCTTGCCTCTGTCATAATTTCTATTGTCTACATTAGATCTGTTTAAGATTTATGACATCTGCCTTGTCCGTCTCGGTCTCTTGGAAAAATAGAATATCATAGTCATGAATGTATTCCTGCATCACATTAAGATTAAACGTACTTATTAAACCACTTGCATTTAGACTCAAGATTTTCACAGTTTTATGAAAGTTGCTCTTATTATGAGATGATCCCTTGTCGACATCTGTTGCTCCTGATGAGACTGAATGGTAGTTTGTGGGTGGAGACGAAGAAATTTGCTGATTTCTAGGACTGGGTGGATACAGTTTTTTAATATCTTGACTAAAAGCATCAACAACACCCTCAATGTTGGGATCAGTCTGTGAAGGTTTAGTTTTATCACTTAAGTCATCATAAATTAATGTTTGGACTATAGGAGTAGTACTTTTCACATATTTTTTGTCTAATAGATTTGTCCAATAGATTTGCCTAATAGATGTGTCCAATAGATTTGTATGATAGATTTTTCTGATAGATTTTTCTGATAGATTTTTCTGATAGATTTTTCTGATAGATTTTTCTGATAGATTTTTCTGATAGATTTTTCTGATAGATTTTTCTGATAGATTTTTCTGATAGATTTTTCTGATAGATTTTTCTGATAGATTTTTCTGATAGATTTTTCTGATAGATTTGTCTAATAGATTTTACTAATAGTTTTGTCTGATAATTTTAACGAAATAGTGGTAAGTTTTATTATTAAAATGGTATTTCTGGGTTGTAATGCAAAATTCATTTAGGGTCTCTCTCTGAACATTTCAGGGGAAGGTAACTATTTGATACACATTATTTCTCCATTATTTCTACTAATTTTAAAAACATTTTTCTCATGCCTGCATAATAATGTAAAGAAGACATCACTCCCCAATATAGAATGGAGTACGGCATTATGACTTGTTTGTAGGCATCTGTAATATCACATGCTCTATCATCGTGTAGTGTTTCGTATATAAATGGGTAACATTTGATGGTTACATGTGTGAAGAAAACAAATGCACAAAAATACATAAAATATATGTATCAACATCAAACAGATCAGTAACATCACATGCTTGAATATATTAATATTAACATGGAACAAATGTCAAATTTATAACTGTAGCAAGGCCAAGGCAGTTTATCTAAAGCTTAGAAATCACCCTCCTAATTTAGGTAACATTTTCTCTGTTAACATTAAAAACATTGTACATGTTATTGGAAAACATGATTTGACATATTTGTGAAAGGTACATACCTATAATTTCGCATTTCTGACATACACATGTTCTCTATTGAATTGATTACACTTTTAGGAAGATGTCTTTGCCAGTCAAATGCAGTAAAATAAGAATTTGCACGATTAGTGTCATAACTTAAATCGTTTTTCTCAATATGGGCCTTGGTCTTACTTTGACTGACATTCAATATCCATTTCTTGACATCCTCAGTTGCTTGGATTCCAACAAAATCATATACTTTCCTGGCTATCCTCTCTGTGTCAGTAACCAAGTCTTCATATTTCAATCTGAAATAGTTATCAACCAAGTCAAGACGGGTATTTGTGATGAAATCGTAGTCTGTGTCTAACTGATTGCAGTAAGTCGCCATGTCTTCTCTGTGTCGTTCACTACCAAAAAACGCACTTTCTACTTCATTAGATGAGATTGACTCTGGAAAATCAACTTTTAATCTGGAACTGGCCACCCCTCGTGGATCACGAACCAAATGTATGACCTTGACACCTTCCTCCATTAGAGGTACTAATTTGTAAAGGTCTGACACGCGTATGACCTTTACAATTTTTTGTGGGTAAGTTTTACAGAGATCCTCTAGTGTCGTGTATGCTTCCATTCCGCACATCGCATTTTCACTTTTCAGACAAAAGATCGTTTTTCTTCTATAAATCCGCCTTTTCCTGCTGAAATCTTCACTCATGTCATACAGAGATTTAAATCTACAAGATAATGTATCGGCTATAGGACTCACGGGGGTTTCGACATAACCATTATAGCGTTGATTTAAAATAAATAAAGGCTCATACGAATAGAATATTTCAGGATGATTTACAAATAGTTCACTGGCAAACGTAGAACCAGTCCTGTATTTAGCATAGAGTACGATAAGGGACTTGTTGTTACCGATGTCCAGTCTAGTGAATGGTTCTCTCATATTTCCATTGGAAAATGAAGTGAGCATTTTCTGTATATCCTCGTGTTCAGTGTGAGCGTGGCATTGTGTTAAGTATGTCATATACTTATAATCAATTAAAACCACCGTTAATGTCAAAATCACGATAACCAGAGTTACCATCCGTCTACACAGGATAATAATTCCTTCCATCAATGATATATTGGATATCTGAAACATAAATATTTAAACAAAAAGAACAATTTATGAATAATTGTATGAAATCAAATCAATTACCATTAAAATTTTGACAGCACATGACTTACCAATTGAAGCAATGTTTTGTTGGTGACATGAATATTAACATATAGTCATTTAAAATACAATATACATTAACTTTGCCAAAACTCAATTTTACCACAGGGTATTTTCTGAACTGAACTACAGGGTGAGTTTATGATTATCATTTCCAACATTTGACTATTATTTGACTATTAGTTTATGTCTGTCTGTCTGTCCTTTTTCATTCAAACCTTCCAGTGATCATATTACATTATGATATTCACATTTTATAATGAAATCATTGATTTATCATTTCATTATCATGTTGGAATTTCGGTGATCACGATGGAATTTAGATCTTTCTAACTCCAAAAAAGGTTAAGTACATTCCGACTCGGACTAACGGGGAAGATGCCTCACAGTTAAAGAGGATTTATAAACAACATGTAAAAGTTGTCTACATATCTAGTTGTGATTTCAAAATTTACAAAAGAAAATGAAAAAATCTGTTTTATTCGGATTACACTAAGTTATCCTCACACAAAAATTACTTAATTACAGCTAAAACAAGCCTTTCTCTGTTTAATAATCTACAGGATCGATTGATTTCCGACCAGTCTTCATCACGAGAAGCGTGGAAACCATTATTATTTTGACTATTATTATTTTGAACCAAATATATTTGTTCCCATGGCTTATAATTCAAATAGTATCGTGCTTAAACATTAATTAAATAAATTGGTTCTATGTATTTTACTAGAGAATTTATTTTAACTTTGTAAATGTATCACAGACTACTTCATGAGCTTTCTTCAAACCAAATGATGAAAATAGGTTTGATCTCAGCCATGTGCCTATATATATATAGCGTTACTATATATATAAAAACTAAGGGCATGAAAGCTCTTGCATCACATTTCTGTCAACCTGATGTTTCAAAATAGATTATAATTTAGTGTCATCAAATATGTTTACTGCAACAGTGTATATGGGATGTTTATCACGCCACAGATATATAGATAATTGGAACTTAATGAGGACTGCCAAGCTGTTTAGATGTTGACTCATGGTGCCCTCATCCGGTAACTAGACCTGGCAAGCTAATTACACGCCCATATACATACACACAGGTGTCCTCAAATGGGTAGGCTTTGGCAAGTACTAGAGGATGAGAGCCAACTTTATATTTAATCATGCTTAAACGTGACTCCATCAGTTCACGCCTGACCATTGCGTGATTCTATTTAGTGATGCTCAATGGTTGTGAAGCTTCTTTCACTCAGGATTCCTGCTTTTCACAACATATCATTCGAAGGTTTTGATTAATAACGTTCATACGTGACGAAATAAATGTCTGTCTCAAACTGCTGAGTATGCGGGCTCAAAGAATCAGGGGTGTTAATATTTTAGAAAGCTATGATTGATCTTAATAAGGAATGAAATATTTTCCAAACGAATTTCCACGTTGAAACTCAAACATTGAACACTTACCTTTTCTGTATATATTTTGCCATTCATTGTTGTCTGTATATTGTGCTCTACAATATGTGATCTATAGATCCACTCGTGCAAGTCTGTTGAATAAATCACCATGATTATTAAGATATTCTTACATATTTTGTATTGCAGCTAATCATATACACCTGCTAGGAGATCGTTCTCTCGTCATATTAACAAACCTGTCTATATGTCGAAGAATACATTATCATACGAACATATCAGTCATTATTGTGTTAGACTATCTTTTATTTCAATTATTCTGATGAATGTCTTTTATTAATCAAATCTAATCAGTGTTATTGTTGATATTTTAAAGTTTATTAATATTTTTACAAATAAGTAAACTTCGTGTCTGAACATTGTCAGAGTTCCAATCGATAATATATTAAAACTTATTGGGGATATTCTCTCTAAATTGCCTAAAAAATGATCATTTAAATCCTTCCCCAGAGCAAACTTGAGCAGATGATAATTGTAAACAATCAAAATTCTCATTGGATAATATTTGTAATGTTAAATAAGATGGCAGCTTCCTTGACAATATCTATACTATTAATAGCTAAGAACTCTGACCAGTAGTTTCATAGGAGATCAAAGTTAACGGACAGAATGATAGAAAATTTGCTCCCATCACTACAGAAGATAAAAACCTTTCTATGACATAAGAAATAAGAATAAAAAATATACCCCAGAAGGTTCTTTTTTTATGCGATGCATGTAAGTGTTCTGATGCTTGTATAAGCTGTAATCAGATATAATCCTCATATAATCTAAATATCTAAATGGAATTTAAAGTCTGCATTGATTAGTTGTATGTACCATGTTGTACAGCAGCATGTGTCAGGGATATATGTATATATCTTTTGGAGGGTGGGGGTATATTTCAGTTTAGAATGATAATAACATTAATATTTACATTTAAAGTACAAAGGACGTACTTAATCAAATGATCACATGTCCGGCTATCCAACGACCGCATTGGTTAATGAAATACCCTCGAGCTAATATGCATATTTGGGTAAACATGTTCAGTAAATATCCACCTTATTTGACTTCGAATGCAAATATGAGGTGAAGTTGCTAAACTGAGAATTATTTATCAAAAAGTTGCTGATATGCTATTATATACAATATTTAATTTCTGATCTGTATGTATTTATTACTCCCAACTGAGGGGAGGTCCACTTGTGCAGGTATATTATGAATTACAATGGATCATTAAACATAGAAGAGACCAACAAGAGGGTGATTTTTCCTGTCAGTGTCGGATTTACTCTGATATTGATGATAATAAATAAGTTAATTCCTTTATTTCTGACGCATAAGATATATTTCTCTACTTTTTCAAAGTTAATAAATCTATCAGATTTAAAATAACACCAAGTAGATAGCAGGTATGTTTTTCTGCTTGAGAGATGTATAATATACGATTATATAAAGTGGGCTGCTAGTTGGACCAAATCACGGCAGGTTACTGGAGCGTGACACACATGTGCATAGATTAAGTTGGACATCCTTGATATGTGTGCCTGAGGTACACAAAACACAGTGAAATAGGTCAGACTGCCCAAGTGGAAAAACAAGGTCAAACAACCAATAGGAAGTGGGTTACATTTATGCTATTTGTGATGGCGAATACCTTATCTTAATAGCAATGTTAATGATCACGATGATGGGATGTATACACTCGAGTGGATGATAACAGTACTTATGATGATAAAACCTGTCTGCCTCCACAATACTGAGGTGGCCTGGTTGGTAGTTAGCATGGTTAGACTGGTATGACAGTCAAGGAGGTGTGGTAACATTTTGATGTATAGTGAGGTAGCGACTGAAAGAATGTTTGCACTTGGACATATCACAACAATACTTTAGCGCAATGGCACATGAAGTCTTTCTTTGTGTAGCGTGGATAATATTTAGTGTGAGCGTTGTCCAAGAGAGGGCGTTGTGTTATGCAGAGGTCCATGATGCGGCCTACCATCGCCCTATTAAGGTCACTCCAAAGGAAGCAACATGTGGTACTATGGAGGGGAATTCCCAGTTCATTCTGGACACTCCCTGGGACTTCGGACCTCTCAATAAGGTATTTGGTAAGCACACAGTGGTGACCTGTGCCTCGGGGTGTGAGTATATGCACCCTGTGAAGCATTCCTTCCAACAGGTCATCCCAGAGGAGCCTGCTGTCACAGTGGGTCATCCTAACTG
Source organism: Amphiduros pacificus (assembly GCA_949316495.1). Taxonomy (NCBI): domain Eukaryota; kingdom Metazoa; phylum Annelida; class Polychaeta; order Phyllodocida; family Hesionidae; genus Amphiduros; species Amphiduros pacificus. Next base: position 24,202,597 of record OX439009.1, on the reverse strand, counting down.
TGTGCCTTCAGTGTCCTCGTTGGACACCAGGGGGCACTGCTACCAAGACGTGGAATATGACCGATCTACGCAGGCTACCTATTCACTGTGGGTACACCCGTTGTCAGACCACCCTGGGTGAGTGTCATTGACATCAGTGCTTGAAAATTCAATACAAAAAGGCTTCTGAATGATTTACTAATATTATCAAAGTATATAAATCCTATATAAACCCTGATTTGATGGAATATAATTTGAACATAACCAAATCGATTGAAAGAAATATGGTTTATAAAGGAACTTTATTTCTCCATAGAACAATTATGGATGGTGGCCAGTTTAGGATAGACAGAGTAGGTGGCAAGATTGTGTTTGTTCAGGGTGCTCTAAGACTGACAGAAAAGTCCTGGGACCTTCCAAGGAACGCTTGGACACAACTCGCCATACAGGTAAAGCCATAATATTCTTCATTTTAGAAAATCCCAACGGGACCTCCGAGTCAGTAAAACGAATAGAATATATTGTTCTTGCTGTTGATAATATGAGATTAAACTAACCTTTATTATTTCAAGTGATTATGAACTATAACTCAGCATAATATTTACCAATATGATGATTTAATTGCTGGGTTTATTTCTGAGCATATTTATGCATGTTGCCTTCCTGAGCAAGACGTAATGTATACTTTCAGTACAACTTGAACAACCTGGAGACAGCTCAGCCAGCATACAGCCTCTTTCTGAATGGCACCTTATTGGAGATGACCTCTGACCAAACTTCCTCACCCCCAGGGCTGACCTACTATGTGAGACTCGGGGCTTCCCAAAGTATAGGTAAGAATACATAGTATTTGGGTTATAATACCTTGTCTTCTTCACAATATTGGTGAAAAGTTTTTTTTTTATTTTACCCAAAGGTGTGTCACACAGCTGTTGATGAAATACAGAATGCAACCCGTTGACACAGATAACATGAGAATAGTTAACATCTTGATGATCCAAAATATTAACAGTTTAGATCAACAGTTTCTCTTTCTTTGAAGTGTTAAAAAGCCAATTTGAGAATAGTTGACATCATTATGATCACTAATATTGACAGTTTAGATCAACAATTTTGGAGTTTTACAGTGGCTGATCCAGGGGGGTGCTTTGGGGTCTGAAGCCCCCCGGGGGTCTGTGGCTAGGGGGTATTTTGAGAACTGGAGCCCCCCCTGTATTTATTCAGAGCACATTTGAGCCCCCGGGTAAAAAATCCTGGATCCGCCCCTGTGTTAAAAAAGCCAATGTTATCAATATGAGTTTGTGTTTTGCAGAGCAGACTTCTAGGGGCTGTTCTATTAATGAGGTCCCAGAATGCCGCAGCGAAGGTCATGCAGCCTCGGTATCATCAGCCAATCCAGCCTCAAGGTCCTCTCCTCAGGGTACATATGTAGACTTCCAGTCAGACCTAAACTCTCTCCAGAGGGCGTGTCAATTCTACACAGAAAAAACTGTGAGATATGTGTGTGCATATTTCTACCCTGAATGTAGCTCTACGGGGATATCCTACAAACCATGCAGATCTCTATGTGAAGGTTGGTTATATATCACAAAAATAAATTTTGTTAATAAATAAATTTAGTTTTTTTTAGGAAACAGGATTTTCCAATAGACTTATTTGACAACATTAACATTAGAATTATATTTTATAAAATAATTAACTTTTAAAATCATGAGCAATATTTCTTTCATGGTCTTTTTCATAGTAGAGCAGTGTAAATAAAACTGAATGCCTTTACATTTTGAACATTGATAAAAAATGTTAAATAAATTACAAATTTTGAATGTATTATCAATATTATCTCTCAATACGTTAAGATACTTTTTCTTTTTATTCTTTTTAAATTCTTCCTAATATTAATCTCAGTAGCCAGTTCAGACCAGAAGATAATGACATATTTACCTTTCACTTCCCCCATCTCAGAAGTCTATGGTACGACAACTCTTTTATACTTGTCTATATTTATGTTGCAGATATGAAAGTAAAGTGTCGTATAAACAATGGTTCCCCTGGAGTAAACTGGGCTCTGGACTGTACTTCACTCCCTACATCTAATTGTGCAACCCTGGATGCTTATTCAGGTGGGATTACTGACCTTTTTAGCATCTCCACGTTTTCAGCCATGCTGACTTTTGTCAGCCTAGCTTATGCAATAAAAGGGGGTAATTTTCTGTCATTCTGTCTGTCTGTCGAACTCGATCTTCTCGTCTGAAATTTCTGAAATTTCTTAGCACTAAGCAGGTAATTATAATCTTGTCAGTAGATGAATTCTATCTTTTTTTACATGGGTCTCAGAAATATTTCAGTGCCTCATTCTGCTGATCTGAATATAGCTTACGTTTGGGACTTGTGTAGGGATTGATAGGGTCAGCCTGCCATATTGTGCACAAAATCATCATTTATAAAACATTTGAAAACAATTCTAGCAAATGTTCGCAAAGTCTCCAAAAGGCAATGGTTAGCACAGCTCTTAGACCTTTGGTTTATGTTTCTTGCTCAAGACTCATACAAGACGAGTGCCAAAAGGAATTGGTATATATCTCATAGTATAAAGAGGAATGCCAAAAGGAATTGGTATATATCTCATAGTATTAAGAGGAGTGCCAAAATATATTGGTATATATCTCATAGTATAAAGAGGAGTGCCAAAAAGAATTGGTATATATCTCATAGTATAAAGAGGAATGCCAAAAGGAATTGGTATATATCTCATAGTATTAAGGCGAGTGCCATAAGGAATTGGTATATATCTCATAGTATAAAGAGGAATGCCAAAAGGAATTGGTATATATCTCATAGTATTAAGGCGAGTGCCATAAGGAATTGGTATATATCTCATAGAATTAAGACGAGTGCCAAAAGGAATTGGTATATATCTCATAGTATTAAGACGAGTGCCAAAAGGAATTGGTATATATCTCATAGTATTAAGACGAGTGCCAAAAGGAATTGGTATATATCTCATAGTATTAAGACGAGTGCCAAAAGGAATTGGTATATATCTCATAGTATAAAGAGGAATGCCAAAAGGAATTGGTATATATCTCATAGTATTAAGGCGAGTGCCAAAAGGAATTGGTATATATCTCATAGTATAAAGAGGAGTGCCAAAAGGAATTGGTATATATCTCATAGTATAAAGAGGAGTGCCAAAAGGAATTGGTATATATCTCATAGTATTAAGAAGAGTGCCAAAAGGAATTGGTATATATCTCATAGTATTAAGACGAGTGCCAAAAGGAATTGGTATATATCTCATAGTATTAAGGCGAGTGCCAAAAGGAATTGGTATATATCTCATAGTATAAAGAGGAGTGCCAAAAGGAATTGGTATATATCTCATAGTATAAAGAGGAGTGCCAAAAGGAATTGGTATATATCTCATAGTATTAAGAAGAGTGCCAAAAGGAATTGGTATATATCTCATAGTATTAAGACGAGTGCCAAAATGAATTGGTATATATCTCATAGTATTAAGACGAGTGCCAAAATGAATTGGTATATATCTCATAGTATTAAGAAGAGTGCCAAAAGGAATTGGTATATATCTCATAGTATAAAGAGGAGTGCCAAAAGGAATTGGTATATATCTCATAGTATAAAGAGGAGTGCCAAAAGGAATTGGTATATATCTCATAGTATAAAGAGGATTGCCAAAAGGAATTGGTATATATCTCATAGTATAAAGAGGAGAGCCAAAAGGAATTGGTATATATCTCATAGTATAAAGATGAGTGCCAAAAGGAATTGGTATATATCTCATAGTATTAAGACGAGTGCCAAAATGAATTGGTATATATCTCATAGTATTAAGACGAGTGCCAAAAGGAATTGGTATATATCTCATAGTGTGAAATATTTCATTGATCAAATGAAATATTTGATCAATAAAATATCTCTTATCGTTACACCAAATAAACAGAACGACATAAATATCTTCAATATATCCTCAAAATGCCTTGTTTGCACTAATAGGCAATGTTGTCTCTCAAAGATATTTCTGTCTGATAATAAATTGAATATTGGGTTTTGCAGATCAAGGTCTCTTCTATGGCCAGGTGAAAGATTTTAGGATTTACGACTCTCTGCTAACAAACAGGTCCGTTCGCACCATTTGTTTTTGTTGTTGTTCTTTTTTGCCTTTATACTGCGTAAAATGTGTCAGATTATGTTTACCATGACACCAAAAAATCAAATATGGTTTAATATTTTTATATTTTTGTAGAGAAATAAGTGAGTTATATACTGGAGTATGGCCCACTGCACGCCCCCTATCGGCGTGCATGTGTTCACAGCAGTATCCATTGTTCGACGCATCCAAGTCACAAGTGGGTTATCTCAATCTTAACAAGAAAGATTTTTTGAAAAAGAAATAATACTGTATTATCCAAATCCATTATTTCTTATATGCAATTTTTTTTTTGAAAAAGCATTTGCAGATTTGTATGATTCAAATTGTGTGCTAAAATTAGACTGTCATGTGCACATGAACTGATGACGTTTAATACAAACCCTACACGTTAGATAAGATTAGGATATGCAGTCACATATACACTGCCGCTAAATCCCGTCCTTTGACACACAATATTCTGAAAATTCAAGATGGCACAGTATGAAAATAGTAAAATTTCTGATCCTTATTTTTGGTGTGAACAAACATATCACAATAAAATATAGAATTACACTACATAAATTTGTTGAAAAGAGTTAATACATGAATAAGTCAGAGAAGATGGATTGTAGGTGCATTGCTGGAGCAACCCTCCTCAGAGTGTAAGACAGCCCCGCCTGCAGCCAGCCTCCCAGCAGACTGATAACACATTCTTCTTTGTTCCTGAGTTCATCAATGATGAGTACCAGCATTACCATTATGATGTGCCCCTCATCTGGGTGTCCTCTCCTGCTCTCCCCAACGTGTCCATTACCATAGACTTCACAGAGATGCATGAAGTGAGTCATCCATGATTACCTCCACTTTCTATCAATCATTAAAGATCACAAGGATTCACCTTTATATTATGTATTGATATTATCAATATAGTTCTAACATGTTACAGCAGCTGCAGTATGCAATCTTGGGACATCAGCTGCGGTTTGCAATTTTAGTACATCAGTTATGATTTACAATTTTCACGTTTTTAAATGAAGATCTGCAATGTAAATTTGTTAATTCAAATGATATTTCAGATAGAATCCATGATGATTCAGCTGGTGTCCAACCCGCCAGAGGGAGCCATAATAATTGAAAAACGTGTAGGTTTTGTATGGTCAACCTGGCACTATTTTTCCTGGGACTGTGGGAAGCTGGGCTTTCCTGCAGTTGTATCCAAGGATCAGCCTTACACCTTCCTGCAACCTTATAAACCGGGATGCTCTGACCTGCGCTTGTGAGTGCCATTAATTACAACAAATAATAATTACTTGATTTTCACAAAAAAGACACCGTATCTAAAAGGCATAATAGTGATGTTTTCTGTAATCGTCTTATCTGTAATATGTACATTAATTGCTGAATAGGCCAATTGCCGATCTACATGTTTGTTTTTCCCCCATTGAACATGTTGAAAAGTACACACCGGAACTGAACAACTTTACCGGAAATAGAACTGTACATCACATCTAAATTTAATCATTGATAATGGTGATTGGCGGGGGCCTATGATTAAATCATAGTTTATCATTCAATTCATGTTCCTTTCCAGTGTTGACATTGATTTTGATCCCGTTATTGGATTTGGACGTCGAAATCCTCCACAGCTGACGTGGAACCTGACTTTAACTCAGCCAGGTCGCCTTGGTAACTGGTACCATGACAATCTGCGCGAGTTCATGCGCAGCGAGGGTATTAGGGTTACTTTCTCCGGATATCCCAGACGGCGTGGCGGTCCAGAAGCTGGACTTGAGAATTCTAAGAAGGAGAAGGATATTAATGGTGTATCAACGGTGGAAAGAGACGTGAGAGAATTGGTTCACGCACTTGTTAATATCGGCGCATATGGCAGGTATAATTAAAAATAATTTATTTCTTATAGATTTGATTTGTTTGATGCATTTTATATCATATTAATTGATCACACACTTCATATTGACTGCAGGCCTTCCTCAGATGCATCCACACAATGTGGGTGTTTTCCAGGCATTTCCTGTGATAACAACAAATGTCAGTGTCCAAATGATGGTCAATTAAGGAATGAGAAATGTGTATGTAAATATTTTATTAAACTGTTTTTAAGGGGTCTATCAAGCATGTTTAATTTTCTTACTGAACTTACATGTATAAATAACTAATGTTATCATCATTCCTTAAAATGGAGAGACAATAATGGAATAGTGAATGATTGTCTATGAAATATGCTTCAGAACCCAGAGATTCTGAGTGTGTCCCCTGCATACGGTCCTGTGTCTGGAGGCACAGAGCTCACCATCACCGGAAGCTACCTCAACGCCGGAAATGTCGGTTCTATTAGCATGGGGCATACTGGATGTACCCTCATCTCAGTGTGAGTAATCGGTGTTCTTAATTTCAATTTCATATCAGAGCTATACTATCATCATTAAAAGAAAGGGTTTCCAAGGGATGGTGACACTCAATACATAAATTTAATAAATAAACATTTTTTTTATCTTGATGTAGAAATGAAACAGTGATTCACTGTCGAACAGAATCCAGTTTTCTTTCCAAGGAGACTGGGCCAACCCCTCTTCGTGTAAGGCTAGAGGGTCTGGAAGCCCCAGGGTCCCAGGGGCAGAGTCACTATGACATGATCTCAACACATTCATTTACATATAAACCGGATCCTGTGATTCGAGTCATTACGCCACAGAGGACAATCATTAGGTAAGTGCTGCAAAGGATATATATTTACCTGACCACAGGATGATGATGATGATGATGATGATGATGATGATGATGATGATGATGATGATGATGATGATGATGATGATGATGATGATGATGATGAGAATAAGAATGAGAATGAGAATAAGAAAAAGAATAAGAATAAGAATAAAAATTTGGCAAGACTATGTCTACCCAATACGTAGTATAGACTGTCACGTGTCCCACGCCATTCAAGCTCTCTATTTAACGTATTTTACAAATGAAAAAAAACCCAGACCATATGCTGCAAGAATTCTGTTTTAAAGAAAGAGTATATTTTCAGAGGGGGGATTACATTGACTGTTTTGGGTGACAACTTAGATTCCGTGGCCAACCCTTTCATGACTATCACTATGCTCTATAGAGGAAAATATATTCAACAACAAAAACAGGTGATCTTTCATCAATTTTATACTATTTTTTTTTCAAATTTCAGATAGCTTCAAGTAACATATTTTAATTTTATCACAATTTATCAAATAAATCAAATTTGATGGTTGATGTGGTGTTCTCTTTCAGCTGTGTTGGGTTCTGGAGTCCACCACTATGCTGTGCCCCACGCCTCATATAAACCTGCCAACAGAATACAGGGATCTGGATATAGTGTCTGAAGGCCATTCTCCTGATAACCATATCAATACAGACACAAAACGGGTCAAACGAGAAGTGGATACACCATCTGCAGAGAACACACAACATGGACTTATTGATAATGAAAAACTACAGTTTTACTTATATTTTATCATGGATGGGGTCGTGTCATATAAGCAAGATTCAAAAAAGATTCCAAGTATTTATAAACTATCCGTGTACAAGAATCCGCTTCTACATCAGCTGTCTGAAACGCCTTTCATATACGTCCCCACTGCTGATGCCCAAATAGTCATCCAGGTAATGTAGTCCCCCTTAATATAGGATATATTAACCTCCTTTATTCTCATACTCTCTTAATATAAAATATATCTATTGACTTTCATTATTTTAATATACAATATATCTATTAACCCCCTTTATTTTCAAGCTCTTTTAATATATGATATATCTATTAACCTCCTTTATTCTCAAGCTCTTTTAAGATATAATATATCTATTAACCTCCTTTATTTTCATACTCTCATAATGTATAATATATCTATCAGCCTATTTATTTTCTCATACTACCTTAATATATAATATATGTATTAACCTCATACATCTCATACTCTCTTAATATATAATATATCTATTAACTTTATTCTCATATTACGAGCAGCATATTCCCTAGACAATCAAATTGGCTCCAAATATTGAAATGTGATAGCAACTAATAAGTTACAATGGATTATGCTTTTAAGAACAATGCCATGATGTTATCTCGTGAAGGTTTTTATCCAATCAGATTATGCTTATTTTTATGTATTTCCAGGGTGACTATCTCAATTCTGGTTGTGGAGCTTCAGATTATAGGGTAGATATAGGAAATGGTGTATGTAAAGTAGTACTATTAACTAATAATGAGCTGCACTGTGTACCACCCGATGAGCAGCCTGAGCTTGTGACAGACTCTAGCCAAGCCACCGAGGCCCCCTCACTCATTGTAAGTGAATGATCAATTCTATTTTATTACACGATCGCTAACCGATTAAGAAATATTGTACAAATATCTCCGTTAGTGATAACCGTTTGTCATACTCCTGCTGTACCATAAAGGATCAATAAGACATTTAAAATGACAAATTTATTACAATGTTGATTTGGGATGAACATAAAGTCAAAGCATTAAGAAAACAAAGAAATCACAGAGTAAAATTAAAATTAATCTGGCCTTGTATTATGTTTATGATAATACATGTATTTATTTTTTAATATACATATGTCTTTGCAACTTCTTCCAATTTGAAGTTTCCGCTATACATTAATATGCATTATGAATTGAAGATTTATTTTCAATCCAAATCACTTAGCATGGTGATCAAAGAAGTGTTTTATGTTCAGGTGCATGTAGGTACAACTAGGTCCGTGGTTGGTTTTGTCAGATACAGAACATCAGGCAGTGTATGGAACATCACCACCACCAGAGTAGGTATCATTATAGCAATATTACTGCTCGTCGTCGCCTCCGCCATGCTCTTAACCTTCTGCCTGTGTCGGCGGCGTAGACTAAAGAAAGAACAACAGTATGAGTTGAGGAGAAGGGCTGATAACACCCAGGTCGTGTACCGGGCCGGGCCCAGGCCTGTGGCTGAGATCAACCCTAGATATATCAATCCTAGATATACAGGTATGCATAAATCATATAACAATCATTTTATGGAATAAAGATCTATTAATTACATAGAATTTACAAGAATTTCACAAAATACACAATATCTAAAAAAACGTTAATGATAAATTAAACTCTAATTAGATGGAACAAAAATAAATACAATTAGTATTAATCCAATGAGTAATAAAATGAAGATCTATCCTTCTGACAGTGCCTTCCTGCTTTTGTCTGGCAGCACACCATACAAATATTAGGCAGGACATTTCATGGTATACTTTAAGTAGTGGATACAGAATTACGTTAATTTGCGTTAATTTGCCAACCATCTTGCTTCTTGCAGCTGTGAAAACTGAGTCACGTGACCTGATGGATCTGCTTGATGATAATTTGAGAGAAAAAGTGCAACAGTGCCTTGTTGCCAGTGAGAGGTTACTGATACATCAAGAGGTTGGAAAAGGTATGTATATTTTACACATGTGGACACGGCAAGATCAAATATGTTAACAATATAAATGGACTAGAGTATGGACATTTATGCATAAAAAGTGATGACTGATTATATTATGATTGGTTTACAGGACATTTTGCGAGAGTTTATTCAGGCTGGTTCAAGGACGAAGCTTCTGATGATAAAATGTTGGTAGCCGTGAAAACAGTCAAAAGTAAGTGAGGACTAAAATTATAGATAGAATACCTTTTTTAATATAGTATGACACATGTTGCTTTGTATTGTGAAATGGAATCTTGATTTTCCCCTTTTGTGGTGAAAAATATCTGATGGTTTCGATTCTTTTAGAAAATGAACGGTTAAAAGTAATGTAAAGCTACGATTATTACGTTAACTAGTGTTATGTTTCATTTTATAACCATCTCTTCATTGATTGTAAATCAGATGAGCTTGCCACTCTTGAAAACATAAAGGAGTTCCTAGCCGAGGCCACAATAATGAAGGACTTCTGTCATGAGAATGTGTTATCTTTGCTGGGAGTGATAGTGGAGTTGAACCACGTGTATGTCATTATGCCTATGATGGAGCACGGCAATCTGAGGGCATTCGTCGCTCATGCTGACCATGTAAGTGTATACAATACCTACTATAAGAGGAAACACTCAACCCCAATCCATATTAATTGATATAAGCGCCATTGTATTTTTAAGGTACCGGTATGTTTTTAATGATTGTTTTTAATGATCATTTTTTAGGATTGTTTATTCTGTTTATTTTTGATTATTATTTTTGCTCACTTTCGGTTTTTTTTGTGGACTTCCGGTATGATGAGTTCAATGGGACAAGATGGCGACTTACAATCGGCCGATTGTATCTTACCTTCTAACAGCCAAACTTGATTGTTTTCCATTTTGCTTGTTTAAATACCAATTGCCATCACATATATTTTGATTAATTTGGTTTCATTTATATGATTGTTAGACGACACAGAACATGTCATAATGAGACTTTTGTCAACGGTTGTTTCAGAGTTCAGTAGAGTCAATATCTGCATGCCAATTGGTACAGCCAACCTAATGTTTATTGCTTATCCTGACACGGTCACGGATGCTACATTCAAATGATTAAAAAAAGTTGTTTGCAATAATTTATTTTGCAATAATTTATTTTGAATATTCGTCTCACAATAAACAATTGACTTTTTCAGATGTTTACGGTGCGGCAACTTATTGATTTTGGCTTGCAAGCCGCTAGGGGGATGGAGTACCTTGAGAATAATGGCTTTATACACAGAGACCTGGCTGCCAGAAACTGCATGTAAGTAATGCAACATTCGGGTCCTTCCCTGAAACATACATATAACAGAGAAACCAGCTATTCTAGATCATTTTATTCTGTTTCTAATACTGTAGACCAGGTGACTTTGCATCTACAAAAATATATTGATTATTAATTTCTGTAGAGTTAAACTGTGAACACCAGGTGGCTTGGCAAACACAAGAAATTTATTGGAGAATTTCCTTGTTTCATTCATTTCTTTGTTTCATTTGCTTTATGTATCGATTTATCAATATACATTTTTGCTACAAAACAACCAATACTTAGCACAGTATACAATACAACAACGTTTTCCTTATTCAATTTCAGGGTTAATCGCAAACACATAGTTAAAATAGCAGACTTTGGTCTTGCACGTGATTTGTTTGAGAAGGACTATTATAAACCGGAAGACAGGTCATGCCCTCTACCAGTCAAATGGACAGCTTTGGAGTGCTTACAAGGACGCGATTTTTCCTCCAAAAGTGATGTGGTAAATAACAATATTTAAATTAATACGAGTTTATTTACATGCCATAAAGGGTAACCATACCTGTATAAAATATTTTATTAAAAGAGAGACCTTTTGATCAAGGCCTATACTTTGAGTAATGATTAAAATCAACCTATGACTATTATATCTTATCAAATGTACTTCATACTAACATCCATATACATGCGTACATGAATAATTTTGGGAGAAAACATTTTATACAGTGGTCCTATGGAGTGTTGATGTGGGAGATCCTCACCAGGGGGCGTAAACCCTACAGTGACCTGAATAATTCTCAAGTTAAAGCATATTTGATATCAGGAAACCGCTTGGAGAAGCCAGATTATTGCCCCAATGGACTGTACGTACTGCAATTATGATTTATTGGACCTTTCTTTTGCACATTGTTGAAATGTTATATTTTCCATATATTAGACATATCATGTTTGTAAAGGGACATTCATATAAACATAATTTTAAGTGTATTCTTTTCAAGGTCCAGCTTATTGGACAAAAAGTGTATGTTTATTCACTTTTAAAATCAAATTTGACCACAATTGTTGAATTCTCTGACCCTGTAGGGCCATTTGACAGAACAAACTTAACATTAGCTGTGTTAATCTCCGTTTATTTGAATTTAAAATAAGTATAGAATATTGAACTGAAAAAGCGAAAACATGAAACATTATCTTGAGAGATGAAATTAACAAGGGTTATTTTTCTGCATGACAGGTACAGACTGATGATGCAGTGTTGGGATGCCAATCACATTAGGAGGCCTAGCTTTGGTGATGTTGTTAAGAGAATTCAAACTATTGTGGATCCAGGCTATGCTCCCTCTTTGGAGCCTGGAGACGATGGATATTTACCAATGGAAGATCCCTACGTCCAGAGAGCTTCTAATATCACAACAGGAGATAGAGAATCTCAAAATGACCCGCTTCTAATTGGTGGAGATGTGACCAATGGTGGAGTTGGAGAGGTCAAAGGAGGTGCTGCCCCAGAGCAGGGTGGTCAGTTTATTCGTAATGGGAAAGGTGAGGGTATCTATGACATGCCAGATGACAGTGAGATAATGCCCTGCGGTGTGGGAGGGGTGGAGGATTATACAACCCCAGTGGATGTAGAGAACATGATGAGAGATAGGGACAGTGGGAGATACAATCCTCCATCACTTCCTCCTTCTCCTCCTCCACGGCTGGAGGAGGATAGAGACTCCCCTCCTCTTCCTCCTCCTCCACCAGTGCCAGAAGATATAGTAGAGGAGTACACCACCCCAGTAGATGTAGCCAGTCTCAGAAACAGTAGAGTAGACAATGTGTATGGAACTCCACCAGGAAATAACAGCCAGCACTTAGCAGATGAGGAGACCGCCATAGACAATGTCATTCCTGCAGTAGATGCAGCAGATGGTCTCTATGACAACAATTTCTATCAGAATCACCCAATGCAGCCTGATGGTTATATGGACATGCGACACTCTCGGGGCTCACGCACATGAAACATCTGAGATTTACTGACGACTTTTATATTTGAAGAATCATTGAGTTTCATAATACAAACCGTCCACAGAAGTGGCCATGACTCTCGGCCAGGAAGACGTTAGCGTGAGACATTATCTGTCAGGATTCAATGGCAGAGTTAGAATCAATCATGTGTTCAACGAATTTAAGTTTGAATCTTCAACATATGACCAAATGATTTCATTTTTGGCTTGTAATTATGAGTTATGTTTCAGAATTATATTAAGATGAAGTGGTGTTATGAAAAAAAATACTTCAAACAAGTATTACCCTATTTACATTTTAAAGTAAGATTCAATTAGTTATAATCCATCACTGAGTTTAGATTGTATTAAATCAGTATGAATTTTAAATCTATTAACAATAGCGATAAACATTGTAACACAGACGCTAATCTTAAAATTGGATTTGCATATTTAGATTTATTGTCATATTCTTTGCAGATCAGCACTATTGTCAGTTAAACAACAAATGAAAAACCAATTTGGTTGATTACTGAATGGTTTCCTTGGTGCTTAAACGTCACCAAATCCATAGAAAAATATAGGGGAATCTCATCAGATCTTTTTGCTTTTTAATAAATAAATTATTTTAATTATACGATTATACGATGTTGAGTCACATTGTTTTGCAAATATGGGCTCACGTGACCTTGCGTACAATTTGTCAAACCTGCTACCAATGCTAAGTTCAAAATATTGTTACTATATATGTTAGCAGCAATACCCAAAGCTTAGCAAAATCCAGAGGAATGTTATATTTATGACTGTATTGTAAAAACTGAATGTTTAATATTGGTTTCATTTAAAGAAAAACACTTTGTCATATTCAACTTGACTGATTGTTGATAATTGCATTACCATTAAAATAAAATATCATTACATTATATTACCTACATCCTCAAACATCATTATTCATGATAGTATTTTTTTGTTCATGCCAAATATGAATGCCAATATGAATTATACGAAAAAACATATGACAGATTTGCATCAGTCTCTGGTTTGAAAAGCTATATTTATTTACAAGATACAAATAAATGAATAAACTAAAAATGGAGTACAATATTCGCTGAAATGAACACAATCATTTTATATCATAAATAAAATATGAATATATCATTTGTGCACAATTATCAAAATGTCTACAAAAAAGGGAAAAAAAAAAACAATATGAAAGAATTTTTCTATTTGGTTTGTACATCATGAGGTGGTGTCGTATCACTCAAGATACAAGACCAATTTATGAGAGAAAAAACTTCGGTATGGAAGAAAACGTGGGAGATGAAAAAGTTGAATGGGGCATAGTCACAAGTGTAATCGCACATACGCGAGTCGGACTAAGAAAGCAGACTAAGTCGGACTAAAACATACCCAACTAACAATTTTACATTTTTTCTACATTGTGAGCATGCTGTGTTTTGGTGCCGAGTACGTTGTAACATAACGTTGTAGCACGTTGTGAGGACTTTGCCGACTGACATTTCATTTTCAACATGTGACAAAACGATGTAAGCATAGGCTCAGCATATTGCAAGCAAATGGTGCTCGGCATGTTGCAAGCATGTGGTACATATACATCCAGCTGTGAACAAAATTTTGGCCACATCTAGTTACTCAGTTGGGATTTGTCCCATCAGCAACCTCATCTATAGCATATCAACTGGCATGTGTTGTTGATTTTTTTTACATTGCCTGAAATTATATGGGTATATATTGCAGTAGATAATAAAAATAAACTTCTTTCACAATAAAAGACATGTTCATTTATTTTTTTAATATATTCTAGTCATTCAGAACATTACGTCTTATCCATTATATTCACTGTAACTTTGAATTACCTAACAACTAAGCTGTTACAAGTCGCCATTTTCTGTAGTACTGCAGCCACCTATTGGAAAATTTAATTTAGTTTTCTTCTATGTGCTCACCACGTTGTAAGCATATTGTGCTTCTACGTGCTCACAAGTTGTCAGCACGTAGAGGTCAGACCACAACATTATCCTTCTACATGCTCAGCACATTGAAAAAACGTAGAAAGAGAACTAAACCTTATTTCTACGTGCTCACAACTTTGTTTCTACGTTGTGTGTTACCTGGGTGGCGACTATAAGTTGGTTGAAATATTTCTCGACATTTCTGAAGGCCTAACACGTCATGTAATGAGATGATGATAAAATACCTTAACCTGAACTGGAATAAAAACAGATATGGCTCAGCTGCAACTTTATTTGAAATATCACAATATTTAATATGTCACAATTTCCACTTTTGTTCATGATCTTATATCCACCATTTTGCCACATACAGATTAGATTAGACATTTAGAAACGGCACAGTTGGCAGTGTGTCGAATCTGTGCCTTTGTTGGTTATATAAGTGGAGGACGGGAGGTGGTGGGTTCGACTCCCACTGCTGGCAGTATTACTTTCACACTGGTTAAAAGGCTAAAAAGTCGACCTGATATGGCCATAGTTACTGAAAGGGTCTTAAAAACACCATTTCACAATTTGACATTTATATATTTCAGTGATATTTATTTTATCATTTCATGGTAGCATTGTCATTCTAGTTGGTAAAAACAGAGAAATCTTGAGGAAAACATCATCCAACCATTAACCATCATCTTCCGGTAGTTAAATTTACATATAAAATAATTATTTGGGTAAAGCTGCTGACTAGTAATTAAATTTAATCAGATAAAATCACCCACATAATAACAATTTCAAACACAATCTATTGTGATGTTATCACAATGGTTGATAAAGAAAACAATACATTTTGAGCATATAACAGAGGTGTGAGAATAATCACACATGAGGAGGAAGTAATAGATGTATAAAATGGGAGGATGTGATGGAACAAGAAATCATTACTACCAGTTTCAACACTCCCATCACAACATGATTGGCTTTATTCTGCTCAGCCTTGCTGCTGGTAAGTCAAACTATTTTACCTCTTTGTAGACTTTACACCATATTTATTTTCAAGTTAGTTAATTAATACATGTGGAAATATTTTAGGAAATAATCATATTATACCCTTGTTCCATGTGGTATGTTAGATGTTATGTTATGACTTTTCATGTATGTGGTGGGCATTCAGTGTTTCAAATGTAACTTTAGTTTGTTATCGACACACCTTAACCATAATTACTGTACTTTTATAAATGTTTAAAATAAATGTCTTATATTGTTAATGTCAGTATATCCATATCTAATCTGGCTGTTTTTCACTTATCCGTGCCAGTTACATAAACAGGCCAATTCTTTTGACTATCCACCCACATGTACATATATGTCTCGTATGGTCAGCCAAAATACTTTATTATATGTATTTATGGTTTCAGGTTGCTATGCACAAAACTGGGATAGTGGTAATTATTTATTACATAAATAACATAAATTATAAGATGGCAAATTTGCTTACTTTGACATAGTACAAATAGTGATGCTTATTAAATAAACTTAAAGAACAATTGTTGAATTGAAATGACAAAATTGATATGTTTATTTGATAGATACCTGTGGCCCACAAAATGATTAACAACATATATCTAATTCCCGTATTGTTGGGGGACAGGAAAGTGCTCCCAACCAATTTCCATGGCAGGTAACCAAAGATACTGTTTCTTTTCTAACCATGATCAATGAACACTATACTGAACTTACCATACTAGGCAACAGCGAATCAGTTCACATTTTTCAAAATTTTAATGTTCAAATCTCACATGTTAGCTGATTTATAGGAAAAATAAAAAAAACAGGTGTCCCTCCAACGATTTGGCTCTCACTTCTGCGGAGGCAGTGTGATTTCCTCCACAAGGATCATAACAGCGGCCCATTGTTCATTTGGAAGGTTAGTCCTTTTATGTACATGGATATATAATCTCTCTCTTAAGGTTTCATGAACTGTCCTTTTTAAAAATCTTTCTGCAAAGTTACTCTAGACTTGCAAAATGATAACTTCACAACTTGAACTTGTAACTAATTGTAATTATGTGTATGACATACGTGTATGCTTATATATACTAAACGAAATGGTTCTGTGCCATTAGAACTTCACACATTTATACAGTATTGAGTTTTTCATGATAATTTCTAAATTATCTAATTGTAAGATTAATCATTATTTCACAAACTTGTGTGTTTTTCAGCTTTGATGTGGTGGTTGCAGGTGACCACGATAGAACAATTGAGGAGGGCACGGAGCAGACACGGGGAGGAACGTCCACGCCCCATCCAGATTACAACCCTTTCACATTAGATTATGATGCAAGATACATTGACCTTGACAATCCTCTAGAGATCAATGATGCTGTGTATCCAGTTTGCAGACCCTCGAGTGCTTTCCATGAAAGTGGCGATGCTATTGTCAGCGGATGGGGACATACGTCATCAGGTATATAGTCGTTTTAATATCTACAGTATAAGAAATGGCTTTGCAATCCTTTATACAAAGATAATACATTTTGACATTTCTGAAGAAGTGCCATTTCTCAGCTTGCATATGTATAATACTTTACATAATATTTTTCACCTTGATTGTCCTCGAACTGCATTGCTGAGTATATTTTCATTTATTAAGCATTTTGCAGACATTTCTTAGAAACCCTCACAAATATTTAAAAAAACAATGTTCACCACAGCTTTAGGCATTTTCCCCCATATTATGTGTGTCTCATTCTAATGATTCTCTTTTAACTGCTTTCCCCTTCATTACCCACAACTGACTTCAAAAAGATTTGATTGCAAAGAATGAGTATTGATATTGTCAAACTACATGCGCTATTAGATCCAATTTCATTTACAAAACAAAAGGAGTTTATTCCTCAACTGTCTTGATTGACTCACATTCCTATCTATTGCCACATTAAGTGTTAATACAGACACAACACTACACCTTGAAAAGAGACAATGTAACACCCAGCATTATTTCATTGATCCATTTTTACTGGTAAGATAATATGCAGATGGAGTTATTTACAAATTACCTTCTACACTACAGTTGTCTTGTGACTCAGGTAAATAACCACAGTGATCTTTTTTCACTATACCAGGAGGAACATCCCCAGATGTACTCCATTATGTTGATGTTCCCCTGGTATTGAATGCGGACTGCGCTGCTGACTATGCCGTTGAGAATTATGATGTCACTGATCAGATGTTATGTGCTGGAATACGTGGCGAAGGAGGAGTGGATGCTTGCCAGGTTAGATCATTATACCTGAATTATTATTATCAGAAAAAAAAACTGGCCCCACTTGCACAGTTGGTAAAGCAAAGGACTTGTACCTTTCCGGGTTATATCAGTGGAGGACTAGAGGTGGTGGGTTTGAATCCCACTACCAGCAGTGTTATTTCCAACCTGTTTAAAAGGCTTGGAAATCAACCTGATATTGCCATTGTTGCTAAAAGGATTGTAAAAAACAGTTCATATTTTTGGTGGAATCAAACAAAGAAACATTCTTGTCAAGGTGTTTTCGAATTAAAACTTTTCGATCTATTTCTAAATTACCCATGTTGTTTTTAAATTAACTGTGCCAATCATTGTCACAAAGGTGAAGTGAAGCTTAATTATCAATAGCATTCATATCTTATTAAAAGTATTCATAGCTTTTTAATATTAATCATAGCTTTTTAATATTATTCATAGCTTATGAATATCTTATAGTTATAGCTTTTTATTAGTATTCATAGCTTATTAATAGTATTCATAGCTTTTTATGAGTATTCATAGCTTATTAATAGTATTCATAGCTTATTAATAATTTTCAAAGCTTATTAATAGTATTCATATCTATATTTTAGAATGATTCTGGCGGTCCACTTGTAATGCAAGAGAATGGAAGATTTGCCCTCATTGGTATTGTATCATGGGGAATCGGTTGTGGACACCCTGATTTCCCTGGAGTATATGCCAGAACCAATGCATTTGGTGATTTTTTTGATTCATAAAATTGTCCAAACATGATATATAATTCAAACAAAGAAACAATATATTTTATTAGAAAACAATAAAACATTTTAAAAATGAGTATGCTTGTGTTGAATGCTTATTCTGTGCACAAACTGAAATACTTTTTCTAAAAATGGAATAACACATTGCATTCTTATTTTAATAATCTCAAAAAGAAATCCTTGTTTCCTTCCAAATCATCTCGTAGAGATAGAACTGTAACAGCGACCACAAAAAATATCACCATTTTGAAATTTTCAACATAGATTTACATCACAGAATTTAATTCCAGGCTCAGACAGATATTTGGACTATTATGTTTCATTTTACAACAAAATGAATGGGTTAATTTAATTATCATTTATCTTAAAAAGAATATGTAGGCATTACTTTAAAATATAAAACATTATCTTAATAATAAGATATGTCTCTTAAATAATGCCAAGATTAGATTTGATATATTTATTTCCCAATAGACATAATATTTCTAAATCTAGGGTCAAAATTCATCACTTCACATTATGGTTATATGTTTGATATGAGCATTTGATTGTTAACATGCTTTTACTTTTATGCATATTATATCTATCACCTAGAGTATTTCTTTGCTAATTCTATAGATAATATGTTTAGACATTATATGATACACTTCATATTGAATGTAAATCCATGCCTACTTTATTTGCCCACATACAGAGAATCAACTAGAAAATGGTGTCTTATATTAAAATGACACACAAATTGCAGATATCTACTTCTTAGAGACCATCATATTTGTAGAAAAATAATAATTTTAACTTAGGCTGCTCTCTGAAATTATTGAATGGCTTCGTTCAATAAATAACTTGATGTTGTGATGAAGAAATTGACTATTTCTGTTATTAAACAATGAGAAGATTATATCATACTTTTGAACAAGGCTCAGTGAGTAAGACATATTTATCCCAAACAAAAAGTCTGGGGTTCAATACTTGGTTGGGACAAGTACTTTTTTCATGCGGAAGACAAAATCTTCATATTAAGGTTTTATTTGCGCAATATGTGCATTAGAGCATATAGAATTGAAATATCGCAATATGTAAACATAACACAAATAATTAATGACTTTATACAGAAAGCACAAGGTGATATCTTCGAATTGTGATTTTATTTGAGTGAAATGTGAACAGAAAATTAATTGTTTTAGAATTGTATATAGAAAAGCCTTACATAGAAAGCAAAGATGAAATATTCATATTGAGTTTTATTTGAGCGATATGCACAAGGCTACAAAGCAGAAGATTTTAAGACTGAATGGATTTTATACTTCATTCAATAAGGCCAATCATGAACTATGGAAGGCCATTGGCCGTGGCGCAGTTGATTAGAGCGCCAGCTTATTAGCACCAGTTCCTCTGTGGTGATCCAAAGGTCATGGGTTTGAACCCCGGCCATGCCAGGATTGAACTCATGATAAAATTTCCCATATGAGCTGAGGCCCGTGCCTAAAGGGTTAACCTGTTGTCCTTGTAAATCTGTTACCGGGTGGGTTGTTATGTCAAGGACCTGAGACATGACAATTCAGTGAGGCAGCACTATAGCTGCTACAAATAGGTCTCATCATGAAATGACTGAAATAATGTTAAAAGTGATGTAAAACCCAAACAAACAAGTAGGTCTCATCACGAAATGACTGAAATAATGTTGAAAGTGATGTAAAACCCCAAACAAACAAACAAACAAACATGGATAATTGAGCATGTTTGGCAACATAATCACTCAAAAGCTAGAAACAAATATAATTATGATATAAACAACAAGAGGCCTCTCATTATAGAGGTTGACAAATGCAATGACCAATACATTGCAATAGAAATTGGCAAACATCTTAAATTCTACCTCCCATAAAAATGCCATGTTTTAAAAATATTTCTATCTGTTCATTTTGTTCATGTTATGCTGTTCATGATCAGCTGACAGTTCATGTGCTCCCATGTGCACATATTACTTCTAGCAATGGTGCCAATTCCTCTATAATAGTTGAAAAGTTATTTAACTCTCAACAGTATCACCAATATTGAAATAGAATTTCTATTTATCATAAAACATATGAAATATTGCAAGCATTTTTATTGTCAAACAATGCCTCAATTGGAATGATGAAATACATGCAGCAATAATGCTCATAAATATATATGGTGATTTGCCCACAATTTTAAGACACGAGAAAGTGTACACACGCCCCACTAATCTGAGTAAAATATCAGCAAGCACATTTTCATCTACTCCATTGGTACCCTGTTTAACTTCAAATAAGTATTACTATATGGACATTTTGATAATAATAATAATAAGCTTTGTCCCCCCATGGTCTTCAGACAGGTTTTTGGGACCAATAAGTAAGACTATAATTTATTACATGTAGCAATTATTTGACTGATGGTGCCGTCTCCCAGGGTAAAACCAGACTGGTTCCCTTTCATAATATTACGAAGAAATTCAAAAATATGATTACATAGTGCTCTTTCAAAAACCTTTGATATACATGGCAGGAGTGAGATTTGTCAATAATTATTACACACCAAAGGATCATCCTTTTTAAACAAAGGCATTATGCTGGCGATTTTCCATATATCAGGAAAGTGACCAAGGCTAATGCAGTAATTATGAAGATTTGATAATGGCTGAGCCAAGGGAACTGCAGCTTCTTTGCTTATTCTATTACCTGTACCATCTGGTCCAGTAGCCTTACTTATATCAAGTTTACTGAAGTAAAAATATAATACTTCAGGTTGTATGACCAACTGATCAATTTTGAATCTACTAGCATGTTGGTTAACAGGAAGACTAGAAGATGATTCATCTAAGGTAGCTTGTGAGGCAAAGAAAAATAACTCAGTTTTAATATTATTATCAGTGGTAATGATACCGTTACTTATTGGCCCATCGGCTCCTGGTGTAGGAGTAGAGAATGAGTTTTTCATTACTTTCCACCATTTCTTTGAAGACACATTAGCACTTGATATTTCAGCAGCTTTATCTGCTTTAATTTTCCCATCAGCCTTTCTACACTCAGAAAGAACTAAATTTTTACACTGTCATAATTAAGTGCCAATTGTTTCATCTTTGGTCTTATTATATTCTTTTTTAAGCCTGTCATGTTGTTTCATAGTTTCCGGATATCTGAATTCATTAATTCTTTCTCACCAGGCCTGATAGTGGCCTGATAATGTGGAATGCAGGACTCCGCAATAGACAAAAACATATCCATTGAGTTTTTAACTGTGTTTTCCACATTATAATCATCGTAACATTTAATATTGTGTTTCTAAAATGATTGAAGTCACCTTTTTCAAAATTCCAAACCCATCTTTTATAACATTGAGGTCAGGTATAATGATACTGTAAAGTAGCATAGATTGGACAGTGATCACAAACATCAACAATCTTATCATGAACACAAACTTTAGAAAAGGCAAATGAATTATTAGTAAATAATAGATCAATGCAAGTTTTAGTATAACCAACAATTCTGGTTGGTTCATGAATTAAATTATCAAAGCCATAAGACTTAAATGAAGCATACAATATACGACCTTCAGTGCTGGTCCTATCCTCATTCCAGAATAAATCATTTCTACCATTTATGTCACCAAGAAATACTATTTCATCAAATTCAGCACTGTAGAAACAATAATGCAACTTGTTTCTTCACAAAAATCAACAGTATCAAAATGGGGTGCTCTATAACAATTACAAACTAGTATTTTATGATTATCAGCCTGCACGGCAATGCAGATAATTTCCGCATTTTGGGTTCTATTTCAGTTCTTCTACTAGCTGGTCCTATGACACATAAACCATTAAACCACATTGATTTCTTGAGAAATCTCTTCTAATTGGCTTATAATATCCAGGTATTTCCATGTTCTTATCAGTGATTGAATGATTGAGCCATGTTTCTGATATACCGAATATGTCATATTTGTGATGCAAAATGTGATTTTTTTATCAAAATAAATTTTGAGACCTTTGAAACTGGGTTTGTAGGAATATCAATCATTGCTGTTAGACTCCTAACATTAGCATGACCAATTTCCATATTTTTGGTACGAGGTGGATGTTTAAGTCCTGGATTCTCAGCTATATCTCCACAAGAAAGCATTATCTGTGGTAACATAAAGTGACAAAATATAAAATTCATGAAAATAAACCTCCAAAAATATAGTTCATTCTTAAATCTCTGTTTATTACAATGACCATGAAATAAACCTATTGCCACTCTCTATTGTTCTAGGGATATGGCCATGAGGTTTTAATTAGCACACATATCTCTATCTGTGTAGGTTTACAGATAAATAAACAAAGTAAAACATTCAATACATTATGCATTATGGCCCAACAATACAGCAACATACAGCCACACTGTTTTATATGAGATATGGTTCTAATATTCACAAAGTTGATGTACAGTGAAGGATATGGAAGCAAACAGCAGGAACACAGCCTCATATCAATACACAATATGGAGAAATCATTTGACAGTTGGATAAATAGATAAATACGAGCATAACTATGAATATAGTGACACAGTGTAAATACAAGTCTTGAATTTGTAATAAAACAAGTTTCATAGTAGTGCCTTATGACATATTTAAACTCTACCAATCAGTTCATATTTATTTAGTAAAACAACTTCACATGGTAACATTTACCTATACACACCATTAAATCAAAATTTCTTATTCTATGAAAAGTGATGTAATCATGGTCAACATGTTTTGTTGATGCATCATTGAAACACATTGTCTATTAAATAAAAATCATCATTGTCACAACAAACAGAACTAGTACATTCGTAGGGGGGACCATTTTGGCTGGCAAGTCTGTGATTTATTTGAGTTCATCTCTAACACTGGATAAAATATCCCCCATAAAAGGTTAAATTTGAGACAGGTCTGTAATTTTTCTCAACTAGTTCTAAGCCTAATTTCTTCAAGAGGGGAGCAATGATGGCAATTTTCATATTGTCAGATACTACTGGGTCAGTCAGTGATAATAGGTAAAACGTCATCTATAAGGTCAGGTAAAAGCCAGGTCAGAAAGGGGTCAAACTCACAGGACTTATTTGCTGCCTTTTTTTGCTAATTTGTGCACATCACATATCGAAAAGGGTTTAAATCTGCAAAGGATCAGGTAGGGATATTGATCAATTGTATGAAGTGCCACCTGGTGACAGAATTGCACATGTTGGAACATTATCCATGTCCTGACAGATTTTCTCAATTTTATCAAGAAAAAAGTTATTGAATTTTTCAGCTTCAGTAATATCAGTCATATTGGGGCATTGGTGTATCCTTAGTCTTGTGCATGACTGAATCAATAACCCTGAAAAGTTTTTTAGGGTCATGCTTGTTTTCATCAACCAATTTAGAAAAGTAGTAAGATTGGGACGATTTCAATAGAGAGCTATACTTATTCCTCTGAATGTTATATAACTCTTTATCAATATGAGATCCTGTCTTATTCATTTTTCTATCAAGCCTTCTCTTGAGAGATCTCTCATCCTTAATTTGGTGGCTCATCCAGGGAACTGGTTTGCATTGGGACACCATAGCCTTTTTTAAGGCAGCATATTTATCCAATATGGATGTGAGCTTCTTGTCATAGAAATCCACCATGTCGTGTAGGGATAAGTGTTCACACCCAGAGGTTTGGGATGTCAATGATCTAAAATCATCCCTAAGGGGTGCTAGGTTTAATTCCTTATAATTTCTATAACTGATGGATTTCTTAGGAATGATTTTAAGACATAGTTTATATGGAATTTTATGGTCAGATATATAGTCATCTACCTGGTGACAGGCCACGGGCCATGGTGCAGTTGGTTAGAGCACCAGCTTATTAGCACCAGTTCCTCTGATCAAAAGGTCGTGAATTCGATCCCTGGCCTTGGCGAGATTGAACTCATGATACAATTATCCATATGAGCTGAGGCCTGTGTCAAAGGGTAAATCTGTTGTTCTTGTAAATCTGTGACCGGGTTGTTTGTCATGTCAAGGACCTGGGAGATTAAAAAGTTGAATGGGGCATAGTCGCGAGTGTATTCGCACATATTGTGTTAGCACCAAAATAATTTGTGATAACATTAGTCAGACTAAGAAAGCACGAAAAACATGTCAACTATAAGCTGGTTGAAATATGCCTCAAGCTTTCTAAAGGCCTAACACGTCATGTAATGAGATGATGATAACTACCTTTACCTGAACCTGAATGAAAACAGATATGCCTTAGCTGCCGCTTTATTTAAAATATCTCAATATTTAATATGTTACAATTTCCATTTCTTTCCATGATTATGTATCCACCATTTTGCCACATCCACATTATATATTAAGATATTTCTATATTTCAATGATATTTATTTCAATATTTTATTTGACTTAAAATTGGTAACATTGTCATTCTAGTTGGTAAAAGCAGAAAAGCACTGTACGAAACAGCATCCCGCCATTAACCATCATCTTCCGGTTGTAAAATTTACATGTAGAATATATTTTGGTGAGACAGCTGATTTGGAATTAAATCTAATCAGATAAAATCACCCACATAATAACAATTTCAAACACAATCTATTGTGATGTTATCACAATGGTTAATAAATAAAAAAATACATTTTGAGCATATAACAGAGGTGTGAGAATAATCACACATGAGGAGGAAGTAATAGTTGTATAAAATGGGAGGATGTGATGGAACAAGAAATCATTACTACCAGTTTCAACACTCCCATCACAACATGATTGGCTTTATTCTGCTCAGCCTTGCTGTAGGTAAGTCAAACTATTTTACCTCTTTGTAGACCTTACACCATATTTATTTTCAAGTTAGTTAATTAATACATGTGGGAATATTTTAGGAAATAATCATATTATACCCTTGTCCCACGTGGTATGTTATATCTTTTTATGTATGTGGTGCGCAAATGTAACTTTAGTTTGTTATTGACAAACTTTCCCTACTAACCATACTTACTTTACTTTTATAAATGTTAATGTCTAATATTGTTTACGACAGTATATCCATATCTAATATGGCTGTTTTTCACTTATCCGTGCCAGTTACATATACAGGCCAATTCTTTTGACTATCCACCCACATGTACATATATGTCTCGTATGGTCAGCCAAAATACTTTATTATATGTATTTATGGTTTCAGGTTGCTATGCACAAAACTGGGATAGTGGTAATTATTTATTACATAAATAACATAAATTATAAGATGGCAAATTTGCTTACTTTGACATAGTACAAATAGTGATGCTTATTAAATAAACTTAAAGAACAATTGTTGAATTGAAATGACAAAATTGATATGTTTATTTGATAGATACCTGTGGCCCACAAAATGATTTACCACATATATCTAATTCCCGTATTGTTGGGGGACAGGAAAGTGCTCCCAACCAATTTCCATGGCAGGTAACCAAAGATACTGTTTCTTTTCTAACCATGATCAATGAACACTATACTGAACTTACCATACTAGCCAACAGCGAATCAGTTCACATTTTTCAAGTTTAATAAAAAATTTAATGTTCAAATCTCACATGTTACAATTGTATTTTTAATGGTGTCTTTAACAGGTTTCCCTCCAACGATTTGGCACTCACTTCTGTGGAGGCAGCGTGATCTCCTCCACAAGGATCATAACAGCGGCCCATTGTCCGTTTGGAAGGTTAGTCCTTTTATGTACATGGATATATAATCTCTCTCTTAAGGTTTCATGAACTGTCCTTTTTAAAAATCTTTCTGCAAAGTTACTCTTGCAAAATGATAACTTCACAACTTGAACTTGAAATGTATCTATTTGTATAAATGTAAATGACATACATGTATGCTTATTTATACTAAAAGAAATGGTTCTGTGCCGTTGAAAATGATGTAATTCACACATTTATACAGTATTGAGTTTTTTGTAAAAATGTCTAAATTATCTAATTGTAACATTTATCATTATTTCACAAACTTGTGTGTTTTTCAGCTTTGATGTGGTGGTTGCGGGTGACCACAATAGAACAATTGAGGAGGGCACGGAGCAGACACGGGGAGGAACGTCCACGCCCCATCCAGATTACAACCCTTTCACATTAGATTATGATGCAAGATACATTGACCTTGACAATCCTCTAGAGATCAATGATGCTGTGTATCCAGTTTGCAGACCCTCGAGTGCTTTCCATGAAAGTGGCGATGCTATTGTCAGCGGATGGGGACATACGTCATCAGGTATATAGTCGTTTTAATATCTACAGTATAAGAAATGGCTTTGCAATCCTTTATACAAAGATAATACATTTTGACATTTCTGAAGAAGTGCCATGTGGGGGCTATGGAGTCTCATCTCTCAGCTTGCATGTGTCTCATTCTAATGATTCTCTTTTAACTGCTTTCCCCTTCATTACCCACAACTGACTTCAAAAAGATTTGATTGCATAGAATGAGTATTGATATTGTCAAACTACATGCGCTATTAGATCAAATTTCATTTACAAAACAAAAGGAGTTTATTCCTCAACTGTCTTGATTGACTCACATTCCTATCTATTGCCACATTAAGTGTTAATACAGACACAACACTACACCTTGAAAAGAGACAATGTAACACCCAGCATTATTTCATTGACCCATTTTTACTGGTAAGATAATATGCAGATGGAGTTATTTACAAATTACCTTCTACACTACAGTTGTCTTGTGACTCAGGTAAATAACCACAGTGATCTTTTTTCACTATACCAGGAGGAACATCCCCAGATGTACTCCATTATGTTGATGTTCCCCTGGTATTGAATGTGGACTGCGCTGCTGACTATGCCGTTGAGAATTATGATGTCACTGATCAGATGTTATGTGCTGGAATACGTGGCGAAGGAGGAGTGGATGCTTGCCAGGTTAGATCATTATACCTGAATTATTATTATCAGAAAAAAAAACTGGCCCCACTTGCACAGTTGGTAAAGCAAAGGACTTGTACCTTTCCGGGTTATATCAGTGGAGGACTAGAGGTGGTGGGTTTGAATCCCACTACCAGCAGTGTTATTTCCAACCTGTTTAAAAGGCTTGGAAATCAACCTGATATTGCCATTGTTGCTAAAAGGATTGTAAAAAACAGTTCATATTTTTGGTGGAATCAAACAAAGAAACATTCTTGTCAAGGTGTTTTCGAATTAAAACTTTTCGATCTATTTCTAAATTACCCATGTTGTTTTTAAATTAGCTGTGCCAATCATTGTCACAAAGGTGAAGTGAAGCTTAATTATCAATAGCATTCATATCTTATTAAAAGTATTCATAGCTTTTTAATATTAATCATAGCTTTTTAATATTATTCATAGCTTATGAATATCTTATAGTTATAGCTTTTTATTAGTATTCATAGCTTATTAATAGTATTCATAGCTTTTTATGAGTATTCATAGCTTATTAATAGTATTCATAGCTTATTAATAATTTTCAAAGCTTATTAATAGTATTCATATCTATATTTTAGAATGATTCTGGCGGTCCACTTGTAATGCAAGAGAATGGAAGATTTGCCCTCATTGGTATTGTATCATGGGGAATCGGTTGTGGACACCCTGATTTCCCTGGAGTATATGCCAGAACCAATGCATTTGGTGATTTTTTTGATTCATAAAATTGTCCAAACATGATATATAATTCAAACAAAGAAACAATATATTTTATTAGAAAACAATAAAACATTTTAAAAATGAGTATGCTTGTGTTGAATGCTTATTCTGTGCACAAACTGAAATACTTTTTCTAAAAATGGAATAACACATTGCATTCTTATTTTAATAATCTCAAAAAGAAATCCTTGTTTCCTTCCAAATCATCTCGTAGAGATAGAACTGTAACAGCGACCACAAAAAATATCACCATTTTGAAATTTTCAACATAGATTTACATCACAGAATTTAATTCCAGGCTCAGACAGATATTTGGACTATTATGTTTCATTTTACAACAAAATGAATGGGTTAATTTAATTATCATTTATCTTAAAAAGAATATGTAGGCATTACTTTAAAATATAAAACATTATCTTAATAATAAGATATGTCTCTTAAATAATGCCAAGATTAGATTTGATATATTTATTTCCCAATAGACATAATATTTCTTAATCTAGGGTCAAAATTCATCACTTCACATTATGGTTATATGTTTGATATGAGCATTTGATTGTTAACATGCTTTTACTTTTATGCATATTATATCTATCACCTAGAGTATTTCTTTGCTAATTCTATAGATAATATGTTTAGACATTATATGATACACTTCATATTGAATGTAAATCCATGCCTACTTTATTTGCCCACATACAGAGAATCAACTAGAAAATGGTGTCTTATATTAAAATGACACACAAATTGCAGATATCTACTTCTTAGAGACCATCATATTTGTAGAAAAATAATAATTTTAACTTAGGCTGCTCTCTGAAATTATTGAATGGCTTCGTTCATTAAATAACTTGATGTTGTGATGAAGAAATTGACTATTTCTGTTATTAAACAATGAGAAGATTATATCATACTTTTGAACAAGGCTCAGTGAGTAAGACATATTTATCCCAAACAAAAAGTCTGGGGTTCAATACTTGGTTGGGACAAGTACTTTTTTCATGCGGAAGACAAAATCTTCATATTAAGGTTTTATTTGCGCAATATGTGCATTGTAAATCTGTAAATCTGTTACCGGGTGGGTTGCGACATGACAATTCAGTGAGGCAGCACTATAGCTGCTACAAATAGGTCTCATCATGAAATGACTGAAATAATGTTAAAAGTGATGTAAAACCCAAACAAACAAGTAGGTCTCATCACGAAATGACTGAAATAATGTTGAAAGTGATGTAAAACCCCAAACAAACAAACAAACAAACATGGACAATTGAGCATGTTTGGCATCATAATCACTCAAAAGCTAGAAACAAATATAATTATGATATAAACAACAAGAGGCCTCTCATTATAGAGGTTGACAAATGCAATGACCAATACATTGCAATAGAAATTGGCAAACATCTTAAATTCTACCTCCCATAAAAATGCCATGTTTTAAAAATATTTCTATCTGTTCATTTTGTTCATGTTATGCTGTTCATGATCAGCTGACAGTTCATGTGCTCCCATGTGCACATATTACTTCTAGCAATGGTGCCAATTCCTCTATAATAGTTGAAAAGTTATTTAACTCTCAACAGTATCACCAATATTGAAATAGAATTTCTATTTATCATAAAACATATGAAATATTGCAAGCATTTTTATAGTCAAACAATGCCTCAATTGGAATGATGAAATACATGCAGCAATAATGCTCATAAATATATATGGTGATTTGCCCACAATTTTAAGACACGAGAAAGTGTACACACGCCCCACTAATCTGAGTAAAATATCAGCAAGCACATTTTCATCTACTCCATTGGTACCCTGTTTAACTTCAAATAAGTATTACTATATGGACATTTTGATAATAATAATAAGCTTTGTCCCCCCATGGTCTTCAGACAGGTTTTTGGGACCAATAAGTAAGACTATAATTTATTACATGTAGCAATTATTTGACTGATGGTGCCGTCTCCCGGGGTAAAACCAGACTGGTTCCCTTTCATAATATTACGAAGAAATTCAAAAATATGATTACATAGTGCTCTTTCAAAAACCTTTGATATACATGGCAGGAGTGAGATTTGTCAATAATTATTACACACCAAAGGATCATCCTTTTTAAACAAAGGCATTATGCTGGCGATTTTCCATATATCAGGAAAGTGACCAAGGCTAATGCAGTAATTATGAAGATTTGATAATGGCTGAGCCAAGGGAACTGCAGCTTCTTTGCTTATTCTATTACCTGTACCATCTGGTCCAGTAGCCTTACTTATATCAAGTTTACTGAAGTAAAAATATAATACTTCAGGTTGTATGACCAACTGATCAATTTTGAATCTACTAGCATGTTGGTTAACAGGAAGACTAGAAGATGATTCATCTAAGGTAGCTTGTGAGGCAAAGAAAAATAACTCAGTTTTAATATTATTATCAGTGGTAATGATACCGTTACTTATTGGCCCATCGGCTCCTGGTGTAGGAGTAGAGAATGAGTTTTTCATTACTTTCCACCATTTCTTTGAAGACACATTAGCACTTGATATTTCAGCAGCTTTATCTGCTTTAATTTTCCCATCAGCCTTTCTACACTCAGAAAGAACTAAATTTTTACACTGTCATAATTAAGTGCCAATTGTTTCATCTTTGGTCTTATTATATTCTTTTTTAAGCCTGTCATGTTGTTTCATAGTTTCCGGATATCTGAATTCATTAATTCTTTCTCACCAGGCCTGATAGTGGCCTGATAATGTGGAATGCAGGACTCCGCAATAGACAAAAACATATCCATTGAGTTTTTAACTGTGTTTTCCACATTATAATCATCGTAACATTTAATATTGTGTTTCTAAAATGATTGAAGTCACCTTTTTCAAAATTCCAAACCCACCTTTTATAACATTGAGGTCAGTTATAATGATACTGTAAAGTAGCATAGATTGGACAGTGATCACAAACATCAACAATCTTATCATGAACACAAACTTTAGAAAAGGCAAATGAATTATTAGTAAATAATAGATCAATGCAAGTTTTAGTATAACCAACAATTCTGGTTGGTTCATGAATTAAATTATCAAAGCCATAAGACTTAAAAGAAGCATACAATATACGACCTTCAGTGCTGGTCCTATCCTCATTCCAGAATAAATCATTTCTACCATTTATGTCACCAAGAAATACTATTTCATCAAATTCAACACTGTAGAAACAACAATGCAACTTGTTTCTTCACAAAAATCAACAGTATCAAAATGGGGTGCTCTATAACAATTACAAACTAGTATTTTATGATTATCAGCCTGCACGGCAATGCAGATAATTTCCGCATTTTGGGTTCTATTTCAGTTCTTCTACTAGCTGGTCCTATGACACATAAACCATTAAACCACATTGATTTCTTGAGAAATCTCTTCTAATTGGCTTATAATATCCAGGTATTTCCATGTCCTTATCAGTGATTGAATAATTGAGCCATGTTTCTGATATACCGAATATGTCATATTTGTGATGCAAAATGTGATTTTTTTATCAAAATAAATTTTGAGACCTTTGAAACTGGGTTTGTAGGAATATCAATCATTGCTGTTAGACTCCTAACATTAGCATGACCAATTTCCATATTTTTGGTACAAGGTGGATGTTTAAGTCCTGGATTCTCAGCTATATCTCCACAAGAAAGCATTATCTGTGGTAACATAAAGTGACAAAATATAAAATTCATGAAAATAAACCTCCAAAAATATAGTTCATTCTTAAATCTCTGTTTATTACAATGACCATGAAATAAACCTATTGCCACTCTCTATTGTTCTAGGGATATGGCCATGAGGTTTTAATTAGCACACATATCTCTATCTGTGTAGGTTTACAGATAAATAAACAAAGTAAAACATTCAATACATTATGCATTAAGGCCCAACAATACAGCAACATACAGCCACACTGTTTTATATGAGATATGGTTCTAATATTCACAAAGTTGATGTACAGTGAAGGATATGGAAGCAAACAGCAGGAACACAGCCTCATATCAATACACAATATGGATAAATCATTTGACAGTTGGATAAATAGATAAATACAAGCATAACTATGAATATAGTGACACAGTGTAAATACTAGACCAGTCTTGAATTTGTAATAAAACAAGTGTCATAGTAGTGCCTTATGACATATTTAAACTCTACCAACCAGTTCATATTTATTTAGTAAAACAACTTCACATGGTAACATTTACCTATACACACCATTAAATCAAAATTTCTTATTCTATGAAAAGTGATGTAATCATGGTCAACATGTTTTGTTGATGCATCATTGAAACACATTGTCTATTAAATAAAAATCATCATTGTCACAACAAACAGAACTAGTACATTCGTAGGGGGGACCATTTTGGCTGGCAAGTCTGTGATTTATTTGAGTTCATCTCTAACACTGGATAAAATATCCCCCATAAAAGGTTAAATTTGAGACAGGTCTGTAATTTTTCTCAACTAGTTCTAAGCCTAATTTCTTCAAGAGGGGAGCAATGATGGCAATTTTCATATTGTCAGATACTACTGGGTCAGTCAGTGATAATAGGTAAAACGTCATCTATAAGGTCAGGTAAAAGCCAGGTCAGAAAGGGGTCAAACTCACAGGACTTATTTGCTGCCTTTTTTTGCTAATTTGTGCACATCACATATCGAAAAGGGTTTAAATCTGCAAAGGATCAGGTAGGGATATTGATCAATTGTATGAAGTGCCACCTGGTGACAGAATTGCACATGTTGGAACATTATCCATGTCCTGACAGATTTTCTCAATTTTATCAAGAAAAAAGTTATTGAATTTTTCAGCTTCAGTAATATCAGTCATATTGGGGCATTGGTGTATCCTTAGTCTTGTGCATGACTGAATCAATAACCCTGAAAAGTTTTTTAGGGTCATGCTTGTTTTCATCAACCAATTTAGAAAAGTAGTAAGATTGGGACGATTTCAATAGAGAGCTATACTTATTCCTCTGAATGTTATATAACTCTTTATCAATATGAGATCCTGTCTTATTCATTTTTCTATCAAGCCTTCTCTTGAGAGATCTCTCATCCTTAATTTGGTGGCTCATCCAGGGAACTGGTTTGCATTGGGACACCATAGCGTTTTTTAAGGCAGCATATTTATCCAATATGGATGTGAGCTTCTTGTCATAGAAATCCACCATGTCGTGTAGGGATAAGTGTTCCCACCCAGAGGTTTGTGATGTCAATGATCTAAAATCATCCCTAAGGGGTGCTAGGTTTAATTCCTTATAATTTCTATAACTGATGGATTTCTTAGGAATGATTTTAAGACATAGTTTATATGGAATTTTATGGTCAGATATATAGTCATCTACCTGGTGACAGGCCACGGGCCATGGCGCAGTTGGTTAGAGCACCAGCTTATTAGCACCAGTTCCTCTGATCAAAAGGTCACGGATTCGATCCCTGGCCTTGGCGAGATTGAACTCATGATACAATTATCCATATGAGCTGAGGCCTGTGTCAAAGGGTAAATCTGTTGTTCTTGTAAATCTGTGACCGGGTTGTTTGTCATGTCAAGGACCTGGGAGATTAAAAAGTTGAATGGGGCATAGTCGCGAGTGTATTCGCACATATTGTGTTAGCACCAAAATAATTTGTGATAACATTAGTCAGACTAAGAAAGCACGAAAAACATGTCAACTATAAGCTGGTTGAAATATGCCTCAAGCTTTCTAAAGGCCTAACACGTCATGTAATGAGATGATGATAACTACCTTTACCTGAACCTGAATGAAAACAGATATGCCTTAGCTGCCGCTTTATTTAAAATATCTCAATATTTAATATGTTACAATTTCCATTTCTTTCCATGATTATGTATCCACCATTTTGCCACATCCACATTATATATTAAGATATTTCTATATTTCAATGATATTTATTTCAATATTTTATTTGACTTAAAATTGGTAACATTGTCATTCTAGTTGGTAAAAGCAGAAAAGCACTGTAGGAAACAGCATCCCGCCATTAACCATCATCTTCCGGTTGTAAAATTTACATGTAGAATATATTTTGGTGAGACAGCTAATTTGGAATTAAATCTAATCAGATAAAATCACCCACATAATAACAATTTCAAACACAATCTATTGTGATGTTATCACAATGGTTAATAAATAAAAAATACATTTTGAGCATATAACAGAGGTGTGAGAATAATCACACATGAGGAGGAAGTAATAGTTGTATAAAATGGGAGGATGTGATGGAACAAGAAATCATTACTACCAGTTTCAACACTCCCATCACAACATGATTGGCTTTATTCTGCTCAGCCTTGCTGTAGGTAAGTCAAACTATTTTACCTCTTTGTAGACCTTACACCATATTTATTTTCAAGTTAGTTAATTAATACATGTGGGAATATTTTAGGAAATAATCATATTATACCCTTGTCCCACGTGGTATGTTATATCTTTTTATGTATGTGGTGCGCAAATGTAACTTTAGTTTGTTATTGACAAATTTTCCCTACTAACCATACTTACTTTACTTTTATAAATGTTAATGTCTAATATTGTTTACGACAGTATATCCATATCTAATATGGCTGTTTTTCACTTATCCGTGCCAGTTACATATACAGGCCAATTCTTTTGACTATCCACCCACATGTACATATATGTCTCGTATGGTCAGCCAAAATACTTTATTATATGTATTTATGGTTTCAGGTTGCTATGCACAAAACTGGGATAGTGGTAATTATTTATTACATAAATAACATAAATTATAAGATGGCAAATTTGCTTACTTTGACATAATACAAATAGTGATGTTTATTAAATAAACTTATAGAACAATTGTTGAATTGAAATGACAAAATTGATATGTTTATTTGATAGATACCTGTGGCCCACAAAATGATTTACCACATATATCTAATTCCCGTATTGTTGGGGGACAGGAAAGTGCTCCCAACCAATTTCCATGGCAGGTAACCAAAGATACTGTTTCTTTTCTAACCATGATCAATGAACACTATACTGAACTTACCATACTAGCCAACAGCGAATCAGTTCACATTTTTCAAGTTTAATAAAAAATTTAATGTTCAAATCTCACATGTTACAATTGTATTTTTAATGGTGTCTTTAACAGGTTTCCCTCCAACGATTTGGCACTCACTTCTGTGGAGGCAGCGTGATCTCCTCCACAAGGATCATAACAGCGGCCCATTGTCCGTTTGGAAGGTTAGTCCTTTTATGTACATGGATATATAATCTCTCTCTTAAGGTTTCATGAACTGTCCTTTTTAAAAATCTTTCTGCAAAGTTACTCTTGCAAAATGATAACTTCACAACTTGAACTTGAAATGTATCTATTTGTATAAATGTAAATGACATACATGTATGCTTATTTATACTAAAAGAAATGGTTCTGTGCCGTTGAAAATGATGTAATTCACACATTTATACAGTATTGAGTTTTTTGTAAAAATGTCTAAATTATCTAATTGTAACATTTATCATTATTTCACAAACTTGTGTGTTTTTCAGCTTTGATGTGGTGGTTGCGGGTGACCACAATAGAACAATTGAGGAGGGCACGGAGCAGACACGGGGAGGAACGTCCACGCCCCATCCAGATTACAACCCTTTCACATTAGATTATGATGCAAGATACATTGACCTTGACAATCCTCTAGAGATCAATGATGCTGTGTATCCAGTTTGCAGACCCTCGAGTGCTTTCCATGAAAGTGGCGATGCTATTGTCAGCGGATGGGGACATACGTCATCAGGTATATAGTCGTTTTAATATCTAAAGTATAAGAAATGGCTTTGCAATCCTTTATACAAAGATAATACATTTTGACATTTCTGAAGAAGTGCCATGTGGGGGCTATGGAGTCTCATCTCTCAGCTTGCATATGTATAATACTTTACATAATATTTTTCACCTTGATTGTCCTCGAACTGCATTGCTGAGTATATTTTCATTTATTAAGCATTTTGCAGACATTTCTTAGAAACCCTCACAAATATTTAAAAAAACCAATGTTCACCACAGCTTTAGGCATTTTCCCCCATATTATGTGTGTCTCATTCTAATGATTCTCTTTTAACTGCTTTCCCCTTCATTACCCACAACTGACTTCAAAAAGATTTGATTGCATAGAATGAGTATTGATATTGTCAAACTACATGCGCTATTAGATCAAATTTCATTTACAAAACAAAAGGAGTTTATTCCTCAACTGTCTTGATTGACTCACATTCCTATCTATTGCCACATTAAGTGTTAATACAGACACAACACTACACCTTGAAAAGAGACAATGTAACACCCAGCATTATTTCATTGACCCATTTTTACTGGTAAGATAATATGCAGATGGAGTTATTTACAAATTACCTTCTACACTACAGTTGTCTTGTGACTCAGGTAAATAACCACAGTGATCTTTTTTCACTATACCAGGAGGAACATCCCCAGATGTACTCCATTATGTTGATGTTCCCCTGGTATTGAATGCGGACTGCGCTGCTGACTATGCCGTTGAGAATTATGATGTCACTGATCAGATGTTATGTGCTGGAATACGTGGCGAAGGAGGAGTGGATGCTTGCCAGGTTAGATCATTATACCTGAATTATTATTATCAGAAAAAAAAACTGGCCCCACTTGCACAGTTGGTAAAGCAAAGGACTTGTACCTTTCCGGGTTATATCAGTGGAGGACTAGAGGTGGTGGGTTTGAATCCCACTACCAGCAGTGTTATTTCCAACCTGTTTAAAAGGCTTGGAAATCAACCTGATATTGCCATTGTTGCTAAAAGGATTGTAAAAAACAGTTCATATTTTTGGTGGAATCAAACAAAGAAACATTCTTGTCAAGGTGTTTTCGAATTAAAACTTTTCGATCTATTTCTAAATTACCCATGTTGTTTTTAAATTAGCTGTGCCAATCATTGTCACAAAGGTGAAGTGAAGCTTAATTATCAATAGCATTCATATCTTATTAAAAGTATTCATAGCTTTTTAATATTAATCATAGCTTTTTAATATTATTCATAGCTTATGAATATCTTATAGTTATAGCTTTTTATTAGTATTCATAGCTTATTAATAGTATTCATAGCTTTTTATGAGTATTCATAGCTTATTAATAGTATTCATAGCTTATTAATAATTTTCAAAGCTTATTAATAGTATTCATATCTATATTTTAGAATGATTCTGGCGGTCCACTTGTAATGCAAGAGAATGGAAGATTTGCCCTCATTGGTATTGTATCATGGGGAATCGGTTGTGGACACCCTGATTTCCCTGGAGTATATGCCAGAACCAATGCATTTGGTGATTTTTTTGATTCATAAAATTGTCCAAACATGATATATAATTCAAACAAAGAAACAATATATTTTATTAGAAAACAATAAAACATTTTAAAAATGAGTATGCTTGTGTTGAATGCTTATTCTGTGCACAAACTGAAATACTTTTTCTAAAAATGGAATAACACATTGCATTCTTATTTTAATAATCTCAAAAAGAAATCCTTGTTTCCTTCCAAATCATCTCGTAGAGATAGAACTGTAACAGCGACCACAAAAAATATCACCATTTTGAAATTTTCAACATAGATTTACATCACAGAATTTAATTCCAGGCTCAGACAGATATTTGGACTATTATGTTTCATTTTACAACAAAATGAATGGGTTAATTTAATTATCATTTATCTTAAAAAGAATATGTAGGCATTACTTTAAAATATAAAACATTATCTTAATAATAAGATATGTCTCTTAAATAATGCCAAGATTAGATTTGATATATTTATTTCCCAATAGACATAATATTTCTAAATCTAGGGTCAAAATTCATCACTTCACATTATGGTTATATGTTTGATATGAGCATTTGATTGTTAACATGCTTTTACTTTTATGCATATTATATCTATCACCTAGAGTATTTCTTTGCTAATTCTATAAATAATATGTTTAGACATTATATGATACAATTCATATTGAATGTAAATCCACGCCTATTTTATTTGCCCACATACAGAGAATCAACTAGAAAATGGTGTCTTATATTAAAATGACACACAAATTGCAGATATCTACTTCTTAGAGACCATCATATTTGTAGAAAAATAATAATTTTAACTTAGGCTGCTCTCTGAAATTATTGAATGGCTTCGTTCATTAAATAACTTGATGTTGTGATGAAGAAATTGACTATTTCTGTTATTAAACAATGAGAAGATTATATCATACTTTTGAACAAGGCTCAGTGAGTAAGACATATTTATCCCAAACAAAAAGTCTGGGTTTCAATACTTGGTTGGGACAAGTACTTTTTTCATGCGGAAGACAAAATATTCATATTAAGGTTTTATTTGCGC
Organism: Amphiduros pacificus; assembly: GCA_949316495.1. NCBI lineage: Eukaryota > Metazoa > Annelida > Polychaeta > Phyllodocida > Hesionidae > Amphiduros > Amphiduros pacificus. The sequence goes on along the minus strand of OX439009.1, from coordinate 24,163,616 downwards.
AATATGTGCATTAGAGCATATAGAATTGAAATATCGCAATATGTAAACATAACACAAATAATTAATGACTTTATACAGACAGCAAAAGGTGATATCTTCGAATTGTGATTTTATTTGAGTGAAATGTGAACAGAAAATGAATTGTTTTTTTTACACATTTAGAAAATAAAGAAAATAATGATTTTATACATAAAGCAAATAACAAAAATGAAATTCTCATGTTGGAGTCTTATTTGAGTGATCTGAGGTAAACATAGAATTGTATATAGAAAAGCCTTACATAGAAAGCAAAGATGAAATATTCATATTGAGTTTTATTTGAGCGATATGCACAAGGCTACAAAGCAGAAGATTTTAAGACTGAATGGATTTTATACTTCATTCAATAAGGCCAATCATGAACTATTGAAGGCCATGGGCCGTGGCGCAGTTGATTAGAGCACCAGCTTATTAGCGCCAGTTCCTCTGGTGTGATCCAAAGGTCATGGATTTGAACCCCGGCCATGCCAGGATTGAACTCATGATAAAATTTCCCATATGAGCTGAGGCCCGTGCCTAAAGGGTTAACCCGTTGTCCTTGTAAATCTGTTACCGGGTGGGTTGTTATGTCAAGGACCTGCGACATGACAATTCAGTGAGGCAGCACTATAGCTGCTACAAATAGGTCTCATCATGAAATGACTGAAATAATGTTGATAGTGATGTAAAACCCCAAACAAACAAACAAACAAACATGGACTATTGAGCATGTTTGGCATCATAATCACTTAAAAGCTAGAAACAAATATAATTATGTTATATACAACAAGAGGCCTCTCATTATAGAGGTTGACAAATGCAATGACCAATACAATGCAATAGAAATTGGCAAACATCTTAAATTCTACCTCCCATAAAAATGCCATGTTTTAAAAATATTTCTATCTGTTCATTTTGTTCATGCTGTGCTGTTCATGATCAGCTGACAGTTCATGTGCTCCCATGTGCACCTATTACTTCTAGCAATGGTGTCAATTCCTCTATAATAGTTGAAAAGTTATTTAACTCTCAACAGTATCACCAATATTGAAATAGAATTTCTATTTATCATAAAACATATGAAATATTGCAAGCATTTTTATTGTCAAACAATGCCACAATTGGAATGATGAAATACATGCAGCAATAATGCTCATAAATATATATGGTGATTTGCCCACAATTTTAAGACACGAGAAAGTGTACACACGCCCCACTAATCTGAGTAAAATATCAGCAAGCACATTTTCATCTACTCCATTGGTACCCTGTTTAACTTCAAATAAGTATTACTATATGGACATTTTGATAATAATAATAAGCTTTGTCCCCCCATGGTCTTCAGACAGGTTTTTGGGACCAATAAGTAAGACTATAATTTATTACAGGTAGCAATTATTTGACTGATGGTGCCGTCTCCCGGGGTAAAACCAGACTGGTTCCCTTTCATAATATTACGAAGAAATTCAAAAATATGATTACATAGTGCTCTTTCAAAAACCTTTGATATACATGGCAGGAGTGAGATTTGTCAATAATTATTACACACCAAAGGATCATCCTTTTTAAACAAAGGCATTATGCTGGCGATTTTCCATATATCAGGAAAGTGACCAAGGCTAATGCAGTAATTATGAAGATTTGATAATGGCTGAGCCAAGGGAACTGCAGCTTCTTTGCTTATTCTATTACCTGTACCATCTGGTCCAGTAGCCTTACTTATATCAAGTTTACTGAAGTAAAAATATAATACTTCAGGTTGTATGACCAACTGATCAATTTTGAATCTACTAGCATGTTGGTTAACAGGAAGACTAGAAGATGATTCATCTAAGGTAGCTTGTGAGGCAAAGAAAAATAACTCAGTTTTAATATTATTATCAGTGGTAATGATACCGTTACTAATTGGCCCATTGTCTCCTGGTGTAGGAGTAGAGAATGAGTTTTTCATTACTTTCCACCATTTCTTTGAAGACACATTAGCACTTGATATTTCAGCAGCTTTATCTGCTTTAAATTTCGCATCAGCCTTTCTACACTCAGAAAGAACCAAATTTTTACACTGTCATAATTAAGTGCCAATTGTTTCAACTTTGTTCTTATTATATTCTTTTTTAAGCTTGTCATGTTGTTTCATGAGTTTCCGGATATCTGAATTCATAAATTCTTTCACACCAGGTCTGATAGTGGCCTGATAATGTGGAATGCAGGACTCCGCAATAGACAAAAACATATCCATCGAGTTTTTAACTGTGTTTTCCACATTATAATCATCGTAACATTTAATATTGTGTTTCTAAAATGATTGATGTCACCTTTTTCAAAATTCCAAACCCACTTTTTATAACATTGAGGTCAGTTATAATGATACTGTAAAGTAGCATAGATTGGACAGTGATCACAAACATCAACAATCTTATCATGAACACAAACTTTAGAAAAGGCAAATGAATTATTAGTAAATAATAGATCAATGCAAGTTTTAGTATCACCAACAATTCTGGTTGGTTCATGAATTAAATTATCAAAGCCATAAGACTTAAATGAAGCATACAATATACGACCTTCAGTGCTGGTCCTATCCTCATTCCAGAATAAATCATTTCTACCATTTATGTCACCAAGAAATACTATTTCATCAAATTCAGCACTGTAGTAATCAACAATGCAACTTGTTTCTTCACAAAAATCAACAGTATCAAAATGGGGTGCTCTATAACAATTACAAACTAGTATTTTATGATTATCAGCCTGCACGGCAATGCAGATAATTTCCGCATTTTGGGTTCTATTTCGGTTCTTCTACTAGCTGGTCCTTGGACACATAAACCATTAAACCACATTGATTTCTTGAGAAATCTCTTCTAATTGGCTTTTAATATCCAGGTATTTCCATGTCCTTATCAGTGATTGAATGATTGAGCCATGTTTCTGATATACCGAATATGTCATATTTGTGATGCAAAATATGATTTTTTTATCAAAATAAATTTTGAGACCTTTGAAACTGGGTTTGTAGGAATATCAATCATTGCTGTTAGACTCCTAACATTAGCATGACCAATTTCCATATTTTTGGTACGAGCAGGATGTTTAGGTCCTGGGTTCTCAGCTATATCTCCACAAGAAAGCATTATCTGTGGTAACATAAAGTGACAAAATATAAAATTCATGAAAATAAACCTCCAAAAATATAGTTCATTCTTAAATCTCTGTTTATTACAATGACCATGAAATAAACCTATTGCCACTCTATATTGTTCTAGGGATATGGCCATGAGGTTTTGATTAGCACACATATCTCTATCTCTGTAGGTTTACAGATAAATAAACAAAGTAAAACATTCAATACATTATGCATTATGGCCCAACAATACAGCAACATACAGCCACACTGTTTTATATGAGATATGGTTCTAATATTCACAAAGTTGATGTACAGTGAAGGATATGGAAGCAAACAGCAGGAACACAGCCTCATATCGATACACAATATGGATAAATCATTTGACAGTTGGATAAATAGATAAATACGAGCATAACTATGAATATAGTGACACAGTGTAAATACTAGACCAGTCTTGAATTTGTAATAAAACAAGTGTCATAGTAGTGCCTTATGACATATTTAAACTCTACCAACCAGTTCATATTTATTTAGTAAAACAACTTCACATGGTAACATTTACCTATACACACCATTAAATCAAAATTTCTTATTCTATGAAAAGTGATGTAATCATGGTCAACATGTTTTGTTGATGCATCATTGAAACACATTGTCTATTAAATAAAAATCATCATTGTCACAACAAACAGAACTAGTACATTCGTAGGGGGGACCATTTTGGCTGGCAAGTCTGTGATTTATTTGAGTTCATCTCTAACACTGGATAAAATATCCCCCATAAAAGGTTAAATTTGAGACAAGTCTGTAATTTTTCTCAACTAGTTCTAAGCCTAATTTCTTCAAGAGGGGAGCAATGATGGCAATTTTCATGTTGTCAGATACTACTGGGTCAGTCAGTGATAATAGGTAAAACGTCATCTATAAGGTCAGGTAAAAGTCAGGTCAGAAAGGGGTCAAACTCACAGGACTTATTTGCTGCCTTTTTTTGCTAATTTGTGCACATCACATATCGAAAAGGGTTTAAATCTGCAAAGGATCAGGTAGGGATATTGATCAATTGTCTGAAGTGCCACCTGGTGACAGATTTGCACATGTTGGAACATTATCCATGTCCTGACAGATTTTCTCAATTTTATCAAGAAAAAAGTTATTGAATTTTTCAGCTTCAGTAATATCAGTCATATTGGGGCATTGGTGTATCCTTAGTCTTGTGCATGACTGAATCAATAACCCTGAAAAGTTTTTTAGGGTCATGCTTGTTTTCATCAACCAATTTAGAAAAGTAGTAAGATTGGGACGATTTCAATAGAGAGCTATACTTATTCCTCTGAATGTTATATAACTCTTTATCAATATGAGATCCTGTCTTATTCATTTTTCTATCAAGCCTTCTCTTGAGAGATCTCTCATCCTTAATTTGGTGGCTCATCCAGGGAACTGGTTTGCATTGGGACACCATAGCGTTTTTTAAGGCAGCATATTTATCCAATATGGATGTGAGCTTCTTGTCATAGAAATCCACCATGTCGTGTAGGGATAAGTGTTCCCACCCAGAGGTTTGTGATGTCAATGATCTAAAATCATCCCTAAGGGGTGCTAGGTTTAATTCCTTATAATTTCTATGACTGATGGATTTCTTAGGAATGATTTTAAGACATAGTTTATATGGAATTTTATGGTCAGATATATAGTCATCTACCTGGTGACAGGCCACGGGCCATGGCGCAGTTGGTTAGAGCACCAGCTTATTAGCACCAGTTCCTCTAATCAAAAGGTCGTGGATTCGATCCCTGGCCTTGGCGAGATTGAACTCATGATACAATTATCCATATGAGCTGAGGCCTGTCTCAAAGGGTAAATCTGTTGTTCTTGTAAATCTGTGACCGGGTTGTTTGTCATGTCAAGGACCTGGGAGATTAAAAAGTTGAATGGGGCATAGTCACGAGTGTATTCGCACATATTGTGTTAGCACCAAAATAATTTGTGATAACATTAGTCAGACTAAGAAAGCACGAAAAACATGTCAACTATAAGCTGGTTGAAATATGCCTCAAGCTTTCTAAAGGCCTAACACGTCATGTAATGAGATGATAACTACCTTTACCTGAACCTGAATGAAAACAGATATGCCTTAGCTGCCGCTTTATTTAAAAAATCTCAATATTTAATATGTTACAATTTCCATTTTTTTCCATGATTATGTATCCACCATTTTGCCACATCCACATTATATATTAAGATATTTCTATATTTCAATGATATTTATTTCAATATTTTATTTGACTTAAAATTGGTAACATTGTCATTCTAGTTGGTAAAAGCAGAAAAGCACTGTAGGAAACAGCATCCCGCCATTAACCATCATCTTCCGGTTGTAAAATTTATATGTAGAATATATTTTGGTGAGACAGCTGATTTGGAATTAAATCTAATCAGATAAAATCACCCACATAATAACAATTTCAAACACAATCTATTGTGATGTTATCACAATGGTTGATAAATAAAAAAATACATTTTGAACATATAACAGAGGTGTGAGAATAATCACACATGAGGAGGAAGTAATAGTTGTATAAAATGGGAGGATGTGATGGAACAAGAAATCATTACTACCAGTTTCAACACTCCCATCACAACATGATTGGCTTTATTCTGCTCAGGTTTGCTGCTGGTAAGTCAAACTATTTTACCTCTTTGTAGACCTTACACCATATTTATTTTCAAGTTAGTTAATTAATACATGTGGAAATATTTTAGGAAATAATCATATTATACCCTTGTCCCATGTATTATGTTATATCTTTTTATGTATGTGGTACGCAAATGTAACTTTAGTTTGTTATTGACAAACTTTCCCTACTAACCATACTTACTATACTTTTATAAATGTTAATGTTTAATATTGTTTACGACAGTATATCCATATCTAATCTGGCTGTTTTTCACTTATCCGTGCCAGTTACATAAACAGGCCAATTCTTTTGACTATCCACCCACATGTACATATATGTCTCGTATGGTCAGCCAAAATACTTTATTATATGTATTTATGGTTTCAGGTTGCTATGCACAAAACTGGGATAGTGGTAATTATTTATTACATAAATAACATAAATTATAAGATGGCAAATTTGCTTACTTTGACATAATACAAATAGTGATGTTTATTAAATAAACTTATAGAACAATTGTTGAATTGAAATGACAAAATTGATATGTTTATTTGATAGATACCTGTGGCCCACAAAATGATTTACCACATATATCTAATTCCCGTATTGTTGGGGGACAGGAAAGTGCTCCCAACCAATTTCCATGGCAGGTAACCAAAGATACTGTTTCTTTTCTAACCATGATCAATGAACACTATACTGAACTTACCATACTAGCCAACAGCGAATCAGTTCACATTTTTCAAGTTTAATAAAAAATTTAATGTTCAAATCTCACATGTTACAATTGTATTTTTAATGGTGTCTTTAACAGGTTTCCCTCCAACGATTTGGCACTCACTTCTGTGGAGGCAGCGTGATCTCCTCCACAAGGATCATAACAGCGGCCCATTGTCCGTTTGGAAGGTTAGTCCTTTTATGTACATGGATATATAATCTCTCTCTTAAGGTTTCATGAACTGTCCTTTTTAAAAATCTTTCTGCAAAGTTACTCTTGCAAAATGATAACTTCACAACTTGAACTTGAAATGTATCTATTTGTATAAATGTAAATGACATACATGTATGCTTATTTATACTAAAAGAAATGGTTCTGTGCCGTTGAAAATGATGTAATTCACACATTTATACAGTATTGAGTTTTTTGTAAAAATGTCTAAATTATCTAATTGTAACATTTATCATTATTTCACAAACTTGTGTGTTTTTCAGCTTTGATGTGGTGGTTGCGGGTGACCACAATAGAACAATTGAGGAGGGCACGGAGCAGACACGGGGAGGAACGTCCACGCCCCATCCAGATTACAACCCTTTCACATTAGATTATGATGCAAGATACATTGACCTTGACAATCCTCTAGAGATCAATGATGCTGTGTATCCAGTTTGCAGACCCTCGAGTGCTTTCCATGAAAGTGGCGATGCTATTGTCAGCGGATGGGGACATACGTCATCAGGTATATAGTCGTTTTAATATCTAAAGTATAAGAAATGGCTTTGCAATCCTTTATACAAAGATAATACATTTTGACATTTCTGAAGAAGTGCCATGTGGGGGCTATGGAGTCTCATCTCTCAGCTTGCATATGTATAATACTTTACATAATATTTTTCACCTTGATTGTCCTCGAACTGCATTGCTGAGTATATTTTCATTTATTAAGCATTTTGCAGACATTTCTTAGAAACCCTCACAAATATTTAAAAAAACCAATGTTCACCACAGCTTTAGGCATTTTCCCCCATATTATGTGTGTCTCATTCTAATGATTCTCTTTTAACTGCTTTCCCCTTCATTACCCACAACTGACTTCAAAAAGATTTGATTGCATAGAATGAGTATTGATATTGTCAAACTACATGCGCTATTAGATCAAATTTCATTTACAAAACAAAAGGAGTTTATTCCTCAACTGTCTTGATTGACTCACATTCCTATCTATTGCCACATTAAGTGTTAATACAGACACAACACTACACCTTGAAAAGAGACAATGTAACACCCAGCATTATTTCATTGACCCATTTTTACTGGTAAGATAATATGCAGATGGAGTTATTTACAAATTACCTTCTACACTACAGTTGTCTTGTGACTCAGGTAAATAACCACAGTGATCTTTTTTCACTATACCAGGAGGAACATCCCCAGATGTACTCCATTATGTTGATGTTCCCCTGGTATTGAATGCGGACTGCGCTGCTGACTATGCCGTTGAGAATTATGATGTCACTGATCAGATGTTATGTGCTGGAATACGTGGCGAAGGAGGAGTGGATGCTTGCCAGGTTAGATCATTATACCTGAATTATTATTATCAGAAAAAAAAACTGGCCCCACTTGCACAGTTGGTAAAGCAAAGGACTTGTACCTTTCCGGGTTATATCAGTGGAGGACTAGAGGTGGTGGGTTTGAATCCCACTACCAGCAGTGTTATTTCCAACCTGTTTAAAAGGCTTGGAAATCAACCTGATATTGCCATTGTTGCTAAAAGGATTGTAAAAAACAGTTCATATTTTTGGTGGAATCAAACAAAGAAACATTCTTGTCAAGGTGTTTTCGAATTAAAACTTTTCGATCTATTTCTAAATTACCCATGTTGTTTTTAAATTAGCTGTGCCAATCATTGTCACAAAGGTGAAGTGAAGCTTAATTATCAATAGCATTCATATCTTATTAAAAGTATTCATAGCTTTTTAATATTAATCATAGCTTTTTAATATTATTCATAGCTTATGAATATCTTATAGTTATAGCTTTTTATTAGTATTCATAGCTTATTAATAGTATTCATAGCTTTTTATGAGTATTCATAGCTTATTAATAGTATTCATAGCTTATTAATAATTTTCAAAGCTTATTAATAGTATTCATATCTATATTTTAGAATGATTCTGGCGGTCCACTTGTAATGCAAGAGAATGGAAGATTTGCCCTCATTGGTATTGTATCATGGGGAATCGGTTGTGGACACCCTGATTTCCCTGGAGTATATGCCAGAACCAATGCATTTGGTGATTTTTTTGATTCATAAAATTGTCCAAACATGATATATAATTCAAACAAAGAAACAATATATTTTATTAGAAAACAATAAAACATTTTAAAAATGAGTATGCTTGTGTTGAATGCTTATTCTGTGCACAAACTGAAATACTTTTTCTAAAAATGGAATAACACATTGCATTCTTATTTTAATAATCTCAAAAAGAAATCCTTGTTTCCTTCCAAATCATCTCGTAGAGATAGAACTGTAACAGCGACCACAAAAAATATCACCATTTTGAAATTTTCAACATAGATTTACATCACAGAATTTAATTCCAGGCTCAGACAGATATTTGGACTATTATGTTTCATTTTACAACAAAATGAATGGGTTAATTTAATTATCATTTATCTTAAAAAGAATATGTAGGCATTACTTTAAAATATAAAACATTATCTTAATAATAAGATATGTCTCTTAAATAATGCCAAGATTAGATTTGATATATTTATTTCCCAATAGACATAATATTTCTAAATCTAGGGTCAAAATTCATCACTTCACATTATGGTTATATGTTTGATATGAGCATTTGATTGTTAACATGCTTTTACTTTTATGCATATTATATCTATCACCTAGAGTATTTCTTTGCTAATTCTATAAATAATATGTTTAGACATTATATGATACAATTCATATTGAATGTAAATCCACGCCTATTTTATTTGCCCACATACAGAGAATCAACTAGAAAATGGTGTCTTATATTAAAATGACACACAAATTGCAGATATCTACTTCTTAGAGACCATCATATTTGTAGAAAAATAATAATTTTAACTTAGGCTGCTCTCTGAAATTATTGAATGGCTTCGTTCATTAAATAACTTGATGTTGTGATGAAGAAATTGACTATTTCTGTTATTAAACAATGAGAAGATTATATCATACTTTTGAACAAGGCTCAGTGAGTAAGACATATTTATCCCAAACAAAAAGTCTGGGTTTCAATACTTGGTTGGGACAAGTACTTTTTTCATGCGGAAGACAAAATATTCATATTAAGGTTTTATTTGCGCAATATGTGCATTAGAGCATATAGAATTGAAATATCGCAATATGTAAACATAACACAAATAATTAATGACTTTATACAGACAGCAAAAGGTGATATCTTCGAATTGTGATTTTATTTGAGTGAAATGTGAACAGAAAATGAATTGTTTTTTTTACACATTTAGAAAATAAAGAAAATAATGATTTTATACATAAAGCAAATAACAAAAATGAAATTCTCATGTTGGAGTCTTATTTGAGTGATCTGAGGTAAACATAGAATTGTATATAGAAAAGCCTTACATAGAAAGCAAAGATGAAATATTCATATTGAGTTTTATTTGAGCGATATGCACAAGGCTACAAAGCAGAAGATTTTAAGACTGAATGGATTTTATACTTCATTCAATAAGGCCAATCATGAACTATTGAAGGCCATGGGCCGTGGCGCAGTTGATTAGAGCACCAGCTTATTAGCGCCAGTTCCTCTGGTGTGATCCAAAGGTCATGGATTTGAACCCCGGCCATGCCAGGATTGAACTCATGATAAAATTTCCCATATGAGCTGAGGCCCGTGCCTAAAGGGTTAACCCGTTGTCCTTGTAAATCTGTTACCGGGTGGGTTGTTATGTCAAGGACCTGCGACATGACAATTCAGTGAGGCAGCACTATAGCTGCTACAAATAGGTCTCATCATGAAATGACTGAAATAATGTTGATAGTGATGTAAAACCCCAAACAAACAAACAAACAAACATGGACTATTGAGCATGTTTGGCATCATAATCACTTAAAAGCTAGAAACAAATATAATTATGTTATATACAACAAGAGGCCTCTCATTATAGAGGTTGACAAATGCAATGACCAATACAATGCAATAGAAATTGGCAAACATCTTAAATTCTACCTCCCATAAAAATGCCATGTTTTAAAAATATTTCTATCTGTTCATTTTGTTCATGCTGTGCTGTTCATGATCAGCTGACAGTTCATGTGCTCCCATGTGCACCTATTACTTCTAGCAATGGTGTCAATTCCTCTATAATAGTTGAAAAGTTATTTAACTCTCAACAGTATCACCAATATTGAAATAGAATTTCTATTTATCATAAAACATATGAAATATTGCAAGCATTTTTATTGTCAAACAATGCCACAATTGGAATGATGAAATACATGCAGCAATAATGCTCATAAATATATATGGTGATTTGCCCACAATTTTAAGACACGAGAAAGTGTACACACGCCCCACTAATCTGAGTAAAATATCAGCAAGCACATTTTCATCTACTCCATTGGTACCCTGTTTAACTTCAAATAAGTATTACTATATGGACATTTTGATAATAATAATAAGCTTTGTCCCCCCATGGTCTTCAGACAGGTTTTTGGGACCAATAAGTAAGACTATAATTTATTACAGGTAGCAATTATTTGACTGATGGTGCCGTCTCCCGGGGTAAAACCAGACTGGTTCCCTTTCATAATATTACGAAGAAATTCAAAAATATGATTACATAGTGCTCTTTCAAAAACCTTTGATATACATGGCAGGAGTGAGATTTGTCAATAATTATTACACACCAAAGGATCATCCTTTTTAAACAAAGGCATTATGCTGGCGATTTTCCATATATCAGGAAAGTGACCAAGGCTAATGCAGTAATTATGAAGATTTGATAATGGCTGAGCCAAGGGAACTGCAGCTTCTTTGCTTATTCTATTACCTGTACCATCTGGTCCAGTAGCCTTACTTATATCAAGTTTACTGAAGTAAAAATATAATACTTCAGGTTGTATGACCAACTGATCAATTTTGAATCTACTAGCATGTTGGTTAACAGGAAGACTAGAAGATGATTCATCTAAGGTAGCTTGTGAGGCAAAGAAAAATAACTCAGTTTTAATATTATTATCAGTGGTAATGATACCGTTACTAATTGGCCCATTGTCTCCTGGTGTAGGAGTAGAGAATGAGTTTTTCATTACTTTCCACCATTTCTTTGAAGACACATTAGCACTTGATATTTCAGCAGCTTTATCTGCTTTAAATTTCGCATCAGCCTTTCTACACTCAGAAAGAACCAAATTTTTACACTGTCATAATTAAGTGCCAATTGTTTCAACTTTGTTCTTATTATATTCTTTTTTAAGCTTGTCATGTTGTTTCATGAGTTTCCGGATATCTGAATTCATAAATTCTTTCACACCAGGTCTGATAGTGGCCTGATAATGTGGAATGCAGGACTCCGCAATAGACAAAAACATATCCATCGAGTTTTTAACTGTGTTTTCCACATTATAATCATCGTAACATTTAATATTGTGTTTCTAAAATGATTGATGTCACCTTTTTCAAAATTCCAAACCCACTTTTTATAACATTGAGGTCAGTTATAATGATACTGTAAAGTAGCATAGATTGGACAGTGATCACAAACATCAACAATCTTATCATGAACACAAACTTTAGAAAAGGCAAATGAATTATTAGTAAATAATAGATCAATGCAAGTTTTAGTATCACCAACAATTCTGGTTGGTTCATGAATTAAATTATCAAAGCCATAAGACTTAAATGAAGCATACAATATACGACCTTCAGTGCTGGTCCTATCCTCATTCCAGAATAAATCATTTCTACCATTTATGTCACCAAGAAATACTATTTCATCAAATTCAGCACTGTAGTAATCAACAATGCAACTTGTTTCTTCACAAAAATCAACAGTATCAAAATGGGGTGCTCTATAACAATTACAAACTAGTATTTTATGATTATCAGCCTGCACGGCAATGCAGATAATTTCCGCATTTTGGGTTCTATTTCGGTTCTTCTACTAGCTGGTCCTTGGACACATAAACCATTAAACCACATTGATTTCTTGAGAAATCTCTTCTAATTGGCTTTTAATATCCAGGTATTTCCATGTCCTTATCAGTGATTGAATGATTGAGCCATGTTTCTGATATACCGAATATGTCATATTTGTGATGCAAAATATGATTTTTTTATCAAAATAAATTTTGAGACCTTTGAAACTGGGTTTGTAGGAATATCAATCATTGCTGTTAGACTCCTAACATTAGCATGACCAATTTCCATATTTTTGGTACGAGCAGGATGTTTAGGTCCTGGGTTCTCAGCTATATCTCCACAAGAAAGCATTATCTGTGGTAACATAAAGTGACAAAATATAAAATTCATGAAAATAAACCTCCAAAAATATAGTTCATTCTTAAATCTCTGTTTATTACAATGACCATGAAATAAACCTATTGCCACTCTATATTGTTCTAGGGATATGGCCATGAGGTTTTGATTAGCACACATATCTCTATCTCTGTAGGTTTACAGATAAATAAACAAAGTAAAACATTCAATACATTATGCATTATGGCCCAACAATACAGCAACATACAGCCACACTGTTTTATATGAGATATGGTTCTAATATTCACAAAGTTGATGTACAGTGAAGGATATGGAAGCAAACAGCAGGAACACAGCCTCATATCGATACACAATATGGATAAATCATTTGACAGTTGGATAAATAGATAAATACGAGCATAACTATGAATATAGTGACACAGTGTAAATACTAGACCAGTCTTGAATTTGTAATAAAACAAGTGTCATAGTAGTGCCTTATGACATATTTAAACTCTACCAACCAGTTCATATTTATTTAGTAAAACAACTTCACATGGTAACATTTACCTATACACACCATTAAATCAAAATTTCTTATTCTATGAAAAGTGATGTAATCATGGTCAACATGTTTTGTTGATGCATCATTGAAACACATTGTCTATTAAATAAAAATCATCATTGTCACAACAAACAGAACTAGTACATTCGTAGGGGGGACCATTTTGGCTGGCAAGTCTGTGATTTATTTGAGTTCATCTCTAACACTGGATAAAATATCCCCCATAAAAGGTTAAATTTGAGACAAGTCTGTAATTTTTCTCAACTAGTTCTAAGCCTAATTTCTTCAAGAGGGGAGCAATGATGGCAATTTTCATGTTGTCAGATACTACTGGGTCAGTCAGTGATAATAGGTAAAACGTCATCTATAAGGTCAGGTAAAAGTCAGGTCAGAAAGGGGTCAAACTCACAGGACTTATTTGCTGCCTTTTTTTGCTAATTTGTGCACATCACATATCGAAAAGGGTTTAAATCTGCAAAGGATCAGGTAGGGATATTGATCAATTGTCTGAAGTGCCACCTGGTGACAGATTTGCACATGTTGGAACATTATCCATGTCCTGACAGATTTTCTCAATTTTATCAAGAAAAAAGTTATTGAATTTTTCAGCTTCAGTAATATCAGTCATATTGGGGCATTGGTGTATCCTTAGTCTTGTGCATGACTGAATCAATAACCCTGAAAAGTTTTTTAGGGTCATGCTTGTTTTCATCAACCAATTTAGAAAAGTAGTAAGATTGGGACGATTTCAATAGAGAGCTATACTTATTCCTCTGAATGTTATATAACTCTTTATCAATATGAGATCCTGTCTTATTCATTTTTCTATCAAGCCTTCTCTTGAGAGATCTCTCATCCTTAATTTGGTGGCTCATCCAGGGAACTGGTTTGCATTGGGACACCATAGCGTTTTTTAAGGCAGCATATTTATCCAATATGGATGTGAGCTTCTTGTCATAGAAATCCACCATGTCGTGTAGGGATAAGTGTTCCCACCCAGAGGTTTGTGATGTCAATGATCTAAAATCATCCCTAAGGGGTGCTAGGTTTAATTCCTTATAATTTCTATGACTGATGGATTTCTTAGGAATGATTTTAAGACATAGTTTATATGGAATTTTATGGTCAGATATATAGTCATCTACCTGGTGACAGGCCACGGGCCATGGCGCAGTTGGTTAGAGCACCAGCTTATTAGCACCAGTTCCTCTAATCAAAAGGTCGTGGATTCGATCCCTGGCCTTGGCGAGATTGAACTCATGATACAATTATCCATATGAGCTGAGGCCTGTCTCAAAGGGTAAATCTGTTGTTCTTGTAAATCTGTGACCGGGTTGTTTGTCATGTCAAGGACCTGGGAGATTAAAAAGTTGAATGGGGCATAGTCACGAGTGTATTCGCACATATTGTGTTAGCACCAAAATAATTTGTGATAACATTAGTCAGACTAAGAAAGCACGAAAAACATGTCAACTATAAGCTGGTTGAAATATGCCTCAAGCTTTCTAAAGGCCTAACACGTCATGTAATGAGATGATAACTACCTTTACCTGAACCTGAATGAAAACAGATATGCCTTAGCTGCCGCTTTATTTAAAAAATCTCAATATTTAATATGTTACAATTTCCATTTTTTTCCATGATTATGTATCCACCATTTTGCCACATCCACATTATATATTAAGATATTTCTATATTTCAATGATATTTATTTCAATATTTTATTTGACTTAAAATTGGTAACATTGTCATTCTAGTTGGTAAAAGCAGAAAAGCACTGTAGGAAACAGCATCCCGCCATTAACCATCATCTTCCGGTTGTAAAATTTATATGTAGAATATATTTTGGTGAGACAGCTGATTTGGAATTAAATCTAATCAGATAAAATCACCCACATAATAACAATTTCAAACACAATCTATTGTGATGTTATCACAATGGTTGATAAATAAAAAAATACATTTTGAACATATAACAGAGGTGTGAGAATAATCACACATGAGGAGGAAGTAATAGTTGTATAAAATGGGAGGATGTGATGGAACAAGAAATCATTACTACCAGTTTCAACACTCCCATCACAACATGATTGGCTTTATTCTGCTCAGGTTTGCTGCTGGTAAGTCAAACTATTTTACCTCTTTGTAGACCTTACACCATATTTATTTTCAAGTTAGTTAATTAATACATGTGGAAATATTTTAGGAAATAATCATATTATACCCTTGTCCCATGTATTATGTTATATCTTTTTATGTATGTGGTACGCAAATGTAACTTTAGTTTGTTATTGACAAACTTTCCCTACTAACCATACTTACTATACTTTTATAAATGTTAATGTTTAATATTGTTTACGACAGTATATCCATATCTAATCTGGCTGTTTTTCACTTATCCGTGCCAGTTACATAAACAGGCCAATTCTTTTGACTATCCACCCACATGTACATATATGTCTCGTATGGTCAGCCAAAATACTTTATTATATGTATTTATGGTTTCAGGTTGCTATGCACAAAACTGGGATAGTGGTAATTATTTCGATATATACATAAATTATAAGATGGCAAATTTGCTTACTTTGACATAGTACAAATAGTGATGCTTATTAAATAAACTTAAAGAACAATTGTTGAATTGAAATGACAAAATTGATATGTTTATTTGATAGATACCTGTGGCCCACAAAATGATTAACAACATATATCTAATTCCCGTATTGTTGGGGGACAGGAAAGTGCTCCCAACCAATTTCCATGGCAGGTAACCAAAGATACTGTTTCTTTTCTAACCATGATCAATGAACACTATACTGAACTTACCATACTAGGCAACAGCGAATCAGTTCACATTTTTCAAAATTTTAATGTTCAAATCTCACATGTCAGCTGATTTATAGGAAAAATAAAAAAAACAGGTGTCCCTCCAACGATTTGGCTCTCACTTCTGCGGAGGCAGTGTGATTTCCTCCACAAGGATCATAACAGCGGCCCATTGTTCATTTTGAAGGTTAGTCCTTTTATGTACATGGATATATAATCTCTCTCTTAAGGTTTCATGAACTGTCCTTTTTAAAAATCTTTCTGCAAAGTTACTCTTGCAAAATGATAACTTCACAACTTGAACTTGTAACTAATTGTAATTATGTATATGACATACGTGTATGCTTATATATACTAAACGAAATGGTTCTGTGCCATTAGAACTTCACACATTTATACAGTATTGAGTTTTTCATGATAATTTCTAAATTACCTAATTGTAAGATTTATCATTATTTCACAAACTTGTGTGTTTTTCAGCTTTGATGTGGTGGTTGCAGGTGACCACGATAGAACAATAGAGGAGGGCACGGAGCAGACACAAGGAGGAACTTCCACGCCCCATCCAGATTTCAACCCTTTCACATTAGATTATGATGCAAGATACATTGACCTTGACAATCCTCTAGAGATCAATGATGCTGTGTATCCAGTTTGCAGACCCTCGAGTGCTTTCCATGAAAGTGGCGATGCTATTGTCAGCGGATGGGGACATATGTCATCAGGTATATAGTCGTTTTAATATCTACAGTATAAGAAATGGATTTGCAATCCTTTATACAAAGATAATACATTTTGACATTTCTGAAGAAGTGCCATGTGGGGGCTATAGAGTCTTATCTCTCAGCTTGCATATGTATAATACTTTACATAATATTTATCAACTTGATTGTCCTCGAACTACATTGCTGAGTATATTTTCATTTATTAAGCAATTTGCAGACATTTCTTAGAAACCCTCACAAATATTTAAAAAAACCAATGTTCACCACAGCTTTAGGCATTTTCCCCCCATATTATGTGTGTCTCATTCTAATGATTCTCTTTCAACTGCTTTCCCCTTCATTACCCACAACTAACTTCAAAAAGATTAGATTGCAAAGAATGAGTATTGATATTGTCAAACTACATGTGCTATTAGATTAAATTTCATTTACAAAACAAAAGGAGTTTATTCCTCAACTGTCTTGATTGACTCACATTCCTATCTATTGCCACATTAAGTGTTAATACAGACACAACACGACACCTTGAAAAGAGACAATGTAACACTCAGCATTATTTCATTGACCCATTTTTACTGGTAAGATAATATGCAGATGGAGTTATTTACAAATTACCTTCTACACTACAGTTGTCTTGTGACTCAGGTAAATAACCACAGTGATCTTTTTTCACTATACCAGGAGGAACATCCCCAGATGTACTCCATTATGTTGATGTTCCCCTGGTATTGAATGCGGACTGCGCTGCTGACTATGCCGTTGAGAATTATGATGTCACTGATCAGATGTTATGTGCTGGAATACGTGGCGAAGGAGGAGTGGATGCTTGCCAGGTTAGATCATTATACCTGAATTATTATTATCAGAAAAAAAAACTGGCCCCACTTGCACAGTTGGTAAAGCAAAGGACTTGTACCTTTCCGGGTTATATCAGTGGAGGACTAGAGGTGGTGGGTTTGAATCCCACTACCAGCAGTGTTATTTCCAACCTGTTTAAAAGGCTTGGAAATCAACCTGATATTGCCATTGTTGCTAAAAGGATTGTAAAAAACAGTTCATATTTTTGGTGGAATCAAACAAAGAAACATTCTTGTCAAGGTGTTTTCGAATTAAAACTTTTCAATCTATTTCTAAATTACCCATGTTGTTTTTAAATTAGCTGTGCCAATCATTGTCACAAGGGTGAAGTGAAGCTTAATTATCAATAGCATTCATATCTTATTAAAAGTATTCATAGCTTTTTAATATTAATCATAGCTTTTTAATATTATTCATAGCTTATGAATATCTTATAGTTATAGCTTTTTATTAGTATTCATAGCTTATTAATAGTATTCATAGCTTTTTATGAGTATTCATAGCTTATTAATAGTATTCATAGCTTATTAATAATTTTCAAAGCTTATTAATAGTATTCATATCTATATTTTAGAATGATTCTGGCGGTCCACTTGTAATGCAAGAGAATGGAAGATTTGCCCTCATTGGTATTGTATCATGGGGAATCGGTTGTGGACACCCTGATTTCCCTGGAGTATATGCCAGAACCAATGCATTTGGTGATTTTTTTGATTCATAAAATTGTCCAAACATGATATATAATTCAAACAAAGAAACAATATATTTTATTAGAAAACAATAAAACATTTTAAAAATGAGTATGCTTGTGTTGAATGCTTATTCTGTGTACAAACTGAAATACTTTTTCTAAAAATGGAACAACACATTGCATTCTTATTTTAATAATCTCAAAAAGAAATCCTTGTTTCCTTCCAAATCATCTCGTAGAGATAGAACTGAAACAGCGACCACAAAAAATATCACCATTTTGAAATGTTCAACATAGATTTACATCACAGAATTTAATTCCAGGCTCAGACAGATATTTGGACTATTATGTTTCATTTTACAACAAAATGAATGGGTTAATTTAATTATCATTTATCTTAAATAGAATATGTAGGCATTACTTTAAAATATAAAACATTATCTTAATAATAAGATATGTCTCTTAAATAATGCCAAGATTAGATTTGATATATTTATTTCCCAATAGACATAATATTTCTAAATCTAGGGTCAAAATTCATCACTTCACATTATGGTTATATGTTTGATATGAGCATTTGATTGTTAACATGCTTTTACTTTTATGCATATTATATCTATCACCTATCACCTATAATATGTTGAGACATTATATGATACACTTCATATTGAATGTAAATCCATGCCTACTTTATTTGCCCACATACAGAGAATCAACTAGAAAATGGTGTCTTATATTAAAATGACACACAAATTGCAGATATCTACTTCTTAGAGACCATCATATTTGTAGAAAAATAATAATTTTAACTTAGGCTGCTCTCTGAAATTATTGAATGGCTTCGTTCATTAAATAACTTGATGTTGTGATGAAGAAATTGACTATTTCTGTTATTAAACAATGAGAAGATTATATCATACTTTTGAACAAGGCTCAGTGAGTAAGACATTTATCCCAAACAAAAAGTCTGGGGTTCAATACTTGGTTGGGACAAGTACTTTTTTCATGCGGAAGACAAAATCTTCATATTAAGGTTTTATTTGCGCAATATGTGCATTAGAGCATATAGAATTGAAATATCATAATATGTAAACATAACACAAATAATTAATGACTTTATACAGAAAGCACAAGGTGATATCTTCGAATTGTGATTTTATTTGAGTGAAATGTGAACAGAAAATGAATTTTTTTTTTACACATTTAGAAAATAAAGAAAATAATGATTTTATACAAAAAGCAAATAACAAAAATGAAATTCTCATGTTGGAGTCTTATTTGAGTGATCTGAGGTAAACATAGAATTGTATATAGAAAAGCCTTACATAGAAAGCAAAGATGAAATATTCATATTGAGTTTTATTTGAGCGATATGCACAAGGCTACAAAGCAGAAGATTTTAAGACTGAATGGATTTTATACTTCATTCAATAAGGCCAATCATGAACTATTGAAGGCCATTGGCCGTGGCGCAGTTGATTAGAGCGCCAGCTTATTAGCACCAGTTCCTCTGTGGTGATCCAAAGGTCATGGGTTTGAACCCCGGCCATGCCAGGATTGAACTCATGATAAAATTTCCCATATGAGCTGAGGCCCGTGCCTAAAGGGTTAACCCGTTGTCCTTGTAAATCTGTTACCGGGTGGGTTGTTATGTCAAGGACCTGCGACAGCACTATAGCTGCTACAAAAAGGTCTCATCATGAAATGACTGAAATAATGTTAAAAGTGATGTAAAACCCAAACAAACAAGTAGGTCTCATCACGAAATGACGGAAATAATGTTGAAAGTGATGTAAACCCCAAACAAACAAACAAACAAACATGGATAATTGAGCATGTTTGGCATCATAATCACTCAAAAGCTAGAAACAAATATAATTATGATATATACAACAAGAGGCCTCTCATTATAGAGGTTGACAAATGCAATGACCAATACATTGCAATAGAAATTGGCAAACATCTTAAATTCTACCTCCCATAAAAATGCCATGTTTTAAAAATATTTCTATCTGTTCATTTAGTTCATGTTATGCTGTTCATGATCAGCTGACAGTTCATGTGCTCCCATGTGCACATATTACTTCTAGCAATGGTGTCAATTCCTCTATAATAGTTGAAAAGTTATTTAACTCTCAACAGTATCACCAATATTGAAATAGAATTTCTATTTATCATAAAACATATGAATTATTGCAAGCATTTTTATTGTCAAACAATGCCTCAATTGGAATGATGAAATACATGCAGCAATAATGCTCATAAATATATATGGTGATTTGCCCACAATTTTAAGACACGAGAAAGTGTACACACGCCCCACTAATCTGAGTAAAATATCAGCAAGCACATTTTCATCTACTCCATTGGTACCCTGTTTAACTTCAAATAAGTATTACTATATGGACATTTTGATAATAATAATAAGCTTTGTCCCCCCATGGTCTTCAGACAGGTTTTTGGGACCAATAAGTAAGACTATAATTTATTACATGTAGCAATTATTTGACTGATGGTGCCGTCTCCCGGGGTAAAACCAGACTGGTTCCCTTTCATAATATTACGAAGAAATTCAAAAATATGATTACATAGTGCTCTTTCAAAAACCTTTGATATACATGGCAGGAGTGAGATTTGTCAATAATTATTACACACCAAAGGATCATCATTTTTAAACAAAGGCATTATGCTGGCGATTTTCCATATATCAGGAAAGTGAGCAAGGCTAATGCGGTAATTATGAAGATTTGATAATGGCTGAGCCAAGGGAACTGCAGCTTCTTTGCTTATTCTATTACCTGTACCATCTGGTCCAGTAGCCTTACTTATATCAAGTTTACTGAAGTAAAAATATAATACTTCAGGTTGTATGACCAACTGATCAATTTTGAATCTACTAGCATGTTGGTTAACAGGAAGACTAGAAGATGATTCATCTAAGGTAGCTTGTGAGGCAAAGAAAAATAACTCAGTTTTAATATTATTATCAGTGGTAATGATACCGTTACTTATTGGCCCATCGGCTCCTGGTGTAGGAGTAGAGAATGAGTTTTTCATTACTTTCCACCATTTCTTTGAAGACACATTAGCACTTGATATTTCAGCAGCTTTATCTGCTTTAATTTTCGCATCAGCCTTTCTACACTCAGAAAGAACCAAATTTTTACACTGTCATAATTAAGTGCCAATTGTTTCATCTTTGGTCTTATTATATTCTTTTTTAAGCCTGTCATGTTGTTTCATGAGTTTCCGGATATCTGAATTCATAAATTCTTTCTCACCAGGCCTGATAGTGGCCTGATAATGTGGAATGCAGGACTCCGCAATAGACAAAAACATATCCATCGAGTTTTTAACTGTGTTTTCCACATTATAATCATCGTAACATTTAATATTGTGTTTCTAAAATGATTGAAGTCACCTTTTTCAAAATTCCAAACCCACCTTTTATAACATAGAGGTCAGTTATAATGATACTGTAAAGTAGCATAGATTGGACAGTGATCACAAACATCAACAATCTTATCATGAACACAAACTTTAGAAAAGGCAAATGAATTATTAGTAAATAATAGATCAATGCAAGTTTTAGTATCACCAACAATTCTGGTTGGTTCATGAATTAAATTATCAAAGCCATAAGACTTAAATGAAGCATGAAATATACGACCTTCAGTGCTGGTCCTATCCTCATTCCAGAATAAATCATTTCTACCATTTATGTCACCAAGAAATACTATTTCATCAAATTCAGCACTGTAGTAATCAACAATGCAACTTGTTTCTTCACAAAAATCAACAGTATCAAAATGGGGTGCTCTATAACAATTACATACTAGTATTTTATGATTATCAGCCTGCACGGCAATGCAGATAATTTCCGCATTTTGGGTTCTATTTCGGTTCTTCTACTAGCTGGTCCTATGACACATAAACCATTAAACCACATTGATTTCTTGAGAAATCTCTTCTAATTGGCTTATAATATCCAGGTATTTCCATGTCCTTATCAGTGATTGAATGATCGAGCCATGTTTCTGATATACCGAATATGTCATATTTGTGATGCAAAATGTGATTTTTTTATCAAAATAAATTTTGAGACCTTTGAAACTGGGTTTGTAGGAATATCAATCATTGCTGTTAGACTCCTAACATTAGCATGACCAATTTCCATATTTTTGGTACGAGGTGGATGTTTAGGTCCTGGATTCTCAGCTATATCTCCACAAGAAAGCATTATCTGTGGTAACATAAAGTGACAAAATATAAAATTCATGAAAATAAACCTCCAAAAATATAGTTCATTCTTAAATCTCTGTTTATTACAATGACCATGAAATAAACCTATTGCCACTCTATATTGTTCTAGGGATATGGCCATGAGGTTTTGATTAGCACACATATCTCTATCTGTGTAGGTTTACAGATAAATAAACAAAGTAAAACATTCAATACATTATGCATTATGGCCCAACAATATAGCAACATACAGCCACACTGTTTTATATGAGATGTATGGTTCTAATATTCACAAAGTTGATGTACAGTGAAGGATATGGAAGCAAACAGCAGGAACACAGCCTCATATCAATACACAATATGGATAAATCATTTGACAGTTGGATAAATAGATAAATACGAGCATAACTATGAATATAGTGACACAGTGTAAATACAAGACCAGTCTTGAATTTGTAATAAAACAAGTGTCATAGTAGTGCTTTATGACATATTTAAACTTGAGTTCATCTCTAACACTGGATAAAATATCCCCCATAAAAGGTTAAATTTGAGACAGGTCTGTAATTTTTCTCAACTAGTTCTAAGCCTAATTTCTTCAAGAGGGGAGCAATGATGGCAATTTTCATGTTGTCAGATACTACTGGGTCAGTCAGTGATAATAGGTAAAACGTCATCTATAAGGTCAGCTAAAAACCAGGTCAGAAAGGGGTCAAACTCACAGGACTTATTTGCTGCCTTTTTTTGTGCACATCACATATCGAAAAGGGTTTAAATCTGCAAAGGATCAGGTAGGGATATTGATCAATTGTCTGAAGTGCCACCTGGTGACAGAATTGCACATGTTGGAACATTATCCATGTCCTGACAGATTTTCTCAATTTTATCAAGAAAAAAGTTATTGAATTTTTCAGCTTCAGTAATATCAGTCATATTGGGGCATTGGTGTATCCTTAGTCTTGTGCATGACTGAATCAATAACCCTGAAAAGTTTTTTAAGGTCATGCTTGTTTTCATCAACCAATTTAGAAAAGTAGTAAGATTGGGACGATTTCAATAGAGAGCTATACTTATTCCTCTGAATGTTATATAACTCTTTATCAATATGAGATCCTGTCTTATTCATTTTTCTATCAAGCCTTCTCTTGAGAGATCTCTCATCCTTAATTTGGTGGCTCATCCAGGGAACTGGTTTGCATTGGGACACCATAGCCTTTTTTAAGGCAGCATATTTATCCAATATGGATGTGAGCTTCTTGTCATAGAAATCCACCATGTCGTGTAGGGATAAGTGTTCCCACCCAGAGGTTTGGGATGTCAATGATCTAAAATCATCCCTAAGGGGTGCTAGGTTTAATTCCTTATAATTTCTATAACTGATGGATTTCTTAGGAATGATTTTAAGACATAGTTTATATGGAATTTTATGGTCAGATATATGGTCATCTACCTGGAGACAGGCCACGGGCCATGGCGCAGTTGGCTAGAGCACCAGCTTATTAGCACCAGTTCCTCAGTTCCTCTGATCAAAAGGTCGTGGGTTCGATCCCTGGCCTTGTCGAGATTGAACTCATGATACAATTATCCATATGAGCTGAGGCCTGTGCCAAAGGGTAAATCTGTTGTCCTTGTAAATCTGTGACCGGGTTGGTTGTCATGTCAAGGACCTGCGACATAACAATTCAGTGAGGCAGCACTATATCTGCTCCAAGTAGATCACATCACGAAATGACTTAAATAACGTTGAAAGTGATGTAAAACCCCAAACTGTAACTGTAATAGCATGTTAAAAGTGTGCGAGCAGAAAAGCAAGTGAGGGGAAAGAATTCACCACAGCTATATCACGAAGAAGAAGTTGATAATCAGTGGCAGATTATTTGTTCGTTCAGAAATGTCTGTTAAAAGATGGGAGAGGTAGTTTGCCTTGAATAGGCCTGGAATTGTTTTTCCTACAGGAATAGGCCAGGAATTGTCTAAATGAATAGACCAGGAGGTTGTCTAAATGAATAGACCAGGGAACGTCTTCTTTAATAGACCAGAGGTAGTCCCACCAAGGAAGGAGCCGGAGGTGAGTCCGGTGCAAATTGTGAAAACCGATGACACAAGAAGGTGTAATTCTGACAAGAGAGGTACGCACATGTCGTAGTAGATTTTTGACGATGTAGAACTGACTATAGCGATTGAGATAAGTGATAACAACGCTCAAAAGTCAGAGCATGATGAAAACACTGTGATTCACGATAACCACATATGCGTTTTTTTCCAATACATATGACAGATTTGCACCAGTTTGAAAAGCTCTATTTATTTACACTGTTGATTCATATCCATACAAGATACGAATAAAAGAATATACTAGAAATGGCATACAATATTCACTGAAATGAACAATATCATTTTATAACATGAGTAAAATATAAACATATTAATTGTACAATTATCAACTTGAAGATGCCTACAAAAAAGATAAAAATAATAATATAAAAGAATTTTTTTTCTGTTTGGTTTGTACATCATGTCATGTTATCTATTCCCTCAAGAGACAGTACCAATCTGTGAGAGAAGAAACTTTAGGATGGAAGAAGCATGGGAGATTAAAAAGTTGAATGGGGCATAGTCGTGAGTGTATTCGCACATATTGTATTAGCACAAAAATAATTTGTGATAACATTAGTCAGACTAAGAAAGCAAGAAAAACATGTCAACTATAAGCTGGTTGAAATATGCCTCAAGCTTTCTAAAGGCCTAACACGTCATGTAATGAGATGATGATAACTACCTTTACCTGAACCTGAATCAAAACAGATATGCCTTAGCTGCCGCTTTATTTGAAATATCTCAATATTTAATATGTTACAATTTCCATTTTTCTTCATGATTATGTATCCACCATTTTGCCACATACAGATTATATATTAAGATATTTCTATATTTCAATGATATTTATTTCAATATTTTATTTGACTTAAAATTGGTAACATTGTCATTCTAGTTGGTAAAAGCAGAAAAGCACTGTAGGAAACAGCATCCCACCATTAACCATCATCTTCCGGTTGTAATATTTACATGTAGAATATATTTTCGTGAGACAGCTGATTTTGAATTAAATCTAATCAGATAAAATCACCCATATAATAACACTTTCAAACACAATCTATTTTGATGTTATCACAATGGTTGATAAATAAAAAAATACATTTTGAACATATAACAGAGGTGTGAGAATAATCACACATGAGGAGGAAGTAATAGTTGTATAAAATGGGAGGATGTGATGGAACAAGAAATCATTACTACCAGTTTCAACACTCCCATCACAACATGATTGGCTTTATTCTGCTCAGCCTTGCTGCTGGTAAGTCAAACTATTTTACCTCTTTGTAGACCTTACACCATATTTATTTTCAAGTTAGTTAATTAATACATGTGGGAATATTTTAGGAAATAATCATATTATACCCTTGTCCCATGTGGTATGTTATATCTTTTTATGTATGTGGTGCGCAAATGTAACTTTAGTTTGTTATTGGCAAACTTTCCCTACTAACCATACTTACTATACTTTTATAAATGTTAATGTCTAATATTGTTTACGACAGTATATCCATATCTAATATGGCTGTTTTTCACTTATCCGTGCCAGTTACATATACAGGCCAATTCTTTTGACTATCCACCCACATGTACATATATGTCTCGTATGGTCAGCCAAAATACTTTATTATATGTATTTATGGTTTCAGGTTGCTATGCACAAAACTGGGATAGTGGTAATTATTTATTACATAAATAACATAAATTATAAGATGGCAAATTTGCTTACTTTGACATAGTACAAATAGTGATGCTTATTAAATAAACTTAAAGAACAATTGTTGAATTGAAATGACAAATTGATATGTTTATTTGATAGATACCTGTGGCCCACAAAATGAGTTACAACAAATATCTAATTCCCGTATTGTTGGGGGACAGGAAAGTGCTCCCAACCAATTTCCATGGCAGGTAACCAAAGATACTGTTTCTTTTCTAACCATGATCAATGAACACTATACTGAACTTACCATACTAGGCAACAGCGAATCAGTTCACATTTTTCAAAATTTTAATGTTCAAATCTCACATGTTAGCTGATTTATAGGAAAAATACAATTGTATTTGTAATGGTGTCTTTAACAGGTGTCCCTCCAACGATTTGGCTCTCACTTCTGCGGAGACAGTGTGATTTCCTCTACAAGGATCATAACAGCGGCCCATTGTTCATTTTGAAGGTTAGTCCTTTCATGTACATGGATATATAATCTCTCTCTTAAGGTTTCATGAACTGTCCTTTTTAAAAATCTTTCTGCAAAGTTACTCTTGCAAAATGATAACTTCACAACTTGAACTTGAAATGTAACTAATTGTAATTATGTATATGACATACGTGTATGCTTATATATACTAAACTAAATGGTTCTGTGCCATTAGAACTTCACACATTTATACAGTATTGAGTTTTTCATGATAATTTCTAAATTATCTAATTGTAAGATTTATCATTATTTCACAAACTTGTGTGTTTTTCAGCTTTGATGTGGTGGTTGCAGGTGACCACGATAGAACAATAGAGGAGGGCACGGAGCAGACACGAGGGGGAACTTCCACGCCCCATCCAGATTTCAACCCTTTCACATTAGATTATGATGCAAGATACATTGACCTTGACAATCCTCTAGAGATCAATGATGCTGTGTATCCAGTTTGCAGACCCTCGAGTGCTTTCCATGAAAGTGGCGATGCTATTGTCAGCGGATGGGGACATACGTCATCAGGTATATAGTCGTTTTAATATCTACAGTATAAGAAATGGATTTGCAATCCTTTATACAAAGATAATACATTTTGACATTTCTGAAGAAGTGCCATGTGGGGGCAATGAAGTCAGCTTGACATATGTATAATACTTTACATAATATTTATCACATCGAATGTCCTCGATCTGCACTGCTATGTAGATTTTTATTTATTAAGCAATTTGCAGGCATTTCTTAGAAACTCTCACAGTTTTAAAAAAAAAAAATGTTCACCACAGCTTTAGGTGTTTTTCCCCATATTATGTGTGCCTCATTCTAATGATACTCTTTTAACTGCTTTCCCCTTCATTACCTCCAACTTACTTCAAAAAGATTTGATTGCAAAGAATGAGTTTTGATATTGTCAAACTACATGCGCTATTAGATAAAATTTCATTTACAATACAAAAGGATGAGGATGGTCTCAGTTTATTCCTCAACTGTCTTGATTGACTCACATTCCTTTATTTTGCCACACTTAGTGTTAATACAGACACAACACAGACACCTTGCACAGAAACAATATAACACTCAGCATTAATATGCAGATGTAGATATACAAATTACCTTCTACACTACAGTTGTCTTGTGACTCAGGTAAATAACCACAGTGATCTTTTTCCACTATACCAGGAGGAACATCCCCAGATGTACTCCATTATGTTGATGTTCCCCTGGTTTCGAATGCGGATTGTGCTGCTGACTATGCCGTTGAGAATTATGATGTCACTGATCAGATGTTATGTGCTGGAATACGTGGCGAAGGAGGTGTGGATGCTTGCCAGGTTAGAGCATTATACCTGAATTATTATTATCATTT
Organism: Amphiduros pacificus; assembly: GCA_949316495.1. Classification (NCBI taxonomy): domain Eukaryota; kingdom Metazoa; phylum Annelida; class Polychaeta; order Phyllodocida; family Hesionidae; genus Amphiduros; species Amphiduros pacificus. The sequence continues at coordinate 24,135,022 of OX439009.1, read as the reverse complement.
CGTTAGGGGAACAACTGGCCCACTTGAACAGTTGGTAAAGCAAAGAACCTGTACCTTTCCTCGTTATATCAGTGGAGGACTAGAGGTGGTGGGTTTGAATCCCACTGACAGCAGTGTTATTTCCAACCTGTTTAAAAGGCTTGGAAATCAACCTGATATGGCCATTGTTGCCAAAAGGATTGTAAAAAACAGTTCATATTTTTGGTGGAATCAGACAAAGAAACATTCTTGTCAAGGTGTTTTCGAATTAAAACTTTTAGATCTATTTCCACGACTCTCAGCATCGTGACTGCATAGACTTGGGTGTTTTGTGTATTCTCGGGACTCTATAAGTATCATGCATTTGGGTAGTTCATATGCCTCTCTCATTGCCATGCCGGCCTAGCCAGACAAGGATGATTCACAGCACCGAATAAAAGGTAACTATTGTGCAGTGTATATCCTGTGTCTGCAGTCCTTATTACCTCACACCTCATATGGGTAGATAGGGTTGCTAGGTTCCGTGCCCCGCCTCACAGCCAGCGAGTAAAGTAGAGTCAGAGTAGAGTATTGATCCCCCGTCCACGTCCCCCAACGACGGATACTCACAAACCATGGGTAACAATTTGTAAATTACCCATGTTGTTTTTAAATTAGCTGTGCCAATCAGTGTCACAAAGGTGAAGTGAAGCTTAATTATCAATAGCATTCATATCTTATTAATATTATTCATAGCTTTTTAATATTATTCATAGCTTTTTAATATTATTCATAGCTTATGAATATCTTATAGTTATAGCTTTTTATTAGTATTCATAGCTTATTAATAGTATTCATAGCTTATTAATAATATTCATAGCTTATTAATAGTATTCATATCTATATTTTAGAATGATTCTGGCGGTCCACTTGTTATGCAAGAGAATGGAAGATTTGCCCTCATTGGTATTGTATCGTGGGGAATTGGTTGTGGACACCCTGATTTCCCTGGAGTATATGCCAGAACCAATGCATTTGGTGATTTCTTTGATTCATAAAATTGTCCAAACATAATATAAAATTCAAACAAAGAAACAATATATTTTATTAGAAAACAATAAAACATTTTACAAATGAGTATGCTTGTGTTGAATGCTTATTCTGTGGACAAACTGAAATACTTTTTCTAAAAATGGAATAACACATTGCATTCTTATTTTAATAATCTTAAAAACAAACACGTTCAAAAAGAAATCCTTGTTTTCATCCAAAATATCTCGTAGAGATAGAACTATAACAGCGACCACAAAAAATATCACCATTTTGAAATTTTCAACATTCCAGGCTCAGACAGATATTTGGACTATTATGTTTCATTTTACATTAAAATGAATGGGTTAATTTAATTATCATTTATCTTAAATAGAATATGTAGGCATTACTTTAAAATATAAAACATTATCTTAATAATAAGATATGTCTCTTAAATAATGCCAAGATTAGATTTGAAATATTTATTTCCCAATAGACATAATATTTCTAAATTTAGGGTCAAAATTCATCACTTCACATTATGGTTATATGTTTGATATGAGCATTTGATTGTTAACATGCTTTTACTTTTATGCATATTATATCTATCATCTAGAGTATTTCTTTGCTAATTCTATAAATAATATGTTTAGACATTATATGATACACTTCATATTGAATGTAAATCCATGCCTACTTTATTTGCCCACATACAGAGAATCAACTAGAACATAGTGTCTTACATTAAAATGACTCACAAATTGCAGATATCTACTTCTTAGAGACCATCATATTTGTAGAAAAATAATAATTTTAACTTCGACTGCTCTCTGAAAATATTGAATAGCTTCGTTCATTAAATAACTTGATGTAGTGATGAAGAATTGACTATTTCTGTTATAAACAATGAGAAGATCATATCATACTTTTGAACAAGGCTCAGTGAGTAAGACATATTTATCCCAAACAAAAAGCCTGGGGTTCAATACTTGGTTGAAACAAGTACTTTTTCATGCTGAAGACAAAATCTTCATATTAGGGTTTTATTTGCGCAATATGTGCATTAGAGCATATAGAATTGAAATATCATATGTAAACATAACACAAATAATGACTTTATATAGAAAGAACAAGGTGATATATTCAAATTGGGATTTTATTTGAGTGAAATGTGGACAGATAATGAATTGGGTTTTTTTACACATTTAGAAAATAAAGAAAATAATGATTTTATACAAAAAGCAAATAACAAAAATGAAATTCTCATGTTGGAGTCTTATTTGAGTGATCTGAGGTAAACATATAGAATTGTATATAGAAAAGCCTTACATAGAAAGCAAAGATGAAATATTCATATTGGGTTTTATTTGAGCGATATGCACAAAGCTACAAAGCAGAATATTTTAAGACTGAATGGATTTTATACTTCATTCAATAAGGCCAATCATGAACTATTGAAGGCCACGGGCCGTGGCGCAGTTGATTAGAGCGCCAGCTTATTAGCACCAGTTCCTCTGTGGTGATCCAAAGGTCATGGGTTTGAACCCCGGCCATGCCAGGATTGAATTCATGATACAATTTCCCATATGAGCTGAGGCCCGTGCCTAAAGGGTTAACCCTTGTAAATCTGTTACCGGGTGGGTTGTCATGTTAAGGACCTGCGACATGACAATTCAGTGAGGCAGCACTATATCTGCTACAAGTAGGTCTCATCATGAAATGACTGAAATAATGTTAAAAGTGATGTAAAACCCCAAACAAACAAACAAGTAGGTCTCATCACGAAATGACTGAAATAATGTTGAAAGTGATGTAAAACCCCAAACAAACAAACAAACAAACATGGACTATTGAGCATGTTTGGCATCATAATCACTTAAAAGCTAGAAACAAATATAATTATGATATATACAACAAGAGGCCTCTCATTATAGAGGTTGACAAATGCAATGACCAATACAATGCAATAGAAATTGGCAAACATCTTAAATTCTACCTCCCATAAAAATGCCATGTTTTAAAAATATTTCTATCTGTTCATTTTGTTCATGCTGTGCTGTTCATGATCAGCTGACAGTTCATGTGCTCCCATGTGCACCTATTACTTCTAGCAATGGTGTCAATTCCTCTATAATAGTTGAAAAGTTATTTAACTCTCAACAGTATCACCAATATTGAAATAGAATTTCTATTTATCATAAAACATATGAAATATTGCAAGCATTTTGATTGTCAAACAATGCCACAATTGGAATGATGAAATACATGCAGCAATAATGCTCATAAATATATATGGTGATTTGCCCACAATTTTAAGACACGAGAAAGTGTACACACGCCCCACTAATCTGAGTAAAATATCAGCAAGCACATTTTCATCTACTCCATTGGTACCCTGTTTAACTTCAAATAAGTATTACTATATGGACATTTTGATAATAATAATAAGCTTTGTCCCCCCACGGTCTTCAGACAGGTTTTTGGGACCAATAAGTAAGACTATAATTTATTACATGTAGCAAATATTTGACTGATGGTGCCGTCTCCCGGGGTAAAACCAGACTGGTTCCCTTTCATAATATTACGAAGAAATTCAAAAATATGATTACATAGTGCTCTTTCAAAAACCTTTGATATACATGGCAGGAGTGAGATTGGTCAATAATTATTACACACCAAAGGATCAGTATTTTAAACAAAGGCATTATGCTGGCGATTTTCCATATATCAGGAAAGTGACCAAGGCTAATGCAGTAATTATGAAGATTTGATAATGGCTGAGCCAAGGGAACTGCAGCTTCTTTGATTATTCTTTTACCTGTACCATCTGGTCCAGTAGCCTTACTTTTATCAAGTTTACTGAAGTAAAAATATAATACTTCAGGTTGTATGACCAACTGATCAATTTTGAATCTACTAGCATGTTGGTTAACAGGAAGACTAGAAGATGAATCATCTAAGGTAGCTTGTGAGGCAAAGAAAAATAACTCAGTTTTAATATTATTATCAGTGGTAATGATACCGTTACTAATTGGCCCATCGGCTCCTGGTGTAGGAGTAGAAAATGAGTTTTTCATTACTTTCCACCATTTCTTTGAAGACACATTTAATTTAGCACTTGATATTTCAGCAGCTTTATCTGCTTTAATTTTTGCATCAGCCTTTCTACACTCAGAAAGAACCAAATTTTTACACTGTCATAATTAAGTGCCAATTGTTTCATCTTTGGTCTCATTATATTCTTTTTTAAGCTTGTCACGTTGTTTCATGAGTTTCCGGATATCTGAATTCATAAATTCTTTCTCACCAGGCCTGATAGTGGCCTGATAATGTGGAATGCAGGACTCTGCAATAGACAAAAACATATCCATCGAGTTTTTAACTGTGTTTTCCACATTATAATCATCGTAACATTTAATATTGTGTTTCTAAAATGATTGAAGTCATCTTTTTCAAAATTCCAAACCCACCTTTTATAACATTGAGGTCAGTTATAATGATACTGTAAAGTAGCATAGATTGGACAGTGATCACAAACATCAACAATCTTATCATGAACACAAACTTTAGAAAAGGCAAATGAATTATTAGTAAATAATAGATCAATGCAAGTTTTAGTATCACCAACAATTCTGGTTGGTTCATGAATTAAATTATCAAAGCCATAAGACTTAAATGAAGCATAGAATAAATCATTTCTACTATTTATCACCAAGAAATACTATTTCATCAAATTCAGCACCGTAGTAATCAACAATGCAACTTGTTTCTTCACAAAAATCCACAGTATCAAAATGGGGTGCTCTATAACAATTACAAGCTAGTATTTTATGATTATCAGACTGCACGGCAATGCAGATAATTTCTGCATCTTTGGGTTCTATTTCGGTTCTTCTACTAGCTGGTCCTTGGACACATAAACCATTAAACCACATTGATTTCTTGAGAAATCTCTTCTAATTGGCTTATAATATCCAGGTATTTCCATGTCCTTATCAGTGATTGAATGATCGAGCCATGTTTCTGATATACCGAATATGTCATATTTGTGATGCAAAATGTGATTTTTTTATCAAAATAAATTTTGAGACCTTTGAAACTGGGTTTGTAGGAATATCAATCATTGCTGTTAGACTCCTAACATTAGCATGACCAATTTCCATATTTTTGGTACGAGGTGGATGTTTAGGTCCTGGATTCTCAGCTATATCTCCACAAGAAAGCATTATCTGTGATAACACAAAGTGCCACAATATAAAATTCATGAAAATAAACCTCCAAAAATATAGTTCATTCTTAAATTTCTGTTTATTACAATGACCATGAAATAAACCTATTGCCACTCTATATTGTTCTAGGGATATGGCCATGAGGTTTTAATTAGCACACATATCTCTATCTGTGTAGGTGTACAGATAAATAAACAAAGTAAAACATTCAATACATTATGCATTATGGCCCAACAATACAGCAACATACAGCCACACTGTGTTATATGAGATATGGTTCTAATATTCACAAAGTTGATGAACAGTGAAGGATATGGAAGCAAACAGCAGGAACACAGCCTCATATCAATACACACAATATGGATAAATCATTTGACAGTTGGATAAATAGATAAATACGAGCATAACTATGAATATAGTGACACTGTGTAAATACCAGACCAGTCTTGAATTTGTAATAAAAGTGTTATAGTAGTGCCTTATGACATATTTAAACTCTACCAACCAGTTCATATTTATTTAGTAAAACAACTTCACGTGGTAACATTTACCTATACACACCATTAAATCAAAATTTCTTATTCTATGAATTGTGATACACTCATGGTCAACATGTTTTGTCGATGCATCATTGAAACACATTGTCTATTAGATAAAAATCATCATTGTCACAACAAACAGAACTTGTACATTCGTAGGGGGGACCATTTTGGCTGGCAAGTCTGTGATTTTTTTGAGTTCATCTCTAACACTGGATAAAATATCCCCCATAAAAGGTTAAATTTGAGACAGGTCTGTAATTTTTCTCAACTAGTTCTAAGCCTAATTTCTTCAAGAGGGGAGCAATGATGGCAATTTTCATGTTGTCAGATACTACTGGATCAGTCAGTGATAATAGGGAAAACGTCATCTATAAGGTCAGCTAAAAGCTATCCATGTCCTGACAGATTTTCTCAATTTTATCAAGAAAAAAGTTATTGAATTTTTCAGCTTCAGTAATATCACAGTCAGATTGGGGCATTGGTGTATCCTTAGTCTTGTGCATGACTGAATCAATAACCCTGAACAGTTTTTTAGGGTCATGCTTGTTTTCATCAACCAATTTAGAAAAGTAGTAAGATTGGGACGATTTCAATAGAGAGCTATACTTATTCCTCTGAATGTTATATAACTCTTTATCAATATGAGATCCTGTCTTATTCATTTTTCTCTCAAGCCTTCTCTTGAGAGATCTCTCATCCTTAATTTGGTTGCTCATCCAGGGAACTGGTTTGCATTGGGACACCATAGCCTTTTTTAAGGCAGCATATTTATCCAATATGGATGTGAGCTTCTTGTCATAGAAATCCACCGTGTCGTGTAGGGATAAGGGTTCCCACGTGCACCCAGAGGTTTGGGATGTCAATGATCTAAGATCATCCCTAAGGGGTGCTAGGTTTAATTCCTTATAATTTCTATAACTGATGGATTTCCTAGGAATGATTTTAAGACATAGTTTATATGGAATTTTATGGTCAGATATATAGTCATCTACCTGGTGACAGGCCACGGGCCATGGCGCAGTTGGTTAGAACACCAGCTTATTAGCACCAGTTCCTCTGATCAAAAGGTCGTGGATTCGATCCCTGGCCTTGGCGAGATTGAACTCATGATACAATTATCCATATGTGCTTTGGCCTGTGTCAAAGGGTAAATTTGTTGTTCTTGTAAATCTGTGACCGGGTTGTTTGTCATGTCAAGGACCTGGGAGATTAAAAAGTTGAATGGGGCATAGTCGCGAGTGTATTCGCACATATTGTGTTAGCACCAAAATAATTTGTGATAACATTAGTCAGACTAAGAAAGCACGAAAAACATATAAGCTGGTTGAAATATGCCTCAAGCTTTCTAAAGGCCTAACACGTCATGTAATGAGATGATGATAACTACCTTTACCTGAACCTGAATGAAAACAGATATGCCTTAGCTGCCACTTTATCTAAAATATCTCAATATTTAATATGTTACAATTTCCATTTTTTTCCATGATTATGTATCCACCATTTTGCCACATACAGATTATATATTAAGATATTTCTATATTTCAATGATATTTATTTCAATATTTTATTTGACTTAAAATTGGTAACATTGTCATTCCAGTTGGTAAAAGCAGAAAAGCCCTGTAGGAAACAGCATCCCGCCATTAACCATCATCTTCCGGTTGTAAAATTTACATGTAGAATATATTTTGGTGAGACAGCTGATTTGGAATTAAATCTAATCAGATAAAATCACCCACATAATAACAATTTCAAACACAATCTATTGTGATGTTATCACAATGGTTGATAAATAAAAAAATACATTTTGAGCATATAACAGAGGTGTGAGAATAATCACACATGAGGAGGAAGTAATAGTTGTATAAAATGGGAGGATGTGATGGAACAAGAAATCATTACTACCAGTTTCAACACTCCCATCACAACATGATTGGCTTTATTCTGCTCAGCCTTGCTGCTGGTAAGTCAAACTATTTTACCTCTTTGTAGACCTTACACCATATTTATTTTCAAGTTAGTTAATTAATACATGTGGAAATATTTTAGGAAATAATCATATTATACCCTTGTCCCATGTATTATGTTATATCTTTTTATGTATGTGGTGCGCAAATGTAACTTTAGTTTGTTATTGACAAACTTTCCCTACTAACCATACTTTTATAAACCATACTTTTATAAATGTTAATGTCTAATATTGTTTACGACAGTATATCCATATCTAATATGGCTGTTTTTCACTTATCCGTGCCAGTTACATATACAGGCCAATTCTTTTGACTATCCACCCACATGTACATATATGTCTCGTATGGTCAGCCAAAATACTTTATTATATGTATTTATGGTTTCAGGTTGCTATGCACAAAACTGGGATAGTGGTAATTATTTATTACATAAATAACATAAATTATAAGATGGTAAATTTGCTTACTTTGACATAGTACAAATAGTGATGCTTATTAAATAAACTTAAAGAACAATTGTTGAATTGAAATGACAAAATTGATATGTTTATTTGATAGATACCTGTGGCCCACAAAATGAGTTACAACAAATATCTAATTCCCGGATTGTTGGGGGACAGGAAAGTGCTCCCAACCAATTTCCATGGCAGGTAACCAAAGATACTGTTTCTTTTCTAACCATGATCAATGAACACTATACTGAACTTACCATACTAGGCAACAGCGAATCAGTTCACATTTTTCAAAATTTTAATGTTCAAATCTCACATGTTAGCTGATTTATAGGAAAAATACAATTGTATTTGTAATGGTGTCTTTAACAGGTGTCCCTCCAACGATTTGGCTCTCACTTCTGCGGAGGCAGTGTGATTTCCTCCACAAGGATCATAACAGCGGCCCATTGTTCATTTGGAAGGTTAGTCCTTTCATGTACATGGATATATAATCTCTCTCTTAAGGTTTCATGAACTGTCCTTTTTAAAAATCTTTCTGCAAAGTTACTCTTGCAAAATGATAACTTCACAACTTGAACTTGAAATGTAACTAATTGTAATTATGTATATGACATACGTGTATGCTTATATATACTAAACTAAATGGTTCTGTGCCATTAGAACTTCACACATTTATACAGTATTGAGTTTTTCATGATAATTTCTAAATTATCTAATTGTAAGATTTATCATTATTTCACAAACTTGTGTGTTTTTCAGCTTTGATGTGGTGGTTGCAGGTGACCACGATAGAACAATAGAGGAGGGCACGGAGCAGACACGAGGGGGAACTTCTGCACTGCTATGTAGATTTTCATTTATTAAGCAATTTGCAGGCATTTCTTAGAAACTCTCACAATTTAAAAAAAAAACAATGTTCACCACAGCTTTGGGTGTTTTTCCCCATATTATGTGTGCCTCATTCTAATGATACTCTTTTAACTGCTTTCCCCTTCATTACCTCCAACTTACTTGAAAAAGATTTGATTGCAAAGAATGAGTTTTGATATTGTCAAACTACATGTGCTATTAGATAAAATTTCATTTACAATACAAAAGGATGAGGATGGTCTCAGTTTATTCCTCAACTGTCTTGATTGACTCACATTCCTTTATTTTGCCACACTTAGTGTTAATACAGACACAACACAGACACCTTGCACAGAAACAATATAACACTCAGCATTAATATACAGATGTAGTTATTTACAAATTACCTTCTTCACTACAGTTGTCTTGTGAATAACCACAGTGATCTTTTTTTCCACTATACCAGGAGGAACATCCCCAGATGTACTCCATTATGTTGATGTTCCCCTGGTTTCAAATGTGGATTGTGCTGCTGACTATGCCGTTGAGAATTATGATGTCACTGATCAGATGTTATGTGCTGGAATACGTGGCGAAGGAGGAGTGGATGCTTGCCAGGTTAGAGCATTATACCTGAATTATTATTATCATTTCGTTAGGGGAACAACTGGCCCACTTGCACAGTTGGTAAAGCAAAGAACCTGTACCTTTCCTGGATATATCAATGGAGGACTAGAGGTGGTGGGTTTGAATCCCACTGACAGCAGTGTTATTTCCAACCTGTTTAAAAGGCTTGGAAATCAAACTGATATGGCTATTGTTGCTAAAAGGATTGTAAAAAACAGTTCATATTTTTGGTGGAATCAGACAAAGAAACATTCTTGTCAAAGTGTTTTCGAATTAAAACTTTTAGATCTATTTCCACGACTCTCAGCATCGTGACTGCATAGACTTGGGTGTTTTGTGTATTCTCGGGACTCTATAAGTATCATGCATTTGGGTAGTTCATATGCCTCTCTCATTGCCATGCCGGCCTAGCCAAACAAGGATGATTCACAGCACCAAATAAAAGGTAACTATTGTGCAGTGTATATCCTGTGTCTGCAGTCCTTATTACCTCACACCTCATATGGGTAGATAGGGTTGCTAGGTTCCGTGCCCCGCCTCACAGCCAGCGAGTAAAGTAGAGTCAGAGTAGAGTATTGATCCCCCGTCCACGTCCCCCAACGACAGATACTCACAAACCATGGGTAACAATTTGTAAATTACCCATGTTGTTTTTAAATTAGCTGTGCCAATCAGTGTCACAAAGGTGAAGTGAAGCTTAATTATCAATAGCATTCATATCTTATTAAAAGTATTCATAGCTTTTTAATATTATTCATAGCTTTTTAATATTATTCATAGCTTATGAATATCTTATAGTTATAGCTTTTTATTAGTATTCATTGCTTATTAATAGTATTCATAGCTTATTAATAATATTCATAGCTTATTAATAGTATTCATATCTATATTTTAGAATGATTCTGGAGGTCCACTTGTTATGCAAGAGAATGAAAGATTTGACCTCATTGGTATTGTATCGTGGGGAATTGGTTGTGGACACCCTGATTTCCCTGGAGTATATGCCAGAACCAATGCATTTGGTGATTTCTTTGATTCATAAAATTGTCCAAACATAATATAAAATTCAAACAAAGAAACAATATATTTTATTAGAAAACAATAAAACATTTTACAAATGAGTATGCTTGTGTTGAATGCTTATTCTGTGGACAAACTGAAATACTTTTTCTATAAATGGAATAACACATTGCATTTTTATTTTAATAATCTTAAAAACAAACACGTTCAAAAAGAAATCCTTGTTTTCATCCAAATCATCTCGTTGAGATAGAACTATAACAGTGACCACAAAAAATATCACCATTTTGAAATTTTCAACATTCCAGGCTCAGACAGATATTTGGACTATTATGTTTCATTTTACATTAAAATGAATGGGTTAATTTAATTATCATTTATCTTAAATAGAATATGTAGGCATTACTTTAAAATATAAAACATTATCTTAATAATAAGATATGTCTCTTAAATAATGCCAAGATTAGATTTGAAATATTTATTTCCCAATAGACATAATATTTCTAAATTTAGGGTCAAAATTCATCACTTCACATTATGGTTATATGTTTGATATGAGCATTTGATTGTTAACATGCTTTTACTTTTATGCATATTATATCTATCATCTAGAGTATTTCTTTGCTAATTCTATAAAAAATATGTTTAGACATTATATGATACACTTCATATTGAATGTAAATCCATGCCTACTTTATTTGCCCACATACAGAGAATCAACTAGAAAATAGTGTCTTACATTAAAATGACTTACAAATTGCAGATATCTACTTCTTAGAGACCATCATATTTGTAGAAAAATAATAATTTTAACTTCGACTGCTCTCTGAAAATATTGAATAGCTTTGTTCATTGAATAACTTGATGTAGTGATGAAGAAATTGACTATTTCTGTTATTAAACAATGAGAAGATCATATCATACTTTTGAACAAGGCTCAGTGAGTAAGACATATTTATCCCAAACAAAAAGCCTGGGGTTCAATACTTGGTTGGGACAAGTACTTTTTCATGCTGAAGACAAAATCTTCATATTAGGGTTTTATTTGCGCAATATGTGCATTAGAGCATATAGAATTGAAATATCATATGTAAACATAACACAAATTATGACTTTATATAGAAAGAACAAGGTGATATATTCAAATTGGGATTTTATTTGAGTGAAATGTGGACAGATAATGAATTGTTTTTTTTACACATTTAGAAAATAAAGAAAATAATGATTTTATACAAAAAGCAAATAACAAAAATGAAATTCTCATGTTGGAGTCTTATTTGAGTGATCTGAGGTAAACATATAGAATTGTATATAGAAAAGCCTTACATAGAAAGCAAAGATGAAATATTCATATTGGGTTTTATTTGAGCGATATGCACAAGGCTACAAAGCAGAAGATTTTAAGACTGAATGGATTTTATACTTCATTCAATAAGGCCAATCATGAACTATTGAAGGCCACGGGCCGTGGCGCAGTTGATTAGAGCGCCAACTTATTAGCACCAGTTCCTCTGTGGTGATCCAAAGGTCATGGGTTTGAACCCCGGTCATGCCAGGATTGAATTCATGATACAATTTCCCATATGAGCTGAGGCCCGTGCCTAAAGGGTTAACCCTTGTAAATCTGTTACCGGGTGGGTTGTCATGTTAAGGACCTGCGACATGACAATTCAGTGAGGCAGCACTATATCTGCTACAAGTAGGTCTCATCATGAAATGACTGAAATAATGTTAAAAGTGATGTAAAACCCCAAACAAACAAACAAGTAGGTCTCATCACGAAATGACTGAAATAATGTTGAAAGTGATGTAAAACCCCAAACAAACACACAAACAAACATGGACTATTGAGCATGTTTGGCATCATAATCACTTAAAAGCTAGAAACAAATATAATTATGATATATACAACAAGAGGCCTCTCATTATATAGGTTGATAAATGCAATGACCAATACAATGCAATAGAAATTGGCAAACATCTTAAATTCTACCTCCCATAAAAATGCCATGTTTTAAAAATATTTCTATCTGTTCATTTTGTTCATGCTGTGCTGTTCATGATCAGCTGACAGTTCATGTGCTCCCATGTGCACATATTACTTCTAGCAATGGTGTCAATTCCTCTATAATAGTTGAAAAGTTATTTAACTCTCAACAGTATCACCAATATTGAAATAGAATTTCTATTTATCATAAAACATATCAAATATTGTAAGCATTTTTATTGTCAAACAATGCCACAATTGGAATGATGAAATACATGCAGCAATAATGCTCATAAATATATATGGTGATTTGCCCACAATTTTAAGACACGAGAAAGTGTACACACGCCCCACTAATCTGAGTAAAATATCAGCAAGCACATTTTCATCTACTCCATTGGTACCCTGTTTAACTTCAAATAAGTATTATTATATGGACATTTTGATAATAATAATAAGCTTTGTCCCCCCACGGTCTTCAGACAGGTTTTTGGGACCAATAAGTAAGACTATAATTTATTACATGTAGCAATTATTTGACTGATGGTGCCATCTCCCGGGGTAAAACCAGACTGGTTCCCTTTCATAATATTACGAAGATATTCAAAAATATGATTACATAGTGCTCTTTCAAAAACCTTTGATATACATGGCAGGAGTGAGATTGGTCAATAATTATTACACACCAAAGGATCAGTATTTTAAACAAAGGCATTATGTTGGCGATTTTCCATATATCAGGAAAGTGACCAAGGCTAATGCAGTAATTATGAAGATTTGATAATGGCTGAGCAAAGGGAACTGCAGCTTCTTTGATTATTCTATTACCTGTACCATCTGGTCCAGTAGCCTTACTTATATCAAGTTTACTGAAGTAAAAATATAATACTTCAGGTTGTATGACCAACTGATCAATTTTGAATCTACTAGCATGTTGGTTAACAGGAAGACTAGAAGATGATTCATCTAAGGTAGCTTGTGAGGCAAAGAAAAATAACTCAGTTTTAATATTATTATCAGTGGTAATGATACCGTTACTTATTGGCCCATCGGCTCCTGGTGTAGGAGTAGAAAATGAGTTTTTCATTAAATTCCACTATTTCTTTGAAGACACATTTAATTTAGCACTTGATATTTCAGCAGCTTTATCTGCTTTAATTTTCGCATCAGCCTTTCTACACTCAGAAAGAACCAAATGTTTACACTGTCATAATTAAGTGCCAATTGTTTCATATTTGGTCTCATTATATTCTTTTTTAAGCTTGTCACGTTTCCGGATATCTGAATTCATAAATTCTTTCTCACCAGGCCTGATAGTGGCCTGATAATGTGGAATGCAGGACTCCGCAATAGACAAAAACATATCCATCGAGTTTTTAACTGTGTTTTCCACATTATAATCATCGTAACATTTAATATTGTGTTTCTAAAATGATTGAAGTCATCTTTTTCAAAATTCCAAACCCACCTTTTATAACATTAAGGTCAGTTATAATGATACTGTAAAGTAGCATAGATTGGACAGTGATCACAGACATCAACAATCTTATCATGAACACAAACTTTAGAAAAGGCAAATGAATTATTAGTAAATAATAGATCAATGCAAGTTTTAGTATCACCAACAATTCTGGTTGGTTCATGAATTAAATTATCAAAGCCATAAGACTTAAATGAAGCATACAATATACGACCTTCAGTGTTGGTCCTATCCTCATTCCAGAATAAATCATTTCTACTATTTATCACCAAGAAATACTATTTCATCAAATTCAGCACCGTAGTAATCAACAATGCAACTTGTTTCTTCACAAAAATCCACAATATCAAAATGGGGTGCTCTATAACAATTACAAGCTAGTATTTTATGATTATCAGACTGCACGGCAATGCAGATAATTTCTGCATCTTTGGGTTCTATTTCGGTTCTTCTACTAGCTGGTCCTTGGACACATAAACCATTAAACCACATTGATTTCTTGAGAAATCTCTTCTAATTGGCTTTTAATATCCAGGTATTTCCATGTCCTTATCAGTGATTTAATGATCGAGCCATGTTTCTGATATACCGAATATGTCATATTTGTGATGCAAAATGTGATCTTTTTATCAAAATAAATTTTGAGACCTTTGAAACTGGGTTTGTAGGAATATCAATCATTGCTGTTAGACTCCTAACATTAGCATGACCAATTTCCATAATTTTGGTACGAGGTGGGTGTTTAGGTCCTGGGTTCTCAGCTATATCTCCACAAGAAAGCATTATCTGTGGTAACACAAAGTGACAAAATATAAAATTCTTGAAAATAAACCTTCAAAAATATAGTTCATTCTTAAATCTCTGTTTATTACAATGACCATGAAATCAACCTATTGCCACTCTATATTGTTCTAGGGATATGACCATGAGGTTTTAATTAGCACACATATCTCTATCTGTGTAGGTTTACAGATAAATAAACAAAGTAAAACATTCAATACATTATGCATTATGGCCCATCAATGCAGCAACATACAGCCACACTGTGTTATATGAGATATGGTTCTAATATTCACAAAGTTGATGTACAGTGAAGGATACGGAAGCAAACAGCAGGAACACAGCCTCACATCAATACACACAATATGGATAAATCATTTGACAGTTGGATAAATAGATAAATACGAGCATAACTATGAATATAGTGACACTGTGTACATACATCTTGAATTTGTAATAAAACAAGTGTCATACTAGTGCCTTATGACATATTTAAACTCTACCAACCAGTTCATATTTATTTAGTAAAACAACTTCACGTGGTAACATTTACCTATACACACCATTAAATCAAAATTTCTTATTCTATGAATAGTGATATAATCATGGTCAACATGTTTTGTCGATGCATCATTGAAACACATTGTCTACATTCGTAGGGGGGACCATTTTGGCTGGCAAGTCTGTGATTTATTTGAGTTCATCTCTAACACTGGATAAAATATCCCCCATAAAAGGTTAAATTTGAGACAGGTCTGTAATTTTTCTCAATTAGTTCTAAGCCTAATTTCTTCAAGAGGGGAGCAATGATGGCAATTTTCATGTTGTCAGATAGTACTGGATCAGTCAGTGATAATAGGTAAAACGTCATCTATAAGGTCAGCTAAAAGCCAGGTCAGAAAGGGGTCAAACTCACAGGACTTATTTGCTGCCTTTTTTGCTAATTTGTGCACATCACATATCAAAAAGGGTTTAAATCTGAGAAGGATCAGGTAGGGATATTGATCAATTGTCTGAAGTGCCACCTGGTGACAGAATTGCACATGTTGGAGCATTATCTATGTCCTGACAGATTTTCTCAATTTTATCAAGAAAAAAGTTATTGAATTTTTCAGCTTCAGTAATATCACAGTCAGATTTGGGCATTGGTGTATCCTTAGTCTTGTGCATGACTGAATCAATAACCCTGTAAAGTTTTTTAGGGTCATGCTTGTTTTCATCAACCAATTTAGAAAAGTAGTAAGATTGGGATGATTTCAATAGAGAGCTATACTTATTCCTCTGAATGTTATATAACTCTTTATCAATATGAGAAGGCTTGAGAGATCTCTCATCCTTAATTTGGTTGCTCATCCAGGGAACTGGTTTGCGTTGGGACACCATAGCCTTTTTTAAGGCAGCATATTTATCCAATGTGGATGTGAGCTTCTTGTCATAGAAATCCACCATGTCATGTAGGGATAAGTGTTCCCACCCAGAGTTTTGGGATGTCAATTATCAAAGATCATCCCTAAGGGGTGCTAGGTTTAATTCCTTATAATTTCTATAACTGATGGATTTCTTAGGAATGATTTTAAGACATAGTTTATGTGGAATTTTATGGTCAGATATATAGTCATCCACCTGGTGACAGGCCACGGGCCATGGCGCAGTTGATTAGAGCGCCAGCTTATTAGCACCAGTTCCTCAGTTCCTCTGATCAAAAGGTCGTGGGTTCGATCCCTGGCCTTGTCGAGATAGAACTCATGATACAATTTTCCATATGAGCTGAGGCCTATGCCAAAGGGTTAATCTGTTGTCCTTGTAAATCTGTGACCAGGTGGGTTGTCATGTCAAGGACCTGCGACATGACAATTAAGTGAGGCAGCACTATATCTCCTACAAGTAGGTCACATCACAAAATGACTGAAATAACGTTGAAAGTGATGTAAAACGCCAAACTGTAGCTGTAACAGCGTGTTGAAAGTGTGCGAGCAGAAAAGCAAGTGAAGGGAAAGAATTCACCACAGCTATATCACGAAGAAGAAGTTGATAATCAGTGGCAGATTATTTGTTCGGTCAGAAATGTCTGTTAAAAGACGGGAGAGGTAGTTTGCCTGCTTGAATACGCCTGGAATTGTTTGCCTACAGGAATAGGCCAGGAATTGTCTAAATGAATAGACCAGGAGGTTGTCTAAATGAATAGACCAGGGAACGTCTTCTTTAATAGACCAGAGGTAGTCCCACCAAGGAAGGAGCCGGAGATGAGTCCGGTGCAAGTTGTGAAAACCGATGATACAAGAAGGTGTAATTCTGACAAGAGAGGTACGCACATGTCGTAGTAGATTTTTGACGATGTAGAACTGACTATAGCGATTGTGATAAGTGATAACAACGCTCAAAAGTCAGAGCACGATGAAAACACTGTGATTCACGATAACCACACATGCGCTTTTTTCCAATACACATGACAGATTTGCACCAGTTTGAAAAGCTCTATTTATTTACACTGTTGATTCATATCCATACAAGATACGAATAAAAGAATATACTAGAAATGGCATACAATATTCACTGAAATGAACAATATCATTTTATAACATGAGTAAAATATAAACATATTAATTGTACAATTATCAACTTGAAGATGCCTACAAAAAAGATAAAAATAATAATATAAAAGAATTTTTTTTCTGTTTGGTTTGTACATCATGTCATGTTATCTATTCCCTCAAGAGACAGTACCAATCTGTGAGAGAAGAAACTTTAGGATGGAAGAAGCATGGGAGATTAAAAAGTTGAATGGGGCATAGTCGTGAGTGTATTCGCACATATTGTATTAGCACCAAAATAATTTGTGATAACATGAGTCAGACTAAGAAAGCACGAAAAACATGTCAACTATAAGCTGGTTGAAATATGCCTCAAGCTTTCTAAAGGCCTAACACGTCATGTAATGAGATGACGATAACTACCTTTACCTGAACCTGAATGAAAACAGATATGCCTTAGCTGCCGCTTTATTTAAAATATCTCAATATTTAATATGTTACAATTTCCATTTTTTCCATGATTATGTATCCACCATTTTGCCACATACAGATTATATATTAAGATATTTCTATATTTCAATGATATTTATTTCAATATTTTATTTGACTTAAAATTGGTAACATTGTCATTCTAGTTGGTAAAAGCAGAAAAGCACTGTAGGAAACAGCATCCCACCATTAACCATCATCTTCCGGCTGTAAAATTTACATGTAGAATATATTTTCGTGAGACAGCTGATTTTGAATTAAATCTAATCAGATAAAATCACCCATATAATAACAATTTCAAACACAATCTATTTTGATGTTATCACAATGGTTGATAAATAAAAAAATACATTTTGAACATATAACAGAGGTGTGAGAATAATCACACATGAGGAGGAAGTAATAGTTGTATAAAATGGGAGGATGTGATGGAACAAGAAATCATTACTACCAGTTTCAATACTCCCATCACAACATGATTGGCTTTATTCTGCTCAGCCTTGCTGCTGGTAAGTCAAACTATTTTACCTCTTTGTAGACCTTACACCATATTTATTTTCAAGTTAGTTAATTAATACATGTGGAAATATTTTAGGAAATAATCATATTATACCCTTTTCCAATGAATTATGTTATATCTTTTTATGTATGTGGTACGCAAATGTAACTTTAGTTTGTTATTGACAAACTTTCCCTACTAACCATACTTACTATACTTTTATAAATGTTAATGTTTAATATTGTTTACGACAGTATATCCATATCTAATCTGGCTGTTTTTCACTTATCCGTGCCAGTTACATAAACAGGCCAACTCTTTTGACTATCCACCCACATGTACATATATGTCTCGTATGGTCAGCCAAATTACTTTATTATATGTATTTATGGTTTCAGGTTGCTATGCACAAAACTGGGATAGTGGTAATTATTTATTACATAAATAACATAAATTATAAGATGGCAAATTTGCTTACTTTGACATAGTACAAATAGTGATGCTTATTAAATAAACTTAAAGAACAATTGTTGAATTGAAATGACAAAATTGATATGTTTATTTGATAGATACCTGTGGCCCACAAAATGATTTACAACATATATCTAATTCCCGTATTGTTGGGGGACAGGAAAGTGCTCCCAACCAATTTCCATGGCAGGTAACCAAAGATACTGTTTCTTTTCTAACCATGATCAATGAACACTATACTGAACTTACCATACTAGGCAACAGCGAATCAGTTCACATTTTTCAAAATTTTAATGTTCAAATCTCACATGTTGGCTGATTTATAGGAAAAATACAATTGTATTTGTAATGGTGTCTTTAACAGGTGTCCCTCCAACGATTTGGCTCTCACTTCTGCGGAGGCAGTGTGATTTCCTCCACAAGGATCATAACAGCGGCCCATTGTTCATTTGGAATGTTAGTCCTTTTATGTACATGGTTATATAATCTCTCTCTTAAGGTGTCCTTTTTAAAAATCTTTCTGCAAAGTCACTCTTGCAAAATGATAACTTCACAACTTGAACTTGAAATGTCACTAATTGTATTAATGTATATAACATACGTGTATGCTTATATATACTAAACAAAATGGTTCTGTGCCATTAAAACTTCACACATTTATACAGTATTGAGTTTTTCATGATAATTTCTAAATTATCTAATTGTAAAATTTATCATTATTTCACAAACTTGTGTGTTTTTCAGCTTTGATGTGGTGGTTGCGGGTGACCACGATAGAACAATTGAGGAGGGCACGGAGCAGACACGAGGGGGAACTTCCACGCCCCATCCAGATTTCAACCCTTTCACATTAGATTATGATGCAAGATACATTGACCTTGACAATCCTCTAGAGATCAATGATGCTGTGTATCCAGTTTGCAGACCCTCAAGTGCTTTCCATGAAAGTGGCGATGCTATTGTCAGCGGATGGGGACATACGTCATCAGGTATATAGTCGTTTTAATATCTACAGTATAAGAAATGGCTTTGCAATCCTTTATACAAAGATAATACATTTTGACATTTCTGAGGAAGTGCCATGTGGGGGCTATGGAGTCTCATCTCTTAGCTAGCATATGTATAATACTTTACATAATATTTATCACCTTGATTGTCCTCGAACTGCATTGCTGAGTATATTTTCATTTATTAAGCAATTTGCAGACATTTCTTAGAAACCCTTACAAATATTTTAAAAAACCAATGTACACCACAGCTTTAGGCATTTTTCCCCCATATTATGTGTGTCTCATTCTAATGATACTCTTTTAACTGCTTTCCCCTTTATTACCCACAACTAACTTCAAAAAGATTAGATTGCAAAGAATGAGTATTGATATTGTCAAACTACATGTACTATTAGATAAAATTTCATTTACAAAACAAAAGGAGTTTATTCCTCAACTGTCTTGATTGACTCACATTCCTATCTATTGCCACATTAAGTGTTAATACAGACACAACACGACACCTTGAAAAGAGACAATGTAACACTCAGCATTATTTCATTGACCCATTTTTACTGGTAAGATAATATGCAGATGGAGTTATTAACAAATTACCTTCTACACTACAGTTGCCTTGTGACTCGAGGCAATAACCACAGTGATTTTATTTCCACTATAACAGGAGGAACATCCCCAGATGTACTCCATTATGTTGATGTTCCCCTGGTTTCGAATGCGGATTGTGCTGCTGACTATGCCGTTGAGAATTCTGATGTCACTGATCAGATGGTGTGTGCTGGAATACGTGGCGAAGGAGGAGTGGATGCTTGCCAGGTTAGATCATTATACCTGAATTATTATTATCATTTCGTTAGGGGAACAACTGGCCCACTTGCACAGTTGGTAAAGCAAAGAACCTGTACCTTTCCTGGTTATATCAGTGGAGGACGAGAGGTGGTGGGTTTGAATCCTACTACTAACAGTGTTATTTCCAACCTTCGGCTTGGAAATCAAACTGATATGGCCATTGTTGCTAAAAGTATTGTAAAATACATTTTACATTTTTGGTGGAATAACATTCTGGTCAAGGTGTTTTCTAATTAAAACTTTTCGTTCTATTTCTAAATAACCCATGTTATTTTTAAATTAGCTGTGCCAATCATTGTCGTAAAGGTGAAGTGAAGCTTAATTATCAATAGCATTCATATCTTATTTAAAGTATTCACAGCTTTTTAATATTATTCATAGTGTATTATTATTATCCATAGCTTATATTTTTAGATATATATATATATATATATATATATATATCTTATATTCATATCTTATTATGAGTATTTATAGCTTATTAATAGTATTCATAGCTTATTAATAGTATTTACATATATATTTTAGAATGATTCTGGTGGTCCACTTATTATGCAAGAGAATGGAAGATTTGCCCTCATTGGTATTGTTTCGTGGGGAATTGGTTGTGGACACCCTGATTTCCCTGGAGTATATGCCAGAACCAATGCATTTGGTGATTTTTTTGATTCATAAAATTGTCCAAACATGATATATAATTCAAACAAAGAAACAATATATTTTAATAGAAAACAATAAATTAAAAACATTTTAAAAATGAGTATGCTTGTGTTGAATGCTTATTCTGTGGACAAACTGAAATAGTTTTTCTAAAAATGGAATAACTAATTGTATAATTTTAATAATCTTAAAAAAGAAGACGTTCAAAAAGAAATCCTTGTTTTCATCCAAATCATTTCATAGACTCTAGAGATTAAACTATAACAGTGACCACAAAAGATATCACCGTCTGAAATTTTCAACATAGATTTACATCACAGAATTCAATTCCAGGCTCAGACAGATAAATGGAATATCATTTTACATTAAATTGAATGGGTTAATTATCTTAATAATAAGATATGTCTCTTAAATAATGCCAAGATTAGATTTGATAGATTGATTTCCCAATTGATAATTCTATAAATAATATGTTTAGACATTATATGATACACTTTATATTCAATGTAAATCCATACCTACTTTATATGCCTACATACAGCGAATCAATTGGAAAATGATGTTCTACAATAAAATGATTCATGAATTCATGACTTCTTCTATTAATCTTTTTGCATTAAGTTTGATACCATTATATTTGTAGAAAAATAATTTTAATTTTTACTTAGGATGTTCTCTGAAATTATTTCATAGCTTCGTTCATAAAATAACTTGATGTATACGTAGTGATGAAGGTATTGACTACTTCTACCTTTCAACGAAGCTCAGTGAGTAAGACATATTTCTCCCATGCTATACATGGTTGGGACAAGTACTTTTTTCATGCTGAAAACAAAATCTTCATATTAAGGTTTTATTTGAGCAATATGTGCATTAGAGCATAGGTGAAATCTTCAAATTGTAATTTTATTTGAGCAAAATGTAAATAGAATTTTGTTTACATATATAGAATATATAGAAAATAATGATTTTATTCAAAATACAAAAATGAAATCCTCATGTTGGAGTCTTATTTGAGTGATCTGAAGTAAACATATAGAATTGAAAAGTTTGTAGAAAAGCATTACATAAAAAGCAAAGAAGAAATATTCATTTTGGGTTTTATTTGTCAATGAGTAATATTCACAAGTCTCCAAACTGAAGATTTCAAGACTTAATAATGGATTTTATACTTCAATGAGGCCACTCTTTAGCACTTGAACTAAAAAGCGAGAAGGAAAATAATATTGATATATACAACAAGTGGCCTCTCATTATAGAGGTTGACCATTGCAATGACCAATACAATGCAATAGAAATCGGCAAAACATCTTGAAAGTCTTAGAAGAGCCCAACCAGTCACCCCGAGAGCAATATGAACTTCTCACAGGGATGCTAACTCTCACTTAATTCTAGTATCCATTTTCATTAAGGGCATATACTCTACCGCCCATAAAAATGCAATGCTTTAAAAATATCTATATCAGCGTACACACACCCCACTAATCTGAGTAACAATATCAGCAAGCACATCCTGTCAGCAAGATGCAAACATTGTAATCTCCCCCATTGGTCTCCTGATCTACTTTGCATTACATAGGTAGTACTCAATTACTAGCAGTTGGTTACAGTTGGTTAAAGCGCTTGCTTATTAGCACCAGTTAATAATAATAATAATAAAGCTTATATAGCGCATATACCAGACTAGGCCTGTTCATTGCGCTCAGCCCTGTAGTATCTCCTGAGAAGGAATGTCTTCAAGTTAGACTTGAAAACTGACACGGTAGGACTCTTCCTAATGTCATTAGGGATGTCATTCCACAGTTTAGGTGCAAACACAGAGAAAGCCCTATCGCGCACAGTTTTCATGTTAGTACTGGGGACCGCAAGGTCAAGTAATGAGTTCGAGCGCAAGGTCCTGGTATGACGCTTACATTCGAGAAGCTCAGATATGTAAGGGGACGCCTTACCATTTAAAGCCTTTCAGACAATTAGTAGTATTTTGAAATCAATCCTACTAGGCTAGCTCTCACCGGTAGCAAATGCAGCTCCTTAAGTTTGTCAGTAATATGATCGAATTTCCTACAGCCTGTAACAACTCTTGCCGCAGAGCTCTGTAGTTTTTAAAGTTTTCTAATGTCCACCTCTGGAATTCCAGCCAGGAGTACATTGCCATAGTCCAAGGTAGATGTTACAAAAGAGTGGATGATTGTCTCTGCAGCCCTATTGTCCAATGATTGCCTAATTTCAATGCACCATGTTCCTTATATGATAGTAGCCCTTTTTGCACATATCTCTGACCTGAGCCTTCATGTCAAGATGCCTGTCAAAGATCACACCAAGGTTCCTGACACTAAGACTATTAATAGAGGATGCCCCAATTTTAAGCCCAGCATCACCAGTAAGGTCCCACCTTACTGATGCTCTACTGTGAGTACAAACTAACAGTTCAGTCTTATCATCATTTAGTTTCATTTTGTTCAATATCAGGAAGGACCTAATCCTTTGTATGCATTCCCCTAACCTATGAATATATAGGTCAGCTTCACCATGTTTATGATTAATGGGCATGTAAATTTGAGTATCATCTGCATAAATGTGGTATGACATGTTATAGTCATCCAGGATATCAGCTAGAGGTGCCACATATAGAGTGAACAAAATTGGTCCCAGAACTGACCCCTGAGGGACTCCTGAGCTAATGCTAATGACCTAACATTTTCAATAATGACAGATTGCCTTCTGTCAGAAAGGTAGGACCTTATCACGCCTAGTGCCTTACCAGTAACTCTGAACCGGTCATGTAGCCTTTGTCATGAAGTCTTAAATAATTTTTCCAGATTGTTTTTATTTTCCTCAATAATATTTAAGTAGTGTTAAGATTGCATTGTTTTGAGAAGCCTATTATATTAATTTATTTGTGTTGCAAAATTCTGCCTATCTACCTGCAGTCCAGATTTGTTCATTTTCATTGTTCAAGTTCCTATTGAGTGCTCGTTCCTTTTTCAGCAGTTCATTCATCCACGGCACCCCCTTCCTAACAGTAATTTTAATACACTTATTTGGTGCATGCCTGTCCAGTAGTTTGGTTAAGCTTTGATCATAATATTCAATTAGTTCATTTAGAGATTTATTTGTCCAAATATCATTGTTAGAAAACAATAGACGCAGATGCATTTAAAGTAATAACGGCAAGTTTATGATCAGAGACAAAATCATGAATTTCACATTTATTAACAATTGTACTACTTTTCAGGTTGAAAACCAAATCCAGTGTATTTCCTGGGATATGGGTGGGTTCATTGACCCACTGGTTCATAGAAAAAAGGAAAAGAAGTTCATTGAATTTCTTAACCTCACGCATGTCGGGTTTGTTCATAAATGAATGAATGAATGGTTTCTTAACGGCACATCGACACAATAAGGTCATTCAGTGCCAAAACAGTAAAAACAGAAACGTAATATTGACTAGAAACAAAATGTAAATGTTAAAACAATATGTAGATAAACAAGAATTTATCAACAGCATTTATATAATATCAATCAAATATAATAAATATGGATAATTTGTTTAAAAGACTTTATCAGTATGATGTTTTACAGTTCTTGATAAATAAGTCGATGACATAAATAAACAAAAGCTCTGCCCTTAAAACTGATTATAAAGTCCTATGTCAGTTAAAAACGATACTATCACAGAAGTATCTACAGTATCAAATAACGTATGTAAACCTTGTACATTAAAATATTGAGTTCGTATAATATCAAAATCGATACACTCAATTAAAATATGTTTAATAGTCAAAGCCCTTTGACAACCAATACATTCAGGTTGATCTTCACCTTTAAGCAGATAACTATGTCCTATTCTTATACGGGTTAAAACTGACTCTTCCCTACAGTTAATTCTAATAGCACCTTTAGTTTTGCCCAGAACGGGCTTAATTTCATGTAATTTATTAAAAATTGCTTCGTTCCAGCGCAACTGCCATTTAGAGCGTAAATAACAGTAATATATTTCTTAAACTCTGTATATGGAATAAGTAAATATATTGGGCGTTTGTCCAATGCTGCTTTGGCAGCTTGGTCAGAGCCTCATTTCCATGGATTCCAATATGACTGGGGATCCAATAAAAACGAATTTCTTTATTTTCATCTGTACAAAGTCTATGATACCGTTCGAGAATTTTGTAAATAATGGGATTTTTCCAATCCTTTGCTTTCAATGCTTGTAGACAAGACAAAGAATCAGAAAAAATTAAAAATGTTTGATGTGGAGAAGTCTCCACATGATCCAAAGCAAGGTACAAAGCATGTAGTTCTGCAGAAAAAATCGATGATTTATTTGGCAGACGTTCTGAATAAATATGATTGCCCTTAACAGCATCTGCAGCAGCCTTCTCATCGTCAAATGATCCATCAATGTATATACACTGATATCCAGTGAAAATAGATTTAATTTCTTTATATCTATTTATATAAAGGTATGGATCTGTTGAGCATTTCTTTAATTCTGACATGGCTAGATTAATATTTAAAGTTGCATAGGTCCATGGAAGTGTTTCTGGATATTGAAATTTAGCTACGTGATTCGGATTTAAAATTTTTAAGATTCTTTAATGCGAATGCCAAAAGTCGGTATTGTATTTGGTTTATTTTCAAAAAGATCAACAGAATTTGGATTGAATATAGCATCATGTACAGGATTGTCTGGACAAGCAGCAATTTTTACAGCATACTGAAGGGCAATCTTCTTAAATCAAGAGGCAGTTCATCTGCCTCTACTGCCAAGCTATCTGCAGGCGAGGTACAAAATGCACCAAGGCATAGTCTTAACCCTTGATTTTGTACAGGATCGAGCATTTTAATATACGATGGACGTGCTGATCCATATACCATACACCCATAATCAAGTTTGGAACGTACCAGCGCTCTATATAATTGTAATAAAACATTACGGTCCCCTCCCCAATTGGTATGGGCGAGAACCCGTAATAAAACTAATGCCTTCTGGCATTTCTTTTTTACATATTTAATATGAGGGATAAAAGATAGTTTTCTATCAAATATAAGTCTGGAGTTATTTTATCAAAACAGGATGTTTGAAATTTTGCCCAATCGGCTTGATGAAATTTCCACTTAGGGATTCGTTCGTCTGGTGGAGGAAAATGGTTATTTAAAATAATAAGGTAATGAACACTACCCCATTGATCTTCCTCTACTTCCCAAGAATAGTCTAAAAATAAATTTGGAGTGCACATGGAGAAATCTATTGATGTTAAAGAGCCTGTAGCAGGATGTAAATATGTTGGAGAATCGTTATTCCAAAGGCACAAACTATTATTATTTAAGAAATCTTCTATTATACGTCCTTTGGCATCAGTATTATTTCTGCCACCCCAAAGATAGTTGTGAGCATTAAAGTCACCAACTAGCATATATGGTTGTGGCGGCTGAGTTATTAGGTTATTTAAATCTGTAATATTAATTGGTTCACTTGGTGGTAAATATACTGAACATATTGTGCAATGTATTGTGCAAGGTAACCCTAACAGCAGAAGCTTGTAAATTAGTATTTAATGTTACTTTACTTTGGGGTATACAGGATTTAACAAAAATAGAAACTCCGCCATGTGCTCGGTCCATAATGTCAATTGAACCGACTTTATTATACAGTACATATCCCTTAAATGTTGTTGAATTATCTTTGAATTTAGTTTCTTGTAAACAAATTACTGATGCATTATATTTTTGGGCTAATAACTCCAGTTCTGGCCTGTTTGCCTCAAATCCTCTACAGTTCCATTGTATGATACTGCTGATAGCCATATTAAAAATAATGAGTATTAATATAGGATTTAACATAATCATTTAGGTTTATGTTTATGTTTTAAGTGGACAGGTGTAAAATGTATATCGGAAGGATCACCTGTGTCCATCCTTTCTAAGGATTTAGTTCTATTTATTTTAGTTTTGCTTTGATCTTTGATTTCTTTTTTGTCTGATTTCTTAACTGGTCTATTGCTATTTACATTTTTATTACTAGATGATGTGGAGGGAGTTTTTGAAGAGGTTTTAGTGGATTTAACTGTTGGTACATTTATTACTGGGGTAGTGGGTGTTTGGGTTTCAGTGGATGTTCCTGAAGATTTTGAGGTATTTGAAAATAGGAATAATTCTTTTCATTGATTGGCCAGGTTATTTCTGTCTGTATTGCTATTGTTTTTGTCTCTTCGGTTTTTAAGGTGATAGCATAGGATGTTTTGGAATTGTTAAAACTTTCTACACGTTTACGTGCCTCAGGAAAAGAAATGTTTTCAGTGTGATGTATTCACTGAATTTCCTTTTCTTTTAAAAAGGAAGGACAATTCCGTGAATACGATGCGTGATTGCCTTGGCAATTCACACATTTCATGGTTTCTGAAGAACACTCTTCTCCACTATGCTGGGCTGTACATTTTGGGCAAGTTACATTTCCTTTGCATCAATCAGATCCATGTCCATAACTCTGACACTTGAAGCAGCGCAGAGGGTTTGGAATAAAAACATCAAACGTTTAAATAGACAACTTTAATAAATGTTGGAAGCTGCCCTGCTTCAAATGTTAGAATAAATGTATTGATTGGAACTTTGGTTCCATCCTTTTTAATTAAAATTTGCTTGCATTGGACCACATTTTGATCTTTTAGTTCATCCACTATTTCCTCTTCAGAAACTCCCGCCAGATCTGGGCATCTTGTCACTCATTTTTTACTATTGAGGGTCTTATGAGCCTTTATCAAAACTGGAACTTTTGCCAACATTTGGCATCTTAAAAGATTGTCCGCATGGCTTTTCCGATCAACTTCAATTAATAAACGAGTTCCCATTCTTTAAACTGTTTTCGGCACCCCGGCAATGCCTTGAAACATTTTTGCCAGGGTATGTTCAGCTTCGGAACTTTCCGCAATTAAAAATCTTGGCCATTTTTCTGATTTATTTGAATCGTCATCACTGTCTATGTCATTCCTAGGTCGTTTTTGTTTGTGTTGCGCCATGTGTGTTATTTTATATTTCATCAGTTAGGTCCCCTACCCACCACGGAGCCCAACAAGGGGACGCCTTTCTGGGCCGGTAACTCCAAGCCCTGACGCCATGAGGATACCCAACATGACATACTCTTAGAATAAAAACTCCACCCTTTCGGATTTTATTTATATCCCTCGATTGACCCAATCAGCAGTAATCTCCTTTCAGCAAATATTTATCAAAAATTTTTGAATTATTCCTAAATTTCAAACATTTAAATTATCATTAATAAAAATCAAATATCCAGAATATAAGGAAATATACTACATGCCGGTTAAATCAGACCCAGGCCTTATCTGATATGCCCATCTGGTGAACATCTGGATCCAAGACAGGTGTGTTGCAACTGGACTGGTATTACTGCCAAACCAGCCCAGTGCTCAGCCCGTCAGGATTCCATATCCTCCCGACACGGGTCGCATCCCACGGCAAACAGGACGCCCCTTTAGTCGCCTTTTACGACATGCTGGGGGGCAGTGGGGCTATTCTTTAATCCCCGCACCCACAGGGGAACGGGTTTGTTCATATGAAAATTGAAATCACCAAGAAATATGACCTCATGTTGGAGAATAGCATAATTTGCTAGAACGTCAAAGAAATCATCATAGAATTTAGAATAAGTGTACCTATTTTTCTAAGAGGACTCAGGTCTATATATAGTGATAAAGGTAATTCTAATGTTTTTCACTGACATAGTCACTTACATAAGTTCCATGGTGGTTGTGTTTAAAGAGGGTTTTCCACAGTCAGGTTAAGTTCAGGTTTGTAGAGCACCCCAATGTCCCCCCTGCCATGAGGACGGGGGAGTAATAGGAACTCAAGTCCTCCCTTTTTAATTTACCTAAGGTTAAATCTTTATTTGTCTCATTAATCCATGTCTCAGTAATAAATAATGCGTCTAAGCACTTATCCCTAAAAAATTGTTGAGCCAAGTTTTATTAGTGACAGATTGAAAGTTTGCATGGCCAATTTTCAAGGATTTGTTTGCATTTTTTTGTATTTCCAATTTCATGTCTATTGTTTGTGGCACCCCCAGCAGTCGATACACCAGTGCCCGTGTTGTATAATACAGTTTCAGGGTCCGAAATGAGAGATTGATACCTATTTGCAATGTAAGTATTAAATTGCCAATTGGTGCGCAGTCTGCTGGTAATCCGGGTAGTTGCATAGGTGGGACAAGGAAGACGAATGCCATTTTTATGATGATGGCATTTAGCAGGCGGATTAAGCAAAGGAGTTTTAACGTTACATGGTTTTATCTGTCAAAAGAGATATAATGGATTACCCTTCATGACAAGGATTACTGAATTCATGGCTGGAGCTGGTACAAATGTGAGAACACTGTTGAAGAGAAACCTATTTTCACTGCCGTGTGTAGAGTTAATATTTGAACATGTGCTGTGGACTTTACGGGAATACCAGTTATGCTTCGAACAAACAAGCCCTGCAGAAATACTAAGCCCTGGGTAATCCCAGGTTGGTAAAAATTGTATCTGATATTCATTTTTTGCAAAAAGTTGGCATGATTTCAGATTTGTGTTAACAAACTCACCAGAGCCCCCTAGTGTAGTTGGGAGAGATGACGTCACAGAATTTATTGTATTAAGACGTAGAAGGGCGAATAGATTAACCTGGTATATATCCATTGAGGATTTGAACATTGACAATTTGCTTAGGATATTTAAAGAACATTTTTTTAATGAGCCCTTATTAATAAGTGTGATCGTATGATGACTGCAAAGCAGGACAGTGGATGTCATTAAGATGCGTTCATCAGTGTGTGAGCTTTGTGTGTAACTATTACTGTCATGATCATGTTAGATGTATGAAGTAAACATTCACAAATACAGAAAGAGGCATACTATTCAATATTGCAATCTTTATTATCAATTTTTACAAAATTATTTAAGAATGAAACGTCCATTTCTTTCAGGTCACACCCATGGTCCGGTGGAGGCTCCGGCCAAGCCCGTCAAGTAGAGGTGGTAGTATTGGTGGATGCAGAATGCAACTCAATGCATCTTGCGAGCTCCATCTTGCCTTTCTTTATTTGTTCCGGGGTTCCATCAATAGTTGCTAATTTAATTTTCATATTGTTCCTGACCGCATCGTCCAAGTGTATGGATGCACCCGTGACCTCCTGCATCCGACGTACATTTGACCCGCCTTTGCTGATGATTTTTCCCGCCAGAGATTCAGGAACAATCATTAATTCAGCCAAGTTGGATGCAGGAGGTCTGGGTTTCCTATCCGATTTATCCGGCTTAGAGGTCGAGGTTGTTGGAACAGTAGTTGTGGTTGTTTCGTCTTTGTCAGTTAGTATCTTGCTGGCCACAATTGGGGATGTGAACGGCTGGCACTTGGTAGGCACAGGGATTTCATTGAGGTGTTTAACGATCAGGTAGATAGTAGTTGCAAGTAGAGTGTCATCGGCCGCCCAAAAATCTTCAACATTTCCGGAGGTGAACTCGTCAATGTTGGCAAAAGCATAGCCTGGTAGAACCTCATTATTAGTGTCCAGACAGTTGTTCAGTACCATCCAATTAATCCTTTTCACATCATCCTTGGGTGGTGGGGCAGGGATAACAGTGACGGTCGGGCCCCTGGACCTAATGGCCTCGAACAGGGGGGCCAGTTGTGTAAAAGCATCGACCCCCTTGATATTCCTTGTTAATCTCATCCATGCTGGGCAAAATAAACATGTGCCCTGCTTGAGTGAGGCGATCCGATCTTCTGGCCACAAACTCGAGACCTTGGGATGTGACCATGGTGATCGCATTGCTGCTGTAGATACCCGCAGCGATACGATCCTCATTCCCGTCCTTAGGTAAAATGACCAATACCTTAGGTTTATCTGGATCCGATTCTGTGTTTGACGAAGATTTTCTAACTTCAGCGGCGGAGGGTAGCAGGCCCCTCAGTATTTTCTTGTTCTCTGCTAAAGATAACTGTGTTCGGGTCAACTCAGCCGTTAGGGTCCCAATCTTCTTATTTTGCAGGGCAGTTTTAGTGAGGAGATCAGTATTTACTTTGCAAGTATCATTATGCAGTAGCTCCAATCTGCCATAACTAGCCTGTAGGCATGCTAGTCGTGTGCTAAGTTCCTCTGTGGTGATTCAAGGTCATGGGTTTAATCCCCGGCTGTGCCGGGATTGAAGTCATGACACAATTTCCCATATGAACTGAGGCCTGTGCCTAAAGGGTTAACCTGTGGTCGTTATAAATCTGTGCCCAGGTGGGTTGTCAAAGACCTGCGACATGACAATTCAGTGAGGCAACACTATATCTGCTACAAATAGGTCTCATCATGAAATGACTGAATTAATGTTGAAAGTGATGTTAAACCCCAAACAAAAAAACACACAAATCAATTACTACCTCTGCAGTCATTGCCATATACTTGATACCATTCTCAATTTGGAATAATCCAAAGTTATAAATACTAGCCTTGCTCACAATAATATCATGAAATCTAAATTGACCAACATCAGGTTATAAACTGTAATTAGGTGTCTGACACATAGACTGACCAATCAGTACAACTGCTGGTACAAAATAAATCTATTTATATTCTTTCACCAATCAGTGGACAGCCAAATTTTTATGAATGCTGATGACTTGTGGCCGATCATGTGCGAAGCTTCATACCTTTGGAGGCAGGGACTGAGAGAGAAGTCCTGTTATGGGTGGTAACCCTGACCAGGGATTTTCTTTATCATGTCAGTTATTTTGAAGATTTTATGTAATTTTACTAAATCCTGGTCTGTAACATAAAATCATAAAAAGGTCTTTGTTTATTGCTTTTTCCTGTTACTGTTTATGTTAGCCAGTGAGCGGACCATAAATAATAATGTTTCCGATGATGCCATATTCCACGTTTACATGGTTGGTGCCTATTGGCGAAACCTCTCAGAATGCCAATATATCCGATGTCTAGTTTATCATATAACAAGTTTATGTTCAATGAAATTAGGCTGACATTCATCTCATGCTCTTTGTGTGTTTGCGATCATTTTTACAGACAATGATAACAAATGCAAACAATATTGTGTGTGGTATGAGCATTCCTAGATACATTGTTTTTTTGTTTGATTGTCTGTTTCTTTGTGTGGGGTTTTACATCACTTTTAACATTATTTCAGACATTTGGTGATTAGACCTACTTGTAGCAGATATAGTGCTCCTAGATATATTGTCAGGTCAAGCACTCAATTATATGTACAAATCAACAAGAGAAACTACAAAATCAATATCAATTAATTCATAGACTTCAAACATGTGATACAAATCCTATATGCAATTCTGCAAAGACATCTGTAACATTGATTTCTTATACTACTACTGAGTGAAAACATTCTTTCATTCCTTTTTAATGTTGATATAGTCCTTCAGATTTTAGACTACTACTGCGGTGATTAATTAATTGATTTGATTGTACCAGCGACCTTTTCATCCCTGTTTAGGCTATATTAGATCAGATGGAACCTGTCACCGCGCTTCAACGCCCTATTCTTTTCAAAGAATGACTGGTGATCGTTCTGAACCTATTGATATATGAGTGCATGGTATTTACAAATAGTACATTAAGAGAAAATAACAAGCATTTAGAGAAGAGTCTTTGGTATGGAACCAACGTATTGATTAAATATTGAATAGGACAGACTCGCGAATGCATTCACACGAACTGTAAAAGCAAGCTGTGAAAGCACAGAAACCAAAATGGCCGAAAGTTGGCCGAATGTTGCATCATCATCTCTTAAAAGGCTAACACGTTATGATTCCTTGCAAAGACAACACTTTTGTTTACCAAATACAGGTGCACTGGAGTTTAAAGCAATATAAAAATATTTATTGTTGCTCTCAGTCTGGAGACAGCAGAAATGTGAGACAGACACATTCAATAACTTAGTCCCAGGAAACGATTGGCAGCAGTATTATGATGAATAAGATATGAGTAAATGTATGAACACGGTCTACTTTGTGTCATAAATGAACATCATTATTATGTGATGTCTTTGATAATCATGAAAAGCAAATTTGTTAACATGAATGCGACGAGGATTCCAATGAACTTCCCACAAGGGAAATGATTGATATGAATTTCGAAGAACTTATTTTCAGAATCAGTTGACCACGTGAATTATTGTGTGTGTTATATTATTTTAATACCTATATATTTTGTATAATAATACCTATATAGTAAGTGATGTCCATTATACGGGATAAATTTGACCAATATATGTATTCAAAAGGTATTAATCAGTCCTGAGTATATACGTTGAGCAGTAGTTGTATGTTTATTTAGCAGATCAAATACGGTAGATCACACGTACACATTATTGATGTCACGGTTGTCAACCATGATGCTGGCACGCCACTGCCTGAAGTCAAGACAAGAGTAGCACATATGTGGTCTGACCACTGGAAAAGTGTGCTAATCTCACATATCATATAATTGTAGCATTTGAACAATGAAAATCAAGGTTCATTTGTACTGAATTGATTTAGTTTTTATCAGTTAAACGCCCGATTTCCGCGAATTTGCATATATCTTGATGATTCTTTGAAGACTTTTTTCATTTACCTTACGATATGAAAATGATTTAAAACGATCTCAACACGTGTTAAAACTAATCAAAGCATGTCTTGTCACACTCAAGTAGTGCACATCGGATTTCTATCTTAATACACTATCCAAGATGATTAATAACAAATCACATATGACCCTTAGGATCCATGGTGGAACTACTACAAATCAATACAATATTTAACATTTTGTGATGAAAAATTATGAAGAACTATTACAGTAAAAATACTCAAAAGGTACGAGACGATTACTGCATTCAGACTTACAACAAGCTAAATAATTGTTGGGGTCATTTTCAATTTCCAGATTTTTAGTAGATTTTCAGCTTAAGAGAAATACATGCGAAATCAATACAAAAAGCTAACAGAGACAAATATACAAAGCTATTAACTCATTTTCTAAACATCCACCCACAACATATGTGCATGTCATATGACAAACAGCCAGATAATGCATATTCTACTTACGTAGTAACAAGCATGCCAACCGCACCAAGAGCCTTCAATATCAAATGGTTTAGGCAAGCATGTCATGTTACCTATATGGATTAAATTCACAATTCGCATCATACAGAAACATCCTAATAAAGTAAGATTGAGGCGCATTTAGCTGTAGGCAGATATGGAGAACCAAGAAAGAACATTGTTACTGAGGAAGTATTTAATGTTGATGCAGAGTGAGTTATACATGTCACAAGCAGATTTAAAAAGACTTGGGGATGTCGGGCTTCTAGATGAGCAAACAATTAAGGCAATACAGGTAAATACAAACAATATAAACAAGAATTAAAGAATTGCATAAAGAACTAACAGAATCTAAGCTGTATGTTGTATTCCATTATGATGAAATCATCTTTCAAATTGATAAGATATTTGGAATATTGAATAAATGAAGAAATGTGAATAATACTTGTTTTTATTATTCAAAATACTGCAGAAAATTCATCATTCCCTTGTACGTTAAGTATTCTGAAAGGTATTTCAAGAATCATGACCGTATAACATTCATTCTGAGTAAAGTAAAGGTTAAGGTGACATTTATGTCCAGACAATCCCTGCTTAATAGTAGTAATTGGCTGGGATTCGAACTGGGAATCATTGAGTCTCAAGGCAAATATAATCTTTATATCTTTAGCCGCCTGAATTATCAATGAATCACTCCAATTAAATACATACATCTACTTTTTTCATATATATATATATATATATATATATATATATATATATATATATATATATATATATATATATATATATATATATATATATATATATATATATATATATATATATATTTAGAAGCTGTTACAGATATGAGGTACTGGAGGTAATTTTGTCAGACCTCATTATGGGGTACCATCTCATACCTTATTGTGTGTGATAGGAGAGTGCCATCTGGTGTTAATAATGAAATTGTTTTACATACCTCACAAATCTAACATTCATATCAATGGCGCTAATGCCATTATCCACCACTAGGGCACTTATTACTACATGTGACACTAGATGGCAGTGATTTATATAGTTATTGCCTGGTTGTATAAATATGCTTCTCAGACATGTTTGTTCAAAAAGGCCTTGTACAGGTTACTTATGTAACTGTGACTAAGCAGCTGCACTATGAAGAGTGGGGTATTTTATATGCCTCACAGTACGTCAATGCCCCACAAGACAGGTCTGAGATTGGTAAAAACCCCATATCTGATACAATCTCTTTCTATATATATATATATATATATATATATATATATATATATATATATATATATATATATATATATATATATATATATATATACATATATATATATATATATATATATATGTATAAGTTGATACGATAATATATATATCTATATATTTATTTCTTTATAGAAATTTTAATCACATCCTAATTTTAGAGATGTATATGCAAATCTATTTATATATTTTTTCTCTGTTTGTCCGGCTTTAACTCCTCCCAAAAGGACTTTATAGATTTTGTATTTTATAATTCCACAGACTCTGCATACAGGCGGCTATGAGTCCACCACGCATCGTTGCTAAGGCTTTTAGCAGCCAACCTGAAATACCAAAGTTTTATTACATAAACTGATGTTCAAAAGCGTTGATAAATTGATTGTTTTGTATTGTTACATGAAGACAATAGGACGTTTTATGTCCTCATGAGAATTTTCCCGTTAAGCCATACGTTGGAAATATATGTTACAATACATTTGTTGTTATTTTACAATAAATGTTGCTTACAACGCAGTTAGCAGCAAATATTTCTGTACATTGGGAACTATTTCTACTGCAATGCAAAAGTAGTTTGCTGTACTATTTTTTTTATTTGGATTTAATATGCGGGGTTAACTGATGCAATGAGGATTTCTGTTGATAAATAAATATCTGCCATTGTCATCTTCAAATATCTTCAATTTTTGTCATTTAATTCCCTCGCAACTCACAAGATATCTCTCGAAATATTTTTTTCAAAACAGGTTGGATACGAGACTCCATTATTTACATTAATTTGAACACTGTCAAAATTAATGTGTGTCAAATAAAACACAATATTTGTCTCGATGTGGAAACACTATATTGTGCGTAAGTGTTTTCGTGAGACACATTTGGTAAAAGATGTTAATGTGTTTTATAATGAAACACAAAATTGTGTCTAATGCTCTGTCCCAGAAATGAAACACGATAATGTGCTTAACTGTGATATTGTGTTTATTCAAAACATGTTATACTTTCAACAAAAATGATAGACATTCTATATTATAAACTTGATTTCATATATTATTACACTATACACAATTTCTAGCAATTCTGAATTATTGAGAAATCATTTGTTCATAGGTAAAGATCGATAAAGATGGATGTGTAAGTCTTTATAAATATACATCATATTTCCATATATAGTCCAGTTTGTTAAGGATGACCTTTCATACACTGTGTCTTACATGACTTCTCATGCGGTTTTAGTCAACGATGCCATTCTGTGCACAGTTTGTTCCTGGGATGATCCATTGTAAAGATATTGTCATTGGATGGTACTGCTCCATATAGGTATCTTAAATGTTTATCCAATATCACACTTAAGGTATTAATTAGTTTCAGTCAGTATGGGTCAAAAACAAAGATTGTGTTTCACAGAAACATTGTAGATAAGATGTGTGTAAAGTGTTTTCTTAGCAATATAGTGTGTCACCAACACACAATATCCATGTAAAAACAAAATATAATGTGTAAGTGAGACAGATATTTTTTAGAGTCGCCAAAAAAATAATTATTGATTAACATTACAGCAAGCATTGCCTTTAATTTACAGCAGTGTAATGTTTACATGGTGCATATAATTCAAATATATGTTTCAAGGGACAAAGTCAAAACAATATAGTTTAAATGTTAACCTCGCAGTCTGGGTGGTCACCATATTGGACAAATGAAGCTCTTGGGCTTTCTCTATTGAACACAAAGGCATAATTAAGAGAAAGACAGTTCAAGGAAACCCCAAGAGATCCAAAACAATAAGTTTGGTAGAGAAAGGTCAAAATGTTCAGATACATTTCAAATATTTTTATTGAAGTCTTATTTCTTATATTAAATTTTATTTTGGGCTTTATGAATACAATATTTATATTTGTATTTGCTTATTTTAATTGTGACAAACATGTCAGACATAATGATATGCACCCGCTGACGCATCTATCATTGATTGACACAATAGACTTCCTATTGCTCTGCCATTTATCATGCTACTTCCTGGAATATATTATCACCATTATTAGGTTCATTTGAAGTTCATAACTTGTTGCGAGTAAACAACCGTATTATACCAAATAATTCATCCCGTTTGGTGCTGACAGTCATATTGTAAAGTGCACCTAGTGTCATATTGTATATGAGCTCTGTCGGTTACTGAATGAAAATTATTTTCTAATAGAAAAGTGAGCCCATCACATCCACACCTACACAACACCTACAAAACTAATGTATATGTATGTATATATATATATTAGACTGACGTACCAAGTACAGACATGAAATAATAATCTTGATGATCATATTCATATTGATCATAAATATTGGAACCAGGATATAATTCTACAAAGAAAAGAATATTCTATGCGTATTAGTAATATAGCTGGTTTACGTTCCTAATTTTATTGGTTGATTATTCGGCCAACATATTAAAACTACAAAACCAGTATACATAAACAGATAGGACCATATTGACTGAATATACAGGAATAGATAGGACCATATTGACTGAATATACAGGAATAGATAGGACCATATTGACTGAATATACAGGAACAGATAGGACCATATTGACTGAATATACAGGAATAGATAGGACCATATTGACTGAATATACAGGAATAGATAGGACCATATTGACTGAATATACAGGAATAGATAGGACCATATTGACTGAATATACAGGAATAGATAGGACCATATTGATTGAATATACAGGAATAGATAGGGCCATATTGACTGAATATACAGGAATAGATAGGACCATATTGACTGAATATACAGGAATAGATAGGACCATATTGACTGAATATACAGGAATAGATAGGGCCATATTGACTGAATATACAGGAATAGATAGGACCATATTGACTGAATATACAGGAATAGATAGGACCATATTGACTGAATATACAGGAATAGATAGGACCATATTGACTGAATATACAGGGATAGATAGGACCATATTGACTGAATATACAGGAATAGATAGGACCATATTGACTGAATATACAGGAATAGATAGGACCATATTGACTGAATATACAGGAATAGATAGGACCATATTGACTGAATATACAAGAACAGACAAGGCCATATTGACTAAATATACAGGAATAGATAGGACCATATTGACTGAATATACAGTAATAGATAGGACCATATTGACTGAATATACAGGAATAGATAGGGCCATATTGACTGAATATACAGGAATAGATAGGACCATATTGACTGAATATACAGGAATAGATAGGACCATATTGACCGATTTTGTAATACTCAAGTTTATGACTGTGGTGTTCATGACAAACTGTATAGAAGGCTTTATCAAAATCGAGGCCATATTTTCCCCTTTATTTCACCTAACCAATATATATGCTGATTGTGTAGATTAGATACCAAAATATACCAAATCATTCAAGGTACAAACGGAGGTGTGGATGAAAGGGATACCTAGTCCAAGCAGAATTAGATAATAGATAGGAATACCCTGAAAATAATAGGTAAGAATAGCCTGTCTAAAATATGAGTTTGAACCCAGAATGTGCTATTGTTAATAGACTAGAACAGTATCGGACAAAGAGCGATAATCCTTGAGCACCTCTCGCTGAACTGATCAGTTTCCATCACAATTTCAGTTTAATAATGTAGCAAGGGTTCAAGAACAAGGTACAGCACGAGAGCGAAGAAATTATTTTTTGCTTAATTGTTATTCAGATAACACCGGAGTGTGCACATTTTTAACAAATGACTTATCAATGAATTCGTGAAATCAGTTAAAACATCATATCTATTTATTATATATTTCATATCACTCCACCTAGGACATCGATGAATCTGTGGAAAAAACAAAGCTGTTTGTGGACACGTTGCTTGAGAAGAGTTACCCCGATACTATCAACAAGCTAAATGAGGCACTGAGCCACCATTTCACCACCAACAGGTAGGCGTGTATATATATATATATATATATATATATATATATATATATATATATATATATATATATATATATATATATATATATATATGAATTGATCTCATTGTATTCCATTCTAAGATCAATTAGAATTAGACATGTATGTTACACCAATATATTTTAATAATTTGTAGTACATTATGTTAAAGGAGTATGTCATGTCACTTGTGATTGTAATGTTTATTATATAATCAGAGTAGCAGATGAGTTGGGATGGGAAATACAGTTAGGAAGAGGCGAAATTCGACCAAGCAAACACACAGAGGTAGACTGTAAAGTACTCATACACAAAATATATGGAACGGGAAAGAGATTGTCAGAGGTTGAAAAGAAAGAATTAGCAGTAAGAATACCCCTTTTATATATTTTTACACATCACTTAAAATATGATGTAGTCTATAAATGTTGGAGTATATCACTCTCATTGAAATAAACGTATTTTATGATTCATATAATCTGATAATTAGTAACTAATACATACTAAGGACATCTTATTTATATTTATTAGGTTATAGTAAATGATCTTTATGTGATAAATTGAAATCACATTTTAACTTATCAAATGACTGATATATCATTTGATATGTTTCTTTATATCTCAGAATCTATGTGCAGAAAGGACTGACATTCAGAACCGTGTTTGGTCTATGGACATAGAGCGTCTAACAGAGCTGGGCAACACAGAAGAGGATAGACATGCCAGGAAGAGAAAGATGGTGCTGGACCTATGCGATAAACTGGAGAATATCTTGATTATGATGGATAAGAGATTGAATACACAACAAGAAACTTTACTTGGCTTGTCCATTGGCCTTAAAGATATTATGTATGGTTTTTTTCAATACATCTATTCACATTATTTATGCATTAAAATATAAGAAGTTTATTTTGTAAACTATGAAGTGACTCGATGTATATCCATCATCTGCATGAAAAAAAACTTTAAAATTTAGAAACGATGCATTTAAGTTATGCTTTTACTGTATCTCTACATTTTGTTCATCCATATACGGTATTAGGGGTTTACAAAAATAAACCTATAATGTTGAAACTTATTTTCATTCACAATATATAATTCAGAATGAGGCCTCCAGAGGGCAGCACTGATAGACGTGGTATTGATACTATTTACACCAATGGCACAAAGCTGATTCAGATAACAACAGGTGCCTTACTGGAAGTGGAAGCCATTCTCAAAGACAGGAACAAGACATTCATGGTATTTCTCTCATTTCTTGACTGGAATGTTATATGTTATATACATGATAATTATACTTAAATTCAGTTTCCAATTAATCCTTGTTTCATGTAAACTCACTTTATTTGGTGGTCCATAATTTACAAAAGACAACTTTCAAGATCCGAGCTTGCGTTGACAAATCGTTTTAATATATGAAAATTGAAAGTATATCGTCTTGCGCATTAACTGAAAGACCCTTTCTCCAAAAGACCAAATACTTTTCAAAATTCGATCGCCTTCATGTGGCAAAAAAGAGGGCGATAAAAAGGGATTAATGACCATAAATAATAATTAATGTTGAACTTGATACTTGATCATTTTGTTGGTCTGGTTTAAAGGATACATTAGCCCAACATTTCCCTCACACAACGTTTTTCATGTTTGACCCACCTAATCACAAGCTTACAGATTGAGATTATACAATCCTTGTTCAACACAAAAGTAGCACAACCATGGCATTTTCGTTTTAACTGGTTCAATTTAATCGTTTAAACGGGTTTGACTCTGTTTATGCAGCGGGCGACTGACGTCACTGATTGTTGAGGATTGCTCTGATTGGTTCACCGAAATATAGAATAGGGAAACCCCTGAAAATGATTATGTATTTTCAGTTAGTGCCCAGATGTTTGCCAGGAATTCCGGCCAAACATCCAGGAACCTGCGAGGTCCTTTACTGTGCCATATTTGGGATTTTTGCATATATTTATCTGTAAATGTATTTGGTCAATATCATTAGCCAGTAATTTTCATTTAATTTGTCATACACGAAGGTCCGTGGTAAAAAATGTTCTGGTGGGAAGTGCATGAAAGTAAACATTTCAGCAGAAATAAACAGAGCATTGATTTTCTCCATGACTTAATTGTGTGTTTGCATATAAATAATCCTAACAGGTCTTAAAGGAGATGATGAAACAACAGAATCAAGGAGAACATCCTTCAGAGATTCAAGCAGTCTGGAATATTTTTAGTGATCGCCACGAGGAAGACGTATTGGATACAGCTGGTAAGAACATTAACAGATTCATATAAAAGTGGAAGATTTCAGGCTGGGTCAGGTTATCTGTGCAGGGTTAAAGTAAGTTCAAAAAGAAGTCATGTTAATGATGGTTAATCTCAGAGTTATTGGTGTCAGAGTAAGTGAAGTCAGAGTAAGTGAAGTCAGAGTAAATGATGTCAGAGTAAATGATGTCAGAGTAAGTGATGTCAGACTAAGTGATGTCAGAGTAAGTGATGTCAGAGTAAGTGATGTCAGAGCGAATGATGTCAGAGTAAGTGATGTCGGAGTAAGTAATGTCAGAGTGAGTGATGTCAGAGTAAGTGATGTCAAAGTAAGTGATATCAGAGTAAGGAGTGGTAAAGTATATGATGACAGTGCCGGTTGTGTGATAGTAAGTCAAACATGTTAGAATAGATTAATGATAATGAATAATCTGAAAGAATTTTACCTATAATTGAAAAGTATTTCTTTCAAAAGATGGAGAGACTTCTTGGTAAGACTCTTAAAATTGATATAATGTGAACGTTTCTTCATAGAAAAGAGAGCTTTCGTTGAGCTGGAGGTAAGGAAAAATAACAATGAAGAAGTCTCAAGAGAACACGATGAAAAACAGTCAAAGCTTTATTCTGATATGGAAAAGCATCGCATCAAGCATGCCAGTCACATGCAAAAGTGAGTCTCAAGTCCTGTTATATTTTAAGCCTGTATGAGATCAGATAAAAGCCTGTAATCGGGCTTTTTATCCTGCTCTTTTCGAAGAGTGACCAGAGATATTTCTTTTGCATTATCCGATAGACACGATTGCACAAATCCAAATCTTTAATAACCAGTCATAAATCATTGACCCTTTTTGACCATAAAGCATGATTGAAACACTTGTCCCAAGTGGGAATCAAACACCAGACCATGAGCTCAGCAAACCGACAGCTTACCTACCAACTGAGCCACGACCCAACTCATCCTAAATTAAAATTTCAGAACTAACGTGTACATTTCATCAAAAGAACCACACCTTAATGAAAAATGTATATAACTTAAAATACGCGAGCGAAGTATTAA
This sequence comes from Amphiduros pacificus, assembly GCA_949316495.1. Taxonomy (NCBI): domain Eukaryota; kingdom Metazoa; phylum Annelida; class Polychaeta; order Phyllodocida; family Hesionidae; genus Amphiduros; species Amphiduros pacificus. Next base: position 24,091,927 of record OX439009.1, on the reverse strand, counting down.
TAATTTTGATCATTCTGAATATCGTTTCTGGTGTTCTGTAGTTAGAGTCATTTTTTATCTATCAGATTGAACATAATGGAAGAAGCTGCCCAACTGGAACTGGATCAAAGTTTTGACAGAATGCTGCAGTGGCGTGATATCAATGAACAAGTGGGTTGTGACACAAAATAGTCTACCATTCTAAAATTATGATTCTGTTACTTTCATACATTGCACTTTTTATATTATTGTTCTTAAATTAAATGTTATCTTTTCTACTTTAGTAAATTACTGAATTTTGTTGTGTAGATTGAACTTGTTAAATGAAATTAGAAAATGTGTTTCTCAAGGTTGATGAAGACTTCACTGGATTGACAGATGAACTGGTATTCTGGAAAACCCGTGTGGAGGAACTTGAGTCTGGTAAGATGTTGAACAGGATATACTTCAAGGATGAGCAAAGGAAGGCCCAGAAATCCCAGGAGATGTTGAAAGTTAGGAAGGACAACTATGCTAATCTTCCCCGGTTCAGACTACCGGAGATAAGTTCCGCTGATAGCCAGACACGTCTGCAAACCGAGGCCGGGAAATCTCTGGATTATTCAGAAGGTTCCAGTAAAAGTTCAGGACCGGGTACCAGTAGATCCACAAGCAGAGCCACCTGGAGTGAAGGCGGGAGTCGGAGTTTGGTCGGGAAATCTCTGGATTATTCAGAAGGTACCAGTAAAAGTTCGGGGTCGGGTACCAGTCGATCCACAAGCAGAACCACGTGGAGCGAAGGCGGGAGTCGGAGTAACCAATCAGCAAGAGCTGTCAGCAAAATAGCAGGCAAACCCCGAAAGGACTCCCCAAGAGAGTTTGATGGGTCATCCCCGAGGGGAGATATATAATGGTAATTCCCTTAACCCTTATGATTCCTATTCTTATATATTTTATGTGCCTTATAGTCTATTTGCATATATTGCTGAGGAGTTGTTTTTGCAATATCAATTTATGTCTCCATTGTGTAGCTTTGATATATGAATGATATGTTTGATCTGACACTGAAATCTTAATAGGATAGCTATTGTGTGCAAATGTGGAAAATATTGTTGATTTGAGACACTTTTAAGGTATATTACTGCATATCACTGACAATCAATTTTATCATAAATAATGATATCATACCAAGTTGAATAAACTGACATATTATGTCCAGCGTAATCAAAAGTAGATGGTTTTTATATAAGTGCAGATTTGAAATTATGTGGTAATGCATAACAGTATAACGAATAGTTGAATCTGAATTTGCATAGTCCCAAAATAAACTATGCTAAGGACAAGGATGCATTATCATACATTAGCTAATTGTACATGATTTATGTGTTTTCAGATTCAGGTAGTTAGTGTGAAACTATGGAAATTATTATTATTATTATTATTATTATTATTATTATTATTATTATTATTATTATTATTATTATTATTATATTATTATTATTATTATTATTATTATTATTATTATTATTATTATTATTATTATTATTATTATTATTATTATTATTATCATCATCATCATCATCATCATCATCATCATCATTATCATCATCATCATCATCATCATCATCATCATCATCATCATCATCATCATCATCATCATCATCATTATTATTATTATTATTATTATTATTATTATTATTATTATGTACTCAAAGTACACATATAAATACAATTACAATGATAAAACAATACACACCATTAATAATACATTCAATTCATATAGTACAAAGATATTCAGTTGTTAAAAGGCAATCATCACAGTTTAAAACAGAAGGAATTAAGCCATCCCTCATCATCACTGATTCATGTATCACACAAATTGAAAATTGTACTGTTGGTTATCTGAGCTTAAATAAACATGGTTTTTAGTGTATCAATATCACTACAATATCATTTATTACACAAAGACAGATTCAGCACGGTTTATCCCGACAAAATATATATATATATATATATATATATATATATATATTTATATATATATATATATATATATAAATATATATATATATATATATATATATATATATATATATATATATATATATATATATATATATATATATATAGATATATAGACATACATGGGGAGACAATGTACATAATATTCAATATTCATGATTAAAAAAGAGATTTGCCCCAAAACTTTGAGCCACATAATATCACAAAGGCTTATAACAAGTTACAGAAAATATATTTAAGAGAGTTTAATGATTTTAAGAGACCAAAGATGACAAACGAGGGTAGTTTTCTTTCCATTCTCATTGAAGTGTTATTTATATGGAAACTTTGAAATAAATCACCGAACTAACTAAAATGAAAGTATAAAGCTAGATAGCACTGCAATCTACGTTAGTTTTGTTTGGGATTTTACATCACTCTCATCACTATTCTAATAATTTCATGATGAGAGCTACTTGAAGAAGATAGAGAGCTGCCTCACTGAATTGTCAAGTGTCTCAGGTCCTTGACATGACAAGGTTAATGCTTCAGGCACGGAATCATATGAGAAATTGTAACATGAATTCATTCTCGACATGAGCGGGAATCAAACCTTTGGATCATCATGGAGGGACTGGTGCTAATAAGCTTCTGTTCAAACCAACTGTGTCACGGCCCGTGACCTCTTCGTCGGAGTGTAAAATCTCAAATGCCATACCTTTGTTCTGTGAAGTTAAGTCTTAATAAATAAAACAGCATAACTGATTATATTCAGAAAAATATCAGGTAAGGATATAAAGTTAAATCAATTAACTATTGACACTAAGAAAGAAATCGTAATGTGCTTAAAATTCTATAAATTGAATTATTTATTTCACACTTTTTAAAAGAATTTCAATATCTATGGGGATTTTTTTCTCATGTGAGTTTCTATGTTTATATATATATATATATATATATATATATATATATATATATATATATATATATATATATATATATATATATATATATATATATATATATATATATTTCTCACCAGGTGTGTCATTATTCAAGAGGCCAGAGACACTGCGCATACTGTGCTGTAAAAAACTGTTAGATCACTGTAGCATATAATAAAAGATTCAAGCACAAGTCATATCACAGAAAAAAACTGATTATTTCAAGATAGGATTTGACTGTTTCCATCCCTTTTGAACATTTTCCGTACTTGAGTTCCGAATAGGCCCCTCAGTCAGTAAAGGGAGTGAAGTAAAGGTCATTGAATATTAATCTCCTCAGCAGATTCTGGATTTATACCAGGCCCTCCAAACCTGACAGTGAGAGTCCGTTCTATGGGACCACGCCCAGTACAAGCATTTTTTAGCAGCCAATATATAGGAACTGAGTCATCCATTTTGCCACATCTACTAACATAACCATCTGGGGTCATTAGTAGGATCAGATAAATGAATAAAGATGTTAGTGACATGTATACTAATGTAGCTCGACAACAATGGGATGGATCATTAATCTTCAAGGTGGGACGGCTATTATATCAATGATCCACTTTTACAACTATATATTTCCAATATCCCCCACCCAATTTATAAATCATAAGTTCCATTTTGAATTACTTTTGACCATAGGAAATGTACACATGTACGATTGTGGCATAGTACATGAGCTTGAACAAAAGCCATCACAGTGCACAGATGTATGGTAATTGCATATTATGCTGAATTCTTGGACGTCATAAACAATGTATATTCATGTATGTGACTCTACCTCGCCTTGCAATTAGCTACATCTTCCTTTTCACGGAGTTTGACATGCCAGCGATGACGGTGAGTTTCACGGCAGTCTCCCGGAGTAGGCTGTCCGTGGAGCGAAGGCGGCCGGGGCCGGGAGGTTGACACGGCGGGGGAGTGGGCCCTACTTCCGGCATCACACACACCACCGATATCTCTCCTTCCTGAGGTTCTGATATCCCCGGTCTTCTCATGCTGGTCAGGCTGGAATTTATCGTCACCCCTTTCACCTTCTTTTTGTAGGTGCAGGTGTGAGATAATGGGTTAAGACGATTATGGAGGTTTTTTCTCCGGAAGTATGGACCCACAAGGTCGGCATCGACGTGCGCGCGCATTGGGCACATGACGCCATAAAGAAGACGACGGAAGTTGTTATTTCTGCTTAGCAGTATGAGCAAATGTATTCCCCGTCCAAGCTTATCAAGTTGTTCCAAGAGATCTAAAATCAGCTGTTTGGGGGAATAGAAGTGAGCCACGAGAGCTATACTGAACGGTAAAGAAGCAAATATGAAAAAAAGGATAACTCCACACAGTGTTATCGTCAACTGGTTTTCCTTTTTAATCCTCTCAGCTGTCAAGATATCAGCTTCCTGGACAAAACTGAGTTTTTTAAATCTTGATGACAAAGTTTTAATGAGGAATCCAAAGCAAATAAAAATGAGGAGAAAAGGAAGATAAAAGTTGGTGACCGCCTGGGATAGTACACCGTAAAATGTCCACTCGCCGATCACACGACACCTGCCAAAGTAGACCAGCTGATTGATATTCTCTGGGTGAGACTGAGAGCTTTGTATAATAATATAAACAGAAGGGAAATGAATGATGCAAGATATGATAGACACCAATGAAACAACAATGACAGCAATCTTCCAGGTGCATAGAGTCATCCTGCGCAGAGGAAGAAACAGGGACACCATTCTGTCAGCTGCCAGGGCGGTCAGCATCCAGGCCGATACACAGGTACATACTTGTTGGACACCCTGTAACACACATGCCAAGGCTCTTTCCCACGTCGGTGCAGACAATCCCGTACCTGCCAAATATCCTGTCAAGGAGGCGGAGGAGACTGGAGTTGTGTTAGCAGCAGCTGAGCTGTTGAACAGGTCCGGAGTTGTTTGTGCGAGGTCATCATATGTATCGGCTATGAGCACGGCGGCGTGGCTGGTCTGTATGAGTAGAATAAGACAATCTGCCACGCCCAGAGAGACCAGGTACACGGCAAAGGAGGTATGTCTCACCGGCTGGGAGAGCATCATGACAATCAAGATACTATTAGTACAACTTCCCAACAACCCTATGACAAGCCACAGAATGACCACACCCATGTTACGCTGCTCCCCGCCGATGGGTACCGGGGTAGGAGGTGCCGTCCACTGCATGTCAGTCATAACGCTTCCCCAGTTACCATTCTGTGTGCTGGCCGTGTCATCCATCGCTTCTTGCACCTTCTGTAACGTCTAGATCCGCTTTCAAGACTGTTCGATCTATTCACATGTCTCGTTCATTATGCTCTGCTGTCAACTGTTTTACGCTATTGCATTTTAAGTGCTCAGCCTGAGCAGATATAGAGCAGCTATCGCAGGTGGGAGGGTCATGTGACATCTAATATAAGATATCTATCCTTATACTCTAAAGCCTTATTTGCGCAGGTAGGAACGCGCCCACAGAGAGCTTTATGTGCATGTAGGGACTCACTCACATGGACTGTCTGACTTGCAGAGATTGACGAGTAAGGATAGCATTATCGCATTGATAATAGCATTTAAGGAGTCCCATATGTCAGGTACATTAAAAGCATTTAAGGAGTCCCATATGTTAGGTACATTAATAGCATTTAAGGAGTCCCATATGTCAGGTACATTAATAGCATTTAAGGAGTCCCATATGTCAGGTGTATTGATGACATTTAAGGAGTCCCATATGTCAGGTACATTAATAGCATTTAAGGAGTCCCATATGTCAGGTACATTAATAGCATTTAAGGAGTCCCATACGTCAGGTACATTAATAGCATTTAAGGAGTCCCATACGTCAGGTGTATTGATAGCATTTAAGTAGTCCCATACGTCAGGTGTACTGATGGCATTGATAGCATGTGCATTGATAGAAGGTGCATTGATAGCATGTGCATTGATAGAAGGTACATTAATATCAGGTACATTGATAGCATGTGCATTGATAGAAGGTGCATTAATAACAGGTACATTGATAGCATGTGCATTGATAGAAGGTGCATTAGTATCAGGTACATTGATAGCATATATCGTCCCACATTATAAGGTGCATTGATGACATGCATAGCCCCATGTATGAGGTGAAGTAGATTATGCCAAGGGAGAAACTAATTATTCTTATTAAAGAGATACTTTTTAGTAAAATAAATTTTAGAAATTACATGATTAAATGATCATATATGCGTAAATATATTAAGATTCACAGACCAAAAAAAGATATCAGTAACCATGGAAACACAAACCCACATATAAAACTAATCTTGCAACCCCTATAGAATATGATCATTTATTGCGATTAGTGGCAATGACGTCATCGTGCGGGATTTAATGCACGTGCAACTCAAGCTGCAATGATCCGATTGACATGGTTTTTACACCAAAATAACACATTTTTCATATTCTTTCCGATGCACATATCAATTCTATAATGCGTCCATTTTAAGACCGAAAATCGTGACACCGGTATTTTGACTGCATTGTTGTTTGTGTAATTATTTATGTAAGAAGGTAATTGCCGCACGATGACGTCATTCTTTTTTTTCTAGCACGTGCATTTAAAAGAGCTATTTTTCTCCCAAAAAACATGTTTCCCATGTGTGGTCATACTAACAGAGCCACAGATCAATGTGCGTTATAATTGTCCATCATACTACAAAAATGTTTCAGAGAAGTGAAAGTTTCCCTTTAAGAGGCGTCTCGTTGATGCATTTATATGATCAGAAATGTTAATATTTTAAGGACAATACCACAATAACCACTTTGATGACATTGATATAGATAATGGGCGAAAAGCTGTTTGGATTTTGCACTCCAAATTACAATTTACACAAACTTTTGATACGGCTATACTTCCTACAGATTAAATGTTGTTCATTTAAGTATTGTTCGATTTGTATTAAATATTCTGTTAGTATCATTTGCGGTATCACAGAATATTTTTGTTTTATTCTTTTGGTTTAGAATAAAGGTTCTTGTCAAATCTAAAAATAAAAAAAATTAGGTAAGCTCAACTTTATATATATATATATATATTGTTATTCAAATATGTTCAAATTATGTATGGCTTGAAATGACTGCTATTATTCATTTAGTCATTTCTAACGTTAATTATAAAATCCTTATGGTACAAAGAGCCTTTTCCACATCGACAATATTTTTGTTTTATTCTTTTGGTTTAGAATAAAGGTTCTTGTCAAATCTAAAAATAAAAAAAATTAGGTAAGCTCAACTTTATATATATATATATATATTGTTATTCAAATATGTTCAAATTATGTATGGCTTGAAATGACTGCTATTATTCATTTAGTCATTTCTAACGTTAATTATAAAATCCTTATGGTACAAAGAGCCTTTTCCACATCGACATAAAATAAGTTTTACTCCGAAATGTACTTTTATTAAATGACATGCTCAAGGTTGGTTAGCTTACTCGAAAATTAGAATTCATTATACAATCTTGAAATCGACAGCTTTGTATTAATGAAACCTGATTTCTCTGATCATTTCTTATTTGATTTCATCTGTTCAATTATAAATTATTCTTATAAAATGTATTGGTATTGAAAACATTCCAAGAAAATATATTCTAAGAAAATCTATTCCAAATAATTTTAACCAAATCCGATGTAATATATTCTAATGTATTCTATTCTAATGTATTTTATTCTGATCAAATATATTCTAACCTATTTTCATCTGACACATTCAGATCAATTCTAATATGTTCTAGTCTGATATATTCCAATCTAATCTAATCGATTCTGATCTAATTGATTCCGATCTAATCGATTCTAATCTAAACTAATCTATTCTATTCTATTTTAATTTAATCTATTTTTATCTATTATATTATTTTAATCGAACCAATTTTGATCTTTTATAATTTTTTCTAATTTAATACAATCTTATATATTCCAATCTTATCTATTCCTGTATATGCTGTTGAAATCTTTCAAGTCTAATTTATTATCTTAGTGCCTATTCTATTCTAATCTATTCAAATCTAATTTATTTTATAATTTTCTACTTAATTCTACTTCCTTTATTCTGTAATGATTTTCTGTAATGATATTCTGTAATGATTTTTTTGATTGCATTATTTAACATTAATTCGAAGATAAATTTTCACCCTCCACAATTCAAGCTTATATAAGAAAGTTGGGAAGTTCGCATCCCAATTTTTGTGGTATTTATGTAGCTCTTGTCGCAAAATATTATCTTTAAGTTCTCAAATGTAGCAGTGACATCCTAATAGACGTTCGGACTGTGTTGGACGGTGAGAAGAAAAACGCACTACTAAATATGAAAAGATCATGATTCACTAATGGATAAGTGTGGTTGTGTTGGATATTAATGGATTAGTGTGGCTGTGATGGATATTCATGGATTAGTGTGGCTGTGATGGATATTCATGGATTAGTGTGGCTGTGCTGGATATTAATGGATTAGTGTGGCTGTACTGGATGTTAATGGATTAGTGTGGCTGTGCTGGATGTTCATGGATTAGTGTGGCTGTGCTGGATGTTCATGGATTAGTGTGGCTGTGCTGGATATTCAAGGATTAGTGTGGCTGTGCTGGATGTTCATGGATTAGTGTGGCTGTGCTGGATGTTCATGGATTAGTGTGGCTGTGCTGGATGTTCATGGATTAGTGTGGCTGTGCTGGATGTTCATGGATTAGTGTGGCTGTGCTGGATATTAATGGATTAGTGTGGCTGTGGTGGATATTCATGGATTAGTGTGGCTGTGCTGGATGTTCATGGATTAGTGTGGCTGTGCTGGATATTCAAGGATTAGTGTGGCTGTGCTGGATGTTCATGGATTAGTGTGGCTGTGCTGGATGTTCATGGATTAGTGTGGCTGTGCTGGATATTAATGGATTAGTGTGGCTGTACTGGATGTTCATGAATTAGTGTGGCTGTGCTGGATGTTCATGGATTAGTGTGGCTGTGCTGGATGTTCATGGATTAGTGTGGCTGTGCTGGATGTTAATGGATTAGTGTGGCTGTGCTGGATATTAATGGATTAGTGTGGCAGTGCTGGATGTACATGGATTAGTTTGGCTGTGCTGGATATTAATGGATTAGTGTGGCTGTACTGGATGTTCATGGATTAGTGTGGCTGTGCTGGATGTTCATGGATTAGTGTGGCTGTGCTGGATGTACATGGATTAGTTTGGCTGTGCTGGATATTAATGGATTAGTGTGGCTGTACTGGATGTTAATGGATTAGTGTGGCTGTGCTGGATGTTCATGGATTAGTGTGGCTGTGCTGGATGTTCATGGATTAGTGTGGCTGTGCTGGATGTTCATGAATTAGTGTGGCTGTGCTGGATGTTCATGGATTAGTGTGGCTGTGCTGGGTGTCCATGGATTAGTGTGGCTGTGCTGGATGTTCATGGATTAGTGTGGCTGTGCTGGATGTTAATGGATTAGTGTGGCTGTGCTGGATGTTCATGGATTAGTGTGGCTGTGCTGGATATTAATGGATTAGTGTGGCTGTGCTGGATGTTCATGGATTAGTGTGGCTGTGCTGGATGTTCATGGATTACTGTGGCTGTGCTGGATGTTCATGGATTAATGTGGCTGTGCTGAATGTTCATGGATTAGTGTGGCTGTGCTGGATATTAATGGATTAGTGTGGCTGTACTGGATGTTCATGAATTAGTGTGGCTGTGCTGGATGTTCATGGATTAGTGTGGCTGTGCTGGATGTTCATGGATTAGTGTGGCTGTGCTGGATGTTCATGAATTAGTGTGGCTGTGCTGGATGTTCATGGATTAGTGTGGCTGTGCTGGGTGTCCATGGATTAGTGTGGCTGTGCTGGATGTTCATGGATTAGTGTGGCTGTGCTGGATGTTCATGGATTAGTGTGGCTGTGCTGGATATTAATGGATTAGTGTGGCTGTGCTGGATATTCATGGATTAGTGTGGCTGTGCTGGATGTTCATGGATTAGTGTGGCTGTGCTGGATGTTCAAGGATTAGTGTGGCTGTGCTGGATGTTCATGGATTAGTGTGGCTGTGCTGGATGTTCATGGATTACTGTGGCTGTGCTGGATATTAATGGATTAGTGTGGCTGTACTGGATGTTCATGGATTAGTGTGGCTGTGCTGGATGTTCATGGATTAGTGTGGCTATGCTGGATGTACATGGATGTGTGTGGCTGTGCTGGATATTAATGGATTAGTGTGGCTGTACTGGATGTTCATGGATTAGTGTGGCTGTGCTGGATGTTCATGGATTAGTGTGGCTGTGCTGGATATTAATGGATTAGTGTGGCTGTGCTGGATGTTCATGAATTAGTGTGGCTGTGCTGGATGTTCATGGATTAGTGTGGCTGTGCTGGGTGTCCATGGATTAGTGTGGCTGTGCTGGATGTTCATGGATGAGTGTGGCTGTGCTGGATGTTCATGGATTAGTGTGGCTGTGCTGGATATTAATGGATTAGGGTGGCTGTACTGGATGTTCATGAATTAGTGTGGCTGTGCTGGATGTTCATGGATTAGTGTGGCTGTGCTGGATGTTCATGGATTAGTGTGGCTGTGCTGGATATTAATGGATAAGTGTGGCCGTGTTGGATATTAATGGATTAGTGTGGCTGTACTGGATGTTAATGGATTAGTGTGGCTGTGCTGGATGTTCATGGATTAGTGTGGCTGTGCTGGATATTAATGGATTAGTGTGGCTGTGCTGGATGTTCATGGATTAGTGTGGCTGTGCTGGATGTTCATGGATTACTGTGGCTGTAACTCCTGATACAAGGGGGTTTAATATTGCCCGAATATTACCTCTTGTCCTGACTCATTTGATTGGCTGACCAAACTAAAATCTAAGCAAACTAATTAGTGCGAATAATAATGTTCATGGATGTGTGTGGCTGTGCTGGATGTTCATGGATTAGTGTGGCTGTGCTGGATATTAATAGATTAGTGTGGCTGTGCTGGATATTAATGGATTAGTGTGGCCGTGCTGGATGTTCATGGATAAGTGTGGCTGTGCTGGATGTTCATGGATAAGTGTGGTTGTGCTGGATATTAATAGATTAGTGTGGCTGTGCTGGATATTAATGGATAAGTGTGGCCGTGCTGGATGTTCATGGATGTGTGTGGCTGTGCTGGATGTTCATGGATTAGTGTGGCTGTGCTGGATATTAATAGATTAGTGTGGCTGTGCTGGATATTAATGGATTAGTGTGGCTGTGCTGGATGTTCATGGATTAGTGTGGCTGTACTGGACGTTCATGGATTAGTGTGGCTGTACTGGATGTTAATGGATTAGTGTGGCTGTGCTGGACGTTCATGGATTAGTGTGGCTGTGCTGGATGATCATGGATTAGTGTGGCTGTGCTGGATGTTCATGGATTAGAGTGGCTGTGCTGGATGTTCATGGATTAGTGTGGCTGTGCTGGATATTAATAGATTAGTGTGGCTGTGCTGGATGTTCATGGATTAGTGTGGCTGTACTGGACGTTCATGGATTAGTGTGGCTGTACTGGATGTTCATGGATTAGTGTAGCCGTGCTGGATGTTCATGGATGTGTGTGGCTGTGCTGGATGTTCATGGATTAGTGTGGCTGTGCTGGATATTAATAGATTAGTGTGGCTGTGCTGGATATTAATGGATTAGTGTGGCAGTGCTGGATGTTCATGGATTAGTGTGGCTGTGCTGGATGTTCATGGATTAGTGTGGTTGTGCTGGATATTAATAGATTAGTGTGGCTGTGCTGGATATTAATGGATAAGTGTGGCCGTGTTGGATGTTCATGGATTAGTGTGGCCGTGCTGGATGTTCATGGATGTGTGTGGCTGTGCTGGATGTTCATGGATTAGTGTGGCTGTGCTGGATATTAATAGATTAGTGTGGCTGTGCTGGATGTTCATGGATTAGTGTGGTTGTGCTGGATATTAATAGATTAGTGTGGCTGTGCTGGATATTAATGGATAAGTGTGGCCGTGTTGGATGTTCATGGATTAGTGTGGCCGTGCTGGATGTTCATGGATGTGTGTGGCTGTGCTGGATGTTCATGGATTAGTGTGGCTGTGCTGGATATTAATAGATTAGTGTGGCTGTGCTGGATATTAATGGATTAGTGTGGCCGTGCTGGATGTTCATGGATTAGTGTGGCCGTGCTGGATGTTCATGGATGTGTGTGGCTGTGCTGGATGTTCATGGATTAGTGTGGCTGTGCTGGATATTAATAGATTAGTGTGGCTGTGCTGGATATTAATGGATTAGTGTGGCCGTGCTGGATGTTCATGGATTAATGTGGCCGTGCTGCATGTTCATGGATAAGTGTGGCTGTGCTGGATGTTCATGGATTAGTGTGGCTGTGCTGGATGTTCATGGATTAGTGTGGCCGTGCTGGATGTTCATGGATTAGTGTGGCCGTGCTGGATATTCATGGATTAGTGTAGCCATGCTGGATATTCATGGATTAGTGTAGCCGTGCTGGATGTTAGGCATGGTATGTCTCTCCGCAATAAGGACCGTTTGCGGGTATTGGAGTGTTCCTTTTCTGAAGGAAGGCACTTATGCTTATTCGCACTAATTAGTTTGCTTAGATTTTAGTTTGGTCAACCAATCAAATGAGTCAGGACAAGAGGTAATATTCGGGCAATATTAAACCCCCTTGTATCAGGAGTTATGCTCAAGGGGGGAGGGGAGGCAGAGATGGCTCTTTAAGATAAAAAATATCTCATTCTGACCCGTGCCTAAGGTTTTTTATCCTTCTGAGTTTTTAACATAATGTGTTGTGTTTTTCGATAATGTTCTATTGTTCGAACATAGTAAATTGCATATCAGTATATATAAAATATACAGTGATTGGTCGGGTCGATGTTACAAAACAATGAGTTAGTGTCTAGACACTGTCTGATGGCTGCTAAATTCCTAATGTGATAATGTCCCTTTTTGCACATTTTCCTAATTTGAACATCCATGTTCATGTTAGAGTCGAACGTGATGCCAAGATCAACCACTAGTCCAAGTGAGGCGCCACTATCACCACAGTCACCATGGAAACTAGGTGTGATGTCAGTATTCCCAATCCTTACAGTAGGAATGTTCTGTTGAGCAGCAGTATCTTATCTGTCAGAACAGATAAGGTTTTTCCATCATTAATTTTCATTTTGTTAGAAATTAAATTCATGTTTCATATGTGCCGAGACCAATGCCTGGGGGTTAAACCCTTTATCGTGAATCTATGACTGAGAGAGAGAGAGAGAGAGAGAGAGAGAGGGAGAGAGAGAGAGAGGGGCCCATATGCATATTCATTTATTAATAAATTTTGCTCATTATTGTTTCTTGGAATTAATATCAGAAAAATGGTTTAATTCTATTTGTTAATAATGGAAATATAACTTATTGCATAGCCCAGATAGTTCAATTATAAGAGAGTTATTAATAAGATAATATAGACTTTAATAAGCTTACCTCACATATGAACCATAAACTTAATGTCTTGATCGGACTTTGTGCAGACATTAATGGATTATATAATATCCTGCTGGGCGACCACGTAGTATAGATCTTATCAAACGACTAGTCATTATAAATATATCACTCAAACACTCTAAAATTGGCCGTTTCTCGGAATTATTGAACATTTATTTCAAATTATAAATGTAAATAAACGTCAGAAAAAAATATGTTTGAAACAAGATTCTTGGCAAATATTCTGTAATCAATTTGATCAGCAAAAGGTCAATATTTATGGGTTAGACTGAACCGACAAAGTATATGATTGATGCAAACATTAGCATTTCATTCATACCTCCCAGCGTGCATTCCGGCCGTGCGATCCTAACCAATCAGCAATGATATAACATTCATGTGACCCTTAGCAAACCAGATCACTTAGTTCACAGTTGTTCATTCTCTTGATTTTAGTTAGAGACAAACTGCGAACATGGTGCAGTAACGAAGATATTGATTTCTATTGGATAACGAGTAGCGCCAGCCTAACACGTCTTGGGATATTTATGTGGACTGGTACTTATATAAGTAGACATTGAATAGCTGGATGTATATGTTTACTTGCAAAATATGTATACCTTCTTATGATTTGCATTCTTCAAGACCTTTTTTTTCTATAAAAGGGTACATTTTACCAGGAATACTAACCCAGTGAAAGGAGAAAGATTTAACCAGCATTATGACAAAAGATGATGTACCATCGAAGACCAGGAAACTCATCTACGATGATTACACCGGTGGTTTCTATTTCGAGTCTAAAGTGGAGGCTTTAGAAAGAGTGTCCAGGCAACGGAAAGAGAAAGCTGAGACAATGAACAAAGCAGAACAATTAGGTCTGGAGTACAAGTATAAAAAGATCGGAGAACACCAGTCAATATTTGAATTCAAAAACACAAAGGAAGAGGACGAACTGAAAGCCAATCTCAAACAGATGAGGGCTCATAAAAGGGCGCTTACTGTAATATCCCAGGATAATATGAACAACTCTCGCCTGAACGACAATTATGGATCGTATGGGTTAGATAAGACAATGCATGACATCCTGCCTCTCGTCGAAATAGAAAAGGCTAAAATGGCACCAACATACATCAGGCTTCAGCAGGCAAAAACGCTTCTGTCCCAGAGGCCAAAAATGGAAGTCCTTGACAGAAATGCCACAACAAAAGATATATTTAAGATTTGGAGGAAATTAAAGAGAAGTTACTCTGCAGGCGAGTATAACAAAAAGGATGCACCTCGGTTGGTTCTTCCCGCGGTCCAAGTGAGGCGCCACTATCACCACAGTCACCATGGAAACGATTCCACGAACTCCGCTGATCCCTCAGACAATTACCAGAAAGACGTCTCAAAATTTCCTTCTGTGTTTATCACGCACACATAAATAACCTATTATTTTTATTAGTATTTTACTGTTATGACTGAAAAGAAAATATACTTAGTATTTGAATATTTCGATCCTATTCCAAGGTAGTCACAACTTGACTAAAGAAGATTAGACGTTATTTACAGTAAGCCGATCTAATTTTATTTGTCAGTAAAGATCAATAAAATAAAGATCAATCTAGACTTATCATTGTAAACACTGTATCGAACCATACATACAGATATATAGACACATGTCTGAGATCAAACCTATTCCTATCATTTGGTTTGCAGACAACTCATGCTTCAAGTGTCTCAGTCAGGCTTGCGATCAGGAAACAGGAATGGAATATCTTTTATATTAATCATTTCTCACCTAAACGGTTTGAAAATAGAGAAATCATAGGTGTAATGTATTCAATGTAAGATACGTACTTTTGAGCTGTCAGTTTTGATTGGATGAGACATCTTGGTATCAGTTATGAACTTTATGCTTAAAGCATTCAGTGAAACGAGGTTTTCAAGCACTTATTCCTTGCATAATGTAAATGTTTATACCCAAAACTTTGCGATCAAAATATATTACCCATCATATTTCCCCAACATAAGTTTTTGTGTCATTTGAAAGTGGATGAGTCTTCTGCTAAAATCCAAATCATCCATTGGACACTTTGTCAACAAGCTTTGTTTAGCTGACCTTGTGGAAACACCTGGTCAGTAAAGTCTTGCTAGCAGTGGGGCATCTTTAGATTCGGACAATGTAGTGATTTTTACAGAGCACTGTTTGCCCATTAATGTTTGTCCAATGGTACAGGCATAACACCCTGACAGACCACAATAGAGGTCACATGATTGTATACAAGTGGCCATCTGGTGGTCAAAAGAGTACAGGCAGTACTTGTCACTTTCAGCAACACACAATAACCATGGTCAGTTTATTTCGGTTGATTATAGTGAGATAGTTTGCTTGTATCACAGATTCGTGGCCACATATCATTTAAGCATAAATACATAAATTTGCCTGTTGCTTTAAGTGGGCAGTCATAACTACATGTAAATGAACACTCATAGAAAGAATGGACATTTCATCCGGTGACTATTATGGACGGATCTGTCATTGATTGATATGACACATCTTAATGTGCATCATTAGCAATTAACTTCATAATTCCGTGGCCATGCACGAGTGAGCAGTCACACCCATGAGCTCTCTGAATAGGGTATTATTCAGACAGTATTATATATAAACTGAGGGCATGAAAACCCTTGCACCACGTTTCTGATCCATAAAAGCAAAGCATTTTTAGTAAGTGTAGACTTTACCTTTTGTTTTTTTTAATATTTCTTTCATGGAGTTGGCAATTGTGTTCCAAGAGAGATGAGAAAAACGGTGATTGAGTGGTGAAACGCCTGTAAATAATTCTCATCATTCTCAAGGACATTTATATATCTTGCGCCCCCTGTTGTTTAATGGATCATACTCTTTGCAAAAAAAAAACTACAAGGCATTGTCACACCCCACTGAGCACAGGATTATTTCTGTGGGACACGTTTGATTTCCATAATTCCCTCAACTGGATCTCAGACATTTCTGATTTTTATAAATGTGATCTCAGATTTGGGCAGAAATATTAATTAAGGTAAGGCTAGGTAAGGTTTCGAAACATTGAATTTAAGGATTGGATGCTACAGATCAGAAATAGCCACACGTCAAGGTCGTGAAAGTAAGATTAATAACTTATACATGGAATAAATATGATATCATCCAAGGTTGTGATTTAAGCTTTCATCCCTTTAGTTGTATATGAGAGAAAGGAAAATTAACATTGCATCAATCACACAATATCGACACTGTCTAAGCTTTTAAAATTCCATATGGTCTCGGTGAACAATTGACTTACGATTAATTGTTATTAGTATATTTGCCCTGGCTCTAGGCTATAATTCACATTTCTGTTTTAGTTTAGTCAAGGTTCAGAAGACTTATTTGTTCTTATCAAACGTTTGATCTACAATGTATATTCTGTTGAGTTTAATGGGAGGTGTTAGGTGATACTCCATTGTATATCATATATAATCGATTCCTGTTTGGCCTACATGATAAATAGGGGTTGCTAAACTTAGCTCTAAAAATAATATTGATCTTGTCAATGCCGATTTGATTGCAGTTGAGTGTTATCTTTTTCCCGTTGATTACACATTTTGACATAATCTCATTGCTAATGGTCATGCTAATGGTCCCTTATTCTTATATTTTTCAAATAAATGATTAATATTTTGGTTATGTCATTCATAATGATTAAAACCCGTCAGATAATATTTTCCTTTGCAAAATGGGGTTCAAATATAAATCTGTTTGTTGTGTTACCTCAGTGGAGATCAATGCATGATATCTTTAATAAATAAATTCAATTATAATATATTTAATTTATGTTTAAGTGTTTACCAAAAGTGTTTACCAAAAGGGTCGATTCTGTACTTAAGTATATCTTTGTTTCAAACAATTTCCAATCTTAGCTATAATTTAAGATTACTGTACATTGGAAATTGTCATAAACAGTGTAAGAAATAACTCATATAGAAATTCCAACTTTAGAAGGTAGTAACTAACCGGAAACATGAACGTTGTTAGCACTCATTTGAAATAAAAGAAAAAAAAATAAAGAAGTTTTAGGGCATTTTTTAGGGAGAGCCAATAGAAAGGCTATGTCTATATTTCCAACACTTTCCTATTTTTCCGACCAAGGCAGGGCTTGATATGAATAAATTACGAACATATATGCTATCACCCAAGCTTTCTTAAGTGGTTAACTCTCAGCCCATGAAGTGGTCCATGAAACTACCATCAAATAAACCCAAACCAAAGAATGAGAAATATAAACCAAGAATAAAACAACTCGACGCATATATGTCTACTTTCTAATACATTTTTGTGTTTATTTTCTTTTTGTAGCAAATTTATACATTACAACATGACATATTCAATTCCGGTTCCTTTGCATCCGTTTAGTTCTTTACTGAAAAGAAGGAACAAATTAATATTATTATTTGAATATCATTATTTGATATACTTTTTATTTTCACAATCAGAAGCTAGCATGATTAACACACACATGAAACTCTAAATAATGATGCTTATTATATTAAGAAGTAAAATATTAAGGCACTTGAGACTACTTACTTAAAAGTCAAGGAAATCAGCGAAGCCACGTCTTAACGCTGAAAGAATAAACAAAACCATAAATGTACGATATAAAATGCGAATCAGACTATTGGAGTCTCATCGTTAGTTCTTCAGCAATATACATTTACTAAAGAAGAGATGACTTTTGTTGGAAATTCATCCCACCTTTGGGACCTTTTTTATGTCCGCTTTCTCGACTGCCGCTACCTTCTGGACGGCCACCCTCTGGACGGCCACCCTCTGGACGGCCACCCCCTGGACGGCCACCTTCATCGTCATCCTGCCATAAATAATCATAAATATGATAACAAATATAATACAAACAATAATTTATATCTTGTCAAAATTTGGGAAAAATCAGAGCATTGACAATTATATCAATCTCATTTTACCTTTGATCCAAAGCAGAAATATGTATAAATTCTCCATGTTTGTGTGTGTGTGTGTGTGTGTTTGAATGTGTGTGATGCCAAATTCTGTATTCAACATTATTTGGATATGACTGTATTAATAAATCATACCTTCTCCAATATTTCCAAGATTCTCTCCATCAGCTCTCTCTTAGCATCACCTGCAACATGACAGATGTTACTACCTTATTCAAAGATATGCTGAGTGTTCAACAAAAATAGCATTAGTGCTATCGTTTTTTGTTGTTGAAATTTTATAATGTATAATATTCAATTTAGACCATATTCAGTTTCGTGTCAGTCAACGCTTTCTTTCTTTTGTGTTAGACCAATATAATGCAATAATTATTAGGTTGATTACGTCGATATCATAACACAGACATTTTCATAAGTCTAATGTATGTTATATCATTGGTGAGATATTGATAAAATCTATTTGCTAAAATCAGCATAGAATGTTTATTATCCTTTTACATTTCATATTATCCTTTTTCATATATATATATATATATATATATATATATATATATATATATATATATATATATATATATATATATATATATATATATATATATATATATATATATATATATGGTGATTTCTGTAAGTTTTCTCCCCATCATTTCTCAATGGAATTCATATGAAATCACCTTCTTCATCATCGCCACTCCCTGGTCTTCTACCATCAGGTCTTTTATGTCCGGGTCTTCCACCAGGTCTTTTTCCTTCAGGTCTTTCACCCTCAGGTCTTTCACCCTCAGGTTTTTCGGGTCTTTCACCCTCAGGTCTTTCACCCTCAGGTCTTTCAGGTCTTTCACCCTCAGGTCTTTCACCCTCAGGTCTTTCACCCTCAGGTTTTCCGTGTGGACGATCCCCTTCCTCTTCGTCGTCCTAGGTGTAATTAACACTCACAATATATTCACAACAAACACCTACTTGCAGTGACTTTAATGACTGTAACAACATCACATATTTAAACACATCGCATACATTAAATGTCAGAGATTAAATGTCAGAGACATGTAAATGCCTTCCTGACTTGTTGTGTAATATTGTTATATAACTGTCTTCAGTAGATTTTAGGTCAGTACTTAGCAGGTGCTTCAGTACTTCAGTACTTAGCAGGTGAATGTCTGAGAAATTCGGCCTGACTGTTGTATAGTCTTTGATGTGAAAGCTGGTGATTCCTAAAAATCCAAGCCGATTTCAAGCTTTGGATTTTTAAGTGCCAGCTTTTGACCGGGAAATGCATTGTTCCTCTTTATTCGTATTTCGTTGGCCTCTGATATTCCCCTTTGAATAGATGATTAGAACTTTGTTTCCTGATAAGTCAAAGACCAGACCACAGGCCCAATGCATGTTTATTTTCCACTTTAATGCCAGGCAACGCCGATCATCAGTTTCATGTATTGCATTAGGGAAAGGTATTGAACTTGTGGTGATTGCGTCCATACACTCGTCATTTCCTGTTTATGTTTATCAGTTGTTGATTGGTAGAAAATCCTAGTTAATATTCAGCATATTGATTTCAAGCAATGGGAATCAAGGTAAACATTCATTTCAGGTTGAAAGGAAATGACAAGGCCATGGTTGAAGTTCAAGGGAGAACTGTGAGTTGCTTGGCTGTTTTGAGCTGAAATAACAATGTTTTGTGTCATAGAACTCACAACAAGGTAGGCGGAGTATAGTTTAGGGACTATTTGAGGAAACAAATGCAGGTTGAATGTTCAGTTTGGTAAAAAAGGCAGATAATTTGTGTTGAAATGTCAGAGGATCAGGGAAGTATCAAAAATGCGTTCAATACCTTTCCCTAATGCAATACATGAAACTGATGATCGGCATGGCCTGACATGAAAGTGGAATATAAACATGCATTGGGCCTGTGACCAGACAGACCTTTACACCGGCCATATTTTGCCACGTGGCGCCACCAGGTAGCAATTTCGAACTTGATCCACTTCATCTACATTTGTACCACCACGCATCATAAGATAGGTTTTTAAAATAAGTGGCTTGCCATAAAACCTTGAGTCAATTTTTAGCCCTGAGGGCCATATATATACTTGTCTGAGCTCATTTAAAGAAACAGCCCATCAAGATCTGGCTTTTGAATATCATGCCTGTCATTAAAAGCCTGACAAATCGTTAAGGAGAATTAATGTCATTTCCAATTATATACAGAATGTCTACTGCAATCTGTATTCCAATAACTGTGTTCTGGAACTTACCTTCTCCAACATTTCCACGAGCCTCTCCATCATTTCACGCTTTCCATCTTCAAAGATATAAAGAGATATATTTATCTATAGATATCAGAAAAAATATTTCTTCAAATATTCTCCAAAACGAAGAAATATTGTTTCTACACGTTTTAATATCATATTAGTTTTGTTAAACTATAGAATAAAAATAAGCTCAAATATCTCATATTGCTAACCATGGACCTTTTAAATCATTATGATTGAGGATGTCCTGCACGGATTTGTATGCTCTTAAATCTGTACAGTCATTAGATACAAGAACAACGATGAGAACCTACGTCTTGGTTTTCCATGACCGTGGCCTGGTCGTCCGCCCTCACCGGAACCGGAACCGTGTGGGCCGTGATCATGTGGGCCGGAACCGGAACCATGTGGGCCGTGATCATGTGGGCCGTGACCATGGTGATCCTATTAAAATAATATTTCAAATAAAACTTTGTAACTTTCCCAATAAATGCCCTATGTAAGCTTTCATATATCCTATTTGACCACTTTTGTTATGTGTTTAGTACGCATACTCTAGCAATATCGAATAAGTGTGGCTTAAATATCAAAATATAGACTACATATATTGATGTATAAAAATGCTATTCAACTACGAAAGTAATTGTTTAATAAAATATCCCCTTTCTCACCATGATCAACTTGATAATTTCTGTAAAATATAAAAGAACATCGAGTATCAGGAAATGGTCGTGGCATTGTGCAATATATAGAACAATGATATGTTTATTTTTAAAACAAAGTATCCTTTGAAGTCAATTGAGACGAAGTGTGATTTCTTTTGATATTGATGATATAAATATATTGCTTATGATATAAAGCAGATTACCGTGGAAGACATCGTCCATGAAAGCACATTCATTAATTGCAGCCTCTGGAATAGAAAATTTGTACTTGGATTACTTGGATTAAGGAAATGGATTTGAGATAATTGTATTAATTTTCAATGAAAATATAGCCATTTGCATGTAATGAACGTTCACGCGTGAATGAACCGATGGGGGAAACTATTGGGATCATGCTGGGGATTGTTATCCTCTCTGTCAGGATCACTTTCTTAACACCCTCTTCAAATATGAGATTGCCCAGTCAGGATACAGCTGCCACTTTCTCCCCCAGATGGAACATTTACTTCTTAATGTGATCGTCTCGCCATTTGTACTATAACTGTTCAACATCGGCACAAGGCTTTACTAATCAGTCAATTTATTTCTTAAAGGTAAAAGGTTTACAAAATCTGTTCAAGTTGACTGTTTTCTTTGACTATCAATTCCTATATTTCTTTGACTATCAATTCCTACATTTCTCCATTTTAAGAAGTCATTATAGGGTTGAAAAGGAACACCTGACAGATCGAAGTGATCTTAATGTGGTCCCCAGGGAAATCTGTAATCGTGATTATCATGCTGTTAATCAACACTGCTACATGCTTGAAGATTGTTTACAATACTGATGATAACAGGTGGTATAATACACAGGTATCTACGTACAATATGATTTTTAAGTGGTGCTATCCATAATTTAAAAGTGTAGCAGTGTTGATTGACAGCTTCCAGTACCTCAAAATCGATGCCTTTGTTTCAGTACAGACAAGGCAAAGCTAGGGAAGTGCTTTCCTACCAGAGTTGTCGAAGGCAGCGGCGATGTCATCTCCGGTCCAAGTCGCGGCAACTATGGGTTCATCTACCACCAGATTAGCAACCAACGTGTCCTTGGAACTGTTTTCATCAAATGGATTTCCTCCATTTTGAATCACAAACTCTGAGACAGCCTCCGACCCCAAACACTGCAAATAGTTAAACATGGCATGAATCCATCGAAGTCACAGGCAGTATAAGTTGGCCAGTAGCATGTTTGTGCTAATGTCATT
Source organism: Amphiduros pacificus (assembly GCA_949316495.1). Lineage (NCBI taxonomy): Eukaryota > Metazoa > Annelida > Polychaeta > Phyllodocida > Hesionidae > Amphiduros > Amphiduros pacificus. The sequence goes on along the minus strand of OX439009.1, from coordinate 24,069,370 downwards.
TCGTAAGGGTGTAAGGCAGCTTGTACTAATAGACAAAACTATTCACTTCAGTGTCTCAACCTGAAGGTTTCCCATTGTTAGCAAACATTTACTAAATAAATTTAGTGCAACTTTTGTTAGTTGTATCATCATATGTTATAAATGGTATGATATTAATTTTAGTACTCTAAAAACTTGTGTGAAAACGTCTATTGTTTATATTTCCAAGTTAATATACTCACAGCAAAGCTCAGTTTGCGGATGCATGTCGCTGAAATTTAAAAAATATTTGTCACATTAAAACATAGAGATAGAATCCGTATTGTTGCATGGGTTTTTTGTTACAAATATATTGCTCCTCACTATGGTTAATTCCAAAACTTGAATTGATAAACAACTGTTATATACAAAACCAAAATCTAGAAAATTATGCTTAAGTATGTTATTATCTTTTAAAGTTTTAAGATGCATATTCTCTCTCACCCCCCCCCCTCCTTAAAGTCAAATGGACCCCAAAAATATGAGAGAAAAAGGAATTGCGTCTTACAATCTTTGTTGCGATCGATGTCCTCCTGGGTGACTTTGTTGCCAGTAATGGCCTGTATAGCGCCCACCACTATTGGGACCATGCTGTTCAGACTGTCATCATAATTCTCCGTGCACCTTTCCTCGTTTTTTTGCTAGATAAAACAGAGTAGCTCTGATAACAATACAGTTTGGCACTTATGAACTTCAAATATTTACCACCGCTTTTGTTCCTAATGTTTCTGTTTATGTCATCGCTAGTGCTGCATTGTCATAATGTAGAATATTTCTAATATTGTTTTTACTGTTATCATTGTTTTACGCTATTATCATAAATGAATGGAACATACTTGTGCATTTTGTTAACAATTGTTATAAAAAAGTTAGAAAACAGAATTTGTATCTTAAGACATACCAGATATAAATTATCATTTAGTAATTCACTTTCTTGAAAAACGTTGATTTGTGTTATAATATGTTTAGTTAAATTTGACTGTCTAAGCTGTAGGATAGGCTACATGTCGATGAAGGACCATTCGGATTAAAAGCTCAATCATAATTAGATATCGACTGGCTTCAATTATTTTCCCCTCGTATAATATCATGGTATTATATATACAACCAAATGGGTTTCGCCTGATTCCTGTTTACAAGCCGCAAAGGAGCCATACATATTCGGCATTGTCATAATTAATTTGAACGTTTGTTTGTGATTTTGTGATGTTTATATTCGTGATTAACTGTCATACAGGAGATAGATATGAAGTTTGTAATCGTGATTAGTTAACTGTCAGCCAGGAGATAGTTATCAAATCTGTAATCGTGATTAGTTAATTGTCTGTCAAGTCCTGTCACCTTTATATTGCATGTTTTAACTCTCTCTTCTTGTCTCAAGACAATTCACTTACCTTAAAGAAGTCGAGGGTAGTTTCACACGAATCGTAGTATTGCTGAAGGTTCTCTGGTAGACAATCACATGGGCTTTTAGAATTCAGATGACACATAAAGTCTCGGTCTCCATCCCCTTTCCCTTCTGGTCTTTCCTCATGTCCCCCTTTTCTTGGGGGTCCTCCATGTCCTCCTTTCCCTGGGGGTCCTCCATTCCTCGGGGGTCCTCCCTTCCCTGGGGGCCCACGTCTGAGGAAGAGATCTTTGAAGGGGGCGGCCACAGCCACTCCAATCAGGAGGCACACAAGAAATGCAGTCTTCATGATGAAATCTTTGTGAGGAGATCGTCTCCAGCACCCCTTTATATACACCCTGTCCCGTTCCCAAAGTTTGCTTACCATGCCCCAATGACATTTGTCTCACACATAACCTATCACGAAGAGCATACATCTGGAAAAGGTAAATAGATATGTCCCTCTAGCAAAAAAGGCTCTTTTTATTTATATCTAAAAAGTAATAAGCCTGACCATACTCTTAAATTGGGTTTGAGATATCGCACAAGAGAGCTTGTTAATTGACAGAAGTTGCTTGAAGGATAGATGAGTTTCATGAAATCAAAATGAAACCCCCAAAAATTGATCAAATAGTTTGCGTTATATCCTTTCGGTACCCACAACAAATACTTTAATGTGGTCCCCAGGGATAAACATGTTTGTTATGGAGATTCTTCAAATAAAACTGCTTCAAATGTGAAAAGGTCATTAAATGTCACAAGGTCATCAAATGCCACCAGGTCATACCCAGAGAGACTATAGCGAGATTTTTGTTAAAAAGACGATGGGAATTTCAAGATCATTGCGGGAAAAATGTCATTTTTTATAATTTCTTCTTTCCACTTCCTTTGATTCATGTATTGTCGGAGATTTGAGTCTTTTTCTTTCATAGCATGGCATGTTTTTTTACGCCAAGAGAAACCATCTGACTTGGGAAGTCCCTAAAATCTTTTAAACTTGAGGGAATGAACACTTGCAATATGGGCGATTAAACACTTGAAGTGTTGTGCTCTCACAAATTTTGGTTCTTCTTTGTGATTGTGGAAACCAAACTTTGCAAGTTGTGAAAAAAATGGCCGTTGAGATATCGACTATAGAGTAAGTTTGGGATGGTGGTGATCGTGCAAATTTCCTTCTTTTTAGCAGTTTGAAAAGAGAGATCGCCCACGTCACATAAGATTAATTTTAGCCAATTTAATTCGTTTTCCACATTCATCTAGATCTCATGACGTCACATTTCAATAAAGCCTCATTTAAAAACCTTAAACCAAAACAAGTGTCTTGCTCCTTTCAAATACTAAACAATATTTATTCAATTTTAAAACAAATACTTTGTCATAAAACAATATCTTTAAATATCTTGTAATGATGCTGAGTTGGCTGACGATCAGCACGATGAAATCTTTAAAAATGCTGAGACAAGGCGGGTCAGAGCCCTAATATTTAAATGGGAAGGAAACCTTAACAAAAATATGGACAAGCAATTCAAATGTCCATGCGAAACAAATACGAGACATAACATTTAAAATATTTCTTTCTTTTTTTTACAGTTCTCAATTTATGCGAATTTATCATCATCATTTGTTGGTCGCACCTGTCTTGATAAGGGTTAATATTGTATCTGCCGATTAGTAAAAATATGGTAAAACAAGTCTGAGAATGTATGTTTCAATATCATTGTTTACCTCAAACACAGTACATAATTGGATCTAAGTTACCTGGCCATTTCAATATGTCTTTCATGAAGAGGTTGATGCCTTCACATCTGTGTTAAATGGTGGTTAAATTAACAATATATGGTGTAGGTGTGAGGCTTATGAAATATTCAGTTTGTTTACTGTTTTACAGAAGAAAAAGAATTATGACCGCTATGACACCTTCACCTCATATACTGGTCACAGGAACTACATTATCTTTCCTCAAAGTGCAGACATTGTTTTGAATGCTGTCATTTTGAGACATTTTCAACCATGATATAACCATACACTATGGAAAGGTTAGGATTCTGAATTAGAGACCAGGCATGTGAGCAATGGGGGTGTCACAGTTATGGGCAAAACACCAAGAAATACAGAGGGGTACACAACTGAATTGGGTGATGGGTTAGTTACAGGGAATATATGACTGGGATCTAAAATGGGGGTTTTGTTATACTTTAAAATATCCCCTCTGGATGGATATGTTATTTGCTAAAAGATAAATATTTGCACTTCCAAAATATCATGCAAAACGTCACAGATCTATTTTGAAAGGACACTTGATGAATAAATCAACAAAGCTCTGCGTCAGGGTATATAGTAATATTTACCTAGTTTAAGGTATGGAAATGTCTGAACTTTGCAGAGTTTGACATTGCACTCAGATGGTTATTACTTAAGAAAAGATCTCGTGATGAGGTAAATAGCACTTAGTAAATATTCTCACATCAAACCTACAGACATCCAGGTGTGCTGTTTATCTATTAAGCATTGAAAGGATTTGGATTTTTCTTAACATTTCAACTGTGGAAAGAATAAATCTGTCTATTTTTTGTCATTGTGTTTTGCATTTCTTTTGACTGTAATATGATTTCAATGAATAAATCTAGATATCTTGAAATGATTGCAACATGTTTCATACTTTCTTGATCATGATTGACGTTAATATTAAGCATGATTGTAAAATATGTCAAATGATTCAATGCAATGAAAAGAGTTCAAAATGTTAGCAAAGCCACAGGAAGCATTTGATGCAACTTTTTATTTGGGAAAATAAAATTTGCATACAGAAAATGAATATAATTTTTTTAAGAGGAAGGATAGGTAAACTTTTTATTCCTACAATATTTTTTTCTCAGTAAACATAGCAAACATAACATTTTATACTCAAGTTTTTGTGGAATCGTTTGAATCCACACATATCAAGCAAACCTTTTATGACTCCACGTTTCTGGTTTACATCACACAGTATGTCATAAACTATAAATGAAAACGATAACATGGATTTCAAATGCACTTTCACTAAAATCTAAATTCATTTGATATAACTCTTCAATTCCTGATATTTTTATTATATGTTCTTTGTAATTGTGTTGGTATTAATCGATTCATTTTAACGTAACAATTTAAAGCAGATTATTCGGGAATCAGTATGAGAGTTGTGGGTGTTGTACTCTTTTACCTGTGCTGACTTTTAGAATTGAATTTAACTGTCATTCTGTCTGTCTTTCAGACACTTCCCATCAGAAACAACCAAATGATTTTATAATATATATTCATAGTTAAAATCTAATATCATCAGCAGATGGAACCTTTCTATTTTCATGTGGCTCAGAATTCTATGATTTTTAAAATGCCAATGACTGAAACTGAGTTCTCTCTTTTTGGAACCAATGAATTTAAAGTTAAAACTATGCATGGTTTTTATGTAATTGAGAAATTACTCTTTATTTCCTAATATTTAGTCTTGCTACAATCTTTTCCTGGATAATCTATATTAAATGTATTAAATTTAACTTAAATCGTATGCAGATCGCTAAAAGATCAAACTAATATGATGGGTATTCACTGGTGCTTTTTATTACATAAGTAGAACTCAAATTCTTGGTACAATCTTGAAGAGTACTGCAAAAATGTCTTCAGCCTTTCCTTAACAGGCATTACTATTCAAAATTGGATTTCAGGCATGTGAAATGTGCACCCACCTCTGTCCATGTCACTAGTTTTTGGTGTTAACATTTTTGAGTTTTTGGTTTTAACATTTTTTAGTTTATGGTGAGACGTGTCTGACATTAAACAATATGCACACACAAGTCCTAAAAAGTCCATGTACAACTGGCGTCACTCTTTATGTTTACATGTCAGTGTTTCACTGTCACATGATGTCCTTCGGCTAAAAATACCCTAGAGCACTGACAGGTTTATAACCATTCTAAGAAACTAAATCCAGAGTTATGTCAAAATGTAAAACTAAAATATTGTGCACAAGTCAGCCACTTTGAACATGATATTATCCGAGAACAATGGAAATTAAAGAGCGAAAGACTATCATTGCATGTCGTGCAATATATGAAATGTAAAACGTCAACTAAATGTTTCAATATTTTCAGATAATTCGTGTTTAATTGTTCACCATCGAGGTCCTTTCTTCAATGTCAAATGTCAAAAAGTGAATTGACAAGTTACTTACACCTAGAGTTTATTGCATATCACAGATATAAGGTGCTTCCTATTTAACTTTAAAATCGCAGAAAAGGTCATTGCAGCAAGGCCAATGGGTGAAATTCATATTTCATTTTTTCATCTGTCCCTCACTATGACTTAAATAAGGTTTCTCCTATTTATAGTTGCTGATTTAATTAGTCAAACTAATATCAAGGCCAGTATCAATACAGGAAGAACACTGGTCAGCGAATCAATTCATTAGAAATTGCACATAATATCATACTCTTTCAGGTAATTTTAATATCGATACCTACGATTCGCATTTCAAGTGCTGAGGGAAATTTAAAAGAAATTTGCTAAGGGACAACCAGCATTGAACTCGTCCAAGCTCTTGTATAGATTAAGCTTTGTGATCAACAGGGAAGAATTCTAATCATTTTTTTCAAAGGTTGTCCGATAAACAGTGTCTTGAAGTGCTATGAATGGAAGAACCTGAAAGTTCATTGTTCTATCGTTAGCTGATAAACAATTTTGGAATTTTTATAACTAGATAGTTAACAAACAGCCAGACAGCCAGACAGATGTTCCGCATAATTCTCAATATTTTAAGGTGTAATATTATTTGATAATGTCTGGCATGATAATTTGATAATAGTCTTACCAATATTTCATTTTATGTGAATTGTGAATGTTTATTCTAGTCCGTGGTTACCTTCAGGAACATTCTCTTACAGACATTGACAAACAGATATGGAATAAACACATCATGTTTGATTTTTGTATCAATCCTAGAGGACAATGGTGATGTCCTTGATATGTGCCTTCGTGTCCATGATATGGTTGACGAGGGGACACCTAGATCAAAACCACCCTCATTGGGCGTTATATCATAATAACCCACCATGACTGCAATAATGTCATATATAGTTGAGTGTATGTTATCTCTTGTTAGATTTGTATTTGTTTGGTTTTTTTTTTTGGTTTTACATCACTTTCAACATTATTTCAGTCATTTCGTGATGAGACCTACTTGTAGCAGATATAGTGCTGCCTCACTGAATTGTCATGTCGCAGGTCCTTGACATGACAACCCACCCGGTCACAGATTTACAAGGACAACGGGTTAACCCTTTGGACACGGGCCTCAGCTCATGTGGGAAATTGTATCATGAGTTCAATCCCGGCACGGCCGGGGTTCGAACCCACGACCTTTGGATCACCACAGAGGAACTGGTGCTAATAAGCTGGCGCTCTAACCAGCTGGCCTCTTGTTAGAGCATACGAGCAATTCAGTCTTCCCATCATTGATCTTATTTTTGTCCGCATGCACATTTTAAGCTCATATATAGAAGCGTCTACATGACATCTAGTACTTGACTGATACATAGGAATATAGAACTGCGTGTCATCTGCATAGACATAGTATTTTAGTCCATATGAAGTCAGCTAGGACAGACATGTATGGTTTGAAGAGGATTGGTCCCAGGACTGATCCTTGGGGGTTATACTTAATAGCCTTATATTATACTTATTAGCCATAAGAGTTGATCTGTGCACCAAGTTTGACACATCCCTGGATAAAAGGAAATATATTTTTCAGGATATATCTCGGAAGTGCATGATCATACGTTTGGATCTCTTCTAAGTATACATTATGTAATTGAATGGATCAGAATTAGAAATTTACCACATTGAGAAATTGTGAAGTGGTAATTTTACGACCCTTTCAGCAATAATGGCCATATCAGGTCGACTTCCAAGCCTCTTAACCAGTGTGAAGGTATCACTGTCGGCAGTGGGCGTTGAAAAAACCACCACCTCCCGTCCTCCACTTATATGATCACGAAAGGCTTTACCAATTGGGCTCTAGCAAGTGGGTCAGATGGGCTGGTTAGAAATAGATTAAATTATTTGGTGTATAAAGTATACATACAAATGAAGGTCATTTTCAAGTATTTATCATGCTTCTAACAAAAATATTTACAGTTCTGCCTCCGACTTCATGGTAATAATAATAATAATAATAATAATAATAATAATAATAATAATAATAATAATAATAATAATAATAATAATAACAATAACAATAACAATAACAATAACAATAACAATAACAATAACAATAACAATAATAATAATAATAATAATAATAATAAATTTCTATTGCGCTATATCAGACAGGGTCTGCTCATGGCGCTTACGCAGATAGTGTTCTCGTGACAAATGAGTTTTTAGCTGCTTTTTAAAGCAGTCAACCGTCTTACAGTTTTTCACTGTAGGGGGCAGGGCATTCCAGACTTTAGGTGCATATGCCGCAAATGCCCTATCCCTGTATGTTTTTAAATTAGTTTTAGGAACAATATATTCATTTTTTGGGCAGATCTTAGGTTTTTTTCACTTGTTTTAATGTTCAACAAGTTATTTAGATAGTCAGGGGCCCTACCATTTTGTATTTTCCATGTGAGAAGGGCAATTTTGAAATCAATTCTAGCCTCAACAGGCAACCAATGCAGGTCCATAAGTTTTTTTGTGATATGATCCCTCCTACTTAATTTTCCTACTACCCTGGCAGCCGCATTTTGGAGCTTTTGGAGCTTTGCCAACTCACATCTAGGCATGCCAACAAGTAAGGAATTTCCATAATCTAGTGTAGAGGAGATAAATGCATGTGCCAATATTTTAGAAGTCTTTTCATCTATGCAGCTTCTAATCCTAGCCAGATTTTTTAAATGATAATATCCATTTTTGCATATTTTCCTAATTTGGGGGGCTTCATTGATAGCTCCTGATCTATGGGGACACCTAGATCTTTGACCTTACTCGATCTAGGGATGTCAGAGGATCCAACCTTGATTTTCTCAGGGATAATTCTTTTCTTAATATCCATCTTCTTCCCACAAATCAGCATCTCAGTTTTTCCATCATTCAGCTTCATTTTATTGGTAAGCAAGTATTTTCTAATTTCATTTATACATTTTTCTATTTCCCCCAAAGATGATTTTATTTTAGAGGTAGACTTCGGGTCAAGACTAATGTATATCTGCGTATCATCAGCATATACATGGTGTTTCAGACCATATTTATCAATTATATCTGATAGGGGTTCCACGTACACTGTGAACAAGATGGGGCCCAATACAGAGCCTTGGGGTACCCCATACTTTATATCCATGTTCTCTGATCTGTCACCATCTATCGTGACACATTGCCTTCTACCTGATAGATAAGATCTGAACCATTTCAGCGCCATACCCCCAATACCACATCTTTTATCGAGCCTATTAAGTAATATATCATGGTCAATAGTATCAAAGGCCGCTGACAGGTCTAGTAGTATGAGCATTACCGTCCTGCCATTATCTATATCCATCAGTATGTCGTTTTGAACTTTCAGCAATGCTGTTTCTGTGCTGTGAAATTCCCTGTAAGCTGATTGGAACATACTCTGAATACCATTATGTACCAGATGTCTGACAAATTGTATAGCCACGGCCCTCTCAATCAATTTTGAGAGAAAGGCCAGATTAGATACAGGTCTATAATTTTTCTTAATTAGTTAATTAACGGTCTTATTATTGCTTCCTTCAGACTAGCAGGCATGTTTCCTAGAGTAATAGATTTATTTATGATTTCTGCAATTAATGGTAGTAAGTTCTCCAAGCATTCATTAAGCAACCACGTGGGTATGGGATCAAGTTCACATGACTTCTTTGCTGCTTCTTTTAATAAGTTCCTAACTTCTCCTGAGTTAAAAGGTTTGAAATTATTTGGTCTTGTTTTGAATTTTGCCTCCTCGACTACAGGATCCAGATTCAGGCCACATGTATCCATACCCTGTCTGAGATCCACTACCTTCTTACAGAAGAAGTTATTAAACTCTGTTGCTAATTCTTTTTTATCCTTACATCTCGGGAAGGGGGTATATTCCTTTGTGTGCAATAATTTATTTAATATTTTAAAGAGTTTTTTCTGATCAGTTTTATTCATATCGATTTTGTCCGAGAAATAGCCACTTCTTGCCGACTTCATCATATTGTTGTATTTGTTACGTTGTATATGAAATTTGTATTTTGTCAGTTTCCAAACCCGACTTTTTATGTTTCCTCTCTAATTTTCTCCTTTTTCTTTTTTCAGAGCGGATCTCATCAGACACCCATGGAGCCGGTTTCCTGACATTAATAGTCCTTTCAACTATTGGGGCATGTTTGTCCAAGACTTCAGTTAATTTATTATATTTATCTAGCAGTTCATCTAGATCGTCATCGCAGTAGGATTTATTTTTACAAAATTTATTTTTGATGTCAATCATGAAACTTTGAATATTCATTTTCTTAAAATTTCTATAAGGTATGTTTTTCTTATTCTTAGTTTTAGCTTGCATATTTAATTGTATTTTTATTATATCATGATCAGATAATTTTTCATCCATAAGATGCCAATTAATAATACTACTATGTATGTCTGAAATCAATAAATCCAAAGTATTACCAAAAATATGAGTTGGCTCTTTAATGTGATTCTTAAGATTAAAAGAATCTAGAATATTATTGAATTTAATAACATTAGGCATATCAGGTTTATTCAGATGGAAATTATAGTCCTCAATAAATATAACTTCATGATTATATATACTATAGTAGGACAAAATTTCAGAGAATTCCTCAAAAAACTGAGAGTAAGTGTATCTGTTTTTTCCTGAGGGTTCAGCCCTATAAATAGTAATGACTGTACAGGTTTTGATATTAGTAGTCATTTTGATTTTCATTAGTTCAAAAGTAGTTAAAATGTGATCATGTTTTATTTTCTTGACATCTAATTCTTTCTTGTATACAGCCGCCAGACCTCCACCAGACCTTTGAGATCTTGGGACGTGTTCAACCTCAAAATCGTTAGCCTTTAATTCTGATAATATCATATTTTCATTCGTTTCATTTATCCATGTTTCGGTGATGAAGAAAATATCAATTTCATTTTCAGATATATACAGATTCACATGATCAGTTTTATTTCCCACACTTTTTGCATTTGCTACTGCAATAGTTAAATCTTTATAAGTTTTATTAAAAGTCGTTTTCTTTTTTAAACCATTTCTACAATGTGAAGGCATTTGCATTCTTGCATTATTTAATTCATAAGATGTTCCATTAAGATCAGCTAGAGAGGGAATCCCCGTCTCGTGTGACCTTGACCTTGGTGAGGTCATGAATGGAGGTTTCCACATCCAATAATTGTTTTCCTTCGCGGAACAATGAATCACAGGAGGGGTGGGCGTGGCTATATTTCTATCGATTCAACACTTTATGAAGCGATTTCTGTTTAGTAATGTTTGATTATGTTTTATTTGCATTATTTGTGTGTATATTTTTTTCCACAATTGTAGTTATTATTTTCAGCTTCTTTTTTATGTTTTCAATCATTTTTGATTCCGAGTAATATTTGCTAGGGGTATTTATTACTAAGTTATTGGTTTTTCTAACTGTTCTCCATAAGTGGTTAAATTTATACAGTATGAATTTATTTTTGTTTTCTCCTTACATATTGTTTTTATCTTTGTTTTTGTATAAGGCAGGTATCTCACATGCAGTGCTATTGTTACTGACTGTTATAAACATTTATTGGTGTAATATAATGTGAGCTTTTCATATTGGCAATGTGAATGAAAAAAGAGGTAATTAAATTACATGCTTTGAAAGAAATTGACTTCTCTTTTAGGAATTTTATTGAGATATATGTTAAATCAGTATCTAGTCTACATTTACATGCAAATGTAATTCTTAGTGACACAATATCATGCAGACACTCCTTGATGTTAAAACTTTTATTATTCGTAACCATACTTGTACATTCATTTAGTTTTACAATTAGTTCTTTGTTGCTTACATTTAGTTGACAGATTTCACAGCTTTTAGTATCTACAATAACACCACATGTACTACCGAAATGTCAGTATTTTTTCATTCCCCTGCCTCTTGTCGATCTCTGAGGGCTGGTGGGCCACTGGTCTCTGGGGCGATTTGCACCCCTGGGGTTAGTATGAAGGTACTGGCACCTGCTGCCATTTCTGCAGTTACCCCTTGCATAGTGATAGCATCTATCCTTGTCTGGTTTTGACTCCTTTTTACTTTCTTGTTCTTGTTCAAATTCTGTGATGAGGTCCCTTATTGATTCAATCGCTTTAGCGATCCCTATCGGGGTACCCTTAATGTTCATCTGATCATCCTTTCCACTAGAACTGATGATCATCGTGAGTTTGGTCTTCGAACTAAGTGCCACCTTGCAGATGTTTTTGCCACCCTTTCCAATTATTTTGGATGCAGAGCCGGCTGGCAAGGTGGTTAAGACCTCTTCGTTTGGATAGTCCAAGTTTTCAAAGTCAATTTTTAATTCACCAGTATCATCTGAATCATCCATGCCCTCTTCATCTTTATCTGCCTCATCAGCATCCCAGTGCTCAATCAATGGTTTTGTGTGCTTTGGTGGAGTAGCCCTGATTATGGCACACAGGTTTTCCATCCATTCCTGAGATGCCCATGGTAGCATAGAGTGGTCAGTGCTTGATGTGACTATGATTGATGCAGGATATGTGGAGAAAGTCTGAGGGGTATCAACAATTACAAGTTGACTGTTCATATGATATTCCTTGAGTCTTGCTAGGTTGTGAGTTAACATTGTATGGGCGGTAACTTGGATATATGTGCATTTTATAGATATTGGTGGTAATACACACAGGAAAACGGGACAGTCACAGTTTTTAGCAAGTCTGTAAGCCATTTTCTTTATTCAAGTACATAGATCAGTGCCAAACTCACCCTCCTCTACCTCAGGGAGGCCCATGCAGATCACAATGCCATGGTAGGTTTTCAGATTTTCCAGAAAACTTCTATTCCTCACAGATTTTTCTAAATCAGTAATTCTGTCGATACCACTCCCTTCAGCCCATTCCCATTCTACTTTGAGTGGTGATTGCATAATCATGCCAAGTTAGCAATGCTGAACACTTTCTTAGTGGTAGTGCTAGTAGGGGGCGCCACTATCTTTGAAGTAGAGGGTCTAGGGGCTTTTGCCATTGCCTTCATTTTGACCTCATATTCTGAGCATTTCTCTTCAAGTTTAGCAATATATGTACTGTTTTTTTCCACAACTTGGTTCAGATCCTTGATTTTGACCTCAGCTCTTTTAGACGTTGCCTCATCATACCTCAGCTTTACTTCCAAGTTTGCTATTTTTTTACCCTTACTTTCTTCTCCTCCTCAAGCTCATGTATTCTCTTATTCTTCATCTCATTTTCCTCCTGTAGCTTAGCATAGTTCTCAGTTTTTTTCCGTAAGCATGGTCAACAGCTCACTCATGCTTATCTCAATGTCATCTTTACCACTACCCGCTGGTATAGCATCCACCTTACCCTTTGTTAAGGCGCTACCATCATCCTGATGGTAATCAATTCTTGATCTGACGTTATCAAATCAATCGTAACTTCTTCATAGTCTAATATTAAAGGTTTTCATGATAAACAGGTGGACATATTTTCCGCATCTCTATGTCCACATGTATAAAGGAAAAACACCTCATGGAGCCACTGGACCAACAAATTATACCGTGAAAGGAAAATATTAATATCAAATGATAATATATTTATTGTTTCTCAAATTTAATCAATATGAAGTACTTTAAGAAGAAAAACTCATTTATAGATATTATAATTGCATAATTTAAGCCTTTGCCGGTCAAGTCGACTTGGCAACTAAGAGGTGTCCCAGATTAAGGCCCCTGGTGTAAAGGAGAGTGTTGGGAATCTTGTCTATGCGATGTTAGGTGCACTGAGCAAATGTTGAAATGGCAAAAGGTGAATAATTTTTACGCATATTTCTCTGTTGACTCTGCTCATATTTGTTCACGTACTTGACATTTGTGTGAATAATCTTGTGGTTTACGGATGAGTTCCTTCACAGTTTGTGATATGGTCATAATAAAATATCTGGGTGTATTTTTTTAAGGTGTACTGAGTATCACTGCACTCTTTTATATTGTATATTACTGACCATGTGATCCAGCGTATATTACTGACCATGTGATCCAGCCATTGTGACCCTCAATATAATAGTGATGTATGCATGTCATCAATATCTCTTAGAGACAGTTTCTGATTTTTTAAATGGAATTTAGTTGGAATTGTCCTCTTGGTAGTTGCTGAAATGGAGTGATAATGCGACATTATAGTCTAGTACATGTAGGCCTAAAACAAGTACATAGTAGTTCATGAATGAATATTGATTTCTGGACAGTCATATACATTGTGTAATAAAATTACAGTTTAGTGATGCTGTAAGATGCAAACATACATTACTGTTATTGACCTGATGGCTAATCAGCAATGATATTACCTATGACGCCCTTTCCAGGCATATTTAGTGCTTTCCCAACTTGCCTACCAGTATCACAGAAACGCACAACACATGCGGATGAGTTCGCTGCTATGCGGTATTTTAAGCATTCATGAGAAACCACAGAGGTCACAGGCAATTTTTCAGAGGTGGCCACATGTATACAATCATATGACCTCTAATTAATGTGGTCTGTCAGGGTGTTAGATCTGTACCATTGGACAAACATTAATGGACAAAGGCCCGATTTTTCCATCGTACTTCAATTTGAAGTATGTGCTCAGATCCTAACTTCATGCTCAGATTTGAAGTTTTGCTCAGATTCTGAGCATATACACAAGCACATCCGATTTTTCCATCATGCTTGGAAAACACAGACTTGAAGTTTTTTCCTCAGATGTGAAGTTCATGCTCATGTTCTGAGTATTTACAGTGACCGGCAACCAAATCCGGACATTTTCATGTTTTTCACTCCCGATTTTCACAAAACCTTTCCATACTTTGTAAAAACTGCTCACATCGATAGAAGACAGTCTACTTCAAAGGCATGTGAAGTAAAAATGATATCCTTTCAATATTTACAGAGTAAGCGGGAAATTCACTCATTCAGTAAACCTGCAGATTGTCCGAGTTTACATTGAGTTATACGATGATGTTTGGATACGTCACCACTTCTGACATCATTTGACAGTGACACCATCACTCGTGTCGTGAAAACGAATAAACACTTTTAAAGTTTTGAAAGGCAGAGGACTTACAAGATGACGTGTGAGGCACAATAGCTCAATAGCAATTAGTACAGCAAGGTATGCTATATGTCTGACTGTGTTAAAAATGTCCGAGTTTCATCTGCCGGTTTCGGACAGTTGCCAGTCACTGTACTCAGATCCAAGATTTTTGGATTTTTCCAATGTGCTCAGACATTTTCCTTGCTCAGATTCAGAGTTTTCATGCTCAGATTCTGAGACAGCTCAGAGGCTACCTTCAAGCTGAAGTCAATGCTCCAAAGTATGATTCTGTACGAAATATTGAATAATTTATGTTAAATTAAAGGATTAGATATGGTTTAATTGAATAGAATCACATGCAGATACATCCCCAGTCACTGGAAAAGTTGTTCCGTTACATAAAGTGATCCCCCATTTGAACCCCTCTTATCCCCTATTTTGGGCCTCTGTATTTTCTCATATGGCTCAAGTATGTACTTCAAGTCTGAGCAAATACTTCATGAAGTAAGCAAAATTGAGATTTTGTGCATGATGAAAAAATAGAGCAACTTACGTAATTGAGCTACCCAGCTTTACTAGGCCTCTTCAATATAGGCCTAGCGCCAACGCGACCAAATGTCGTACTATTTGGGCGCTCATGAATATTAATTAGCTAGAGATTCGAGTTACGTCATCGTTTCGTGCACGTGCTGTCCTACTGACAGGCTGTAATTACAGAATCGCATCGTGCACGTGCGGTTGGATACATTCAAGGGGCGGGGCTAATGGAACAGGCCTATTTGAACATATCTCATCGCATAATCGGAGAGGGTGTTATATACTGAACCCATGCAAAGGAGAGTATAATTGAGCCTGAAAAGCCACATCTTTGCATAAAGTTGTGCTTAAAAATTTGTTCATATATTAAATTCAATGTTTGTAAAAGATGAATAAAGATAATTTCAACTACCCCATCCATTTGCAATGATTGTTTCATTTTGTGTTATTTTATTTATTTTAATTTTTGCTTTGCTTGTTGTAATTTTCGTTTTGTTTATTTTAATTTTTGTTTTGTTTGTTGTAAGTTTTGTTTTGTTTGTTATTTTTTTTCTCTTATCCGTGTTCATATGGTGTTACATGTGGAGCACCACTTTTTCTTGTTTAAAGATTACATTCTGGAGAGTGTTTACTGCATTTTTACACAAGTGTTAATTTTAAAAAATCAAGCTCGCGTAAGTTTGCAATATCCCAAGGCAAAAAAACCCGAGGCAAAATTTTCTTACTCTACTACACAATCCCAAATCAATTCTCAAACAAAAGCGACATCTGACGGTGTAAGCAGAATTATTGAGCCAAATCATGGCCGCCGTGGACCGATAATCGGGGTATGCTCCATAGACTTACAGCTTAATCATATCAAAACCTCGAACATTCAGACCTAAAGTCAAAACAAACGCGAGCGAAAAAGTGGCGACTTGCATTCAACTTATACCAAAGTCTTTCCCTTCAAAGGTGGGTGTGTTCTCCCAAGAGAAACACATCAAGAAATATACACCTCTGTATCATGTTGAAAATAACATATCATCTGTGCATGTGTATTAGTATAATTTATATCTCACGGAAAGTAATTCTTCTTATATGTTATTTAACGAGAACATAATGCATGTGATTATATCTAAAAGGTGAATAATCCCAAATACAGTTAACAAGCTACTAAATGGAATATTGCACTATTATCCTTCTGACTCCGTGCATGTGTGGTAGATGGGCCAGATAGTACAACTTTGCAGATGAGAAATGAGGATCTGTTGATGGTGACCCTACCATTGAGTAATGTATGAAAAACCTGTTATGCCAAGACTGAAATAAAAAATTGCCCCTGTTAGGATGTCAAAGGTGGTATATTAAATATAGTAGGCTAGACAAATACGAGTTTAAAAAAGGTAAAGAGGTCTTAACCATTTAAACCTGGTGACAGGATCAGGGTGATTGGTGATTGTATGTAGATAACATCATATATTTATTTATCTTTCTAGCTGTATGTTCATGTCACTTCCCTTCTATTTGCAATGCTGGTTTAATATTAAAGTCTCGATGATCCTTTCTTATTCAGGATCAAATACATTCAGGGTACGTGAAGTAGTGTACACATCTACAAAGGGAACTGTATGTTCATTTCACTTTTCTTCTCTTTGCAACGCTTGTGTGATATAAAAGTAACTTTCATAGATATTGGTTATTATTATTCACATTTATGTAAATTAAAATAAAAGTATTATATAATATAAATAAGGGCAAATATATTATTCCTTTTTTTGATATACTTTATAATATGATCCATATTTATGAATGTTGATGTACTCTACAAAAGAATATCCAGTTTGAATAGATCATATATCTGATGTCTTATAACAAAATATGTACTGTGCAAAACTTTCATTCAACACCGATTTACACGTTTAACCACATTGCAGATATCTTCATCAAAGCTTGAAATAAAATGTTTGGTTATTATTGTACTTTAGAATGTGTATTTAAAACGTTGCATCAAAGTTATTCAAAACGTGACTGTAGAAGCCCAGGTGAAAAATATATATGACCGATACGGAAACTCCAAAACCTGTCTAGCAGCCCTATGCTGGGATTTGAAGAAACTATCGCCATGTTTTGACCTCTGTCTGATCCCATGCTAGACACACATAGTAAGATGTACAATATTCTGGAAACATTAATATTCTATGTCCTGATAATCAGACATTGTATTTACATACTAAACGAGATTATGTGTGTTTTTTGTACAAATGCAGAGTCCTTGTCAGACTATTGCTATTACATTTTCATGAACGTGTTTTGTCCATTGTGTTTCCGCCAAATCTTGCTACTTGCCAAGAGTGGAATTTGACAGAAATATTGCCTAGAGGCATCTAAAATAATTCTGAATAGATGATTCTTTTTACTTGCCATATCTTGCAAATTTGTTTAAAGTGCCCATCGTGGCAGAATGACTACACATATATAATTATTGTAACAAAGTGGCATACATGATAACAGCGACATACATGATAATAAAGTGACATTAATGATAACAAAGTGGCGTTAATGATAACAAAGTGGCGTTAATGATAACAAAGTGGCGTTAATGATAACGTTAATGATAACAAAGTGGCGTTAATGATAACAAAGTGGCGTTAATGATAACAAAGTGGCGTTAATGATAACAAAGTGGCGTTAATGATAAGTGGCATACAGAGGTAAAACACGAGTCTGTTAATATCCAAGCTTTCACTGAACTCTGTATTATCTGCAATCAAGTAATGATATAATGATGTCATGGAAGTGAACATAGTATCATTTCCAATCTTTATTTTATATTTGATTAGGTTAATAGCTTGAAGCTTCTGTTGTGGTTGAATTGTATTTTTACTTTCTTTGTATCAAATCTTGCTCACTTCACATAAATATTATCTCATCTTATCTTTTTTCTGAATTGATTGTGTAAAAAAATGTTAAAGAGTGTGTGAGCTCGTTTTAAAATCATTTTAATTCAGATATAAAACAACACAATGTAGAGCGAAACGTGTTCTCGAAAATGTAATTACAAGATAATAATCGGACAAGGACTTTGCATTTGTGGAAAAAATAGAATTGTGGCTTGCAAATGAAGAACGAGCGTGAAGTTCATTTGATATTTGATATTTGACGTTTTTTTCAAAGTATGCCTCCAAGTATATATCCATACACACTTATAGGATAGGGGTCAAAACAGGATATAAAAGGATATATACCCTGTCAAAAGCGGATATATCCTTTTTATTCGTAATAAATTAATTCTTATACATTTATAACTTAGAAATGCTTTTTAAATGATCTCAAAGACTTTTGATTGACTAATGGGGCCTTAGACATACTTGGTAGACATGTCTAGATTGTGTCTAGCCCCCTCAATATGAGAGCATAAATCTGAGTTCAATGGAATAGCCCTTTTTCCCTGACAGAGCCAATATATTCGACCTACTGACTGATATGAGGTGGGGGAATACTAAAAAGACTTTTGATTGACTAATGGGGCCTTAGACATATTTAATAGACATGTCTAGATTGTGTCTAGCCCCCTCAATATGAGAGCATAAATCTGAGTTCAATGGAATAGCCCTTTTCCCTGACAGAGTCAATATATTCGACCTACTGACTGGTATGAGGTGGGGGAGTACTAAAAAGACTTTTGATTGACTAATGGGGCCTTAGACATATTTGGTAGACATGTCTAGATTGTGTCTAGCCCCCTCAATATGAGAGCATAAATCTGAGTTCAATGGAATAGCCCTTTTTCCCTGACAGAGTCAATATATTCGACCTACTGACTGATATGAGGTGGGGGAATATTAAAAAGACTTTTGATTGACTAATGGGGCCTTAGACATACTTGATAGACATGTCTAGATTGTGTCTAGCCCCCTCAATATGAGAGCATAAATCTGAGTTCAATGGAATAGCCCTTTTTCCTTGACAGAGTCAATATATTCGACCTACTGACTGATATGAGGTGGGGGAATATTAAAAAGACTTTTGATTGACTAATGGGGCCTTAGACATACTTGGTAGACATGTCTAGATTGTGTCTAGCCCCCTCAATATGAGAGCATAAATCTGAGTTCAATGGAATAGCCCTTTTTCCCTGACAGAGTCAATATATTCGACCTACTGACTGATATGAGGTGGGGGAATACTAAAAAGACTTTTGATTGACTAATTGGGCCTTAGACATATTTGGTAGACAAGTCTAGATTGTGTCTAGCCCCCTCAATATGAGAGCATAAATCTGAGTTCAATGGAATAGCCCTTTTTCCTTGACAGAGTCAATATATTCGACCTACTGACTGATATGAGGTGGGGGAATATTAAAAAGACTTTTGATTGACTAATGGGGCCTTAGACATACTTGGTAGACATGTCTAGATTGTGTCTAGCCCCCTCAATATGAGAGCATAAATCTGAGTTCAATGGAATAGCCCTTTTTCCCTGACAGAGTCAATATATTCGACCTACTGACTGATATGAGGTGGGGGAATACTAAAAAGACTTTTGATTGACTAATTGGGCCTTAGACATATTTGGTAGACATGTCTAGATTGTGTCTAGCCCCCTCAATATGAGAGCATAAATCTGAGTTCAATGGAATAGCCCTTTTTCCCTGACAGAGCCAATATATTCGACCTACTGAACGGTATGAGGTTGGGGAGGGAGGAGAGTACTAAATAGACTTTTGATTGACTAATGGGGCCTTAGACATATTTAATAGACATGTCTAGATTGTGTCTAGCCCCCTCAATATGAGAGCATAAATTTGAGTTCAATGGAATAGCCCTTTTCCCTGACAGAGTCAATTTATTCGACCTACTGACTGGTATGAGGTGGGGGGGAGTACTAAAAAGACTTTTGATTGACTAATGGGGCCTTAGACATACTTGGTAGACATGTCTAGATTGTGTCTAGCCCCCTCAATATGAGAGCATAAATCTGAGTTCAATGGAATAGCCCTTTTTCCCTGACAGAGTCAATATATTCGACCTACTGACTGATATGAGGTGGGGGAATACTAAAAAGACTTTTGATTGACTAATGGGGCCTTAGACATATTTGGTAGACATGTCTAGATTGTGTCTAGCCCTCTCAATATGAGAGCATAAATCTGAGTTCAATGGAATAGCCCTTTTTCCCCGAGAGAGTCCATACATTCGACCTACTGACTAGTATGAGGTAGGGGGAGTACTAAAAAGACTTTTGATTGACTAATAAGGCCTTAGACATATTTGGTAGACATGTCTAGATTGTGTCTAGCCCCCTCAATATGAGAGCATAAATCTGAGTTCAATGGAATAGCCCTTTTTCCCTGACAGAGCCAATATATTCGACCTACTGAACGGTATGAGGTTGGGGAGGGAGGAGAGTACTAAATAGACTTTTGATTGACTAATGGGGCCTTAGACATATTTAATAGACATGTCTAGATTGTGTCTAGCCCCCTCAATATGAGAGCAGAAATTTGAGTTCAATGGAATAGCCCTTTTCCCTGACAGAGTCAATTTATTCGACCTACTGACTGGTATGAGGTGCGGGGAGTACTAAAAAGACTTTTGATTGACTAATGGGGCCTTAGACATACTTGGTAGACATGTCTAGATTGTGTCTAGCCCCCTCAATATGAGAGCATAAATCTGAGTTCAATGGAATAGCCCTTTTTCCCTGACAGAGTCAATATATTCAACCTACTGAATGATATGAGGTGGGGGAATATTAAAAAGACTTTTGATTGACTAATGGGGCCTTAGACATACTTGGTAGACATGTCTAGATTGTGTCTAGCCCCTTCAATATGAGAGCATAAATCTGAGTTCAATGGAATAGCCCTTTTTCCCTGACAAAGTCAATATATTCGACCTACTGACTGATATGAGGTGGGGGAATACTAAAAAGACTTTTGATTGACTAATGGGGCCTCAGACATACTTGGTAGACATGTCTAGATTATGTCTAGCCCCCTCAATATGATAGCATAAATCTGAGTTCAATTGAATAGCCCTTTTCCCTGACAGAGTCAATATATTCGACCTACTGACTGGTATGAGGTGGGGGAGTACTAAAAAGACTTTTGATTGACTAATGGGGCCTTAGACATACTTGGTAGACATGTCTAGATTGTGTCTAGCCCCCTCAATATGAGAGCATAAATCTGAATTCAATGGAATAGCCCTTTTTCCCTGACAGAGCCAATATATTCGACCTACTGAACGGTATAGGCCCGATGGGGCCTGTATGTCTAAGTATGTCTAAGGCCCCATTAGTCAATCAAAAGTCTTTTTAGTACTCTCCCCCCTCCCCAACCTCATACCAGTCAGTAGGTCGAATATATTGACTCTGTCAGGGAAAAAAGGGCTATTCCATTGAACTCATATTTATGCTCTCATATTGAGGGGGCTAGACATAATCTAGACATATCTACCAAGTATGCGTAAGGCCCCATTAGTCAATCAAAAGTCTTTTTAGTACTCCTCCCACTTCATACCAGACAGTAGGTCGAATATATTGACTTTGTCAGGGGAAAAGGGCTATTCCATTGAACTCAGATTTATGCTCTCATATTGAGGGGGCTACACATAATCTAGACATGTCTACCAAGTATGTCTAAGGCCCCATTAGTCAATCAAAAGTCTTTTTAGTACTCTCCCTCCCTCCCCCCCCCCCCCCAACCTCATACCAGTCAGTAGGTCGAATACATTGACTTTGTCAGGGGAACAGGGCTATTCCATTGAACTCAGATTTATGCTCTCATATTGAGGGGGCTAGACGTAATCTAGACATGTCTACCAAGTATGTCTAAGGCCCCATTAGTCAATCAAAAGTCTTTTTAGTACTCTCCCTCCCCCCCCCCAACCTCATACCAGTCAGTAGGTCGAATATATTGACTTTGTCAGGGGAACAGGGCTATTCCATTGAACTCAGATTTATGCTCTCATATTGAGGGGGCTAGACATAATCTAGACATGTCTACCAAGTATATCTAAGGCCCCATTAGTCAATCAAAAGTCTTTTTAGTACTCTCCCTCCCTCCCCCCCCCCCAACCTAATACCAGTCAGTAGGTCGAATATATTGACTTTGTCAGGGGAAAAGGGCTATTCCATTGAACTCAGATTTATGCTCTCATATTGAGGGGGCTAGACGTAATCTAGACATGTCTACCAAGTATGTCTAAGGCCCCATTAGTCAATCAAAAGTCTTTTTAGTACTCTCCCTCCCTCCCCCCCCCCCCCCCCCCCCCCCAACCTCATACCAGTCAGTAGGTCGAATATATTGACTTTGTCAGGGGAACAGGGCTATTCCATTGAACTCAGATTTATGCTCTCATATTGAAGGGGCTAGACATAATCTAGACATGTCTACCAAGTATGTCTAAGGCCCCATTAGTCAATCAAAAGTCTTTTTAGTACTCTCCCTCCCTCCCCCCCCAACCTCATACCAGTCAGTAGGTCGAATACATTGACTTTGTCAGGGGAACAGGGCTATTCCATTGAACTCAGATTTATGCTCTCATATTGAGGGGGCTAGACGTAATCTAGACATGTCTACCAAGTATGTCTAAGGCCCCATTAGTCAATCAAAAGTCTTTTTAGTACTCTCCCTCCTTCCCCCCCCCCCAACCTCATACCAGTCAGTAGGTCGAATATATTGACTTTGTCAGGGGAACAGGGCTATTCCATTGAACTCAGATTTATGCTCTCATATTGAAGGGGCTACACATAATCTAGACATGTCTACCAAGTATGTCTAAGGCCCCATTAGTCAATCAAAAGTCTTTTTAGTACTCTCCCTCCCTCCCCCCCCCCCCAACCTCATACCAGTCAGTAGGTCGAATATATTGACTTTGTCAGGGGAACAGGGCTATTCCATTGAACTCAGATTTATGCTCTCATATTGAGGGGGCTACACATAATATAATAATAATAATAATAATTATTTATATAGTGCTATATCAGACTAAGTCTGCTCTAAGCGCTTCATAATCTAGACATGTCTACCAAGTATGTCTAAGGCCCCATTAGTCAATCAAAAGTCTTTTTAGTACTCTCCCTCCCTCCCCCCCAACCTCATACCAGTCAGTAGGTCGAATATATTGACTTTTTCAGGGGAACAGGGCTATTCCATTGAACTCAGATTTATGCTCTCATATTGAGGGGGCTACACATAATCTAGACATGTCTACCAAGTATGTCTAAGGCCCCATTAGTCAATCAAAAGTCTTTTTAGTACTCTCCCTCCCCTCCCAACCTCATACCAGTCAGTAGGTCGAATATATTGACTTTGTCAGGGGAACAGGGCTATTCCATTGAACTCAGATTTATGCTCTCATATTGAGGGGGCTACACATAATCTAGATATGTCTACCAAGTATGTCTAAGGCCCCATTAGTCAATCAAAAGTCTTTTTAGTACTCTCCCTCCCTCCCCCCAACCTCATACCAGTCAGTATGTCGAATATATTGACTTTGTCAGGGGAACAGGGCTATTCCATTGAACTCAGATTTATGCTCTCATATTGAGGGGGCTACACATAATCTAGACATGTCTACCAAGTATGTCTAAGGCCCCATTAGTCAATCAAAAGTCTTTTTAGTACTCTCCCTCCCTCCCCCCAACCTCATACCAGTCAGTAGGTCGAATATATTGACTTTGTCAGGGGAACAGGGCTATTCCATTGAACTCAGATTTATGCTCTCATATTGAGGGGGCTACACATAATCTAGACATGTCTACCAAGTATGGCTCAGGCCCCATTAGTCAATCAAAAGTCTTTTTAGTACTCTCCCTCCCCTCCCAACCTCATACCAGTCAGTAGGTCGAATATATTGACTTTGTCAGGGGAACAGGGCTATTCCATTGAACTCAGATTTATGCTCTCATATTGAGGGGGCTACACATAATCTAGACATGTCTACTAAGTATGTCTAAGGCCCATTAGTCAATCAAAAGTCTTTTTAGTACTCTCCCTCCCTCCCCCCCAACCTCATACCAGTCAGTAGGTCGAATATATTGACTTTGTCAGGGGAAAAGGGCTATTCCATTGAACTCAGATTTATGCTCTCATATTGAGGGGGCTAGACGTAATCTAGACATGTCTACCAAGTATGTCTAAGGCCCCATTAGTCAATCAAAAGTCTTTTTAGTACTCTCCCTCCCCTCCCAACCTCATACCAGTCAGTAGGTCGAATATATTGACTTTGTCAGGGGAACAGGGCTATTCCATTGAACTCAGATTTATGCTCTCATATTGAGGGGGCTACACATAATCTAGATATGTCTACCAAGTATGTCTAAGGCCCCATTAGTCAATCAAAAGTCTTTTTAGTACTCTCCCTCCCTCCCCCCAACCTCATACCAGTCAGTATGTCGAATATATTGACTTTGTCAGGGGAACAGGGCTATTCCATTGAACTCAGATTTATGCTCTCATATTGAGGGGGCTACACATAATCTAGACATGTCTACCAAGTATGTCTAAGGCCCCATTAGTCAATCAAAAGTCTTTGAGATCATTTAAAAAACATTTCTAAGTTATAAATGTATAACAATTGGATTTATTGCGAATAAAAAGGATATATCCGCTTTTGACAGGGTATATATCCTTTTATATCCTGTTTTGACCCATATCCTATAAGTTTGTATAGATATATACTTGGAGGCATACTTTGAAAAAAACGTCAAATATCAAATATCAAATATCAAATATCAAATGAACTTCACGCTCGTTGAATATGTTACAAAATGATCGAAATTAGCTGTTCACTCCGAAGGTACAAAGACTTTGAATACCTCAAAATACCTCGAATTGACAGACATGGGTCTATAACGCTTTTACTGTGTGGGACACAATACTAGTTGAATGTGAACTTTTGTAGGTTATATTAATGAGATATTGCCAGTGTCCTTGAAGTGACCTTTAAATGACTTTTAAAATGAAACTCCTATTTTTGTTGACTTAACTATACATTTCAATATTCAATCATATGCATCTTACAAAACGAGGTCATAGACTCTGTATACATCTAAATCCGTTCAAAATTAATAATATTAGAGTAAATTTATTTTTGGACCAATCTGCAAGGGAAATTAGAGGGAATTTCGATATGCGGAGCTATTTTGAAACAATATCTATAATAACAACTTATTGATGTTTAATTTATTAAAGTCCATATTATACTACATAGAAAAAAACTTTATTTTCAGTTTATTTTCTGCATTAAAGTCCATTAGTTTTGGGATTTATTGCAAACTTGAACCAAATTTGGTAAAAACTATAGCTTGGATGTGGTACGTGAACAAAAAAATGAAAAATGACTGACCTTAGATAGATCCAATGAAATCTTTAAAAGCTTTAAATACATAAGATATAAGTATAGTTTCAGAAAATAATCCCCAATAAATTGTTCTAATAAAAAAGTACATAATAAAACGATAATGAACTCTCATAGCATAAGAAAATATATTAAATGTAGACACAATTGGATTTCCTCATTGAATAGCTGATATCTTTCTGCAAATTTTCACATGTTTATTTATTTTGTTTACAATAAGAGGAACGTGCTAAAATTGTTTAATGAATATGTATATAAATTGGAGAATGTGGTATTTTTGGCGCCATTTATGTTGGGTAAAAGGGACACCATATAACCACTGCAATAGGACAATTAATACTACTAATAATAATAATAATAATAACGATTTATATAGCGCTATATCAGACCAGGCCTGCTCTAAGCGCTTCATTAAGATAGTGCTTTCTAAATAGAAATGTTTTCAGTTTTTTCTTGAAGGTTTCTATAGTTTTACAATTTTTCACTTCAAGGGGCAGGGCATTCCAGATCTTTGGTGCATATACCATGAAAGCCCTGTCGCCATAGGATTTCATATTAGTCATAGGTACTATGTATTCATTCTTATCATTAGATCGCAGACCCATACCTAGCTGCTTATACTCTAATAAGTTGGTTAGATATTTTGGGGCAAGGCCATTTTGCACCTTCCATGTTAGTAGAGCTATTTTGAAATCAATTCTAGCCTTCACAGGTAACCAGTGAAGTTCTATAAGTTTTTGCGTGATATGATCTCTCTTTTTAAGTTTCCCAACTACCCGGGCTGCAGCGTTCTGTAATTTCTGTAGTTTAGCTAATTCACATCCAGGTAACCCAGCAAGAAGGGCATTTCCATAGTCAAGGGTAGAGGTAACAAAGGCATGAGCAAGGGTGTTGGCAGTTTTTTCATCTAAACAATTTCTTATTCTTGATAAATTTTTAACATGAAAGAAACCATTTTTACACATTTTTTTGATTTGTGATTTCATAGATAGTTCTTGATCTAGAATAACCCCTAGATCCTTAACAGCATTTGATCTAGGAATTTTAGTTTCCCTACTAGAATATCTTCTGGTACATTTTTCTTTCTGAAATCACAGCTTTTACCACATAAAAGCATTTCTGTCATTCCATCATTTAACTTCATCTTATTTTCAATTAAAAATTTTTTAACCTCTATAATACATCTTTCCATCTCTATGCAAGACCTATTTCTAGTTTCTTCAGATTTAGGATCAATGGAGATGTATAGTTGTGTGTCGTCAGCATAGATATGATGTTTGAGACCATAATTACCAATGATATCTGATAAAGGCTCCATATATGCAGTAAAAAGTAAAGGTCCCAGAACAGAGCCTTGAGGGACACCATATTTAATATTCATGTTTTCAGATCTTTTACCATCAATTATGACGCATTGTTTTCTATTTGATAAGTATGATTTAAACCATTTAAGGGCAATTCCTTTGATACCACATCTTTTTTCTAGCCTATTCAATAATATCTCATGATCAATAGTGTCGAAGGCCGCTGATAGATCCAGCAGTACCAGCATAACTGTTTTACCATTATCAATATCCATTAATATGTCATTCTGAACCTTAAGCAATGCAGTTTCAGTACTATGGAACTCCTTATATGCTGATTGAAATAGCCCTTGAATTTCATTTTTAACCAAATGACCCACAAACTGTGTAGCGACAGCCCTTTCTATTAGCTTTGATAAATAGGCCAGATTCGAGACTGGTCTATAATTTTTCTTTATCAGTTCAAGGCCCAATTTCTTAATTAAGGGTCTAATAATAGCCATCTTCAGATCATCTGGTACATTTCCTAGTGATATTGACTTATTTATGATAGCCTTTATTAATGGCAACAGACTTCCCAAACATTCATTGAGTAGCCATGTTGGAATGGGGTCTAATTCACATGACTTCTTTGCGGATTCTTTAATTATTTTTATGACATCAGAGTCGCTTAACAATGTAAACTTTTCTAACTGTGTATTAAATTTGACTACTTCATTATGCTGTTCTATATTTTTATCATTTTTGTCCATAGATTCCCTTAGGTTTGTGATTTTTTCAAGGAAAAAATTATTAAATTCAGAGGCTAGCTCCTTCTTGTCATTATGTCTAGGAAAAGGAGTGTCCTCCTTAGTATGCAGTAATTTGTTTAATATTTTAAATAATTTTTTCGGATCCGATTTATTTGAATTTATTATTCCCGAATAATAATTGTTTCTTGAGTCCTTAATGATGTTGTTATATTTGTTCCTTTGTATTTTAAATTGTATCTTATCTGAGGAGAGACCAGTTTTGTTATGTTTTCTTTCTAGCCTTCTTTTATTTCTCTTTTCCATTCGTATATCCTCGGATAACCATGGGGCCGGTTTCCTATTATTTATGGTTTTCTCCACAACAGGAGCATGTTTATCAAGTATCCTGGTCAATTTGTTATATTTATCCAATAACTTATTTAGATCTGTATCTTGATAAGTTTGATTTCCACCGAACATCTCTTCAATATCTCTTTTAAAATTATTTATATTCATTTTCTTATAATTTCTATATGATACCCTTTTTTTGTTATTTATGTTAGTATGCAGATTTAAGGTCATTTTTATTATATTGTGATCTGATATTTTTTCATCTACTATATGTTCCTTTAATATATTACTATGTATACCAGTTATTATTAAGTCAAGGGTATTTCCCATGATATGAGTAGGTTCAGTCACATGATTATGTAGATTATATAAATCTAATACCTCATTAAATTTTATTACATTAGGCCTTTCTGGTTTGTTCATATGAAAGTTATAGTCACCTACTAACATCACTTCATGAGTATATGTGCTATAGTAGGATAGTAGTTCACTAAATTCTTCAAAGAATTCTGTGTAAGTGTATTTGTTTTTATCAGACGGTTCAGGCCTGTATATTGTAATAACAGTGCATATTTTATTTTTAGATTTAATATTTATTTCCATCATTTCCATTGTTGATAATTTATGTTTGTGATTAATTTTCTTTATATATATTTCAGGTTTGTAGATAATCGCCAGGCCTCCGCCAGACCTTAAGGACCGAGGTATATGTTCCATATCATAGTTGTTTTCTTTAAATTCACCCCTAATGATTCGTTCATTCATCTCATTAATCCAAGTTTCAGTTATGAAGAATAAATCAACATTATTTTCATTTATATATAAGTTTATCAGTTCAGTCTTGTTTCCAAGGCTTTGAACATTAGCTGTAGCAATAGTTAGATCTTTGTTCACTGCAGGGTGTGTATTATTTTTAATGTTATGTTTCACATTCTTTTTGTTATTTGTTAGGATAATATTAGAGGAATTCATTTTATTTGTGTTACCTTGAGCATTAATGCTACTTTCAGATGGAAATCCGGTCATTGACCCTATGACGTCATTATAGAGGGATCCCCTTTCACTCCCAGCAGATTGCCCCCCACGAAGACCAATCAGATTGCAAAGGGGCGGAGCTAATGTCCGATCGCTTCGTGACTTGGGGAGATGATTAATAATATATGATTTGTGTTCTTGCTGATCGGAAACATGTGTTACCGTTAGATTACTGTCAGAAAGACATTCAAATTGATTTAAGAGAGATATTTCATTCAGTGCCGCCGTAGATCTTATTTTACTCGTACGGACCCGCCTGTGGTGGGAGTGGCCATTTCGACCACGTGATCCAGATATGGCCCATGATTGGTCCGCGTTTTTTCTTATATTCCGTATGTAAGGGATACCGTTAAGATGCTTTCCATTAAGAGTGTCCATCGGGGGAATCCCCTTTAGATGTTTAAGTTGTTCAATGCTTTTATTATTAATGTTTGGAATTATGTTATTTGAGTTCATATTCTGATAACTTTTAAAATTAAGAATGTTAGAGTTAGGTTTTTGTAATTGACTACGGGGACGTTGGGTATATTTATTAATATGATATTGTATAATATTCCAAAGACTTTTTTGTTTGTTAAAATTTATTTTCATGCTGTTCATGCTAAAAACATTTTCATGCTCAATAAAACCTTCTTCATGCTTAATTAAACCATTTTCTAATTCATACATATTATTTTTGCAACTGTGGCTGTATTGATCACAGAATGGTATCTTATCACAGTTATCTAATGGCAACTTATCTTTTTTCCTGAGTACATTTAACTCTCTTCTACTAAAACGATAATCATAATCAATTTTAGATTCGAATGGAGTAGTACATATATCATTAGATGTCTCAGTAATATTTCTAGTTAATATTGAATTTTCACATTTATCAGACGTTTCAACATTTATATTCAGAAAACTCTCATTCTTATACCCGACGTCCCCCAAACCCCATCATTGAATAATTTTACGTTTTTTGGCAGGATGCATGAATCTGCAGCTCTTACCAAATCTACATTCACCATATTTTTCAAAATTTTGGCAAGGTACATATTTGTTATCGCTAGGCTTTTTAATATCATAAGTCTGATAGATGTCATAGATGTCATGCAGTTACTACCCATTTTATGTTCAGTGTCTGCCATTTCTAGTGATAGCAACTTGGTTCATTGTTGTAAAATATGTTGGTCAGAATTCATTTATTTCATTCAAGTTAATCAGCTCTTATTCTTCTATTCTCAAGATTCCAAAATTGATTATTTTATATATCAGGCAAACAGTATGTACTGAGATCAATAAGATTTGAGCAGAATATTTGAGTAGGCAGATCGTTTGAGATCAAGAAATTGAGTGAATAAGAAATTGAACGAATAAGAAATGGTACTGAATCACAGAAGTGACAAAACAAATCATTTAGTCAAGACCCAAGAGTTGTCCAATAGATCCAATTCTAACTCCACTTTTAAAAGACTGTTTCACTGTAAGTCATAAGCAAGCTTATCAACGTGTCTCTTTCAAATGCATACTTGCCCCAAGATCTAAAGGGGGTTACTTTGCCTTCTGTTTTAAAAGCTTTGGCTTGATCTAGAGGTTCCAAAGAAACTTAAAACCTACGCTTTGGGATCGTTAAGCCGACAGTTGCCATGAGAAAAAAAGATTAATGAATTTAAGATATGTCTCTTGCAGAAATATGTCTATTTAGTGTTTGGAAAACGTGCTTCAAGAGGACGTCATGCAGTTACACACTATAAAAGCCAAAGAACCTGGACCGTTCAGACGCAGTAAGATTTCTGGAATTCCAAGAGGTCCTTATCTGCCCAAATGAAAACGCCATAATTCTCTTTAGGTGAATATCACAAATCATGTTGACGCTAACTAACACAATACGTTAAACAAGTCTCGTCTCATTGGTGTTAATACATTCCACGCAATGTCCTATCTGTACATGTGGAATTGGGCCTTAACACGGGTCAGATTTTAACTTTGCACACTCAAATTAATGTTATTAAATGAACAGTACTAAAATCTTCATAAATGTATTATAGTTATGATGATTATAATAATAGCAAGATTTAATAAAAATAATAATAATACATTTAATATATAGCGCTATTTCAGACTAGGTCTGCTCATGGCACTTTTCGATGTAGTACTTCGTGAATAAATGTGTCTTAAGTCGTGACTTAAAACAATCCAGCGTTTTACTATTTTTCACCTGTAGGGGCAGGGCATTCTACAATTTAGGGGCTTATATTTCAAAAGCTCTGTCCCATACGTTTTTCGGTTTGACTTCGGAACTACATATTCATCTGATACCTATTTTAGGTATCAGAAGTTGTTTTAGGTAGTCTGGTGCTTTGTCATGTTGTGTCTTCCAGGTTAGTAAAACTATCTTGAAGTCAATTCTTGCCTCCACCGGCAGCCAACGTAGTTCTTTAAGTTTTTCAGTTATGTGATCATGTTTTCTAATTTTACACACTACTCTTGCTGCAGAGTTCTGCAGTTTCTGCAACTTTGATATTTCACATTTAGGTAGTCCAGCAAGTAGGGCATTTCCATAAACGATCGTTGAGGTTACGAAAGCATGTGCGAGAGTATTAGTTGTTTTTTCATCCAAGCAATCCCTAATACTAGAAATATTTTTAATATGAAAAAACCATTTTTACACATTTTTCTGATTTGGTTTTTCATATTAAGCTCTTGATCAAAAATGATACCCAGATCCTTGACCCCATTTTCGAATCTTTGTCTCTCAATGGTAACACATTGTTTCCGATCTGACAGATATGATCTGAACCATTTAAGGGCATTCCCTACAACCCCACACCTTTTCTCCAATCTGTTTAGGAGTATATTGTGGTCTATTGTATCAAAAGCCGCTGAGAGATCTAATAGAACTAACATAACTGTTTTGTTTTTGTCGATATCCATAAGTATGTCATTTTGCACTTTAAAAAGTGCAGTTTCAGTACTATGAAATTCCTTGTACGCTGACTGGAACATGCTTTGGATATCATTTGCCACAAGATGCTGAACATACTGTTTGGCTACCGCCCTTTCAATCAATTTGGATAAGTAAGCCAAATTTGAGACTGGTCTGTAATTCTTCTTTATGAGTTCTAGACCAAGTTTTTTTATAAGAGGTCTAATAATAGCCATTTTTAATGAATCAGGCATTTCCCCTAACATAATTGATTTATTTATAATTGCAGTTATGAGCGGAAGTAGTGAATCCTGACATTCAACTAGTAGCCAGGTTTTACTATTTATGCATTGTAGGATATGCGATATTTGAATTAATAAAGTGACAATCATTTATAGAAAAATATAAACCTGTGGAAGTGATTATAATACTATCATCAATTTCTTAATGGTTGGCGATAACCACAATCGCGATTTTGGTCAGAATTAAACAGGAAAGTCTTTTTTGACAAAATGAATTTGTATACAGTTTCTTTTTTGAAAATGATATTTATATTCTCATCATTTGTTGGTGTAAATCATCAGCAAGAATGAGTGACATAACGCATGTAACGGGTCTATAGCAGTGGGAGGAGCAGACGTCAAGAAAGCACCCTGCAGAGCACTTTCAGTGACATTTAATATTGGCCGATTTCTACTTCCATTCACCAAATCAACCACACAGAATGCCATTTTTTCAAAAATTATCAAAATGATTTAACCCAATTGTCTCTACATTCAATATATTTTTTATTATATTTTTTTTTTATCATTTCTATTCATGACTAATTTTCTCATATTTTTCAGTGAATTTTTTAGGTATTATTATGATAAGAGCAACTTATTGCTGATAATTTTCTGAAATTAGATTAATAATTGATTTATCTGGTATCTCAAAAATAAATGTGAGGTCAAATTAAAGTCCGTCAATTTGTCACTTTTGTAACCCTACCGATTTAAACTATTTCTAATCATTTTAGCTTCATAATAAATCTTGAAATTGACGGACTTTTTTTTCAATTTCTTTTCAGTATTAATGTGTTTTTCTGTGCAGTGTTCTATATATTTTCATAAACTAACCCCCAATAAGCTGGCATTTTTATATTATTTAAAAACACACTTAGTATTATAGTATTTTCCTCTGTTTTCCCTTATAGATTGACCACAAAACTATAAATTGCTCTCAAATCGTTAATTATGAACAGATGTTGATGAATAAGGACTCTACGAGCTTGTATTTGAAAGATGTAGATGATAGGATAATAAAACATGTAGATAATTTCTTGGAAATAGGGTTTCTATTTTCAAGGTCATTGAAAGGTCACTTCAAGGGCACTGGCAATATTTGACCAAAATAGCCTAAGAAGGTTGACATTCGATCACATATCATTTGTAGATGTATTCTGAGTAGTAAAAAAGTTATATCCCTATGTCTGCCATTTCTAGTGATGGTAGACGACAGCGACTGGCAACTGTCTGAAACTGGTAGTTGACACACGGACATTTTTAACACAGCAGCATCTAGCATGCATTTCTTTTGTGCATAAAGTTATTAATTTTCTTATTTTCTACATTTGCCAAAAAATATTTCAATTCTTTGTTTATTTATGCAGTTGAGAGGTCCTTGACACTGACAGCTAGGTCTATGATCCTCGGGCCTATCAGAAGTGCATATCACTCCAAACCTCTGTGTTATAATACCCACCACTAATTGCAATTGAGCTGAATGTTGTGTCTCACACATCATCTTGTAATTCCATGCCTTTCAAAAACTCTCGACCGGGAGTATCCGGGTCACTCAGTGCATCACGTGATTTCACAGCTTGGCAACCAGAGCGCGAGCCACTGGCCGCTGAAAACAAACGCGTAGCAACCATTGACAAGACAAGACGTACTACACATTTCTCAGCTATTTCTCTCCAAATATGCCCAGAAATTTATTATTTAATTGTATTGCACAATTCAATTCTATACAGTCTTTGATTTCTTCCCACTCAGTGGTGTGAAAACTAATAAAATTTCGCTGATGGCAATTATCAGCATTCACAGTATTGATCTTCAATGGCATTTCGTCTTTGATTCATGTCTTCCCATTTTGACACTTGGATCGATTTTAATTGCGTTTTAAATGATAAATAAAGGTATTTACCCAATATTATCACGATGATTTACAGACGATCGAGTGCTATAAACGATAATAATTAAAAGCGATATAATTAATATCATTGGCTTTATAATACACAAAGAAATAACGAATAGACAGTAATCCGCATATCCGATATTTGTTTTCATGCTTTCAATAATGGATGGTTTTGTTCTGTTCTCGACCTGCAAAGCATATTTTGTGATAATTTTGGGTATATACATTTATTTATCATATAAAACGCAATTAATCGATGCCCTACGTCCGATATTCGTTTATAGTTTTGTTTAGATGCTTTTTAAAATTGCGACCACGTGTTCCGTAATGCATGTTATAAATGGATGGATGGTTTTGTTCTATTCTCGGCCTGCAAAGCGTAACATGTGATAATAGTGGGTAAATACCTTTATTTTTCATTTACAAAAAGCAATTAAAATCAATCTGCTACGTCTGATATTACTGCTTATAATACACAGAAATATTCTACCACATGTAGATAGTCACGAGGAGAAGCCAGGGATCCATCATTGCGCAATACATATAATATTTTAATGCGAGTTAATCCACTCCAATTGTTTTCGTGCCAAAAATAAGAGCTTGTCCCCGTCACTCCCGCTTTTTAAAATAACGACCTCGTATTGCGTAATGCATGTTAAATGGATGGTTTTGTTCTGTTCTCGACCTGCAAAGCATAATCTGTGATAATATTGAGGTGATCTTGAAAGTCATACAACATTTGGGTGAAATCTGAGTGCAATAAACAGTGATAAATTTGTAAGTTCTCTCTGTGAGCAATAGGTGTGTTCACTTTGTTTTCAGCGGCTCCAATATGGCCGCCGTGGTCACGAGGGAAGTCACGTGACCCGTGACGTTGCACCAAGCCCAAGGTAGGGAATTTGTTTTCATGGCACGAGTGATGTGCCGGTCGCCATCTTTAATGAAGCTGCATTTGAATCGTACTCTCTCGCAGGGAGTTTGGGATGGTGGCACTCTGAACCGTGCACATTTCCTTCTTTCAGCATTTCACAAACCTGCTCAGAAACAAAGATCACGAGAGTACGAATCGAATGCATCTACACAAATAACTGACGTATACACATTAACCCTCGTCGTCTCTGATCAATATAGTATACATTATGTAATAATATAGTCTATATTATAACATATATCTATTACTGTTATAAGAGTGTATACAAAAAAATCAACCATCTGTGTCCTTTTCGCAGGGCCATTTAACAGAAATAACATAATTGTATAAGTGCCACCTGGTGATATACTAGTGTCACAGATTTTTCAATAAAAAATACACCTCATCATTATGCTTGTACTTCTTTGCATAGATTTAAGGAAATAGTC
Organism: Amphiduros pacificus; assembly: GCA_949316495.1. Taxonomy (NCBI): domain Eukaryota; kingdom Metazoa; phylum Annelida; class Polychaeta; order Phyllodocida; family Hesionidae; genus Amphiduros; species Amphiduros pacificus. The sequence continues at coordinate 24,033,922 of OX439009.1, read as the reverse complement.
TAGTACGTAAAATGCACATTAGTGATTATTTTTCAAAACAAAAAAATATGCCTACCCCATACTTACACTATAAAAGAAACATTAGGGGATGGGACGATGGGATTAAGGGGTGGGAAGATGGGATTAAGAGGTGGGAAGATAGGATTAAGGGGTGGGAAGATGGGATTAAGGGGTGGAAAGATGGGATTAAGGGGTGGAAAGATGGGATTAAGGGATGGGAAGATGGGATTAAGGCATGGAAAGATGGAATTAAGGGGTGGGAAGATGGGATTAAGGGGTGGGAAGATGGGATTAAGGGGAGGGAAGATGGGATTAAGGGGTGGGAAGATGGGATTAAGAGGTGGGAAGATGGGATTAAGGGGTGGGGACTAAGAGGTGGAAAGATGGGATTAAGGGGTGGGAAGATGGGATTAAGGGTCCTTCCCCCCCAGCCAGCATCATCACTATCCGTGCTGGTGCCCGGCGGTTGCCTACATGTTAAGGTAAAGGTAATATATGTGATATAGCGCTGATCCCAGACAATGCTTGCATCTAGCACTTGACAGTAACTGGCCGGGATTCGAACTGGACATCTCTGGGTCTCAAGCCTAATGTTCTACCATGCAACTGAGCTATTTTGGCCAACTGCCTTCTTTAAACATAATTACCCTAATCGCAAAGTCTCCTTAACACAACCCTTAAATGTTTAAATAAAAAAGATCATTGAAAATAGGTACACATTTATAACTTATGTTTATTGTTAAAATGCATTTCAAGAATAATCACATTCATATAATGGTATTTTTAATGATATAGATATCTGCTAGGTTGTATGATATGCTGATGTTTATTGTGTTCTCCATGGTTTACACATTATTATCAGTTGTTGTTCACTGCAACAAAACACAAAAGAGGTAATGTAATAGATCACTGTAAAGGTTGTTATTCACTCCCACCCTTTGGAAATATAAGATTATATTTTTATACAGTTGAAATATTACAAATTGAATCTATTGGCGGAATGCTAGATTATATTAACATTGAATGTTATCTTTTCCATGGTGTTAATTTTCGATAAATATTCATAACATAATTATCAAAATGATTATTCCCCTGAACATGTTATCGATGGTGATGATGAAGGGGAGGAGGAGGAGGAGGAAGAGGAGGAGGAGGATGATGAGAATATTCCAAACTATTTTTCCATAATATTTACTCACAGGAAAAGGTTCCAATTTCCGGAGAAGGTCAGCAAACTTGTAGTTGCTTTTCTTGGTAGCTGCAAACCAATTAAAGATTAGTAAATAGTATGTACCACAGCAGTAAAAAGGAGTGGAGTTATATACAAGTTTTATGCTGGCACTAATTTATATGTTAAAAATATACTCACAGTGATCTTCTATTCTTGGCCTAGGTTGACGAACTTTGGGATGTTGATCAACTTCATCATCCTATATATCACATCAAAGGTAAACATTAACTTACAATCTATTCATATAGATAAACATTAATCATATCTTTATCATACAGCTGAATTTACGCTTGATTTTATCATTTGAAAAGCTTTCATTTAGCAAGATTTTGTCTATATCATGAAATGCTAGAAAGGGAGTAATACAGAATTTACTTGCGTCCAATATCACAGGTAACAGCCAACAATTGAACACAACAAAATCAAATATAATAGTTATTACCCTCTGCAGCATTTTGACCAGCTTTTTCATTAAATCTTGCGTTCCGATAACTGTAAAATAAATGAACGATTCATGTATTAAATGCTGGGATTATAATGTTCCTGAGATTCCGTGTGGCACACGTTGTAGCCCTGAAATTTTCTTACATGTGGTTATCATATTAACTTTGATTTGAATTCTCATGTTGACTATTGTTGTGCTTGATTTTCACCATAACATTACTTGGCCTATCAAAATATAAATATCAATAGATTTGTACACGTAACGTGAACTCGACCCAGTCTGTCCCTACGGTTTAATTATACCGTAGGGACAGACTGGGTCGAGTTCACGTTACATGTACAAATCTATTGATATTTATATTTTTATTTGGGTTAAAATTGTCCCCATTACAAACATTTGATAACATACCGGCTTCTGACTTCCGGGAGGGCTTCACTTCCTGTGTTTCCGTTGAACCACTGCCACTGCCAATATCGGCGTCTTGTTCATTCTTAATAGAGAGGAAAAATAAATCATCAGAAGCATTTTCTAATGATTAAGACCGAGTGAGGATATGCTAAGAATTGATTATTTATAAACCATTTAAGGATTGCTGTGAGGAATTTCACCTGCATATAGATATTATTCCTTCATTTAGATTCTTTAGATGTTTTAATAGGTTTCATACCTGCAAACCCAGCCCAGACGCCCTCCAGTCCAGCATTACTACAAAGCAAATTCAATACAAAAAATATATTCCTCAATTATCAGGTAAGCTCTGTCTAAAAAATACCTAATGGTAATTTCATTATTGGAAATCAACAAGGTCGGACCCACACTCCATGTCATAGTCTGTAAAAACCCATATCAAACAATGTAATGACCCATGTACTATAATGACCTCTGTGCACTGTGATGACCTACGTGCGCTGTGATGACTTACCTGCACTGTGATGACCTACGTGCATTGTGATGACCTATGTGCACTGTGATGACCTACGTGCACTGTGATGACCTATGTGCACTGTGATGACCTACGTGCACTGTGATGACCTACGTGCACTATGATGACCTACGGGCACTGTGATGACCTATGTGCACTGTGATGACCTATGTGCACTGTGATGGCCTACGTGCACTGTGATGACTTACGTGCACTGTGATGACCTACGTGCACTATGATGATCTACGTGCACTGTGATGACCTACATGCACTGTGATGACCTATATAATGTACTGTGATGACCTATATAATGTACTGTAATGACAATGGCTCTGAGCAGACCTGGTCTGGTGTAGCGCTATATAAATCATTATTATTATTATTATTATTATTATTATGGCGAATTACCTGGTGCTAGGTTAAAGATGAACTCACAGATATCGTAGATACTATCTGAAACATAAAAACCCGTTAGATTATACTCAATGTTCACTACACATGGGGTTCCCCTTCTAAATACACCAGGGTGCCAAAAGAATTAATCTGTAATAAATACTATAGAGGTTATCTTACATTAGAACTGCAGATGCCTTTTATTGTACACAGCTGTACAGTTTGCAACTTTACTAGGGGTTTCTATTCGTTGAGAGTTCAGAATGATTCTATTTGATTTGAGAATGTTTTCTGTTTGAAATGTTTAACTAACTCTTCGGTATCATTAAAGTTACAGTCACAAGCCTGCTACTGGGGCTCAATGCTCTACCCCTTTCGAAGAGTGAGTGGAATACACTTTACATTATCACATAGATGTGATAATATATAACAGTAATCATAAATACACAATTAGAATAATTATCAATAATGGCTAATGAAAGTTAAAGCTATTTTGTTTGTAAAGTTAAGGTACTGACAAGCCTTATTGACCGTGGACGCGATGTCCCTGATGCCCCAGTCTGCCTTGTTCGCAGCGTCAACATTAAGGTTGTCAACCAAGGTTTGCTTTGTTGAAGCCTTATCAAATGGTTTACCGCCATACTTGATGACAAAGTCAATAATGTCGTCAAGTTTATAACTGCACTGAAAAGAAAACTTAACTGTCATTACACGAAACTGCCTCAAAGCCTCAACAACTCCTATGTTTTATTTCTTGTGAAACTCTAATAAAGGCCTTCATACTCATGATATGTTGTGAATAAGTATTCCAAATAAGCAAATATCTTCCTTGTTCATCTCTCCACTCACTATGAAAAAGGGGAGATCTTTTCGCATATCTACACATGTAGATATGCCAGTAAACATAATGCCCCAGGCCTATAAACTATGGTATAAAACGATGGATATAAGACTGTTGCATCATATATTTAGTGAAATGCTGATACGATACTTACAGAATACATTAACCGTTCAACACATGTGAACTCTGAAAAAGAAGATACACATATTATTCATTGCAAATGTTATTACTAAATTATAGTGAACAAAGTTTTTACACACCAATTGTATTTAATAGTTTAATTATTTTGATAAGAACTATTCAGTCTTTTCCTATTCCTTTCAACCTTCAGTATAAATGGTTCAAAAATGATTTATTTACCATTAACACGTGCTTTTGTTTGCATTCCACCTCCTGTGAGGTCCAGGGCTGCAGAATAACCCAGGCCGAGGAAAGCGGCAAGGCCAGGCTCATATCTAGCTTCACAGTAATTCTCAATTGATTTCTTCAAACAAGAAAAAAAAAGTTTCAACATGTCAATGGATGGCTTTGATTTAATGCAGAAATAGCATAAAATTATATGAACCTTTCTTGCAATGATGACCACATTAAAAATTATATATTGGCGTGCCTGCATTCGATTATGATCGTGGGATGAGACGTGGTTCAGTTGGTAAATCATCTGTTTCCAATACTAAAGGTCCAGGGTTTGAATCCCAGTTGCGACAAGTATTTAGGTCATGCTGCATGGTCGAGAAAGATATCTGGTACTGAGTCGTTTTCCATTCTAAATCGAGCCTGGCTGATTATCAAAGGCCGTGATTTGTGATATAATGTGAATGTGATAATGCAAAAGATTGGTTCCTAATCACTCTTCGTCATTTAGTCTAGGTGAAAGGCTTCACTCTGATCTAATATTACCTAAACAGGTCTGAAAAGGTCGTTAATACAAACAAATCAAATCAATTATGATCTCTTATTGAATATTTGAAAGTGATGATACAATGTAGGAAAGCGGCAAGGCCAGGCTCATATCTAGCTTCACAGTAATTCTCAATTGATTTCTTCAAACAAGAAAAAAAAAGTTTCAACATGTCAATGGATGGCTTTGATTTAATGCAGAAATAGCATAAAATTATATGAACCTTTCTTGCAATGATGACCACATTAAAAATTATATATTGGCGTGCCTGCATTCGATTATGATCGTGGGATGAGACGTGGTTCAGTTGGTAAATCATCTGTTTCCAATACTAAAGGTCCAGGGTTTGAATCCCAGTTGCGACAAGTATTTAGGTCATGCTGCATGGTCGAGAAAGATATCTGGTACTGAGTCGTTTTCCATTCTAAATCGAGCCTGGCTGATTATCAAAGGCCGTGATTTGTGATATAATGTGAATGTGATAATGCAAACGATTGGTTCCTAATCACTCTTCGTCATTTAGTCTAGGTGATAGGCTTCACGCTGATCTAATATTACCTAAACAGGTCTGAAAAGGTCGTTAATACAAACAAATCAAATCAATTATGATCTCTTATTGAATATTTGAAAGTGATAATACAACGTGAAAAGATGTTTTTCTTACAATTCAGATATCATGAGTGCAAGCAGAAAATTATATTTGTGAAAAATGTAAAGGAATGTATTATCACATAATAGTAATGTTAATTTTGTTGTAAAGAGGTCACGAATAAGTTCCTGTTTGTAAACATATCCCCTCAAATATCAATCAATCAAAGTTTAGGTTCCTTAAACACTTCTCAAAAGCTGAAACATAATCGCTAATAAAAGGTTATTGTTCAGATATATTAAATGTTTTAATGTGTAAGTTTAGACTTGATCATAACCAAACTTAGTTTTATGATTACATCAAGTAGGTTTATGCATTAAATAAGATTTATGTTTGAATACATTATATTCTCATACTTGGGAACTCAACGCATCTATTTATATATTTGGGAATGTAGTATATGTCCTGATACTGAGGCATGATGTATGTCCATAACCAGGTCTTTTGATATATAAACAGGCCATGTTTGTATATCTACAGTATCTACAGGCTAACACAATATCAATAATAAACCATTTTATCTTGTAGGGAATATAAACACGATCCAAAAATTAGTTATTTATTGATCAGATTGACTGTTTATTCAAAAAGAATATTTCTCTCATGGAATCTGATATTGGTATTAAAAATGCGACTACATGCATTCACTTGACAAGAAAATAGTCATGCATACAATTAAATCTAAACATCATTATATTTTATGAATATATCTCAGCCTACTGTAATGTATACCAACCATGCAGAATGTTATATCAATAAAATGTTTCAAACGTTTTACACAATAATACATATCATGAACCAGACTTTGTCACTGGCACAGGCAAATAGATTTTTTTTGGGTAAGTATTGTTTGAAATGGTCCACTTGAACCACTTATGAAATCATTGCTTTGAATATATAGCATTGTGCGACATTGAAAATTAATATGAACTTTTTATAAAACTTGTGTTTGGAAATGATTTAACACCAAACCAATATGAACGAACCAAAGTTGATATATAACCCTTTGAATAACTTTGTTCTTGCAGTTGTGATTCTGTTCAAATGAAAACACAGTATTTCTCATGTAAATGAATAAATAAATAAACATTTCCTGTTTACCTCACTCTGAGCATAGCACGCGTCGAAGTTGTTTCCTTCACAGGAGCAAAAATGATCTAGCTCACAAACAGGCTTCCCTTCTCCTGATCCTTCAGCATCTTCGTTTCGACGGAAAAGACTTTGAATGCTGGATGCTGTAACGGCACCAAGGAGAAGGACGATAATACACGTTGTCTTCATGGTGAATTCTCTATTTGATCGCACTTCTCACTTGCCCTCTTATATTGGTCTTACCAACCATGCTTTTTTTCTCGGGGGTTGTTTTTTGTGTGACTCATAACCGGTTTTACACACACACATTGCAAAAGCATAAATATTGGGAACACCACAAAGGCGTGATATTCTATATTATTATTATTATAAAACATCTTTATTCTGGAAAGCATATCAGTTTACACTGGTTTTCATATACGTCCAGCACTCTCACACTCATACATACATTCACACTTATGACTAGAGATACACAGTTAAAACCCTTTAAAATGGCAATTAAAATACATAAAACATAAGAACATAAAATACATTAAAATACCATCATGTCACATATAATACACATGCATTAGATTAAAACCAGTTTAAGTTACTTGTTTACTCTGTGATATGTCAGTATCTCTTTCCTAGCATTTGTCTTGAAACATTCAACACTGTTTGCTGCCTTTGTTTTTTCAGTTAATGTGTTCCATACTGATACTGACTGATAATCATATGATCTCTTGTATGTTTCGATCTTACACTTTGGAACTATCAGGCCTTTGCTTCTTGTTTTATTATCATACACATTTTTCAGTAGAGTGTCATGGAGATATTGTGTGCTGTTATTATTTATTGCCTTATATACAACTGTGACAAGTTTAACTTTTCGTCTCGATTCAAGAGTGGGAATCTGTAACTCAGTTCTCATTCCCTTCTGCTTCTGCCAAGAATAACCCTTTTGAAGGCCTTCTAATCTTCTACATTGGTCTATGTTTAGATCTGTAAATAAGGAGCCACAATATTCTATGCATGGTCTGATTAGTCCTATATACATGAGTTTCAACAAATCTATGTTTACATATGCATTGTTTTTTCTCATTAACATAATCTTGTACTTTGCTTTTGCAGCTATTGTGTCTAGATGTTTATCCCACTGCAAATAACTGTCTAATGTTACCCCTAAGTACTTGAAATATTCCACCTGTTGTATCATCTCACCATCAACAAATACCTCTATACACTGCTTCTTCAGTCTTGCAGACGTTCCAATTAATGCCTCAGTCACATTTGCGCCGATTTCAGTAAAGATGCCCGGCCGATGGGTATTTTTTACAAAATCGGCAGGCAGTTCAGATTGCCGTACGGGCGCCGGGAGATCATCGGCCACAATTGGGCATCTTTAAGACGTCGGCCGGGTCATCGGGAACTTTTAGCTGCCACATAAAAGTTGCCGGCGTTTCCCCGATGTCTTATCAGCAAATATCATCTTAAAGTGCACGGCAGGGTCCCGGCAGTGTCCCGCAGGGACATCGGCAGATTATCTTAGGGCTGCCGGTGGCATCGTGCGGTGAAATAAGGATTATATTTATTTCATGTGTTCATAGACCATCGTCAGATGATCGCACGGGCTCCCTGCGATATATCATAGACGTCTTTAAGATGTCTTTCAGACATCTGTCAAATGAGACAGACGTCTTTAGGATGTCTTTCAGATGTCTGTCAATGATAAAGACGTCTTTAGGATATCCTACAGACGTCTGTCAATGAGACAGACGTCTTTAAGATATTCTGCAGACGTCTGTGTCATTCAGTCTTGCACGTGCCGTGCGGTGCCCTTTAATAATGTGACCACAGCTACGGCATATCTCAGATTGTTGCTTATAAACTCCCCGGCGCCCGGCAGACTGTGAAGTCGGCCGATTGTTACTGCCCGGCCGGCGCCCTGTGCAAATGTGACTGAGGCATAACATGACCTTTGTTTTCTTTACATTGAGTACTAAACAATTTTCTTTTAGCCATACATTGAGATTGTCCATATCTTTTTGTAACATGTTTTGTATTTCCCTGATATCTGGAGATGAATAGTACAAGCAGGTGTCATCAGCAAACAGGTTTACTGTACAGTGTTTCACATAGTTTGGTACATCATTATATATATATATATATATATATATATATATATATATATATATATATATATATATATATATATATATATATATATATATATATATACACAAACACCGTATATATATATATATATATATATACACAAACACCACAGCTATCATGATTGAGTAATAGTCATCCGATTTTCAGCCATCATTTTGTGTGATTTTATCAGGCGACAATGAGAAATGTCACGTTCACTATATATACATAAATGTGTGGTATATATTATTCTTATTGTGCTGAAAAGCTAGGCACATGCATATCCGTACTGAGCTCAAATATTTACATTAAAAACAAATAAAAGCGCTTTATTTTATGTATAAATAAATACTGTAATAAAAGGTTTTCCACCGTGTGGGTTGTCATATCTTTTCTTTTATACAAAATCTAACATCCACATTATTACTCTAACAGTGGGTAAGTTTTCAAACCGGGTAGTCTATGATGTCCATTCTGATAAGGTGGGCTTTGATAACGTGAACATGGAAATTGCGAAATGGTGTTTGTGCCACCCTTTCAGCAATTATTGTCATGTCAGGTCGACTTTTGAGCCTTTTAACCAGTGTGAAAGTGACACTACTAGCAGTGGGAGTCGAATCCATCACCTCTCGTCCTCCACTTATATAACCAACAAAGGCACAGATCCACTGCTCTATCAAATGTGCTGGTGGGGCCGACCTTCATAGCGTGAATCTAAGACGATGGTCTGAAGTCCATTAAGAAATGAATCAACACCGGATCTACAGGTTACCTGAGGTCAAGTAACTATACAAAGAGCGAATAGGCTTCAACTTGAAATTTATAAGACAGATATCGTTCTATCGAAATATATGCGTTAAAATACATTATGATATAGTTCTCAAATACAAGCCTGATTGTTCTTGTATGTTGTTTATTAAATTTGATCATAACATGAAATCTTTTCTTTCTGTGAAAAAGAGGTTCATATTTCAAAATGCTTTGATGGAGATTATAGTATGAACAGCCCTGATTCACACATAGCCTATTATATCACATAAGACATTAGTGGTTAACGCATTATGGTATTTGACACGGTTTACAGTAACAATTCAAAAGGTCTGATCCCCATTGATATCCAGTTTTAACTGTTACTATTCTTAGGATTAATTGTCAAAACATGTAATAAAATATACAGAAAGTATAACCAAATTGGGCAGGTGGAAAATAAAAGGTACAATAAAATCTTTATGATTTGTGTATACATTATAATTTGTTTAGGATTTTTCAGACCAATGTTAAACAATTGACCAGTGAGGATTACATATAATGAATGACATTAAGACATGCTAAATAACGTTGATTAGAGTAATTAATAGTTATCTACTAATTATGCCAAATTTCCAATATAAACCTGGTGAAAAGGGTCGTGCACTGAAAAGCTAAGATGGTGGTGAAATTGTTTGATCAATGCAATGTCAATATGCAATTGACAAGATGAAAGCTGAAATCGCAACCTTGTCTATGTTCATATTTAATCCATGTAAAAATTGCTAATCTTACTTCCATGGCCTTAAAGTTTGGATATCTGAGGGCACTGGGCACTGGGACATCATTGGCCACATTTGGGCAATTCTTATGCCAATTTCAGTAAATGCCCAGCCGATGTGTATTTTTTACAAAATCGGCCGGCAGTTCAGATTGCCATGCCGGCACCGGGAGATCATCGGCTTCAGTTCGGCATCTTTAAGACGTCAAACGGGTCATCGGGAACTTTTAGCTGCAACATAAAAGTTACCGACGTTTCCCCGATGTCTTATAACCAAATATCATCTTAAAGTACACGGCAGGCTCCCGTGTGTATCCCAATGATATATCTTAAGATCATCTTAGGGCTGCCGGTGGCATCGTGCAGTGAAGATGGGATTTTGTTTTATTTCATGTGTTCACAGGCCATCATCAGATTATCCCCTACGATATCATATAGACGTCTTTACGATATACTACAGACGTCTGTCAAATGAGACAGACGCCTTTATGATACCTACAGACGTCTGTCACTGAGACCATGGAGTATAGTGCTTTATACTCCAAGCTGAGACAGACGTCTTTACTATATCCTGTGCCAGACGTCTGTACCATTCAATCTTGCACGTGCCAACTATCACTGATGAACTCCTCGGCGCCCGGGACCCTATGAAATCGGGCGATTCTTACTTCCCGCCCGGCACCTGGTGCAAATATGACTGGGGTATTAGAGTGCAAGCTAATCAGCAACAGTTCCTCTGAATTCATGATGCATTTTCACATATATCCTTGAAAATCTGTGACTGGGTGGGTTGTTTTGTCAAGGACCTATGACATGACATTTCAGTGAGGCAACACTCTCTGCTTCAAGTATCACGAAATGACTGAACTAATGTTGAAAGTAATGTAAACCCGCAACCAACAAACAAAATCAAAAACGTCTTTGATTCTATTGAGAGAGTTATGAAAATGAATATATTTACATCCTGTGCTCAGTTCGGTGTGACAATGTTTTCCAGTTCTTTGAGATGATGGGCAATTGAGCAACAAGGATGCATAATTTGTTAACATGTAGCTCTTTATATATTTAAACAATAGGTTTACCAAAAAATATATATCATGATTTAAAATATGGCCTAGTTTCTCGAGCCAATCACAGATCAGTATTGCTGTACTTTATATTGCGTAATGCTTGCACAAAACAATGGTTTATAGGTGGCCTCTATAAACTCACTGCAGACATGAAATGAAACATATCCATTATGCAACCTAGAGGCCAGCAATTCAAGATGTAGATTTCTATCATTTCTTAAGAAAATCTATAATATTAAATGAAAGACTGTGACACAATGCATTACAACTTTGCAACATAAATATCATGACTGTGATTCATAACAGTAATTCTTGTTTGATTTGGTTACAAATTAAAGGAAATAAATAAACTCAAAACTAATTTTTTAAAACTTGTGAATTGCCAGTTGTCATCAACAAAGAAGCTTTAGCTTACCCGAAGAAAAACATTAAAGACAACAAATAAAGTCAAAACTAATATTTGAAGACTTGATAATTGAAAGTACATTTAGTCATTAACAAAAAGATCTGAGCTTACCTGACAATACTGATTAGTGTGACATATTTCAGTTTTGATACTGCTTGTGATGATTATTTTCTTATCAAAGCAGTATATGATGGTGAAAGTTGAAATCATGGCTCATTCATTTCTTATCCAAAGTGTGATATAAAGTAAATGGCTTTGTATATTCACTGTTGAAAAGAATGATTTTGAAATTTGGAGAAATTGAAATTGATGATACCATGTGATAGGCATGAAATATACATTCATGCACTGATATCAATATATTGAACTTCAGAATATGTACTCACATCAGTTTCAGTGCTTTGTGAGTCCATATTTTTAAACAGATAAGGTATGGCCACTCGTTCATTACTTGTATAATCGTCTTGTTTCACTTGACGATTATACTGCGTAATGATCATGTGACCATACCTTATCCTATACATAAATGTTACATCTGGTGTCAACCAATTTGCTAAGTTATTTATTGACTTTAGTCTTCAGGTTTCTTTGGAGAGGTATTTTGAGGTATTCTGTGTCTTGGCTAGACATTATGTCATGCCTACAACTAGAAATATATACATTGAGACTATAGGTGTAATTTCTTCCAATGATGAGCCGGTTCCTATTAAATTCTGATTCAATCATTTCATTCAGGCCATGTAAATAAGCACATATCTGTCAGCCAATTTTGTATTTATATGTATTTGCAGTTGAAATGTCAATGGCCTGAGTACGGAGATGAATCGATGGAGTTAAAAATAGTCGTTGGGAGTTATAAAATGGAATAGAGGACAGCGGCTGAAATGTTAACATCTATTGTTTTACTGTGACATTCGTGATACATGTAGCCAAGCTTTGGAAGCACCAAAACCAAGATGTTAATCAAAATCTCTTTATGGCCCAACATGTAATATTTTCACAGAGAACAGGCCACTGGAATATTTTAGCATATTTCCTCAAAATATGACATCATTAAAGTATGAAATTATATGAACTTATTCTACTCTTTAAACGTATTCAATATTTGCCACAAAAGAATCATAGTTAAGAATGTTCATTACATAACTGAATAATCATCTCGTTAGACTTACTTTAGACTTAATTCCTTATAGATCATGCTTTGTAATCACCTCAGTGTAGTCATTATATAGTCTAGCCAATGTTATATCTCCATTTTGGTTGGGTATGTGCAAATGACCTTGATATGTCAGCATGCCTGAAATAAAATTGACTCACAGTATTGAGTAAAACATTCATTGAAATCTAAAATGTCCTATTTTTTTCTTCAAAGTAATGGCTGCAAAACTTCTTTATTCAGTCGCATTTGTTTTTCCTTCAGGGCTGAGTGTTTGAGGTTTTGACTGATTATGCTGTAGGTCTAAGGAGTTTTACTGTAATTTCACCCTATGTCGTGGTCATCTTAACGTGATTTTGCCACTTGATGGCACTTTCACATAAAAATTGGAAGGGGTGAATAGCAATTTGCAAATATTAGAAATTCGATCTTGGCTTGAATGATTTTCTCAAAGTTAAATATGTTTTCATTTCCTTTTGGGTTCCTGTCATGTTGATTTGCAAATCCTATACGAGCTTGATTTCTCGAAATCACTGCTTGTGATACACATCATCCTAATTTCTTAACATATGACAATATATATATATATATATATATATATATATATATATATATATATATATATATATATATATATATATATATATATATATATATATATATATATATATATATAGTTTTAAATAAATTTAATGTTGGCTTGAAGCAATATTTTGATATGACAGTTAACTTCAAACGAAAGCATGACTATTCATATAATATGACTTTATTTTAATTGGAATCAGGATATTCTATATAGCACATGCAAATCCTGGACTGGAATACGCTATACGTTTATAAACAGTACAGTTAATAGACATTGATATGTGATATTAAACCTAATCCACTATTAGTTCGGATATACCTTCAACATGTTGCATGGACCTTTTTGGTTATACTTGATTTTGTATGGTATGATATATATAAAACATATATCAGGTAAGTTTGTTAGTTAATTAAAAAAAGTATTCATTTAATCAAGTAAATCTGGGAATGCAAGTAGACTTAATATTGCAGAGACTGGGAAAATGTGTAAAAATTATTGTATGATGACGCGATAATGCCAATAGGCCCATCAACAACAGCAATAGTCTCTCATTTAAATAAGCCCAGACCTTGCTAAATTATACAAAACAATGGTTGAACCACATTTTCTGGCTAGTTATGGAGTAGTTTAGAGAAGTTATAGATAATCCAAATATCATTTTATGTCATATGCAAATGTTGGTGTTAATGCATCACGTATTGTAACAAGGACTGCAGAGAAAGTTAATCAGTTTTTAAGCCAGGAATTTATCATTAACAATAATTAACATGCGGAAATATTTTGCAGGAATATTAATTGTATCATTTATCATGAAATTAAATGCGTCGATGTTGACTTTTCTCGAACTATTTTTTTTTTTATTCTCATGTTTCATCAATAGTTGTTCCAGGGTCAAAACCAAACATTTTAACCCAATTAAATGTATAATGGACCAATTTGTTCTAATTTGACATAATAAACATATGAACCGACATAGTCATACCGAGATTAATGTTAGGTATCCAATCATATGATGTGAAAATTCATGGCGTGTTTTTATTCTACGAGAGAACATACCTCACATTGAAGGTGAAGAACTGGAGCAAGATACAGGCATGGGAGATTAAAAACGTAGAATGGTTAAGAGCCGCGAGTGGATTTACAGGCATTCCGTTGGCGGCAAAATATTCATTCAATTTTGAAACAGATAAACAGATAACAGATTAACAGATACTTAACATAAGATACCAAACAAAAGATACTTGAATGAGAAAATTAAAAATGATATCCAAATTATCCAAAATATTAAAAATGATAAACAAAAGTAAAAATGTCTATGTGGCTGTAGTAGACATCATCCTCATACTTCTGAATGACATCAATTTTTAAATATATTTTATCAGTTAATTAATTGGTTGAATTGTGTAGGTGTAGCCGGACAATGTGAGAATGGATGGCTCAGTGTCCGGAATACGAAACTGTGTGTCAAGTATTATAAGACCCCAATGTCCTGGTTTAACGCTCGCAGTGCATGCCGGGAACAATACTCCTTCCTGCCGTCGCTATACTACCAAGCGTTCGTTAGCAACATAGGTAAAATGAATATTTCTTTTAATATTATTTACCTCTTACGATTTATATGCATTTACAAATATATTTGGTATTTAAAAAAACGTATAATTCTTTATAATATTCTATATGATATCCCAGATTGGCCTGTGAGTAAGCTCTGGACGAGTATGAAGGTCATGGAAGGTCAGCTTTACTGGCACAATGAAGCTAATATCCCTGTCCAAAGGTACAACCCCATTGACTTATTTCTAAATCTAGAGTCATACACTCTCATTAAAACGTGTTTAGACCCAAACAAACCTTAACTCACCATATATCTATAATGATATCGGTGTGTTTAAAATAAAAGATTGCTTAGAATGGTGTTAAAGTGGGATGGCAAGTGTCGGGAGATTGTAAGACATAAGTGGTGCCCCCTTGTGTTTATATATTTGTATATTTATTTGTATATATTTATTATAAAATGCAAACTATGATATTCTTCCCATCCTCAGGCCTAGTTCTGACAATCTGTGGCAATGGAGAGTTGGTCATCCTGTAAATTCCAGTGGAAACTGTGGACTCCTCAGTATAACAAAAAAAAATGTAGCTCCCTTCGCTAATGGTAATTTGTCATTCTATTAAATGAATACCATTCAAACTGATGTAAGTATATGTGCTTTGCATATATCTATATTTCAAATAGAAAAATCTTTATTGATTAGAATCGTTTATTTAAATGTATTGACTCTACATTTAGGGGGTAGGATTTTACAAGTACAGCAGAAGACACTGAGTACAGTATGCACTGTCAGTTTGGAGGATTGCTCATATCAATACCCCTTCCTCTGTATCAGGGATACACTTTTTAAACTGCCCCCAAATATGGGTAAGTATAGGAATATCAAATTGCATTCCCCAATATAGTATTTTGGGAAAATGTTTTCTGTCTGAGCGAATTATTCAGACCTTGAGAAAATGTCCAAAGAAATTATTTGAAACCTTCGATGTCTTAAAGAGTAAGGATTGTCCATTCATGTAGAGCCTTTGATAACTGTTCACCTCTTTTTAGGTCCAGTAAAAATTACAGTTCATCCTGAAAACATGACCGGGGTGCTTCAATATGTAGAGGGGCAATCTTCTGGCCTTCTTCATTGTGAAGCTGATAATTATCTACCAAACTCCATTGCCAGCTGGATCAAAGATGGCTACCTGGTACACATGGCGCCTTTCAAGGGCAAGGTCACACTGGATATTCAAACACTCAAACTTCCGTTTTACCAGGTTTACTCGGACGACACTTTCCTGAGACAGGGGTTTTATTACTGCCAGGTAAGAAATGTAAATAGATTGGAATTGAAAATGAAATTATGCAATATTTAATATTTAAAAAATATATTGTCATATGTTAAGAAATTAGGACGATGTGTATCACAAGCAGTGATTTCAAGAGATCAAGTTCGTATAGGATTTGCAAATCAACATGACAGGGACCCAAAAAGAAATGGAAACATACTTAAGTTTGAGAAAATCATTCAAGCCAAGACCGAATTTCTAACATTTGCTAATTGCTATTCACCCCTCCCAACTTTTATGCAAAAGTGCCATCAAATGACAAAATCACGTTAAGATTACCACGACATAGGGTGATATTACAGTAAAACTCCTTAGACCTACAGCATAATCAGTTAAAACCTCAAACACTCAGCCCTGAAGGCAAAACAAACATGACTGAATAAGGGAGTTTTGCAGCAATTACTTTGTAGAAAAGAATCGGAAAATTAGATTTCACTGAATGTTCATCAATGAGTTTTTTTATTCTGAACTGATGAAGTATAATTTTTTTATTTTTAGGTATGGGGAGCTTATCCCTTCCAGAAAATTACATCTTATCCTGCATTGATGAAATTCACAAGTGAGTTTTGTAGATATTTATAAAGTGCAGCGATGCATTGACAATATGTAGTCATTACGCTTTCACTAATTTTACGGAATTTAACAAAGATGATATAAGATAATGATTATTTGTTTCAACATCCTTTTAACATACCACAGACATCGAAATCCTTTTTTTACAATGACTATATTATCATCATTATAAATTCACGTATCTTATTGCATTGTTTATGACGCAGATACAAGTCTGTATTTATATGTTAACTTCAGTATAAAGATTGTTCTTGCAGGAACTGTCAGTGTCACAATGATTCTGGGAGGGTGAATAACTATTGAATTAACTATATTTATTTATGGTACCCAAAAACCTAGTGGTAGGAATTTCAAAAAAAGATATGATTTCTACAAGTTTGAAGCTAACTCAATATTGTGAGTCAATTTTATTTCAGACGTGCTGACATATCAAGGTCGCTTGCACATACCCAACCAGAATCAAGATGGAGATATAACATTGGCTAGACTATATAATGACTACACTGAGGTGATTGCGAAGCATGATCTACAAGGAATTATAAACCATCTTACCTTCCTGACAAAGCTTGAATTGTCAGCCATTATTCATATCCATAATATTCGGTAAGAGACCATATCCTAATGACAAGAAACAATAATAATTTAAAACACCCAAAGTAAAGAGATCTTTTCACTTTTAATAATCTATGTCATATACCATTAAATATTCAATAATATTGATAATAATAGGACCCATATATTATTTTTGGTGTATAACATATTAAATGTATTTAGGAATAATATATTTGTTTAGCAAAGGTCCTGTGAAAGGCATCAAGGTGGACTTTACTTTGTATTATCCATCCTACACCTATGAAATGCTGCTTTATGAATTAAATGGTGGTGCCACCTTTCGGGATAATCACGACCCCATATTGTCTTGGATTCGGGCAAATGCAACGAGACGACTCTCTGAAACATCAAGCTACTGGTACAGTCAGGTTAAACATCTTGGTTTAACTCCAAATAGCATCATTATCAATAGCACTAGTAAGTACTCTCTTTGTAAAGATTGAAAGCTTTATTTGTTTGACATTGATTGAAATATAAAAATTTCATTATAGCTTTCTTTAATGGTAATCTTCTTAAAGTAGATGAGTAAGTCACGCATTATCTTTTACACAAATTTATACCTTTAGAATTGATGAACATGGCTTTATTCTTATTGCTAGCTGCTTGCCAAGATAAAACTATAGAAGGACTGAATGGTGAAGAGTTGCTTCTGGTTGGGACAGCTATAGGGAGCGTTGGTAAAACTCATCCTGATAACATCTGCATGTCAGGTGGGACAAACTATGTCAATTATCTATGTCGTGATTATAAAGACGAGTATTATTTAAGAGAAATCACGTTTTAAAACTGGGATTTTTCAATTGTCACAACAAATCAATGGAAGAAATCCATAAATCCAAGGTCCTGATAAGTAAGTTACTCCACAAGACCTTTTTTCACGTAAACCGTGTACATTAGTATGATGTATGATCATAATGGTTTTATGGTATAATTTAGTTGATATTTCTAACACCAGATGGAGCTCCACTAGCAACAGCATTGTGTCTTGGTAACTTCAGCACAGGCGCATACTGGGGACCTGTAAGGCATCACCAGAGCTGCTCAGCACCGACCCAATCCCCATCCACAGCTGGGCTTCACATGCTTGCTAAGGTCATTACGCCATAAGTCCTTAAGAGATTTTGAGGACATTTTCAACCAACTGTTAGTGCTTTTAAAGCTTATCTAACACTATCACAATAGTTTCTCCTCACCTATATGACATGCAACTATTACCATACCCTCACCAATGTGACATGCAACTAATACCATACCCTCATCCATCTGACATGCAACTATTACCATACCCTCACCCATATGACATGCAACTATTACTCTCACCTACTCTCTACTATATGACATGCAACTATTACCATACTCTCACCTACTCTCACCTATATGACATGCAACTATTACCATACCCTCACCCATGTGACATGCAACTAATACCATACCCTCACCCATCTGACATGCAACTATTACCATACCCTCACCCATATGACATGCAACTATTACTCTCACCTAATTCTCCTATATGACATGCAACTATTACCATACCCTCACCCATGTGACATGCAACTAATACCATACCCTCACCTATATGACATGCAACTATTACTCTCACCTACTCTCACCTATATGACATGCAACTATTACCATACTCTCACCTATATGACATGCAACTATTTCCATACCCTCACCCATGTGACATGCAACTAATACCATACCCTCACCTATATGACATGCAACTATTACCATACCCTCACCCATCTGACATGCAACTAATGCCAAACCCTCACCCATATGACATGCAACTATTACCATACCCTCACCTATATGACATGCAACTATTACCATACCCTCACCAATGTGACATGCAACTAATACCATACCCTCATCCATCTGACATGCAACTATTACCATACCCTCACCCATATGACATGCAACTATTACTCTCACCTACTCTCACCTATATGACATGCAACTATTACCATACTCTCACCTACTCTCACCTATATGACATGCAACTATTACCATACCCTCACCCATGTGACATGCAACTAATACCATACCCTCACCCATCTGACATGCAACTATTACCATACCCTCACCCATATGACATGCAACTATTACTCTCACCTAATTCACCTATATGACATGCAACTATTACCATACCCTCACCCATGTGACATGCAACTAATACCATACCCTCACCTATATGACATGCAACTATTACTCTCACCTACTCTCACCTATATGACATGCAACTATTACCATACTCTCACCTATATGACATGCAACTATTACCATACCCTCACCCATGTGACATGCAACTAATACCATACCCTCACCTATATGACATGCAACTATTACCATACCCTCACCCATCTGACATGCAACTATTACCATACCCTCACCCATCTGACATGCAACTATTACCATACTCTCACCTATATGACATGCAACTAATACCATACCCTCACCCATGTGACATGCAACTATTACCATACCCTCAACCAAATGACATGCAACTATTACCATACTCTCACCTATATGACATGCAACTAATACCATACCCTCACCCATGTGACATGCAACTATTACCATACCCTCACCCAAATGACATGCAACTATTACCATACCCTCACCTATATGACATGCAACTTTTACCATATCCTAGCCCATATTACATGCAACTATTACCATACCCTCACCCATGTGACATGCAACTAATACAATGCTATTTCAACTGATTCAATGCCCTCAAACAAGTGATATGCAATTAATTCTATGCCCCGACTCATGTAATAGTCCTTTGTTTTAATGGATGTAACTATTTGTTTATGATATTTTATAGAGCGATGTGAATGAGTCCAATGCTGTTGTGATTGCCTCAGATGTGGCCAAACTGACCAATGATGCGGAGAGTTTACAGGCTGTCGACATGATGTACACGTCCCGAGTCTTGCGTAATCTTGCCACTGTGTCTGTTGTAACAGAACAGGTTAGCATATACATGTCTATAGAAAGAGTTAATTAGATTTTAAAGTGTTTATAAAAAGGCTATATTGTCCATTACTTGTGGAATACAATTATATTCTTTCTTTTGTGTTGATACTTTCTTTGAGATTATTGATTTTGTTATTGATCTGAATGAATTACATTCTTGGCTAAAATGGTGAATGTTATACCTGTATATATTCTGCAATCCCTGAATATAAAACTCTAACATATAGAATATATTCATTTCTGGCCAGGTTGGAGAACATATGCTAAAAGCAGCAGATAATATTTTGAAAATAAAACCCAACTATATAAGGCTGGGGCAGCAAAGAGATTCTGCCTCCACCAGGTGAGGACAGTATTATTATAGATTAAAATAATAGTTCTAATTCAAAACCCTTCACAATATTAACTTAATGATACAATATAAATCAATATAATCAATTATGGGACCCTATTGAAAAGAATGTCACTGATGTTCTTAGGTTTGTATGCATAACACAATAACCACTAACTGACATTTATTGATTCATTTTGGAAGTTAAATATTTTGGAAGTTAACATACTTTTATCAAGATAGAAACCATTAGGCTTGGACGGTCTGGTATACCGTGCTGTGGGATGTATCTACTCACCATTCCAAGTTGAAAATCTTGTTATTTTTTGTAATAAAAGCCAAGTTATTCATGGTCCTTTGTGATATTATAATGGCATCTCTTTTGCCAGGGTGTTACATGCACTCGACGCCATGACAGAGAGACTAGAGATTGACAATACAAAGCAGGTGAACCGTCTTTCTGGAGACAAGATAGCCTTGGAGGTTTGGGAGGTCAGCGATTCCCAAAAGGTGCCGATGGGGTTTGGATCAAGAACAACCGGAAGTAATGTTCTAGCAAACACAAGTCTCGTGAATTATCAAACGCGAGATGAGCTGGAATTTGGTGA
This sequence comes from Amphiduros pacificus, assembly GCA_949316495.1. Classification (NCBI taxonomy): domain Eukaryota; kingdom Metazoa; phylum Annelida; class Polychaeta; order Phyllodocida; family Hesionidae; genus Amphiduros; species Amphiduros pacificus. The sequence continues at coordinate 24,012,571 of OX439009.1, read as the reverse complement.
CGTGGATACTGCAATATTGTTGCCTTCGGAGGTTCTCCTCAACAAAGGACGCACCAGAATTTCTTACTTAATATTTCAAAGTGGAGCTCTTTTCATGTCACCAACTCAGCTTGAAGACAGGGTGAATGTAAAGATTGCAAACAGCCAAGTCATTGCAGCAAAAATTCTGAAAAATGAAATAAGGAATTTGGATAATCCAATCCTGCTTACTTTTAAACCAGTGAGGGTAAGTTGTTTTTTCCAATATTTTATGTTTATTGCCAATGTTTCGATATATAAATATATATATATATATATATATATATATATATATATATATATATATATATATATATATATATATATATATATATATATATATATATATATATATATATATATATATATATATATATATATTGCACAATGAGGGTTACTCAATCTAAGTCGTTTTTATATGACCTTCAATTGTATCGTGTTTCACATGACCTTTAGCTGAGTTTTATCAAATCTAACTGTATCATTTCTGAATGGCCTTCAGTTGGATAGTTTCGTGCAATGTTCAGCTGTATCATTTATGCATGATCTTCGAATGTACTTTGTTATGTAACTATCAGCTGTATCGTTTTGATAGAAGCTCCAGATATATCGTTTATATCTGACCTTCGGTTTATATAACGCTTAGGGCATTGCTTCCTGTTCTTATTGTATTGCTGCATGTGTATGTTTTTTTTTCTCTGCAGAATGACTCTGACAACACATGTGTGTTCTGGGACCATGATGTCAATGGCGGTAGAGGCAACTGGTCTCGACAGGGATGTGTATATAATGGCTCAATAGAGGGCAGAGTTATATGCCTGTGTGATCATCTCACTAACTTTGCAATTCTCACGGTAAAATATGCTTGTTCATATGGAAAAAAATACTCTTATAAGTCAACACAACACTATATTTTAGGACTCTGTGAACATCAATAATTATCTATTAAGATAACTACGATAATGATCGAATACAATTTTCAATATTGTATTGTATTTTGGGTCAATAGGATATTGAGCAGACGCCGTTATCACGTGGTCACATCCTGGCATTGAGCGTTATCACAATCCTAGGCCTTGTTTTGTCAATACTTGGATTAAGTATGGTTATACTTACCGCCATTATGTTCAGGTAAATGTAAAGCACCCATTACTGTGCTTAAATCCATTAGAAATAATCATGGCGTTTCCATAGTGTCAGTATTTGCCCTCAGAAGACCAATTGTTTTGTAATGGCAAACTCTGAATGAACAAAGGAAAATACATTTATAACAGTATATAAAATAATAATATTGACGTTATCATTTTCGGATAAGCCAACTGAACAAAATAAAATTATGTGACAAAATCAGATGCGTTTAAAATAAATCTTATTCGTTTATCTCAAATTCAGCACACATTCAATCATGAAACTAAAGCAATGTTTAACTAATAGGGAACAACAACCTAAGTATAATTATTTTGGATTTCCCCTTTGTTATTTATTTCCACTGCTATTTAAATATTTTGAGGAATGGATCTAATCAATATATTTTCCAGGAAGTTTAGAAAAACTCGTACACAGAAGGTTTTGGTGAATTTAGCCGCGTCACTGCTTCTTGCTGACATTATATTTTTGGCGGGAATTAATCAGACTGAGAACGAGGCTGCCTGCATGATGGTGGCAGCACTGTTGAGTTATTTCCTGTTGGCAGCTTTCTTCTGGATGCTAGTAGAGGGAGTGCTACAGTATCTCAAGTTTGTCAAAGTATTTGATACTTATGTTGAAAGGTTTATGTGGAAAGCAGCAATACCAGCGTGGGGTAAGTTATTATAATACATTGAAGCAATATTTCCCATAAAACATAATTAGATGATTAAATAACATTTTTGTGCTTTCTAATTATCTATGAAAGTCTCTTATTGCCGATGGTTTAAAGTAAATCATTTGATTAAACTTTGTGTAGGAAGAATGACATATGAATGATTTATTTAGGGATTCCAGGTGTGATCGTCTGCTTATTAGTCATCATTGATTATAACCTTCTCAGAGGTCCACCAAATTTGTAAGTTATTTATTTGGTGAATTCCAGTTCTGTTTATTACCATCTTTAATTTTTATTTCCTTCCATTGTTATTAAATAGTAATGTTTCTTCTGCAGCTGTTGGCTTTCCAAGGATGCATTCTATTATGCATTTATGTTACCAGTGTCCATTATCATCATTGTGAACACTGCAATATTTACTCGGGTTATCAAAGCAATCACCTGTGACCGCAACACCAGTATTCAGAGTAACCAATCAGAGAGAGACCTGATCCTGCTGCAGGTCCGATCAGCTATCACGTGCTTTGTTGTACTCGGTAAGAAACAATCAAACTTTCACATATTCAGAGTAACCAATCAGAGAGAGACCTGATCCTGCTCCAGGTCTGATCAGCTATCACGTGCTTTGTTGTACTCGGTAAGAAACAATCATACTTCCACATATTCAGAGTAACCAATCAGAGAGAGACCTGATCCTGCTCCAGGTCTGATCAGCTATCACGTGCTTTGTTGTACTCGGTAAGAAACAATCATACTTCCACATATTCAGAGTAACCAATCAGAGAGAGACCTGATCCTGCTCCAGGTCTGATCAGCTATCACGTGCTTTGTTGTACTCGGTAAGAAACAATCATACTTCCACATATTCAAAATTACAGATCTGAGAGAGACCAGATGACCTATATCCAGCTTTATTAACAATGATAGTTTATTGAGGCCACATTTCAGATGTATAATAGGCATCCTTAAACGAGTATTATATTATCATTATATTCATTGACAAATATAATATAAATTTCAAATCCATTTTTGACTACTTTTTGTTTTAAGTCAACAATATGCAATATATGTTTAATAGGTTATGCTGCAGGCATATCATTTAATGCGTTGAATATTAACAAATTTCATATATTTCAGGCGTGACCTGGGTTTTTGGATTCCTCGCATTGTCTGATGCCAAATTGGTTTTCCAATATCTCTTTTGTATCTTCAACTCAATTCAGGGATTTCTCATTTTTGTTTTTCATAACATCCGTGAAAAGGTTGTCAGAGATATGTGGAGAAGCTTGCTGTGTGGCAAGCATGCAGTATGGGGACGCTGGAGGACACTTTGCTGTTCTAAAATATACAAAGATACCCAGGAAGATACAATTACTTCCTACAGTACCAGTGTAGTCACTTATTCCACAAATTTCGCAGAAAAAACAGTAGTATTTACAACCAAAAGTTATGTGACCTAAAAATAGTGTTTGTGCCTCAACTAAATAACACCGAGGCTCAGTTCAAAGGATCCCTAAAAATCGTTGTGATGAATTTAACTAATGATTCTGAAAGATGTGATTGATTAATTTCATTTCAAGCAAGATGCTTTCCTTATCCATATCATTGTTTTTAAGATACGGACAAGAAAACCCCAGGATGTGCAGTTCACAGATAGAACTTATATCAATTTGTATCTTTTACAAATTTGTATCTTTACCAAGAATATGGTTCTTTATGAATATATCATACATGGCAATTGGCAAAGCGTTCTTGGTAACAACATCTGTTCTTACAAGTATAGGATAAAGGTATGGTCACATGATCATTACGCAGTATAATCGTCGAGTGAAACGAGACGATTATACAAGTAATGAACGAGTGGCCATACCTTATCTGTTTTAAAATATGGACTCACAAAGCACTGAAACTGATTTGAGTACATATTCTGAAGTTCAATATATTGATATCAGTGCATGAATGTATATTTCATGCCTTTCACATGGTATAATCAATTTCAATTTATCCAGATTTCAAAATCATTCTTTTCAACAGTGAATATACAAAGCCATTTACTTTATATCACACTTTGGATAAGAAATGAATGAGCCTTGATTTCAATTTTCACCATCATTTTCACTGGTTGGATAAGAAAATAATCACCACAAGCAGTATCAAAACTGAAATATGTCACACTAATCAGTATTGTCAGGTCACAGGCCCGATGCATGTTAATATTCCACTTTCATGTCAGGCCAAGCCGATCATAGGATTCATGTAGTGCATTAGGGAAAGGTATTGAATGTGTGGTGATTGTGTCCATGGACTCGTCATTTCCTGCCACGGTTTATGTTTATCAGTTGTTAATTGGTCAAAAATCCAGGTAAATGCTAACCACCTTGATTTCAAGCAATGAGAATCCAGGTAAACATTCATTTCAGGTTGAAAGGAAATGACGACGTCATGGTTGAAGTCAAGTTTGAACTGTGAGTTCAATGGCTGATTTGAGCTAAAACACATGATGTCAAGTGGTGTGTGAGTCACAACAAGGTGGGCGGAGAACAGTTTGAAGACTGTTTTGGGAAACAAAGGTAAGTTGAATGGTCAGTTTGGTCAAAAAAGCAACTAAATGGCCTGACGTGAAAGTGGAATATTAACATGCATCGGGCCTGTGGTCAGGTGAGCTCAGATATTGTTGTTAATGACTACATGTACTTTCAGTTATCAAGTCTTCAAAAATTAGTTTTGGATTTATTTGTTGTCTTTAATTCATTTCTTCGGGTAAGCTTAAGCTTCTTTGTTGATGACAACTGGCAATTTACAAGTTTGTAAAAAATTAGTTTTGAGTTGATTTATTTCCTTTAATTTGTAACTAAATCAAACAAGAATTAATATTATGAAGCGCAGTCATGATATTTCTGTTGCAAAGCTGTAATGTATTGTGTCACAATCTTTCACTTAATATTATCATAGATTTTCTTTAGAAATTATAGAAATCTACATCTTGAATTGCTGGCCTCCAGGTTGCATAATGGGCATGTCTCATTTCATGCCTTCAGTGAGTTTATATAGGCCACCTATAAACCATTGTGTTGTGCAAGCATTATGCGATATAAAGTACAGCAATACTGATCTGTGATTGGCTCGAGAAACTAGACCATATTTTAAGAATAGTTAAAGTATTGTATAGTCCTGAATGCATATCTTTTCCCTGAGAGAAGTCTGATCAATTTGATCAGGTTACTCCAGTACGTGAGGGCACTGGGTCCATGGGGTGGTACAACAGAGATGTCATTCCATCTAGTGACCATCACTCCCAGGGTGCAGAGCTCCAAAGGCAAAAGGTGCATAGTTGGGAGGCAGTTAGATTCAGTCTTTTACACCTTTACACATTACGAGAGATTCCCCGAGAGGATAAGGTCCTGAATACTCCCTACCCTATGGCATTGGGATAGGGTTTAGAGAAGGTAGGTCATCCTGCCTGCCCAGTCTGGCAAATGGTGGTCAAAAAGAACTTGTTGGGGCATTGGGCATATTGATTGAAAAAGAAACAGTGTCCTCCCACTGGGATGCCAGGCTGAAACTGAGATTTTTTTCTATTGGAAGGAGGGGGTGCAGGATGAGAATTTTGAGTAGAATTAGAAGGAGATGGGCTGCTGAGTATAGGGCTACTAACAACCGTAGAGGAAACAGAACTACTAATGGCAGGAGCTGGGGAGAACTACTGGCGACAGGAGCCAAAGGAGGAGTTGGATTAGGAGGGGAAGTTTCTGTAGCTACCTTATATTCTGAATGAACAGAATGAGAAGTGGCTGAGTCAGAAATATCGAGTTCCATGGACTCCTGAACCGGGGTAGGGTTTGGAGAAGGTAGGTCATATCTATATCATATATAGGAGGGAGGGAGAAAACATCCATGGTGGAAGGAACCGAGGAAGAGCCAGCAGGAGTAGGACTTTTGGGAGAGGAGGAGGGAAGAAAAGCTTCCCTTTATCCCCCGATTTACCATGAGCCATTTGCTGGCGGATGCTGAACTGGAGGACATCAAGATTGTTACCTTGTAAAAGGGTCGCTTTTCTCCATGCTTTATCTCTATGTTTAACAGTTGGGCATCCCTGAGTTGGTACAGCCAAGAGTGGTTTGGTGTTTCTTAGCACTGGGTTTGGGGGGAGTGGTAGTGACTTTGCCGGGAAGGGGTGGGAACTGGAGGTAAGAATTCTTTAATTTGGGGGTAGGTATAATATTAAAGGACAACATGGAAGGGGTCTCTTTTGGGGTCATTCCCTTCCTCCCTGCCTTTCTCTTTTTCATTATCTTTCTAATGTGCATAATCAGTTTCCAGGGGTTCTCAGTGGTGGTCTTATTACCACAGGAGGTGTTGCTGCTTGCAGCCAGCAGTGTTGAGGTTGGCACTTTTTATGTCTGCAAGCAAAACATTCTTTTTTCTTAAGGTGCTGTTAACTACAAAGGTTGAGTTAGGGGAACTCACAGGCTTGTGATTATCTGGCCTTTGCACTAGATGCCTTACTCCTATCTCAGGGGATCAAGGAGAACTGCAGACACGATATGTACAGTGTACAATAGCTGTCTTTATTGGCATAAAGAATACATATACATACTTGGTTTGTTTGTTTGTTTGTTTGTTTGGGGTTTTACATCACTTTCAACATTATTTCAGTCATTTCGAGATGAGACCTACTTTTAGCAGATATAGTGCTGCCTCACTGAATTGTCATGTCGAAGTTCCTTGACATGACAACCCACCTGGTCACAGATTTACAAGGACAACGGGTTAACCCTTTGGCACGGGCCTCAGCTTATATGGGAAATTGTATCATGAGTTTAATCTCGGCACGGCCGTGGATCGAACCTACATTCTTGGAGTCTAGGGTTATAGTGCATGGCATGGCATGAGTGGCAGCATGAGTGGTCATCCTATGGGAATGAATGAATGAATGGTTGCTTAGAGGCACATCAACCACTAAGGTTATTCAGTGCCTAAAAGTGGTAAAAACATAAACGTTTACAAAATCAATATATGTAAATAATCTTAACATAAAATATCAACAAAATCCTTTCAATATATCAGTTATAGACAACAAAATGGTATAAATGAATTCAATTTAAAAGACTTTAAATACTATCTGATGTTTCGCGGTTCTTGATAAATAGGCCAATGACCTAAGTAAACAAGAGCTCCACACTTAAAATTGGTTATAAAGTCCTATTTGGTTTAAAAACGATACTATCACAGAAGTATCTACAGTATCAAATAACGAATGTAAATCTTGCACATTAAAATATTGAGTCCTAATTATATCAAAATCAATACATTCAATTAAAATATGTTCAATAGTCATAGCCCTTTGACATCCAACACACTGAGGCTGATCTTCACCTTTAAGAAGATAGCAATGTGTTAAATGACTATGTCCTATTCTTATTCGACTTAAAACAGACTCTTCTCTTCGGTTAATTCTAATAGCACCTTTTGTTTTACCCAGAACGGGTTTAATTTCGTGTAATTTATTAAAAACTGCTTCATTCCAGCGCAATTGCCATTTAGAACGTAAAAAAACAGTAATATATTTCTTAAACTCTGTATAAGGTATAAGCATATTTATTGGCCGCTTATCCAATGCTGCCTTGGCAGCTTGGTCCGCAGCCTCATTTCCAAGGATTCCAATATGACTGGGAATCCAGTAAAAACGAATTTTTTTATTTTCCTCAGTACAGAGTTTGTGATGCCGCTCAAGGATATTGTAAATAAAAGGATTTTTCCAATCCTTTGCTTTCATTGCTTGTAAAGAAGACAATGAATCAGAAAATATTAAAAATTTTCGATGTGGAGAAGTCTCCACATGATCTAAAGCTAGGTATAAAGCATGAAGTTCTGCAGAATAAATAGAAGATTTATTTGGCAGACGTTCTGAATAAATATGATTGCCCTTAACAGCAGCTGCAGCAGCCTTGTCATCATCAAATGATCCATCAGTGTAAATACACTGATATCCAGTGAAAACAGATTTTATTTCATTATATCTATTTATATACAGGGATGGATCGGTTGAGTATTTCTTTAATTCTGACATGGCTACATTAATATTTAAAGATTCGTAGGTCCATGGAGGTGTTTCTGGATATTGAAATTTAGCTATTTGATTTGGATTTAAATTTAAAGATTGTAAAGATTCTTTGATGCGAATGCCAAAAGTTGGTATTGTATTAGATTTACTTTCAAAAAGGTCAACATAGTTTGGATTAAATATAGTATCATGTGCAGGATTGTCTGGACAAGCTGCAATTTTTGCAGCATACTGAAGGGCAAGCTTTTCTCTTCTTAAATCAAGAGGCAGCTCATCTGCCTCAACTGCCAAGCTATCTGCAGGCGATGTACGAAATGCACCAAGGCAAAGTCGTAAACCTTGATTTTGTATAGGATCAAGCATTTTAATATAAGATGGACGTGCGGATCCATATATCATACATCCATAATCAAGCTTAGAACGTACAAGCGCTCTGTAAAATTGCAATAAAATATTACGGTCCCCTCCCCAATCGGTATGGGCAAGAACCCGTAATAAATCCAATGCCTTCTGGCATTTCTTTTTAACGTATTTAATGTGAGGAATAAAAGATAATTTCCTGTCAAAAATAAGTCCAAGAAACTTGGTTTCTTCAACAACAGGTATCCGAGTTTGGCCTAAATAAAGATCAGGATCTGGGTGAACCTTCCATTTTTTACAAAAGTGCATACACATAGTTTTCTTTAAAGAAAACTTAAATCCGTTATGATCAGCCCATTCTTGTAATCTATTTAAATGTTGTTGGAGCTGTCGTTCTATTGTATGCATGCTTGTGGACCTGTAGCTTAAGTTGAAATCATCAACAAAAAGTGAGCAATCTGCTCCAGGCCTCATACAATCAACAATGCTGTTAATTTTAATAATAAAAAGGGTGACTGATAATATACTTCCCTGTGGAACACCCATTTCCTGATCAAAAGCATCAGAAAGTGATGAACCAACTCGGACCCTGAATTGTCTATTTGACAAAAAATTTTGAATAAAAAGGGGTAAACGACCCCTTAATCCCATATCATATAAATCGCTCATTATTCCAAATTTCCATGTAGTATCGTACGCTTTCTCTAAATCAAAGAAAATGCTAACCACATGCTCACCTTTTAAAAAACCCTCTCTTATAAATGTCTCTAAACGTACCAGGTGGTCAATGGTACTTCGAGTTTTTCTAAAGCCACTCTGTGCAACAGAAATAAAAGCTGCAGTTTCTAAAAACCAAACTAAACGCTCATTAATCATTCGCTCCATTGTTTTACAGATACAACTGGTTAAAGCAATGGGGCGATAATTATTTGAATCTGAGGAGTCTTTGCCAGGTTTAGGAATGGGAATAATAGTGGCTTCACTCCATGAAGGAGGAAAATCACCACTTTCCCAAATGTTATTAAAAATATTTAAAAGATGCCCAAGTGATTGATCAGGGAGGTGTTTAAGGATTTGGTAGTGAATTTGATCAGGCCCAGGAGCGGTATCATGAGATTTATCCAAAGCAAGTTTCAAATCTTCTATTGTAAATGATTTATTATATTCTTCCAAGTTATGAGATGTAAAATTTAGTTGGTTTCTTTCTTTTCTATTTTTTATTTGTTGAAATTTTGCAGAATAATTATTGGATGAGGAATTCTTAGAAATTGTTTGACCTATTGTGTTACCTATTTCAGTGGGATTTGTAATTAATTGGCCATTATGAGTTAAATGTTTGATCCTTGCTCCACCTCCCTTCCCCGAAATTTTACGCACCATATCCCAGCATTTTTTAATCGGTGTACGCGTATTTAATTTGGAAACATAATCCTTCCAACTTTTTCTCTTGCTTATTTTAATAATATAACGGGCTTTAGCTCTTTTTACTTGAAATTGGTGCAAATTATATTGAGTTGGCTGTCGATTAAATTTTTTCAGAGCTTTTTTGCACTCCTTGACAGCTTTTTTGCACTCATCATTAAACCAGGGTTTTTCTTTAATTTTAGAATTTGGCTTTGATTTGGGAATACACCCATCAGCAATATCATACAATGTATCTGTAAAAACTTGAAGAGGATCATCTACATTGTTAAAAAGTTCTGGAGTTATTTTATTAAAACAGGATGTTTGAAATTTTGCCCAATCGGCTTTATGAAATTTCCACTTGGGGATTCGTTCGTCTGGTGGAGGAAAATGGTTATTTAAAATAATGGGATAATGATCACTACCCCATTGATCTTCCTCTACTTCCCAGGAATAATCTAAAAATAAATTTGGAGTGCACATGGAGAGATCTATTGATGTTAAAGAGCCTGTAGCAGGATGTAAATATGTCGGGGAATCGTCATTCCAAAGGCACAAACTATTATTATTTAAAAAATCTTCTATTATACGTCCTTTGGCATCAGTATTATTTCTGCCACCCCAAAGATAGTTGTGAGCATTAAAGTCACCAACTAACATATATGGCTGTGGCAGCTGGGTTATCAAATTATTTAAATCTGTAATATTAACTGGCTCACTAGGCGGTAAATATATTGAACATATAGTTAATGTATTATGCAGGGTAACCCTGACTGCAGAAGCTTGTAAATTAGTATTTAATGTTACTTTACTTTGTGGAATACAGGATTTAACAAAAACAAAAACTCCGCCATGTGCTCGGTCCATTGCATCTATTGAACCAACTTTATTATAAGGTACATACCCCTTAAATGTTGTGGAATTATCTTTGAATTTAGTTTCTTGTAAACAAATTAGAGATGCGTTATATTTTTGGGCTAATAACTCCAGTTCTGGCCTGTTTGCCTCGAATCCTCTACAGTTCCATTGTATGATACTGCTGATAGCCATATTAAAAATAATGAGGATAAATATAGGATTTAACATAATCATTTAAGTTTATGATTATGTTTTGAGTGAACAGGTGTAAAATGTATATCGGAAGGATCACCTGTGTCCATCCTTTCTAAGGATTTAGTTCTATTTATTTTAGTTTTGCTTTGATCTTTGATTTCTTTTTTGTCTGATTTCTTAACTGGTCTGTTGCTATTTACATTTTTACTGGATGATGTGGAGGGAGTTTGTGAAGAGGTTTTAGTGGATTGAACTGTTGGTACATTTATTGCTGGGGTAGTGGGTGTTTGGGTTTGAGTGGATGTTCCTGAAGATTTGGAGGTATTTGAAAAATAGGAATAATTCTTTTCATCGATTGGCCAGGTTATTTCTGTCTGTATTGCTATTGTTTTTGTCTCTTTGGTTTTTAAGGCGGTAGCATAGGATGTTTTGGAATTATTAAAACTTTCTACACGTTTACGTGCCTCAGGAAAAGAAATGTTTTCGGTGTGGCGTATTCGCTGAATTTCCTTCTCTTTTAAAAATGAAGGACAATTCCGCGAATACGATGGGTGATTGCCTTGACAATTCACACATTTCATGGTTTCCGAAGAACACTCTTCTCCACTATGCTGGGCTGTACATTTCGGGCAAGTTATGTTTCCTTTGCATCGATCAGATCCATGTCCATACCTCTGACACTTGAAGCAGCGCAGAGGGTTTGGAATGAAAACATCAACTCGGACGTTTAAATATCCAACTTTAATAGATGTTGGAAGCTGCACTGCTTCAAATGTCAGAATGAATGTGTTAATTGGAATTTTGGCTCCATCCTTCTTAATAAAAATTCGTTTGCATTGGACAACATCTTGATCTTTTAATTCTTCCACTATTTCCTCTTCAGAAACTCCCACCAGATCTGGGCATCTTATCACTCCTTTTTTGTTATTGAGGGTCTTATGAGCTGTTATCAAAACTGGAACTGTGGCCAACATTCGGCATCTTAAAAGATTGTCCGCATGGCTCTTCCGCTCAACTTCAATTAATAACCGTGTTCCCATCTTTTTAACTGTTTTCGGCACCCCGGCAATGCCTTGAATCCCCTTTGCAATTGCAAAGGGGGACATTTTTGCCAGGGTATGTTCAGCATCGGAACTTTCCGCAATTAAAAATCTCGGCCATTTTTCTGTTTTATTTGAATCGTCATCACTGTCTATGTCATTCCTAGGTCGTTTTTGTTTGTTTTGCGCCATGTGTGTTATTTTATATTTCATCAGTTAGGTCCCCTACCCACCACGGAGCCCAAAAAGGGGACGCCTTTCTGGGCCGGTAACTCCAAGCCCTGATGCCATGAGGATACCCATCATGACATACTCTAAGAATAAAAACTCCACCCTTTCGGATTTTATTTATATCCCTCGATTGACCCAATTAGCAGTAATCTCCTTTCAGGAAATATCAATCACAAATTTATCAATTATTCTTAAATTTTAAACATTGAAATTGTCACTAATAAAAATAAAATAGCCAGAATACATTAAAGGAAAAATACCACAAGCCGGTTAAATCAGACCCAGGCCTAATCTGATCTGCCTGTCTGGTGAACATTTGGATCCAAGACAGGCGTGTTGCAACTGGACCGGTATTACTGCCAAACCAGCCCAGTGCTCAGCCCGTCAGGATTCCATATCCTCCCCGACACAGGTCGCATCCCACGGCAAACAGGACGCCCCTTTAGTCGCCTTTTACGACATGCTGGGGGGCAGTGGGGCTATTCTTTAATCCCCGCACCCACAGGGGAGGTCATCCTATGGGGATCCTGTCCTGCAGAAACAGGGAGTTGGAGGCCCAGTCCCGCACTCCTGCTCTCCACTTCTCTCCTGGGTCCCGTCTGTCTCTGCTTGGCTTTTCGCTCTCCTCCCTCTGAACTGCCTGCATGGGCCTATGTGACCTTATACATACCCACGCGGGATACTCTCTCATCTCTCCCAAATGACCAAATATGGTTAAATCATGAGGTATCACTTAATGATACTTCATAATCTTCCATATATTTGGGCATTAGACATTATCTGCTTCGAGGGACTGTTATTATAGAGGGGAGCCGACTAGCATCATCCGGTCCCCTTGGGGGCGTGGACTGGGGCATTCTGTCTATTTGGGACATACCAAAGAAAGAGGTTCATATTCCGGGCCAAATAGAGGGGCGTCTTCCCCGTACAGACCCTGCTCTGTGAGGACAATCAATTATCAAATCAATTTCCTCACCATCCTTGATATCAGGGATGGACTCATCGAGGTCAAGGATGTTTTCTTTGGACCAAAGGGGTATGTGACAGTCATGACAGATTTTGGTTCTATCCTGACGTCTGATTTGAATCCCCTTTTGTCCATATACATGGTACAGAATAGGACTAATTAGTGGTAATTAGGGGGTGGGTCTTGTTTCAGGGTGTGCAATTCATTGTAGGCATGATTTTCGTTCGTTATTGGGGACAATTGCTTGTATAATGATGTTTCACCACTCCAAATTGTCATGTGGATGGCTTATTTTGCACGGGGCCTTATTGTACCACAATGTGATTATCGCCTGGCCACAACATAATACATGTTGCAAAAATGTATATGGTTGATATGTTTGTTTATATGTATATTGGCGATGCATGGATTGAAATTCATTTCAATGGCAAAATGAGTAGCAACCGGCGCTACCATGGGTAACATAAGGAATAACTCCAACAATACCAATTGACAAATGTTATTGAAAAGTCCACAAGAGGGCACTGTATCATTATTAGAGCTGAAATATTAAATGGCATTCACATGTTAATTTGTTACAATAGCAAACAAAATATAAAAAATTCAAACTTAAAAGACTGTCAATGTCAAAAACCATGTTAGGACTGTCTTTCGCATAGACCCAGCATGGGAAATTAAAAAGTTGAATGGGGCCAAGAATATGAATGCATTCAAAGACATTGTGTTCATTTGTGATCGTAGAAACCAAGCTGTGATTGTTTGCCTGTTTGGTGTTTTACATCACTTTCAGTATTATGTCACTCATTTCGTGATGGGACATTTTTGTGGTTGATACAGTGCTGCCTCATCGAATTCCCAGTGAAATTATATAAACATAATATATTCCTTATACTTTCTTATATCATGTCCCCAAACTATTTGGCATTAAAATAAACCAAAATCATTTATTAGGTTTAAAAAATAAGCCCCTTTTCAGACTTTTGAAACTCGCCTAAAATCATTTAATAGGTTTAAATTCCATAAAATTCTTAAAACTTTAAAATGTTCCCAACAGGCCATGCAATGATGTAAACAAAAACATTGGGACAAAATGCTTATTCTTATTATACAAATTTGAAAAATGCCACACCATCATATTCCACAGCTGACCATGAAGTTTAAAAACTCAACAATAAGCAATTGGGAACATTTTAAATTTTTAAGAATTTTATGGATTTTAAACCTAATAAATGATTTTAGGCGATTGTCAAAAGTATGAAAAGGGGCTTATTTTCAGAGTTTAAATATCCGAGATCCTTATACCCACAACATATCTCATATTTTTCCTTAGAATGTGTACTTTCAGATAAAAGCTTCTGGCATGTTTTGTTGAAGAATGTCTGTCAACTGGCAAGGAAAAGAGCTTTTACTCTGCCATCTCCAACTCTGGTTTGATTGGATTTGGAGATATGAACTAAAAAGCAAAGCTCTGAAGGAGTGATGATAAATGTGAACATTGATCAAGAAATGGTGTTCATGAGAGCCTTATCAATTTCATGAAACAGGGAGGATGTCACATTGGAATCGGTATTAAGTCACCCAGTTGGTGCTGTACCGCTATCCATGTTCCATGAAGAGGAAACAATGAGAAAGAAAACTAAGGCAGAATCTAGTCACCAATTAGAGAAACTTGTAGAAAGTCACACAGAACTGCCACCATTTTAGGAAGAGAGTACAGTTATGACAAAAGACCTGGCAAATACCTACATGAAACAGCTGGTAAATGGCAGGTTTATTGTGAAGACTGTTGTTGATGTTTTTGACACATCAAATTGATTCTCTGAAAACAGGAGAAAGAATAAGAAGGGTTCTTGCTGAACAAAGTAGGAAGGAATACCAGGTTGCTGGTGGGTTGCCAGTTTCTATATGGAAGAAGTTTCTCAATGTCACATAAAATAATGTCAACCTAATCAGGTTTCTAGGTGATTACCTGAAACTGCATCTGCCACCAGCCAGTCGAAGTCTGAACCTTGCTGGAATGAATGAATGAATGAATAGTTTCTTAATGGCACATCGACACAATAAGGTCATTCAGTGCCAAAACAGTAAAAACAGAAACGTAATATTGACTAAAAACAAAATGTAAATGTTAGTACAATATGTAGATAACACAAGAATTTATCAACAGCATTTATATAATATCAATCAAATATAATAAAAATGTATAATTTGTTTAAAAGACTTTATCAGTATGATGTTTTGCAGTTCTTGATAAATAAGTGGATTACATAAATAAACAAAAGCTCTGCCCTTAAAACTGATTATAAAGTCCTATGTGAGTTAAAAACGATACTATCACAGAAGTATCTACAGTATCAAATAACGTATGTAAACCTTGTACATTAAAATATTGAGTTTGTATAATATCAAAATCGATACACTCAATTAAAATATGTTTAACAGTCAAAGCCCTTTGACAACCAATACATTCAGGTTGATCTTCACCTTTAAGCAGATAACAGTATTCTTATACGGGTTAAAACTGACTCTTCCCTACGGTTAATTCTAATAGCACCTTTAGTTTTGCCTAGAACAGGCTTAGTTTCATGTAACTGCCATTTAGAACGTAAAAAAACAGTAATATATATAATATCTTATACAAATATGGACCTGGGTGGAGTGCAATATGACTTTTTATGGACCTTCGGAAAGTTATATTGCACGAGGCGCAGCCGAGTGTAATATAACTTTCCGAAGGTCCATAAAAAGTCTTATTGCACGACACCCAGGTACATATTTGTTTTATTCTATGATCACTGTGTTAATTACTGCCATTGTTGGTTTAATTCTAAAAGTGCTGTCGTCTGCTTCCCAGTCTGCAGGTCACTCAGAGCAAACTGGTGACGTCATCAGTGCAGTGGAAAGTATATTGACGTGCAATATAATGCATCTGGTCAATATAACAATTTAGAGAAGCTCATGTGACCAGGAATTGACCAATCACAGCACAGAATACACAGTGATCATAGAATAATTATTCATACGTACATAACATGCAGTATACATTGATTTGATAAAAAAAACGATTGTGTGAGGAAATACCAAAAAAAAAAAAAAAAAAAAAAAAAAAAAATTACAAATACAAAAAAAAAAAAAAAAAAAAAAAAAATTTACAGTTATCTAAAAACATCAACTTCAAGTGGTTACATAATCAACCATTTCTTGACATTCGTCTATTGTGAAGCCATCAATCCCTTGCCTCAATTCTCTCACCATATTAACTAGAAACATATCGTTTTCACCAGGTGTAAAAACACTGTGATTTCCACAGAACATAGATCCAAATGACACAGACCATCTTTTACACACATAACTTACATTCTTTGCAATTATACTTCTACAATCATACTCAGACATTTTTATTAAGAAGCTAAGGTTTTCATTCTTACTCTTACTCATACATGCATACATTTTGCAGAACCTTTTAAGAACAGAATCCCAGGCATGTTTACCATTGTTGAGCTGACACAGTAAGCTTCTATGGGCTTGATATGGCAAACCCCAGATTCTTCTAACTGCCTTGTTCCAAGCTATCATTAGGGACTCAATATGGACATCACTTAAGTTCCATGCCTGAGATCCATAAAAATGACAACAATAGGACTCTAATAGGTACATCACAACATCGGGTGAGGTATTCTGGTACCGTGTAAGCAGGCCATTGACTCTACCTATGAACCCAGCTTTTTTATGTCTAATTTCCTCTGACTCTGACAAGTTATCCATGAGATAGTTTCCCAGATGTTTGACACATGTCTTCCATTGGAGTTTACACCCATCAAGATATATATCTATCTGATCATTTAGATTTATTCTACGATCTGGACTTCTATCAAAGGCCATACACACTGTCTTTGTACCATTATATTTTACACTGTACTCTTCACCATATTCAGTGCAGATATTAATCATCTTCTGCAATCCTTTTACACTGGGACATAAGATTGTCAAATCATCAGCATAGCCTTCACACCCATAATACATATGACCTATATAGCACCCACAGCCAGACTTCTGCAGTCTGTTTATCAGTTCATCCATGTATATTGTGAACATAATGGGAGATGCAACTCCACCCTGCCGTACACCATTTATACTTGAGAAATACCTTCCATATTCCATATCCCACATTGTTCTACTTTGTTGTCTTTCATACATGTCTATGAGAAGTCTCAATGTTACAGCTGGTAGACCTCTTTTATAAAGGAGGCTGAACAATTTGTCATATCTAAGTCTATCAAATGCCGTATATTTCTTAAACTCTGTATATGGAATAAGTAAATCTATTGGGCGTTTGTCCAATGCTGCTTTGGCAGCTTGGTCAGCAGCCTCATTTTCATGGATTCCAATGTGACTGGGGATCCAATAAAAACAAATGTCTTTATTTTCATCTGTACAAAGTCTATGATTCCGTTCTCGAATTTTGTAAATAAAGGGATTTTTCCAATCCTTTGCTTTCAATGCTTGTAAACAAGACAAAGAATCAGAAAAAAATTAAAATGTTTGATGTGGAGAAGTCTCCACATGATCCAAAGCAAGGCACAAAGCATGTAGTTCTGCAGAAAAAGTTGATGATTTATTTGGCAGACGTTCTGAATAAATATGATTGCCCTTAACAGCAGCTGCGGCAGCCTTCTCAATTTAAAGATTGTAAAGATTCTTTAATGCGAATGCCAAAAGTCGGTATTGTATTTGGTTTATTTTCAAAAAGATCAACATAATTTGGATTGAATATAGCGTCATGTACAGGACTGTCTGGACAAGCAGCAATTTTTGCAGCATACTGAAGGGCAAGCTTTTCTCTTCTTAAATCAAGAGGCAGTTCATCTGCCTTTACTGCCAAGCTATCTGCAGGCGAGGTACAAAATGCACCAAGGCATAGTCTTAACCCTTGATTTTGTACAGGATCGAGCATTTTAATATACAATGGACGTGCTGATCCATATACCATACACCCATAATCAAGTTTGGAACATACCAGCGCTCTATATAATTGTAATAAAATATTACGGTCCCCTCCCCAATCGGTATGGGCGAGAACCCGTAATAAATCTAATGCCTTCTGGCATTTCTTTTTTACATATTTAATATGAGGGATAAAAGATAGTTTTCTATCAAATATAAGTCCAAGAAACTTGGTTTCTTCGACAACAGGGATTCGAGTGTGGCTAAGGTGTAGATCAGAATCTGGGTGAGCCTTCCACTTTTTACAAAAGTGCATACATACAGTCTTTTTCAAAGAAAACTTAAATCCATTGTTATCAGCCCATTCTTGTAATCTATTTAGGTGTTGTTGGAGCTGTCGTTCTATTGTATGCATGCTTGCTGACCTGTACCTTAAGTTGAAATCATCAACAAAAAGCGAGCAATCTGCTCCAGGCCTCATACAATCAACAATGCTGTTAATTTTAATAATAAAAAGGTTGACTGATAATATACTACCCTGTGGAACACCCATTTCCTGATCAAAAGCATCAGAAAGTGATGCACCCACTCAAACTTTGAAATGTCTGTTTCATAGAAAATTTTGAATAAAAAGGGGTAAACGACCCCTTAATCCCATATCATATAAATCACTCATTATTCCATATTTCCATGTGGTGTCGTATGCTTTCTCTAAATCAAAAAATATACTAACCACATGTTCGCCTTTTATAAAACACTCTCGTATAAACGTTTCTAAACGTACCAGATGGTCAACAGTATTTCGCGTTTTTCTAAAGCCACTCTGTGCAACAGAAATATAAGCCGCAGTTTCTAAATACCAAACTAAACGCTCGTTAATCATTCGTTCCATTGATTTACAATTAAAACTTGTTAACGCAATGGGACGATAATTATTTGAATCTGACGAGTCTTTGCCAGGTTTGGGAATAGGAATGATAGTGGCTTCACTCCATGAAGGAGGAAAATTACCACTTTCCCAAATATTATTAAAAATATCCAAAAGATGCCCAAGTGTTTGGTCAGGGAGGTGTTTGAGGATTTGATAGTGTATATGATCAGGTCCAGGAGCGGTATCATTGGATTTATCTAAAGCAAGTTTTAAATCTGATATTGTGAATGGCTTATTATATTGTTCCAAGTTATTAGATATGAAATTTAGTTGGTTTCTTTCTTTTCTATTTTTTATTTGTTGGAATTTTGTAGAATAATTATCAGATGAGGAATTCTTGGAAATGGTTTGACCTATTGTGTTACCTATTTCAGTGGGATTTGTAATTAATTGGCCATTATGATTTAGATGTTTGATCCTTGCTCCACCTCCCTTCCCAGTAATTTTACGCACCATATCCCAGATTTTTTAATTGGTGAACGTGTATTTAATTTAGAAACGTAATCTTTCCAACTTTTTCTTTTGCTTATTTTAATAACATAACAGGCTTTAGCTCTTTTTATACGAAATTGGTGCAAATTATATTGAGTTGGCTGTGGATTAAATATTTTTAAAGCTTTTTTTGCTCCTTGACAGCTTTTTTGCACTCATCATTAAACCAGGGGTTTTCTTTAATTTTAGAATTTGGCTTTGATTTGGGAATACACCCATCAGCAATATCATACAATATATACGTAAAAAATTGAAGAGGATCATCTACGATGTTGAAAATTTCTGGAGTTATTTTATTAAAACAGGATGTCTGAAATTTTGCCCAATCGGCTTGATGAAATTTCCAATTAGGGATTCGTTCGTCTGGTGGAGGAAAATGGTTATTTAAAATAATGGGGTAATGATCACTACCCCATTGATCTTCCTCTACTTCCCAAGAATAGTCTAAAAATAAATTTGGAGTGCACATGGAGAGATCTATTGATGTTAAAGAGCCTGTAGCAGGATGTAAATATGTTGGAGAATCGTTATTCCAAAGGCACAAACTATTATTATTTAAGAAATCTTCTATTATACGTCCTTTGGCATCAGTATTATTTCTGCCACCCCAAAGATAGTTGTGAGCATTAAAGTCACCAACTAGCATATATGGTTGTGGCAGCTGAGTAATTAGGTTATTTAAATCTGTAATATTAACTGGTTCACTTGGTGGTAAATATACTGAACATATTGTCAATGTATTGTGCAAGGTAACCCTGACTGCAGAAGCTTGTAAATTAGTATTTAATGTCACTTTACTTTGGGGTATACAGGATTTAACAAAAACAGAAACTCCGCCATGTGCTCGGTCCATAATGTCAATTGAACCGACTTTATTATAAATCACATATCCCTTAAATGTTGTGGAATCATCTTTGAATTTAGTTTCTTGTAAACAAATTACAGATGCATTATATTTCTGGGCTAATAACTCCAGTTCTGGCCTGTTTGCCTCATATCCTCTACAATTCCATTGTATGATATTGCTGATAGCCATATTAAAAATAATGAGTATAAATATAGGATTTAACATAATCATTTCTTAGGTTTACGATTATGTTTTGACTGAACAGGTGTAAAATGTATATCAGAAGGATCACCTGTATCCATCCTTTCTAAGGATCTATTTATTTTACTTTTGCTTTGGTCTTTGATTTCTTTTTTGTCTGATTTATTAACTGGTCTATTGGTATTTACGTTTTTATTACTAGATGATGTGGAGGGAGTCTGTGAAGAGGTTTTAGTCGATGTTGTTGTTGGTGTTATTGTTGGTAGAGCTATTGCTGGGGTAGTGGATGCAGGAGTCTGAGTAGATGTTGCCGAGGATTTGGAAGTTTTTGTGAAAAAGGAATAATTTTTGTCATTAATTGGCCATGTAATTTCAGTCTGAATTGCTATTGATTTAGTCTCTTTGTTCTTTAAAGTGCTAGCATAGGATGCTTTTGTTGTGTTGAATGATTCTACACGCTTACGTGCCTCTGGAAAAGATATGTTTTCTGTGTGTCGTATTCGCTGAATTTCCTTCTCTTTTAAAAAAGAAGGACAATTCCGCGAATATGATGGGTGATCGCCTTCACAATTCACACATTTGACATTATTTGATTAACAATCTTCTCCATTATGTTGGGCAGTACACTTTGGGCATGTTACATTCCCTTTACATCTGTCAGATCCATGTCCATATCTCTGACACTTGAAGCAGCGCAGAGGGTTTGGAATAAAAACATCAACTCTGACGTTTAAATATCCAACCTTAATATATGTTGGAAGCTGCGCCGCTTCAAATGTCAGGATGAATGTATTTATTGGAACTTTTGTGCCATCCTTTTTAATATAAATTCTCTTGCAATGGACGACATCCTGATCCTTCAATTCATTGGCTATTTCTTCTTCTGAAACTCCCGCTAAGTCGGGGCATCTGATAACACCTTTCTTGTTATTTAAGGTTTTATGGGCCGTTATTGATACTGGGACTGTGGCCAACATTCGGCATCTCAGGAGATTTTCCGCATGGCTTTTTCTTTCCACCTCAATCAACAGACGACTTCCCATTTTTTTCACTGTTTTGGGGACCCCGGCAATGCCTTGTATCCCCTTTGCAATTGCAAAGGGGGACATTTTTGCCAGGGTATGTTCACTGTCTAAACTTTCTGCCATCAAAAATCTGGGCCATTTTTCTTTAATTGAATCATCATCGCTGTCAGTTTCATTACTTGGTCTTTTTTGTTTTTGTGCCATATGTGTTTTGTTCTTTTTCATCAGCTAGGTCCCCTACCCACCACGGAGCCCAACAAGGGGATGCCTTTCTGGGCCGGTAACTCCAAGCCCTGACGCCATGAGGATACCCAACATGACATACTCTTAGAATAAAAACTCCACCCTTTCGGATTTTATTTATATCCCTCGATTGACCCAATCAGCAGTAATCTCCTTTCAGAAAATATTTATCAAAAATTTATCAATTGTTCCTAAATTTCAAACATTAAAATTGTCATTAATAAAAGTCAAATTAATTAAAAATCAAATAGCCAGAATATATTAGAGGAAATATACCACAAGCCGGTTAAATCAGACCCAGGCCTAATCTGATCTGCCTGTCTGGTGAACATTTGGATCCAAGACAGGCGTGTTGCAACTGGACCGGTATTACTGCCAAACCAGCCCAGTCCATATCCTCCCCGACACAGGTCGCATCCCACGGCCAACAGGACGCCCCTTTAGTCGCCTTTTACGACATGCTGGGGGGCAGTGGGGCTATTCTTTAATCCCCGCACCCACAGGGGAGTTCCAAATGCCCAAATTTTCCCGTCCACTTTACCCGTGTGCTAAAGTGAGATAGCCACTGATCATGCTGATATGCTGTACGTTGATCATGCTGATACGCTGTACATTGATCACGCTGATACGATGTACGTTGATCATGCTGATATGTTGTACGTTGATCATGCTGATACGCTGTACGTTGATCATGCTGATACACTGTATATTGATCACGCTGATATGCTGTATGTTGATCATGCTGATACGCTGTACATTGATCACACTGATACGCTGTACATTGATCACGCTGATATGCGGTACGTTGATCATGCTGATACGCTGTATGTTGATCATGCTGATATACTGTACGTTGATCATGTTGAACATAAATGCAGGACAACTGAAGGAGACTGGGTGGATAGGACCATACCTATTGGACATGAGTGCAGAGTAACTCTGAGATTGTAAGATTGCCTGCCCTAAAGCATAAAAGGTCTGATCCCAGTAATAATGTTACAGGATGTGCATGTATATGTAAAATATTTTTATTATTGATGAATATTTTTGGCAGATGTTTGTATTTTATATACTTGCCAAAATGTCATTACAGGAAAGAAATCAGTTACATTATGAAGTCAGCAATTGGAAAAGGGCAGAATGACACTTTGGCATTTCTCTCAGGCAAACTAATGACTTTTGTCATTTTGTTGACTTACTATCTTTTGGGCAATAACATTGAACCTAACTCTTTCATCAAATTGCTGGTGTGGACAAATCATCTCAATACTCATATCACTGCAATGAGCAGTGCAACTCAATATGGAACAGAAATGTTTATCTCCTTAAGAAGAATATTGGTATGTTTATCCATTACGTGAAATTAATGTTGGTAAAGGAATTAATAATATACTATTAGTGTTTGTGACTCCATTTAAGAATACATAACTCAGTACTGGACATAACTCACAGGCTTTTAATTGTGTGTTCCCCATGCTTAAGGTCCATGATTTGATTTATGTTTTAAAAATGTGTGTCTGATGAAATAGTATTGAGAAAGGGAAGACAGTGTTCTTCACTTTCAAATATATCATGTTGATCAACAAAATACTATATCCTAGGAATTCCTGAATGCAGAAGAATTAAAAGATCATAGTCAAATTTCAATTGACCCCAAACGTGGGATGCAGATTAGAATAAGTCTCATTGATGTTATGGCTACGTGGAATGCTCAAGACAAGATCTCAGAGTCACCCGGAATGGACCAAATATTAGATAATATTTCTGTTACGCCATGTGAGGTAATATTGCATGAAAGATCAGTTCAGTTTTACATTGATTTTGTAATTATTCCAATATTTCAAAATAATCTTTATCTTTTATGCTAATAATGGTGGATATGTACCAGATGTAGGGTAAATATAAGCATATGCCTGATAGATTATATTTCTTAGTGATAGACTTGTGATAGATTTAATTTGAATAGACAATAAATATTAATATAATATAATGTCTGGTTTTTGGTCAAACAGAATGATTCTGGGATACGGCCATTTTCCTTGGATAATATAACCATGGATATCAAGACAGGGGACCTCGTGGCACTCATTGGATCTGTGGCAGCGGGCAAAGTATATATTAAACTGATTTCTACTGCTTCCTCATTTTTTGTCTGTTCAATTTAGCCAATTTAGCTACAGCAGGACTTTTCTATTATATCAGTCCCTGCCACCAAAGCTATAAATGTGCGCACAGAATCAGTCGCAAGTCATCAGTATTCAGACAAATTTGGCTGTCAACTCATTGGTGAAAGAATATGAATAAATTTGTTTTGCACTGGCAGTTGTACTGATTGGTCATCATATGTGCCAGACACCTGCTTACAGTTTATAATAATGAACTGGGAATAGTGAATAAATAACATAGTTCACACACATATCAAATTTTGATGGCCACATAAATTCTCAAAACAGAAACAAGTGTCAATATATGTTGTTTTTTTTCCACTCTAAGAGAATACACAAGATTTTCCAATGTGAAACACTGAGGAAAGGAAGTATTTGGAAACTGAATGTGCAAATTGTATAGGGCACATCCACAAATGCACTACCCTTCATAGCAGGACATCGCTATCATATAAGTCCCTGCTACCAAAGCTATAAATTTGCACACAGAATCGAGTGTCAGTAATCAGTATTCATAAAAATCTGGGTGTCAATTCATTGGTGAAAGAATATAAATAGATTTGTTTTGTACTGGCAGTTGTACTGAGTGTTCAGTATATGTGCCAGACACCTGGTTACAGTTTATGACCTAATATTGGTCAATTCAGATATTATGATATTTTTGTGAGCAAGGCAAGTATTTATGACTCAGGGATTTCCAAACTTTGAACGAGATCGAAGACTTGGCAATGACTGCAGAGATAGTAATTGAATACTACCTGTGTAATGCAGATTATAATGCAAATATATCTAATGGCTACCTTGATTGCAGAGTTCTCTTCTGAAGGCCATGTTTGGGGAAATGCAAGTGGTGTCGGGAAGTGTATATCTGGGTGGTGATGTAGCCTATGTGCCTCAAGAAGCTTGGATCTTCTCTGGCTCCATAAAGGATAACATCCTCTTTGGAAAGAGTTTCAACAATGAAAACTATTTGAAAGTAATCAGATCTTGTGCTTTGGAAAAGGTAAGACTAAATTTAGTTTGACATGACAATTCAGTGAGGCAGCACTAAATCTGTTACATACAGGACTGGGCAGACAATAATTTTTAAAAATGTTGAAAGTGACGATAAACTCCAAACAAATAAAACAAATCAATGATGATAGTTTGCATCAATTGGTCAAAATGAGAAAATGGCATGCTAGCGGCTTATACAAGGTTCTCTGTTGAGACATTATTACACTTTATCTGGATGGGCTGTTTTCTCTCTAACCAGTGCCTAAAATCCTAAACTCTGGTGATCCAAGGTGGAATGAAGATTTCATTAAAATTCCAAAACATGTTTATCAATGCAAAAGATTTTGCCGACTTGGTATCCTATGATTGTATATGTATATAAATATATATTCACTTTGATAAATCGTGTGATCTTGTGTTGCAGGATTTTGAATCCTTAGAGTATGGAGATGAAACTCTGATTGGAGAAAATGGCTACTCTTTGAGCGGTGGACAGAAAGCAAGGATTAATCTTGCAAGGTACTTTATTGTCATTAAACTATGAACAGTACAACAAACAACTTGGGTTAGTTTGGTCAAGAGATAAATATATACATTATTTAGATTTCGATTTCAAACAGCACGTGTTCACTTACTAGTAAATCCGCAATGCTGGTTCCTTACCAGGGACCTTCCTCTCAAAGCTGTGTTTAAAACTTTCAAATGAAAAACAAGTCATGGAGTCATACAGACTCTGAATAACTTGCCAATTGTCTGGAATTGCAAATGGGATTTAAAGCAATAGTGTAGTGTCAAAGACCTGTTAAAAGACAAATCATTTAACAATGGAAATAAAAAAGGACCATTAAGATAGTGTTTTATGATGGTAAATGTCGACCATTAATCATATTTTAAAGCTTTTATGAAATCTCAGACGTCACAGGCAATTGTACAGAGATATGGTGTATGTTTAAATGATATGTGGTCATGAAACTACGATGCAAACAATCTCCCTGAAATCAACCAAAATACACCTGCCATGATTATTGTGATTTTTTTTGTTTTTGCTGTAGATGCTTAATCCCATGTGGTCACATGAGTACAAGCATGTGACCACTGTCGTGCTCCAAAAGAGTGTTAACCTGTAACAGTAGACAAAAACCAATAAACAAACAGACTCTGAGCCAAATCTTCCAGTGTCACTATACACTCGTCAGTTGAGCAAAGTTTCTCAACAAAGTGTTGAATGGATGATATAGATTTTGATTAATCTTCTTTTAAATGGCACACATTTATGTTGGAATAGTATGATGGGCATTTGGTCAAATATTTAGGGGATAAACATTTATATAATGAAAGGAAAGGGTGCTTGAAAATCTGATTTCATGAAAGCTTTAATAGAAGCACATAGATGAAATACTAAAATGGTAGTATTATATAACGTGATATAGCAGGTATTTCAGAGGAAGAAGTGTCAGGTATCAGTGTATTGTTGGTTTCGAAATGATTTCGAAAAAAACTCTCGGGTTATTTTCCTGAGCCACTTTGGTGGTAGAGTTAATAGTTTGAGCCACTTTGGTGGTAGAGTTAATAGTTGATTATAATTAATGAAAATAAAGAATACAATAAATAATACAATGACTGTGATAACCTCATGTATCTTGGGAAATACTTTTACTTCAGAGCTGTCTACAAAGATGCAGATATATATTTGTTAGATGATCCTTTCAGTGCAGTGGATGCAGGTGTGGGTAAACAGATTTTCCAAAAGTAAGTTCATTAACATAGTGTTATTCTTTTGAATAATTATGAAAATTCAAATAATTTTCGAATTCACATGCCATTGAATTGTATTTTATGTCCTCAGGTGTTTATGTGAGATGCTTAAAGATAAAACAAGAGTTTTAGTGACACATCAACTTCAGTTCCTGCAGAAAGTGGATCTTGTGTATGTTATTGAAGAGGTAGGAACCATTTACAAACTTGTAACAATCGGAAACTTGCCTTTTATTGCATGATAGGTTCATAATACTCCTCATAATTTCATCTGTCTGATCTGAAGTTTTTTATGAACAACTAATTTTGAATTTAAAATGTTTTATATAAACTATTATTCAGGGTTTTTTTTTTTTGTAAAATAAAAATAAAATTGTCAAATTCTTAGTCACATATGTATATTCATGTCATTTAGGGTAAAATCGTAATGTCAGGACCATATCGACAGATATCAAGGAGATTTAGTATAGATGACTTGTTTGATAGAGATAAGTTCACAAAAGCGCACAGTGCACAACGTGGATCACAGGCGAGGAGACTTTCTGTTATGGGTTGGACTGAATCTATCAAGGAGGAGAATAATGATGATCATGCCATGCAAGAAATCAGTGTGATAGATGTCAGTATATATTCTTCTTAATCTTATCTGTTTGTTTCTGTGTATTTGTAAATTAACGCCCATTGTAGCACAATTTCAGTCATTTTGTGAAGGGTATAGTCTTGTCCTTTTTAATAATTTAATAATTTCATTCATTTTGTGAAGGGTATAATCTTTTCGTTTTTAAAAATTTTAGTCATTTTCTGAAGTGTATAATCTTGTGCACACATTAAATAGAAACAAATTGAACTAATGAATGTATGCAGGTGAACAAGGGCACAATAAACAGGCTCTTGTTAAATTCCATTGGCAGGTTATAATAATTATTAATAATAATAATAATAATAATAATAATAATAAAATTTGTATAGCGCTGATACCAGACAAGTCTGTTCATAGCGCTTAAAAAATTTTGGAAACTTGCATCAAGAACTTTTTAACTTCAGGAAAAATGATCAAGATAGGGCCTTCTGTATATTCTAGGCACAAGGATAAATCAGGACAAACAATTGTGTTTATACCCTAATATTCACATTGTGAGCATACTGTCATATCTAGCATACCTGACAAGGGCCGACCAAGACATATTTGAGTTCTCAATATATTTTGAAGGTCTCTTAGCTCTGACATTTGTGGAGAACCTGAATAAGGATTTTGCTGTCATTCTGAGCACTTTCTTATTCTTCGTGAGATTTGTCATATTGCTATCCCTTCTTCATGGTGTTTTAACTATATCTTTGGTTGTCATCAGTTTAATTATGTTCCTTGGATAAATATACTAATCATGACTAACAGGGACATTTATTCAACGAAGGAACCAAGAAGTATCCTGAATTTGATCTTTTCTTGGAGTAGGTGTTGTCTGTAACAATACATTCTCTATCGGATAAGCATGATGCAAACCATAAAAAACTCTTTTGTCACAAAGACATCTATGTTTCCAAATAGAACAGCATGATTGGCATTTCGTATCAGTTCTGACAACTTGTAGAGCTACAGTCCTCTCAATAAGCTTTCATAGATATGCCATGTTTTTATTGGTCTGTAATTAAGTTTAAACCCCTCTTCTAGCATATCTCCTACAATTACACTATTATCTGTTTTCAGTAATTGATGGTTTGTTTGTTTGTTTCTTTGGGATTTCACGTCACTTTCAACATTATTTCGTGATGAGACATCATTTCGTGATGAGACCTACTTGTAGCAAATATAGTGCTGCCTCAGTGAATTGTCATGTCGCAGGTCCTTGACATGACAACCCTCCCAGTCACAGATTTACAAGGACAACGGGTTAACCCTTTGGCACGAGCCTCAGCTCATGTGTGAAATTGTATCATGAATTCAATCTCGGCATGGCTGGGGATCAAACCCACGACCTTTGGATCACCCCAGAGGAACTGGTGTTAATAAGCTGGTGCTCTAACCAATTGCGCCACGGCCCGTGGCTGTAATTGATGGTATAATATGATATGTTGGTAATATGTACAGGCATCCAATGATGTCTTAGCTGCTTGCTATCCCGTTTAAGTCCATGATTATTTACTATAAGCCTTTCACAGTTGTTTGTGTATTATAATCACCAAATCATGTTCCTGTTGTGAAAAGAATGTCAACAATATTATCATAAGATTTGTAATTATTTAATATGCATTCATCCTTGTTCTTCATTAAATTTGAAGAAAACAAGTGATCATTTAAATATTTCATTCCTTCAATATAATTCAATATAATCTGTTTTTTAACAGCAACATATTTATTATTTTCAAAGATTGGTACATTGTAATATTTAAATGCATTGTAAAATGGCTGCATTACAATGTTCGGAAACAAGAAGAAACAAGAAATGATTGCAAAACGTTATTTTGTCTTTAGATTTTTGTCACCCAAAAGTGTAAATAATTATATAATGACAATTTGTAATAATTAATATATAGAATAGTTGATATATAGAATTTTCCTTGAGTAAATAAACACGGATGTGTAGTATGAAAAACACTTTATCCCAATTTGTACAACTTTTGCTGGTAATAAATCCCTTTTTTCATACCTCTGAACCACAAACTGCGAACTAAATAATTTTCTCCAATTAAAAATAGTGACAAAAAGTGACAAAAATAATTGATTTGTTTTCATCTTCTTGGTGTCAGTTTGTTTTTTTCTGTATTCCAGAGGTGTAGAACAAAGTAACAACACCGAGAGGCAGCATTATATTTACTTCATTTAAGTCTCAAACCACCAGAATGCTACCAAATACATTTTTGTAAGGATATGTTCTGATGAGAACATGGTATTTTGTATTATTGGGATCAGTTGGGTTAATTCCCGTTATTCCCGTTGCAGGGTTGATATACCATTGCTCGTTGCAGGGTTGATTCCCATTGTTCATTGCAGGATGATTCCCGTTGTTCATTTTGTAATATAGTATGGTACATATACATACAGTCAGAACTAAATGAACTCACTACTCAGATGATGATTTTAAGATGATTTACTTTAAAAACGTTAAATGATTTAGATATTTCCAGGGGAAAGCATTTGTTAATACACATTTGACAAAACTCTGAGGCATATGTTCATAAAAAATTACTATTATTACATCAACCGATTTTAAGCAAAAGAAGAAATGGAAAAATCATACTTGAAATGTTTGTGGCTAAAGGGAGTAATGACAGCTCAAGATCCAGGGGCGCTCCAGTTGTCAACATAGGTAATTGTGTTACATACGGTTTGAGGATATCCATCGTTGGGGAACGTGGATGGGGATCAGAACTATACTCGCTGGCTACCTGTGAACGGGGCTCTTAACCTAGCTACCCTATCTACCTATATGAGTTGAGAGGTAATAAGGACTGCAGACACAGAATATACAATGCACAAAGATCTCCTTTATTCGGTGCTGTACACTCTAGTCTGGCTAGGTCGGCATGGCAATGAGCGAGGTATATGAAATACCCAAATGCAGTCCTGAGGATGCATAAAACACCCAAGTCTACATAATTGTTGCTGTCACAATGCTGAGAGTCGTGGATCTTCTAGGCGAGTGGATTCTGGAGCCTGCCGTCTGACAGTTGCGGGGCCTTTTAAAGGAAAGCTGAGCATCTGTGTGAGGGGTTGCCTACGTGGCATCTTCTCCTGCTTCAGGATTGCACATGTCCTGCCTGCGTAGCATGGGGGATAACGTCATCTCTATTTGCGGCGAGTGGGCATTGCATCAGCCTGCACTTGTTGGCCTCACGTAGTACTCAGTAAGTGTATATGGTCTCTTGCCAAAGATCGTGATTGTCTATGATTGTCTATATATGTTTATAAGAGTCTATACGTAGGTAATCTATATCCTTCAAAAGTACTGATAGCCACTATATGTAGCATCTCACAGAAGGGGTGAATATTATCCAAATACTGCACCTCACAACAAGCGTACAAAGGATGACCCCCTCCCACTACAAGGAACGACATCAAACTAATACCAACTCATCATGGGAACACCTATCACAACATGACATGGTAAATTACTATGATAAGGAGCTCACATCATTTATGGATAAACATGCTCCTCTCAAACTCATCAAGGTTACTCAACACAAGCCTGTACCTTGGATGAATGACCAAATAAAGATTCAAAGATCTCTAAAGAGGAGACTTGAGAGAAAAATGAACAAAACAGGACTTCACATCGATAAAGAATTATATATCATCCAGAAAAATAAATATAATTCCATGCTGAAGTCATCCCAATCCAGCTTCTTTTCTAACCAGGTTGATGACCCTAAGAAGCTTTTCAAGGTCATTGATATAGTCTTGCACAAGAACAGGGTCACACCAATGCCCCAATCTGATTGTGAAGTCACTCAAGCTGAGAAGGTCAATGCATTCTTTCTTGATAAAATAGAGGGGATTCACCAGGACATGGATAATGCTCCCTCTTGCACAAATCTGTCACCAGGTTGCACTACGAAAATGGAAACGCACCTCGTCCATCAGGGCTTGAATGGTTCTTGCCACTAACCGTGAATGATGTGTGCAAACTCGTAAAGAAGACAGCTAAAAGTCATGTGAGCTTGACCCTATCCCAACCTGGCTCCTACTTGACCTCCTGGATGACCTACCAATAGCCTACCTTACAGACAAATTCCAATCAGCCTACAAGGAGTATCACAGCACAGAGACCGCCTTACTGAAGGTGCAAAACGATATCTTGCGTAATCTGGATATTAAGAAGTCAGTAATCCTACTGTTGCTTGATCTCTCTGCAGCCTTTCACACCATTGACCACCAAGTCCTTTTGGATAGACTGCAATGTTAAAGGTCATATCCTGTCTTGGATATGGTCATATCTCTGTAACAGGAAGCAGTGTGTCAAGGTCGGGACCCAAAGGTCCTCTCTCAAACCCATAAAATATAGGTCCCTCAAGGCTCAGTCCTAGGTCCCATACTTTTAACCATTTATATGTCATCTCTGGCTGATATTCTCAGCTACCACATTTATGCAGATGATACTGAGATCTACATCCCTGATCTCAAACAAGATGAAAATAAATTATGGAAAGACTGAAATGTTGATGTGTACTGACAGGTATAGTACTGCCACCAGCAACATCCCTGACACTATCAGAGAAGGGGACTCTGATATCACTCCCAGTGAGTCAGTTGTTGACCTTATTATCACCTTTGACTCCAAAATGGACATGAAGGCACAAATCAGGAACATGTGCAAGAAGGGCTATTACCACATCAGTTGCTGCTATCAATGTCTAGACGAGAAGATGGCTGTAACATTAACCCATGCTTTTGTTACATCTACTCTTCAAAACTCTGCGGCCCGTGTCGTAGGAATGATCAGGGAATTTGATCACATATCAGGAAAACTGAAAGAATTACACTGGCTCCCTGTTCATGCAAGGATTGATTTCAAAATCCTTCTCATGACCTGGAAGGCCCTAAATGGTAAGGCTCCACCTTACTTGTGTGTTATACTCCTAGTGAAACAGGGTGATAGATGCCTGAGATCGAATGATGGAACTCACCTATCAGTTCCCAAGACTCGTCTGGAGACAGTGGGCGACAGAGCCTTCTCATCTGTCAGCCCCCAACTATTGAACTCTCCCTAGTGATATTCGGACTAGCACTTCAGTCAACATGTTCTGAACACAGCGCTATATAAAATTATTATTATTATTATTATTATTATTATTATTATTATTATTATTATTATTATTATTATTATTATTATTATTATTATTATTATTATTATTATTAATTATTATTATTATTATTATGAAATGAAGTGACCACTATCCTTAGTAATGCCTTTGTGAAAAAATGGTTGTAATTAATTGGGCTTTGAAATTTGGTGTTAAGAGCTTGTCATTGCTGTAGACAGTAGATTAGTGATTAATCCTAATATCAGAGATATTAGGTTGTTTCCAAATTTTCTCACTAACTTGGTGTTTGGTGTTAGTTCTGCAGGTACTACAATAGTTGTTTATTTCATCCTGCAACAAAGATTTGAGACCACTTTTCATATCTCAAGAATCAATTACCAAGTCTGCGTGTATCAACTTTGCATGTGCAGAATATAAATGTAAATGTGAAAGGACCCATCAAAGTTTTCTTTAATCACTGACGAATATATGATGAATTTTTCAGGAGATAGCCGGGCCTATCAATGAGGAAGAAACGTCATCAGGCAATCTGAGTTTTAAAGTATATCTTCAATATTTCTATGCTGGATATGGTTACATATTTGGACCTCTGCTACTTATATTTGCTTCTGCTTATCAGGTTGGTTACAAACTACTATGGCTGTTGATGCATATGGTATATCAATGTATGAATCAAGTAGATAAAAGAGATACAAGAATATTTTTCAAATGTACTTGCAAATGTTTTGTTCAAATTATTTTGTGCTGGAAACCAATGGTATCGGTCTTTAACCTTTATATTATTATTTGATGTAATTCCATACAGGTTTCATACAACTGGACTGACTGGGTGCTTGCAAAATGGTAAGAAATGTGTTTCAATGTTTATTCTCTAAAATATTGTTTGAAATATTCAGATAATTTGCTTATATTTATATTTGCTTTTTGAAACTTCAGGGATAAAAATTATGACAATGACAGTTATGTCTATTGGTATGTTGGTCTTGTATCTGCGATGGTTGTAGCTGCATCAATAAAATCTTTGATTTTAAATATTATGACATCTCTAGCATGTAAATACCTTCACAATAAGATGTTTGGTTTTCTGCTGAGGGCACCAATATCCTTTTTTGATTCAAATCCAGTAGGTAAGACAGTCTGATCTATTGTTACCCACTAATGGAGAGTATCCGTCGTTGGGGGACGTGGACGGGGGGATCAATACTCTACCAATTAGATAGATACTCTAATCTGTCCTACTCTATCGTACTGTACTGTACTTGTTAACCATAGCTCGCTGACTCGCTGGCTGTGAGTTTGGGCACGGATCCTAGCTATCATGTCATACCCTCATATAAATGACGGGAAGTAAGGACTGCAGACACAGGATATGCACAGTGTAATAGTTACCTTTATTCAGTGCTGTGATCCCTGCTTGTCTGGCTAGGCCGGCATGGCAATGAGCGAGGCATATGAATTACCAACTTTGCATGATACTTATGAAACCCTGACTATATGCTAAACACCCAAGTCTATGTGGTCATGATACTGAGAGTCATGGATCTTCCGTGGCAAGTGGTCGTTGATCTCCTTCTTGGCTCCTAGACTGGAGTCTGACTCTGTACTCTGTGTGACTGCCCTGCATCTACTTCTGAACTGCGGTCTGAACCCGGATCCACGGTTGCGCGTCTCTTTTAAGGGGCCACTCCGCGTCATCCCTGGGGGCTTGCCTACGTGGCTTCCTCACGCGTCATCAGATGGACTCGTCCTGCCTGCGTATCTAACTTCGGCTCGTCCGTCTTACACGTGACTTTCACAGAGTGGTGGTTATGGTGACTCATCAACCATCAGTATCGAGGTGCGCATGCGTGAGAAGCAAGATGGCAGTGTTTTGATTCAGCTCCGTATTTTGTTGGGTTTTCTAGCAATCTATGGTGCTCTAACGTATCTAAAACACGCCAAAACTCGAACTCACCTACTCCAGCACACCTCTACCTAGAGTCTACCTATTTTTGACGACTCTTGTGAACATTAGCAGTGTAAAATCTGATCTGTAACGAGGGCTGGTATTAGATTCGCTTTGAACGAAGCGCAGCGCTCGTCACACAGATCCTATTATACTCGTGGCGAGTGTTTACAAAACCCTCTCTCTCTATAAAAAACAAAGCTAGGAATCACCTCTTAGCTTCAGGTTTCCTAATCACCTAGGTAACCTTGTCTCATCACCTAGACAAAACTGTCCAATCACCTGGACATTATCAAACTCAGAAAAGATATATCGTCAGAACTGACAAGCCGAATCACCTCGGCGGTGGTGCCTGCCCCACGAAATTATTGTCAGCCTTCTGTACATATAAACATATCAACTAACTAGGTCCACCACATCTGTCGGTGAATCTTAAACAGAAAATATATTTATTTTTTTCATTCAGAAATCTAATAACGGTGAGCCGCCATTGACCGCTCGCTCACCCCGGCTATTTTCACCACGTGTATAAATAGCACATACAAACACACCATCATAACAAATATTTCAAGCCCACTTACCATTTCTCCAAGTCTGTATTTTAATCCGATTTGTTAATCCATATTGAGCGGGAAACTGTCTCAGACATACATTTTGGTCACTTGGTCTCTTACAGATCCACAATACAGACGTATATCCAACACATATCCAATACTTAAAAATGGCTTGCTCTACACGTAGATCCGCAAGGGACGTCCAAGATGTCCGCGACATCGAAAGTCCTGCTACACCAAGCAGGCAACCACCTCTCCCGGCCGCTCTGCTTTCGCCTGTTCAGAAGGCAGTTGATGAGCTGGCTGACTTGAGAACTACCTACAACAATTTGGTCGAGATGAATATTTCCACCAATGATGTCAATGCCCGTCTTACACAGGGGGTGACCGATCTCCTTGCCGAGAACGACGCCATCTTGGCTGATAACATAGCTCTGAAGGCCGAGAAAAAACTGCTTGAAGAAGAGAATCAAACTCTCACAGATGAACTGACAACCTCTCTTCGAACCATACGAGAGAAGGACGATGTTCTTGATGCCTTTATTCCGCCTTCTTCGGAAGTACGTGACTGTGCTCTGAATAGCAACTCTTCTCTTCCACAGACTCTCATCGTCCTGCCCAAGGACGGCAATCAAGCCACGATTGCCGAGGGGATAGTCCGCGCTGATTGCGCTCACAAAGTTTCGGCGGAGAGCCTTCATTTCCTTCGCACAACATCTGACCGGGTGAAAAATGCAGATCATATCATAATTCTTCCCGATATCTCTGAAATAATTGCCGGAGAAGATGGCGTCACTGCTTTCAATCGTATTATGAACGAAATCGAAGGCATCCGGGCAAAAGGACCGACTGTATCAGTCATCTCGCCGCCTGCTCCAGTGGACAGAGATCAGAGAAAAAACTGGACTTATTTTGTCAGTTTTCTTTCCTCTCACGTGAAAGTGCTCCCGGGATATTCCTTTCACAAAATACAATCTTTCTATGGCTCTACTGACTTCGCCACTGCAGGTGATGGTAGCCAGACTCCTTCTGCTCGTACAGACATAATAAAAGCAATCAACTCCGTCTCTTTCCCCGAGAAAGTGGCGTTCACGCCGAAAACTGGCAGTACTCTTCTTCCGGATCTTGAGGGAGACAAGAAAACACGGCGGCCTACTAACGTAAGGAAGAGAAAGGGTCAGAGCTCGACTGCATCCGCCTCTCCTGCCCCATCGGCCGCTTCTACGTCTTCTTCGACGTCGTCTGCTCTTGTTGTTAAGGATATGCTGGCTGTTCCCACAAGAGTAGCTGGTCGTATCATCGGAAAGAAGGGGTCCAACATCAGGACATGGAACGCTCTTTCTGACTTTATCGTAACCTTAACAAATGTTGATGATGACACATCGATCGTCAAATTTTCTGGCCCCAGGGCGACTGTCAACAAGGTGAAAGCAGAAGTTCAAAAACTTGTAGACACAGCTTGAGGGCACTGGCCGGAGCCGTCCGCCATTAAGAACTTTACCGATCACAATCTTGGTGTTAGCATTAATTATTCTAATAAAATATGTACGTCCTTAATGGGCACTGACAACACTTTTTCTTGTACATGTTTTATAAATAAAATACAAAATGTTCCACCAACTACCTCTCATCATAAAGATGCCCCCTCACTGCCCGATGGGCGGTTGCAAACTTCCTCCATTCTTCTGTGTAAATGGCATCTACAACTATCTCTCCTTAAAAACAATTTTAAAGAAATAAACCTAATCTATATCGGTGATCTAGCTTCTATCTGTAAATCGCCACATCTATCTAATTATCTACATAGATTCTATCTTCTTAATCTTAAGAAAGACTTGTCTATACAGATAAATACAAAACTCAGAAAATTTTTCAGAAATAATCCGCAAAACGTCCACAAGAACCCCTTGTGCCTGTTTTCCCCGGTAGATGGCTCCGGCGGGTATCATATTGACTATAAGATCTTCACCCCAAACGAATTTCTCTATCATAACTACAAAGACAATCCTGCCACGCCTACTATGATCACGTGGCCAACAACAGCCAATCAGAGCGGGGCGGATCCGTGGAGCACAAGTAATCGATTCAATTGTTTGTGCGATAGTACCACGCCCACCTGTACCACGTGGTCCGACCCGGCCAATCGTAGCGCGGCGAGGCCTGCTGAGCCGGCCAGGACTACACGTGCTCGCTCCACGCCACGTGGACAGCCACGTGGCCGGCCACGGATTGTAAACAAACGACTTTCTCGTATTAAAAACCTCAATAGAAAAGTGAAGAAAACATTAAATATCGGCTGTTGCAACGTACAGAGCATATCTAGCAAGATCCTGCCAGTAAAAGATTACTTTACTGAGCATGACCTTGATGCCCTGTTCATGACTGAGACCTGGATGCATGACTCAAAATCTGACAAAGTCAAAAGTGAACTTAAAGAAGGTTCACTAGAATTTGAGTCCTTTCCTAGGATTGGTCACACAGGGGGAGGATTAGGGATTTTATACAAATCTGAACTCCCTTTCACAACCAATCGGGCCAACCAACCAGTAGTCACCACCATGGAGCTCATGGAGTCATCCATCACATTGAAGGGAAAAAAGATAACATTTGTGGTGATATACAGACCGGAACCATCTGACCGGAATAGATATACCTACTCTGAGTTCTATGATGAGTTCACCCAGTTGGTTGCACATTATGGTTCCTTTAGTCATGAGGTCATCTTCCTCGGTGACTACAACTTCCATGTCAACCTACCCTTAAAGCCTGATGTCATTAAGTTTAATGACATTCTATCTACCTTTGATCTAACACAATGGGTTCAGGAACCAACCCATAGGTTAGGGAACACCCTTGATCTAATCATGACCTTTAAGGGTAATAAGCTCCTGAAGAGTCATCTAGTAGATGAGTACTTATCTGATCATAAAATGATTAAAATCTACCTTGATATTATACCTCCTAAACCCCCCAAAAAATCTATCACATTTAGGAATTTCAAGGGATTAGATCTTGAATCCCTAAGAAGGGACATTAAATCCCTAACTGATAGAGACACAACTTGGGAACATTTATCCTTGGAGGACATGGTAAATCATTATGATAGGGAACTCACATCACTCATGGATAAACATGCACCTATCAAGGTTGCCAAGGTCACCCAACGCAAACCAGTACCTTGGATGAGTGACCAATTAAAGCTGGAAAGATCTCTCAAGAGGAGGCTTGAGAGAAAAATGAGCAAGACTGGCTCTCAAATTGACAAGGAGCTGTATAACTCCCAGAGGAACAAATACAACTCAATGCTTAAATCTGCTCAATCATCATATTTTTCCAACCTGGTGGAGGAAAACAAACATGACCCTAAAAAGCTCTTTAGAGTCATTGACACAGTCATGCACAAGAATAAGGACACACCTATGCCCCAATCTGAATGCGAGATCACTCAAGCTGAGAAGTTCAACACATTCTTTCTTGAAAAAATAGATAGAATCCGCTTGGACATTGATAACGCTCCAGCCTGCCAAATTTCGCCACCAGGTGACACTACGAACAATAGTAATACATGTCTGGAAAGGTTCACACCTTTAACCACTGACGATGTACGGAAATTGGTCAAAAGGTCTGCAAAGAAGTCATGTGACCTGGACCCAATTCCAACCTGGCTCTTACTTGACCTCTTAGATGACCTCCTACCAATAATTACTTCCATCATAAATAAATCATTGATGGAATCAGCAGTATCGGAAAATATGAAAATAGCCATCATAACACCCCTGCTGAAGAAACTGGGTCTAGAACTGGTTGAAAAAAACTATAGGCCTGTTTCCAACCTAACATTTGTCTCTAAACTAACTGAGAGGGCGGTTGCAGACCAACTAGTCCCCCATCTTGTAAGGAACGGTCTTACTGACAAGTTTCAATCTGCCTACAAAGAATACCACAGCACTGAAACCGCTTTGTTAAAAGTGCAAAATGATATATTGGGCTGTCTTGACAATAGAAAGGCAGTTATCTTGCTGTTGCTTGACCTTTCCGCTGCCTTTGACACTATTGACCATCAAATCCTCTTGGACAGGCTGAGGGATAGATGCAATGTCAAAGGTCATGCACTCTCCTGGATTCGGTCATACCTAATGGACAGAAAGCAATGTGTGAAGGTGGGGATCCACAGATCCCGTCTCAAATCCTTAAAATATGGGGTACCCCAAGGCTCAGTCCTAGGTCCTATACTGTTCACCATTTACATGACACCCCTATCTGATATACTGGCCAAATATGGTCTGAGCTATCACATTTATGCAGATGATACTCAGATCTACATCCCTGTTGACCATGCCTCGCCCCATCATGGGGATATGAGCAGACACACACTGGAGGAGTGTGTCAGTGAAGTCAGAGACTTCCTCATATCAAATAAGATGAAGATAAATGATGGGAAAACTGAGATGCTCATATGTACTGACAGGTACAGTACTAACAACCATAGCAGTATCCCAACCACAATCAGAGTGGGTGACTCTGATATCGTTCCTAGTCAGTCAGTTGTTGACCTTGGTATCACATTTGACTCCAACATGGACATGAAGGCCCAGATCAGGAAAATGTGTCAGAAAGGCTATTATCACATCAGGAACCTGGCGTCCATTAGACATTGTCCAGACGAGAAGACCGCGGTAACACTTACCCATGCCTTTGTTACATCCACCCTTGACTATGGTAATGGTCTTCTGGCGGGTCTTCCTAAAACTGACATCCGGAAACTGCAATACCTTCAAAACTCTGCAGCACGGGTAGTTGGAAAAATCAGGAAATTTGATCACATTTCAGGAAAATTAAGGGAACTGCACTGGCTACCCGTCCATGCAAGAATTGATTTTAAAATTCTTCTATTAACCTGGAAAGCCCTTAACGGTAAGGCTCCGCCTTACTTACGTGATCTACTCCTGATTAAGGAAGGTGAACGCTGTCTAAGATCCAATGACGGCACCCACCTACAGGTACCTAATACCAGGCTAAGGACAGTTGGTGACAGGGCCTTCTCATCTGTGGGTCCGCGACTATGGAATTCCTTGCCTACTAATATTAGGACTAGTACTTCAGTCTCCTCGTTTAAGAGCAGGCTGAAAACTCATCTCTTCAGGATGCATGTCCTGAACTCAGCGCTATGAACAGACTTGTCTGGTATCAGCGCTATACAAATTTTATTATTATTATTATTATTATTATTATCGTGCATTATTGTCTATGAATGTTTATGTATTTCTGAGGGTCTCTGGGTGTGTATTCTATATCCTACACTATTATATTATGTTATGTTTTTAATAGTTTGATTTGGTTCCCGCCAGAGTTCGTCCTTCACTTAATGAACTTAAGAAGTTGTCCTTCCGGTCGTATATAATATTAATTTGGTCATATTGCAAAACAATGTAATATTTTTCTTTGAATTGTCAAAAGATTATCATTGTGCATATTCTTTTTCAGGGCGGATTCTCAATCGATTTTCTAGAGACACTGGGTTTATGGATGACAATTTACCAATGTTAATTCATGAGGTTTTAAATGTAAATGCTGTTATTTTCTTTTAAAGTATGATTTAAAATTGAAAATTGAAAAATAAATACTTGAGACCAAATTGCCACGGAATTCAATCAGATATGCATCTATTCTAACTGTCCTAAGATACGCTTACTACAAGTTCATTACAGCAAGTGATTCCTTCTAAGAAAATATAGGACAGGCAATTTGTTCTCATACCTTCTGAATGGTTCGGCAACATAGAAACTGAAATATTATTTGTTCTTTTTCAGGAATACCTGAAGCTTTTTGGTGTGCTACTTTTTATCATAATAATCAAACCCTGGATATTACTAATTACTATTCTGGCTTTTGCTGTGATCCTTACATTAAGGCATTATTCTGCTAAAACCATAATGAATATCAAACGATTAGAGGCGAAATGTGAGTTATGATTGTCAATCTTCCATTTTTGGAATATTTCTGAATTAATATCTGATGACTATTAATGTATTGACATGTATCCCTTATTTGAAAAGAAATATGCAAATGCCATATCTTTGTCACCTTACATTTTCAAATTATAGGTGGTAACTATATTTTAGCCACTTGACCTTTGTATCCTTCTACATTATTTGTGTTTTAAAGGGATGATAGATACTGAATGAAATAAGTAATTGTGTATTACATATCAGCATCAAAATGCTTTTTGCAGGGGTGAAATATGGCTCAGATGGCAAAGATATAGCTCCCATGTAAAATTCAATTTTGGGACAAGTACACCAGAAACATGGTGGAGAAATATGTGCTTCTGCGTTTTTTGTCACAGTGGCAAACAATTATATGATCTGATATAGCATAAATAGTGCTTGAGGGTCCTTTTTTAACCTTTTAGAACCACTAAGGTCAAACGTAGTTTCAATCAATTCCACCCTCAATTTCGAAAATATGCTTTTTTGTTTATATGTTATTAAATATATTATGCTAATGCAGTTCATTTCCTTTTCTCACAAAGTTTTATTTTGAACCGTTTATTCTCTAAAATGAGAAACAATTACGCAATTGATGCTGTGCACACAAGTTGCAAGAAATGAGCAGACAAGGCCAAAGAAAACAGAGCGGATGCAATACGAACAACAAACAACATACGAATGGGTAACTGAGAAAGAACACTGACATGGAGATGAACAAATGAGTAACAAAGAGAGCCGATGCAGTGCACATAGAAAGCAAATGAGAACTGACATCACACGGATGAATAGCGAATGGAAAAGTGGATGAGATGTGTGACAGAGAGCAAAGGCATAAAAGCTGATGA
Source organism: Amphiduros pacificus (assembly GCA_949316495.1). Lineage (NCBI taxonomy): Eukaryota > Metazoa > Annelida > Polychaeta > Phyllodocida > Hesionidae > Amphiduros > Amphiduros pacificus. The sequence continues at coordinate 23,970,937 of OX439009.1, read as the reverse complement.
ATTGCTCAACAGTTGTACACTTATTACTGAAGCAATCAGCAAAAACAATTTTTGCAACAGATTAACTTCAATCTGGATCACACATTTATACATTTGGATATTAATTACCAATGCCTGGACCAAAGTATCCCCTGTAAAAGGTGGGAGAGGCCATGGCACAGGGAGAGACAATGGACACAAATCAAGAGTCATCTTCTGAAAGTGAGGACAAAGCACCAGCATTACAAAGTAAGAATACAAGAATGTTTTATTGTGATGTACATGGAATGATGATGTTTTGGTGAAATTAATATTAAATATGTAGAAGTCATTGTTCAGGAGACATGAAAAGAACTTGGTATGTTTTTGCATTATACCTCAATACCATGCCAAAACATAAGGTCAGTTATGCAGGATAACATGTAGAAAGTATTGGTCAGAGTTATTTAAACATGATTAAGTTCTAGAGTTTTCATTTACATAGGCATTAATCATTTTCCAAAAGCTGTGTTGATATTGACGTTTTTTAAATGTTTCATCAATTAGGTTATGGGTTGTTCACTCAGAAAGACATATAAGAAATTGACCTTTTCATGTGTGAACAAAGCTTTGATCAATATTTTCCCTATTTCTCTAAATACAGTATGTGATGTTGCACCCAAGGTAAGTGTGCCTGAGGCTGGGTCAAAACAAAGTGACACTGAAGTGGGATCAGGGGACAGTGAGGCTGGGTCAAAGCATAGAGAGATGGCAAGCTCTGGTATTGAAGATGCCCCCTCAGGTGCGGATACAGACTCTACCAGACCTTCAGGTTCCAAAGCACCTCCAGCCAAGAAAGGGTCCAGGAAAGATGACAAGGCAAAGAAGCCCAGGGAGTCCCTTAAGGATGACGTTTTAGATTCATCAAAGATAACCCCTGTCTGTGGAATACAAAAGTTGTGGAACAGGGAGAAGAATGCACTTTGGAACCAGATAGCTACAGTTGGATTACACTTCACTAGAGTTGAAGGACTGGTGGAAGGACAAAGGGGACTGGAACACTAAAATTCAAAAAGCTGAAGATGTCTCAGGGTGTGCAACAAGTGAGGTGGAAGGGGCCATTATTGAGAAATCAAAAACCTTTCATTTGTTAATTTTTATTTTTTTACTCAGCACTTTTTACAAAACATATAAGGAAAGTGGCCATTATAGAGGGAAAGATTGTAAAGGCTTCCTTATTGAGGGTAAATGTTTACGTCTTGAAACTTACTTATTAACATTTTTTAAATGGAATAAATTTACAATGTACAGTAATAAATCGAATCACACCATGCAATCACAGATTAAGTCTCTAGATATGTACAATCAATTCTGACATGGGACAGAACCAGCTGGAGAATTAAACCAATGTTTCAGGAGGGGTAATTTGCTCTCTGTTTGATCTGTTGTGCCCTTGGACCCTGACAGTGTCCCCAAGATCTCTGCCCTGTCTCCAACTGCCTGGCACCAGATTCATGTTACTGTCCTCATAGCCCAGAGGTTGTTCTGCATCCTGGGATTCTTGGTTCTTATCAGTCTGTGAAGTATCATACATGTGGTGACAATCAGTCAGATGGTACCTGGGGTGTGTTGCATGGTGCTCATCAAGATTTGAAATATGTTGGCCCAGATACCAAATGCATTCTCCACTACCCTTCTAGCACAGGTCTGTAGTTGTATATCCTTTCATCATGTGATTGACTCCTGTGTCCATAGGGTTTGATTATGTAGGACATCAAGGCTATGACATCATCACCTATGATGAAGTTAGGTACAGGATCAGTGTCATTTGGTAGTGGAGCAGGCTAAGGCAATTGGTGTTCATTGTTCTCAAGGACTGCATGGAGGTCACTGGCATTCCATATCTGTACATCAGAGGTGGCTCCTTTTGCTCCAGTGTCTGCCCATATGAACTTGTAATCACTATCTACCAAAGCAAGAAGGACCACCTAGTAGACTTTTTTGTAGTTGTAGTATATTGAACCAGAACCAGGGGGGTATTTCCAGGTGATGTGTTCCCAATCTATGGCACCAAGTGTCCATCAACAATGTGCTGCCACTCTTGCATCGTTACGGGCATTGTCATCAGTTCCTCCTTGTATTTGTCAATGATGGCTTGACATCCCTGGACGAAATGGAAAGCATTCATAAGTACATCATTAAACAAGACAGTTTTGTCTCATGAAAGAAAACTGCAAAGGATAAAAACATAAATTCAATTGTTTCTCATATTTATCTCTCTGACAACCACAGATGGTGTTGTGGACTATTCTCCAACCATATCACATACATCTGTACTTGGTCCCCAAGGTAAAGTGTCTGAGTGTAATGGCAAGTTTCATCCCAGGGTCCAAGGGGTCTCTGAACCTGCAAAAGTTGGTTATATAAAACAAACTCTTTCTATCTCTGAGCAGAAAGCAAAGGTCTGACCCAAAACCTTCTTCCTCTGGCCCTTTCTTCTTTGGCCTTTCTTCTTTGGCAGACAATAACATGTAATTGAAGTTGTGCAAACTGTAATCCTATGTGTGGCATTTCTGTATACAGCTCTAGCTCTGACAGCACACAGTATCTTGCTGTAACTGTATCTTGAGAAGATCTTGTGGAAATGATGGTGAAGGTGCTTGAGGGCCTTTTTATATTTTATTTGTGAGCACCTCTGTTCCCTCTTCTCCAAAGTACGTCATTTCCTTGTGCTGATGTTGGCTGCAACGAATCCTTACTTTCTACGTTTCCATGCATTCTTCTTCCGTTTACTCCGTGTCTGTCTGTTTATTGTTTTCAACTTTTTTTGTTTATCAAATATGTAATCATGCTAATGCAGATTACATACTTTTCTCACAAAGCTTTATTTTATATTTTCAAATTTCAGCAAAAGTGGTACAAAATCTGTGCTAGATGTTAATGATTTGCGTTGCACTTTCCATTAACAAAGGCAAATTATTTTTTCATTTTAATCAAGAGTTATTTCTTCATACAGCTTGTAGGTGTCTATATATTCAACCTTAATTGTACCAAGTATGCTTCCATTTCTAAAATGTGATACCTGATTTTCAATCAACATGATGACATTTTACAACTATCAAGTATAAAGATCCTTTCATCATGAATACAGTTCTTAATATGGCAGCCTTATTTTAATTAAATGTGTTTGTTATCATTATACATATGTCTGTCTTCCACATATATTTGAGGCCTCATGTCGTGGTGTAGCGGGTTTTAGAGCACAAGCTGATTGATGCTAGTTCCTCTGTGGTGATCCAAAGGTCGTGGGTTTGATCCCCGGCCATGTCAAGATAGAATTCATGATTAACTTTCACATATCAGCTGAGGCCTGTACCTGCAGGGTTAATCCGATGTCATTGTAAATCTGTGACTGTGAATTGTTATGTGGTAGGTCCTTGACATGACAACCTACCACATAACAATTCAGGGAGTCAGCACTATATCTCCTACAAGTAGGTATCATCACGAAATGACATATATTTGGTATTTCAGGGTATTCTTAAAATCTCCTGCACGTTCACAAAGGCAGAGGTTTTCAGATCTCTGATAATTTGTTTTGTATACTTCAATTATTGATCATCCCATCAGGAGAAATCACATACTAATAATGCTAGACTAAATAGTTGTTTTATTCTATATTAATGACATTGGAGAGAGCCTAAAATGTCATTAAATGTCTACAATAACACTTGATTAAGGAGAGGTTAAAGTAGGTTAACCACACTTTGTGGAAAACTACGGATCATATAGCATGTCTACCCCCAGCAGGGGTCTGCTCTCAATGTTCAACTCACCTGCCAGATGTCACCACTGGCCATGAGGCCAGTGGCAGAGTCCACAGATCATTATGAATTTGAACTTGATGGTGAACAGACGTATGATAAGATTAATGAATTTTAATAACAGTTTTTAAATGGAATATACATTTTTAACGGAACTTAATTTTAATATGGATGATTTTAATCAGGACGCCTTCAATGTGAGTTTTTAGCAATCCTATAAAATTTTTAGCCACTTTTAGCCACTGACTCTGTGTCACAGGCCGGGAGTCGACTCTGCAGCACAGGTAGCTTTGTCCATTGGGCCTCAATCGTAATGAATGAATGGTTGCTTAGAGGCACATCAACCACTAAGGCTATTTAGTGCCGAAAAGTGGTAAAAAATACACGCTTATAAAATCAATATATGTAAATAATCTTAACAACACAAAATATCAACAAAATCCTTTCAATATATCAGTTATAGATAACAAATTTGTATAAAAAAATTCAATTTAAAAGACTTTAAATACCATCTGATGTTTCATGGTTCTTGATAAATAGGCCAATGACCTAAGTAAACAAGAGCTCCACACTTAAAATTGGTTATAAAGTCCTATTTGGTTTAAAAACGATACTATCACAGAAGTATCTACAATATCAAATAACGAATGTAAATCTTGCACATTAAAATATTGAGTCCTAATTATATCAAAATCGATACATTCAATTAAAACATGTTTGATAGTCAAAGCCTTTTGACATCCAATACACTGAGGCTGATCAGCTTTAAGAAGATAACAGTGAGTCAAATGACTATGTCCAATTCGTATACGTGATAAAACAGACTCTTCTCTTCGGTTAATTTTAATATCACCTTTGGTTTTACCTAAAACAGGCTTAATTTCGTGTAGTTTATTAAAAATAGCTTCATTCCAGCGCAATTGCCATTTAGAACGTAAAAAAACAGTAATATATTTCTTAAACTCTGTATAAGGTAAAAGCATATTTATTGGGCCTCATTTCCAAGGATTCCAATATGACTGGGAATCGAATAAAAACGAATTTTTTTATTTTCCTCAGTACAGAGTCTATGATGGCGCTCAAGGATTTTGTAAATAAAAGGATTTTTCCAATCCTTTGCTTTCATTGCTTGTAAAGAAGACAATGAATCAGAAAATATTAAAAGTTTTCGATGTGGAGAAGTCTCCACATGATCCAAAGCTAGGTATAAAGCATGAAGTTCTGCAGAATAAATAGACGATTTATTTGGCAGACGTTCTGAATAAATATGATTGCCCTTAACAGCAGCTGCAGCAGCCTTGTCATCATCAAATGATCCATCAGTGTATTTACACTGATATCCAGTGAAAAGTTTATTTATTTGTATCTATTTATATAAAGGAATGGATCAGTTGAGTAATTCTGACATGCCTACATTAATATTTAAAGTTGCATAGGTCCTTGTAGGTGTTTCTGGATATTGAAATTTAGCTACTTGATTTGGATTTAAATTTAAAGATTGCAAAGATTCTTTGATGCTAATGCCAAAAGTTGATATTGTATTAGGTTTATTTTCAAAAAGGTCAACATAACTTGGATTAAATAAGGTATCATGTGCAGGATTGTCTGGACAAGCTGCACAATTTTTGCAGCATACTGAAGGGCAAGTTTTTCTCTTCTTAAATCAAGAGGCAGTTCATCTGCCTCAACTGCCAAGCTATCTGCAGGTGATGTACGAAATTCACCAAGGCAAAGTCGTAAACCTTGATTTTGTATAGGATCAAGCATTTTAATATAAGATGTACGTGCTGATCCATATATCATACACCCAATCAAGCTTAGAACGTACCAATGCTCCGTACAATTGCAATAAAATATTACTGTCCCCTCCCCAATCCATATGGGCAAGAACCCGTAACAAATCTAATGCCTTGTGGCATTTCTTCTTAACGTATTTAATGTGAGGAATAAAAGATAATTTCCTGTCAAAAATAAGTCCAAGAAACTTGGTTTCTTCGACAACAGGTATCCGAGTTTGGCCTAAATAAAGATCAGGATCTGGGTGAACCTTCCATTTTTTACAAAAGTGCATACATACAGTTTTCTTTAAAGAAAACTTAAATCCATTATGATCAGCCCATTCCTGTATTCTATTAAGATGTTGTTGGAGCTATAGTATGCATGCTTGTGGACCTGTAACATAAATTAAAATCATCAACAAATTATGAACAGTCTCTTCCAGGTCTCACACAATTTACAATACTGTTGATTTTTGTTATAAATAGGGTTACAGATAATATACTACCCTGTGGAACACCCATTTCCTGATCAAATGCATCAGAAAGTGATGATCCAACTGGGACCATGAATTGTCTATTTGACAAGAAATTTTGAATAAAAAGGGGTAAACGACCCCTTATTCCCATATCATGTAAATCACTCATTATCCCATATTTCCATGTGGTGTCGTATGCCTTCTCTAAATCACATATAAATGTCTCTAAACGTACCAGGTGGTCAATGGTACTTAGAGTTTTTCTAAAGCCACAGAAATATAAGCTGCAGTTTCTAAAAACCAAACTAAACGCTCATTAATCATTCGCTCCATTGTTTTACAGATACAACTGGTTAAAGCAATGGGGCGATAATTATTTGAATCTGAGGAGTCTTTGCCAGGCTCAGGAATGGGAATAATAGTGGCTTCACTCCATGATGGAGGAAAATCACCACTTTCCCAAATGTTATTAAAAATATTTAAAAGATGCCCAAGTGATTGATCAGGGAGGTGTTTAAGGATTTGGTAGTGAATTTGATCAGGCCCAGGAGCGGTAACATGAGATTTATCCAAAGCAAGTTTCAAATCTTCTATTGTAAATGATTTATGATATTGTTCCAAGTTATGAGATATAAAATTTAGTTGGTTTCTTTCTTTTCTATTTTTTATTTGTTGAAATTTTGCAGAATAATTATTGGATGAGGAATTCTTGGAAATTGTTTGACCTATTGTGTTACCTATTTCGGTGGGATTTGTAATTAATTCGCCATTATGAGTTAGATGTTTGATCCTTGCTCCACCTCCCTTCCCCGTAATTTTACGCACCATATCCCAGCATTTTTTAATTGGTGTACACGTATTTAATTTGGAAACATAATCCTTCCAACTTTTTCTTTTGCTTATTTTAATAATATAACGGGCTTTAGCTCTTTTTACTCGAAATTGGTGCAAATTATATTGAGTTGGCTGTCGATTAAATTTTTTCAGAGCTTTTTTGCGCTCCTTGACAGCTTTTTTGCACTCATCATTAAACCAGGGTTTTTCTTTAATTTTAGAATTTGGCTTTGATTAGGGAATACACCCATCAGCAATATCATACAATGTATCTGTAAAAACTTGAAGAGGATCATCTACATTGTTAAAAAGTTCTGGAGTTATTTTATTGAAACAGGATGTTTGAAATTTTGCCCAATCGGCTTTATGAAATTTCCACTTGGGGATTCTTTCATCTGGTGGAGGAAAATGGTTATTTAAAATAATGGGGTAATGATCACTACCCCATTGATCTTCCTCTACTTCCCAGGAATAGTCTAAAAATTAATTTGGAGTGCACATGGAGAGATCTATTGATGTTAAAGTGCCTGTAGCAGGATGTAAATAGGTTGGAGAATCGTCATTCCAATGGCACAAACTATTGTTATTTAAGAAATCATCTATCATACGTCCTTTGGCATCAGTATTGTTTCTGCCACCCCAAAGATAGTTGTGAGCATTTAGGTCACCAACTAGCATATACGGTTGTGGCAGCTGAGTTATTAAGTTATTTAAATCTGTAATATTTATTGGTTCACATGGTGGCAAATATACTGAACATATTGTTAATGTATTGTGCAGGGTAATCCTGACTGCAGAAGCTTGTAAATTAGTATTTAATGTCACTTTACTTTGGGGTATACAGGATTTAACAAAAATAGAAACTCCGCCATGTGCTCGGTCCATTGCATCTATTGAACCAACTTTATTATAAGGTACATATCCCTTAAATATTGTTGAGTTATCTTTAAAATTAGTTTCCTGTAAACAAATAACAGATGCATTATATTTTTGGGCTAATAACTCCAGTTCTGGTCTGTTTGCCTCAAATCCTCTACAATTTCATTGTATGATATTGCCGATAGCCATATTAAGAATAATGAGAAAAAATATAAGATTCAGCATAATCACTTATTAAGTTTACGATTATGCTTTGAGTGCACAGGAGTAAAATTCATATCCGGAGGATCACCTGTGTCCATCCTTTCTAAGGATTTAGTTCTATTTATTTTACTTTTAACTTGTTCTTTTATTTCTTTTTTGTCTGATTTATGTACTGGTCTATTACTATTGATACTTTTATTATTGGATGATGTAGAAGGTTTCTGTGAAGAGGGTTTAGTGGATGTTGTTGGTTGAGTTACTACTGGGATAGCGGAGTCTGAGTAGATGTTGCTGAAGATTTTGTAAAAAAGGAATAATTTTTGTCAGTGATTGGCCATGTAATTTCGGTCTGAATCGCTATTGATTTTGTTTCTTTAGGTTTTACAGAGCTGGCATGAGATGTCTTTGTTGTGTTCAAACTTTCTACTCGCTTCTGTGCCTCTGGAAAAGGTATATTTTCAGTGTGTCGTATTCGCTGAATTTCCTTCTCTTTTAAAAAGGAAGGACAATTCTGCGAATACGATGGATGATTTCCTTGGCAATTGACACATTTTATCATATTTGAAGAACAATCGTCTCCACTATGCTGAGCGGTACATTTCGGACATGTTACATCACCTTTCCATGATCAGATCCATGTCGATACCTCTGACACTTGAAGCAGCGCAGAAGGTTTGGAATAAAAACATCAACCCTAACGTTCAAATATCCAACTTTAATAGATGTTGGGAGCTGTGCTGCTTCAAATGTCAGAATAAACGTATTGATAGGAATTTTGACACCATCCTTTTTTATCAATATCCGCTTACATTGCACAACATCCTGGTCTTTGAGCTCATCCACTATCTCCTCAGTAAATCCCGCTAAATCTGGGCATCTGATTACTCCTTTTTTATTGTTGAGAGTTTTGTGAGCCGTTATAATAACAGGTACTGTGGCCAACATTCGGCATCCAGTAGATTGTCCGCATGGCTTTTCCGCTCAACCTCAATCAATAATTTATTTCCCATCTTTTTAACAGTTTTTGGTACCCCGGCAATGCCTTGTATCCCCTTTGCAATTGCAAAGGGGGACATTTTTGCCAGGGTATGTTCAGCGTCAGAACTTTCTGCTATTAAAAATCTAGGCCATCTATTCTCATTCACATTAAAATCATTGTCCGAGTCCGTTTCCGTATCTGCCCTTTGTCTTTTTTGTTTGTTTAAAGCCATATGTGTTTTGTCAATTATTCATTGCCCATGTTCCTATTTTAATAATAGGGAGTTATAGATATGGGGCAGAGCCATCAGCACACCTATAAAACTCGGCTACATTGGACAATATACTCAAGAATACATAAAATGTACCCCGGATTGACCCGTTTCCGCAGTCAAGCTCCACATATCTGTTCAGCTAATCTCGTGAAAATTGTTTTAATAGTTTGATAAGTGTGTAGAAGTTACCATATATTTCATCTTAATGGAGAATTTAACAAACATATATAAAATATACCAAATTTAAATCAAATTTTACTTTAAAATTTTTTTTGGGAAATTGGAAAAATGTGTGGAGCTATATTCCACAAGCCGGTTGGACAATATCGAGCCCTAAAGTCCTCCATGTCTAGGGTGAATATTTGGGTTCAAACAGGTGTGTTGCATCTGGACTGGTATAACTGCCAAACCAGTCCAGTGCTCAACCTGCAGAACTCCATATCCTCCCCTTACAGGTCGCACCTCACGGCAAACAAGGCGCCATGGTTATTTTTTTCGTTCCCCTTTACGAACTGACAAAAAAACCAGGGAGTAAAAAAATCAGAGGACCATTCTAACCCCAGGCCCACATGGGGATGTGCTAGTGGAGCTGGTTAATTAATAATATATATATATATTTATATATATATAAATATATATATATATATATATATATATATATATATATATATATATATATATATATATATATATATATATATATATATATATATATATATATATATATATATATATATATATATATATATATATATGAATCTTATATGAATCTTATCTTGTGTTTACTGTAGGTCAGAGCCCAATTTTCTCTCATCTGTCTGCAACACTGCAGGGCCTTCCTGTCATAAGGGCATTTAACGTGGAGGAAGATTTTATAAAGATTTTCGATGATCACCAGGACAAACAGACATCAGGATGGAACTTATTTCTATCCTCATATAGATGGTTTGGTATGAAGGTAGACTGCTGTGTGTCAATATATTTCACTGGTTGTATTGTGATATCATTCCTGACGGCTAGATCTGGTGAGTGTTTCAAAATTTATTCATTTTTTAGTTTTTTTTATTGAAACATTCGTCACATTTTAGCTTTTTAATGAATGAATGAATGGTTGCTTAGAGGCACATCAACCACTAAGGTTATTTAGTACTTAAAAGTGGTTAAAAAATAAAATTTAATAAAATTTTTTGCACTCATTTTATAAAATCAATATGATATGTAAATAATCTTAACAACACAAAATATCAACCAAATTCTTTCAATATATCAGTTATAGACATGTTTGTATAAATAAATTAGATTTAAAAGACTTTAAATACCATCTGATGTTTCGAGGTTCTTGATAAATAGGCCAATGACCTAAGTAAACAAGAGCTCCACACTTAAAATTGGTTATAAAGTCCTATTTGGTTTAAAAACAATACTATCACAGAAGTATCTACAGTATCAAATAACGAATGTGAATCTTGCACGTTAAAATATTGAGTCCTAACTATATCAAAATCGATACAATCAATTAAAACATGTTTGATAGTCAAAGCCCTTTGACATCCAATACACTGCGGCTGAACTTCGCCTTTTAGAAGATAGCAGTGGGTCAAATGACTATGTCCAATTCTTATACGTGATAAAACAGACTCTTCTCTTCGGTTAATTCTACAAGCACCTTATTCGTGTAGTTTATTAAAAATAACTTTGTTCCAGCGCAATTGCCATTTAGAATGTAAAAAAACAGTATTATATTTCTTAAACTCTGTATACGGTATAAGCATATTTATTAGGCGCTAGTCCAATGCTGCTTTGGCAGCTTGGTCAGCAGCCTCATTTCCAAGGATTCCAATATGACTGGGAATCCAGTAAAAACGAATCTCTTTATTTTCCTGAGTACAGAGTCTATGATGGCGCTCAAGGATTTTAAACAAGACAAAGAATCAGAAAAAATGTTAAATGTCCGATGTGGAGAAGTCTCCACATGATCCAAAGCAAGGTATAAAGCATGAAGTTCTGCAGAATAAATAGACGATTTATTTGGCAGACGTTCTGAATAAATATGATTGCCCTTAACAGCAGCTTCAGCAGCCTTGTCATCATCAAATGATCCATCAGTGTATATACACTGATATCCAGTGAAAATAGTTTTTATTTCTTTGTATCTATTTATATAAAGGGATGGATCGGTTGAGTATTTCTTTAATTCTGACATGCCTACATTAATATTTAAAGTTTCGTACGTCCATGGAGGTGTTTCTGGATATTGAAATTTAGCTATTTGATTTGGATTTAAATTTAAAGATTGTAAAGATTCTTTGATGCCAATGCCAAAAGTTGATATTGTATTAGGTTTACTATCAAAAAGGTCAACATAATTTGGGTAATATAGTATCATGGGCAGGACAAGCTCTGGACAAGCTGCAATTTTTGCAGCATACTGAAGGGCAAGCTTTTCTCTTCTTAAATCAAGAGGCAGCTCATCTGCCTCAACTGCTAAGCTATCTGCAGACGATGTACGAAATGCACCAAGGCAAAGTCGTAAACCTTGATTTTGTAAAGGACCAATCGGTATGGGCAAGAACCCGTAATAAATCTAATTACTTCTGGCATTTCTTCTTAACATATTTAATGTGGGGAATAAAAGATAATTTTTTGTTCTCCAGGTCTCACACAATTTACAATACTGTTGATTTTTATTATAAATAGGGTTACAGATAATATACTACCCTGTGGAACACCCATTTCCTGATCAAATGCATCAGAAAGTGATGAACCAACTCGGACCCTTAATTGTCTATTTGACAAGAAATTTTGAATAAAAAGGGGTAAACCCCTTAATCCCATATCATATAAATCATTCATTATCCAATATTTCCATGTGGTGTCGCATGCCTTCTCTAAATCAAAGAAAATACTAACCACATGCTCACCTTTTATAAAACCCTCTCTTATAAATGTCTCTAAACACACCGGGTGGTCAATGGTACTTCGAGTTTTTCTAAAGCCACTCTGTGCAACAAAAATATAAGCTGCAGTTTCTAAAAACCAATCTAAACGCTCATTAATCATTCGCTCCATTGTTTTACAGATACAACTGGTTAAAGCAATGGGGCAATAATTATTTGAATCTGAGGAGTCTTTGCCAGGCTTAGGAATGGGAATAATAGTGGCTTCACTCCATTAAGGAGGAAAGTCATCACTTTCCCAAATGGTATTAAAAATATTTGAAAGATGCCTAAGTGATTGGTCAGGGAGGATTTAAGGATTTGGTAGTGAATTTGATCAGGCCCAGGAGCGGTATCATGAGATTTATCCAAAGCAAGTTTCAAATCTTCTGTTCCAAGTTATGAGATATAAAATTTAGTTGGTTTCTTTCTTTTCTATTTTTATTTGTTGAAATTTTGCAGAATAATTATTGGATGAGGAATTCTTGGAAATTGTTTGACCTATTATGTTACCTATTTCAGTGGGATTTGTAATTAATTGGCCATTATGAGTTAGATGTTTAATCCTTGCTCCACCTCCCTTCCCAGTAATTTTACGCACCATATCCCAGCATTTTTTAATCGGTGTACATGTATTTAATTTGGAAACATAATCCTTCCAACTTTTTCTTTTGCTTATTTTAATAATATAACGGACTTTAGCTCTTTTTACTCGAAATTGGTGCAAATTATATTGAGTTGGCTGTCGATTAATTTTTTTCAGAGCTTTTTTGCGCTCCTTGACAGCTTTTTGCACTCATCATTAAACCAGGGTTTTTCTTTAATTTTGGAATTTGGCTTTGATTTGGGAATACACCCATCAGCAATATCATACAATGTATCTGTAAAAACATGAAGAGGATAATCTACATTGTTAAAAAGTTCTGGAGTTATTCTATTGAAACAGGATGTTTGAACTTTTGCCTAATCGGCTTTATGAAATTTCCACTTGGGGATTCTTTCATCTGGTGGAGGAAAATGGTTATTTAAAATAATGGGGTAATGATCACTACCCCATTGATCTTCCTCTACTTCCCAGGAATAGTCTAAAAATAAATTTGGAGTGCACATGGAGAGATCTATTGATGTTAAAGTGCCTGTAGCAGGACGTAAATAGGTTGGAGAATCGTCATTCCAAAGGCACAAACTATTGTTATTTAAAAAATCTATTATACGTCCTTTGGCATCATATTGTTTCTGCCACCCCAAAGATAGTTGTGAGCATTAAAGTCACCAACTAGCATATACGGTTGTGGCAGCTGAGTTATTAAGTTATTTAAATCTGTAATATTTATTGGTTCACTTGGTGGCAAATATACTGAACATAATGTTAATGTATTGTGCAGGGTAATCCTGACTGCAGAAGCTTGTAAATCAGTATTAAATGTCACTTTACTTTGGGGTATACAGGATTTAACAAAAATAGAAACTCCACCATGTGTTCGTTCCATTTCATCTATTGAACCAACTTTATTATAAGGTACATATCCCTTAAATATTGTTGAGTTATCTTTAAAATTAGTTTCCTGTAAACAAATAACAGATGCATTATATTTTTAGGCTAATAACTCCAGTTCTGGTCTGTTTGCCTCAAATCCTCTACAATTCCATTGTATGATATTGCCGATAGCCATATTAAGAATAATGAGAAAAAATATATGATTTAGCATAATCACTTATTAAGTTTACGATTATGCTTTGAGTGCACAGGAGTAAAATTCTTATCTGGAGGATCACCTGTGTCCATCCTTTCTAAGGATTTAGTTCTATTAATTTTACTTTTAACTTGATTTTTGATTTCTTTTTTGTCTGATTTATGTCTATTGCTATTGATACTTGTATTTTTGTCTGTATAACTGGGATAGTGGATGTTGTAGTCTGAGTTGATGTTGCTGAAGATTTAGAGGTTTTTGTAAAAAAGGAATAATTTTTGTCATTGATTGGCCGTGTAATTTCGGTTTGAATCGCTATTGATTTGGTTTCTTTCGTTTTTACAGTGCTAGCATAGGATGTTTTAGTATTGTTCAAACTTTCTACACGTTTACGTGCCTCAGGAAAAGAAATGGTTTCAGTGTGGCGTATTTGCTGAATTTCCTTTTCTTTTAAAAAGGAAGGACAATTCCGCGAATACGATGGATGATTGCCTTGGCAATTCACACATTTCATGACTTCCTAAGAACACTCTTCTCCACTATGCTGGGCTGTACATTTTGGGCAAGTTACATTACCTTTGCATCAATCAGATCCATGTCCATACCTCTGACACTTGAAGCAGCGCAGAGGGTTTGGAATAAAAACATCAACTCGGACGTTTAAATAGCCAGCTTTAATAGATGTTGGAAGCTGCGCTGCTTCAAATGTCAGAATGAATGTATTGATTGGAACTTTGATTCCATCCTTCTTAATAAAAATTTGTTTGCATTGGACTACATCTTGATCTTTTAGTTCATTTCCTCTTCAGAAACTCCCACCAGATCTGGGCATCTTATCACTCCTTTTTTATTATTGAGGGTCTTATGAGCCGTTATAAAAACTGGAACTGTGGCCAACATTCGGCATCTTAAAAGATTGTCTGCATGGCTTTTCCGTTCAACTTCAATTAATAAACGAGTTCCCATTTTTTTAACTGTTTTCGGCACCCCGGCAATGCCTTGAATCCCCATTGCAATTGCAAAGGGGGACATTTTTGCCATTTTTGCCATTTTTCTGTTTTATTTGAATCGTCATCACTGTCTATGTCATTCCGAGGTCGTTTTTGTTTGTTTTGGGCCATCTGTGTTATTATATATTTCATCAGTTAGGTCCCCTACCCACCACGGAGCCTAACAAGGGGACGCCCCTTTAGTCGGCCTTTTATGACATGCTGTGGGGCAGTGGGGCTATTCTTTAATCCCCGCACCCACAGGGGTGTTTAGCTTTTTTTTTTAAAGGGGTAGCAACAAATTATTAAATATATTGTGTTAACATGTTTGAATATTTGTTTTCCATTCCAATTTTTCTGCAAAAAATAAAAAGTATAAATGAAAGATTCAGACTTTTTTATTCTCATGTGAATGAAAATTTGGCTTAAACATTCCATATTTGGGGTCATATTTTAAATATAAATGCCAAAACGAAGATTGCTTTTATCACCTATAATTTAGGCTGGCTGTAAGCTGGCTGTAAAAAAACCTCTTTACATGTAAAATACAAAAAATAATAAAATAATAACCTCTTTACATGTAAAATACAAAAAATAATAAAATAATATTACATTTTTCATACATAACTACTTGTTGTGTTAGTATAGAATCAATATGAAAACTTGAAAGTATGTTTCTGTTACCAGGAGATGACATTGTGATAGGATTGTCCTTGGCTTATGTAATGCAGTTCCTGGGTGGGTTCTATACAAATGATAATGAAACAGACATCACTAATTGAAAGTTATGTGAGTGAAACTCTTAGACAACATTATTTTTATTTGATTTTTTTTTTATATTGACTAAAGATTATGCATGAAAGCCTATTATATATTGTACCAATATATATATATATATATATATATATATATATATATATATATATATATATATATATATATATATATATATATATATATATATATATATATATATATATATATATATATATATATATATATATATATATATATATATATATATATATATATATATATATATATATATATATATATATATATATATATATATATATATATATATATATATATATATATATATATATATATATATATGTATATATATATATATATATATATATATATATGTATGTGTGTGTGTGTGTGTGTGTGTGTTTGTGCATGTTTAACAGATGACTTCAGTGGAAAGAATATTGCAATATGCCAAGCTGGAACAGGAATCAGACGAACACACATCTATTCAGCCTAGTCCTGACTGGCCAGCTATGGGAACTATCAGCTTTGATCATCTTTATTTAGCATACGCACCAGGACAGTATGTTCTCAAAGATATTCATATTGATATCAATAGTGAAGAAAAAGTGAGATTCATTTCATTCTAATTTTAGTTTTTTCTGTGATTTATGCATTTCTTACTACTCATTACCAAGTAATTAAAATTATAATATTCCTAACCCAGACAAATACACATGGAAACCTAAACATGATATACACTGGTTCTCGAAATGTGATAAGTGATAGGGCAAAAGAGCCTTGATCATTCCTCAGAAAGTGTAGAACAGTGTTATATGGTGTTTGGATTCCAGCTCAGACCAGATTTCTCAATGCCACAATACTAACAGCATTCATATGACTAACATTAATATATATCAGTCATTATGTGGTTCTTTACAATTTAAATGTTGACAGATTGGAGTGGTTGGCAGAACTGGTGCAGGGAAAACTTTCCTTTTATCATGTTTATTGCGATTGACTGAGCCAAGCAAAGGAACTGTATGGATAGATAATATTGACATATTCACACTTGATCTCACAGAACTCAGGAAGAAAATATCCATTATACCACAGGTAGATTATTGAAACTGATAAAAATGATGGTCAAATTCCTTTTTTAGACTGATAATTGATGTTTTATGTATATGATAATAGATATCATGATAATAGATACAGCAAAAGGTATGTTTAGGCCTCTTTGATTTCTTCAGACTATATTCATGTTAATTACAAACTTGATATTCATATTTTGCAGGATCCTATTTTGTTTCAAGGTATATTAAGGTACAATTTGGATCCCTTTGATGAGTACACTGATGAGGAATTGTGGAATGCTTTGATTGAGGTTTAGACATATAAATGTTTAGAATAGCGAGTGTTTGTTACACAATAAAATTGATTAGTGTTTGCAATCTTAATTACCAGTAGCAAACTGTATCACCTTGATGTTTCTATCAATTTTATTGTATTTCATTTCATCTATACGATAGTTATACCATCACATAGTTATTGCAAGTTATATTTTACATATCAGGTTAATCTATCAAGTGCTATATTAATGGAGATGCAAGGTGGACTGGATGCTGAGATAGAGGAAGGTGGAACCAATTTCAGTATAGGACAGAAACAGCTACTCTGTCTGGCAAGAGCCTTGATAAGAAAAAATAAGATCCTGGTCATAGATGAAGCCACTGCGAATGTAGACTTCAGGTATTACAATAATAATAATAGAAATATTTGGGACATATTAACAGATTTGTTTCCATAGACTGATTTTAATTTTTGGTTGCTCGATTTTTTTTCAGCACTGATCAATCAATACAGAAAACATTGAGGGAAAGGTTTAAGCATTGTACTGTCCTATGTATTGCTCACCATCTCAACACCATCATTGATTCAGATAGAGTTTTGGTAATTATTTGTTTGAATAGGAAATATCTTATTTATATCTAATATGTAATTATTATTATTATTATTATTATTATTATTATTATTATTATTATTATTATTATTATTATTATTATTATTATTATTATTATTATTATTATTATTATTATTATTATTATTATTATTATTATTATTATTACAAGTGAACCGACAATAATATGAAAAACAGGGCACTGCTATTTACATATTTTCACTTACACTCGAAAATTGGAGAAGAAAGATAGTTCAAATTGCGCTGGAGACCTCCTGACATTGCAAGCAAGGTAAACACAATTGTGTGAGGCTGGGAGATTAATATGTCTTTCAAATCGTTGTAAACAATGTATGGAATATTGAAGAAAATTAAAATTACTTATAAAAAAGACAGTTTCATTAACAATTGGAGTAGAAAGATAATTCAAATTGCACTGGAGAGCTTGACGTTGCAAGCAAGGTAAACACAGTTGCGTGAGGCTGCGAGATGCACATTTGTTTCAAAACTGAATATCATATATACAAAAGAACACAGTTTCGTCAATAATTGTAATAGAAAGATTATTTAACCTGCTCTGAAGCCGTCATGACGTTGCAAGCAAGGTAAACACAGTTGTGTGATGCATCTTTCTTTCAATTGAATATTTTATATAGAAAAGAGCACAGTTTCGTCCATAATTGGAGTAGAAATCTGATTTAACTTCTTGATTTAAAATCGTATTGACATTGCGAACAAGGTGAACAGTTGCGTGAGGCTCTGAGATGCACATATCTTTCAAAAGACCATAATACAAAATACAAAAGACCCTACCTTCGTCAATATTTGGAGTATAAAGGGTGGCCTTTATTGCTCTAAAACTGTGCTGACATTGCGAGGAACTATAGTGACGTCATCCAGGAAAGTGTCATAATGACATCAGAAAGGAAAGTGTTGTCATAGTGACGTCAGACAGAAAAGTGTCTTCATAGTGACGTCATGGTAACATCATAAATTATGTTAATATGATCAAATTGAATACTGCTGTTACCTTTTTGTAAGATCCTCCCTCTGTACTGCTTGAAATACCAGCTTTTGGCTATTTTGACTGATAATAAAAGGAGTTTATGCTGTGTCCCTTTCACCTTTCTTACTATTTCATCTTTTTCTTTCCAATGAGCCCAAATCCAGCCAATCAGTGCAGCAGATGCCGTGTATGAATAAATTAATGACTTTATCATTCCTATTCATATTATTGATAATTATTATATACTTTAGTAACATATCAAATAATGCTGTAGGAAACAGTTTTTGTTATTGTTGGTCATTGCCTTTGATGTACTGATATGTTTAGGTGCTGGATGAGGGCACTGTATCACAGTATGATATACCATATATTTTGCTGCAAGACAGAGAGGGTATATTCTGTCAAATGGTTCAGAAGACTGGCAAATTGGTTGCAGCAAATCTTTATTCCACTGCAAGGACTGCTTATAAGAAGACGGATAATAATATGACTACTGATATTCATAGAAATAATATATGTGCTGATCCTGAGAAGATGAGACTTAAATTCACCAATGTATCAAGCATTGATTTGGAATTCAAAAATGAAAATGATGAGATAACGCATCTATAACCATTATTGACCATTATTGACCATGTATGTCACCATTTTGAATATTCTACTTTGGCAAAATATTATATTATTGTCAATGAACCAGATAATTGTCATCATATCTAAGTGTAAATAATATATAAATACAACTAACATTCTTCAGTGGAAAAAGCTTACAGCTGGTGTTTTTATGTAAATAATTGAGAAAATAAAAATTATATTTCACCTCAACCCGAATTTGGTGACCTTGGAATTGACCTGCACTTCTTTTCCCCCCCTTGTTTATATAATATTTTGGTTTTTAGAATTATTGTGATTTCCTTTCACATTATATAGCACAAAATTCAGCACAGTGATAATTGGAAGACAATTTTCGAAATCTGACGGGTTGGCATCGTGTCCTTTAAAGAAAATACTCTGAATAATGAACTCGGAATAGTGAATGAATAACATAGTTCACACACATATAAATTTTTGATGGCCACATAGACTCTCCATACAGTAATAAGTGTCAAAGTATGTTGTTTTTTTTCCACCATAAGAGAATACACAAGACATTCCAAGATGAAAGACTGAGGAAAGGAAGTCTTTGGAAACTTAATGTGAACATTGAATAGGGTACTGTAGGATATAGATTACCTACCTATAGACTCTTATAAACATATATAGACAAATATAGACAATCACAATCTTTGGCAAGAAACCATCTAGGTTACTGAGTGCTACGTGAGGCCAACAAGTGCAGGCCGAGGAGACGTATTACTCGCCCCGTGTAGGGATGACGTGATCCTCCAAGCCACGCAGGCAGGACATGGGCAGCCCCGAGGCCAGAGAAGACGCTACGCAGGCAGCCCTCACACAGATGCCCAGTTTCCTTTAAAAAGGCCCCTAAATCGCTACTCAGGAGCAGAATCCATTTTCCTAGAAGATCCACGACACTCAGCATCGTGATAGCCACACTTGTATAGACTTGGGTGTTTTATGCATCCTCAGGACTTTGTCACTATCATGCATTCCGGTATTTCATATGCCTTGCTCTTTGCCATGCCGACCTAGCCAGACTAGTGTATACAGCACCAAATAAAGGAGATCCTTGTGCATTGCATTGTATACCCTGTGTCTGCAGTCATTATTACCTCCCAACTCACATAGGTAGATAGGGTAGCTGGGTTAAGGCCCCGTTCACAGCCAGCGAGTATCATATCTCTGATCCCCGTCCACATATCCCCAACGACGGAGACATTCCCCATACACCAGTAGGGTTACAAACCTTCCGTAACAGTACAGCCACGATTGCATTACCCTCCATAGCAGGACTTCTCTATCATATCAGTCCCTATCACCAAAGCTAAGCATGTGCACACAGAATCGAGTGCAAGTCATCAATATTCATAAAAATGAGGGTGTCAGAATATAAATTGTTGTATTGTACTGGCAGTTGTACTGATTGGTCAGTATATGTGCCAGACACCTGGTTTATGACCTAATGTTGGCCAATTCAGATTTAATGATATTTTTGTGAGCAAGGCAAGTACTTATGACTCAGGGATTTCCAAACTTTTAATGAAATCAAAAACAGGGCAATGACTGCAGAAGTAGTAATTGAATACTACCTGTGTTATGCAGAGTATGAATGCATTTTCCAGTGGGGAAATGTTTTATTAGTACTATGTAAAATCATACACTTTCATGATAATACAATAAAATATATGATAATAGCTGCTGCACACACAATAACTCTACTCACTTAGCCTTATCTGGTGCAAACTGATGAATCACAGTGCGTTTACATGCGGAGGTAAATGACAGTGGATATGTCCCACACTTGCGAAGCAGCAGGGAGGGAAGGAGCAACACATTGTGATTAATATTGGAATGACCAAGAAGCCAGAGTTTCTTGGAGAGAACTCTCAGTGTTCCATGACTGGTTATCAAAGGCCATGGATTATGTTATTTGTCCATGGGATACTCTAAAAGAAAGATCCCCATGCAGTCACTCTTCTAAAAGAGTAGAGCAGTGAGTCACGGTGGCAGACTTCAGTTTGACCTGATATAGCCTGAATAGTATTGAAAAGATCTTTTATACAAATAAAACAAATCCAGCTTATCTTGACTTCTTTTTATTTGGAGCTTTGCAACAGGCAAAATTTATTGGTGTAGCACTATTTTTGCAACTATCATGTTAATTGTGTCGATAATTATGTGAAATCTACGACAAGCTGGCCACGGGAAACAATTTTAACAATATCTCATTAAAAAAATTCTGAAGCCAGGTGTGAGAACAACAAGACATTTCAGCTGTGGCTGGGATCAAAAGACAAGTGTCTTTAAAAAAATCAAATTATGCTGATCTTCAATTTTGGTATATAATGTAATTCACACAGACTGAAGTGCACAGACATGTTTCATCCTTCGTCTTTATCTAGGAGTAAAGCATAGTTTATACACTTGAGGTTTTATCACCCGACCAAGAACTCCTTCCTCATCAAAGCCACTGTAACCTTCTGGTGGACTGATGTTAAATGTTTTCAGAATATGGGCGAAAAACAAAAACATTTCCTGTCTTGCCAACTGTTCTCCCAAACATACACGTCGTCCTGAAAAGGATAAAGAACTTTAGTGTTTAACATACATGTTTGATTAATTTTACAAGCCAAATCAGACATTTGCAGCATTTGTTACAGGAAGACCAATTAAGTCTATAAAATTAAATTAAGGTCACTATTACCATCAAGTCAACTCAAATGTCATTTGCACGCAGTGTCTGGTGTGTGGAAAGAGTGTTAAAACATTGTTGCTTGCTATTGAAGCGTAAGTATTAATCCTCTTCATCTGTGCCGATCTAATTGTGACCAAGTGAATGAATATCAAAGTCATTTACCATAAAAAATTCTTCGCACAGATTTGAACAGTTGAACGTCATGAGCTTTATGTATAAGGACAGGTGGATTCTTAGTACATAAATTAGATCCTTATTCTATGTTTGCCTGGTGTAAACTTACCCATGGAAAATGGTATCAATTCTTCCTTCTTAAGTAGCTTCCCATCACTATCTAGAAATCTTTGAGGTTGAAACTTGAAGGGTTCAGGCCAAATGCTCTCATCATGATGAACATTATACAGATCAGCCCAAATCTATGAGGAAAAAGCACAATATACTATTGTAACAAAGAAAGCTTAAATCTATTTAAAATAAGTTAGGAGGATAGGTAAGGTTGTCATAATATAACACCTCAGTTCCCTTTGGAATAGTGTATCCAGATATGACTGTATCTTTCATTGCTTCATGTGGCACAGAAAATGGAACAACACTTCCTCTCCTCTGGATCTCACACAATGTCGCATCAGTGAATGGAAGTTTGCTTCTGTCAGACAGTCTAATATTCTGAGGTCCGTTGCCAAACACCTCATCTAACTCTTGTTGGATTTGGATTTGTATTTCAGGATAATTTGCCATGAACAGCAATGCCCATTTGAGAGTTGTGGCTGTGGTCTCCGATCCAGCAACAAAGAATTCACTGATCAATTGAACTGCCCAGTCTTGTGTAATTTTACTGTCTTTATCATTCTTCATTGTTTCCTTTGTGTAAAGTGTGACAAAATCATTATTATCATCTGAGTTGCCAGATTTTATATTCGCTTTGGCTTCATTCAATTTCTTTTGGTAGAAATCAGCAAGGTATTTTCCATTGTTGATCCTTAGGGCATTGGCCTCCTTCATGAATGGTTGCAGCCATGGTATATACATTACACCAGTACTCTTTTCTATTCCTAAAAACATTCCATCAACAGCCTTGTTAAATGAAACAAATTCTTCATCCTCATAGTCATATCTTCTTCCAAACAACATGGAGCATATAATGTTGGATACACCAATTGCAATGGGTTGAGCTGGATTGATAGGTTCTCCTTTGGCTGATCTAAAATGTTCCTCAATTATGGAACATTCTTCTTTGATTCTGTCTTCTATGGTACGCTTACCCCAACCAAGGGACCTCAAGATATTAAGAGCAGCATTCCGTTGCCTTTTCCACTCTTCAGTTGGATTTCCCAACACAATACCTATCAGGAAAGAGTTATTTTTCTGTCATCTTAAAACATGACTGAAAATTTATATATCTATTTTCAATCATACTTTTTGCAATCATTTTGGTCTTCATCTTGTGCATTTATTTCTTCACTAACTTCCAGATTTACAATATTTGGAATTTGATTTTAAACATTGAATTCAAATTTAATATCATGATATAACATGGGATTTTACTGAGAACAGAATCCAGTTAGCTTGTTTACTAATAAATTATAAACTGTAAACTATAGGGACAACATAAGAGCATATGTTTTACCTGTTCCTTCATGATTGTAAAAGTTAGATATACTTTGCAGGACAGGATTGTGTGGTCTGCCAGCACAGTCCATCCTACTGGATACAAATACCTCCCTAACCACCCTGTAGTCATTCAGAATCACCAGTAGTCTACAAATTTACAATTAGTGATTCAATCCATGCTTTCTACATATTAATTTGATTTGCTAAGTACCATCACTTCTCAATATATTTGGCAAATGCATAGAATGCTGATACCATATTTATGTTATGTTTAATATTGTGTATGATTTAAGGAACTCAAAAAACAAAATTGAAATTTATTTAAATTTCCAAATTTGTATGTGGTATTGGATTTCTGATAGTGGGTGACTGGTTGACAGTAAATATCTAATCCTTTTGTGTACATGATTGACAAATGCTATATCACAATAGGGAATATATTAACTCAAAAATCAAAATTTAAGAAATTGCAATTAGATTAAGAGTCCATCAATATTGGTGTGGTATTTAAAATTATTACCCTTTGAATTCCAATAAAAAAAACCTGATGATTATTTTTGCGAGGCAAATTTACATTTCAGCTATTAATATTAAATGTATTAAAAATGTGATGATATCTAAAAGAACATCGAGATAACAAAGCAATTAGCAGAATTCTTGAGAAAGGTATGATGGACCATCATATACTCACTTGCTGCCCAGGTACATAGAATATATTCTGCCATATTTATTTTTCAATTCTGTGAAACTTCTGATGTTTCTACTGGATGATATCCAGGCATTTCCCAGGATAGGCACATGGAAGGGGCCAGGGGGTACACCTGTAGGTCTCTTAAGTATCCACCAGCATGCAGATAATATAACTGTTCCCAAGGCCAAGATGAGTGATGTGTAGCCCAGGATCAGTTCCTGTGAAAACATTTTGAATCAAATAGTTTCCAGTGAATATAGCAGCTTGTAACTGTCTTTCAGGCAGTAGGCTCTCTTCTTCAGGTGCAAGTGACAGAGTGAAGACCGAGAAAACACCATTGATGTTTATATAGTTACACTTGTCTGGGTAAGGTTATGAACTCGTCTCTTATTCAACACATTGACCCAGAAGAAGATTTTTATTGTCGGTTGCTTTATCACTTTAAATCAAAGGAGCAAATACAAGTTACAGGCATAATTTCTGACCTGCAGTAAACTGAATAAATTGCTAGTTGAAAAATACAATTTTTAAGGAGAATTGCACATGTGTCTGTTCTTTGCAGTATTTCACCTGGACCTGGCCTGCTAACAACAGTACAGAGACAGATCATTTATAAATCAGGACAGTAAAAGAAAAATATCACTTGTTTCCTGTGAAAGACTATTATCAACATTTAGGTTATTCATTTAGAAATTTATTACAAGTTAAACCATTTGAAAATTAAAAATCTAAAAATTGAAGTTCACAGAAGGTATTCTTTCTTTACAGACATCTGCAAACGAAGAAGTGAAAAATAATTCAAGTTTTTTATTTTTATTATTTTTTTTTATTTATTTTTTTTATCTTTCTTTTGTTTTGCAAAATATATTGTATGATTGCACAACTAACTCCACTTTTCAAACATTTTATCTACATCTAAGTTGAGATAATCTGATGATAAAGTCATCTTGTAGCGTGTTTGAACAATAATAGGCTGACGTACTCGCACAAATTCCCAAGTCCAACCACTGAATGCAAACAGATGTCGTACTAGAAACCTTTAAACTTATCTCACCAAGATCCTAACTTTTTTCTTCGGTTAATGATATATCTGATTTTGATTTAGCCCTGAGACAGAGAAGCTTAATTCACTGACATGTCCCGTCCTCAAACAATGTATTTCACCCGATTTTTTGACATGCAAACATTGTTTTCCTTCTGGTCAAAGTGATCTTCATCTCTGATCAACCAATGATAACGATGCACTGGGGCGTCTATTTGATATATGTTTGGTATTGTCACGCCCTGTTGTCACGGCAGATGATGATGATAATGATGATTCAGTCACATGATCAAACTTCCTGACCTTTCCCACCAGGTGTGCTGCAGAGTTCTGGAAGTATTGCAACTTCTTTATACCTGAGGTTGGAAGGCCAGCAAGAAGACCATTTC
Organism: Amphiduros pacificus; assembly: GCA_949316495.1. Taxonomy (NCBI): domain Eukaryota; kingdom Metazoa; phylum Annelida; class Polychaeta; order Phyllodocida; family Hesionidae; genus Amphiduros; species Amphiduros pacificus. The sequence goes on along the minus strand of OX439009.1, from coordinate 23,945,353 downwards.
CAAAGTAGATGTGACAACATGAGTCAGAGTTTCTACAGTTTTCTTATAGACATTCTCTAATGGTACACAGATTTCTGAATTAAATGTGATAGAATCCCTATCTGCATATTATTTTGATTAGGGCCTTCATGTCCATTTTAAAGTCAAATGTGATACCAAGATCAACCACAGGCTCACTAGGGATGATATCAATATCACCAACCCTGACAGTAGTTATGGAACTCAGAACTCAAAACTTTTTATTGGCTAACATCATACAATAAAACAGAAGTATCAAGCTCAATACACTACATATGTATTTACACACAAACATCTGGCAAAATTAGAAAACAAGACACACATGGAGGGATAGTTGCATTAACTATAGAATCCCTATCTGCATATTATTTTGATTAGGGCCTTCATGTCCATTTTAAAGTCAAATGTGATACCAAGATCAACCACAGGCTCACTAGGGATGATATCAATATCACCAACCCTGACAGTAGTTATGGAACTCAGAACTCAAAACTTTTTATTGGCTAACATCATACAATAAAACAGAAGTATCAAGCTCAATACACTACATATGTATTTACACACAAACATCTGGCAAAATTAGAAAACAAGACACACATGGAGGGATAGTTGCATTAACTATAGATAATGGCAGGTTTGAGATTTAATAATAGATTAGCACCACCTCTCCTGGTGGAAGCTGTTGAGAGCAGGAGACATCTGGTGTCAAAATGATATGGGTGACCAAAGTCCACCAAGGAGAGGTTTAAAATGACTACATAGATATAATAATATGACTACAGAATTATAATAATCAAATACAAAATAAAGATATCAGTAAAACATATATATGTGAGACATTGGTCTCTTCAAAACATGCTAAATGAGTTTATATCAGGACATTTTTACCCTGATTTAAAGATATATCTTTTACATAACTGGTTTTTATAATATTTGCAATTTGGCCATCTTTTACGGGGCCCCCCTCTCTTTATTGCTACTTGGTGTAGGAATCACTGATGATTGAGAAAGGTTCCTGATCTTCACTTCTCATTATAAAATTAATTTTTTCATGTATGGACATATTACTGAAGAGGGGGAATATTGTTTCTTTGCTGTACATTTCTTGTCTTTCCTTTTCATATTTATTACAGTTAAGTATCAAATGTTGTTCATCCTCGGTTATTTTGCATTTTGTGCAAATTCTTTCTTCAACTGGGATTTATTTTTTTCTTACTTTTTGTTTTGTACATTCCTCTTTCAATTTCAAGGGAGTGAGCACTTATTCTTAATCTAGTTAATAACCATCTTTTTGAAAATCAGGATTGAAATCTAGGTATTTTTCATATAGAAAATCTTTTTTAAATATGTTGTAAGTTCTAAGTTTGTTGCCTTCTGTGGTGTGTTTTGGTTTGTTATGAAGTTATGGTCTGAATAGCAGAAGTACCATATCTGTCAGTACAGATAAGCATCTGTTTTTCTGTTGTTAATTTTCATCTTATTAAAGATTAAAAATGCTCTAACCTCACTGACACATTTCTCTAGTTTGTGTCTACTTATGTCCACCTGCTGACCAGATGTGTGGTCATCAAGGATGTAAATTTGGGTATCATCTATTTTTTATGATAGCTGAGTCCATACTTGTTAAGGATATCAGCCAACTATCTCTCACATGTACAACTATCTCACTGTGGTAACTATCTCTCACTTTTTCTCATTGTTGTACCTATATCTCAATACTGCATTGATTTTGCTCTCGGGTAAATCGTCTATTGTATGATCATGTGACCCATATTAAAGTGCCCAGATGTGCGATGCCATATCCACTGTCAAGGCACCACCCAGCTTGAAACATGGTGGCAGTAGTGATTGAATGTAATAATAGTGGAGGTAAGTATTTAATATATAATCTCTCTAGAAATGTGATTTGTGGCCTGGCAAGCCCTAAAAAAGCTACCCAGTTATGGAATAGATGCAGCGTTTGTGTATATCATGTCTGTACTGCCAAACTGAACTGTGTTCTTTTGTTTGTTTGGGGTTTACATCACTTTCAACATTATTTCAGTCATTTCGTGATGAGACCTACTTATAGCAGATATAGTGCTGCCTCACTGAATTGTCATGTTGCAGGTCCTTGACATGACAACCCGTTTAGGGTTTGCATCACTTTCAACATTATTTCAGTCATTTCGTGATGAGACCTAATTGTGGCAGATATAGTGTTGCCTCACTGAATTGTCATGTCGCAGGTCCTTGACATGACAACCGTCCAGTCACAGATTTACAAGGACAACGGATTAACACTTTAGGCATGGGCCCTCAGCTCATATGTGAAATTGTATCATGGATTCAATCTCTGCATGGGCGAGGATCAAACCCACGACCTTTGGATCACCAGAGGAACTGGTACTAATAAGCTGGCACTCTAACCAACTGCGCCACGGCCCGTGGCCTAAGCTGAACTGTGTATCTGCTACATGCTAAACTGTGTTTACCTGTGTGTATAAATACTGTGACTGCTACATACCAAGTCTGCCAAGGTGAGCTCTTCTGTTTCCTGGTGTGTCATGCTGGAAAAAGACTACTTGTAATCTGTGTGCTGCTATTCTGCTACACTGTGCATCAAAAGTTCTACAACATGGCAGCCAAATCTGTGACCAACTTTAACCCTCCCCTAAGCTAAAACTGAATGAGAACTCCACTGAGGAATGGAGAACGTTTAAGCAGATGTTCAAGAACTACTCTACTTTAACTTAGCTTGAAAAGCAGTCTAAAACCTTTCAGCAAGCTGTGTTTCTCAACATCACAGGTTCAGTTGGTGTGAAATTCTTCAATATCCTGTCATTTGCTGAGGAGGAGGATGTCCAACTACTTATAAAGAAGTTTGATGGTTATGCGATTGGTGAAGTCAATGAGAGCTTTGAGCAGTATGTCTTCAACAAGAGAGACCAGAAGTCTGATGAAACTGTTGACATCTATGTAGCCGCTCTGAGAGGACTGGCTAAGACATGTAATTTCTGTGACTGTATGTATGACTCTCTAATCAGAGACAGGATTGCGATTGGCACAAAAGACTCTTATTCCAGAAAGGACCTGCTTCAGAAGAGAAAACTCACTCAAGATGCAATAGATATTCGCAGATCATCAGAAAGTACTGCATCACAGCTGAAAAGCATTGATACAAAGGCAGAGGTGCACAAACTCTCTCACAAGTCTATACTAATACCACAAAAACATGGGTGTAGACACTCCTTTCAGAAGTCTTCTATTGCTGCTCCGTTTGGTCCAAGGACAATTAAGTGCAAGTTTTGTGGTAATCAGTAGCAAAGAAAAAAGAAATGTGTCCTGCTTGGGGGAAGTCCTGTAAAAAGTGTCAGATGAACCATTTTTCCACTTGTTGACCACCCAAGGTGAAGAGGAGAGTACATGGAATGGATGAAGATTTCTCCAGTTCGGGTGAGGATAAGTTCATCATGTCGGTGGAAAACTATGGCCAAAAACATGGTGGTCTGATCTTTGCAGAGATTCTGCACAATGGCAAATCTATCAAGCTGCAGGTAGACTGTGCTGCCACTGTGAATTTAATCCCTCTGAAATATGTTGACCAGGTGAATCTAGACCACTCCGATGTGACACTACAGATGTAGAACAAGAGTACTTATGATGCTGTTAGGGGTAAGACTAGAATGTCTCTGAAGAATCCAGTCACCAGAAAGAAGAACTAAGTCGAGTTCCAGGTGGTTGATGATAAGTTCACCCCTCTTCTCAGCCAGAGAGCAGCTGAAACTATGAACTTGATCACAGTCAATTACAATCAGTTCAAAGCTCTGAATGGTGTGATATCTTGTGCTGTAGTGGATCATTTCCCTAATGTTCAAGGGCGACTACAAGGTGAGGTTCACCTGAGAGTGAACACTGATGCTGAACCTGTCCATCGCACATCACAAAGGGTTCCTGTAGCCCTGAAACAGAAGTTGAAGAAAGAGCTGAAAGCCATGGCTGACAATGCAGTACTGGCCCCTGTGGAGGAGCCAACCACTTTCGTCACTCCTTTTGGAAGATACAGATGGCTCAGATTGCCGTTTGGTCTAAATATCAGTTCAGATTCTTCCAGAAGAAACTAATACAAGCCATTGAAGGTTGAGAAGGAGTGACTTGTATAGCAGATGACATCATTGTCTTTGGAGCGGATAATACAACACATGCTGAGAATCTGAGCTAGTGTTGGAATGTGACGTGAGCGACCGTGGTCTGGGAGCAACCCTCATGCAGGAGGGCAGACCCATAGCATACGCCAGCTGAGCTCTATCTGACACTGAGGCTAGGTATGCTCAGATAGAGAAGGACAGATTCCACCAATACACATATGGAGAGGCCACGGGCCGTGGCGCAGTTGGTTAGGGCGCCAGCTTATTAGCACCAGTTCCTCTGTGGTGATCCAAAGGTCGTGGGTTCGAACCCCAGCCGTGCCTGGATTGAACTCATGATACAATTTCCCACATGAGCTGAGGCCTGTGCCAAAGGGTTAACCCGTTGTCCTTGTAAATCTGTGAACGGGTGGGTTGTCATGTCAAGGACCTGCGACATGACAATTCAGTGAGGCAGCACTATATCTGCTACAAGTAGGTCTCATCATGAAATAACTGAAATAATGTTGAAAGTGACAAACAAACAATCAAAAAACACATATGGAGGGAAGACACATGTCCATACTGACCACAAACCCCTGGAGATGATAGTCCAGAAGCCTCTAGAAAAGGCACCCAGGAGATTGTGTGGTATGCTGATGAAAATCATGGACTATAACACGGAGATTTCCTGCAAGAAAGGGAAAGAACTGTACATAGCAGACATGTTATGAGTCTATCTATCTCAAAATGGCGAAACCACTCCATTTGATGGTGTGAACTCTGTGGAGTATCTCCCTATGAGCTCTAAGAAGCTCCAGGAGATAAGGTCCAAAACAGACACTGATTACACTTTCTAAATACTCAAATGTGTAATCCAGAAGGGTTGGCCTGAATTCACGGACAACCTGCCTGTGCAAACTCATGCATACTTCAGTACCAGAGATGAGTATTCTGTATATGATGGTTTGATCTTATACAGTGAAAGAGTAGTAATTTCAGAAAGAATGAGGAAACAAGTCAAGGAAAAGCTCCATCAGTCAAACTTGTGGACTCTGAGAAGAGCTCGGGAATGTATGTTCTGGCCTGGCATGACTGTCGATATACGCCAAGTTGTACACAACTGTGGAGCATGCAGAACAAATGAGATAGCAAAATGAGACCCTGATGTCTCATGAAGCCCCTACAAGAAAGTGGGAAAAGGTGGGAGTAGATATCTTCACCCCAGATGACAAGGACTACCAAATCATCATGGACTACATGAGCATCTCCTGGGAAGTTAATAGACTGTATGGTATTTCAGCTCAAAGCTGCATCAAGAAGCTGAAAGCACACTTTGATAGATACGCTAGATACGGTATCTCTTCAGAGTGCATGACTGACACTTGTATCCAGTACAACAGAATCAAAATCAGGAAGTTTGCATCTGAATGGGGTTTGGTCCACATAATGAATGCCCCAAAGCATTCCAAGGCTGATGGTAAGGTTGAATCAGCAGGGAAAGCTGCAAAGTCTATGAGGAGGAGGTGTATCAAATCCAAAACTGATCCATTTTGGGCTCTGCTGGAGATCAGAAAGAAGAGGAACCGGAACCTTGCTCCCTATGACTAGTAAACTGTTGACACCAAGAGATTAAGAGCACATGCACACCATGACAGAGAAATAATCGGAGACATGCAATGTTAACAAGTCAAGAACTTCGACAAGAAAGCCAAAGACCTACCAATCTTGGAGGAAGGAGATACAGTAAGGATGCAACCTTTCGCACTGGGTAAGAAAGAGTGGGACAAAGCTGTAGTGAACAAGAGACTAGATGAGAGCAGCTATGATGTGGAGACTCCTGGTGGAACATTCAGGAGGAACCGAATCCACCCGAGAAAAACTGAGATGAGCACTACAACTCATACTGAAGAATAGCCACACAAAGCACAAATTGAGAGACATATTCCAGCTAAGAAAGTGTTGGTCATGAGTGACAAACCTGTAAATAACTGCTACTCAGCAACATGTGAGCCCATCCAGAACAATTCAACTTCCAACCAAATCAAAGGACTTGAAAGTCATAATGTGTCATGTGCTATATGTTAACTAAACCAGTCAACATAGGCCGTAATAATGCCTGTGGTTGTGGGGATACAGAAGTATACAGTGTTCATTATCTTGTTATCTTGTATTCCATTCTTGTGTATTTGTGTTAATGGTGTCTGTGAATGATGGGCTAGTTCACATTCATGAATTGGTATAAACCATTCAGGGCCTCTGTGAAATGCAAAGACTGTAAATTGCTATACATTTTGTAAGAAACAGTCCCAGCATAAATTAACATTCTATGGGTATATTTATATGCATGCCAGAGACTGCTAATAAGACATTTTTTACTACTCAGTATCACTATAAGGACAGTAAGCTATAAAGCATAAGTTTTATTTTATTTTATTTTACTTTGCATCAGTGGTCATCTGGGGTGTGATACGACTGATGAGCATGTCCGTGAAGCTCGTCCCACATTCACTTTCGTCCCATATTCGTCCCACATTCGTCCCACATTCGTCCCATATTCGGTTTGTCAATTTTTGGCCCGTATACCCATCAGACTATAACAGAAAGGTCAAGATCTTTCTGGGGGGACCCCTTTAAAGGTCAGAGGCCTTTAAAAAGGTCAGGGCCCTTTTACCCTGACAAACATATAAAATATAAGCGCGAAAAGACAAAGAAGACTAAAGTGACGAGATGCCGATTTTCCCCGTTAAATTCCCCCCTTTTTTCAATTGGAATATTAAGCTAGGGGGGTCTATGATTTTTTTTAACCAAAACCATTTTGGTGCGAGACCGGTTTTGATATGCTAGAGACCCGTAAATCGGAGAAAACCTCGAATTTTACCCATTTTTTTGTGTTTGGGTACCCGGATGCCGATTTTCGCCATTAAATTCCCCCTTTTTTTCAATTGGAATATTAAGCTAGGGGGGTCTATGATTTTTCTGAACCAAAACCATTTTGGTGCGAGACCGGTTTTAATATGCTAGAGACCCGTAAATCGGAGAAAACCTGGAATTTTACCCAATATTTTGTGTTTGGGTACCCGGATGCCGATTTTCGCCGTTAAATTCCCCCTTTTTTTCAATTGGAATATTAAGCTAGGGGGGTCTATGATTTTTCTGAACCAAAACCATTTTGGTGCGAGACCGGTTTTGATGTGCTAGAGACCCGTAAAACGGAGAAAACTGTTAACTTCAAAAAAAAAATTTATGTTTAGGTACCCGGATGCCGATTTTCGCCGTTAAATTCCCCCCTTTTTTCAATTGGAATATTAAGCTAGGGGGGTCTATGATTTTTCTGAACCAAAACCATTTTGGTGCGAGACTGGTTTTGATGTTCTAGAGACCCGCAAAACGGAGAAAACGGTTAACTTAAAAAAAAAAATTTATGTTTAGGTACCCGGATGCCGATTTTCGCCGTTAAATTCCCCCCTTTTTTCAATTGGAATATTAAGCTAGGGGGGTTTATGATTTTTTTGAACCAAAACCATTTTGGTGCGAGACCGGTTTTGATGTGCTAGAGACCCCCAAAACGGAGAAAACGGTTAACTTCAAAAAAAAATTTTATGTTTAGGTACCCGGATGCCGATTTTCGCCGTTAAATTCTCCCTTTTTTTCAATTGGAATATTAAGCTAGGGGGGTCTATGATTTTTCTGAACCAAAACCATTTTGGTGCGAGACCGGTTTTAATATGCTAGAGACCCGTAAATCGGAGAAAACCTGGAATTTTACCCAATATTTTGTGTTTGGGTACCCGGATGCCGATTTTCGCCGTTAAATTCCCCCTTTTTTTCAATTGGAATATTAAGCTAGGGGGGTCTATGATTTTTCTGAACCAAAACCATTTTGGTGCGAGACCGGTTTTGATGTGCTAGAGACCCGTAAAACGGAGAAAACTGTTAACTTCAAAAAAAAAATTTATATTTAGGTACCCGGATGCCGATTTTCGCCGTTAAATTCCCCCCTTTTTTCAATTGGAATACTAAGCTAGGGGGGGTCCATTTTGGTGCGAGACCAGTTTTGATGTGCTAGAGACCCGCAAAACGGAGAAAACGGCATCCGGGTACCCAAACATAAAAAAATGGGTAAAATTCCAAGTTTTCTCCGATTTACGGGTCTCTAGCATATTAAAACCGGTCTCGCACCAAAATGGTTTTGGTTCAGAAAAATCATAGACCCCCCTAGCTTAATATTCCAATTGAAAAAAGGGGGGAATTTAACGGCGAAAATCGGCATCTGGGTACCCAAACACAAAAAAATGGGTAAAATTCCAGGTTTTCTCCGATTTACGGGTCTCTAGCATATCAAAACCGGTCTCGCACCAAAATGGTTTTGGTTCAGAAAAATCATAGACCCCCCTAGCTTAATATTCCAATTGAAAAAAGGGGGGAATTTAACGGCGAAAATCGGCATCCAGGTACTTGAACATAATTTTTTTTTTTTGAAGTGCACCGTTTTTCCCCGATTTACGGGTCTCTAGCATATTAAAACCGGTCTCCCACCAAAATGGTTTTGGTTCAGAAAAATCATACACCCCCCCTAGCTTAATATTCCAATTGAAAAAAGGGGGGAATTTAACGGCGAAAATCGGCATCCGGGTACCCAAACACAAAAAAATGGGTAAAATTCCAGGTTTTCTCCGATTTACGGGTCTCTAGCATATCAAAACCGGTCTCGCACCAAAATAATTTTGGTTCAGAAAAATCATAGACCCCCCTAGCTTAATATTCCAATTGAAAAAAGGGGGGAATTTAACGGCGAAAATCGGCATCCGGGTACCCAAACACAAAAAAATGGGTAAAATTCCAGGTTTTCTCCGATTTACGGGTCTCCAGCATATCAAAACCGGTCTCGCACCAAAATGGTTTTGGTTAAAAAAAATCATAGACCCCCCTAGCTTAATATTCCAATTGAAAAAAGGGGGGAATTTAACGGCGAAAATCGGCATCCGGGTACCCAAACACAAAATAATGGGTAAAATTCCAGGTTTTCTCCGATTTACGGGTCTCTAGCATATTAAAACCGGTCTCGCACCAAAATTGTTTTGGTTCAGAAAAATCATAGACCCCCCTAGCTTAATATTCCAATTGAAAAAAGGGGGGAATTTAACGGCGAAAATCGGCATCCGGGTACTTGAACATAAATTTTTTTTTTGAAGTTAACCGTTTTCTCCGTTTTGCGGGTCTCTAGCACATCAAAACCGGTCTCGCACCAAAATGGTTTTGGTTCAGAAAAATCGTAGACCCCCCTAGCTTAATATTCCAATTGAAAAAAGGGGGGAATTTAACGGCGAAAATCGGCATCCGGGTACCCAAACACAAAATAATGGGTAAAATTCCAGGTTTTCTCCGATTTACGGGTCTCTAGCATATCAAAACCGGTCTCGCACCAAAATGGTTTTGGTTTAAAAAAATCATAGACCCCCCTAGCTTAATATTCCAATTAAAAAAAGGGGGGAATTTAACGGCGAAAATCGGCATCCAGGTACTTGAACATAAATTTTTTTATGAAGTGCACCGTTTTTCACCGATTTACGGGTCTCTAGCATATTAAAACCGGTCTCGCACCAAAATGGTTTTGGTTCAGAAAAATCATAGACCCCCCTAGCTTAATATTCCAATTGAAAAAAAGGGGGAATTTAACGGCGAAAATCGGCATCCGGGTACCCAAACACAAAAAAATGGGTAAAATTCCAGGTTTTCTCCGATTTACGGGTCTCTAGTATATTAAAACCGGTCTCGCACCAAAATGGTTTTGGTTAAAAAAAATCATAGACCCCCCTAGCTTAATATTCCAATTGAAAAAAGGGGGGAATTTAACGGCGAAAATTGGCATCTCGTCACTTTAGTCTTCTCTTTCTTTTCGCGCTTATATTGTATATGTTTGTCAGGGTAAAAGGGCCCTGACCTTTTTAAAGGCCTCTGACCTTTAAAGGGGTCCCCCCAGAAAGATCTTGACCTTCCTGTTATAGTCTGATGGGTATACGGGCCAAAAATTGACAAACCGAATATGGGACGAATGTGGGACGAATGTGGGACGAATATGGGACGAAAGTGAATGTGGGACGAGCTTCACGGACATCTGATGAGCATGCGTATTGTCACTCTATGCGTCATCTATATTGTCTATGATAATGTTCATGAAATGTCAATATATTCGGCGTTCTCACATATGATCATTCTGTGTCCCACACTCTCACTTATATGCACAAGGGAGACAGCTACATGTACACTTATGAAATATTTCCCACAATAACCAGTGGCAGAGGACATTTTGTGTACACTGGTGCAGTGACGTAATTAGTTGCATTGGGTCACACCCTTTTTAAAACCAAATTGAATTTAGATGTTGTGATGAATTGTTCAGTTTTGAATTATTATGTTCAGAAAAAATGAAATGAGAGCAATGTATGAATACTTTGTCACATAGACTTCACTGATGATCATCATTAAGGAGGGTTGTTACATATTTTGTATGGCCACGGGTCGTGGCACAGTTGGTTAGAGCACCAGATAATTAGCACCAGTTCCTCTATGGTGATCCAAAGGTCGTGGGCTCGATCCGCAGCCATGCCAAGATTGAAATCATAATACAATTTCCCATATGAGCTGAGGCCCGTGCCTAAAGGGTTAATGCGTTGTCCTTGTAAATCTATGACTGGGTGGGTTGTCATGTCATGGGCCTCTGACAAGACAATTCAGTGAGGCAGCACTATATCTGCTACAAGTAGGTCTCATCAATAAAATTATTGATTTATTATTTGAAAATCACAATGAAATTTTTTATTATATTGAAAGCTTCATATCTTTTTAACTAAAAAAAAGCGGCGTAGTAATATGTCACTACTCCAAAATTTATTTTGTCATTCGGTCTCTGACCAAGTCCAGCATGCATTGCAAATTGAAAGAACTTCCTGTTTAGTGTAAAATATGGGTTTATTGTATTTATTCATTATGAGCTCAACAACTTCCCACATTGGCAAGATCTGCTCATGTCAGTAACATGATTGACTTGCCCATAACAATGAGGTATATCACAACATCAAAAGGTTTCTATTTGATGTCTTTTCATTGTATAACTCCATTTTGAACATTAATTTGTTTCTCTTTTAACAATATTGAATTTAATTTGAAACTTTAAGTCAATATACCCCCCAAAAAATGAAATTCTGTCCTTTGAAGGAAGTTTGACTTACTTCTGAAATGAGGTCGTGATTAAGATATGCTTTTTTGTCAATAAAATAATACCAATAGAAAATCGTTAAAAAAATAACAACCTTACAGTAAGGATGAATATGAATATTAAGAAAAATCCAAACTAAAGGAAACTTATCAATACTTTGTCAAATGTTGGGGTTAACACTTATCAATTGTAGGCATTTTGGGGTCAGTCAATCCTATGATCTCACATGAAATGCACAGTTGCATAATAATTGTTTTATAGAGGTATATCTATAAGTAAAACTTTACATTAAAGCATTAATCAATATAATGATTGAATAAAAAAGAATCGGATGACTTAATTTTTAATTGTTGCATCTATCCTTGAAAGGAAGTTTTTTTTTCAAAGATGTTTTGATAGCATTAAACCTACAAATTAATAAAAAGTTAAAATTCATACACAAATAGTTGGTTATCGAATTATATTTTTAACAATCTCAAATCTATTAAATCTATCACCCAAGGCCTGTATACAAAGTTTTGTACATCAACTGAGATCTTTGACATGGTTTTAACCTTATAAGTATTTGTCAAATCTTTTAATATTCTGACACCCATATATAATTATTATGCATTGTATGAAGGACATATTAATCTCCATGCACTTTAATTACTCAGCATGCTATAAATGTGAAGAATTCTAAAATTGTTTTTATTCAATTATCAAGCTGTCAAATGTGCTCTCCTATTCATGTCCATATTTAGCAAAAAAAGTATCCAGACCATTGTCCCTAAAATACACATAATTATGCCTGATTACTTTTTAAATACATCTATTGCATTTCGGGGGCCAAATGCTACTGGTTTTGAAATAAAATAACACTAATATCATCACTTTTTAATTGTCATTCTGTTTAAGATTTATTGTTTACCATTGAGTGGTGACCAGTCAAAATGAACAGGAAGTTCTTCCAGCTGTATTGACGGGTTCCTTGGGAACGAGCTAAATGCCAAAATGGGAAAAAGTTCAGATTTGTAGGACCACAATAAGGTGGATTTCCAAACAACTTTGTAAAAGTGATCTTAACAATATTTACTGTGATCCTCGTGAAACAGATTTTCTATTTTTCAAAAAGGCAGCTGCAACGGTGAGAGATAGTTGTACAAGAGAGAAACAGCTGCATAGATGAGAGATTATTACCCGGGGGGCTACTCTCATAGTCAGCCTTACCGGGAAGCTGGGCTAAATAGGGTCCTTTTCGCTGATATTTTCCCTAAGACGGGTCAAGATATTTTATCATTTTCCCTAAAACAGGGTACTGTTTTTCAAATTTCTCCCTAAAACAGGGATCACAATCCCCTTTTCCAAATCTCCTCCTTCTGCATCATCCCAAAATGAGGGTATGGAAAATTCTGCTAGTCCTAAATCAGGGTACCAAATTTCAGCTAGTCCTTAATCAGGGTACCAATAATGATTTCCCTAAATATTTCCCTAAATCAGGCTCTGGGGTTTTCAGTTCCATCCCAGCCTCCGCGGGTTAAGATCATGAGAGTACCCCCCCCCCCCCCCCCGGGATAATTACAACAATGAGACAGTTATAACACAGAGAGAGATAACTGAACAAGTGAGAGACAGCTGCACAAATGAGATAACCGAGTGAGAGATAGTTACAGGAGTGTGAGATAGCTGCACAAGTGAGAGATAGTTAAAGGAGAGATAGATAGCTGCACAAGTGAGAAACAGCTACATAAGTGAAAGATAGCTGCACATGTAAGAGACAGCTGCTTTCAGCATAATCAGTGAGATAGGCTGTAGACAAGAGACAGCCGCATAAGTGATAGATAATTACAACAGCGAGAGACAGTTATAGCAGTGAGATATTGCAGCACAAGTGAGAGACAGCTGCATAAGTGAGAGATAGCTACAACAGTGAGAGATAGCATCATTTCCCAGCCGAAGGCGCTTGTCAGGGGCCCACCACTACCAACTTCGTTAAAAATTGAGATAGAGATGTGAAACTTGGGCAGAGTATGTTTTAGAATGTTGTGAACAACATATCACTCAGCTAAAAAAAAATTTTCCAATATGCATTTTTAGTATTTCCTAGAAGGAAATATTAAAATAATTACCAGCCAGCTCCACTCTGGGATTTTGGCTGTCAGCTGTTATTTTTTACCAGCTGGGAAAGTTACCAGCTCAGAATTTGTATCGATTTAACAGCTGTTAACTTTGTTCGTGGATGTTTGGAAATGCCCAATTTTTTTTAACAGCTGGTAATGAGCCAGTATGTTTAACAAATAATTAAATGTTAAAAATCTATAATTACAGTAGAAATATCATTAGGCTTGAACAATCTTTGTCAAATAGTGTTCATATGCAAAACTTATCAGAAACATCATTCATGTTGGTGGACTGTATGGTGGTGCCCCCTATATGTATTTTCAGAATAGCCATATATTGTGTGCATAAATTATCAGGAACTTCATAATGTTGGTGGATAGTATGGTGGTGCCCCCTATATGTAATGCCAGAACAGTCATATCCTATTTAATAGTGCTGCATCCAGTGTTGTATATGTCAACTGTAATTGCGTATTGAGATGATGAAGAAAATTATTAACTTACAGTTGGGGTCTGGTCACCCCATTTAACTTTTGACTGTGACTTTTGACAGTGGTTTTGTCTCTGTTGGTGTTGAACTCCGTTAGAAATTAATTATATACCAAAAATCAAAGAAGCATACTACAGTCAACCCTCATTTATCCGACACTCTCCGTCACACAAAATTATGTCGGATTAATGGAATTGTCGGTATTTTGAAACTGGTTAAACTGATACATACAGATGGACAGACATCTGACAGTGAGACTAGGCAGTGGGTAGAACTATGGTATATTTAATGTGTAACACATGTCATACTAGATATCAATGAAAATAATACAGAATTATTCAATATCTGTACAACTTTTATTTACATTATCAACAAAAAGACATAAAAAGAAAGCATCTTAAATCTCTCATTAATGGAGATGTTTCTGCACTATGTGGAATTCAAACTAAAGACTGGTTTTTCAAAGGGCTATGAACACACATTCTTTTAGCAATTTTGTCCCCATACAGAATCATAGCAGAGGTGACATGAGTAAATCTAGCATTGACAAGAGCTCAGCCTTATGATACTTTTCTATTATTCTACATGTTACAAGATCTCATCTTTGAAGTGGTGAATAGGGAAGATGAGTTTATCCTTTGGCTATTTCCCTATGAGAGGAGGGGTTGGGATAGTCCTTGATGGACCAAGTGCAATCAACACCCACATCTTTGAAACTGTTTCCTTTTGGCAGGTGACAGATAATTGACTATCAGCTTATAGGCCAGTGTTTCTGAACAATTAAGTGAGACTGCCCTTGCTGGCTCAACAGTCAGCAAATGTTTACCTTTCTTTAATGTCGGATTAATGGGTCCAATAACAATAGATTATGCAGTATTTGTATACAAAAAGGAATGTTGGTGTCTGAAACTGAAATTGTCGGATTACTGAGTACAAATATAGAGGAAAACAATTGGTCGCAAATAAAATTTGGTCGAAAAGTGAAATGTCAGATTATTGAAATGTCGGAAAGTGAGGGTTGGCTGTATTTACTATTGTAAATTTCTTGGAAATGGGAAAGAAGGGTGAGGAAAGGGATCAATGTCTCTGATAGCCTTCTCTGGTTGTTCTTAAAAGAATGGAGGAAAACATGAAAGGGAGGGGTGGAGTACATCTTAATATGTTTATCATTTTGTTATAGGAAAGCACCACATGAATATCAAATTAATTAGCAAATAATGTCATGAAAAACTACATTTTCTCTGTGTTATGATCATTTGACACCCATGTAGCTCAGCTGATTAGCAGAGGGTAGTATTGTTTAGTGGGATGCCAGGGAGTTGCAATTAGCACCCGGGTGCGGACCACTTTTGAAATCATGTTTATATGTGCATAAGGCATGGAAATATGCTTTGATACAATTAAATACATATATTTATAGACGAGGTAACACAGTATACACAGTATACTCTCATATTAGAAATTTAGATATATAGAAGAAAAAAAACAATATATATTTCAAATCTGTCATCAACTGGGAGGACCAGGACCCATGAAAAGCCGGTCAGACAACCCAGCCCCAGATTTTCCCCCAGGTGCTGATTGGTACGTACTGCTCCACACAACACAACTACCTCACAAGTTGACCATTGGTCAAACCAACGAGACTAGACTTCTAAGCTCTGGGTGTCTTGATGGCCAAGACCTGTTTAATAGGTTCCACGCCCCTCCTTTCATACTTTAACCCCCTCCTATAATATCACCTGGCAGGGAGCAGAAGGTAGTAGTAAATTCTGACAACATGAAAGGTATATTTTTGCGATAATAAGACGATGATGGACGTGGCCCAAACAGTATTGTATACCTCTTGGCAATGCAATACGAAGTGAGAAGATAAGAAATGAATCACTACAGCAGGGATTCCAGCATACATTAACTATGAAACAATATCTGTATCATCAATATGAACTGTCACAAGAGAATTCAACACAGAAATGTTTTGTGATAATAATTTTGTGATAATAATTTTGAATTGTGATAATAATTTCTCAGTAGTTACCTCAGCTAAATCCATGAGAAGTGTTATTGTTATCTTCTGGCATATTCATGTGTCTTACTGTGAATAGTTAATTATTGGACCAGGTGTAACTCATCAACATATGAATGTCGCCAACTTCCTATTTGTTTCAGGAAAGGATTGACCTTTAACCTTGACATAATTGACTATAATAATTAAAAGTTAAAAATGATCAGAACTGTCTGTCTGTCTTACTGCCAATAGTTGATTCCAGTTATAGGTCAGCAACTATGAATGTCACCAACTTCATATTAGTTTCAGGGAAGGGGGAATTGATTTCTAGCCTTGACACAATTTGTAATCCGCATTTTTCTACAGTGCTGTCGTTTACGTTTTTATTTTGTGTTGTCCTGACACTAGATGTCTTTTTTGGGGTATTATCAAAAGCATATACTTTCAAAGTCACCTTTGACCCACTAAAAGTCATTTCCATTTCCTGGAATACAAAATTATTTAACATATACTACTCCACAAAAGTTAAGTTTCATTTGATTTGTTTGTTTGCTAGATAACCATGAGTAATAAGCAGTGTAATATACCACCATTAGAACATTAGACAGGTGCAATACATGAGCAAAATTATAATACTGCAAATGTGGGGGTTATCATTTAATATTTTGTTAAATCAAATCTACTATAAAGATAATCAAAGAAAGCAGAGTAATCTCTTATGCTACCTCATTGCTCCTTCAGTGAGTCAGATGCCATAAAGTTTGATATTACCTTCACAGAGTGGACTTTTGAAATGTTCATAATGATTTTTATAATTGTTAAATAGGTTAAGACTATATTAAAATATTTGGTTTGTTTTATTTAAAATCATGGAAACTTAATGTTAATATGCCATATGTGAGCTGTCTTGTGTCATTTAACCAGTGCCACCACACAGTCAAAATTTAAAGTATAGTAATGTGGTTTATGAGTTGGACCCTAATAAAGAACAATTATTTCATGAGGTTTTATGTGAGCTTTGGTCATAGGAATAACCGGATTATTTTACCCTGAGTACTGCTCCGTAGTGCTTTGGGTGAAATTTTATGTTTTTAGTTATAAATTCTTAAAAAAGTTTTAAGTGTTTGTAACTTTAAGTATAGGGGACTTGCCTTTGCTGTAGTCCGGTGCACCTATTTTTTCCATTCTTAATGGATTTTGTGGGATGGAGTGCAGGTCCCTATCCTATGACTACAGTGTTGTTTTCATGATCATTCTTCTTGGCTCTTGTGTGATTAATTTTTTAATGAGATTGAAATGGTGAATAGTTTACATGTCAACAGGCGTTGCAAATTTAAAGATTGTTCTGTCGGTGATGGATAGGTAAAATAGATGAAGAAATAAAATTACAATTCAAATGTAAACTATTATATAAATAATATAACATTTTTCAAGATAATGTTTATACACCTTATTCCATTAGGATAATAAAAGACCAATTATGGCAAGATATACAATATATTAGGAGAGAATTGTAGCGCATGTACAAATAAATGAGTAAATACATCTTTCTTAATTTTTACTAAGCTACTTAAATGTGACAAAATAGATTAAAAAACAACCATGAACTATGTTTTAAATGCCATTATTGTAATGAACTTTGTGAACATAACATGAAAAATACCTGGAAAATAAAAATATATAACATGAAAAATACATGGAAAATAAAAATATTGTCTGTAAATAATAATAATAATAATAATAAAAAATATGTGGGTCTGACTTGATGATTTCAGTATGATTTTTCTTTTTGGTTTAAATTAATTAAAGAATTCTAAACATATCTTTATATCAATATTTTTTCAATCTATCCAACACTTGAATTTAAAGTAATTGAGGCCAGATAATGATAGATCATGATTTATTTCCGACCAAAAGATGTTCAAGGGATATTAGCCAACTCATTCTGGTTTAATGAAATCATTTCCTCCCTGAATACAAGGCCAAAAATCCTCTAGCTAAAATTATATCAAAAAATTAAAAGCTATGGTTGCTCAACTTAATTTGTCTTAAAGAAAGGTAACCCCATGCCTATTAAATAAATTCTGTACCTTACAAATATTTATAGAGTAATATATATTATATTTATATATATTATACCTTGCACACTATACACATTCTTAATAGGGTTTGATTGGATTCACTTTTTTTTTACAAAATTAAGCTCTCCAGTTCACTTTACAGAATATAATTATTAATTTTCATGGTTTCCAATGGTGAAATTTATATACCAGCCAGCCAATTAATTAATGGTTTAAATTAATTAAAGAATTCTAAACATATCTTTATATCAATATTTTTTCAATCTATTCAACACTTGAATGTCCTACAGACATGTATCACTCAATTTGTTTCCTATTTAAAGTAATTGAGGCCAGATAATTATATGTCAACAATGAGTCATGCCCATATCTGTTAAATCTAATCTATTTTAAATAAATGAAGAGGAAAGTCATCTTTACACAAAAATATCGCAATCTAGATAATGATTTATTTCCAACCAAAAGATGTTCAAGGGATATTAGCCACCTCATTCTGGTTTAATGAAATCCTTTCCTCCTTGAATACAAAGCCAAAAATCCTCTTCACTTTTTTTTATATAAAATTACTTCACTTTACAGAATATAATTATTAATTTTCATGGTTTCCAATGGTGAAATTTATATACCAGCCAGCCAATTAAATTATTCCATCTGTCAGCTAGGCCATTTTGTAATGTCAATCATAATTTGAGCCAGCTGACTCATTCAAAAAAAAGTTCCCAGCTGGTAAACATACCAGCTGGAAATGATATGCATTACTTACAAGCTGCCAGCCAGAAAAAAGTGCATATTGGCTCTTTTTGCATATCATATAGTGGTGGGCCCCTGACTTGTGAACGATAATCATACTGGGTCACGGTAGGGGAGCTCCCGCCAGTGCGGAAAACGCCAATCGCGTACTTCATCCGACTAATTAGCAACGCAGACTGCTAGTTATCTGTTTATTGAGTAATTCCAATTATTCAATAGCCAAATGATCTTCAGATATGCGAATTTTATATAAAAAAACAACTACATGGCAGAAATTTATTAAGAATTTTACGATTTAGCGTCAATGTATGAAGTCTTATCGCGCTTTTGTCGTTGTCATGGAGACGTTGTTTTGACCGCCATGTTGAAAAGATTGGAGAATTTTTCGACGGAACTTGCATGTTGTTATTTGGTGTTGTAAAAGTTGTTTTGATGGGATTGCTTATGAAACACTAGAAAGAATTTAAACGTAAGTTTTTCATTCTATTCATGATTGTTTGTATGCCTTTGGATAATTTATAATGGTTATTCCTCTTCTCCAAACAGAGGCATCTATTGATTTAACACATGTTTAAAATCTCTGATCCAAATTTCACTCGGCTCATTTCACACATCACTTCATTTCGTCTTCAGTCTGTTCAGCATATGTTCAGACTCAGACAGTACTGTCAGTAGAGCTAACGCCCAATCATAGGATTGGCTAATATTAAGGAGAATGTCTTGCATGCGTAAAACTAACAGAACATCAGACTTTTTGGCACAGAAAAGTTGATATGATTGAAAGAATTAAGCTGTGTTTCCATATGTGCAGTCCGTAATGCAGTGCGTCATGCATAGCGCCATGCGGTGTTAGCATGTATGCGTCAGTTTTGTGATGTTTTCATGGTCAAACTTCCAATTTGGCGCCAAAATTAGGCTTGCAACCTATGGGAAACCTATGCGTCACTCTATGAGTCAGATTTTCATTCGCTATCCTATGCGAAAGGCTGTGAGTCAATTTGCTTACAGACATCATTACGGACGGCAATATGCATACATGGAAACAAAAAAATTGACGCACTGCATGACGCTCTGCATGACGTGCTGCACGACGCACTGCACATATGGAAACACAGCCTTATGGTCAAAATCACCGCGATAGCAAGTGGGCCGCGATATTGACTGTCACATTGAACTGCGGTCAAGCTGCTCAATCTGGGCAATTTATCAATGAGCATTACCTACAATTGTAAATTAGAGTATAAGTGAGCCATAACTTTGCGTAGAAATTCATTTTATTTACGTTTTGGAAGATAAAATGGCCGCCAAACTTGAATGCGTAGTTCTAATGTTGGGCCTGGGTGTAAAGTGAAAATATTCACAGAATTATATGCCAAACATGAGGTCTAATTACGGTGGAAAGTAGCTTATCAATATCAAGATTGGCAACTGAAACTTGTAGATAATTTACATTGATAAAATATCCAAATTCAGCCGGTTGACCGAGGTTAAATGTGGCGTAGTTCAATACTGTGGTCCACTTGATATCGCGGTTGTTTTGACTAGGTACCGATTGATATACAGTGACCGGCAACCAAATCCTGACATTTTCATGTTTTTCACTCCCGATTTTCACTAAAACTCTATTATAATTTCAATTTGTGATGATGTTCATATGTGGCTAAGCTTTCAAGACATCAAATTGTAGAATTGATGCTTAATACCTTTAGGTCAAGGTCTGGGATCTAACTATCCTGGAATCACTCACCACTGAATATGTTAAAATTTCAGAATGAGCGAGTACAGAGAAGATGATGAGCCAGAGTATGCCCCGCCCATCTCCGCTCTGCCTCCGAGGGTCATCCCGCAGGAGGAGAGCCAGATGGAAGTGTCTGCAAGTCCCGCCTTTCAGTGCCTGGATGATGTAAGTTAATAACCTCTGTAAGAGAACATATTATTCAGGACAGTAATGTTTCAGTTGCAGTCTGCTATGGCATATACAAAAGTAAAGGGTAATGTCTTCACCATATCATCATGATAATACTATGGCTGCAGTACACACATCTGCTCCACTGATCAATCACAGGAGCTGAAACAAGGGATGGGATGAGTAACCATTTCTCTTCTTACCAAAAAGAGACCACTAAACAAATGGTTTCAGGAAGTGTCCAAAGAGAAGGTGGCTGGAAGTGGCTAGCAAGAACTGTCTGCATTTTAGCCTTGCAAAACTCAACGAACAGTTGTAATATATTCTTGATTGTATATATATTCTTGATTGTAAAACATATTGAATGTTGATCTAGTTCTAAATAATTCTGATTATTCTATTTGTTCACAGCTTTTCACAGATGGCAAGCTTACGGGCACCAAAGTTGCTCAACTTAAAGCCAAATACACAGAGCTTCATGAAACACTTAAAAGGTAGCCATCCGAATCATTTACGTCCAATTTCTGTTAGTCAAGTATATAAAAATATGTCAAAATGCTCAGTTGTTATTTGTATAATTTAAGATATATTTACTTAAAAAAGGTCAACACACTTATATTATGAACATAAATAATTGGTCTTTTATTATCCTAATGGAATAAGGTGTATAAACATTATCTTGAAAAATATCTTTGTCTTTTCAAGAACAAGAGACAGTGAATCAAGTTTACTACAAGAAGCAAAAACATTTGCACAGGAGTTGGAAAGACAGAAAATAGAGTTGGAAAAAGCAGACAATTTCCCTGAAAGTTCGAATTCAGAAGTGTCAAAGTTGCGCCAACAGTTACTGAAACATCACAATGATATGGCACAGGCCGATGAAAGACAGTATCAGCTGGATTATAAGATAGAATGGTAAGTACTGGGGTTTGGGGTAATATCAAGGAGAAAAAATTGTTTCTTTGGTTTTTTTTATTAGACACTTACATTTATAACAATTAAAATGTTAAAGGAAAAATATAAAAGAGGTGTCATTTTGATTTGAATAACAGTAGACAATATGTGCAATTTTGCAGCAGTATGTGTGGTGTTATGGAAATAAATGCAGTGTTGTGGCAATATGTAGTGTTGTGGCAATATGTGCAGTGCTGTGGCAATATGTGCAGTGTTGTGGCAATATGTATAGTGCTGTGGCAATATTTACAGTGTTGTGGCAATACAATATATGCAGAGCTTTGGCAATATGTGCAGTGTTGTGGCAATATGTGCAGTATCAGCACAATGCTCTATTGAAAATCCCATAAATGCTTTGATGTACAATAACTCCTATATTTAATATTGATTGTGTAGCAGCTAGTAACATATAATATGCCATAAATTATTTGGATACATGTGCCAATATTTGAGATTCATTTATTGGGATCATTAACTGCCGTTTTATTGATTGATATTATTATTATTGTTGCTTTTAGCCTCCAGGAAGAACAAAAAATGATTGAGCGTGAGTACTCAAGGATGCCTAAGCAAGGTGTAAGTTGTTCATATCATTTTCTGTTTTTCAAACAAATTAATAAATCATTTCTAAAACCCAAGAAGCTATGAATTATTTAAATTTGATTTAGAAAGGTAAATATCTATTGAAATATTTTAATATCACCCGATCTTTTGCTTCTAAATTTGGTTTTGCAGTAGAAATAAATATATTTATTATTAAAGTATACATATAATGTGGCCAGATAAAGAACTCATCCAATTTGGTATCCATCTAACTGGCAGTGTTCTCCAGAAAAACTTAATTATATTTTTTTATGAAACTTGTTTTGCTTGAGTCTTGTTTGCTTGAAGATAATATTTTCACTGTTCATCGTGTGCTTCATCAAATATTAATGCATTCACCAGGCATCTTGCCAATATATTGATCTGGATAGATCCTCCACAAAAGATTGACTGTTGCAGCTTTAAATGACTTTAATTGTTTTGACAGATATGACAGAAAATTTCAAGATTGATAATCACCTGATGCAGACACCATGTATTTCTTGCCTCCTGAATATGGCAAAACAGATTTCTTTGGAAAAAAATCAAACAATACTGTACTGTTGGAAATGATGTTGTCTGCACACTGATGCAGTAGAATTTTCATAAAAATACTTCATTCTTTATTTTAACAACAATTTCATTTTTCCATAATGTTTGGATGTATCATGGCCTACTTATGAAATAAGGTTTTAACCATCAATGTGTTTATCAATAATTTTTAATTTCCAAAATTACTTTTTGAAAACAATGAGGAGGAAAAAGTTGGTTGAGAATACAAAGAAATATTTACTGGTTTCTGAGAAATCAACAAACTATATATTAAGCATTTGTTAGACATCAAAGTGAAAATATTTAAATGTTTTGTATGTATAATTTTGTATGTCTTGTATCCTACATGCACCTCATATAGTGCATAGTGAGGCCACTATCGGATAAACCATCACCCCAAGTATGCTTTTTCAGTCCTTTTGTGTAATAGGCACCATTGAATTAATTGAAAATTTCCCATGGTGCATTGTTTGGGTTTTAATGTTTGCATTTGTTGAATGGAATCCATCCAGTATTTCAGGGTGTGGAAATCTTTTTTGTATTATTAAAATATTAAAAAATCCATTTGCACTGAATTGTGAAATGGCAAGGCTACAAAGAATTGATTGTTCAAATCAATATTTTGTGATTCTGGAACTGATTACACCAATGGTGAAAGATGTTAATATATTTGGAATTAGCATGCATTTTTAGCATTTGATTTTTGTGACATTTTTTTTTTCATTTGTCATTTTTAATTGGGCACCAGTGATGTGGTTGGTTATGAGTTGTACCTTCACAACTTTAAAACTAAGAGTGTATTAGATGTGAAATGTTAAGTCCTTTGTGAACAAAATTATTCCAAATGATTTTGCACTTTGTGATATCTTTATTTTGTTGGCTCAAAATTGCTTGTAGAGTTGGCCCAGATTGACATGATATAATTATGCTTGTTAAAATATACCATTTAAACTCCACTGATAGAATTGCCTTGATTCTGATAACAAATTTTCAATCAGTGGTGAAAGATCTCCAAAATCGATTTTACAGGAGGTTGAAAAGAAAATAGAAGAACTGAAGCAAGTTTGTGCTGAAATGCGGAAAGAAATCGGTCAGAGGCAAGTTGAGGCCAAAAATTTGAAAGAAGAACTTGATAAACGGAACAGACAGATACAGAAAGAAAGTAAAGAACATGATGTAGCTGCTGAAGAAATGGAGAAGTTAAAGGTGGGTTTAGCATCACAATTTTGAATTTGACCTTGACCTATTTTTAAGGTCAAAGGTTTAAAATATTACTTGAGGGCAAATGGCAAGGGGTTCAATCTTGGGCCCCCCTCAAGTGTCCTTTATTTAAATTCGACATTAACATACATCAGAGTTCTTCTAACTCATTCTTTTATTTTCAGAGTGAACTTGTGGCAGTCAATACACAGCCCAGTCAAATTGCAAAGGAGGCTGACAGATTCCAAAGACAGAAAAAGTAAGTGATATTCTCGAATGACAGTGATTGAGGTCAAGGGACACCGTCAACACCTAATACAAGGGAATTCTGATAATATCTCTTTATAGTGATTTAGAAAATATAAATGATGTTTCTTTCATGTCGGAAAACTAAATTGATTTTATTTTAACTTAATGTTCATCTTCGAAAGTTGTTACAAATAAATATGTTTACTTTTCCCTAACTCAGCAGAAAGTATGAATCTGAATTACAGAGACTAATCTCTTTTTATCATTGGCTTGTTACTGACAGTGAGGTGGACAAGAAGCAGCGTGAGGTGGACGCAGAGCTGCGAGAACTGACCAACCATCTGTCCAAGCTGCAAAGCAAGCAGACATCCCTGGAGGAGGAGAAGTTTGAACTGGACACGGAGGTGGACAAGCAGTCTGCAGGACTCAATGAACGTGAGCGTGAATACCAGGCCCTAATGAAGGACTACGACTATGCCAAGGAGAGAGAGGCTGTCCTCATGGGAGATAGGTAACATTCAGCCTGCATCTCTATTTTTAGCTTCTGCAGTGAGGGGAAGGGGGGGATTTTCTGTCATTCTGCCTGTCCGTTAACTTTCTGAAACTACTAGTTGTTCTTAGTTTTTAGTAGGTAAGACATTTTCACGGGACCAGTTCTAACTATTTTCCATTAGTCTCAGAATCTTTTCCATCTTTTTTAGGATTTCGAATAACATTAATTATAAATATCAACCAATGAGAATCAAGACAACAAATTCAATAACTGTGAATTTTAATCGGCCAAATTTATTATCTGCTCAAGTCTGCTCTGGGAAAGGATTTAAATGATCATTTTTAATCAATTCACAGGTATTTCCAGAAATTATTCACAAACATCACAAAAAAGCAATAGCTCAATAGCAATATGTTCATTTGTCAATCAAAGATCTTGATTGATAGAGAAAATAAAGATATAAATATCCCCAATAGCCATGACACTCATATTTGTTCCTTACACTAGAGAACTAAATCTTGACACTGGAGAACTAAATCCTGACACTAAATCCTGACACTAAAGAACTAAATCCTGACATTAGAGAACTAAATCTTGACACTAGAGAACTAAATCTTAACACTGGAGAACTAAATCCTGACACTAGATAAATAAATCCTACATTTTTAAATCCAGAGCCACATTAGATTTGAATCTACGCCACATCAACCTCGACAAAAAGTCTACACATGACCTCCACATGCGCAAAATACGAGAGAAGGACCGGGAGGTTCGTAACTTGAAGAAAGCCGATTTGCAGCTCAAAGTGGCTGAGGATGGCCTGGCACACACACAGCAGGTGTATGAGAAAGTCAAGGGACAGGTAAGCAGCTAAAAATCACTGAACATGCTGAATATCATAGTGCGATTGCATCTTGCCATCTTGTTTTTTTTTTTTTTTTTTTTTTTTTTTTTTTTTTTTTTTTTTCAATAATTGAATTTAAAAGTACACTCTCAATTTGTTTGTGGACTTCTGCTATTTTGCTTTCAATAGGGCAGCATGGCCACCTGCAATTGGTCTATATAAATAGGATAAAGCTTACTGTGCTAATCTGAGGTCACCAATTCTCTGTGTAGGTTGAGGATCTGCTATCTCAGCAGAGTATATAAAGCTGTTCACTATGCACTATTTCTTTTAAGGTTCTTTTAAGAACATTTCACATAATAATACTTTTGATGTTAAAAGATTGTTGTTCAGTTTTAAAAGTTTCTTTATTTTTTAATCTTATAAGGTTGATGCACAGCCAAAGGATGATGGGTCACTGATGAATAAACGAACAGAACTACAGCGGGAAGTGGAGCAAACAAAACGAGCTCTGGCAACTCAGGTTAGTTCACCTACTTACTGACAGGTGTCACTGTGACTAGAATATATGCAACTAGACCATCTGTAGTTGCCTCCAATGACCCTGTTGCCAGTTAATTCAAACATTTTTTTCTCAGTTGTTTAATTATATGTCTCTGTCATTTATTCTAAGAAAGCCATTTATGTGATGTTGAAATGTAGACATGTGGAGATCACTACTTCCTGCCATTGTTACTAAGGACACTTCTTGTAATCATCTGTTTGCTGCTTTCTGATTGGTCGAAATAATTGTCATTGTCTCCCACCATTGTCTTAACTGCCATGATTGGTCCCTAAACCAGATGTTCATGTGGACATGATAGGATTATTATTATTAAGATAATTTACTGACAACAAAGGAGATCAATATAATATTTATCTCCCTGTTTGTTGTAGAATTCGCTGACTGCAGTGGAGACAGTGAAGGTTGAACAGAGCATAGCAGAGGAGGAGAGACTTCTGTACGAACAGAGCGACCTCAAGATAGAGGTCATTGAACTCACAAGACTGGCAGCCATTAAGGTATGAGAAACACCTTGACAGATTAAATTAAATCACTAAAATAACTTCATATATGCTGTGAAACAAATGCGATTTCAATTAGTAGATTTCAATTAGTAGATTTCAAGTAGGATTTTTCACCTCTTAATCACAGGTTAATATTTGGAAATAGCTTTAAATTGTATTGTGCTTTTACAGAATGATGAACGTGAGCAGAAGGCGCGTGACTTCATGAGAGCAGAGATGAGGTACCACAGAGCTGTGGCTGACCTCAAAGCCAAACAGCTGGAGATTCAGGACAAACAGAAGAAATTCCAGGAAATGCAAAACAAGTGAGCTTTGTACACTACTATACATTCAAGCATTCAGATTATTACTCTGAAATAAATGCTTATTATTTCCTTTTGGAACATTGATATTGATCATGAAAAAAAAATTGTCAGGTTACGCTTTCCTTTTGAAATTAAATTATTTTGTGAAACCAATGATATCACATACCTGTTTAATTCTGGTTAAAGCATACTCAGATCATCCAATATCTTCAATAATCTGTAATTTAGAAGATCACAAAGTTTTGGGCTGAGAGAAGTTATGTATTGTTGTGTGGTGTGTGCAGACTGAAGGAGTTTGCCAAGCTGTATGACGTCATCAAGAACGAGAGGAACAAGTGTGTGAACCTGATCCAGACAAGCACGCAGAAGGCTGCCGAGATGAGGGAGAAGATCAAAATATTCCAGAATGAGATCGAAATTCTGCGCACATCTGTTGCACAAAAAGAAAGGTAAAACATATACCACTAATACCCAAGGATTATCCCTTTGATGCAACATTGAATCTCCTTTGATTCCCCCATTGACTCCTTTTAAAGTGTTGGTGGTCTTTTGATCCTATTGACAATCTGATTAACCCTTTGATGCAACCATTAGCACCTTTTTGATGATGCTTTGGTCCTTTGATCCTATTGACCCACCCATTGACTACTTTGAGCCTCCATTGACCCTTTTGATCCTCCTTTGATCTAAACTCAATGTCAGTTTAGATATTTAACAATAAAACTTTTCAACTTGTACTTTTTGAATGACAAACATGTCAGTTTTACATTTTTTCCTCCAGACAATTACAGAAACAAAGGTTAAAACATGTGAATGCTATAGTTATCCGAGATTCACTGAGAAATGAGACAGCAAAACAGCAGCGAATTGAGGAAGAGATGCGAGAGAAACGTGAACAGCAAAGAATGGACATAGCCAAGCTTAACATGCTCATCAACCAAGCTGAGGAACAAATGGTCAAACTGAGGAAACGCTACGAGACTGCCGTCAAACACCGGGATAACAGGTCTGTATGCACTTAGTGAGAGCTTCCACAGATTCTCAAACATCCTGCAAATGTCTGTGCTTTGCTGTATTAAGTATTGAGTATTAACTTGATCTTTAGAATATCACCATATAGGGATGATTTTCCATAACCAGTATTGGACCGTCCTGCTTAAATTAAGCTGACTTAACAACCTGAATGCAGAATATCGGCAATTTGTTACCCTGGTCACTAGAACTATTTAAAAAGCTCCATGAGAATATGATGAGATACTCTGATCAAATGTTCATGATAAAAAAGAAAGGTTGCTGATTTAATGCAGTCTTCAGTGTATGCCAAAGTGAATTGCATTCTCAGAATAAAAAATGGGGACAAATTATTAAACAACTAAGAAAAAAGTACTAATTAACAGGCAACAAGGTCATTTGGGGCAGCTATGGATGGTCCAGCTGAATATGATATCAATAGATTTACTTACATATAGACATTTTAAGAATGCCTGGCACACAGAGGATTACCTGAAATTAGTACTGAATCGTCGACACCGTAGTTCATATGCCAAATTCCGCTGTGGAGTAGCCCCTATCAGACTTGAAACAGGGCGCTATGAACACTTAGATGTTGCAGACAGACTCTGCCCAGTGTGTGACCTCCTAGAGGTGGAAACTGAGGAGCACACTATCATAAGATGTCCCGCATACAGTGATCTCAGAAAAGATCTTTTTAAATGTTCTAATGATATATCTGGTGCTTTTATTAATTTAAGTGATTCAGGAAAATTATCTTTTATACTTAGTGATATTGACATTTGCAGAGTCAGTGCCAAAACCTGCCATGAGATTTTAGCCAGGAGGAGAACTTTAATGTACACATCCACATCAAACTAATTACTTTCATATATCATTTCAATGTTTTAAATATGTGCATGATTGTGATATTGATATTATTATATACTTCACTTTAAAACTATATGCATGTTTTGTTTTTTAACAGTCTCTCATATCTCTTCTAAGAGAGGCCTATATTTTAGTTATAATTTTATGCTTAGATTTATTGTAAATAGGGCGAGACTTAAATAAAAATATACAATACAATACAATACAATACAAATGCATTTATTAGGACCAAAGATGACTTGATTTAATTGAGTTCAATTGAGTTTTTTGTGTTTGTAGGGGGATAGAGCTTATTGAGAGAGATGAAGAAGTGTGCATATTTTACGAAAAGGCTAATATTCAAGGTGAGATTCAAGGAGGCCGATTGGTGTGGTTATTGGCCTTTTGAAGTATACTGTCTTCCTGGTTATAAACACGTCTACACCAGGGAGATAATGTCTGGCAGAGGTCTTTCCAGACCACATGATTTGTATTGAAGTTAATAACAGGAGAATCTTGGCATTTCAATAGATCATTTGATTTGTAATGAAATCAATAAATAACTGATGAATCTTGCCATTTATATAGACCATATGATTTGTAATGAAGTCAATAATTGATATAGATTGGCATTTCTATAGACAAGATGATTTGTGATGAAGTCAATAACTTGTAATTCTTGACATTTTAAGACCAGATAATTCATATTGGAGTCAATAAGGTGTAACTCTTGACATTTCCAGACCAGATATTTCGTATTGAGGTCAATAAGGTGTAACTCATGACATCTCCAGACCAGATATTTCGTAATGAAGTCAATAAGGTGTAACTCTTGGCATTTCTATAGATCAGATGATTCGTAATGAAGTCAAGAAGGTGTAACTTTTGGCATTTCTATAGATCAGATGATTCGTAATGAAGTTAATAAGGTGTAACTCTTGGCATTTCAAGACCAGATATTTCGTATTGAAGTCAATAAGGTGTAAATCTTGTCATTTCAAGACCAGATATTTCGTAATGAAGTTAATAAGGTGTAACTTTTGGCATTTCAAGACCAGATAATTTGTATCGAAGTCAATAAGGTGTAACTTTTGGCATTTCAAGACCAGATATTTCCTATTGAAGTCAATAAGGTGTAACTTTTGGCATTTCAAGACCAGATAATTCCTATTGAAGTCAATAATGTGTAACTCTTGACATTTCAAGACCAGATAATTTGTTTTGAAGTCAATAAGGTGTAACTCTTGACATTTCAAGACCAGATAATTCGTATTGAAGTCAATAAGGTGTAACTTTTGGCATTTCAAGACCAGATATTTCCTATTGAAGTCAATAAGGTGTAACTTTTGGCATTTCAAGACCAGATAATTCGTATTGAAGTCAATAATGTGTAACTCTTGGCATTTCAAGACCAGATAATTTGTTTTGAAGTCAATAAGGTGTAACTCTTGGCATTTCAAGACCAGATAATTTGTTTTGAAGTCAATAAGGTGTAACTCTTGACATTTCAAGACCAGATAATTCGTTTTGAAGTCAATAAGGTGTAACTCTTGACATTTCAAGACCAGATAATTCGTTTTGAAGTCAATAAGGTGTAACTCTTGACATTTCAAGACCAGATAATTCGTTTTGAAGTCAATAAGGTGTAACTCTTGACATTTCAAGACCAGATAATTCGTTTTGAAGTCAATAAGGTGTAACTCTTGACATTTCAAGACCAGATAATTTGTTTTGAAGTCAATAATGTGTAACTCTTGGCATTTCTATAGATCAGATGATTCGTAATGGGGACATGGAGATGCAGTCGCGGGAGGAGGAGATCAGGTTTGCTAAGATGCAGCTCAATGAGGAGAACCGTTCTGTGGAGCTGTTGCGGGGTCAGCTTCCCAACAAACGTGCCCAGGAGCAGGAACTTGTTACCCTCCAGATACAGGTAGCAGCCCTATACCAAACCTCTCCTTATCCATCTCAAGCCTCTCTCAAATATCTTACTAGATCATCTGTAGCTGCCTCAAAGTGCACATGAATCGTTTGTTTTAAATGAATTGTGTTGCGATTTGAAATAAATGAACATGTGCCACTTGTTTGATGAGTTTTGTGATGTTGAATAGTTTTAAATGCAGACAGATGTTCATTGCCATCTCCCACCTTTGTTACTGTAGATACTTCTTGTAATCATTTATTAGCTGCTCTCTGATTGGTCAAAATAATCACCCTGGTCTACCACCATTTTCTTGGCTGCTGTGATTGGCCCATAAACCAGATGTGTGTACAGTATTATACTGTGGATAAGCAAGCATAAGTTGAGGGTTCACCAAACCCCACTTTCACTAACCCACTTTCAATACAAACATTTTTTTTTAATGATAAAAAATATTGCATTTTTTTAATGGAAAAAAAAATCATAGAATGTTTTGAAGTTAAAAAAATGGAATTTATTTAAATGGAAAAAAAATCTTGTGAATGTTCATTGGAGAGCTTATTAGAGATGGAAACTGAATTATTTTCTTTTTTAACAGTTGGCACAGTGTCAGGATCGTATGATGGAATTGGAGAAACAGATACAAAACCCACATGATGAGAATCGTGTTCGCTTCCTGGAGGGCCGGGATCCTACTCCAGGTGAACTGCAGAATAAACTGGAAGAGGTCAGCACGAAAAGAAAAAGCCACTAATATTAACTGTTTTTTTTCTTTTATTCATTAAATATAAAATCTATATATACGATTTGTATCAGGTGTATTAATCTTATGATGTGACAAAAGCCTATCACAAATGTGTGAAATTGACCTACTTATTTTTGGTCACAAAGTCCTATTGAAAAGCCAATGGTTTTGTGGAGTTTTTTTGTTTTGGTGAATAGTACTGAATACTACATTTTATGGAACGTTTTTGTGTTTTGTATATTCAGTTAGAGGTGCGTTTGGCAGAGAAGGAGGAGGGTTTGCTGGAGAAGGACCTCATATTTGAGCAGGTGTGCCGCCTGTCGGGGCGCGTCAAGAACAAGGCAGAGTCGGGTAAAGATGATACCCTCGGACTGGCGAAAAAGGTAAATTTCAAGGCAAATCCACTTCAGAGTACTCTCAATTTGCAGATGTAGTGTCACATATTTTACGAAACCAAGCTTTTGTTGCGGTGGCAAAATCTGATGTTCCTCATTGTTAAGTAATCCATTAAATATTGATGTTGTGTTGAATTTTTTTCGCTCAATTTATTTTCACAGGTGAATGAACTACAAGCCAAAATCAAAGAAGTGACACGTAAGATGATGGCAATAGTTTCTGAACTCTCAATGCACCAGGCTAATGCACTCCAGCTTCAACAAGATGTCAAGGAGCGGGAAGCAGAGCTTGAACAGTGCTACATGCGCATGGAGAAAGGAGAGCCACCTAGTGACGAAATTGAGAGAGACTGGTTACGCCACCTTCGGGACGAGGAGAGAAAACTTAAGGAGCGAGACATGGTCCGAATGGTAAGCTGGAAATCTACTTCCTTTGATTTTTATTTTATATATAATATTTGTGTATATATATATATATATATATATATATATATATATATATATATATATATATTTATATATTTATTTTTTTTAATTATGACAATAAAAAAGAGAAAAACATGTCCAAATTGTAAGCTGGAAATCTTTTTTCTTATCTCCAAGAAATAATTTTTTATTCTTATCTCCAAGAAATACAATTTAAGAGATTATGGGAATCTTTAATTTTTTGTTAATTCAGGCTGCTGAGGAGGCTGAGCAGTATCAGTTACCAGACGGCATCACAACAACAGCAGAACCACGACCAAATGCCTACATTCCCGACGACGACGCTGAACTGCCCATCCCAAGACCCTACGGCCAGCATGCTCCATTCAAACCAGCTGAGCCCGGCTCAACCATGCGTCACATTAGGAAACCAATCCCTAAACCTATTGAAATATGAAAACCTTGTCATAGACTGTTTTATATAAATATTTATATATTATTATTATTAGACAGCCTGCTTTTTCTGTCTAAAATGATTTTAAAGATGAAACAAAAGACACAAATTTGGGAATCATTTTCCCATAAAATATAACTTAGTACTCACCTTGTTTCATGAAAGGTTTTGTATATTATATTCGCAGCTTGTATATCATGATATGGTGATACAGAAAAAAATTGTGGTCAGCATTTATTCAAGAATGCAGTATTTTATGAAATGCTATTAAACAACCTGGTGCAACTAGTGATTTAATATTATATACATTAATGCTGTCATATCTCTGTGATACAGACCTGTATTAAGATGTTCCAGATTTGAGATAGTAAACTGTCTTATCTACCTCTGTAGAAAATATAAAATGTGTGCCTCAACAATGCGTCAATGTGCCTTCTTTCCTGACAATACCAACATGTTATATTATTACATTCAAATATCATTATCATTCTGTCAGAGCAACAACAGAAGCGCAACTGTTGCCCCTCCACCTCTAGAAGATTAATACCACTGAAATGAAAGGACTCTGATGGTCAATGTATATTTGTAGTGCTCAGACATTTTGTTTCAAGCATACTCCCATCCAGATTAAATGGAAACAA
Organism: Amphiduros pacificus; assembly: GCA_949316495.1. Taxonomy (NCBI): domain Eukaryota; kingdom Metazoa; phylum Annelida; class Polychaeta; order Phyllodocida; family Hesionidae; genus Amphiduros; species Amphiduros pacificus. The sequence goes on along the minus strand of OX439009.1, from coordinate 23,911,987 downwards.
ATTATAGTATGCACAGGCTCATTATTTTTTTCCTGCTTGTTTCCATGGCATGAACAAAGTTGATATTTTATAATATAATTCAATATCTATGAGATAACACCATGTAAATATTATGTAATTCAATGTGAATTATTGGGTCTGTTGGCATCTGAGGGCACCAGTTTTTATTCACTTTCACAAAATAATTTTTCTTTTATATTTAATATATTCTTGTAATCGACAAAGTAAAAAAAAACATTTGAAAATGATTATGTTTGTGACTCAAGTATGTGGTATTTTATGTGTACATCATGTGAATAAAAAAATGAAAAGATTTTAAGCCAGACAATGAGGTTTGCATATTAATATCTTAATAATACTATGAGTGCCACACACACATCCGGTTTGCTGACTAATCATGGCAGTCGAGACAATGTTGGGAGACAATGGCAATTATTTTGACCAATCGGGGAGCAGCTAAAAAACGATCCACAGAGGTGTCCATAGTAACAATGACAGGAAGCAGCAATCACGTGTCTATATTTCAGCCTCGCAAAGATGGCATTCTCAGAATAAATAATAGAGACAAATCATTAAAACAGCTGAAATTTTAAAAAAATGTGTCAATTTATTGACAATAGGTTAATTTGGGTCAGCTATGGATGGTCTAGTATGAAATAACTTTTAAGGTGTACTGCAACAATCCTGTAATTAGGCATATTAGTAACTTGTCTGTTTTTATGTATATCATGATGTATTGAAGTTTTACATGGAGTAATGAGATGATTTGCAATAAGACAGAAGTTACACTAGCTGCAGAGGTCTTGCCACAGCTGCAGGTCACAGGTAAATTGTAGTCACTATTTGTGATCCAAGATAGAGATATCTTGGAACACACCTATTTCAGAAATAATTATTAAACTTGACAGAGTTCTATGAGATTACTTAGTCTACTATAACACTATGCAAATCAATATAATTATTATTTATCATTTGTCCCCAAAGTCCTCTTCAATGCATACATTCATACCTTGTTGTCTGTAATTCTACCGCTGTTTGTCGACCCACCCTGTAGGGGAAGGGGAGACCTTGTATCACTGTTCCCACAGATCCTGTCGACGAGGTTTCCGGATGATAGTAGAATCATTTTATGGATTACTTTGATAGTTGAGTATAGCGTTACCATCTAATTTATGTTACACAAAACCTGATGGGTTTAACATTAACACTGTTCCCGCTAAGAAAATGTTCTTGAGAAAGGTTACTTCCTTTAAAAGTCAGACATGAAGATGAACACTGAATGATAGCCTGTTACTTATGCAGCTATCTTTCACTTGTGCAGCTATCTACCACTTACCGGTATGTTGCTATCTGTTTGAAAAAATAATATATGAAAAATAATGACTTAATACAGAAAACAAAGATTAAATCTTTACATTGGGTTTCTATTTGAGCAATGTGAATGACATATGCATCTTCCAACCACACATTACACAGAAAATATAAGTTCTCAGCTAAGATACTTTAAGGGGAAAAGCTTTGTTGTTTCATAGTCAGTGTTACTGGAGAAGCTGGGCTAAATAGGGTCCTCTTCGCGGATATTTTCCCTAAGATGGGTAAAGATATTTTATCATTTTCCCTAAAACAGGATACTGCTTTTCAAATTTTTGCCTAAAACGGGGATCACAATCCCCTTTTCTTAATCTCCTAATTCAGAGCATGTTTTGTCACCATCCTAATCCAGGTTTGACTGTTACCTTCCCTTATGATATTTTATATTTAAGCGCTATGAGCAGACCTGGTCTGGTATAGTGCTATATAAATCATTTATAATTATTATTATTATTATTATTATTATTATGAATTTTGTTTATGCTGTGAGGGTCCATACAAGGACTGGAATGATGTTCAGAATTTTCCTATTTTTACATACAAAAAAGTTATTTTTTAAGTCACACCCACTGACTATCTATGTCAGTTTTGCATGTATCTAGATCAAAGGAACATACCAGTAAGTGTCACCTGCTGGTAATTCAGCTGTCTGCTGCCTCACCATGCTCACTTGTACACAAGACACTTGACAAGGGCACAGTATCTTTTATACAATTATTATAATAATTAAGTTGTACATTTCTCTATTCTATGTGGTATTAACAGTTATTTGGTTTACAAATCCAGGAAGTAGAAAAGACAACAAAAATGATTTGTGTGAAATTGCTTCCCCAGATCATCCTCTCTGAGCTTCTGACTACCAGATATCAGATATTTGTACAAAGTCTTTCTCCCTGGCCTGGTGGTAAAGCATGCTTTTCATTACTGGGGGAGTGCTGCTACTATTAAATATACAATTATAAAATATGGTTAAAGCATGAAAACATGTACCTGAATTTTTGTTATGTTATATGGGTATCGAATGTACAACTCCAAAAACAGGGTATCATTTCCTTATTGCATCACCACAAAGTCAGGGGTCATTTTAACTTTTCATCATCCCTAAATCAGGATATCAAAATTTTGGTCAGTCCTAAATCAGGGTACCAATGGAGACAGAATATTTCCCAAAATCAGATTCTGGGTTTTTCAATTCCAACCCAGCTTCTGTGGGTTAAAATTATGAAAGTGCATGTGATTGCTTATGGATGACCTTGGTCTCAAGGTCACAGACAATTTTGTAATACTTGGAAATTCTCTTCAATACCAGGCGGTTTTACTTTGCCATGATGGAAGGTCGATATCAGCCTTGCTCTTTTATTCATATTTGTGCTCTCTGCAAATTAGCTCTGGGAAAAACAAGAATCGCTGTGCATGTTTGTTTTTTTTATTGAACGATTTAAAAAAAAACATACATTGTGGTATCCAGGATCAGATATTTCCCTCATTTGCATAATGGAATGGGCAAAATGTCTTATATCATAGCTGTGCCTCGTCATATTCTTTTAGTCATCTGACCTTTGACCTTTGACCTTGACATCTTGACCTTGAATTCAAAATTTATGTGCATGCAACATCTCAACCTTTAAAAGTGAAAAAGTAGTTCATATCTGTTATATATCAACACCATATGTCAAACACCATATAAATTTTTTGCAGATTTGATCTTTGACCTTGATACTGTGACCTTGGCCTTTATATTATTGTGCAGGCATATCTCACGAACGATGAACTGGAGATATTAAATATGCATGGCATTCATGGCAAACACAAAGTGTTGTCAGTGTTCGCTAAAAGATTTTGACCCACATCAGACAATATGTCTGACATTCAGTCAGCTAATGTCAAAAATTTATGCACATGCCCTTGAATCAATTGTCACAAGCTACGGTTGGACTGGGACCCAATCGTAGTTGTGATTTTGTAACAGTGAAGAATAAGGTAGGCAACCAGAGAAATGAAAGTCTGAAGTATCCAGTGTTTCATAGTAGGCGCACGATTACTGTGCATATCCTATAAATGAGTGAAAAGTAACTGGACTGGCCTGCTGAACCCGCAGAAAGTTTGTAAGTTACACAGTCCGTGTGTTTTCAGTTAAGTCAGCAGAGCTATCAACCCATGGGGTTATTTTTACTGTTTATTATTGTATATTCAGTGGATTATTTCCTGTCTTGAAATATTTATACTGCGTACCATTTCCAACCAACCTATGTCTATTCTGGTTCCAATGCAAGGATCTGTCTCATCCCACCATGCACTCTGATGCCTGCATTCACTGGAAGATATAGTACACATTTAGGCCATGAAAAAAGTGTTGTTATTTCTCTTTATTTTCATTTCATTTAGATTGCGAAGGGAGGGAGTTACAATATTTTGTCATAATAATTACAATAATCAGTCCAGGATCGCGGCTACATCTAGATATTTGTAAAAGATATGGTGATGCTGGAATTGGTTTTATATCAAAAATATTTGATGACTACAAAGAGAAACAAGATCCTTTGTTGGCTTCCACATGTTATGACAATGTTACTATCAAAGTAATGTTCACATCATGTCTACATTTGTATATGAACAAGACTTGTACTATCATTTGGATATTGCTTTGACTCAAACATTCTAATAATAATACTGTGACTGCTGTACACACATCCAGTTCATTGGCCAACACATCAGCCAAAACAATTGAAGGATTGAAGGTTGTATTTTTTAACCAATCTGAGAGCAGATAGACTGAGATAGTAAACAGTTACATGCTGTGTCCATACTAACTACAAGACCATCCGTAGCTGTCCCAAATGACCCTGTTGCCAATTATTTTTTTCTCATTTCTTAATGATTTGTCTCTATTATTTATTCTGAGAGGAAATTTATGTGATGTGGTGATCACCGCTTCCGGCCATTGTTACTATGAATACTTCTTGTAATCATCTGTTAGCTGCCCTCTGATTGGTTGAAATAATTGCCATTGTCTGGAATAAGATCCCGTATGTTTGTAATGTTCATTCTACGTTGAGTGTGACACACTCGTAGTTTGCGATTCTCTTAGAGCAGACAGTTCCTTTTCTACTTCTAAGACACGCTTATCTGAAAGTTTTAGTTTCTGTTCATAGAAATCTGCAAGAATCTGCAAAGATTCTGTCTCATGCTTTTGGTTTCGTAGCTCCTTTTCAAGGCTTTCCATCTGCGCTTTAAATTTGTTGACAGTTTTCTTCAGGTCAGCAATGGTTGCATCTTTGACTATCATGACCCTCTCTTGATGTCTCACCTTCAAATGTAATTTCTCAACTTCTTCTCTGCAAGGAAAATAAATGCTTTTCAACGCAATAATGACCAAAAACATCACCAAACATATCCAAATTTTAATCAAGCCTTTCAACCCATGCACGTTCCTGTTGATTTGATAAGTTAAGTTACTATTTTAAGACTTTTTTTCAGAAATATTGCTGATTAATTTATAAAATTTTGTATATTTGCACCAAAATCAAAATTAAACGTGGGAAATATTTTTTTAAATGCTTGGTCATTAAACTTAGCATTACTGTGGTATATTAACCGTTACCTATTGAGATTTTCTGAGAGTTGATCATCTGCATCCTTCATTTCACCTGAGCTTTTGTTCCCAGGATGAGGCACTGTTTCCTCGGCCTCTTGGTTCATCTGGCTTCTCCCTGCCTCCCCACTGCTCCTGGATATCCACTTGGCGATCATGTGAACACTAGACACGGACTCCGCTTCATCCATCCGGACCCTCCCACTCTCTCCATCCTCAGAGTCTGCGAGGCTGGGTCTATCCTGTTCTTGAGGAATGTATTTTTCCTTGTCTTTTGTCATGTCTTTCTGGTAAATATCTCTTCTCTTAGAGTGAAAGGTTCTGCTTCTCCTTTGATGGCCCCCGTCTCTCTCTTTCAATTCCTCTTTTGAATAAGTTTGGATTTGATGTAACGCTACACATTCCTTTGGAAAGCCATTTGGTTTATTGTTTTCTTTGCTTCCTTGATAAAGATTTCTCTCTGTAGTCAAAGAATCTGGAACAATTTTGCCTTTTACTGGTGTTCCTCTCTGCATCCACTTCTCGTCACTCAAAGCCTCGCTCAGATATTGACATTTCCACTTTTCATCCTCCTCTGCATATTTCTCTCCTCCATCAGAATCCCAGCATTCCTCATTTTGTGACGGGTTCCATTCTTTCGTCCTCATTTTCATGTCATGTGTTGTGGTACTTAAAGGTTTCTTACTTTGTGCAAGGCATTCATCCCTACTCTCCTTGTTGGATTTATCAAACAAGTTCTGCTTTTGTGCTTTTTTATGAAACCTTTTTCTGAGAATCTCATTATTTTTAAAATTATCATTTCGTTTATTGTACAAATAATGTTTCTCAAAGTTTTCCTCAGGAAGTGCTGGTCTGGTCTCATACTTGTTTATAGTTTTACACAGGGCTGTAAATGCATTCAGTTTGGAACCATAACGGAAGAATATAAACCTGAAATAGACAATAAATATATGCATCAATATCACAATATACTGACACCAGGGGACACCACTTGAACATTGCAAAACAAATCGGAGGCAAATATTTCTATCAAAACATTAAATTTGAGTAACAACTTTACCAATTTATATATTAGGTTGTGAGGTTCATCAAATGGATAAATATGATATTACTATTTTTCGTATGATAATATATCAAATACTTACTTTGATGACACACTTTGATTAACTATTACTCCAAATCTATCAAATAAATTTTGGGCTTCCTGTAAATAGAATAAAGATAATTCAGTCTCAAATGAAACATCCGGTTCGCTAACCAATCACAGTTATTGAGATAATGGTGGGAGACCATGCCAATTTTCAGACCAATCAGAGAGGAGCTAACAAACGATTAACAGAAGTGTCCAAAGTAAAAATGACGGGAAGCGGCAATCACCACATGTCTACATTTCAGCATCCCATAAGATGGCTTTCTCAGAACAACTGAGAAAAAAATTTCCTACTTTATTATAATTTATTTATGTACATGATAACTTATTTCCTATTTATGTCTCAAAATTAAAAATATATATATATATATTTCAAAGCAAGATAATTGAGGTCCTGATGGGCAATCTTCTCCAGTTGAACAAATTCTACACACCAGTTCATCTTTAAAGTGCTTTTCTGGGACGACCACAGTGAATCTTCCGTTGATGTCTCTCACCAGTTCATCCACATATTGTGCTGCTTCTGGGTAGTCTGCATTAAAACAAAAGTAAATAATTTGTATTCATCACTACAGATATCCAGTCAACTAGCACTGCCAAATTCAATAGACTGCAATTATCTGTGCAATATACAATATACAATTTACAATTTGATATTGATACAACAGTTAAGTGTGGCCACATGGAATCAAACAATGGACCTCACAGTCACAAGTATGCATGTACCGTATTTACTCGTGTATAAGACGAGGTTTTTTTTCCAAAAACTCTTAGTTAATGTTTAGGGGGTCGTCTTATACACGAGAGCAGTCTTATACTCGAGTATTTACGGTAAAACGTAAATACGGTAAAACGTAAATACGATGTTCATATTTTCGAAATAACGAATATCAGACGTAGCAGATTGATTTTAATTGCGTTTTAAATGATAAATAAAGGTATTTACCCAATATTATTGGTCTATTATTTCAAAACGCTTTGTTTTGACTTTGTTCTCACTGATTCCAATTATCAGCGTTCACAGTTTTCCGTCATTGTTTCCACTGCTTTGAGTCGTGTCTTCCCTTTTTGATTGCGTTTTAAATGATAAATAAAGGTATTTACCCAATATTATCACAAATTGTTCGAGAACAGAACAAAACCATCAATCCATTTAAAACGCAATTAAAATCGATCCACGTGTGAAAGCATTTCTGTCAACAAGGGAAGACACGACTCAAAGCAGTGCAAACAATGACGAGATGCAAAACTGTGAACGCTGATAATTGAAATCAGTGAAAACAAAGTCAAAACAAAGCATTTTGAAATAATATGTTTTAAATGATATATAAAGGTATTTACCCAATATTATCACAAATTATTTTTCGCAAGAATTTCTCCACGATGTAGAATGTAATACGATGTACGTGACGTCCTTAATCTTAGCGTCACAACCAACACGTGGGAGAATATTTCTTTGTGTATTATAAAGCCAATGATATTCATTATATCATTTTAATTATTATTGTTTATATCGATCTTAGCATCAAAACAAAGCGTGTTAATACACAAAGAAATATTCAACCACGTGTAGACAGTAGAAAAACACCATCCATTCATTTAACATGCATTACGCAATACTAGCGTGAAAGCGTGAAACTATGACGAAATGCAAAACTGACCGCTGATAATTGGAATCAGTGAAAACAAAACTGAATGAATGCCACGGTTTCCACTCAGATTTACTGACCTTGCCTGTTAGAATTCCTCTCAAAATAATATCCAAAGAAAACACCATACATTTCTACCTGGTATTTAATCAAATATATGTGGGGTATCTCCCTAATTCTGGTTAATTTACTGACATTTTGATACAGGATAAGTTGGCATGTTATTTCCCACGAGTGGAAGACCAATGTGTTGGTGTATGTGAAAGATCCCAGTAACTATTTACAGGGCTTCCCCCTGCTTTCAACTAAGTGACCTGCTGACTTTTTTGTGGATTTTTAGTCTGCCATTTTTATGTTAAAATCAAAAGGACTGCCCAGTTGAACTGTTCAATCTTATGAACAAATGAGGACTGACAGTGCATGAACGGCATAATTTTAATTAATATATCTACCATCAGTCTTTTTGGAATTGCAAGAGAGCCCTGCAATGATCAGTTTCCCTCCAAAGTTAAAGCCTCATTTTCATTTGTGGGGGCTCTTCCAAGACTTGCTTGCACTCCCTTTTCTTTGGCGACGATCGTATGATTCGGTATATAGATTCAGAGGGGGTGGTGCTGGTAAATACAAGAGCTGGGTTTGGAGCTATGCAAATTTTGTTTGGCCTGACAAAGTTTCATTTCTGGCTGCAGAGAGCAGCAATGAACAGGTGAGTGATGGGACTCAACAGAACCTGGATATTTTAGCTGATACCATGTTGGATTCTCTCTCATTTCTCAGGACAACCTGTCTGATCTTAGCCTGATTGTGTCTCAATAAAAACATAAACAATAGAAATGGAATTTAGGCAGAGATTGGGACATGCAATCCTCGTGAGATGCACAGGCAAATATGTTAACAACACACGCTACTCAAGCACTTCACTTTACAAATCATTCACCAAATCAACTCGATCAAAGGTTACATACACTGGGTAAATACCTTTATTTATCATTTAAATTGCAATTGAAATCGATCCGCTATTATGTCCGATGTCTATTATTTCGAAACGCTTTGTTTTCACTTTGTTTTCACTGATTCCAATTATCAGCGTTCACAGTTTTCCGTCATTGTTTCCACTGCTTTGAGTCGTGTCTTCCCTTTTTGAGAGAAATGTTTTCACACTTTGATCGATTTTAATTGCGTTTTAAATGGATTGATGGTTTTGTTCTGTTCTCGAACAATTTGTGATAATATTGGGTAAATACCTTTATTTTTTCGAAAATATGAACATCGTTTTTACGTTTTACCGTAAATACTCGCATATAAGACCATTAAGATCTTGTATCGTAAGCATATTTACGTTTCACTTTTAAAATAGCTGCCAAGCATCAGCTGAAGCTTGAATGGTAGCAGAGCCGTTATCTCAAGAAAAACCAACTCGTCTTATATTCGGAAATTGTTTTTTTCTAAGCAAAATAACCTCAATTTTGGGGGGTCGTCTTATACACGAGTCGTCTTATACACGAGTAAATACGGTACTTACATCAGATTTTTGGCTCAGCCAACTCAAAGTTTACATTTCAACCGCTACAAACACAACCTTATACTATAGCCATTGTATGTACATGACTGAAGACACTAGCTTATCCTATAAACTACGTATATATGCCAATGTGTGTACATGACTGCAGAAACTAGCTTATCCTATAGACTACATATATATGTCACTGTATGTACATGACTGAAGACACTAGCTTATCCTATAGACTACATATATATGCCACTGTATGTACACGACTGCAGACACTAGCTTATCCTATAGACTACGTATATATGCCACTGTATGTACACGACTGCAGACACTAGCTTATCCTATAGACTACATATATATGTCACTGTATGTACATGACTGCAGAAACTAGCTTATCCTATAGACTACATATATATGTCACTGTATGTACATGACTGCAGACACTAGCTTATCCTATAGACTACATATATATATGCCAATGTATGCCTAACATACTACTGTACCTTGCAGTAAGGCCTTTATGTTGTCTTCGTCACAACTGCGATGAACACCACCTGAGAACCTCTCCCTGTTTTTGATATCATCCGTTTTGTTTGGTTTGTTTTTGTCACTGCTTTTAGTCCTGGTAATGGCTGGTCTGAGGTCATATTTATCTGCTCCATCAACAAGTGCTTCCAGTGCACTGCACTTAGACTTGTAGCAGACAAAAAGGTACCTGTAATCATAAGTGCATTTTCTGCATGAGTTAATCGATATGCATCAGAACATTTATTGGCCTTTGTTAACTGGGATATCTTGTTTGTATAGTGGTAATAATTATAACTGACACCTCAACTAGGGCAAGTGATTATCCAGAGCATTAAGATTATGAAAATTTACTTGCCCTGATGGTAAGTGTTTTATAAAGCTTAAAGTGATACTTTCTAATAAAATAAATTATATAAATTACATTATTAAATGATCATATATGTGTAAATACATTGAAATTCATAGACATAATTATTATATCAGTAACCAAGGAAACACAAATCGACATTTAAAACTAATCTTGCAACCCCCATAAATTATGATCATTTATTGCAATTAGTGGCAATGACGTCATCGTGCGGGATTTTACGCACGTGCAACTCAAGCTGCAATGATCTTCAATTTTCATAAATTTAGTCATAACTTTGTTAATACTAGTCCGATTGACATGCTTTTTACACCAAAATGTCACATTTTTCATGTTCTTTCCGTCGCACATAACCATTCTATAGTGCGTCATTTCTAAGGCCGAAAATCGTGACACCGCTATTTTGGTTGCATTGTTGTTTGTTTACTAATTATTTATGTAAGTAGGTAATTGCCGCATGATGACGTCATTCTTTTTTTTCTAGCACGTGCATTTAAAAGAGCTATTTTTCTCCCAAAAAACATGTTTCCCTTGTGCGGTCATACTAACAGAGCCACAGATCAATGTGTGTTATAATTCTCCATCATAATACAAAAATGTTTCAGAGAAGTGAAAGTTTCCCTTTAATATAGAACCCTTTGATAAGAGTTACCATCATAAATGTTTTATCATGTTTATTGGTCTAAAAATAAAATAAAAAAATTCAGACCTGGAATTGCAGCCATTGTAATATGTAACAGCACCAAATCTTCCAAAATAGTCAGCTGGAACCTAAAATATTGAATAAATCTCATCACAGTGTTACACATGATATGAGTGAGCCATCCTTAACACATTTTGGTCCTTTAAAGCATTCATGAAACCATAAAGGTCACATGCAATTTTACAGAAGTTTGGGGTATGCTTAAATGATATGTAGCCATGAAACAGCAAGCTATCTCACTAAAATCAACCAAAATGCACCAACCATGGTTTCTGTGTTTTGTTGAAATTATGATGTCCTGGCTGTACTCTTTTGACTACGAGGTGGCCATATGTATACAAGTCTGTGACCTCTATTGTGGTTTGTCAGGGTGTTTGGCCATTGGACAAACATTAATGGACAAACTGGGCTCGAAAACCTCATTTCATGAATGCTTTAAATTAAATAATGTTTAATTCTAATAATTCATCATAGGAGGTAGACACATAAGTTTACAATGTGATGAATCTAATGGAGAAATGCATCATTGGCACTTGAAATGTGTTACCCAAATAAACACTTAACCTTTTATGCTAATATATCTACATATAATTCTTGTGTCTCTTACTCATTCAAAGGGAATTCTTTCTTTTTTTACCTCTCTACCATATATCCAAAAAGAAAATATACAATTCACTCTCCAAATATTCTTTGGCAAATGGCATATAATTTTGATGAGAAGCCAACTCTAAGAATAAGATGTTTCTCACCTTAAAGTCAACTGAAATCTTCAACTTGGATCCAAGAATTGTGAATCCTTTCCCATTTCTTTCTTCTTCAATTTCTTCTCTCCATTTCTCTAATCTGGGATCAACTGCAATGCCATTTGCGCCTTATTTTTTTTATCTTTTCTATTTATTTTTAATATTTTTTTTAATTCTTGACATTCTCAAATATATATGAAGTTTGAAAGTTGATTTTTGAAATGTATATTTTTATTCTTTTTTAACCATTTCTGTTGATTTCTAATATTTATGTTGATTATCAACATTCTCAAATCAATAATAAAGTTATAATAAAGTTGATTTTTGAACTTGATATTTTTGTAACATGTTTCAGAGATTCAAGGGTCTTACTCAGGCTTAATTATCAACCATATAATTGACTTGTATTTATTCCAATTAATACAATTAACAGATTAACCTTGTTTTAAAAGAATGCATATCTCTCTGGTACAATTGATAATTGACTTGATAGCTAAAGTTAGCCGTGTTTTTTCACACCTGTGATTCGTGTCACTCACCTAAAATGCCCAATGACATATTGTCTGCATGTCATTGCAGAATCTTTGTTTCCTCGTGGTTAGGTCTTAGGTTTGGTGCAAGACTTGTATGTATTTATAGACTTGAGGAAGAAAGACATACAGCCAAGTTTTAAAGAAATGCTATTTTTCCTTACCTTTCCCCTCAGTTGCATGATGGGATGCAAAGCCTTCCTTGCTCATATTCCTGGATATCAAGTCTGCTGTACTTTCTTTTTTGAATGCTACAAAATAAATTGGCACTTGTGTCATGTACAATATATGTTTGGGAAGATGTGGAGCCGTGAAAAGAATACCTAAATATTTTGGCAACATATGCAGCTGGGGAAAATATAATATTCAGTTTTGTAATCGTTCGTAAAAGATAGACTGATTGAAATTGAATGACATGCTAATCATCATTTATTACCACTATGAGCCAAGCTTGCATGTCTTCAAAGTTCTCCCATGCATGTCAAATTTTAACAAACCAGGTGGCAGCATAGCCCACCAAAGCGGTGAGAATTATAGTTTATTCTTTAATCACAACTGCAACCACCTAATTTGGCCTATAAGTAGGTCAGTGACCTCATCACATAATTTGATCTCAAAACAAAACAAAAAATTATCATAAGATGTGATCAAGCTCACCAAATATCACAATCTAATTTAGCCCGTATTGGTTGATCATGTATGCCAAGAAACATGGATAATGCTGTATGCCATCAGTCAGGTGAGCATTATCAAGCAAAGTGTTGTGCATCAAGTTTCCATTGAGGGGAACACACAGCGTGCAAGCTTCTGCTTAAATAATACATTTACACAAACTTGTCAATACCAGCAGCAGCTAAGTCAAGACCCATTTATAGAAACTGATGGTTTAAATGTAGGTCAATATGTCTTCCTGCTGAGGCATTTTAGCTTTTATGCATTCTTATGTATTAAAGGTGTGTTAAGGTAGATGGAATGGAATGGAATAAATTGACATCATGTGTGGACATTAAATCAAAATTTATGCTTTTTTCATGTTTTGCAAAAATAAATAATGAAATAATTCAATCTGGGCACAAACAGGCTTTGTAAAATGACAAAATAAATCATTAAATGACTCGAATTGGTCAAAAGTTTCTGTTTCTCATATGCATATGATCTAAAATAACTTAAGCTTTGCCAACTACAAACCATAATGTTGTGGATGCCCAAATATTTCATATACAAATATACCCAGTACCTTATAGAGCATGGTGGCATTTGAGCACATTTGAATGAACAGATGAAAGAAGAAATGACGAACAGACGGACAGCATGGAAGGCGGAACACAGGACAGACAAGGTGATTACAAAGAGGTGCCTTCCAGTACCTCAGGAACCAAACGTCATGCTCATCCCACAGCACCTGTTTGCCATGTGACTGGCACCTTGCACTATGTCTATGGTGACATTTATCTGATGTCTACCACTTTCAACACACTTAATTTTAATAAGAAAATAACCAAACCTCGGGGTTGGTCCCACAGCACCTATCCACAATGTGTCTTGTGACCTGATAAACATGATAAGACTACTCCCCATGAACAGCTTGTAAACTAGCTTCTGATTAATCAGAACATGGAAGGCAAACTTTTTGCAATCCAATGAGATTACTCCTTTCAAATGTACCAGTGTATCAAAGAGTCCTTACTTTCCCAGTAAATGAAAGGACATGTTGCATTTATTTATTGGAAAACATTTGAATAAAATAGAATGAAATAAAAGAGACACCAAGATCTTCCAAAAGAAATTGTTCTGAAATGATATTTCAGATTTTCAGCCAATTTCAGCTGATTTTCAGCAATTTTTCAAACTTGACTGAGTTTCTGCTCCCTCCATCAAGGATATGGGTTTATGCTCATTATACCACACTGTAAATGTCCCTTATCTTCATTTTCAGTCCCTGATCTTCAGTTTATATCAAGCATTGTCATTGTGCCTCGTGGGGGGCGCCACAAAAAACCACAATCTCATGTGCCGAAAGCATGTCAAGAGTCAGCCTTGAGATGTGCAGGTTGGACACTTGATGTTGGTAAAGAGCTTGGAATAAAAAGAGATTCCAAGGTCAAGAGTCTGACTGAGATAAGAATTTAAACCGTGGAAATCGCAGAAATGGCAACCAGCTTACTCTGCATGGCGAGGTAGAGTCAAATACTACCTCTGCTGCAATACGTTGTTCCTAGCACAGAATCAGTCCGCACATTAGCATGCAATTACCATATAGTTGGCCAATTGGTTGGCTCATGGTACGTGCTCATGCACAACAGCACAACTGTACACGTGCACATGCTTATTTCATATGTTCAAAAGTGATTTAGAATGGATCATTCGTAATTTGGGAGAGGAGTGTATTTGAAATATTTGGTTGAAAGATTATACCATTTATATAATTTTGTTCAGCATTTTACATCACTTACAGTGCTATTCAGTCAGTTCATGGTGAGGCCTGACATATAAGCTTTGCCCAAGAAGAAAAAGTTAAGATTTTTTGTCCTCCTCCTCCCTTGAGGATTAATGATCCATCCCCTGCTGACTATTTTTGTCTGACTATTTCGGTACACATGTCACTAAAATCTCAATCCTTATTGTACTCACTTTCTTATAATAACAATGACACCAATTGGCCATGTTACCCCATGTGATGAAATATTTTACTCATTGTGCCCTGGTTGCTTGCACTGGGTGTGTCCTCTGTGCACTCAACCAAAGAGTTGAATATGCCGTTTACTTGCAGAGCCAGGTATAAATCCTGGATCTGCTGTGGAGAGTACAACCAGCTGTGACCAGTATAAATCAATGTAAATTCAGCTATTTCCCAAGGACTGTGACTTTCCTCTGGTTTAACTACATTGGAATCTGGAAACTCGGCATCTTTCAGGAACTCCCTTGCCAGTGTAAAAACTGGTCTCACATATACATGTACATTTGTACTTTAATCGGCGGTAATTGGTAGCGACGGAAAACTGGTCCCATACAAGCAATGAAGCCTAAATGAAGCGCATATATGCCTCTACTCTTTGGAATGGTCAGGACATATTTCTTGAAAGGTCTCAATGAATTGATTTGTTCAACATGTATGGCTCACCAAATGTCCAGAATGTTTCTGTCTTGAGTCTTCGGTTTCCTGACACCGATTTGTGCGGCAGAGTGTTCTGGCGGAAGTATCTCTTCTGTCCGCGTATGACGAGCTCAATTAGCACTAAACAAGCTTAACATGCTGAGATCCTTCATTTCACTTGAGTTTCAACCCCCTGGTAGCGTACAAAATGTCCTCGTGGGATGATAAGGGATTGACCATTATTCATTCGGGGGGGGGGGGGGTTACTACAGGTATTTCAAGTAGCCGTCTTGTTAATCATGGTTAATGTAAAATATAAAAAAGATATATTCGTAAAAGATTGTATATAAGAGCAATGTAACATTTATTATTGCTCTCAGATTGTGTGATGCCGTGAAAGATATGTTGTAAATTGTATTTGTTGCTGATGCCACCAAACTAGCTCTAAAAACATTTGATCCTTCAGACAATTTTTTTCTCAATTAATATTTTTCTTTAGATTGGCATTCTCATTATTTTTTTCCCCCATCAAGTGGTCTCACCGATCATAGAATTTTTATATTTTTTTCCTCCACCCCTCCCCCTGGATGAATAATGGTTCGCCCCTAACAGTCAAGCTTATCAGATTTCGGACAGAAGCTGAACCATTGAGACGCCCTCAGCATGCTCAGCATGCTCAGTGTGGGCCCTCCTCCCCGTTTGATGAACCTTCCACTGTTCCAGTTTGTTTGTTTGTTTGGGGCTTTACATCACTTTCAACATTATTTCGGTCATTTCGTGATGAGACCTACTTGTAGCAGATATAGTGCTGCCTCACTGAATTGTCATGTCGCAGGTCCTTGACATGACAACCCACCCGGTCACAGATTTACAAGAACAACGGGTTAACCCTTCGCGCACAGGCCTCAGCTCATGTGTGAAATTGTATCATGAATTCAACCTCACCACAGCCGGGGATCGAACCCACGACCTTTGGATCACCACAGAGGAACTGGTGCTAATAAGCTGGCACTCTAACCAACTGCGCCACGGCCCGTGGCTCCACTGTTCCAGTTTCAGATACCGCATGTACAGCTTGGAGTAGATTGGAATTGAGTTATAACGTCATAACATCTAAGCGGTTCAATCTTGGAGTAAATATCATTCATAATTACTCCAAGGTGCAATTAACGTTAACTTGTGTTACTACCAATCCATTGCGTCTTATGACGCCATATGAGCTGAAAACTTGGAAGAAAATGACTTTGTCAACGTTGTGACAATCTTGACCCATTATATATAGTAGACCGTTTTTAGACCTAGACCTATCGCAAGTGACATGTCCTTTTTTTGCACTGAAATTATTTTTATTATTATCTGTCCCGTTCACAATCCTAATCTAATCAATCTTAGCCACGAGAACGAGACGGACCCATCAACCTCTAGTCATGGCATCCACTCCCTAAATAACTAGCCCTTTCCTAAGGATATTTTCTGCTATATTTTATTTGCATTTTAAACATTTTTGAGCAGCTTAGGGCGTGAAATGGCCGCCGGGCCCAAAATAAACAAAAGGCAAATTCACTGCTAGAGATTCTCGAGCTAATCAACCTCCTGACAGCCACAGTGACAAACCCCATTAAATCATTTTTTAAAACGTTTATTCGTCAATATTTACAATCAACTATATGCAGCTAAATGCTACTGAGTACTCAGAGGAATAATAGTAATTTCATTAAATAAGAAAAGATACACTTTATGGAGAAATCTGCCTCCAGGTTCTGGCAGGATGATTAATAAGTGCACCAGGCGACAACTAGCAGCACTATGGAGAACTGCAACAGCATGAATTCCAAATATATCTATTTCATTTAATTCCACAGCAAAGTTGGGGACATTTATCATTGTTCATAAGTTGATAATATTAACATATTTATATTAAATTGAGAAAGCCTCTTATCATCCCAAGGTCAAGCATGTCAGTTACCAATCAATAACCTTGTCCAATATTTCTTTTAAAACTAAAATTGACAAAAAACTAATTTGAAAAATATCTGTTCAATATTTATATTGAGTATAAATGATTATTTTCACCACAAAAAATTTGACTGAGAATGATAGGAATAATGTCTTTTTTATGGTGGGTGGGTGTTATTTTTAAATGTATAAAGGATATACACTTGCTGCTAAATCCACAAGAGCATTGACTCTAAGTTTCCCACACTTTGGGCAGGGGAATGTCTGAAATGTCTGTTAAATGCAGAAAATATATCCAACAAAAATGATACTGACAAAAAATCATTAAAAATGGCACCAAGGACACTCATTGCAGCAATACCTTTAATTTGCGCCATAAATATCATTCTCTACAATGGTAACTTCGCTATCAATGTCTATCCCTTGATCTTTTTTCAGTTGAGAATAAAATGGAATGTTGTCTCCAACATTCTGCATGTCTGACTTCTCATTTATTTGATTTGTGAAGTTGTCTTGTGGAACCTTGTCAGAAACATCTTGAGAATCAGGCTCTAAGCCTTTATTCACGCGTGCCTGGATCTGTGAGCCGCTCACAGTATCTATGTCCTCGTAGGTGTTGCCCTCTAGCGTCGATCTTCGAACATTTTCCTGATTCTGCTGAGCAACAAGCACATCATCGTAACTGACCTCGCCCTCCTTGGCGCGTGAACACCTCTCCGCCAATTTTCTGTGATAGAAAAATATAATAAAAACGATTCTGTGTCAACTAATTCTTCTCTCATATGATGTGATCACCTATTGGGTAGTGTTTCTACTTTCTAAATATATTCTAATATCTTAATATATAGCTCAACTATGTATTCAGATATAGTCTAGAATTTCTTGATATTTTCAATTCTAGTAACAAGTTCATAAATAGATAATAGAATTAAAGGGCTCTCAGGGCCAGCTAACCTCACAAAGCTGAACAGATTTCCCTAAAAAAGAATCCAGAATGTCTGGTTCCACAAAATAATATGTAAATTTATGTTTTTAATCAGATGGTTTGAGTTCTGTGATATACTTGCCTTCTGTAGGAACCAAGGATGATAAGACAGACTATTACTAATGTCAGTATGGATATAACAACCGGTATGATGACCATCAAGCCTTTCCCTAAATAAATACAAAAGCAACATTTCATAAGCAAACATTTTCATTTATATTTTACAAGAAATTACACTTAATGACAAACTTAATGATTAGAGATAAAACATGACATTTTTACGACCGAAAAAATTGTGAAATGGTGTTTTTACAACCCTTTCAGCAACTATAGCCGTATCAGGTCAACTTTCGAGCCTTTTACCCAGTGTGAAAGTAACACTGTCGGCAGTGGGAGTCCAACCCACCACCTCCCGTCCTCCACTCATATATCCATTAAAGCACAGATCCTACAATCTACCACTGTGCTTTTAATATAGAGGTTGTTGTTTGATAGTATGAACAACAGCATTTCATAAGATGAATAAAACTGTTGGTATTGATAAAATTATTAAAAATATTAAATGAACTTTGGGAGTTTTGTTCAATAAAATCTTTGGCACTAGTATATCACCATCAACCGCATGATATGCTTTTTCTTCTTCTTTGTTCACAAATTAATATACCAGACTTGAACATACTTTACACTGAGGTAAGGAACTGAATAGGGGAGAGCGGCGGGAAATGCTACCAGGAAACTCATTTGCAAAGCCAAGTTGTGAAAGCACTTATAGACGGTCAAAAAGACATGGAATGAAGACCCTATGTTTAGGTCTCATCACGAATGACCGAAACAATGTCGAAAGTGATGTAAAAACCCCAAACAAACTATCAAACAACTCATCACATTGACCTTGATGTGTAATTATGTCAAATTGTGTCTCACCCCTTTGCCCTTTGCCACATAGTGAACAAAGTCATAAGCAAAGTTTGTGATTTATATGTCACATTGCTCATTTGCATAATGACATTGAGAGGCTAATGGAGTCATTGAGAGGATCATGGAGGGGTCTTTGAATGATTTTATCAATATAAGAATGAAATTTATAAAATAAGTTGTAGTTGAGACTACTTGTGAGTTGTTTAAATGAACTTTCATGATCTGACTCCAGTAGTAGTCATGCATCTAACCAACATATATTCAGTTTTACTGATGACATCATGGTAATCAATTATTAATCTCTCTTGTTAGTCATCAAACCACTAAATTAATCAAGAATGTGGTAATGTTAGTCCAAATGATCAAACTATTTAATAATAATAATAATAATAATAATAATAATAATAATAATAATAATAATAATAATAATAATAATAATAATAATAATAATAATAATAATAATAATAATAATAATAATAATAATAAAATTTATATAGCGCTGATACCAGATAAGTCTGTTCATAGCGCTTCGTTAAGGACGTTTCCTGAACTTAAATAGGGTAGATCTACTATTTAGCCATCAAGACTGAGGTAATGTTAACCCAACTGATCAGGACTATTTAGCCATCAAGACTCAGCCCAAATGATCGGGACTATTAACCACCAAGACCCTGATTATGTTAGCCCAAATGATCGGGACTATTAACCACCAAGACCCTGATTATGTTAGCCCAAATGATCGGGATTATTAACCACCAAGACTCTGATTATGTTAGCCCAAATGATCGGGATTATTAACCACCAAGACCCTGATTATGTTAGCCCAAATGATCGGGATTATTAACCACCAAGACTCTGATTATGTTAGCCCAAATGATCGGGATTATTAACCACCAAGACCCTGATTATGTTAGCCCAAATGATCGGGACTATTAACCACCAAGACCCTGATTATGTTAGCCCAAATGATCGGGATTATTTAGCCATCAAGATTGTTGTAATGTTAGTCCAAATGACAGAACTATTAGGCCATCAAAAGTGTGGTAATTATATTTTAGTCCAAGACTCGCTGTGTGTTGCCAAATTGATATATAGTTATTTATAAAATCAAAGTTCAAATTTGCAAAAATGCACAATATCCTTCGAGACTGAAGTCAAGTTATTTGGATGTTTTAGTTTAAAATGCTGGATGTTCCAATATTTTGTTAAATAAACTACATTTCATGATTATTAGCCAAAGTTATACTATTCCTGAAACAGCCAACACATTTTTTTACAGACGTCTGGATGTTAATGAGACAATGAAATATACACAAGTGATCGAGAATGATGTTAAAGATGAAATAGTGAAAAGTCATGCCTTACCTGGGGCAGCCACTGTAAATTAAATGAAATTATGATAAAAAGATGAGCAAATTGTGCACGGTCTGCGCTTGGAGTATATTGAATGGAGTTGTAGCTTGTGTTCATGGCGTCATAGCAACCCATTGTTTGAAACAATGGGCTAGTTTCCCTTTGAACCGATGTGTGTTGCCACCAATTTTTTAGTTATTTTTGAGTTTTTAGATTTAAAAGAAAAAAATATCATTTCATAATGAGCAGGTTTTCAGGAATTTAATGGTGAAGTTTTGGATATTTTTAATTGAATAGGCTGTTCCCTACAAGCCCTTTAAGCTCATATTTACATAGACACTTTTCAAAAACTACAAAGCCTATAGAAAAATTATCTGTATAAACAGTATAAATAGTATATATATATATTTTTAAAATGTCTTGATAGTTTCTCAATATTTTCTGAACCCAATATATCATTTTTGTCAAAAAATAATTGTTATTTACAAAAACCACAAGCTTTTTTGTTAGAATATTTTTGGGGGTAAAAATGTTGCATCAAGGTGAAATCACTTTGCTGGGCAAATGCTTTGTAAATGGATTTGGAAATTATATCAGAAGAAGATTTTTTCAAAATATAAAAAAATATACAACATTTCGGCCTGCTAATAAATGCGTCGATAGTGTTAAATAAATGTGAACGTTGTGCGAAGTGACAGAATTGGCTAACGTTTCAGGGTTATCAATGCATTTACATTGAGTTCATTTCACTCGCAATGTTTTGATCTACATACTGTCTATGATGAGTCAATTGTCACAAAGTTGAATAACTTCACATTCTTCAGGTCTTCGGCTTATATGGCGTGATAATACACAATGGTTTGGCGGTAACGCACATTATTGTACCTTTGATCTTATGGCATCACAACTCCATTCATTATACTTCAAGGTCTGAGCATGGAGACAAAATTGGAGAAAAAATTCAGAAAAAAAGATCTGTCAGAAAATACCATAAACTGTAATTATTGAGAATGCTAATCTATTCTTACAGAGGGATTAGCACGATTACAGATGTCACTTTCAACAAACTTGTTTATTTTATAGATGCACCACCCACCTTGTTGACATAAGACATAAGCCTCCTTGTTGCATTCGCTGTCATTCCATTTTCCCCCTTGTCCTATGCTGATGCACCTTTCAGAGTGCGAGGTCGGCTGTCCCATTTCCCAATTAAAAAAGTTCACACTTTTTCCTGCATTTGAAACAATTTTGGACTGTCACATTAAAAGACCTCCACAAAAATACAGATTATCTTGTCTTGATGCTTGGGCTAAATAAAAACAATAATCGTGAATGCAAGTGTTGATTTTGAGCTTATGAAACTCCTGGGGATATAGATTACTACTTACAGCTTTTAGAATTCATGAGGACACAGATTACTACTTACAGCTTATAAAACTCATGAGGGCACAGATTACTACTTACAGTTTATAGAATTCATGAGGACACAGATTACTACTTACAGCTTATAAAACTCATGAGGGCACAGATTACTACTTACAGTTTATAGAATTCATGAGGACACAGATTACTACTTACAGTTTATAGAATTCATGAGGACACAGATTACTACTTACAGCTTATAAAACTCATGAGGGCACAGATTACTACTTACAGCTTATAAAACTCATGAGGACACAGATTACTACTTACAGCTTATAAAACTCTCACCATCATTCCAAGTCCAATTTGTGTCAATCAGACCAATCCATAATTTATTGATAGTTGTGTTATTCCAGTTCTCAGAACTGGCCAGATTGAAAAGCACCAAGCCATTCAGCATACATCTCTGAGAGGCCTCATACCAGCTCCCTCTCTCGGTGGATATTGTAACATCACACCCTGGGTCTCCCAGTACACAGTTGTCTTTGGCAAGAAATAAATTATGATCACATCAGAGTACCTTGGTGTTGCTCATTATGGAAACACAGAAATATACACACCACAAACATTTGATACATTATAGGACTGATATTTGGAATTGCAGTTGGTACAACAAGATGGAATCTTATAATCTTATAGACATTTAAAGATGTAACTAAGTGTAAGAAGATTTCATATGTATTTTGTAATGTATTTCTATGTCTGGGGTTTTAAAAAGAATACGAGACTTACCACGGCGACACACCCAAGGAAGTTCTAATGTTGAGTTACAATTAGTTGTGTTAAGAAGATATCTTTGACCAGAACGTTTTTCCATATAAGCACATTTCCGAGCCCCATTCGTGCTTTGGGGAGGCGGAATTGTGGTGCCATCTAAACAAAAGTTTATATCATAAAATGATGTTTTGACACAAGTCCTTCACTAGTCTATAAAAGATTGTTGAATTCGGAATTGCAAACTAGTACTAAAAAATATAGAACTAGTGGGAAAACGGATTGGTATTTGGTTTCTAAACTAATAGATTAGAGATTAGTACTTGCATATCTGTGAGCTAGTGGTATTACAGATTATAACTCAAATATTAATACACTCATGGGGACACAGATTACTGCTTACAGCTTAAAGAACTCATGAGGGCACAGATTACTACTTACAGCTTATAGAACTCATGAGGACACAGATTACTACTTACAGCTTATAGAACTCATGTGGACACAATTTACTACTTACAGCTTATAGAACTCATGAGGACACAGATTACTGCTTACAGCTTACGGAACTCATGTGGACACAGATTACTACTTACAGCTTATAGAACTCATGAGGACACAGATTACTACTTACAGCTTATAGAACTCATGAGGACACAGATTACTACTTACAGCTTATAGAACTCATGAGGACACAGATTACTACTTACAGCTTATAGAACTCATGTGGACACAGATTACTACTTACAGCTTATAGAACTCATGAGGACACAGATTACTGCTTACAGCTTACGGAACTCATGTGGACACAGATTACTACTTACAGCTTATAGAACTCATGAGGACACAGATTACTGCTTACAGCTTACGGAACTCATGTGGACACAGATTACTACTTACAGCTTATAGAACTCATGTGGACACAGATTACTACTTACAGCTTATAGAACTCATGAGGACACAGATTACTACTTACAGCTTATAGAACTCATGAGGACACAGATTACTACTTACAGCTTATAGAACTCATGAGGACACAGATTACTACTTACAGCTTATAGAACTCATGTGGACACAGATTACTACTTACAGCTTATATAACCAAAGGGGACACAGATTACTACTCACAGCTTATATAACCAATGGGGACACAAAATACTGCTTACAGCTTATGGGATTCATGGGGACACAGATTACTGCTTACATCTTAATTATGCAACTCAGGGGCTATCACAGATCAGAAATAGGATGGAGATAAAACATAAAAGAGATATTATTTATGGATCAAGAAGGAAGAACAAACAGACACGTTTGCTCTTCCCTGTACAATTATCAATTATGAATTTATAGATTAACCAGTAACCGAACATTTGTAAATAATATGTGGACAGCTAAATAGAATGCAGCTGATGTCAGAATAGTTGACAAAATCTCAACACCATGCGCTGGTGATAATATTCTATGTATTTAAATGTGTTTTAACAGTATAAACCAAAATATTACAGAAGAATAGTTGTACCTTGAAGTAATAACTCCAAGGTTATACTGATAATGGAAACTGTGGCAATAATGGCAACATATGTTAAATCATGAAGGAAGTAAATTACCTTCTCAAATAACATCAGTGTTATTTCATCTAAAATTATGTTCAATTTGAATTTCTCTTCGTTGTTTTCAATCTTAAATCAATTTGTTCACTTCAGGGTAAGACATCAAATATGAAATATAAAATATAAATAAAGCATACATTGATTTTTATAATCTTTATGATTATTCCATTTCCAAGACATAAGGTTATAACTCCTCCCTCCTAACCAGGCAATCATCATTTCGGTGTCCTCTTCGCTGTGATATTCCTCAAATAAGTTTTCCAAATATTCTACCGATGGCCTGTCTTTTGGCATCGCCATAGTCATGTCATGTTCCAAGCACAGCTCCTTTGCTGATTTCCAATCTTTAGGTACAGGACTGAGGTGGTAACAAAAGTCCTTGCCGCATCCCATCTCCTCTAGATCATAATCCCCATAACAAGTATCTGTAATAAGGACAATAAGTAAGTCAATTATTTTGTTATTGTTACTTTTGTACATTATGTTTCACATTATGTTCCACACATGTGTTTATTGTTTATGCTTAAAATATAGCTCTTGGTTTTTTATATTCCCTTTTCTCAATGTTGTTTTTCAGAAAACAGGGAAATAAAAAACATTTTTCTCTTCTGCAAAAGTCTGAAAAATCATTTTTATTTCTATCTGTTTCAATCCTGGCAGTTTTTGTTATTTGAGGGGAAATTCTCTTTTTACATAACTCAAGCCATATTTCTCACAATTCATCAAGGAACGTGGGACGTATTGCAGTTAGTTAAGGCCATAGGAAATTTGAAAAGCTAAGATAGTGTCGAAATTGTGTGAACAATGCAATGTCAATTATCCCATTACTCATATACAACTAAAGGGATGAAAGCTTAAATCACAACCTTGTGTGAGATCATTTTTGTTTGATGTATAAAATTATCAATTTTACTTTTAACATTTTGAGGTGTGGATATTTCTGATTTGATAAATATTTCTGTCCAAATCTGAGATCAGTTGTACAAAATTCAGAAAAGCTTATAAACCAATAGATTTTGGATATAAATAATGTCCTATAGAATACCATAATCCTGTGGCTCAGTGGGGTGTGACAATATTATGAGTAATTAAACCGCAGGGGGTACAATATTTGCAAATTTCCAAGAGAATAATATTCATTACAGGGTGTTCCACCATCCAATCACCGGTTTTTCCTTGTTTCAATTTTCAACTCCATGAAATAAATATTTAAAAAAAACATAAGGTGCAGTTTTAACTTTCCAAAGTACTGAATGGGTAATTTAGATTTCAGCAGAAGACTCATCTACTTGGTACAGTAAAATATGTTTGGGTGATATGATGGGTAATAACATTTGATCACAATGTTTAGGGTGGTTGAAAAACTGATTTCATGAATTTTTAACTCATTGTCTTATATCAGCAATATGTGGGCACTCATCATGAAATAAAACAAATAAAACAAATAAAAAATCAATTCAGCAATTTTCAATTTCAATTTTCCTTGTTTGGCCATACACTAAATACAATTTTAAAAAAGTTTTTGAGGTCCAACCTCCTGCAGAATTGTACATTAAGATCATCTTTTCACAGAACCCTGTGAAATTGGAACATTATTTACGATTTGATTTCAATTACATCAGGACATTTCTAACAGGCATCTTCTCTTCAAAATATTTAACATATTATAATGTGTCTGAAGCAGCTGAAATGTCATTTACTATTAGTGATATGAAATTCATTTTTTTTATTTCATTCTTGTTTTGTTTTTCTCAAAAAAGGAATCAAGATATGAGCACTAATTTGAAAAAAATCAGACATCTTTTTATAAGAAGAAGGAAGTGACAGCGTATTTTAGTACTTCACCTATTGGGGTGTAACATGAACAAATACTTCCCTCTTGCCCACGGCCAAAGAGGGCGATATGATATATATATATATGCAGACTCACCATATGTGCTGGACAGTAGGATGTGGAAGACAATGAGGCTTGCAGATCCCAAGCCGGTGGAAGTCATGACCAGAACAATCTCATTATTCCCAGAAGATATCCCTCCTTAGTCTGGCCCTGCGCACATGAATGTCAAGTAAACCACAATATATGTGCCGGGGTTCACACATGAGTGACATCTGAGCATGCTTGGCTGAACATTATGCCATCTTTTAATGCGGGGCATCATGTGACATGTGAGGTTTCCTATAAAGTATAGCAAGATCACGGAGGTCACTCAAATTTGTTTTGTTTGATTTGATGATTCAATTCCCTACGAATTTTGGAATAGGGTAATGGGGGGAATCTCAGCCTCGTGGATGATAGTTTAAATTGACGCCCTGAAAATACAACCAGTAGATTCAGAGGAGATCTAAATTGAAGAAAATATTTAAACATGTAATTACCTTCAGCATTAGTAATGATCAGTTGACAATATTATGAAAGAGCTTATAGGGAGTGGTATGCAAATGGGGAGATTAATATTACAGATATTATGAAATGTTTTGATATAAAAACTGAAAAATATTCTTGTACATTCTTTTCAAATTTTGTAACTTGACTATTTTGCAAAAGAAGGATTGCCAAATTGGAAATTAGGATGTTGCTTCTCCTGCAGAACTCTGCAGTCATGGTTGTAGTGCAATCTGAAAGTGGCTGCTGGGATTGAATTTGCAACAAACTACTTTGAAAACTAAAAACTAATAAAACGCCAAAAAAATACATATTCGATATTTAACAATACCATGAAAGACCACTTCTGCTTTGTGTTTTTTTGTGGATTTTGCATTTGACAAAATTAAATCTTTGTCTATATGACACTGAAATAATTCAAGATGATTTAGGAATCTATTCATTGTAATGAAATGTTTCAAATGTTATATCACAGAATTCTTGTGTTTTAGCTCTGCTCACATCGATTGAAGGTAATGACAATCACACCCTCCACATTTTGGCATGGATGTTCCTTCATTTTTTATGATTAAAATCTTGAAGTTGTGAGTGGCGCCATCTTGAAGATTGGCAATAGAAAGATTGGTAATAGATATGTGAAAAGGGGTGAAAAAAATCATATTTTTGAAATGGTCAAGTGTACCGTAATTCACCTTTAAATTTCTCTTAATGTTTTTAATGTTTTTGAAAAATAGAAAATCTGTTTCAATAGAATCACAGTACATATTGTTAAGATCACTTTTACAAAGTTGTTAGGAAACCCACTTTACTATGGTCCCACAATCTGTAGAACTTTTTCCTTTTGACATGACAAAATAAATTTTGGAGCAGTGACATATTACTACGCCACTTTTTATGAGTTAAAAATATATGAAGCTTTCAATATATCAAAGAAATTCCATTGTGATCTTCAAATAATAAATCAATAATCTTATTATAAAAATAAATATCATAAAATGTCTTTTCATGACTTGAATGTTTTAATGAGAAGGGAACTCTTTTAGATAGTTGAGCTTTTTTCCTGTACTTTTTTCAAAACGTTCCATTTTGGCGTAAAAAGAAAGTAGTTCCTTCAGAAAATCAGCCACTAGAGGACACTCACTACCCACCCCCATAAATACTCTTAAATACTTGCATGGGCTGAACTCCTGTAATATGTGAGGACAATCCACACACATATCCCTTTAAACATCAGTATGTTGTTCAGTCGACGTCCATAGGATCAGTATGTCACTTATAATGAATATTGAAGATTTACAATGTGGGCTCAGGCAGTGATACTAATGTCCACCATATTGCACGTAACAGTCATGTGTCACCTGAATGTGCTCCTGTGGGCCACATGCCACTTGAATGTTCTCCTGTATATCATCTTTCGCTTGGATGTGCTCCTGTAGGTCATATGTCACTTGTATGTGCTCCTGTAGGTCATGTGTCACCTGTATGTGCTCCTGTAGGTTGTGTGTCACTTGGATGTATTCCTGTCGGTCACATGTCACTTGGATGTGCTCCTGTTGGTCACGTGTCACTTGGATGTGCTCCTGGAGACTTAATGCATCATCTGTTCTGAGAGAGTGAATGTGCACAAAATCTCATGGCACTGACGTCAGCCTGCAGACATGCTTCTCACTAGTGACCTTGAAGTGCTGTCCTCTGCAGCACAACTTTGAAAGAGAGCCATCTGGTGGCCAAAGCATGGTCATTATCCTCCTGTCCCTGGATGGACTCTGATCATCAGTTCTAGGTACCTGGAATGACTAGGCCATTGGTTAATTATGTACCTGATCACCAGCACTAGGCTCTTGGAATGACTAGGCCATTGGTTACAGGTGTACTTGATCATCAGCACTAGGTACCTGGAATGAATAGGCCATTGGTTATATGTGTACCTGATCACCAGCTCTAGGTACCTGGAATGACTAGGTCATTGGTTATAGGTGTACCTGATCACCGGCTCTAGGTACCTGGAATGACTAGGTCATTGGTTATAGGTGTACCTGATCACCGGCTCTAGGTACCTGAAATGACTAGGTCATTGGTTATAGGTGTACCTGATCACCAGCACTAGGTACCTGGAATGACTAGGCCATTGGTTATAGGTGTACCTGATCACCAGCTCTAGGTACCTGGAATGACTAGGTCATTGGTTATAGGTGTACCTGATCACCAGCTCTAGGTACCTGGAATGACTAGGTCATTGGTTATAGGTGTACCTGATCACCAGCACTAGGTACCTGGAATGACAAGGTCATTGGTTACAGGTGTACCTGATCACCAGCTCTAGGTACCTGGAATGACTAGGCCATTGGGTATAAATGTATCTGAGCCCAGATCATCAGCACTAGGTACCTGGAATGACTAGGTAATTGGTTATAGGTGTACCTGATCACCGGGTACCAGCTCTAGGTACCTGGAATGACTAGGCCATTGGTTATAAATGTATCTGGGCCCTGATCATCAGCTCTAGGTACCTGGAATGACTAGGCTATTGGCTAATCGTGTACCTGATATTCAGCTCTAGGTACCTGGAATGACTAGGTCATTGGTTATAGGTGTACCTGATCATCAGCACTAGGTACCTGGAATGACTAGGTCATTGGTTATAGGTGTACCTGATCATCAGCACTAGGTACCTGGAATGACTAGGTCATTGGTTATAGGTGTACCTGATCATCAGCACTAGGTACCTGGAATGACTAGGTCATTGGTTATAGGTGTACCTGATAATCAGCTCTGGGTACCTGGAATGACTAGGTCATTGGTTATAGGTGTACCTGATCATCAGCACTAGGTACCTGGAATGACTAGGCCATTGGTTATAGGTGTACCTGATCATCAGCACTAGGTACCTGGAATGACTAGGTCATTGGTTATAGGTGTACCTGATCATCAGCACTAGGTACCTGGAATGACTAGGTCATTGGTTATAGGTGTACCTGATAATCAGCTCTGGGTACCTGGAATGACTAGGTCATTGGTTATAGGTGTACCTGATCATCAGCACTAGGTACCTGGAATGACTAGGCCATTGGTTATAGGTGTACCTGATCATCAGCACTAGGTACCTGGAATGACTAGGCCATTGGTTATAGGTGTACCTGATCATCAGCACTAGGTACCTGGAATGACTAGGCCATTGGTTATAGGTGTACCTGATCATCAGCACTAGGTACCTGGAATGACTAGGCCATTGGTCAGACGTGTACCTGGGATTTCTCTCCAAAACATTTTTATCATGCTCAGCATCTCAGTAGTGCATGCTTCAAGAAGAGTTCTTGAGTAATGTTAAGCCATATTTCCATTGTCTACTTGAGTATATCCTCTCATGACATCATTAGGGGTGGGAGAGCTCTGAACCAATCTGGTCGGTAATCGAAACATATCTGGGCAGTATGACGTCATAACATTGTTCTGAACCAATTCTGAACCAATCTGGTTCTGTTATATAACAACTTTTTTTATATCTCATTTTATATAACAACTTTTTTTATATCACATAAAAAGCATCAAAATCACATAATAATCATCACAAAATTTAAACAAATTTCGTTACAGTTGAGCATATAAGTGTCTTGTTAATAATAGTATAAATTTTATGATACATTTATAACATTTTTACGTTAATATTTGCGCCCCCAAGTCAGGAATTACACCTTGTTATGTAATCTTAAACTGGGGCACATTCCTGTGTTAAAATTACGTAAAAATCTCGTTAAAAATCAGTTTTAGATAATCATGTACTTATATGTGTTGCGAGCACCCAAAATGACGCCATTTAGCACCCAGATCACTTGGTGTCCAGAATGGCGCGATTTGACCAGATTGGTTCAGATTTACTGCAGATTGGTTGAGAGCTCTCCCACCCCTGATCATATTAAAATGAGAAATTAGAGGCCCAAAACAGCTAGCTTCTTTAGCTGCCTCAGAATCTGAACATGAAAACTGAGAATAAACTGAGCATAAAAAGATCTGAGCACATAGGAAAATTCCAAAAATCTTTAGATCTGAGGAAATACTCAAAATGTGAGCACACTTGAAGTAAAAGTCTGAGCAAAAACTGAGTATCTGAGTTTTCCAAGGATGATAGAGATATCAGGGCCCACTTACTGAAACAATCTCAAGCAAGAAATTTGTGTTTACATTTCAAGTTTGTACTTACATTTCAAGTCATGCACAAATCCGTTTTTGAAACATTTTCAAGCAAGAATGTCTTGCTTACATTTCAAGTTTGTGCTTAGATGTCAAGCATGGTCTGTAGCTTGTTTGGATGCAGTTTTTCTTGCTTACATTTTGCATGAGAATTGAAAAAGATGAAAACAGCTGTAAATGTTTTCAAAAGTAATTTTGTGAAGCTTAAAATGTAACAATATTGCACCGTTACGTCACAGAAGCAACCAAAACACTGGAAAAAAGGTTACAAACTACCCCTTGTGGCCTCATGACACTACAATGTAAATCCTGTCAGACCCCCATTGTAACAAGATCAGAAGGATTAAATATTGGAGGTAATGTAAACAAACTGGTTATTCAGTGATTTGGGCAAAATATAAAGGTATTTTTTGACAATAGTATTTTACATAAAAAAAATGTTATAGGAACACAAAATGGACATAGTTAGAGCATACAAACGATACAAATCAACAGAACAAAACTGATGCAGTTCAGGATGAGAAATGCTATTTTGTGCTTATGTAATATTAGTCCCAAACTTGTTAAAAAAATCAGATGATCTCAGATTTGAAGATCATACTTACATAAGTAAAAATGAGATTTCAAGTTCTTGCTTACATTTTCTTGCTCGAGATTGTTTCAAAAATCGGGCCCAGATCTCATTATTTGCTGAGAATCTGAGCAAGAAATCAGGATCTGAGCACAAACTTCTAATTGAACTTTGAGAAACCTGCATAATCTGGTGTGTGTCATGTTTTAATTGTGTCTGGTCATTAGTTTGATGACTGGGCCATGGGTTATACTTTTGCCTTGTTATGGGCTCCACACACGCTGCCAACTTGGACTGACTGGGCCATGAGTTGGTTACCATGTGTCTGATTTAACTTGTTACATCTTAGTGCCAACAAATAGGTACAAAAGGGCATGAACACAACACCTTTTCTGAACATAACAATTTGATATGAAATTTATTGCACCAATGAACTGATACATAAGCTTTTTACATTCAAACATGCTTTTAGAAAGTTTCAAGATGGTCTTACTATATAAACATACATGTAAGATATTCTGTAACATTTCTGACACTGGCATGACAGATGGAAAATTCAACTGGGTCACAAGCAGATTTCCATTCTATATTTCTATTTGGCTATTTACATGAAACAACTACTACAGAAATAAACATACATCTTTAAATATATGAGTTTTCACAGTTTTATATACAGATTTCCTCAATAGTGCAAATCACAATGTTTGCAACCAGTAATCACACAACTTTTGAACAATTTGAAACAACCATCAACATTTTGGATGAGAAAATGGGATGTTCAAAGAAATATACACTTTGTGATAAAATGATGAATGACTTTGGACATATTCACTGCACATACATATATGGCCTTACATATACCAAGAGAGGTCAGCTTGTACACAACTCCACCTGTATGGACTGCAGTGTACTGTGGGAAGTAGGTGATCAGGAGGCCATCTTGTGGCAAACATATGTATTACGCAATGTTGAGAGAAAGCTTATCTAACTCTTGCAATACCGCAAGTTATTAATTGTCTGCAATATCTGCATTACACCTTCCATATTTGGCAGCCTGCCAGATGACACCCAGCATACCAACACACCATCTTCATCTTCCATCTGCAAACTTGAATGTATTTAGACAGACTTTGCCTTTTTAAACAAAGGGAGAAAGTCTGAGTGGTGTTTCAATTTATGATATGTTGAAATAGGCTTTTCGGTCGACACATTTTGAAATACCTAATATAAAATTATGAAAGTGCTGTGATCAACATTTTAACGATATGAACTGATCATTAATATAACCCAACTTATCAGAGCCTATTGCTTTTTAATATAGTATTTGGCAATGTAAGCTACACATAGAGGAAACATATTTATTGTTAACATTTGACATAACATATTAAGCTAACCTCAAATCACTGTGTACCACCATACACATGATACAACAAACAAAATATACACCAACAGATTGTATATAGATATACACAAACGAATGCTGCATTTAAATGTAATAATAATAATAATAGCTATCATCTAGATAATGAACTATATGTCTTATTCAATGCTAGATCAGCCCTTCTGACATGAAGGCCTGTATTTCTTAACATAACCCACACAGCGTGAATATGGTTTACATATTTAATGATTTACAAAAATAGAGCTCAGATTCACCACATATCTTACACCAGTTTACTCAATAACACACTAATTACATGTATCCACTGGTTAATATGCAATTCATTTTACAGTCAACTGTTTGCCCATGGCCGATATTCTGACAAGCAATTATCTGTGGTTTTACAGGTTTTTTCGTCTTTGCACCAATGCTTAAACTCGGAATGTAAGAGACTGATATTTCCAGTGAATGATCATGTATGATGGTTTAATAGGTTGCTAGCTATGGATGACAATAAAAAAGAACATATATGCACTGTATCTGTTGAATGTGATAAAGACTATAATTAATATAATGTGTTTGTAAGTTCTGATTTTGACTTCACTGTATTATGCCTTCAAACAATAACCTTGGTGGCAAACTGCAATTGCATTTTTTGTTTTGATGTGCTTTTCAAAATTGCACAAAAGATTCTGGAATGTACTAGAATGTACTGGAATTGTATTCCCTGGACCTTGTGTGACAACATGGTATAAGCTGAGCTGGGGGCCACATATCATGACTATGAGAACAGTTTGCAAAGCCGAGTACTGGCTGATCACTCGGTCATGGATACCAGAAACAAGCCTTTTCTTTTCATTTGTTTTTTGTGTTTTCTTTTTTGCCACATTACAAAATCTTTTGCACTGCCATGATATACAAATATCTTTTGAGCACCAAGGATAGAGAACTGGATTAATCTTTGACATTTACAGGTGGATTTACATAACCATTTTCATAACTAAATCCATATGGATGATGAAAAACAAGGTGACTGTGTTATATATGTGTCTGTAAGTGCACGATCCTAACAGATCACAATCTGTTTTTTTTTAACTGCTAGTGTATTTAGGCTTCATACCCTATGTGACATATAGGAATAGGTGTAACTGAAAATGGTCACCATGGCAATAACTAATTTGCTATTTATTTTCATGTTATTATTACTATATCCCATTTAAAACTTTCCTGATTACAAGTTTCAGTATCTCTAACTTTAAAGGCAGTCTGTTCATGAATAACCAATCAAACAGGATCGGATACTGTGTTGTTTGACTGTATTTATTTGCTAATATTGTAAAATGGTCTATTTTGTAATGTACACTTACTTAACGAGTGCAGTTCTAGAACTCAGTCATCACTGACATTGAAGTGCCATACAATCTCTGACAGAATATATTGTAAATCAACTATGAAAATATAATGACAAATGTACCTGGCATATTCCACTTTTCACTCCACTGGTATGATGTTAGTTATATCTACAACTTACAACTTATCTTATGATGACATTCTACACATGAGTCATTTTCTTAACATAGCACATCCAAATATGGCCATATCAAAACTATCAACAACTTTGATAAACTAATAAAAATGATAAATTCACCCATACTTTAATATGTACTTTTTTATTTTTTTATTTTTTTATACCTTTCAATTTTTAGATTTGCACTTGATGAAAGTGTTAACAATTCATTCATTCACCACATCAAGCAATCCCCTGGTATACTAACTATTTCAGTTGAGGTAATAGGGGGTGGAGTTACCAAGATTATTATGAGATATCATAAAGTATTTTGTTTTCCAAGATTGACTATCATCACAGTACTGACTACAGCTCCGACATGAATCCTCTATGAATGCACATGACAAATGTGAGTGCAGTTCTTGAGTGTAAGTTTTATATAGCAGACTCTGATACCTCCGTTATTCTGAATAAACCTGTGTGACTACACAGTAAAAGAACCATAGCAGAACAGAAATATAATATCATAGACTAGAGATTTACGAAATAAAACATTCAAAAACAATAAAAAATAGAACAAATTTGTTGAAATAATACATCCCTGAGTGCAACCCTTTCTAAAATTACTTATACAACTTCGCTTCAATTTTATTTTTTTCTCCATGCTATCGTATTTCAATAAAGTAGTTTCAGCATTATTTAGAACTCACTTTTTGGGAAAATTTATTATTTATTTACTTAAAATTGTGGCTATTTAAGGGAGAGATAAAAGGATGAAACTATGAGACATAATTATCAAACAAATGTGGCAAGAATTATATGAGACATTTTAGTGACACTAAACTCCTTCAGTTCTTGAGTTGTGCTCCTTGTTTGTTTGAACATTGCAGAGGATCAGTGCATCAGATTCACCAGAAAATGCATCCATTCACAAAATTAACACATCTGTATGTAGATATAATGATGAGGATGGTGGTGAGAATGACAATGAGGATGACAACGTAGCAGCACCTATCTGTGCTATTATTCTGTCATAAGAAAATACAAGAACCACCATGACAATGTTTCATTTCTAGATTTCGCTGCTAAAAGTTCAAGTTTATTTCTTTCTTTCTTGATTGTTCGCATTAATATCTTCACACTTTTTCTGATCAATTCAAAGAAAAGAAAAAGGAAGAGAATTTGATGGTTTCATGAGGGTGGCACATATATTCAATCAGAATATTCCCAGTTTGTTCTTCTAAACAGTGGTCAGTGGTTAGTTGAGTTGTTGGTTTGTGTTGATTTTTTTTCTTCTTTTTCACATGAGATGGAAGCGTCAAATACTGGAGTTGACAATGGGTAAACATATCCTTAACAAACAGTATCTAGGCGTTGGGCCCATCGCATCACCGCATGTCTGTGATGTTGGTCTTGGAGCCAAATATGTCTACTAACTGTTCCTCGTAGTCACTGATGCATCGCTTCATGATGTCCATACATGGACCCAGCAGTCGCTCAAACGCTTCCACATCAAGCACTGCAAAAGACAACCATACAATCTCAATCAACAACGCAAAGCAATAAGCCACTCACGACATGGAAACAGCAAATTAGTCATGTAAATTCCCTTCCTGTGCAATAAATTCACTTGTCTAAAGTATATGTGACAAGTATAGGGCATTTATGACCCCAAACCCTTCTATCTCTTCGTTTGTGTGAGTCAGTCTTGATTGACAGATATTTGCTATATTGTATCGAACTTGCCTGTCCAGAAATCGTAATATTGAAACAAAGTAAATCTTTAACAATGTTGCTAAGTTTTGTTAAAAAAGTAATGAGATTTGTGTTGGCTGTCAATCATTTTTTAATTAAAGGTTGTGAGATATTCTGCCTTCATTTGTCTGTTGAGTAAATGATCAACATTTGCTGAAACTTATCACCTATTTCAGTTACAGGCCTCATGATCTTAACAAAATAATCTCCTTGTGAAGCCCTAAATTGAAACACCTCAAGCATGACCTGCTTTACATGTCAATGGCTCATATGTGACTTGAACATATGCAGGCACCAGACGAACTGGACACACATGGAATCAGATTAACCACTGAAATCATCAGCTTTGCAGACTTCATGTTATAGTTTCTTTGCAAATGTATAAAATTCCCAAAGGAATATTTCATCTTTGCTTTCTGTATAAAACCATAATTTTTTACATTTTCTATGCTTGCAAAATATGCATATTCCTCAAATAAAACCCCAAAATGAAGATTTCATCTACAGCATGAAAAATGTACTAGTCTCAACCAGGATTTGAAACCCAGACCTTTAGCATGGGAGACTGAGTCACATTCTAGCCCCTGGCCTCTATGTTGCTGACTTAGCCACATCTGAGCCCCTGGCAGCACTGTACAAACTTATATAAACAGAGCATCTGAATATAAATGTTTTTTCTGTCTGTATTATTTTAGACTAACTTGAAGTAAAGTTTGAGTGCAATCTGTCTTGACTGAATTAAAACATTATCAATTGTGAGTGTATGGAGTGGAGAGGTTGGTACTTACCGGCGAGTTTGGAGGAGCCCACGGAGTATGCAGAGGCAGCTCGCGGTTTATGAGTCACTAATGCCAACTCTACAAATAAACAACAAAAATCAGACAAAGTCAGAGCTGATATTAACCAATATGAATAACTCCTCACATATGATAAATAAGATTAATTAAGATTTGCAGGATGTGTGTGCTCTGTTATTACCGCTCTATAAAGTTGGTGCTATTTGTTCCTCAATTTAATAAATTCCAATACTTATATGAAACTCAAAACCTTTTATTTTTCTTGTCAAGCCTATGAAGAGTCAGCCAGAGTGATAAGAGGCACCAGGTACTGATTTCTGACAATTTTAAGACACAGTTGTTCTGATCACATTAATAGTCTGTATAACGACAACCTATATGAAAGCAGAGCGACATGCCTTTGCGTTGTTTGTAGTTTTATTTGACCTTGCATGCGTGCCTAACTAAATGAGTAGCAAGCAAGCAAGCATGGAGAGGTCATATTGATCAATTAATTATTTATACAGCAAGCAACTGGGTCTTGAAAGCAGTGAGAGCTGGTCAATGAAGCATTATTTGTCTTCACAAAAACTCTCAACTCTATCTCTGCACTCCACATTAAAACTACATCAAATATCTGTATAGATAACATGAAGAATGTGTAAATTAAAAAATTCTTTCACAAATAGCCCTTGTTATGCATAGAGTGGCCTCAAGCTCCACCAGTAAAAGTTTGATATCAGGATTTGGCATCTGTAAAATCTGATCGTTCATGTTTTATCAGACACACTAACAGAATATATAACATCCTGGTTTACAAGTGGCCAAGGTTCCTCTCATATTCCCCCCAACACTCCTAATCTCAAGCAGTAATCAGTCACCTGGGGGCTGTTTGATAATAATACTATGAGTGGTGTTCATGCATCCAGTTCGCTGACCAATCACAGTAGCCAAGACAATGTTGGGAGACAAGGGCAATTATTTTGACCAATCAGCAGGTAACGTATGAAAGTGTCCATTGTAACAATGGCGGGAGATGGCAATCAACATTTTTCAGCATTTCGACATCAATAATCTCAAACAATAATTTCAATAGCCAACACAATAACCATTCACTTAAAAGTGACTAGTGATCCATGTTCAATTTGAGGCACCAGCTTATGGTCTAATATATATTAGCACTTGTCCTATGGCCCAAAGCTCATTTTTGGGCCTGTGGGCCAGTAGTTCACAAATTTCACTGACCTATCCTACCAGTAGTCAATACAAGATATAAAGTGACTCTAATTGTAGCCCTGCATCAATCACATCACACTACCATCTTAAATCTTCTAATATGTAAATATGGAAAGTTAGGGATCCTTTAATGCCAAAAATATTAGAATTTTAATGGGAATTAAGAGACTGTGGTGGAAATCCGATCATTTTTGTGCCAAAAAATATTAGCTTCTCCCTGTCATTTCTGCTTTACAGGCCATCATCTCGGGCCAGTGAAAATTTAGAATCAATGCTCCAGTGGGCCAGTGGTATCAAACGAAAATATCAAGGCCTGTAAATATAAATATAATATGAATCAATCACCATCATATCTGCTAGATACCACTTCATCTGAAGTGTTTTTTGAGAAAAGGATGTGAGTTCAGCTGTTATGGCCTGCAGTCCATACCATAATATTGTTCATCATTACAGCATTACAATACTTTGATAATTGTACTCCAGGTACATCAAAACAAAGCACCCTGGGGGCCAAGAGAGATTACATATTGTGATCTCCATAGCAACTTAATTGTACATTTATGGTGAATCTTTTCTGATCGCAAATGACCTTAAAGGTTTGAACATCTTTAATCAACTTATGGCCAGCATCCAGTATGGATATTAACCTGAACCAATCAATGAATGCTTGGGTGTCAAGAAAAAAATAGGAAGTTATTTGAGAAATAATGTACTTCTTGGGTGTTGTCAAAGGAGACAGTACTTCCCTTGAGTGCCATCTCTGCCTCATAATTGATCCAAATGACGTCAAACTTGTCTGTATACCTTTTGATACAACACTAATTTGAGACAGGAAAATCTTTGCTTTGAAAAGAAACGTGTGGTATTATACTGTGAGTTTCTTTATTACAGCCATCCCGCTGCAGTGAGGGAGGAGGGGGAGAGTATACGAGTGCCACATTGGCAGTGGCTACTTGGCTGTACATATTCCTGGCTTGAACAGGTGACACTGAGAGGTGACCACAAGCCAAGCATACAGCGGGCTGTACCCCTTGAAACCACCACAAGTATAAATACTGATAAAATGCTGGCTGACTATGTTCAGTTTAATATTCCTCCTGTTTCAAATCAATGATGAAGAAATTTGCAGGTAAAATGTAAAATAGTATTTTTTCTCATAAAAATGTTTTTCACCGTTTTGAAAGATGTCATTTTCTATTGGTGAACTGCCATTTTGAAGAAAAGTTCTTTGACAGCAAACATATTTTAAACTGCCAGAGGAAAGGCTTTTATGCTTATACTAAAGCCAACAGAACTCAGTTTTAATGTCAGTTGATGGCAGATGCCAAAAGATGTCATCATTTATTGGTGTAAATTAATATATTCAAAGTGCATAAAATAGTTATTTGCAAAATAGTTATTCATACCTTCCCCTCATGAAGAGAAGGTTAAATTAAATATTTTCATCACAAAACCAAATTTCTCTAATTGAAATAGTTTCCCACAAACATACTTTGATTTTTTATGAATGTGCATTTCAAAAATGGAAGTTCATCAGATATGGGAACTTAATTTATGCTTGGAAAAATAATAATGACACCCTACCTACTTCTCTGTAAACTTATCACACACATTAACCAGGAAAAAAAGCCTTCTTTCAATGGAAAATATCAAATTAGCAAATAAATGCGTAAATATATTGCTAAATTTCTCAGAAAATATGCCAGTTCCACATATTATATTTTTCTTGCCAAATATTCAATATACAGAGAGAGATTATCTTGCTGAGATAGATTATACACATCCCTTCACTGCCAATGACATAATACAGCACACAAAACTAAAGATCTGCCAAGAAGGTATTTTTTTATTCCAGTGGATTACCTTCTCAGTAAGCTGAGCTATTGTTGCTGGGAGGGAAGGTGTGTACTTTGTAACATCTCAACATAAGATCACTGCACTCCTGGCTGCTTTAAGAACAGCATCAACAGGAAATAACCGAATCCCATTACTTCCTATTAAAGGTAACTTCTGTTCCCACTCTGACATTTAAGTGGTAGACGGCTCCTCAGGATCAGGGCAGTTTTGGCCATTTCATTGTTTCATTTGATGTACCATAGACACTACCTTATTTACCATCACAAGCATACTTTTCTCGGCAATGTATGCTTAATTGCCTGTCTCATTTCATTGGCAATAGCTGAAATGTGGAATATTTTCCCTTGATCCTGTGAAATAATGTATTTATTATTGATATTCCTAATTCCAATCGCGAGAAAAACGGTGATCAAATCAGCACTTTGATCTATATATAGCAAATCATTAGAGAGTGATTGATTTTGAGGCAGGAATGCCTGAAGCAGTGTGCACAGTGCTTGCAGATTAGCCTGATCATTATGTTCTCCTATTATTGTAATGATAGAAGCTGAGTGGTGGCAGTAAGGAGATGCTCATGTGCCATGACCTATGACCTTTGGGTGTTTGGAAGGAAGGGGTGTGACTGGCAGCTGTAATTACTGGTCTGTGTGGTGACCACCAGTCCTGTCAATCTAATCTTCTATAAATCTCCTATCTACTCAAATGGCAACACTTTTCTCTCCACCCAGCTCAACACAATGGCTGCACTGAGCAATTACAAGGAGAAGGAAAACTATCAAATGGAAAGAAAGATATTATCCAATCTACCAGATGGACTTGGTTGCTCAGTGAAAGTGTTTTCCATTAAGTATACAAAAAACAGTTGCTTTTCTTCTGTTAGAATATTTTTTTTGAGTGGTTGGAGATTTCATGTGATTTTATTTATTTCATGCACAGATCTTTAGCATCATATCTCAGAGACAAATTCACTCGCATTATACACACATGTGTGCGTGGTCGTCAATATGAATAAATACAATATCTGTCGCAATCTGGAGGAATAAATTGTTGATCCCACAGCATATGTTGCAGCTCTGCTGGTATCATTATTGCCATCGTCATGTCTACAAATATGGTCTCATGGCACAGATAATGAAAATACAAACTTCAGAAACCACAAAAGCTACACAGATATAATAATGCAGAATTAATCTACATGGTTAAAACTTTACCTAATTCTGCATCTCACTCAGATTTTATAAATCATAGCTGGCATTAACCTGAACCGAGAGCAAGGAAGGAGTATCTGACATGAGCTATTTGGTGGATGTATGACTTACAAGTGATAGGTAATGATAATGATTAACCGTCCATTGACGCAATCTGTTGCATCATGATAATAGCTAAGTAAGAGCCTGCTTGTGTCACAGCCAGGAAATAGGGACGAGGCTGTTGACAGGCTTAATGACAACATCTGAAGTTACCAGGCTGTCAGGCATTGTAAATAACTGCTAAATATCCTATTGTCACAGCAACCCATTCTGGACAGGATCGTCTATTACACATTAATCTCACAGGCTTAACTACCACACATAACTGATTTGTACACTTTGATCCACAAAATTGCCACAACATCAGAAAATCTGTGATTTTTATCTTTTATTTTACTTCTGCTTAATGATACATTAAGTACCTGAAGATTTTCAAAACACATACTTTTAGTAAATGATATTATCTACATCATTATTATCATTTATGTTACGACAACACTCGCTTGAAAAATGTGATGAAATTTTAGAATTTGAAGAAATTTTAAGAATTGGCATAGCTTACCTCCAAAGTACTGGCCCTTTGTACACCTGGAGATTTCTACTTCCTTGTCATCGTCCTGGAAAGAGACAATATACATCCATATAATCCACACATTTATAAACATATATCACATATATCTTTAGGATAAGCAGACACTTCCATCGGGGAAGTAGCTCAGTTCTTTTGAGCTGTGTATATGTATATGTTACAGTTCCCTGGTTCAATTCAGGAGAGGCTTCTCGCACTTAATAGAGTACATCTGAGCGTGTTACAATGATAGATCGACGACACTGATTTCATACTTGCGTGCATCTTGCATATAAAGTCAGGCCTGAAAGTTGTAATGAAGCACAATAGCCAATGAATGGAATATAAGAAAAGCTGCCGTTTCTTATGTCAATTCATTTCAATATTGGCAACAATAGCTGCCAATTTCTGGAATAACAAGAACCAGAATATATCAGAATAAGTGTTCACTTTAGGCAACTCCATCTAATAGACACTCTACTACATCTCCATGCAAATAATTGTCTGTCTTATATTTTTGACATCCTATTTCCTTAATGCAATAAATCTGCCATTTGTTAATTCTCACTGGGATATTTCTGCAATGTACGTGAATCATTTTTGTAAGTATGCATCTC
Source organism: Amphiduros pacificus (assembly GCA_949316495.1). NCBI lineage: Eukaryota > Metazoa > Annelida > Polychaeta > Phyllodocida > Hesionidae > Amphiduros > Amphiduros pacificus. Next base: position 23,869,706 of record OX439009.1, on the reverse strand, counting down.
TAGGAAGTCTTTTATACATATAAATACACATATATGCAACAGAAATATAGATTTGAGTGCATGCCATTTATACGTGTACATATTACATCTCTGGGCTCTGTATGCATTTATTTTTCAACATTTTATAACAGTCTAGTTTAGGATACACGGATGACTGGAGATCTCAGGAACAACTGGCAGTCAATAACAGCCCAAATTGGGCAGCAAATGGTAGCTCAATATATACTAACAAATTGGTGGACACCAAAATGGTGGAGTAGTCTAGCTTGTTGTGCTGGGGCTGACGTCACTAAGGTCTCAAGATAGATGCCCCATTAGACGCAAAACACGCCCTACCTCTCTCTCAGCTATATCTATGCATTACTACAAATATATACTTGCCGAGAAGTCACAGAAATGCTTCACATACAACAGTCAACTTCATTAGGGACAAAAGAAAGATCCTTTCTTAATCAAAGGTTGCATCGTTCCCAAGCTGAATAAGATTGCCAGCAAATTACTTTCAGAAGTACAGATAACCACAAAGTTTTATACTTGAAACAGTCATACAAAAAGGATCCAAAGTATTTTGGGGCAAATCAGTCTGTAAAATTTGTGATTGTATTTTTAATTACTTAGCATTTGATTTGATCATTCACATCAAATACAAAGTGATGTGAGTTGTAAACTGCAATGGGTTTGCCTATTTCCTTTGATATTTTATAGAATTGAGATGTTGCACTGGGCCTGTCTATCAATCTTATTTTTAAGACATTCACTCCCTTCCTCAATGAATAAGGTCTATAGTCCAATCCCAATGGACCCCTTCCTCTGTAGAGCCAATATATACCAAGGTCAATTTATATTTTGCATGCTTTCTGTGAGACATCTGCCCTTTAAATATGTACAAAGGATTTTAAGGAATACACCATTTGTGATAAAAAGCAAGGCAATCAAAGATTTTTGTTTGAGAATAAAAGCATTCAGAAAGGATGGTTCTGATATAAAACATGACTTATATTGAGGACACCTACGTCGTGTATTTAAATTTTAATTTAGACTAGGATTAAGACAGTAAAATGCTCTGGAGTGGATGGTTAAGCTAGGCCGATCAAGAACAACTTGGTCTCCACCGATTTGCTAGCTGAGTTCTTGGCAAGCCTTGCACCCAGCACCACTGGTTGATTCTATTTCCACAGCACATGCTGCTTATTCACCATAATTCCAACATGAAATGTAAGGTACTTCAGCAATTATTTATGCTGCAACACAATAATGATACTTCAAAACACTTCCGATGCCAGTGGGAAGGCTAAATTCTGCCTGGCCTCGTTTGTATGACGTCATCTGCTCCTAATAAAATTGCCAGATTAAAAGGGTCCTATTGAAAATGGCTTGGATGGCAGGAGTCTGTTGCAGCCATAACCCGTCACCTTGACGACAACACATAATGTCATTTACAGATGTGCTGCATCAGCTTCCAAAATGAAAATTTCAATGGTCTATGAATGACAACAAGTCCCATTATGTATATTTGTCCATTACATATAACCAGTTTTTGACCCTTTTGTCAGCACATATTGCATGTATGATGTTTTTATTTGCTTGCTTCATTGATTTCTTCATTATCCTGTTAGCATATCATACTTGAGGACTACATGCATTTCAGCAGTCCCTAATACAGGTGTACTTCCTATAAAAGAACACACCCCTAGAAATACAACCATTTACACACTATAGTCAATACAAGATTCTTCCACCTGAAATGTAACAAAGCAATATGTCTGTACACACACGCATACATACATTTATACATACAAGTGTATCAAAAATTCTGTTTGTCAAGTCTAAATTATTAGGCAGAGCTAAGAAAGCTGTGCCGTGCACTAAGACGCGACGTCAGAAGCCTTTGTGAAGACAATGCAGACAAGCTATAAGCTGGCGTGTCTCCCGCAGGAAACAGGGCCTTCTAAATCATATCAAGTCGCAATGCTCGACCACAGAGCCCAAATGGAATCCCTGCTAGGATCACATATAGGTCCCTATGCATCATAGACCCTTTGCTCTACAAATCTATAACTGCCAGGCCTCGCCGCCTGCTTGGCTTAACCTTCCGTACAATGTATGCCCTACTTCAATGAAAGCTTAAACTTGTCAGCAACATTTTTTGTTGTTTTTGGTATCAATTCAGAAAATTTGCAACACAAACATTTTCCACTTTGAATAACTTAACAATATTTTGAAGTATACATCAGAAATGTGTCTACTCAATGAAGATGGGGAAAGTCTTGGAGTATATAAGATGGTGTATGAATGACAGCTCTATGTCAAATAATAATAAAAAAAATGTGCAAAATATTAGTCTTGTGTGATATGAGAGGAATAAGGGCAAACTAAAGAAATCTACAGCTTTACCATATATACTTCCAAGAATGTAAAACTCTTTCACTTAAGGAATAGGATTTCCCTATTACAATGATATTGTAGATAGTACTTGAGGACATAAATATAAATATCACATTGATCAGATTAATCTCTGCAAAGATGAACATAGAGAGGATTTGTAAGTATGTTGGAGCCATCAGAAGTACATTCTAGCAGTGAGAGTGTCACTCTCGGCATCATGAGCTGGCCATTGACAGGGAGTTCAGTGCCCAGCTGACAATGCAGCGATTGCTATGATCAGCCTCCAAATGCCACTGCCCTCTGAGGGCTACCGTCCATGAATGAATGCATCTCCTAACTCAGGTGGCTTCTGAACAGCTGCATGCCGACACATCACTTATAGTATCCCCAAAACATATTCACCTTAACCACTTGAACACTGGTTACACACCACTGCTTGAAGTATAGCCCACACTGACAAAAAATAAATGATATCTTGACTTCCTGGATGACACAGGCTTATCAGTTCATCTCTTTACAGTCTTGCATGACAATATGCAAAAGCCACGAGACCTGAGGGAAACATTGTAAAATTAGATTATGTGATGGGTTTTCTACATATAAATGTTTGCCTGGCCAGCTCTGGTCTGGAGGGGAAGTCATCTGGAAATAAGTCAATGCAGTAATATAATGCAGTGTGTTTTGTCCAAATGTCCCTCAACACCTAAATTGAAGCAAGGTTTAACAATGAGTAATAAAGGCTTCTTTTGTACACATGATTTGAGCAAAACTTTTATGAAACAAATGAGATTTATGCTGCTTATATCGGTTTACATACTGGCAATGTATTGGAGAAGCTTTATCATTTGAAAGTTAGAAATATGAAAAATCATAGAAGTTATGTTTTTATCTATTGATTTTGGCAATATGTAACATAACCAAACTTAACAAAGTACCATTTTCTATGCAATAAAAAGTTGACATAATATTGCCTAAACTACTGCATCATTTTCTAAAATAATACAAAGCTTATTTTTTAATTTCATAATTTCACAATTTTTACATTTAAGATAAAACTGCAAATTTGACTTAATTTTCCAACCAATTACTGCTAATATTGGGTTTTGATCATGTACAGAACAAAGAATATTTACTTTGAAATTCCAGCAAAAGATCTGTAGATTATCATTTGTTCTATCTACCACTAATACTGACCAGTGAAGTGAAAAAGGCAACAGTAAAAAATTCATTGCAGAAAAGCTTAGATTTATAGTCAGCAATAAATGATATTATTCGAGTATTTTCTTGCCCTTGGTATCGACCCACTTTGATACCACATCAATTTTGTGTCAACATACTGGATATCACACTGCACTCCTCTCACTCAAAGACATAATATAAACACAACATAAGCTATGATTAACACACTGTACTCATAGGAGTCTCCGTACATGTTTCCAATATGAACAGCACTCTGGGATGTTTAATCAACATTTATAACTAAATCAACTGCAATCCAAGAATCCCTTGGGCACTTTGAGTAAAATGAATAAATCAATTTCACTCTGAGAGACCCAGGGCAATATTGCTATATAAAAAAAAAAGTAAAGCTGACATTTATATACCGCTGATACCAGACAATGTCTGCTCATAGCGGTTGATAGTAACTGGCCAGGATTCGAACCTAGAACCCCTGGATCTCAAGGCGAATACTCTACCAATTGGGCTATTTCGGCCAGTCTATATCAATCTCACTCTGAGTAATCCAGGGCAATATGGCTATATCAATCTCACTCTGAGTAATCCAGGGCAATATTGCTATATCAATCTCACTCTGAGTAATCCAGGGCAATATGGCTATATCAATCTCACTCTGTGTAATCCTGGGTAATATGGCTATATCAATCTCACTCTGAGTAATCCAGGGCAATATGGCTATATCAATCTCACTCTGAGTAATCCAGGGCAATATGGCTATATCAATCTCACTCTGTGTAATCCAGGGCAATATGGCTATATCAATCTCACTCTGTGTAATCCTGGGCAATATGGCTATATTAATCTCACTCTGAGTAATTCAGGGCAATATGGCTATATCAATCTCACTCTGTGTAATCCAGGGCAATATGGCTATATCAATCTCACTCTGTGTAATCCTGGGCAATATGGCTATATTAATCTCACTCTGAGTAATTCAGGGCAATATGGCTACATCAATCTCACTCTGAGTAATCCAGGGCAATATGGCTATATCAATCTCACTCTGAGTAATCCAGGGCAATATGGCTATATCAATCTCACTCTGAGTAATCCAGGGCAATATGGCTACATCAATCTCACTCTGAGTAATCCAGGGCAATATGGCTACATCAATCTCACTCTGAGTAATCCAGGGCAATATGGCTATATCATTCTCACTCTGAGTAATCCAGGGCGATATGGCAATATGGCATTATCAATCTCACTCTGAGTAATCCAGGGCAATATGGCTATATCAATCTCACTCTGAGTAATCCAGGGCAATATGGCTACATCAATCTCACTCTGAGTAATCCAGGGCAATATGGCTATATCAATCTCACTCTGAGTAATCCTGGGCAATATGGCTATATCAATCTCACTCTGAGTAATCCAGGGCAATATGGCTATATCAATCTCACTCTGTGTAATCCAGGGCAATATGGCTATATCAATCTCACTCTGAGTAATCCTGGGCAATATGGCTATATCAATCTCACTCATGACCATATGGTTTACTGTTGATTCATCCTTGTCATTTGCCTTGATCACTATTATTTTGAGTTATCCTTGCCATTTGTCTCAATTATTTTCACTCCAAATTACTGTTGCCATTAAAAAAAAAAAAAAACCAATGACCTCACAAGGTATTTTATTTCTGGCTTCCATCCAACCATGAGATGAAGATATTTTCATTTTCACTTGTCACAACTTGTTTCTTCATAACGGTGTCTCAGAAAAATTATGCAACCACTGCAATTTCAGTTGGCATTCATAAAAGATTATTCACCCCCAAAGTTTTTATGTAATGTTTCCGATAAAAATGGCAATGCTTTGGTTACCATAAAAGCACTCTAACATGTAAACACATAATAATCAGGACATAACCGCAAATATGCCCTTCCATATTTGTTTGCTTCCCTATGATATATTTAATGTCATATTTCTATAAAAATCGGTTAAAATAATTGACTCCTGCCGAATAACATTATTAGCCATGCCTGAAGAGCAGTGCCTTCCAGGTGGCCAGGCACTAGACACCTGTGCTGCTGACCGATTGGCCACTTTTGTATGTTGCCATGGCAACCCGGGTACTCAAGATGAGAGTAGGAAATGTTGAGGGGCTTCTCCATCAGCACCCAGTCAAATGCAGCCCTCTTACAACTTGCCACACACATCACACCAGCAGCCACAATACTACATCTCACAACTGAGCTACTCCAACAACCTTTTCCCCCACCATGATTAAAAACACATTTTCTTTAAAGCTTGTTGTTTGTGGATAATTTAACATGTGGGTGTTTAATGAATGTTATATAACTACTGACTGTGTTGAAATTAAATAACTCAATTACGTAAATTCATGGCATAAAGAATAAGCAACTTATGTAATAGCATGGATCAAAATTTGTGAAATTGGAAATTTCCTGAACATTAATAATTGGTGACATTTACCACTGGTTGGTTTCCCATTTTTGTAATCAAGATGTGTGATCAACATTCTTCAAGCTATCTACAAAATAGGGGTTTTGGTACTTCATTATGTACTCTGGCAATTTGGTATGTACAAACCCAAGCATTTACATTACTGCATTGACAGATGGATAGACAAATGTCAAGTTGGCTGAGGGGTAAAATGAATGGTATTGTTTCAAAATGAAACAAATAAATAAATAAAAATTTAAAAAATAGAAGAATTCCCCGAATATGAGTTTCTAATGAATTGGCTGTTAATCAAAATTCTTTGAAATTTACTAAATCCTTAATAGGCTTTAATTTAATTGAAAATAGACATTAGCTGAGAAAGCTGTTAGTTCCTCTGTGTGAATGCATGATCTATATTGCAATTGGCTCTGGCACAGGATGGCTTTTATGTCGCTCCTAGATTCCTGTGAATGACGTCAATGTGATCTACCCTTGCCCACAAATAGCATCACTATAATCTAACTGCTTTGTGTTCAAACAATATGGCATGCCATGCCCATTCACACAGCCAAATTCACCCGCTTGCAGAATACTGAATGAGTTGCACTCTCACTGAATTATCACCATTTTAATTTGCACAGAAAATACCTGTGTTTTTGTTCCACCAGATATCCATCAAAATTTTCAACTTAAATATTAAACTGTACTATGTACACACATTTGCTTTAATTACACAAAATTTGAATAATTTCTCTCTCTTAACTCGACTGCATGTCATAAATCTGACCCAGTAAAACACACTAATGTCAAGGGAAAAAACAAACTTACATGTTGTTTCATTTTGATCACAACCTCCCCATCTTCTACAAAATACATACAGTCTGCACTATCACCCTGAAATAAAACAAGCAATTTATATATTATCATGAACTCCAAGATAACACGCCATGCAATAACATCTAACACAGGTAAGGGATGATACGCCACAAATGCATTGCATTACATTGCATTACTATTTTAACATGGTGTCTCCATTTTACAAATAACATTTATTCTCAAAACTGATTCTTATTCAATGTCTAATCCTGTATCTAAATTCATGATAGCTACAGGGAACTGTTTAATAATTTATGCGGATGAAATAATCAAGTTTCTGAAACTATCATTATGCATACAATATGATGAAAATGGGAAGTCCTACAATTTAATGATTAATTTTTTAGCGATGAGAACGTACCTGTTTAATTATAAGATCTCCATCGCTACACTTTCTACCTAATAAGGCATCTGCTACATTCATCCTTTCATATGGCTGTCAAGCAGAAAAAAGATCATAATGAAGTGTCAACTTCACTTGACATACATAAATTTGAAGGAGAAAAGGTCAAATCCATAATGCATCTTCAAGATATCTGTGTTTACATTCAGAGGTAAAAACAAGGATCTTGCGTATTACATTATGGTCAAGGACCTACGCTTATCCTGTTATAAGATCTAATCTTTGTACTGTATTTACAGTGTATCATTATATCATTCAACCCAGAATTAACACTCCTGGGGATTTCTAAATCTACACATTTTACTTTTGTGTACTGAATCTATGAATGTTCCCCAGTTTGATAAAAAAAAAAAAAAATAGAATTTTAACTTAAAATTATTCATATCCCTACATACATTTTAATAAATCCAATTGTTTATTTGATCATAATATAAACTGATCTTGTTCAAAATTTTAACTAATTTTGTAACAAAACATGCAACTTAAATTTGAAAAGACACTTTTATAAGATTTATGAAATGTTTAAAACATCAAATTTAGTGCATATGCTTCAGATTATCCCAAAATACTTACATCTAATGTTTTGAGCATGGGTACATTCTCTAGCAGAGCTTCATACATTTTCCTCTTATTGAAAGCGTTCTTCAAAACTATCCGCCTGAATGTGACACGGTCCTGTAAAAACGCAAATATAAAAGATAACAGCCAGAAAACAAATTCAACAGCTATCAAAAATGCAGAAGATGTTGCAACCATTATGGAACATTATTTGTTCCAAGATAAACAATTCTGTGTTTTGTTTGCAAATATTATCCAAGATATTGTGACACCTTGCCATCATTATGGAAGTGTGGGGGATAAATGATTTGAAATTTTGAAATGATGATGTGAAATGGCAATGCATAGGCTACTGGGAAGGTGTGAAAAATTTTCCATTTTTTTATGGAAAGATACAATGTTGTGTAAAGAAAACATGAAAAAAAGTTTTAACATAGTCTTAAGTACCATATTTACTCGTGTATTAGACGATTCATGTATAAGACGACCAAATTGATGTTATTTTGCTTGAAAAGACTAATTTCCAAATATAAGACGGGTCGGTTTTACTCGAGACAATTAGGGTAAAACGTAAATACGATGTCCGTGATGTCCTTGATCTTAGCGTCAAAACAAAGTGTTTTCATTACAAACTTTCATATTTTTGAAATAATGGATATCGGACAATCGGGCATTGCACAATATATTAATATTTTAATGGGAATGAATACACTATGGTGGGACTCTGATCATTTTCGTGCCAAAAACAAGAGCATCTCCCCGTCACTTCCGCCTTTCAAAATAGCCACCTCGTGTTACGTATGAATATTTAATCATTGGACAGTATGAGCGTCCACAGGTTGTCCTCATGTATAAGATGACCCCCAAACATTAACTAATGGTTTGGGTACGAAAACCTAATACACGAGTAGATAAGGTACTAACTATCTGTGTGATGTGGATGGTTGGTAAGCAGAAATATCATACAAATTTAATTTGTTAAGAAAAATCCTTAATTACTTCAAAATTGCAGTAATTAAACTACTACTAATATCATTAATTATAGAATATGTTGCATGGCAGAAAAGGTTGCTGAGGACACGTACCATGGCCCATAATGACCCTTCTGAGGTGGCAATGATGGTGGCAGCTCGTGGCATGTTGTACATAAGGGCTAATTCTCCAAAACTGCCCTGTCCGTCATATTGTCCTACACATTTGTCCTTCCCATCTATCTCCACATATATATCATATGTACCCCTGAAAAATTCAAACAAACATATGTGCTCACAAGGTTTTTTTTTTGGCAAAAAATGCCATAACAATATGCAAGAAGCAATCATTATATCTTGTCCATCTATGTGAATGTAAAGCTAAAGCAATGCCTATATCATTGGCAAATGGGAGAAGTAATTAGTTTTATTAAATGTAATATTTTGTTGATTTTTATATTGGCTTTATAAAAGATTCATGTAGCCACTAAGCAAGGTAAAATTGAGCACCCAACAACATATAGCCACATATACTGTGTTTGAGACTAGCTCCTTGTCAAAAGCTTACATCTGTTGGGCCATATATATGCTTTATGCAGACAAGAGGCTACTGGATAGTGCCATTCTATTAGGGATGTTGAGAAAGTGGGGACTCCACCAGGAAGCATGTCATATATCACGGCTGGAAATAAGAGCCGCCGAGAGCATACAATACATAACATAACTGTGACCTTTGGCAGGCAAGCATGAAAGATGCCGTCCTATTAGTGGGACAAGATAACAATATGGGCAGCCTTCGGGTGGCAACATAGTGTAATGAAACAATTTGTCTGCCAGGATCTAGCTGCAAGCTGCCCACTCTTACTGTATACCGTTATTATCTCTCCTCTGACGCTACCGCCATATACAACACAGCTCCGAATCGCATGCGTCAAATATAATATATCCGGTCCTTTGTTTTTCTATATAAAGCCGTTTCAACAGAAAATGCAATTTGGTTAATAAATTTAGCATTTGTACCAAAAAAAAGATTTCCTATATCTTAAATGGACATACTATTTTGTAAATGATTGCATTTACAAAAGCAATCATTTACAAAATAGTATGTCCATTTAAGATATAGTATTTTTTATTTTCTAAAATGCATTTCTCTTTTTGACTTTTAGGATCCTGTTGAAGCCATTTAATAGACTGGTAACACCATTCAGACCGACAGACCAACATTATATCAACAATACCCATCTGCACTCCCAGTGTAAATGGGATAAAAAATTTAATGTGAATAAATGCCAAGATTCCCTTATAAGCACAACTTCAATGGCAAGTTCTAGTAAGCACTGCATAGCAGGTCTATTACACAAGGCCTGGTATTTGCAATGGTATTATTATACTTTAGTGATGATAAAACTTTCGGAAAATAGTAAATCTGAGATCTATAATATGTCTATGATACTGTCATGGTGGTTGTATGATAACTGATAATGTTATCATATGAAATGACATTCAGAAATATGACATGTGATATGGTTTTATCTCTGTCCAGATATATATATATATTGCCCCATATGCTTGCCTGACTGCCTGACTGCCTGTCTGCATGTGACCTAGAATGTGACACACATCTATTGCATCAAACCGGCGATCAGTTACTCCATTAATTCTGTGCAGAATTTCTCCTGGATAAAAAGAACTTAACAACACAGTCACTGATCTTATTTATGTAATGTAAAAATATATAGTGATCACTGTAAATAGAGTAAAGAATAAAAGTAGATTGAAAGATGTTATCAATAAAACAAATTTTGATTTAATGCTCGAGTATTGCCTATTTTATCTTTGTTACAACAACTCTCATGACAAATCTGGCCTGTTATCCACAAATAAGCATGATGAAAATGCTTTGTAGAAAAGCCAGAGACACTTGTCAGCAAAGCTTTCTGGTTTTATTACATCCATACTGATATTCCGGAAAATTTTGCAACAATTGGTTGGTTAAAATTTTAAATTTCCTGTCTGAAATATAAAACCCTGGACAGAGATAAGTATCCTCATCAGTCTGAAAAAGCTTCTTGGTGGTAATGGGTTTCCATGACAACAGAGCGTTGCAATTAATAAGTTTCAGATTAGGTTGTATTCACAGGATACAGTTTCAAGACATTTTCTTCTCTTGACCTAACTTCTTCGAGTATTTTCCTGATATTACGACCTGAGAAAAAGCAGCATAACAATATCTCTGAAAACAAAATAAATGTGTTCACTGCTGGGTCACAACCATGAAACTGGTATTGTCATCAAACATATCATGCACAGGTTTATGTTAACATGAAGCTAGCCTTTCTGTAAGTTCTTTATAAAAGAAATATGTTTTTGTGATCGGGGAATGGATAACCTCCACTGGCTTGAGGGCACCAGGTCGTCAGATGCACTCAAGAAAATGGAATTTGATGTGTAACTATTGCAACCTTTCCCTGAGTTATTTGCGTAGGACACATGCAACATTTCCATAAATTTTTTGCATCCGTTTTGCCTGTGCTGCTCTCTCCCCCCACACTAGGGTAGAGCTACAGTTGTAGTCACCTGATATGGAGTTGTAGCCTTGGGCCCATGCTAAAGGAAAACCTGATCTACAGGCTTGATGCTGACCTTTTTCTAGGTTTCCCAATACTGCATGTATTGTCCGTGAAATGTCCTTGGAGGTGGTCTGTTCACAGTCAATTAGGCGAAGGTTTGCTGTCAGGAGACCGCAATGTGAAACAAGACCAAGACCTTTTACTGCATTTACTGACACCTGTGTCTGACAGGCAATGAGTTCCTCTGGGAACGTCAATGTGAACTGGCCTATCTGGCCAAAGATAACCATCTCAAATTTGTTTTCTTCAAATACTGCCCAAAATCAGCATAACATTTCCTTCTCTAAATTAATGGTTTTTTTCCCTTTAGTAATAGGAAGTCCTTGATTTATTTCAATAATAAATTATTTTATCCACTTGTAATGAGTTTTTTTTTCAACAACCACTGCCCAAAACCAGCATAACATTTCCAACTCTAGATAAATGGCTTCTTCCCTTTGGTAACAGGAAATCCTTGATTTATTTCAATAATAAATGATTTTATAACATCAAAAAACAAACTGTTTCTGGTGAGTTACAACACTTGTTTGTTTGTTTGTTTATTTGGGGTTTTACATCACTTTCAACATTATTTCAGTTATTTCATGATGAGACCTACTTGTAGCAGATACAACACTGCCTCACTGAATTATCATATCGACAACCCATCCAGTCACAGATTTACAAAGACAAAGGGTTGACTATTTAGGGAGCGAACCTGAGTTACAACAGAATGAACATGCTCTCTGACAAAGTTGTATAGTATACTTACATATCAATGACATAGAAATTATCCCCGTCATCTCCCTGGTCAATTACGTGTTCATTTGGCTGCACCTGTGAATAAGAATTTCCTCTATCAATGTTGGCAAGCAAATTAAATAAAACAAACCAAATTAATCTAAAATCTGAAATCCACTCTTGCAAACTAAAATGTTAAGTAAATAGGATAAGAAATTTAACATTTATCATTTGAATAAAACTGATAACTTTGAAAGTACTACCAAGAAAGCAACCTTACCTTCTTTTCGAACATGGCGTCTATTACCTCCCCCATTTGTTCCTGTAACAAACAAAATGGAACCATTTCAAATCTAGCTTCTAGTGTATTGTTCATGTCTGCAACCAAACATCCTTGGCTGTGGGCAAAGTCTACAATTCATGGTTATATAATGGTTATGGCCAGTTACAATACTATGATTTACAAAATGATCATCTTGCGAGACAGTAAGTGCTGGGTTTCATCTCGTTTGAAGTTATATGTTTCCTGTGGGCGTTGCTATCGCAGAGCAGAAGGAACATAAAAGGAGGTGATCTTTCTCTCCTCGTACAGGATTCTGTCTCTAGCATGGAGAGGATGGTGTCATGTTCCGGTATGGCACTACCGTTATCTCTGGCAATTGATTAACGGCACACCTGGCAGTCTATCTATCCATTCCATTAACAAAAGCCACAAACACCTTTAGTATTCACCTGGCAAAGTATTTGTCCCTGTCTGCACTGCCACACATTTTTGATTGCCTTGCTAACGTGTGTTCCTTGACCGTGCCAATGATTCTAAATCAATCATGACAGAGTCATTTGCCTTACAAGTGAGTAAAAAAAAAATGAAAAAATAAAATAAATAAATAGATCTAATAAAATAAAAAAATGAAAAAATAAAAAATATCAAATACTCACATAAATACCTGGGGAATAGCAATTTTGTTTTGCTAAGTATATAATAATTTTTATTCGAAAAGTAATTTGATCATATTTGAATAATTTTAATACATGATTTGGTGACTTCAAGAGCTGATTTCAATGTGCCTGAATAAGGGCATACAGTACCCTCACATAAGAGAGGAATGAATAACCGAATATTGCCACATTTCAGCTATAAATGGCCAAATGGAGTCACAAGATGACCCAAATGTGCCATTATTGGGTCATATTTATGCCTGACGAAAAAGTTTATGGCTCAAACTGTACACATGGAAGCTTATGACAAATCAACACATTCTTGCTCGAGAAAATAATTCCATTTTCATTTAGGGTATTGGTGACAAATAAATGATTGCAGTGCCAGGCTTTCTATTAATTGAGATGAACTCTTGATACATGATGTCAAGTATTAAGGACAATATCACCTTCCCCATCCATCATCGCATAATATTCCAAAATAACTCACTGTTGTTCATTGCCTTGCCTAAGCTACCAGGGCATTGCCCACTGCAAGATTACAACAGCATTAATCAGCAACATAGGCCATAGAGGTTGGCAATGCCACTCAGGACAGTGGGGCTAGGCCATAGCAGGTGGCGATGCCACTTAGGACAGTGGGGCTAGGCCATAGCAGGTGGCGATGCCACTAAGGACAGTGGGGCTAGGCCATAGCAGGTGGCGATGCCACTAAGGACAGTGGGGCTAGGCCATAGCAGGTGGCGATGCCACTAAGGACAGTGGGTGAGGCCATAGCAGGTGGCGATGCCACTAAGGACAGTGGGGCTAGGCCATAGCAGGTGGCGATGCCACTAAGGACAGTGGGTGAGGCCATAGCGGGTGGCGATGCCAGTGGGGCTAGGCCATAGCGGGCGGCGATGCCACTAAGGACAGTGGGTGAGGCCATAGCGGGTGGCGATGCCAGTGGGGCTAGGCCATAGCAGGTGGCGATGCCACTAAGGACAGTGGGTGAGGCCATAGCGGGTGGCGATGCCACAAAGGACAGTGGGTGATGCCATGAGGCTAGATTGGGTGGCTATAGTACTGAGGTATGAAGCTCTGGAGGTATCATTCGTGCCTCACACTTCGCTTTTCACCTTCGCTATATTCGCGCTTCTACTTCGCTATATTCGCACTTCTACTTCGCCATATTCGCCCTTCTACTTTGCTATTTTCGGATTTCTACTTTGTTATTTTCGGCCTTCGTCTTCTAATCTTCTCCCTTCGCTTTTAGCAAACTTTATATACTACAGTAAGCTGCTCACTGATTGGCTACTTGGCAATGCAATACGAAGTGCGAAGATAAGAAACACGAAGATAGCAAAGGCGAAGTGCGAAGATAGCGAAGGCGAAGATAACGAAGGGAAAGGGCGAAGATAGCGAAGTAGAAGGGCGAAAATAGCAAAGTAGAAGGCCGAAGTTAGGGGCGAAGTACGAAGCACGAATGATACCTCCAGAGCTTCATACTGAGGACTGTGGCAGTGGAGTTGGGTGCCAGTATATGGGATGACATGGGCTTAACAGTGGATGGAAACAGCATTGTGGACATGTGGCATTAGAGTGAAGATGAAGTGGGTGTAATACTAAACCATGGCAGAGGGTTGGGTTGGGGGAGCCAGTGGGGTGGGGTGCCAGTGGAGTGGGGTAGGATCCCAGTGGGGGTGGGGTAGGGTGCCAGTGGGATGGCATGATGAGCCCTGTAGTGGATAGTGGCACCATTGAGGAGAGAGGCCATCTTGGGTGGCATTAGTACTGACACCATGGCAATGGGGCTGGGGTAGGGTGCTAGTTGGGAGTGGGGTTGACAAGGACCCATAGTGAGCTGTGACTCCTTAAAAGGGTTTAAGGTGATTGGCAGATCCTGGTGATGGGGCCATTTGGACTGCCTTGGTGGTGCACCACAACAGGATGGAGATCAGGAGCTGATTTCCTGTGGTTCATTAGCGTGCGGTGCTGCCCCCATCTGTCAGACCTGCAACACTCCTCCAGCCATACATAAATCTTCTGCCTTGATTGCCTGTTCTACATAAAAGTCTATGTGCAGATATATTTTCTACCTCAGGACAATATAACCTTCATTAATTCTGGCCAGTGAATCTCCTGTGCTTGGTATTTATCATTCTACAGGATAGTATTCATCTTGAAATCTAGGATTATCAGATTGACCTATATTTGGATAAAATCGATAATATATAGAATGACATTGCAGCTATACCCTCATCATTAATGTAGCCAGAGAAAAGGGAGAGAATTTGTTCTGAGTGAGCAGGCCACCTATTACAAGGCTGCACACGACCACCTCAAATTGTAAGCTAATTTTCATGGCAATTGCTTCACATCACAAACAGCTCTGTGAAAGCCAATTTTCCCTCAAAGATGTCTCAAAATTTGTTTCAGTATCAGTGCCTTGACAGTTTTCCAGGCAACAGGTTACATGGTTGGAATGATGCACCAATACGGCACCGCTGGAATGAGACTAATAGAAGACAAGACAAATGGAGAGACTTGGCATAAGTTGGACGCAGTGTCCATTCAGCAGAGGAGCAAATTAATGGGAACTGATAAGAAATATTGGGCCTGAGGTGACCTTCACATAGCAAGAAGCCTGGCCTGGGCTGATTGCCTGCTCCATCCACAACCATCACACCACCTGGCCTACCCATATTAATACACATATATATAATATGTAGCTGCATATATACCATATGTGCACATTCATCATTCCTATCTCTTCTACACTATTTTACAATGCCACTTGGGGAAATTTAAGGTGTGTAAAATATTAACATATTTCACAATATAACACTAACTGACAAACTATATCCAGATATTGGCAGTTGACAAGCAAAGTTGCCAAAGTATCTTGGTCTATCTAGTGTTTTTTTTGTATACAGGTCTTAAACCTGTAAGAAATATATGTCATAATGAAGTCTGCGTTAGAACACACTGTTATATAAGCAAACGGAGGCGACGAGGAACAATGTGCACATACTTTTCGTCACACAGCCCACATGTGTAGCCAGTGGGGTAGATACAGGGTTAAGGTTTGGAAAGTAGGTCACACATGTCTCTCGACAGGCAGCCAGGGTGATATCACTTACTTTTATATAGGTTAATACTAAGCATGCTAAAAGAGTGGTTGGGACTTTCTCTTGTGCATGAAAACAAATAAACACATTTAACATTTTGAAAGACAGTGGAATTACAAGATGACATGTGAGACACAACATTCAGCTCAAGTGCAATTAGTGGTGGGTATTATAACACATAATTTTGGAGCTATATGTTCTTCTGAGGGGCCTGCAGATCTCAGACCTGGCTGTCAGTGTCACAGACCAGACTGGCGGACATCTCAACTGCATAAATAAACATAGAATTGAAATTTTTCAAACGTAGAATATATTCCAGTCAGTGTAGTCTACATTTACGACAACTTCTACTTCCATCACTACTTTTATATATGTTAATAATTAATATATAAGACTGAGACAGAGCGGGGCTGGGGACTTTCACTCTCTGGCAACCTGTGATATTAACTACCATAGTCATCATGGCTTCCGGCACATCACTTGTGCAGTGAAAATAAATAAACGCTTCATTTTGAAAGTGGAATTACAAAATAACATGTGAGACACAACATTCAGCTCAATTGCAATTAATGGTGGGTATTATAACACAGAATTTTGGAGCTATATGTACTTCTGAGGGGCCCGCAGATCACAAACCTGCCTGTCAGTGTCACAGACTGGCGGACACCTCAACTGCATAAATAAACATAGAATTTAAATATTTTTTGGCAAATGTAGAATATATGAAAATTAATAACTTTATGCACAAAAGAAAGGTATGCTATATGTTTGACTGTGTTAAAAATGTCTGAGTTTCAACTGCCAGTTTCAGACAGTTGCCAGTCACTGTACTCTACATTTACAGCAACTTCAAAATGATGAGAAAATATAAATATCATTTTCAAAAAGGAAACTGTATACAAATTCTTTTTAAAAAAAAAAGACTTTCTTGTTAAAGTAAACTGTGTGACTCATAAAAATCGTATACTTGTTGTACCAAACCTGTACTGTCTGCATTCATGGAGGAATTATAAATCCACCATGTCTGCTTGTTGGAGGAATTATAAATTCACCATGTCTACTTGTTGTACCAAACCTGTACTGTCTGCATTCATGGAGGATAGATAAATCTTCCTTATGAAGGAATATTAAGTCTACCATTGACTTAATAAGCTACACTGTCTGCATTGGTGGAGGAAATTTAAGTCAACCATGTCCACATATTGTACCCAACCTACTCCTGCCATGTCTCCTTGTTGTGGCAAATCCAAACTTTCTGCATGACAGAGGAATTGTAAATGCTAATGATCTGCTTATTGTACCTAGTCTTACTATTTACATTGATGGAGGAAAATTTTAGTCCATGCCTCTACTGGCTTGTTGTTTGTATCCAGTCTAATCTCTCTCAACATGCACTGGACCAGAGACAGAACAATAAGAGCTTTATTTTTTGCAATATTCTTGAACTCAATCCAGCTGTTGTTGCAAATATAAGGTTACACTATTCTGTTGATCGAAATATTTACTGGGCCCATAACAGTTGCATAATCTCTCCTCCAATACGACTAGGGCAGGGAGGGAATAATGGGCATGTTCTGTGTAATTGGGTATATATATATATGGATCGCTATTATGTTGTCCCTCCATTAACTGGCCCTAATCAATACCATTACTCTCTTCATAATTGATCTGTCTCTGGCCACCATGACACTCTGCAGTAGTTATAACAATCTGGCTGACCCGTTTACATTTAATCTCTTGATAACCAACAACAGCCTGGATATAATGCAGCTTGCTGTCCCAATTTCTGTTTTTTTCCTTATCACACATGTATATATTGGCGATCATGAACAGGATGCTGGCACTCATTCATTAAAACCTAAATTAGCACATGCATGCTATGTCAGAAGCATGCCCAGAATATCATATCATGCACTCGTCTTGATTTGACAGTAAATCTCTCTGCCTTTGCTATTACTTTTCTTGTTTTTTTGATGGAATGGAGAGATTCCAGTTGTTGGCCACTTTCACCCATCAGCATTGATGATTAAGTTAATATATGATTGTTTTTATCAAGATGTAATTTGTGCTGCTCATCAAGCCGACTGTAACAGCCAGCTACGAGGTGTATCATTTCCTTCCAGAGGGGGCGCATCTTATTTTCAATACCATGTTAATCCTTCCTTTACAGAAAAATTATGCATGCACCTGTAAATGTTTCTGAATTTTTTCCTCTTCCATTAAATATATAAAATACCTTTAATTCATTGTAAGTAAATAAGGAAACCAATATCCAAGTGAAAATTCTGGTGCCTGTCATCTCACAAGTCTGTTAGTGAATCTGCAGCATCTTGTCTTGTCTTAAAGGTTTATCTCATCACCCACAGCGCCAATCAATGGTAGAAAGCATTAGTTCTTTGCCTGATATCTTCAAACTGGCCACAAAGACACCATCAACCAGATCATTTTTCACATACTCCCATCTGAAGGATCTGGTGGTACGTATGGAGACAGACATACGTTGCAGCCTAAAGGCTGAGGCTCAAGGACCTTGACAAGAGCTTTCCTGTAAGCTAGAAACAAGCTGCCACAAGTGGCAGTGATTCACAGATGATTGCCAGAATTTCTCATCTCCATTCTGCAGCTCTCATTGGACTAATAAGAAATTGCTACAAAGCAGTATGTTTGCCAAACATCTGTTGTGAATATCTCCTACTTATTACTATATGTTTCCTCTGTATATTCATTGTGCACTGTGATCTGTCAAAATTCAATCATTTTACTACTCTTTTCATTTGTCTGTAAAAAAGACCAGATCAATGCTCCTCAATGCTCCTTCCATTGATCATTTGATTGTTGAATTGGCAATCATGTTTCACTCACATCTCACATAAATGAGATTTTGGACCAGATTATCTAATGATGCCGAATAATTGGAGCCACACATCTTTGGTAACACATGAACTTGAACATATGAGGTCATGCAGGGCTTCTGGTAAGCATATTTTGGTAAGCATGAGGGGGTCAATGACCAAATAGTGCCATTCACATCTGTGCTTTATTGGATCACATTTAGGAATGACAAATAACTGTTTGGCCCAAGCTGTTGGAACACTTCACAAGACTGAGTAACATGTTAAATTCTAATATCCCATAAATCTCTCTTCCGTTCAGGTCACGATTCAGAATTCTTACAAACTAATTAAACTTTACTTAGAGAGGTTTTATCTGTAGGGAGCCAATCATCTATTTGATCATGCAGGAACATGACCAAATAGGGTAATCTGTAACCACAGTATTACATTACAGCATCACACACACAGCTAATGCCTGGCATTATTTGGTCATGCAAACCTCTGGCATGGCCCAGTGTGACCTTATTTGGTAACATTTATGCATGACCAAATATATATTGGGTCCTTTTATATGTCCTTGATACTTTAATATGGAGAATGATATTTCTATGACATATTTCTCGTCTTTCAGCACTACTAATTCATAGCTACTTCAAACCTCTATTTGAAGGCAAAGTAAGCAAATTATGGCCATATATGTCGACATGGTCATGCATCTAACATTATTTCTATGCAAGTTGATTAAGTGAAGCTCGACATATCATGGCATGTCTGGAAGGTTGTGCTCCTTCTCCATCCACCGAGCCACAGGAATGGGGCAGCTTGCAGCAGTATAATATGGATGATATTGTATGTGCTACTTCACGCCACATCTCCAAGGGTTGCTCTGTGGTCAATATTTAATGATCTGTAGCTTTGTCCTCCCTAATGTGAAGGGCCCAATCTGTCTGAAGCAATCTTTACTGATAAATCAAGTCCGTATTGTGCAGCTATTTGTCCTTCCCACCTACGTGTATGACATGAATATTACTGTTTTGTAGAAAAAAAATAAATAATAAAAAATAATAATCTTAAAATCTAATGACATCATTTCATATAAATACGGGTAGAAAATTGTTATTACTAGGTACAAATTTTGCTACTGTTGTTGTGAATATGAAGCAGTATGGCGGCATGTGCCGGCATCTTCTCTGTGCAATTCAGCTGCCTTTCTGGCACACGGCAGTCTGCCATGCGAACCTGCTTGTCTGAGAATGTCTCTGTCAACTTCAAAGATGCAGCAGCATCATTATCATTCCCCCGTGTGTACAGGTACATAGCGTGGCATTATTCTCCTGCAAGCCACACCGACAGGTGCTGCCATCTACTCGCATTGTGCCATTTTGTCCACACCTGGATATGTTCTCACAATCAGATCGCATTACAAATCCCATCTGTGCTCTGGCTCTTCCATAGAGCCAACCTGATTACACAAGTGCTGAATAGCAAAGACAACCTCGACCACAATTATGCAGTCTTCTGTGTTCTCTTGGCACAGACAATTTGATATACCTGCTCCCCAAGTGCCACTACTGGCTGCTGTTTGCTGGCCATTGTTGGGGCCTTCATTACATGCCCAAGGACCTTTCCAGCTCATCGTCATAACACTCGAGAGAAAATCCAATCTGCCAAATTCTTTTGTTGAAGTGTTGCCAGAATATTGCCTATAACCTTTAAGCTATTTGCTCTATGTGACAGGATGAACTCTGTTGCATATTGCCACATTACATGCATACTCAGTGTAAGATGAAGTATGTCTTCCAAAGATTACTGATTTAATATATATTTTGGGTAAAATGTTGACAGAAAACAGTACTTACTTGATCAAGTGATCTGAATAGCAGAATGTGATTGACAGCTTCGGCAAGTCTTTTTCTCTGTTCATCTGTTTTGGGATAAACGACCTAGAAAAAACAAAAATAGAGTATTTCAAATTAGTTATTCATCATGTTCATGGTTGTTCATCAGTCATTCATTATAAATTCTGTCTTATTGCTCCACATAAGACATTGATTCTCCAAATGTTTGTGTCACAAAAAGAAATTATTGATCAGTGATTTTGTAAATAGGTGGTTGAACTATTATCTGATCAATAAGCCTTTAATATGTTACAACATTATTGACTGTCCTTTATTTTGAAATTCAAAAAAGAAACTCATGAACAGGTGAAGGAAATAAACCAATTAAATTGTGGAAAATGAATCCTGAACAGATCATTCCTCTTTTGCAAAAGGTAAAATAATTTGCTGTTTTACATTTCAAACCTTGAGATGCTAATAAAATCAAGCATTGTGTCTATCCTACCATGTGTATATTATGGCAAGACAAATTTGAACAATTCTGATGGCATTCTCTTTTAAACTAGACAGACACTAATGACTGCACAGCTGAGATCAAAGGTAGGTGCAGCATCCCTCGCCATATTTTCAGGCATTAACCTTGGCTTTTCTTAACAGTGATATCTTCATATAGAGTGGGGGCATTGTGGATGTCTGGACGACTCCATGTATACTCAAACATTGACATCATGTCAACTTCAATTCTTATTATATCATTATTGTTTACCTGATAAACATATCAAATATTCTACACATATTTATCGTGTCTGTCATAAAAGCAACCAAATATGTGTCTGCTTGTTTGTCAAGATCAGTGATAATTAACAACTCATGGTTGATGACTGCTAAATGTAATGCTTCCTTAATTCCCAGTGCCATGGGATCAAACAGACAAAGTAGACTTCTAATAACACCGCTTCTGATCAAGTTTACCTGTCAAACAACAATATTTGCTATTGGCACCTGTGGGTTTTCTTACAAAATATAGCAGCAACTTTTGAAGGAGCAAACACACTAGTGGTAAAATGTGCATGGAGAGATTACCTATTTAGATTTCATGTTAATCAAATTTTAATGGATACGTAAATGAAATCTTTCTTCCTTTGGTGTATAGACTGCCATAAATCTTTATTTCAAACAGGTCTGGTAATCTGCCCAATTAAAAATGCAATTCTGCAAAAAATCATAATAAAATCAAAGCAGCCATAAAGAGATTATGTATTATAGCAATTTCTATACAAACCGCGATGCAGCTATAGGTCTCAAAACACCACGCTGTATTGATTTACCATGCTGTTAGATTTACCAGTGCCACCTTTATAAAGCCAAGCAATATTATGTATACATTGGCCGAGGCAAATTAGCCTTTATACCTTCAACAATATCAATCACTATGTTGGGTGTTGACCCTTGACAAAATCTCAAGTCAAACACTACAATTATGGTAACAAACTGCTGCCTATTTTCAGTATATTTGTGCTCAAGTGTAATATTCAATATTTCAACTTGTTCAGTGTTTGCAGCTGGAACCTTTTGATTTATCCATGTTTAAGCACACTGCTGTGCCTTGAAGGTAAGGCCAGTGTTCAGGTCTCTGGTGGCAGGTACACAAGATATTAGCTCACATTACAAAGGCAACCACTGCAGCGGGATGATGGTAATTTCAATACATTCATAACATCTTAAATTGCAGTCAATACCTGTGAAATATGGGTTGAAATCTTGCTTGCCATAACCCTGTTTAAACCAGTAAAATATTAAAAAATAGTAGAAAGCTATGTCCCTTGCGTGCTTTTAGGGAAACAATGGAAGCTCAAATTGTGAACACTGAACTGTAGTCTCTCACAAGAAGGAAAAAAATAGGCTGGCACCATATGTCTGTTTAAGATCACTTTATATTATAGATCTCTTCTTTTCTATAAAATATAGACATATAAATCATCAGAAAATATGCTTGTCATTTTTTACAGTAATTGTACATTTTCTGATTTGCCATTTAAACAAATATCCTAAATACCAATAGGATCTTGTTCTGGTTTGCCCATTCATTTTGAATCACAAAAAATATCTTTAAAGATTTGTCAATTGCTGAACTTGGAAACTTGTTTATCTTTTTTTAGTCTTTTAAATTATAACATACAATGGACGATTCCAAATTCCACTGCTAAGCACTAATATTTTCCAGAAGCATTACTCATATTGGATGGACCTCCCAACTGTCAGGGCAATGACAGCTTTTTAAAATGCAATTTCCCATCTTAATTATATCTCTATTTTTTCTTTTCTTTTCTAAAAAATACAACATCACACCTATGTTTAGCTAAAAACTCCACCCTGTAGTTTAGGAGGAGAAAATCAAATATGACAGATAGCAAGAATGATGAAAATTTTGCCCTTCACTGCAGAAACTATGCTGACATAGTCAGGCAGCTAAAAACCCTGGGCTTCCAAAGAATCATTGAAAATAATAAAACATTCATTTTCAACAGGCTCCTAGAACATAACAATACATTATTTTACTTTGGTGTTTCAATCTAATACGTAATGAGACACAACATTTAAGTCATTCTACTATAAAACCAAGACAACAATAATCAAGATATCAACTGTCATATACTGATTTTAAGTTCCACTTCCATTATGATAACACTAGTTCTCTCTAGATCCTGCTCCTCCTCACACCCCTTTTGCAAATGTCATGTGATATTTTAAAACTTTGAATATAAAATATGACCATCTGCCAACTGGTTTTAAACTTTCTTCTTTCTTCCATCTCCCTGTAATGACTGGGGCCAAATGTTTCTTCTCATCTTGGGAGTATAATGAAAGTTGCCTCTTGGTTAGAATGCCTGATGTTTTAAATTTTTTTAAAAAGTTGGTCTTAATGTGAAATGACCTTGTAGGACATATGTTCTGTAAATGGACTGGATGCATCTATTGGATGATTTTTAAACATTGGAAGGATTCAGTTTCCATAATGAAAATACTGATATATTTTGTAGATCTGCCAATAAATGTTGTGAGCGTGTAAAGTAAATATTAAAGTTACATTTAATTCAGAAGGTAGTATCTAATAACGTCATTTACATTGTAATAGGCCAAAAAATGAAATAATCAGCTCATTCCTGATGTGGACATTTTCAAAACATAAACTCAATAGGAGTAGTGGGATGAAGTTTATATCTACATAACCAGCATAAAAAGTAGACAACATCATTTGTGATAATTCGAGGTTGACCAAAATCACCACAAAGTTGGATGACGTCACATTCTCCCAATTTTCAGCCCATAAGACAAAATGGATTGGCGGTAACACACATAAGATCTTGTGATCTTCTGGCATCACAACTCCATTCATTGTACTTGAAGGTCTGGTGTAAACCAAATAAAGACAACTCAGAACCATCCTATGTCCATATTGTGCAACACTTTTGCTGTGCACAACAGAGGTGACTATTTCTAACTATGACTGGCATGTTTGCTAATTGTTCAGGGTTCTATTCAACTTAACATAGAGATAAATTTATACAATTCCAATACATATTTCAATTTCAGCAAAGGAAGTTGAGAAAGGTACTCCTAAAATCAATGATAAACACAAAATAAAACCCTAATCTTTCTCCCATACAATTCATAACCAGATGAATAAAACTTAAATCAATCATGAGAATATATACTAAAATGTTCTGCAAACCAAAATTTATATAAATTCTGGAGAAAAGTTGTGTACAAGTTTTGGGCTGCTGTTGCATACTTTTGGAGTTACCCAGCACATCTCCCATCTTGGTGGTGCATATTTGGCTTTGTCACACAGTACACACAGATTATTAGTTACTAGGAGTGCCAGACAGGAATATCCATGAATGTTCTCAGCTGGAAAGGTGCTACCAAAGCCAGCCACCTGGTCCACAGAACCTGCATGCCAATGATTAATCTCCTTCTGCTCGAGTTTCTTCTTTGCAGCGTGCATCCCATGAAGCCGCACCGCCGACATCTCACTCTGATTAGTGTAACAAAGACGTGCCGGCGCCGCTGCCATATCTGTGAGGATGACACCACCATATTCGGGGGAATTCTGGATCCTGCACATTAACTCACTCACTATGTACACACATACCAAGGAATCTACACATACATATTGCATAATATTGCTAAAAAATTCTGAAAAGATATTGCCAGCTGTTATGACTAATCAGGGACGACCCAGCTGTTATGACTAACAAGGGATCACACAGTATGACTAGAAGGGGGTCACACAGTTGACTACATTGAAATGTACCATGTTTAAAGTTAGTTAAGTAAGCATGTGACCAACAGGTAGGAGATGGTTTTGTCTGTGATCTATCTCATTTGGTTGTTCCAATGATATCATATATGATATCTCTTTGGAATAATTATCATGTGCCATCATACCATCACAATATTTTCACAGGAAACCCTGTTCACAAATGTAGAATAACTGCAAAGTAAACACAATAGAATTAAGTAAATCTTCTGTTCTCAGGTTGCAACATATGAATATGACTGTGAACACAAAGACAAAAATCCTAAAAATAATAATTCCTTTTTCTATTTCAAAGCTTTCTCTGACCAATCATAGCAGCCAAATTAAGGGTAGGGTTGAAGAGGGATTCTTTTTTTGGTTGATCAGCGACCAGCTAACAAACAGTTACAATAATTTTCCCAGTAATAATAATGGTGGGAAATGGCAAACAAGATCTGTTCAATACGAGAATCTGAATTCATGTATTATTTTTTTGCCCAATACACGATTGAAAAAAGGCATGCCCTGCCACAGACAACCTTGTGCAATGATGGCTCTGAAAAGACCATTTCTTGGCTTGGAACCAGGTACAAGATACATTTTATAAATATGAGAAAGATTTTGAATTTATGCCTGACAATTTATGCCAGAAAATCCTTATATAATTTGGCATACACGATAAACGGTATAATACAATTCCCGCCTATCTGTGGCCCAACAAACCTTGCAGGAATTGCATCCCTTTCTGAGTAAACAGTGCACTAAAAAATTACCCATGCCTCCTACTATGCTATAGATCTCTTTGACGAGTGAATAATTTGAGGTGACTGGATTTTAGCTTGGTATAGAAAACATTTCAAGAATGCAAGTTTAACACCTGCATAATATATGAAATGGTGCTGTTAGAACCTGGCAATAAATTGTCAACAACAAGGCACACCTTGGGAGCTATAACAGCCTGTCATAAAGCAAGTGATGTCATTTCAATGGGAGTCCGCTTCAGGGTTGAAAGGTTGGTTGGGTCTTGGGGCCATGTTGCAGGAGTTCCTGTGCTGACCAACCTTCTTTCAGGGGACCATTAGCAAACCAACCATAGGATAACATGGGTGTCTTCTGTTTCTATCTATTAAAGATGGGAACTCATCATAAATACAAGGCAATCCTATTGACTAACGAATAACTTCCCTATATTTTATCAGGTGAATGTATTACATTGAAGTTTGAGTGGCAACTCATTTTTAAAATGCCAGTCTCCCCTTCAATTTCAAATGGGTGGTGTTTTGCACTATACACAAGGGACCCCTGGGCAGAAGTGACTGCAAATTGCAGTGGTTTTGTTGAGATGGCCATCAGCTTGGTGTCAGTGCTGAAGAAAACAAGGGTAGTAGTAGGGCATGGAGGTTAGAACAGGGAGGTTAGAACAGGGAGGTCAGGGCAGGGAGGTGATGCAGGCACAGGGGCACTAAGTGGCAGCTGCAGGATGTATGTCCCTACCCTTCCCACACCACCAATATCTTTCTATCTCGCTTACATACATAGTGTGCCAGTTTGTATAAAGAGAACATCCATCCTTTTCTGAATCACTGTGTATAATATGTTAATCTGTACCTAAATCCCAGAAGGGAATAATGCCAACAACAGGTATATATATGATTTCCTGCAGGAAAAATGGCACAGTAATAATGAATTATTATCTTTTGTTCATTAAACATAAACATTCATCATAACAAGACAAAATGGTGAAATTAACTATTACAGCCAAAACTACAACATCCTTTTTTCTAAATATTCTTTTTGTTTCCATTTAAATTGTAATATTGCACCAAAATATTTAAGATTTTTACAAAATGCCTGACTATTCATTTGATTTAATCTTTTATGTATAATTATCATTATACACAAAATATAGCCAAAGAAGATTTGTTTTGATGTAAGAACTTAAAAAAAAACAATTACCATCCCCATTGCCTGGAGAATGCAAATTTGTTAGTTTACAAAAGGTTGTGCCTGCAGCCCTCAGAAACGGAAGCTTTTGCAACGTCTTCTATCTGGTGGGTTTGGCAGTGCATGATGGCGGAAGCTTCATTTCCTGGCAATGTTAGTGTCGTCTTAATGTCATCTCACCTAAGTGCACCCCAACTCAGCGCACTGATTGCCTTCAAACTTCAGCGCCATTCTCATCTCCATCCCACAGAGGAAATATGGCCAATTATCAGGCACCGTCACAACACCTTAAGCACTATCTATTCTCAAAACAAAAATATCTATCACAAACTCTGTGACGTCAGTGCATCAAATCAGTCTTCCCCAGTATTGTATCCAGTTTTCTCCCACAAATCCGATTTATTTTTGAAAGAATGTTCTAAAAAAATATGGTATACAGTCTCAAAAGGTTTTCTTTCATTAGGAAAAACATCTGTATATTCTTAAATTATTATTATGTACACTCTAAAATTATTATTATTTTTTTCATTTTCATGATTGGAATTTTCTCTGGTTAATGAAAACCTGTCTATTCTTGATAAAATATTTTGTATGAGATATATTGAAAATAAAGTGAAAAACACAATATGAAGTTCGCTATGACCACAGGAAATGCGATTCATAAATTTAAGGAAACGGAGGTGCAGTGACATTTGTGTTAAGATTTCTTATTTTGCCAAATATTATGTCTACAGTGCTTGATGTTTTTCATCAAGTTTTTGGCTTGAGTTGGTCTGAAATCAGAAACAAGGTTATTTTTTTGGCCCTAGAACTTTTTTGACCAATTTATTTATGTCTATTTTTCTTTAAAATTATGATTTTTTTTGGATATTTATTACAGTTATGATCTAATTTCATACAGATACATAGGGTCTTTTTTATATAACGTTGTTCACAATTGTACAGATTTATCAAAACAAATGTCATTGTGCCAACTCAATGGCCATTCTTGTTGCCCTTACTTTATGGGCATGACAAATAAATGCATAATCTCCAATGCTGAGTATTTCTAAGTCTCCTGATATGATCCACCAAGTCCTACAACAACATAAACATATCTACGATTTAAATCAACTAGTTAATCATATCACAAATATTTTATGTCGTTAATGGCCTCATAAAATATTTCAAGACACAATTATAACATATCCTAAGTGATCATCACCTGGTGTAAACAGATTACTATCTTTATGGATATAGATAATAAAATATCTACAAAAGATATGAATATAAGTAAACAAACTTTGGTTAGAGGTTGACACATATTCATCTGAACAGGTTCAGCATGAGTCCAGTCGATTATATAGCTAATACCTGTTATATCATTTATCTCGGAAAGAGCATCATCATATATGCAACAAAGCTAAGGCCACAGCCCATATGCACATACTGTATACCGAGAAAAATTCGCGCCTAGTTATTTTTGCGCCATCGCCGACTAAGACAGGTTCGCGCCGTTTTATTTTCGCGAATTTTGGATTTCTAGTACATAATATTATCACAAATTACGCTTTGCAGGTCGAGAACAGAACAAAACAAAAAATTTCGAAACACTTTGTTTTGATTCCAATTATATTTATATTAATCTCACTGATTCCAATTATCAGCGTTCACAGTTTTGCATTTCGTCTTTGTTTCCACTGCTTTGAGTCGTGTCTTCCCTTTTTGGCAGAAATGCTTTCACACGTGGATCGATCTTAATTGCGTTTTAAATGATAAATAAAGGTATATACATAATATTATCACAAATTACGCTTTGCAGGTCGAGAACAGAACAAAACCATCCATTATTGCGCAATATATTAACTATCGTTTTCGCGCTAAAAACATATTTTCGAAATAACGAATATCAGACGTAGCAGATTGATTTTAATTGCGTTTTAAATGATAAATAAAGGTATTTACCCAATATTATTGATCTATTATTTCAAAACGCTTTGTTTTGACTTTGTTCTCACTGATTCCAATTATCAGCGTTCAGTTTTGCGTTTCGTCATTGTCTCCACTGCTTTGGGTCGTGTCTTCCCTTTTTGATTGCGTTTTAAATGATAAATAAAGGTATTTACCCAATATTATCACAAATTGTTCGAGAACAGAACAAAACCATCAATCCATTTAAAACGCAATTAAAATCGAGCCACGTGTGAAAGCATTTCTGTCAACAAGGGAAGACACGACTCAAAGCAGTGGAAACAATGACGAGATGCAAAACTGTGAACGCTGATAATTGAAATCAGTGAAAACAAAGTAAAAACAAAGCATTTCGAAATAATATGTTTTAAATGATATATAAAGGTATTTGCCCAATATTATCACAAATTATTTTTCGAAAGAATTTCTCCACGATGTAGAACGTAATACGATGTACGTGACGTCCTTGCTTTGAGTCGTGTCTTCCCCTTTTTGACAGAAATGCTATCACACGTGGATCGATTTTAATTGCGTTTTAAATGATAAATAAAGGTAGAAACATAATATTATCACAAATTACGCTTTGCAGGTCGAGAACAGAATAATACCATCCATTATTGCACAATATATTAATATTTCAATGTGAGTTAACAATCGTTTTCGTGCTAAAAACAAGAGCCTCTTCCCGTCACTTCCGCCTTTCAAAATTGCGACCACGTGTTGCGTTGAGTCGTGTCTTCCCTTCTTGACAGAAATGCCTTCACACGTGGATCGATTTTAATTGCGTTTTAAATGATAAATAAAGGTATTTACCCAATATTATCACAAATTATGCTTCGCAAGTCGAGAATTTATCCATGAAGTAAAACGTAAATATCATGTACATGACGTCGCGTCCGCAACACGAGGAGAAGCCAGGGATCCATCATTGCGCAATATATTAATATTTCAATGCGTGTTGATAGACTCCAATTGTTTTCGCGCCAAAAATAAGAGCTTGTCCCCGTCACTCCCGCTTTTTAACATGACGACCTCATATTGCGTAATGCATCTTCAATTTCGCGTCCATTTAATTTCGCGAATGACGTCCTGGCGCGAATTAACGCGAAAATAAAAAGGTCGCGAAAATTTGTCTGTATACAGTAGTCTGGAAAATGGAATCTGACCGCAGGCCCTGTCAGCAGACCTTCCATCCATGTATAATTTAACATGAGGGATGTGTAACTTTTAGCACAGCCATAGCATGAATAGTGCATTGCTACTCATCACTGCCTTCTTTGACAAATTATGAGCCACCCTCCCCAACTGCATAATTTGCCAGGTACCATATAAAAAATTCTATCTTAACATTAGGGGGAACAGGTATGGACAATATTTTGAGTTGTTGCCTGTTGCTAAGATATTCAACTGCCGTGATTGGTCCCTAAACCAGATGTGCATTTGGACATCATAGGATTATTATTAGGATAACATACTGCATTGTGCCTCATCATTCCCCAATAAGAAAATACTTATCCTTTTGAAAGCAAACAAAATGTCATTTTTTTCAAGATTTCCCACCATTTTTTTGAAAAAATTGAGAATATTCACAATTTTAATTTTACAAATTGAGAAAAGTTTTACTGCAAATATTATTTTATTTGGTTTAAATGGAGTGAATTTTGATTAACGGTCTACATTTTTCTTCAATCATGTAAAAAATTATCAAATGGCTTCAAAAGGTTATGTCTATCTAATCTATTTGATTTATAAAATCACAATTTTCTTTTAAATTCTGTCTATTTAAACTAGAGGGCTCAATAAAGGAAGTGGCCTTCAAATAATGAAATTTGGCTGGTCCAATTTACAATCATCTAAAATATTTCTGATAAATAATCATTGGCTGATCAAAGATTCAGTATCTGATTGGCCAAAAATGGCCTACATAATGAGAAATAGGTCATATTGACCTTCCTGAATATGTGCGATTAACTTAGCATAAATAAGTTAGAATCACATATACATGCTCTTATTCCTTGTGAATGTATTGGAGTAATCTTCTTATCCTAATGTAAGTAAGTCATCTAACTTCTATGTCAAATATTACGTTTAACTTAATGTGATACAAAACTAAGGCAAGCCAGGTCTCCACTTTGTATGCCCACTATAAAAGCCTCTATCAACAGCTGTTTTAAATCCATCCTGTAGCTTCCTGGAAAACTATTAACAAGAACGATTTCTTTATAAAAATAAAGAAAAAAACATTATAAAATTCTAATATTTGGAGGGATATTTTCTCAAGAGAGTGTGTTTTCACGAGAGTGAGATACCAGGAAGGAATGTGTTGGAAGCACTAACTGATGTTTTTCTCACCAAATGTTTCATTAAAATAATGACAGGCCAGTACCAATACATAATGTGCTGTATTTTTATAAATCAAGACAATGAAGTATTAAAAAAAACAATAAATTATCCATGCTAAAAAGCCAGTTAGTTAGAATATAAAGGTATAACATATTTAAACAAATATGACCTCAAGTATGCTTGACTGACTTTCAAAGACTTGCATGGTTCTATTCACATGACTTGATAATCTTCATATTCTCAATTACTGACATTCTAGCATTGAGAACTTATAAAATTCAATTATGCCTTTCCATAGCTTCACATGAAGACTAGGCTACTGTAAATTCTTGGCATTTAACCAGTTCAATTGCCTAGAACTCAAATTTATAGCTTCATAATAATCTACAATCTAAATCAATTTTTTTTAGGTCCAGGCAGACTGATTAATAGTGGTGTGATCCACAAGAATGTATAAAATTTCAATCCATTTTAATGATTTCAAACCTTGCTATGATAAAAAGATCTGGTTGCCATCCTGATTATCAATGTCACTGTGACATGCGGGTAGTAAAATGTTAGGATCATGTTAGTTGATTTATACTTCAGATCACCTTAGGTCGGGGGAAAAACAACACCATAGCATTTATATCATGCCCAGGCCAAAACAATATTTATATACACACATAATATTTTTGCACAGAACCAAGTCTTCGTTCGCAATCACAGAGTATTTTGGCAGTTCTAATGGCATATATAAGTTATATTATGGATTTGAATTTGATCATCTACTCAATCTTTCAAGACAAATGGACAAAATATCAATAAGCAATCAGAAGTGCAGACAAAACCTCTGTTTGGCATTAGTAGCTGTGATAATATTTATGTTTTTATCAAATAGACTGCAATTTCTATTTGTTTTGTACATTCCGACCTTGAAATTCCTTACTCAACTAATGAAATATGCATATATTATTGTTGGTTTTAGACAATGTAAGGTCAATAATGGTACTGGGCCATTTTGAAGATGAAAAGAGATGTTCTTAGAGCAAGATTTGTCTGATTTAACAATGTTTGAGCATTATTTTATCAAATTATATGACTGTGCACAATACTTGGTAGTTTCTAAAACAATTATGGGCAGTCTGAATGCACAACTGGTAGAGGATAAATTAAATTTCATAGCAATCATCATAATAAGGCAAAGTGAAGATGAACAAATCTAACATTTCTTCCAATTAACTAATTAATACTCCTCCCCCTTCATTTGGCTATGAAGTTGAATGTAAGAAGTGGCAATCCTGCAAGCCGGAAAATCAAAATGGTTGGCTGACTCAGCTGGGGTATGCCAGGGCATGACCATGGATCTAAGCCAGGAAATTCAATGTCCACAGATCAACACCAAAACCAGCTAGTCGCCACCATTGCCATCACCCGACGGAATGTATTCATCACATCACAGGACGTTGCTCCTGAGCGGTCCTTATCAGAATGTCCTCCTGCCACAGCATCTCCACCATTTTGTCCAATTTCTCTATTGAGATCTGTGGGCCATGATCACATTCATTACGCTTGAATTATTTTCACCATCTGGCAGGGGCAGCCATTTATTTTGCAAGCGATTCCATATGATGAGTATCAAAGCAACTTCACTTGTGCCTTCATATTTTATATAAAAAATACTTTCCTGTTCTTAAAATATTGCCAAAATTGGTTGCATATTTCCCACTGACCATCAAAGAGAACATGAACCATTTGCCAACCCCCAAGCGAGAGTGAATGCCTGCACCACACTTATCAAACCCATCAGCAAGATGAAAGCACCTTGGTGGCAAAGAAACCTCTTATTTCTTTCACTCTACATTAAGGATGTCAATGATCCTGAATGTCGCCTGACGTACATTGCATTCCATATTTTTATCAAAGCCTCAGTCATATACATTGAAACATTGAAACAAAAATATAACAATTGATTTTTTACTTACAGACATAAGACTAGCTGTCTACCTACGTCATTCGGATAGTGGAAATACAATTCATTATATATTTTACAAATCAATTTGTAGCCTGCCTCAAATGGCCATTGTTGGTTAATATGATTTTCAACAATTGTTATTAACTCAAACAATTATCATTTTTGACAAAATTATTTTTTATTCAATCTGAAATTTTCAGGTTATAATGCATCCCCATAAATAATTTTTATTTTATATGGAGAAAGCTCCCATTCAATCTTCCCTGATTTGTATGTGTGTGTATGTATGTGTGTGTATGTGGAAGGGGGGCAATTGCATGGTCAGCAACTGTACATTAAGAAGATTGGCTGAATATTCAACGTTTGTCCACATTTGATGACAAATTCTTTGGCGAATTCTTAAAGTTAGTCATTTTGTGTGTACATTTATTACTAAGCCCTATGTTGAAATAGGGTTGACTGCTGAAATTTAATTTTAGCATTCTTTTGATCCAACATGGATTGCCAGTCACTTTTAAATGGATGACGATAGTGTTGCAATTCAACTTATAAAACTGCAGTCTGAAAAAGCTTCAACAATCTTCTTATCCAAACAAAATAGTGAACAACCCTAATAATAACTGAACATTTAAACCATGTCATTTAATCCTTACGTAAAAATAAATGTTATGTGTTGCTAACAGAAGGAAAGTTGTAGATGAGATGTGGTATACACCAAGGAGCTTCCACATTTCATGGCAAGTTGAGCAGAGATGGACAGCAAACAATGTGAGGTGGTGTGCTCAATTTATAACCAGTATTTACATCACCATGGGGAATCACTACCTATGGCATGCTATGCTGCTAGGGCCATAAGTGTTCTCGCAGGTGGGTCCAATGTGGACAAGAATTGCTATTCAAATCAAATTACGGCACTGATTCCCTTCCCTTTGACAACATGGAAGCAAAAATCATTGCTGAGACCTTAGAGTAATATTACTCTAAGCTGAGACTAACATAAGACTTGTGACATATTCTAATTGTCAAAACAAGGCCAGAATTTAAGTTGTGTTGACACATTTACTGTGAATGAGCCAAGGTAAATGCAGCTGGGAGAGGAAGGCTGCTTGAAAATCTACATTCTGCTTGCTTTCTACTCACAACTACCCACTACACAACAGAAGGATTTTATATATGATATCCATCATTGGCCTCTTTCCTAGAACCTATTTATTCTCTTATGTCATTCTGTTCAATATTCAATAATCCATTTGCTATTTATGTATGTGGATTGGATAAACTGCAGAATTTTTTTTTTAATTCTCTTTAAGGACAAAGTTTACCTAAATTTTTGTTGAGCAACAATAAAGTTGTAAATAAAATATGCATGTTATTTACATATAAAAAAAAATTAGCATTCTTTAATTTCTGATTGAGATCCCTTTCCACATATAATATGACACAATACATAACAGCTAATATTTGTCATCACCTCCAACACCAAATACATGTTTGAGAAAAAATACTTTATTTTTAATTCATAAGATTATTATAAAAGAAATCAGATTTTAATTAGTGTCTGAAATATTGTTTAAATGCTGCTCATCATAATATAAGCATGTTATTCATTTTAGCATAACATTAGTTTGTTCAACCAGTCAATAATGATAGATAGCAGAAGATCTGAAAAGTTGCTGGCCCTGAAAAATGTTGCTTGGTTTGGGGCGACATACTTTCCTTTGCATCGGGCTCAGTATATAACACCCTCTACGATTATGCGATGAGATATGTTCAAATAGGTCTGTTCCATTAGCCCCGCCCCTTGAATGTATCCAACCGCACGTGCCCGATGTGATTACGTAATTAGTCTTTCAGTAGGACAGCATGTGCACTATGCAAAGACTTAACTCGTATCTCTAGCTAATTAATATTCATGAGTGCCCAAATAGTACGACATTTGGTCGCGTCATCGCTAGGCCTATATTGAAGAGGTCTACAGTGACCTGCTACTGTCCGAAACCAGCTGACTTTCAAACTGTTAAATGTGTTTATTTGTTTTCACAGCACGAGTGATGTTATCACTGTCAAATGACGTCAGAAGTGGTGACGTGACCAACATCACGGTATAACTCAATGCAAACTCGGACAATCTGTAGGTTAACTGAATGCGTTAATTTCCCGATATTTCTGTACATATTGAACATGTATCAGTCTTACTCTACACGCATATAAAGTTAATGATCTACTATCGCTGTAAGCAGTTTTTACTCAGTTTTGAAAGGGTTTGTGAAAATCGGGAGTGAAAAACATGAAATGGCCAGATCTAACTGCCGGTCACTGTAGTTAAGCTGGGTAGGGCAACATAGCCAGCTCCACTTTCAAACTCTTTATTTTGCAGTGTAATTTATTATTTTAATCACTCAGAATCCTCAACTATACCAATCTCATAAAAGCAAATTCAATTTAAATATTTGGTAAAGTTTCTTCATACTTTCACCAGATGGTTATATTTATTGCATTATATGATGGTCAGCCTTGTATTAGTTGTCATATAATCTTTACTTCTGTCTATTCTGTTAGTCCCAGACCTAATTCCGTATCAACAGGTGACAAATCAATT
Organism: Amphiduros pacificus; assembly: GCA_949316495.1. NCBI lineage: Eukaryota > Metazoa > Annelida > Polychaeta > Phyllodocida > Hesionidae > Amphiduros > Amphiduros pacificus. Next base: position 23,833,707 of record OX439009.1, on the reverse strand, counting down.
GCTCCCAAGAAGGAATGCCAGATATCTGTACTTTCACTTGGATTCAAATCATGCATACACCATACAACTCCACACAAAACAGAAACACCAGGTCTTCACATCTATGCTAATGATTACAGTTAAAATATCAGATATACATATATCAAATCCCACGTCTATGCTAATTGTAACAAATTCAACATGAGATATACATCTTCCAAAGCCAGTCCTCACAGAGCACCGGAATGAGATACCCTCCTCACAACTCCAGATATTGGTTTAATGTTCTCAGAAATTAGCACGGACAGATAAATAATGAATTGTCCTCCTCAAAAAAGAGTCCTCCTCAAAAAAGAGGACATAATTATCAGGATAAAACATGCCTGTTATATTTCATGAAGTACCATCTTGTCAGTACAGCGTGGTGCTTAAATCTGTACTTTTACCACTAGATATACACTCAACCTTGTCAGCAGCATGTCAATTCTTCCTCACACATTCCCATCTTTACACTTCCTTCTTGTTGAATATAGTGAAATGTTAAAAACTGCACTAAACAAATATAAAAAAATTAAATGGAAACCATTTTCGAGATGCTATCAAACATGCTGCTCTCATGCGAGTTTCTCTTTCTGTCTTAACAGCTGTCATATATTTTTTTACACCATCATTTTCATAATATTCAATGCTTAAACAAGCAATTATATAACTGTAAAATTAGCACTTAACAACACTGACAACATTACAATCATATTTCCCTTGAAAACTCTATACTTACTCGATAACGCTAAAGAGTGCACAAACACAAAAAAAGACAGAAAAATCCTCGTATTATTTTTGTATATCATCAGATAATTATTTCTTGACTTATTAATGAAGTTTGCCTGGTCATGACATCATTTATATAATAAAACAATCAGGAAGCTGGAAATGATGAATATTTTAATCTTTTATATCAAATATCTGCATTATTTGATAAGTGTCTTGTTTTTAAACATATTCCAATCTAATCAATGAAATGCATTGTTCAATATATAAATATATCAAAGTACATAAAGGACTGCTTGATTTTCCCTGCACCACCATAATCTACACAATATACACATTCAGCCATGCAGTGTTATTAGGCCACTCAGAAAAGCACTGTACTCAAAATGCCATAGTCTACTGGCAAAGAAATTATTTACAAAGAAAAAACTGTTTTATTCATATCATCATCATGAAGACACTTAAAAACAATAGGTTGAATATTATAAACCAGCATATAAAATCAGCTAAAATATTTCCACATTGATTCACAGACTATCAAAACAACATATTTGCAATATGAGCAACTAGAACTTTCTCCTGTTCCTGTTTACATATTATGCTAGGTATTGCTTGTTTTTCTCACATTTGTCAGACTTTGTAATATCTCACAATGGAAATATTAGTTTGAACTTAGATCCGTTTGTTACTGTAAATAACATATAATAATCATCAAATAGCAAACACATTAATTTGCTTTAGACAGAAAATGCAATTTGTCTTTGAATTATTCAAATGAGCTACTTTTATGTATCTCATGCAACTTAACTCGGTCAATACAATTTTGGAACCTCTCAAAAGTTGTTCTCACTGGGAGGAATATTCAAATATGTGAGAAGGGGTTTCAGTGACTTGTATTCCTTGACAAGTTTCCCAATTTTAGGAGAATGCAATAATTTCCACCTCAAGCTTTGCCAATAAATTTAGTGTATGAAACCTAGTTACCAATCTCTATACTATACTCCATGTGATGAATGGTGATAAACAGTAAATTGTAGTTCTGTTTACTTACTGTCCAGAATGTGACAACCATCCTGCTTCAGTATCTGCCATTTATTGATAAATAGGAAATTGTGGCCTAATTGATTTCCTTGCATCTTGGTTGTGACCAATTATTTTTTGTTTATACCATACCATGTTTATTGCTTATAACACTAGCAAAAAGACCATACCATATTTATTGCTTATGACACAAGCAAAAAGACCAAGTCTGGCATACAAACGGACACTGCCTGGTAATATTCATCTCTCACTCAACAACAAAACACACAAAGCTAAAATGGATCATGAACTTAACATCTTTAAAAAAAAAAAAACATGTATATGGACAATTGTTCTAATGAACTACCAATCATTTTGACAAGATGGCTGAAAATCAAATTATCTTTGGGTCTAATCATCCACTTACACCAACAAAAAAAGAGAGGAAAAAAAGAGAGGAAAAAAAAAAGAGCAGTCAACAAATAGTATAAATGCTTGATTCTTTTATACAGACATACTAATGATAAAAACACTGAATACCGACCTTCTGTTCCCCTTCATCGTCGTCTGCTTCTGGGTCATATCTTTCTGCTGATACTGTTGAAAATGACAAAAAATTACAAAAATAAGTCAACATTAAAATGTCATCCCATTAAAGCAATAACAGATAAATTCTATAATTTGGTGTTCTAAAAGCAAATGTGCATACAAACGAATATCATGAGAGATTTTTAGATACATGTGATGGGTGAACACAGGTAGTATGAACTTTTTGTCACCTCAGATGAGGCTAAAAGTAGGTGAGCACTGTTTGACATCATACTTATAATTCCAATGACACTGATGACTTCATAAGCTAATGCTATACTTCTATAACACCATTTTACCTGAGAGTCCCTTAATATTAACACACCAATAAAGGAGGGCGCTTTCAGAAAAAGGGATATCAATTAGGATCTTAGAATTGTTTTACAGATCTTTATTGGAATGTATCAATAAAAAAGTAAAAAGATGTGAAAAGCACACATACTGATTACCAATTAATGACTTTTCTGATTATTGGGATTTTTTTTCTTCTAATTAGTGATAAATTCATTTATGAAAGGCTCTCTGAGGCCATTCTGTCTTGGGTTGGAACTTGCAAATAATACATGCTTATGTAGTTTTGAACTTGCATATTGAGTTACATGTTTTCTCAGTGCACTTGACTTTTGCCAAGTACAGCAGTATATATAGCTTTGATCATTAGGTAGTATCAAATTATCAATGGCCTTGGCCATTCTTGTTGAAAAGTTGTTAAGAGATTTAGCTAATTAAGAGATTTTTACACAGATGTTTAAAATGTCAACAAGTGCAGTTTAGTTGAATAATTAACGTAACAAGAAAATAAGGAAATTCCTATGAATAATTATGACTAGATGATTTGAAACCACACACCTGGATATCATAATTTCAATATCCATATGATCTAACTAAATACTGGAAAATAACAATTTTAACTAGACAAATGTAGCATTACAACAAGATGATAATCAAATTTGTCATGAATATAAAATTGACTTTCGGACCATGACAAAAACAAGTACCAACTAAACTGATGTCATGTATGATGAATAACTCTGCTCAAATTAAGGTTAAATGTGATATTACCGTTCCAGTCTCTATAAAATCAGCATAAATTTGAATATGCTAACTGTTGATATGCAGTGAGTGGCAGTCAGATGAGAGAAATATTCCATTTCTTACTGATTTATTTTTTATTGTTTTTTTTTTTCACTTTGCCACTTTCTCACCGTCAATTTTCTCAGAGTATGCAGCTGATGTCAGGGTCAAGTATACCTAATTTAATCTTTATCTCAAGATGTCTCAATACAACTTGTCAGAGTGTAATCTAGATAAGGCGACAAAAAATAAATAAAAAAATAAATTTTCAAGCTTTCAAGAATTTGATCTTTTTTTCATTTCTGGAATTTCACACATGCTGATACCCTTATGAAAGTTTCTTGAGGAACAAGTTAAATATTTCCTCCAATGCTAAATGAGCAGTTTCAACCATTACAACAACTTTTTACATTCTTGGGTTAGGAAATTCATTGGCACATACAAATGTTACATTTCACCCTTCCTTCCATTCCCTTGCTGCGTTGAGGAGCAGTGTCAACAAGCCACAGTTAAACAATTTAAAATGTGCTTGGGTAAGAAATTCCTTGTCCTTTACACACCATGCATTCCATTACACAGCCTGTTTGTGAAGCCAGCCCTGTTGTCTGAGTCTTTTCACTGAGAAGCCTCTCCTGTTTGAAACTTCCTGACATTCCTGTCCATGATATTGTGATCAAACCACCATTTATTATAAATTCAGAAGCTATCAAACACTCTCTGGCACAAATCATGGGAGAAAATCAAACTGTTCCATAGTGTGGCAGATGGCTGCCTTCTCAGTCTGTCCTGTTGTCTCAGGCGTCCCCCTGGGAAGCCTTTCCTGATGTCTGACATTTCCCCTTATGAAGCTTGTCCTGTTGTCTGAGACTTCCCTTTGTGGAGCATTTCTTGTTGTCCCAGACTTCACACTTTGAAGCCCTTAAAGTTCTCAGATATTCTGTCTTGTTGTCTGAGACATCGCACTGTAAAGTCTGTCCTGGGAAATTCCATAGTGATGTCTGTCCTGTTGTCCTAGATATTCCACTGTAACACCTGTCCTGTTGTCTGAGGTATCCCACTGTAATGTCTGTCTTGTTGCCTTGAGACATCCCACTGTCGCAGCTGTCCTGTTGTCTGAGAAAATCAAACTGTTCCATAGTGTGGCAGATGGCTGCATTCTCAGTCTGTCCTGTTGTCTCAGGCGTCCCCCTGGGAAGCCTTTCCTGATGTCTGACATTTCCCCTTATGAAGCTTGTCCTGTTGTCTGAGACTTCCCTTTATGGAGCATTTCTTGTTGTCCCAGACTTCACACTTTGAAGCCTTTAAAGTTCTCAGATATTCTGTCTTGTTGTCTGAGACATTGCACTGTAAAGTCTGTCCTGTTGTCTGAGACATCCCACTATGAAGCCTGTCCTGCTGTCTTCACCATTCCACTTTGAAGCCTGTCCTGATGTTGTCACCATTCCACTATGAAGCCTGTCCTGATGTCTTCACCATTCCACTATGAAGCCTGTCCTGTTGTCTTCACCATTCCACTATGAAGCCAGTCCTGTTGTCTTTGCCAATCCACTTTGATGCCTGCCCTGTTGTTTTCACCATTCCACTGTTGCGCCTGTCCTGTTGCCTGTGAAATTCCATAGTGATGTCTGTCCTGTTGTCCTAGATATTCCACTGTAATACCTGTCCTGTTGTCTGAGGTATCCCACTGTAATGCCTGTCTTGTTGCCTTGAGACATCCCACTGTCGCAGCTGTCCTGTTGTCTGAGACATTCCACTTTGAAGCCTGTCCTGTTGTCTGACACTTCCTGACATCTCTGTCCATCATATTGTGACCAAACCACAACACACTTTAGCACACAAATCCTATCGTATTGTTCCATAGTGTGGCAGATGGCTACATTCTCAGAGGAATATATCCATGTTTGACACCTTTCACACCAGGGATAAATTGTAGTTTAATCTATTTAATCTCTCCTATCACTTAAGTCTAGACAAAATTAAACATCTTTCATTAGAGTGCTAATGATCTTATACAGAAATTTCCAAAAGCTCCAACAACCCTCTCAGAAGTCCATTTGTATTATCTAATTCTTCAAAACACAAGTCTCGGGAAAAATCTACATAGCATAAAAGGGTAATATGAATTTCAGAATCTTAAAAATATTTTAATTTTCTTTTAGATAACAATTTTTTTTTATATTATCTCATTTCCAAACCTGAAAATCATTTCAGCAGTTGAAGATTTGAGATGATAATTACAATTTTGGTGTAATTTATCAGTGGCTCTTTTATTGTAAGATTAATGCGATCTTGGTGCCTTTCCCGCATGGTAACTACTGACATGACACAACTTGAGGAGAAGGCAAACAGACACAGCCCAATGCCAATTACTCTACTGTGATCACATACTGATCCACTTCAGAATCTTTGTTTCATAAAATGTCCCGTCTGCCTCTTCAAAACTATTTGATTTCTTATCACACATTTAATCAAAATAGTACCTTGATAATCAATATGGTATGAATTATAATTTTGAAAACCACGTCCATTTGAAATTAGATCAATCATTGTTAATTTACCAGATTTTAATCTTGGTTTATTCAATTCAATGTAGTTTTCAAAGTTCACTATATTTAAGTAAGGAAACTTCAGAAGAGGATAGCAATGAATCAGTTATTATCGTGGTTGTAAAATAAATTGTCCTTATGCAACATTAAAATACTCTTGGTCCTACATCAATGAGAGGGCCGGCAGACTACATCATAAACTGTAGCACATTGCAAATATCCTCAGAAATGTTGATTTTATTGCTATGGTCAGAATTACTCTGCCCTGTTATTATTGTTCAACTGTGAAAGGACATAAAAGCTGCCACAGTGAGGCTATCTTATTTACCAGTAAAATCCTGGCCTAGTTCATGAGGTAAGACTTTATGGTCCTCATGTCATGGCTTGCCGATATTATGATTTTATCACAAGGAAGGGGACATAATCTCCCGGCAAAAGCTCTCCACACGAGTATGCGTAATAGGGTCCTATGTTTTATGTTGGTCGGAAATCCTCAGAGTAAACACAGCCAGATGTTTACTGAAATCACGTGAATGCACTGATACATACTTCCACTATCACACAGGGGCGACACTAGGCCATAGATAGCCCTACTTGCTATTGGGTCTATAGCCAATCCCTACTGCTAATCACACATCACTGTTTGTTCTACTGTGATAAGCTTACTCCATAGTTGCACTCCATGAACAAATATTTCGCTATTGCAATATAACCTATTCCCAATAACAACTAGATACATTGTGACAAATGTCACAAAAGGTACTGTAATAACCTGAAGTTTCAATAATTATAGTAAACATGGCTACAGCCAGATTTCTCCATACTTTATACATTGCACTGTTGATATCTGACCAAATGACCTAGCTCATTCACTCTGTGCTGTAGTCTGTTAAGTTCAATTTCATTCTGCTGCCTGATCTAATTTATTGACACCTTTAAATATCAAGGAATTTCTAATAATCAAAAGATCATTCTTATATGTCCCTTGATGTTACATAAGCTAATGTATTCAACAACTAAGGATCAAAGGATCAACCCTTTATGTCCCATATATTATGTTGCTTAATATAACTTGCAAACATCAGTTCAAAGGAGCTGTCAATGGTGGCAATTGGTCAGAAACATGATTTCTTTTGGAAATTTCCAAGATATGCAAATGTAAACACATAAAATAAATAAAAAGTTGTAGACTGCAGTTTGAATGTTCCAAAAATATTGACTTGATGTCTACATGAAATGAATTTACCTTTGGTGGGGAATCTTTTTATATGTGGTGCTTCTCCAATATGATACTACCACCTGGAGTGTCATTGCACAGAAAAAATCCCATCAGGGATAAATTTACATGAAGCGTAGACATCAAGTCAATCTTACTTTATGATATTCTCATGTATTATTAATATAAATCAATAAATAATTCAGATTGGTCACATGTCAAAATAAATCAGAAAATTACTTCAATTGGTAGGAATTTGGTGTTGCATAAAATCTTATGAGGTATTGATAAAATGCATTTGGCCTAAAATTGCTTATATGTTGCTAACTGTAACTCACAATCTCATGGATGCTCAGATGCCTCATATATAAATAAACCCAGAACCTTACAGAACCTAATTACATTGGAGCGGACAAACAAATGGACAAAGGAAAGAGGAAGAGGGGAAGAACAAATGAACTGACGAACAAACATACATAAAAACAGTCAGAGTGATTACTTAGAGGTTCAGGAAGTTTCCTTCCAGTACCTCATAAAGACAGTGGGTATTATATTCCTTGCTGAATTCCTTGGTCTTCCTTGCATTCCCATCTGGTTATAAATTAATCTTTTTCTTCGCAACATCCTTGCAGATTCCACAATGCTCTTCCTGTGCAAACAAGTGGCTTTGTGTTTGTCCTAATGGGTTTATTCTACTCCAGGGCATTAAAAATATGTAGGACTCTTATATCGGCTTAAAGACAAAAGATGATAGCGGTGGATCCCTGAAGACCATGCTGAAGTCTGCAAGCAGCACCAGCCCACACATGAATCACAAAGATACAAAAATCTCATAATGTATTGTATTTCTCAACTGCTTATTTTTTAATATAGTTCCAATTTCCTCCGTCATGATTCTTGGTTATGTCACAAGCATAATTTTAGCTCTTCAATTCAGCAGATTTAATATGCTTTTGTTGTTAAAATATTTTTCCAAGTATGTATACATGTTTATTTGTCTTTAAAAAATGGTGCACATGTTGTTCCCCTCGTAAATCTTCTGAAAAAATGTTTTAAAAAATATGTTTTTCTTAAAGTGCACAAAATTGTTCATATTTGTTCTAGCATAATTGCTGTGCTCTTTTAGTTTGGCTAACTCTACTGCAAGGTTATAACTTGTTCTTGGTGGTTAATTAACCATGTATACTTTTATATCTGTAAATGTTTACTGATATTTATTCTCAAACTGTGTCATTGTGAAAGTATAAAAAGTGCATGAGTGGGATAAGAGTGTGATACAAATGAAATTAGCACACAATCAGGACAAGAACAATGTATTTCATACTTGTTATCAATTATAATTATCTAATGACTTTACGACTTCTACAAGAGCGGTTTATACTCTGGCAAGGCTGTTGCCATTTCTTTAAAGATTTTTCCATCTTTTTTCCTTGTCGCTTCTTATTTTATTTTGATATTTCCTGGTAGTTTTTAAAAACTATTTCTGGTATCATTCCTAGTGATATTTTCATGCTGTTATGGTCTATGTGGACACTTGGAATAGTGTTCAAAACAGTGTCATTTTTGCACACATCCTGATCCTAAAACTCCCCAGGATATTGAAATTAGTTCCAACCCATTGCCTTTTCCGGTAGATCTGGCTTGAAAGAATGGTCACTGTATCAATGCCCTGTATCAGTCAATCTTAAGACTTTTGCAAAAGAAAAAAAATATCTTACCTGATTTTCTTCTTTGAAATCTATTCCTGGGTGGTTCTGGAATAGAGAAGAGAAAAGAAATCAACATTCAAGTTTATGTAATCCATATCTAGGAGTCAAAAAACTGTTCATTAATGATGTGCATTATGAAAGGTCAGTGTGTAATGAGTGTCATAATTGGCAGGTAATCAATCTAATGCAGTGATATATCTGCATGGGAAAATAAATCTATTCTGAAAAATATCGAGTATTGACATGTCCTCTTATGCACCATTCTGAAATATACATATGTCACAATTATCAGTCTATCAGCCATTGTGTTACATTTCAAATGTTCCATTCATTATTCACACAACTGTCTAAGCTTTCAGTTCATGACTTCTGCTAAATGCCAATACACACAAATATAAAATACAACAATATCATAACTGTCTCCTCTTTTGCCTACCTTTCTTGCACTTCCTGTTTGTAAATACATTATATCAAAATAGGATATTTTCAGTAAACATAAGATGTCATATTTCCACATTGCATTTTAACAATACTGAGTAATTATTTTCATGATGCTATATGTATAAGTACACATGCTGAAAGTATTGCTGCACAAGTAAATGCCAACACTCTGAAAGTTCACTTGTGATGAAACGATACATTTCACATGTATACAGTCTTTATGAGAGTACGATAATGTCATGCAACGCTGTCATGCAACCGAAGAGGATTAGTGTTAAAGCAAAACAACATCAATTATCTCTTCTCTGTCACTGAACATTTAGACTGCCATTTAATGGCTCATTTATAGATATATTTTTTACATTGAATAACTAATATTACACATATTACATTATGAAAGTAAGAAAATGTTTGTTGGACAACTGTTTAATTTTTGGTCTTTAATCCTCATTTATTCTCTTGCATTCTCTCAATATCATTATAAAATTATGTGCATCTTGAACCAATATATCCAGGCCTTGACATAAGGCACAGTGGGTCAGGTGGCCCTAAAAGGTTATTGAAGCCTACAGGCCAGTATTTACATGATTACCAGTATTGCTTTTGTTTTCAGTTGTATGTATGACCCAGTAGGTGTTAGGACAAAAAGTTGAACAGATCTGGGAAGATCAAAATCCTTAATTTTCAAGGCTTATATAACTGTGTATTGTGTATTGTGTTTTAAGAGATATCAAACTCAAATATAATAATAGAAACTTTAGACCTAAACATGAAGGATACCTTAATGGGTAATTTAACCAAATTTGGTTTGTTTTGAACTTCAATGTTATTTAATTTGATTTTTAAAGTGCTTATCCCTAACTTTTTAAGCATCAATAACATCATGCACATTTACAATGCTCAGATCTGTGGACAGACAGCCAAACAGAAAGGCATTATTTTGACAATCCCTTCAGCTCTTTGAACACTGACAGTGAAAGAGCCTCTTTCACTGTCAGTGGAGTAATCATCGATATGACTTATTTGTTGAAAGTATGACCAGCACAACATTGGACAGTGGACTGTGTGTCTGTCATATATACAACTTATCTGCGTGCTTGTTTTCCGTTTTTTTTTCTGATTAAAATTATGAATCTGATGTCCCGTTCGCGTACCTTCAATTACCTGTGTTGAGTGAAAATAAATCACTTTGTTCTCCATTTCAATGTCTTCTTCAAGTTTAACTTAAATGCATGCAATCATTAGAAATGACCCAATGCGTACATGAAGAAAATCCCTACCTTTATTTTGCTCATCATCTAAATATTCTGCCATTGTTCACTATGGATGTGAATTTCACAAAACTGTCAGACTGTGCAAGGCTAGTCCTCCCATGGAACTTTCATCTGACACAAATCGAGCAGAATCCAGAGAATTCTGGTTCATAAATGCTGGGCAAATTGGAACATAATGATCTGTCGATTTATATTCATTGTAATGCCATCAATCATGTACATTCATGTATATATATATGTGGTTAAAGTGGAACAGTGCTGATACAACTATGGTGAATCCCTCCCTAAGCCTCAGATTGTAGTACGACTTCCAAGTCCTGAAGAGATTTCGACACCTTCATTAGTACGCAGCTATGCACATCCATCATTATGTTAACAAGAGGGAAGTGACTTAATATGGTCTCTGGGAGCTGGTCCCACAAGTGTCCCTTGCATATTAAATAGGGTGCATCACACACAAGACAGGGGTAAGCTCAATGATGAGCTTGCTAATGCCTACTACTGCAACCAAATCTCATAAATTGTACATATAAAAAACTCCTCTATTTCCCCATCTGTCATCATTCCTTCTTTTAAGAGTTGCAATTTTAACGTTAACCCTTTAAACCAATAAATGACGATGACAAATGAAATATAATATATCCAAGATGGCAGAAAAACAAGCCAGTCTCAAGTTGTCAATATTCTTGTGAATACAACATTTTATCTTTACTTTGCTATTGACTTCCATTATGTAAGCGCTTGCAGCATCTTGGCATACTTGATGTAGACAGCATGAAGGATGGGGAATACTCATTATCCTAATTAGTCTGAGGCATAGAACCAAATAGAACCATTAAGGACAGCATTGAGAGATCTACTTGTCCAAGCGGTGCCAGCTCAGCATTCACACCACCATTCAAAATTGCTATTAATAAAAATAATTTTTCAACTGTCAATATATATATATATATATATTGCATTATGTCTGTCACCGAATAAAAGGCTTGCAAGCACTAATTTAGAGGTGAGAATGACACTAGAAAGCACCATCATTTTGGCTAGCAACCATTTCCCATTGATATAACGCTCTGTTGCTAAAATTCAGCAAATTTACAACCTTTTAAAAGTAATTTAGACATCGTGCATTTGTAACAAATTCAACTGGAAAGCTTTCTGCAGCCAACATTTTTTCTGTCCATATGTGTGCATGCTTTTGATTAGTAGAGACATGTGGTGATGTCATTGTAAAAGCCAATTAGATTATTTTTTATGAAATTTGGGGAGATTCTGTTTTATTTGTTTATTATGATGATAATTTTACAAAGGAAGTTAAAAGGTTACACGATTTATCAGGTAACTTGCTTTGCAATGATGGGTTTGCAGCAGAAGATGTCAGGTTGACATTGTAGAACAAGCCTTTGCCCGAAAGCAAAGCCTCCTGTCGTGAATTATATATGACTGCACATTTGGAGCTGGGCTGCAAAAAGGAATGTGTCCACCCTGATTTCTCAAATGTACTTTGCAAAATAAATTATTGTTTCCTGCACAGCCAAGAAGTGGGAGTGTCCCAAACTAAAAATCATTAAATGGCATGTTTTTACATATTGTATGTCAGATATTCAACACTCAAATTTCTTCATCAGCATTTGGGATTAGGCATCTTGGGTATCATGCATCTTCATTAAATCACATCAAGTGTGCCTGAGTCTAGTCAAGTTACAAGTATATGTGAGCTCACCTGAAGCACTATATGGTCAAGTGGTGGTCTTGTGCGATCTTACATTTTCACATTTTATAATATGGGACCAAACAAATCTCAACTTATGAGGATAAAGGGTTTCTTTTCCTAATCTATAAATCTTGTTATTTTATGCTTATGACACCTGAATATTCTACCTCCAAATGTAGACACCACAGTCAAGTGGCCGGGCTATTTCCACCATACTTACACAAGTTATATGACCTTTTCAGTCAGCTAACACAGACAGGTAGGTACAGGAGGGAAAGCACAAGCTGGGTGACCAGCCTCATCTGATGTCTGTCATGCTGCCTTATATTACAGCTGCCGCTGCTCACGAGCTGCCTTCCACCACCATTATGGACAGTGGGATTATAATGTGGCACACCAGCCTGCCTTATAACCTCAAGCCATGTACCTACCTGGCTTTACTCTTCCCAAGGACGCTCATCTCCAACCACTTGCACCAAAACTCGCATTTATTACACATAATTCTTCCCTCCTGCATCATGATCACAGCCACATGTTTCCGAAGAAAGAATTTTGTTTGAAAACACGATCATTTGGTGTAACTATTCTCCCTTCAAACAAGCATAATCTACAAATTACATATATTTACAATAAGAATTTTAGTTGTTTTCTGTATTATGATTTGAATACTTCACACATTTCTATCTCCTAAATTCTATTTCCTTTTGTGGTAGTTTTCATTTTTTTTTACCAAACAAAATGCTTGAGAAGCAGAACTGTAATTTGATTTGAGCTATCTTCCGGTATGAAGTAGTGTATCTCTGACGATGGAAAATTGCCTCTAATACATCTCTTATTGTGCGCAGCATTGCGGTGACAGTTTGGTAATGATGTATTTCGAAAATGGTTATCTTTGACTTGTCCCTGCCAATCATGAGGAACTGCATATTATCAGTTAGAAAGTGAGCGCAGCAACTCATCATCCACGTAGAATACACGGCTATAATCCAACTATTGTTTCCACTAACAATGCATCACATGAAGAGACAGACTCTACATCAGTGATAATTATCTGTTATTACCATCATGTCCCAGCCTGGGCTCAATAAACCCATATGGATTAATGGGAGCTTCCTGTATTTCATCAAAAAGATCATCATCCCTGTCCTTAACATGATTATTAGTCCTTATAATCATGTTCTATTTCTTTATACATATATAAAAAAGAAATTAACAAGCACATAGTCAATACATCATGTCCAGTTATATGTAAAATCTACCACAAAATTAGTTACAATCAAGGTGTTTGCTACCATTTGATTTGCACAACCAGTATAGCGTGATAAGCCAATGCGATCTGTACATATTAAAGTACATCACAGATGCTGCAGTATTTTCTTTGACCTTTGAGGCTGAAGTGGAAAAAGAAGCCACGTCACTAATGAAACCTACAAGATTAGTCAATTAAAAATTAATGGAAGTTTTCCGTTAAGCAACAACACAAACAGTATGTATTCAGCCTCCCCGGATGTCTTCTGAGAAAACATTGTTGTAATAATCCTTTTGATAAACATAAAAAGGCGGATGAGTATCAAATTTATATGATGCATCATCATTACATGAAAGTAATATGCCAAATATTTTTCTTCCTTTTTCCTGTATGTTTAATTGTAATGAATACCGATTCTCTTAAAATATGCAATAAAAGTAAATAGACTCTCTTAAAATATGCAATAGAGATATTGGGGAAATAAGCAACAATCTGATGTGTCTGGCTGACTGTGCACAGTATTGTGGGTGGAGGAAGTGATCGATTGTCTGGACTTGGCCCAAACAACTATCACCATGACCTTTGTTCTCAAAGCTACACGCCTGCCAAATCGCACGCTTTTATCTTTAAAGTCAGTTCGATATTAATGCCATGATCTGCCATCGAGTTTGACTGGGAGATAAATCGAAAGATTCATGACAATGGCATCTCTAATACCATGACCTTTTGCCACATTGAGAAGGTAAGCTTTTTGCACTCAAGTGGATTTGCATAAATGAAGGTCAGTCTTACATAAAAATATTGACCGAAAGATGGTTAATTATAGGGAATATGAGATATATGATTGATTTGAGATATATAATTGGTCAATTATAGGAAATGTGAGATGTATGGCAGACATGTAATACTATAATGTGTAGTCATTGCAGGTGTGTGCTGATTATCATCATACAATATACAATGCAGCATGCAAGTTTGTGTGGAAAGATAGGTGTAAATGACATACAGGATACATGGACACCTCAGTTAATGTTTCACATCAAGACAGGTGAGAAGTGTACAATGGGTGTTCTCCTAATCTCCAGTGTGCATTATTCTTGTCTATACCACATTATTGCATAACTGCTGGCACAATGACACTGGCCAGTAAAATAATATCCATTGTTAATATACGTACAATGAAGCACAAAGTACACTGAGTGGTACACAAAAATAGCATCCAACAGCTTTTTTTGGTAATGGCACAAAAACACCAGTGCATGCAAGAAATATAAAAATAGTGGATCGAAAACAGCTCATCAGACAAAATTTGATGTACAAAATTCTCTGGCCTACCTATGTCAAACACCTCGGAATCTGGGATGGGTGAAGGGGAGGTGGTGCGTCTGCCTTTGCCACAAAAGCCTCCCATTTTAGCAAGGGAGGCTTGCAGGACCAGATGAGGAAGCTGAATGTAATAAAGATGATGTGGATGGCCCTGTAGTAGTCTTGTGAAATTATAATATGGTTGAGGATTGGCTGTGTAATGTGTGTCTATGTAGCAGGTTCACCCCAAGGTCTGTTGGGCTTTCTACTTGTGTGCTTGACAGCTGTGCCCGGAATAAGGTCTTCAACACTGGACGGCTCTATGCGTTCTTTCTTATTTCGTCTCTAAGGAGGCTGGCAAACTTATCTAGCAGCTGAATCCATGGTCAACTCCAGATGACGTCTTTTGTGTATTTACATTTGCCTCTTAGTTTGGTCAACAGAGATTGTAGCTTGATCTTATGCTTGGCAAACAGATAACCAACACATCAAAGCGATGGATACCTTTCTAGACCTTGACCTCGCAATATAACACCTCCAGAGGTTCCTTCAACACCCGACAGATTACTTTGTCATTAAAAAAGCACAAAATGTAAAATCTTTCCAAAAGCAATGATGCCAATTTACAAGTGCCTTTTTCAATACAGCACAGTGCTATAAACAGGGTTACATATATATGTAAATGACCTTGCGCCGGACATGTACATATAATAGCAGCTAAGGCTCTACAATATGTTGAACAAGGAGCAGGATGAGAATACAGGAGACAGTACTCTACCTATCATGGCATCGATGCCTCCCCGTCTTGCCTTCACAGATGAAACTCTGCTACTCATCTCTGTCCGAAGCTGCCGACAGTACTGTGGTATGGAGAAAGGTATCCCACAACTTGTTCAGTTAGGTACTGATGACAGAGAAAGGTACCCAGGTCAGGTAGAACAGAATGTTGCCTCATTAGCAGACTCTACCTGTGCACACCACAACATATATAGCATTAATATCCACTGTCCTCATCTTTTGAGAAGATGTCAACTATCCTTGGTCCCATCTGATTTCATTGACTACAGATCATCAAACACAATGCAGTTGCAGGTTGTTATGAAGATTGTAGACCTGCTTGCAGCTGGAGGTCCCCACGTCCACCACGGCCACCGTGTTCTTGCCGGCAATGAGGTCAAGTCTTGCCATCAAAGCCTGGTATCTCCGCCACATGTGTGGGGTGTGTGGCAGTAGATCATCTCCCATGTTGCCATGTAGTTAGCCATATTGCTGTAATCGTCTCCACTGATGATGTTAGCCTTCGCCAAATTGACAAACTGAGCCCTTCTGCAACGTATGTACGTACCGAACAAGCACACAGCGGGTAGGTAACAGCAGCACCTAAGCTACAGTGGTGGTTATTATCAACGTCAGCAGCCAAGGGAGGGGGAAATATTCAATGATATTGATTGCCTCATCTCTCTTCTCGGCAGCACAAGTAGCATTGCCCAAGGTTGGTGGTACGTCAGAGAGAGGAGAGTGGCCTGCAAACCTACAACTATACCAGGTGATCGTCTCTCCCAGGCTTGGCCTTGTCCTGAGTGGAAATCCTTTTGCGGCTGTGATCGCTTCCTGTCTTGCTCTGCAGAGACAAGCCGCACAAATGCAGGGCAAGCTCCACTAAGTCGAGGCTGGGCAAGCAATGCAGCGCACCACCCATCAGTGCTTGGCACCCACAAATAATTTACAGCCATGGAAACACCTCACACTACAATCACTCCTTCCGTGAAAAACCATTGAGAAAAAAATAACACCATCAAACCAATCTAATCTAATCTGCTAACATTCAAAAGACTGCAAAAAATCGAACATAAATCCTTTAAAATCATTTCAATGTGTTGATCTCTTTCCTACATAAGCATGGGGAAACTGACAATGTTTTGTTGCAGACCTTGAAAGCTGACGAGCATAACAACAACCTTTTTGTAACATCTTAATTAGAAAGGAAGGAACCAAATATCCTTGACTTCTAAATGTAAATTTCTCGTTTGTGATTAGCTATCAAACTTCTTGGGTAAATTATCTATTGGGTTCCTGATTATGGAACCTTTGGTTTCTTAATAACAAGTTTTTTTTCAAAATAAATGACATCAAAAAAATATTTTGCTTGAAAATACCAATCTCCGAATAGTCGGTTTTTCTCGACACATCAACACTGCTACTATTCAACCATTTGGCAGCCATTTTTAAAGTTAAACGTAAATAAGCTTACGCAACAAGAGTTCTTATACACGAGGACGACCTGTGGACGGTGATTTACGGTAAAACATAAATATGATGTCTGTGACGTCCTTGACCTTAGTGTCAAAACAAAGCGTTTCATATTTTCGAATAACTGATGTAGCAGATCGATTTTAATTGTGTTTTAAATGTTACTATGTAAATACTAAGACTCAGGGATCCATCATTGCACAATACATTAATATTTCAATGGGAATGAATACGCTCTGATCGTTTTCGTGCCAAAAAAGAGCTTGTCCCCGTCACTCCCGCTTTTCAAAATGCGACCTTGTGTGTTGCAAAAGCATATTTAAGCATTGTAAAACTCATATTTTCTCCGACTTTTGCATAATTTACACTTGAGGCGGACTACTGTTGAGACGTGCTGGGGGCCGTTGGGGGAGTTTGTATCTGGATATTATGGGCGAAGTTTATTTACTTTTCACGTTGATAAAGTCAATTATTCTTGCCATAATTACCGTCCACAGGTCGCCCTAGTGTATAAGACGACCCCCCCCCCCCCCCCCCAAACTTTAACTGAAGGTTTGGGTATGAAAACCTTGTCTTATATTCGAGTAAGTACGGTAATCCTCCCTGCAGTGGGGGGGCCTCAATTACTGGGATGAGACCATAGTGGTGTAAAATTTAGTCTCATTGAATAATCAACCTTCTGGACACTATTTTCTCCTAGACTATCCATAGTTGTCCCAAATGATCCTGTTGCCAGTAAATTCAAACATTTTTTTCTCAGTTGTTTTAATGATTTGTCTCTGTTACTTAATTTTGAGAAAGCCATCTAATGCTATGCTATGTAGACACATGGTAATTGCTGTTTCCCACCATTGTTACTGGGGACACTTCTGTTCATCATTTGTTAGTTGCTCTCTGATTGGTCTAAATAATTGGCATTGTCTCCCACCATTTCGCTGTGATTGGTCAGCGAATCGGATGTGCGTACGGACGATATGATCGCATCCAAGCCCCAACACAGTGGATTCATTCCCACTGAAATACAATTATTTTCAGCAATAGATCCCCAACGTTTTGTCCTTACATTTTAGGAGATTTGAAATAGCTGCTAAACTTGAATGATAGCTTGATGTGATACGGTACAAGTCAGAATTCAGATCTTGTACTGACTACTGGCCTGATGGGCCAGTGAAATTCGTGAAGCACTGGCCCGAACCCAAAAAAGAGCTCTGGGCCATTGTGTAAGTGCGAATGTCAAGGCCTGATTTTTTTGGTGCAATAAAAACCTCTGGCTTTCAAATTAGGCTAAATGAAACAATACCTTTATTTCGGGTAACTCAACCAAATCTCCCTCAAACCCCTGACCATAAGCATTTTGTTTACAAAATCTACCTTGTTTTGTTTTGTTTTGTTTTGTTTTGTGTTTCTTTAACTGAAATTGAAATCCCTACCTCCCTAATCTTTACAGGCAAATCACCTGAAACAATGGTATTATTGTATTTGGCCTAACAGATACACTGATATACCATAAATGCAGTTCTCCAATGTCTGAATATTAAATAATCATGACAAGTGTTGATTTTAAAAAATCAAGCTTGCGAAAGTTTGCAAAAACATGGCCGCCATGGAACAATAATCGGGTATGCTCCATAGACTTACAGCTTAATCAGTCAAAACCTCGAACATCGAGCCCTAAAGG
The DNA here is from genome assembly GCA_949316495.1 of Amphiduros pacificus. NCBI lineage: Eukaryota > Metazoa > Annelida > Polychaeta > Phyllodocida > Hesionidae > Amphiduros > Amphiduros pacificus. The sequence continues at coordinate 23,814,899 of OX439009.1, read as the reverse complement.
CAAAACAAACGCGAGCAAAAAAAGAAAGCATAGTATTTATGACAGCCTTCATGATGTTTTCACTAGGTTTAATTCTCTTGAGGATGAGTGCAGAAATGGGCGACAATGAATCATATTCTATCAACTAATAACCATGGTAACCATTACCATGCATTTAAATTCATCATTATAAGAGAATCATAGAAATGTTCAATTCAGTGGAATGAGATTTATACAACTACTCTAAGTTCAAATCTAATACAATCTAAATGACTAAAATACCACATACAGTTATTTGCTCTGCCAGAAACTAATGGTATTATAAATTATGTTGAAAACCTGTTACTGAAAGATGTTACGGTATAAGATTATAGGTACAAAAAACGTAATTCTGCAATAATATATCAAAATTTAAAGGACGTGGATGCAATAGTTCAAATGGACACACCAAGTCACACATACACTCATACAGGTAGAAACTCCAAGTTGGACACACAATATTACACAGCGGAGGCATCATGGTGTCTGTCATGTGATCTCACCTACTGCCTCATGTCACTGCTTTGTATCTGCCTCATATAGATCATCAAACACGCCAGACACGGTGTCCCACCCACCCGTCCACAAACTCATAAATAGGCAAGATAATACTCAGAAATACGCCTATTTCTGACTTCACCCTAGCCAATGCCACCACTGACTGCATAACAAGGACACAGGGCTACACACTGATGCTAAGATGACACATGGAGATTTATAAGAACTATCAAAGCTCTTTGAATATCAAATTTGTTGATTTATGACATATCAAATTTTTTTATGATTCATGATATTAAATAAAAAAACAGAATAAAGAGGGTTTTCAAATTTCCTGCAGGAAAATGTGAAAGGAGGGTAATTATGTGGGATTTTTGTTCTCCTCAAAAGAGGCTTCACAAAAAAAAAACACTGCACAGTAGTTATATGTCAGACGGATCCCTCTTTGATTCTATAAGAATATTACCGGTAGTCTTTCCATTTGCCAGCACTGATCGTTATTTCTACTCCTTGTTGTTTTGCAAGATTACATGGCGTAATACTATACCAATTACATTACGTCAAAAATTGGGAGTCATTCATTTTCATTATAAATTACACAGCAGAACTGCACAATGTTGGACAATGTGCAATGAGCCTCAAGCAAACCTCAAATTTGCCAAGGAATATGATCTTTCTTTCTCATAATCTTATCAAGACTTATTTCAGGTAACTGCAATGCAGGTTCAAAAGAGGCAACAAAATGTTGATAAAATGTTGATAAAAATAAAATCATAATATTTCTATAATGAAGTTTACATGTTGGACCCTAATATCCATAAGGTCATGCATATAAACATGATGCAATAAGGTTTTTAAAATATCACTGGATGACTAGATGAAGTCTGTCACACAGAGTCGTTTGTTTTTGTGACATAGGTGTTTGGCTGTGACTATTGATACACAGAAAAAATTCCCTCAATGCAGGTCTTGACATCAATGATTTTGGCCACTGGCCTGAAAAAGTAGACTGCACTCTAATCCACTGCCAATTTGTTCTTGCCTACCCATAAAACCGTAAAAATAAGACATTTTTACTTAAATCTGGGCCATTTGAATTTTAAATCCACTGGCCCATTGGCATAGAAAAAAAAACCTTTCAGTACCACTGGGCAAATACTAATGTTAAACCCGGCAATGTCATTAATCAGAGCAAATATATACTCATATAATTTGACCATGAAGTATCCTATTGTAATTAATGGTTATTTTAAACGTGCAACAGATCGTATCTGGATATGACCTATATCCACCCTATAGTATTATTAAAACAGGATCTCCCGTGCATGAGAGTAATAAAGGACACACCATAGTACGAATTGCCCTACTACTCTGACCTCAATAGGTTCTTGAATAACAGAACTATATTAAATTCAAGTTGACCATTCAATACACTTGATATCCTTCATACACTGATTAAAATACTGAACTTGAGGATATAAACCTTCTTTATCTTTATGGCACATCACTGTGGTTAGGCTATAATGCTATCCAAGAGTCCTGGGTGATTCATGATCCATGAAAATGATATTCTACCTTCTCAGTCTAGTGTATTTGAGATGGAGATATCAATGTATGTCTGGTCTCCTATAACTGATGCCCTTTGCTTTAATGCCTAAAAACATGATTGCAGGCAAATTAGTAAAACTGATGTCCCTTGCTAGGGTGCCAAAATAAAGGACTGCAGGCAAATAAGTAAAACTGGTGCTCCAGCTGTGAGTATATATGGCTCATTTTCAGTTTAAACCTTTTTGCAGGAAGCAAATGCTTCCATTTTTATCAATTTGTATTGTTATTTGTTCAAATAACTCCATTTCGGAAATCACATATTTGCAGAACTTCTGAGAATCTCAAGGGTTGTTTTGGGTGGTCACATGTTGTACTTCTTGATTCATTTAAACTTTGATGAGATCTATCAAAGGTATTGTATATTGTACAAAAGATTTGATCAGGTTTTATCTTTCTGCCACATTTTTTTATCATGGTTTGAAACAGATATATTGTTCAAGCACTAGGTATCATCATGACCAAAAAGATGTCTAAATCTTAGCATCAAATATGAAAAATTGCTTAAAGTTTAATATGTATTATGAAAGAAATGAACAGAATTATGCTTCCATTTTTTTTCTTACACACTGATATGATATAACACACATAAAAATAATGATATGACAATAGCATGCGTGTAGATCTGTATAAATTGGGTGCATGTTATCATGTGGTTATTGTCTTCCGACACTTAACATTGAGATTTCTTTTGATCTATTGCAATAATCAGTAACAAGTGAAACCTGGCAACCACACAGCAAGACACTTAATAAAGTCTCTATTCACTGGTAGATTAAATAAATTTGTGATGAGCTGCATTACTCTACTGAAATGTATACCACATGATGGAATCCACTGAAAAGCAATCATTAAAACAATAGTGGTAAGATCAATTATTTTTTGGCTCTAGGGTACCGTCATATTTGCATTTATAAGTGCTTGCATTCATGACTAACTGAGCAGTGCTTCACACCATCAAAACAGTACCAAACCACAAAGCGCAACACACAATGGCTTTCTACATACACAGTCTACACAATTGACGTAACAAATTCTCATTCCTGAAATCACCAGCAAGATAAATCTAACTGAATTCTGGAGATTACCACAAAAGCTGCAGCACCTCTACCTGTTCATTAGATGCAAGTTGCAGCTCAGCACATTTTAGTTGCCACATCTACAAGGACATATATGATGCATATTTACCAAGCGAGTTATATTTACCATACGACTTGCTGCTTCTCCCTGGACAGAAAAGAACAGATTAAAGAGAAATAGATAACAAAAATTACCTTCATGAGTCACAGGTGGCAATGAATCCTCACTCATATTTAAATGAAAATTTGAACCTGGAACCTCGATCTGTTTTGCCGAACAATTTTCACAGAATAGTTGCAAGCATATTTTTCAAGCCCTAAGTAATGAAGTTGGGCTTGATGGCCTGTAGACCTGTCTGACAGTAGTGTGCATAGTGAATGTACACAAGGAAAGCAAGCATGCAAGCAAGCAGTTGTAGCACACAGAACAAGCATACCTCCTTTGGTCAACACCTGGACAGACCTATCTGAGACTGACACACCATGTGATGAAATGTCCAGGCTGTAGCATTGGGGCAACAAGTATTGCTACTCATTTCAAAATTTTCTTCAGAATTTTTGCATTTCAGCATACTTCACTTTCTGTACATATACTAATGTGGTCAAAGGGATTGAGCCTGTCCAGAAACCAAGTACTTCCCAAGAGAATGTTTTGGTTGCTGCTCCATGTTAACATTTTGGATATGTTGAGGTCAAACCAACATGTAAAAATACTCCGGAAAGGTAACTTTTTATTGTCAAACTAGTCTATAATTATAAACATAAATGTCTTTTCTTCAGTTTGAGATCTCAACTTGACATCTAAAAAGAACACCAGCACTTTGCATTTGCCCAATTTGGCAGCAGTAGGAGAAGGCATGTTCTGCTCATCAAGCCTGTGTTGTGAACTCAATCTACTCTCTCTCATGACTCTCATCAAAGGGTTTGATCACTTGCCAGCATCTAATGGCAGGTACCATACTGCCATGATAGCTGAGGATACTCCCTGTGTATCAAAGAAACCTTGATCCCCTGTATAATTGGCATTTGACAAGCCTTCTCCGAACGTCACTGCTTTTTAAGCATTGAATCAGTTCAATCTTACGTCACTTTGCAAATAACAAATTCCCAACAGACCGGTAAATAAATTACCTGCTTGTCAATGCCTGGCAAATTCCATATAATGTGTTCAGACGTGGAGTTTTGACGTATTAGTTCTTATTACAGAGATTTAAGAATAAATCATTCAGGAAAATAGTCACACCAAATTGATAACAGTTTTTAGTTTAATGTTAATACCAGCTTATGAATAATACAATAAACTCACACAGAACCTTTCACCTGATATTTTTGAAGATTTCAATTTTAAAATACCACTTATGGCAATCTCATTGCAAGAAGTCCAATCCTGTGTAGAACTTGAGATATTTGCAATGTGACTTTATGGAACACATCAAGAAGATGGCAAAATGGTAAATTACATGTTGTTCTATTTTCAAACTTTCATATTCAGAAATATCAGACATAGAAGAGTGGCTCCTAATTGACTGTGATTCAAATAATAAATTGAAGTATTTACCCCCCACCCCCTTCTTAGTCATGATGATCTATGGATTTGTGGAGAATAAATTAACAGGAATTTGGAAATGATGATGTGCTGTCCTATATTTCAGGCAGAATACCTTTGTTGTTTATTAATCTTATTATTGAAAGCAATACTGAAGAAAGTTATGGATTGCATTGAATACAGGATGTGAATATTTTATTCTGTATGGAAAGTTATGAACACACTATTTGGTGTGAACCAAATATTAGATTGTAGGAAGGTAGAAAATAACATGTTCCTCATTTTGGTCACATTTTTGGGACATAAAAATGTATAAGCTTGATACCTGAGGCTGTTGAGAAGACCAAATTTGGTTTTAGAAATTCAGCATTTACAACTCATTTGTCCTGCCTTGCATAAACATTGACACATCATGTGACATTCAAACAATGGCGCCAAACAATTCTACTTAATGCTCAGTGATCATGACATAAAATTAGTCAACATTGACTTAGCTTTTAGGTGACTGCTTGGCAATAAGCAATAACCCAGTATATATGGCCAAATTTGGTCACATCTCTAAAAACCGAAATAGGAATTTCACACATTTTTTTTTCAAACTTGAATAAACTGAAAGAAGTTTTGTCTGGCAGCCAGTTATCAACATTGGGGTGGAGAGCTTGGTTTCTTAGTCTTCTGTTCAGAATTTAACATGGCGCACTTTGTTTGCTTATTGATTTGCTTAGGCATAACTCCTGAAAAGTTTCTGAATCCTGAGTATAATTTAATTAATATATTTGTTACTTTGGAATATTTAACTTTTCTTATTTTTACCAGTCATTCTGTTATTCAATAAAGAAAGTGGATAAGAATTTGGGCTTTCAATAAACATGTTACACAGTGTGTAAATGGATGAGATAATATCACATCTTAAATCTGTCCATAAAGGTAGCAAAAGTTCAGTAATTGAGCACCATGACTGACATAGTTACTTACTTTTTTTTCTTTTCGTGTCTATTTCCCCTCATTTTTTTCTTTTACTTCAAATCCACAAATAATTGTTTATGGTTTTATATATATGCAGCCAATTAAGAGGCTTCAATCAAAGACAACATTTTGGTATATGGGTCAAATCACTTGACAAATTATGGCACAATTACAACATAATTTGTAATTTAATCTGAAATTTCAATTTCAATAGAGGCCTCATCCATCCACTCCCCCACAACATAAATAGAGAAATAATATTTGAAAGGCTGTTAATGAAAGGAGTTTTTAAAAGGGTATCATTTGAGATGTACAAAAAAATATTAGTTAGTATGAATATTAAACAACATTATTATTGGGTTCCTCTAAGTTATCACACTAATATCATATGGTAATATAAATCACTTATAAATGTCTTCTGACTGATGCATTTTTTGCAGTTTTATATATAATCTTGGACTCTTTTATTCATGAATCTGTTAATTTATTGCTAACTATGTTAAATGATTAATTCATTTGTGCCAGTTCACATTACAAAACCAATTATTACAATTAATACACTTCTATTATTGAACTAACACCAATAAATGTGTAATGCTATATAACACAGATTTGTGCAATAATTAACATATGGGAAATGACACCTAGCTCTATGAATGACCCTGGGATTGACACTGTCTTATGACATTTCAAGAGCTCTCAACACTGGGCAGGCAGTTGCATTTTTTCTGTCACTCACCTATCATTTCCTCCTCAGAGGAATCTGTCTGCATTGGCTCGTCATCTGATCCCGGTCCAAAGCTCACTCCCTTTTTCATGAGAGCTTTTGTTGTCGTGCGGTTCTCATTGAGGTTGTTGAAGTAATCTGAGGCAAACTGAATCAAATCTAATGGCTTTTCTCGCAGAACTGCAACAGTAAAATCTTGGAGCAGGTCTGTCAACCCAGCCGGTATTTCAAAGTCCATTTTGACGGTGTAATACGGTATGTAATCACTGTAACTCGATGGAAATTTATGTAACTTATACTCTTGTCTTCATCCGTCAAGGAGAACGGGAATTTAATCCTTCAAATTGTGTGAAAACACAAGAAAAATGTACCGCAGTGTGATCGTTACCTTCAATGTTTTCATCTCACCTTTCCAGAGTAGAGCCGTGACGTCACAGCTGATTATACATATCCCTGCGCTTCCTACTACTCGAATAAAATCCTTTGAACATGTCAATGCTACCTCTAATTTCGACTATCGAATGGCAAATGTTTTTTGAAATATCATATTCAACATGACTTTTCAAAAAATGCCGAATTTCGTAATGAAAGAACGTCATTCATTCGGAACTATATATCGCACCTGTAGGGCGGAAGGAGCGTCTCTTCCAAGGTAAAGCTTCCAAGCGCCAACACAAAAGTTGGTTCAAAGTCCAATATTTTACTCGAAGGGCCGTTCAAATTTTTATTTTATTTTACCACCGTCAGATATCAATCTAAATTCATGAATTTTCCGTCATAAATGTCTTGTTGGATTTGTACTTAAATACCGTTTCGATGATTGATTCAAGGGGTTGATTTCTTTTTTACGTGCCCACTTTTTTGGCTTTTTTTTAAAAAGTTTTTTTTTAGCTGAATTATAACGCACGTTGTTCTTGAAATCTGATGGCTCCAAATTAAAGCCAGCTTTCCAAACAAAATAAATTTGGCATAATTTGATGGTCAAATATTACAACCAGGGGGCACTCTTTAAAATATACACTAGATGGCACTACCTTCTGGGCACTTGTTGAAAACGAGAACTGAAAAGTGCTCCATTATAAAAGTGGTCGAGCACTGTGAATAGAAGTGCATTCACAAGAAAAGAAAATTTGTTTGAATTGTGATTGGGTACTTAAATTTTGTTTCTGAAATTGAAGGCAATGTCTCCAGACCCCAATATGTGAACTGAGCTCTGAGTGAGGCCTGGGTACTCTCCTTTGCACCGGGCTCAGTACAACACCTGAATTGAAGAGGCATAGTAAATCTGGGTAGGCCTGGGTTGTATCTCAGAAAATGCACTCTCAACTCAATCAAAAATCAATTTATTCAGCCATATAATAATAATAATACAAACTTTATTTGCAAAAAACAATACAGTGTATCAGTGTAGAGACCTGGAGAATGAGATTAAGGGGTTTTGCTAATGCACAAATATAACACTGCAGTATGGTACATTCCTAATATAGAGCCTTGTGGAACCTCAGTACCTATACCCATATCCATCACCAAAATAGACTTGAAATCCACTGTTTCCAGAAATACCTTGCACTGCCCTTCATATCTTAGCTACGATTCTAGTAGAACTCGACCTCCGGCAACTAACAATTAAACAATTATGTCCCCTTTAAGTCAACATAAGATATTAGTTCTGTCTGAAAAAAATTCTTTATCGTTTTGCAATTGTTTACGAAGTTTTTCTCTGTTTGTACTTGTAGCCATGATATCATGACTTGGGCTCTTCTGAATGCCATTTCACACTGTCAAGTGTAATGTCAGGTAAAAAATTGAGGAAAAGGTGCTACAGATAGCACCCGTTTCTGTATTTAGAATCAGGAAAAAATGAAGAGACAGGAAGTAAGTAGCACAGTTAAGTAACATATTCAACAAGTTTTTGATAAGTTCAGAACAAAGTCAATCAAAACCAAAGCTTGCTTTTTTTATTTTAATTTATCTATGATTGTATCTGTAGTTTTTCCATCTACATTTAGAAAAGGAAAGATGCAATTATGAATTGCAGTAAGATAATTACTATGTTTTTTTTCTATTATGCGGCATAACTACTTTCTTTGAGTTACAGCCCCCTCCCACAAGAGAGAACTGTATGGACTCCTGCAGCATAAAAAAAGGTTTATAAGCGAAGGTAACAGTCAACTATTTCCTGTGGTAACTTTGGTCCTGTAGTGTGACTGCAGGTTTCAATCTTGTTTCTTTTATAATGATTGGATTTTGGCATTTTTTGTGCACTCCTGATTTCAGTGCACTTCCGGTGTGTTGTTTTCAATGGGGGGAGTATGGCAACCTGCTATCAGGCTATTTCTGCAAAGAATTTATTTGCAATTTGTAGATTTTCATTCAAAATATTCTCTCCATATTGGAAAAATATGAAAAATTGTGGAAATGATTTTCTTTTAGGAACCTTTTGTTTTATTACACTGTAATGGGCATGATTAATGCGGGTAGCGGGGAGGAGCGGACGCGTTTTCTAGGAGCTGCGATTTCTAGGAATTTAAATCACCGTTCATCCTTTTAAAAAATACCTTCTCTCAAGAAAATCATACCAAATCTCTGAAGTACCAACCTAAATATACCTTTTCGTGAAAATTAGGATTTTTTTGTTGGACTTTAAAGCAAGAAATCAACGTGAACAGGACGAAAACAACGACAGCGTGGGATTGTATATATAAACCTATATATACCGGGCACGTATAAAACTTTCTAGGACTTATCATAACACAATCGTCGGTCTCAATATAACAAGTGGTGGTCCCGATAGATCAATTTTCTGTTATATAATTGTGTTTCCTGGAAGGTTCAAGTCGAAACATAAATAAACAGGTATTAAGTATTTCCTCCCGCTAAAACTACAGTGTACACAAAGAACCCGCATTAAGTGTTCCTCTCTGACTGCGCCTACGTTTCTACAAATTAGAATAGCGTATCAAGGAGAGACCAATAATACACAAACTAGAAAATATTGCAACAGGGTTATAAATAAAATAAATATTTTGAGTTCGACTATTCCTGGACACGCCAGAACTGATAAAGGTGGTCAAGGTGAGTTTATCAATTCTGACATTTCTCGTGACCATATTAGGTATACAGCTACAGTATATAAACCCTGACTACTGTGTGGCAATCATCGTCACCCGGTAGCAGTAGAAGAAGGAGGTTCCAGTTATCATTTCACCAAACCTGGGGAACAGTAGCACGTTTTGTGGTTTTAATCGGATTTTTATATACACAAATTGTTTTTAATACTTATTTTTATGCAAGCGTCGTTACTCGGGAGCAAGTGAAAGCCGGGTGACGATTATCGTGTCTCTGCGATCAGACAAGTAAGTAACACAACATAATTATTACATTATTATACCAAATATTGGTAGGCTTATCTCTCCATACAGAGAATTAGTGTGTCTTATTCTTCCATATAAGAATTGAGGCAACGCTAAAGTACATAAAAATAATCTGCAAATTTTCTCCATATAGAAAATTTGTAGGGTATAGCAAACAACTATATATTTCTCTCCATATAGAGAATTGGTGTGTCTTATTCTTCCATATAAGAATTTAGGCAAGGTTAAGGTACAAAAAACTTGCAAATTTTCTCCATATAGAAAATTTGAAGGGTATAGCAAACAACTAAATATTTGTGTGTCTTATTCTTCCATATAAGAATTTAGACAAGGTTAAAGTACAAAAATATATTTCTCTCCATATAGAGAACTGTATTTCGATTGTGTGTCATATTCTTTCATATAGGAATTTGATAAATTGTGTTAATTTCTCTCCATACAGAGAATCCATAAATAATACTTGTATATCCTCCATATAGGATTTGTGTATAAGTCTCATTGTTTCATTGATTTTCTCCATATAGAAAGTCAAATAGGATTAACTTCTCACTCTTACTTATAGGGGTGAAAAGTCAGGTTCATTATAAACGCTATATAAATAAATATTGTTTGTAGCAACTCCTTCACATAGGGGCTGTACAAGTTGCATAATTATTTACAATACATAAGTCATTGAAAGCAAATCGTGGTATATCATAGTTTATTAAAAATATATTACAATATTAGTTTGTCCACATACAGAGGAATATATACAGGAAATAAAAGCATATATTCATAAAAACACATCATACAAAATTTGGTATACTTTTATCATTTAAGCACAGCATGGCTACAGCAGATCCAACAGTGGCGGACCCTGGTGGGGAGCTTGACATAACGGTTATTGAAAACCCCACCAAACCACAAAGGGGTACAGTCACAAGAAGTACCAGCAACAATGCGCCCGCAGGTCCTGCAAGTGGTAGTAGTACAGCGTCGGCTACTCAGGGCAAGAAAGATAAGCAAATGGACAAAATCAAGAGTGAGAATGATGAGTTGAAAAATAAACTGAATAACTATAAGGCCAAGTTAAATGATGCACTAGATGAACTAAATTTTACAACACTGAAATTGAATGAGTTAAAAGAAGAGTTGAACATTAAAGAAGTCAATATCGAAGTTCTATCTGAAAAACTTGAAGATGAAAGGGCTGAAAACAGACTACTGACCTTAAGTCAGGATTCTCCAAGAGGTGACGCCATCGGACACAAAAGGACAAAGCCCAAGATTCTATTTTTGACTGAAAGTGCAAATGGTACTAAAATTAAGAAAATGGCTAGTGAGTACAGTGATGTCCATATTTTTGTACCTGATGTTGGTGAAAATACATCTGCTATTCATTTAAAACACACAATCTCTAGTAAAGAGACAATAACCCGACTAAGGGAGTTTCATTGTATTATTGTAATTCTTGGGTCGCAGGACCTTGTAGATGGGGAAAGTGCATCTGAAGTATATGAAGGTATATTGTCAGTAATGAAAGTACTACTGGATGAAACTCATGCACAGGTTATACTATGTACCACTCCTCCTAGCAGGGTCAAATCTAATGAATTTACCCAACTCAACAAGAAAATACAAAACTTTAAGATAACAGAACAAAACAAAGGCAAATTGCAGGTTACAACTTTTAGAAAATCTTTCGAACGTTTTCTAAGGGCATACACCATGATTGACGATGGCTATCTGATGACTGACATCGGTGCAAAGGCGTTCGTTGACTTCATAATGCCAATGATATACGTTGACATCACTCAGGATCTGAACGACTTTCCGCCTGAGTCCCACTCTACTTCTTCAGAGCTGGGTGAAATAGAGTCAAAAATCATATCTGAACTTTTAAAGTCTGATGTAAATTTAGTGAAAGAAATTCCATCTGAAAAGATGGGGGTTATAATAGGTAATAAGGGTTCAACTGTCAAGAACATACAGCATCATTCCTCAGCAAAACTGAGGAAAATCACGTGGAACCACTCTGAGAACATTAAGTCTCAGAACCCAGATGATATGGGTCAGGGTATGGTTATTATGGGTAGTCCCCTACAAATGACCATGGCATTAGAGGCTATTGACTGCATCATTACTGATAGCACAACTAAGATTGCACCAATTAGACATGAGACGAGGGGCATATGCAATAATTTCGCCAAAACAGGTCAGTGCAGCTACGGTGTAAGATGCATTTTTGAGCACGTGCCAGGGAGTAAAAAGATGAAATTTAATGAATGATGGTGTTTAGGGGGTAAGGGTCAAAATTTTAAATGTCAAAATGTGTTAAAATCTAATCAGTATTATATTACAGAAGGTTGCATTAAAACTAATGGCTATAGTCATTTAGGAGATGGTCTATTTTGTGATAAAAATAATATACATATGTACTGTGATAAAATACCTGCTGTTAAACATTTATGTCATCACAAAAATTGTGATATCTGTAGCATGCATGGAGCTAGAACAATGTATAATGTCTATAATGATCGCATGAAAAATTTTAATTATGGACGAGCATGTCGAGATTTTAAAATAAATGTTTTTAACAAATCAAAAAATGACATTATTTATATGAGAACCACTAACAAAGGAATTAATCGCATGCCTATCCCTTACCTCCATAGTCAAAAAATGGGCAAACAGAATACACGGTTCTATCCTGATAAAAATAAGAGACTCTACAGTGAAGTTGTAAAATGCAATAATCAAAATCATATATCATGTAAAACATTAAATCAAACAGTTAATCATGTCAAATATACAAAAGGTATTTCCCAATCGGACACTCTTAATGGAAAACGGCAACCAAAAAATGTGTCCCAAATATGGGCATTGCCAAGGTCACGTGGTCAAAATAGCCACGCCCAAAATAGGACGATACGTAAAAGTAAAACGGGTCTTACCTCATCAATAAACTCAATATCGCTTTCAAATCGATTTAGTTATCTTTCTGACAGTAACAAAAGTGTAACTCAAAACTTTAATCGAACTGTAGAAGGTTATGAAATTAATAATTGTCTTTCAAAGTTCCGAAGCGATCGGACATTGGCTCCGCCCTCCCTTAATCTGATTGGCCGCCATGGGGGGCAATCTGCTGGGGGTGAGTGGGGAATCCGACAAAATGACGTCATGGGGTCAATGAACGGAGTGCTGGCAGAAGGTTGCATTAATCAAGATAACATGGATGGAATCAATGCAAATAATAACATAATTAATAATAAAACGATTAGAAATAACATGCGCTATGAATCAAACAAGCAACTAACAATTGCTACAGCAAATGTACAAAGCATAGGAAACAAAGTAGAACTTCTAAATGTATACATAAATGAAAATAACGTTGATTTATTTTTTGTTACTGAAACCTGGATGAACGAGGCGAATGAAAAAATAATTAAAGGTAAAATCAAAGAAAATAATTATGATATTGAACACTTACCACGTACATTAAGATCTGGCGGCGGCTTGGCTGTTATCTTCAGACCTGAAATTGACATAAAGAAAATTAATAACAGTCATAACTTATCAACTATGGAAATGATGGAAATTAATATCAAAACCAAAAACAAATTATGCACTATTATTACCATTTATAGACCAGAACCCTCAGGAAAAAACAGATACACTTATACAGAGTTCTTTGAGGAATTTAGTGATCTGCTAAGTTATTATTCTACATACACACATGAAGTCCTTTTTGTTGGTGATTATAATTTTCATATAAACAGACCAGAAAGGCCAAATGTAATTAAATTTAATGACATCTTAGATTTATACAATTTGCATAACCATGTGACTGAACCTACACACATATTAGGTAATACACTGGATCTGCTAATCACAAATATTAATAGTAACTTAATACAAGAACACAAGGTAGAGGAGAAGATATCTGATCATAGTATTATTAAACTCACTTTAAACCTTCAAACCAGAATAAAAAATAAGAAAAAGGTATCATACAGAAGTTACAAAAAAATGAACATAAAAAGTTTTATAGATGATGTTGAAGAGAAATTTGGTGATAATAAATCGTATGATGAAAAGGACCTTAATGAATTACTAACTGAATATAGCAAATTAACAAGTATACTTGATAAACATGCCCCAATCATAGAAAAAACCATAACCAATAGGAAACCAGCTCTGTGGTTATCTGATGAGATTAAAAACGAAAAAAGAAAAAAAAGGAAACTTGAAAGAAAACACGATAAAAGTCGACTTGAGGCTGACAAAATTCAATATCAACAACAGAGAAATAAATATAACAATATGGTTAAGGATTCTAGAAATAGTTATTATGCAGAAATAATTAATACTAATAAATCGGATCCAAAAAGGCTGTTCAAAATACTAAACAAACTATTACATACTAAAGAGGACACTCCCTTCCCCAAACATAGTGATAGTAAAGAGTTGGCATCTGAATTTAATAATTTTTTGTCTTGACAAAATCTCGAATTTGAGGGAAAATATGGATAAAAATGATAAAACATCATCACTGATGACTGAGACATGTAAATTCAGTACTCACCTGGACAAATTTGCACTATTAGATGATGCAGATGTATCAAAGTTAATCAAAGAATCAGCAAAGAAGTCGTGTGAACTAGATCCCATTCCAACCTGGCTTCTGGCTGAGTGTATGGGTCCCCTGTTACCGCTAATAAAGGCTATTATAAATAAATCTATTTCAATGGGTAGCATGCCTGATGACTTAAAAATGGCTATCATTAGACCATTAATTAAGAAACTGGAGCTGGAATTGATTAAGAAAAATTATAGACCAGTATCTAATCTTGCCTATTTATCTAAATTAATAGAAAGGGCTATTGCTGCACAATTTGTTGGTCACCTTATAAAAAATGATATTCAATGTATATTTCAATCTGCTTATAAGGAGTTTCATAGCACTGAGACTGCACTGCTGAAGGTACAGAATGACATTTTAATGGATATTGATAATGGTAAAACGGTAATGCTAGTGCTACTTGATCTGTCGGCGGCATTTGACACTATTGACCATAACATATTATTGAATAGGCTGGAAAAAAGATGTGGTATTAGGGGCACTGCCTTACAGTGGTTCCGGTCATATCTAGCAAACAGGAAACAATGTGTGACAATTGAAGGTAAAAGATCTGAGAATAAGAATATTAGTTATGGGGTTCCTCAGGGCTCTGTGTTAGGACCACTGCTGTTCACAGCATACATGGAGCCTCTGTCTGACATTGTTGGTAATTTTGGTCTCAAACATCACATCTATGCTGATGATACGCAATTATATATTACAATAGATCCAAAATCTGAAGTAGATAGAAATAGGTCCTGTATAGAAATGGAAAAATGTATTAAATTGATAAGGAAATTTTTGATAGAAAATAAAATGAAGATAAATGATGAGAAAACAGAAATGCTTTTATGTGGTAAAAGCTGTGATTTCAGAAATGACAATCTACCAAATGAAATTCTAGTAGGTGAGACTAATATCTCTAGATCAAAAACAGTTAAGGATCTTGGAGTTATTATAGATCAGGAGTTATCAATGAAATCGCAAATCAAAAAAATGTGCAAAAATGGTTATTTTCATGTAAAAAACTTAGCCAGCATTAGAAACTGTTTAGATGAGAAAACAGCAAACACTCTTGCTCACTCTTTTGTCACTTCTACCCTTGACTATGGGAATTCACTTTTAGCAGGACTACCAAAGTGTGAAATTGCCAAACTGCAAAAATTACAGAACTCTGCAGCAAGAGTAGTAGGTAAACTCAAAAAGAGGGATCACATTACACAAAAGCTTATGGACCTTCATTGGTTGCCAGTTGAGGCTAGAATTGACTTTAAAATTTCTCTATTGACATGGAAGGTGCAAAATGGCTTTGCCCCAGAATACCTAGCCCAACTATTAACTGATAAGAAATCTGATCTGGGACTAAGATCCAACGACAAAAATGAATATATGGTACCCAAGACGAATATGAAAACGTATGGTGACAGGGCTTTCATGGTATATGCTCCAAAAAACTGGAATGCCCTGCCCCTTGAAGTGAAAAATTGTAAAAGTATAGAGACTTTCAAGAAAAGGCTGAAGACTCATTTGTTTAGGAAACACTATCTCGGGACGCGCTTAGAGCAGACTTAGTCTGATACAGCGCTATATAAATTTTTATTATTATTATTATTATTATTAATACATGGCATGAAATCCTTCCAGAACTATCTAACAGCCCTAACATTGCACTCAGATTCTTGCCTTAATATTCTCAGATCACGCGTTTCATTGAGTGGGTGCAAGGAACTGTCTGTGTGGGCTGAGAGGAAGGATGTCAACATCCACCACTGGCAATGGGTGGGAAGGAGGTTAACACCCCGCATTGTTCTGGCTTAATGACATCATTTGTAACATAGCGTAGGGCTACAAATCCTTCTAATGGCATCTGACTACATGCAACATCAGCTTTCACTGAAAGCTGATACTGATAGTACTGATATGATATCAGTACTTTTTTAAGCATATCAAATAATAATGGTCAAAATTTTATTAATTTAGTATGCAGATCCAAAAAGAAATTGTAAAGTACTGCTAATCAACATTTAAATAGCCTCGTCCTTTAGCGGTTAAAATAAAAAATAGGACAGAAAGAATCTTTATGGGAAATAAATTTATGGGAAATAATTTTTTTTCCCAAGCCTAAAATATTGTTGTCAATCTTAATTATGTAGCTGCCTTTTCTCTAAAATTTATTGTTGAATTTATTTTTTCCCACTCCACTGCAAACCAAATCTGCCAAAAAAATTTGATTGTATATCTTCAAAAATATTAGTACATACCCAAAGAGAAACACCATTTATTTTTATATAGAGATGCAAAGTTATATTATGGTCAGTTAAGAATGGATATTTTGATAAGGGAATAAATTCAACAAGGACGGTACCTTTTCAAGGACAATAATTTATTTGATCAACATGTTTTAATAACGTGTGTTACTACTTACATTGTATGATACATTGTAATTATACAACATTTACAATGTCTCATTTCCAACAAAATTTACATTAAATATTTAACTTGTTTAAAGGTGAATATAAAACGAACATTTCACAAAGAACTTTGCTGTGGAGCACACCGTGAATATAAAACTAAAACACCTCCATTTAATTTACAGAATAAAACATCAACAGGTGCAACACATTTTCATGTCTAGCGGAAATGTTTAATGAACTGTTATAGAATATAGCTCCAAATGATTTCTAACACAAGTTTGTGCTGTAACAATTCTAAGTGAAACAATACAAAGCAATAATTTATTGTGAATCTTTAAAAAAGAAGAGAAAACACAACCAGGTGCTTTCAAAACTAAAACTGTTACTAATTTGCACTAACAAAATAATCAAGCTAAATGGTCAACAGATTGAGAACATTTGCTGTGTCACTGATGCATTCAAAACCTTGATCTCTTTCGTGGTGTTACAAATTTGGAATCTTGTTTTTTCTAAAATATACACCTTGGTCAGCACTTTGTGAAGTCCAATTCAAAACAATCAGGACAAGTTAACAAACTCCTTGAAGAAGATCTTACCCTCTGCTAGTTAAGATAAAGACAGAAACTTTTTTTCTAAACTAAGAGTCTCAACAAAATTGATAAGCCAGATGAAAGGAATACAATTGATATCCTGATCAAAAAAGCTGTTGAGATAATTCTGTTCTGGATTTATCATTAACACCAAATGCCTAACTTTAGTGCTTATTAACATTTCAAGACATTTGTCATCATCTGTTCTCCCATATCCACTATATTTCAGAGGAGTCACCTTCCTTGACTTATTTTCTGTGCTTTATAAACTTCCTGATACTGGGAATCCGGGACATGGCTTATTGCTGACAATCAAATTTCGTTGAAAATCAAATGATTGACAATCGTAACTCTGCTCCTTGAACATTAACAGTGAATGTACATCAAGCGTCAATTCTCACTGCTCAAGTGGGCCATGCTGCCACCTGGTGTTAAAATCTGTCACACTCGAGGGAATTTTGTCCCCTGCACGCTTACCTTATAGTAGTAAAAAATTGTCCATTGACATTGCATTATATTTCAATCAGTGTATTACACCCAAACGTGTTTCTTTTCTCAAGATGCCAAAACTGACAAGTATTTTGTCTGTGCATGCATTTGTTGGAGAAAAATTAAAAAATTTCCTTCACAGCTCATGTAATGATAGTTATCATCACTGCAACTGTCACGTCTACAAACCTATCCCAGCATGCATTCTACATGACACTAAAGACACCTGGTGGATTGCAAATCTTGAAACTCAAGCAGTGAGAATTTCAAACGACAAAACTAATCATAACATGTATAGATCACAAGAATTTCAGAATGATCCTTTAAATGCCATTTCTCTTGCAGAATATTCAAGTGTGTTCTCTCACCAACCATTTAACATTAACCACTGCCAGTGGTGCCACCTAGTATCCTTAAAAAGCCAGATTAGACCAAATGAGAATTTGCAAGTATTCAGATATAATCTGTGATTTCATCTAAAATATCATTTCATTTAACACGGAGATTTTTTTTTCTTTTGCTCAAAAATTTTATCTTATTCAAAACATTTTTGCAGATGGCTTCCACTGAAATATGCATATAAATATAGAGACCAAAGCCGACCATTTTCACATACAAGATTTACTCCACCCAACCTTAAATTACTTCTACATGAAATGGAACTCAACAGACAGATATGCATTTAAATCTTAGCATTTGGAAGCTCTGTCCCTACCTTTGGTTTTAGCTTTTGCTGCACTACACACAGTTTAACAGATAGAGCATCCCTATTCCAGCAATAATTTAAAAGCTAGGACTACGCCTCCCTTTATCACTTGTCATTCATTCATTCAGTCATGCCATATCTTATCAGAGCCCAACATTTGCCAGAGCACAAACATGATCAAATGTAGGGTCACTGCATGACTCTATACAGTCACGCTTGGCTACTGGGTGACTATATGGTCACACATTCCTAGGGTAGTCATGTTGGGTTCATACAGACTTTTATATTCCCAAATTGAGAGAATTGTTTACACACATACAGTATGTACTGCAGATCTATCGACCACTGCGATTATCAGCTTTGAATATTTTGTGCTTATCATCAGTGTGGCACCAGAGATATCAACCTCGCTTTAAAAAAAAAAAATGAAATAAAACAATGAGTTACACTAATAACGAATCCTGCCTCTTTTCCTTTGCTTAAGCCCATTATATAAAAACAAATGGTGCTCATGAAAAGAAAGAGCCTCAAACATGGACCAATACCTCACCCATATACCAGATACACCCATATACCAGCTGAATGCACAGAGTGGGGCCACACTGACTTGGTGCAAACAAAAACTAGGTCTAAATCATACATATTATAACATCTATCCTTTGATATCTACTGTTTTCGAGCACCATGCATTATATATAGGTAAATATATATATATTTATATATCACTGTTAATCATGTAACAATTCTAGTTGTTTTCTTCCTCTTCTAAATTTCTACATTATCATGTACACTATTTACACCACATTTTAATTCTTACATATTTTATTACATTTGCTCCCACAGTAAAAGGTTACGCTGATATCCGTCTATGTACACAAACATACAACACACTGAACCTTCAATTATGCACATTCAGATCCCAACAGTCTTTTTCCATGGAAGATCTTTATATTGAATTTTTGAAGATCCAATTTCTGAAGCGTCAGTATTGTTTTTTGTCCACTAAACAATAATAGCATAACATGGGCTGTACCTCAAGTTCCCTCCTAATATTAACCTTCCACCCCCTGTCATAAAAGAGCAGACACCTGGTAAAGGTGCAATGATTGTAACACATGTTTAGATCTCTTCTAGTTCCACGGCCTCTGGGTTGACCAGTGGGTTGGACTCTCCGGTCACTCGGCAACGATGCTCTATAGCCTTTTCATAAGCAGCTTTCACAGCTTTACGCACGTTAGGTTTCTTGTTTTCCATTAATTTAGCTTTGTCTAGGCCTGAGTCCACCCCCAGTGGCTCAAGTTTGTTGCGAGGTAACCATTGCCTGAAATATACATACATTTTTTAATTTAAATCTTTTTTAATGATAAACAAAACCTCTGAAAACCTGAATGGTTTTTTCCAACTTCTATTTCACTGTCTGCCTGCAAATTTTATATGAATTTCCTCATTTGAAATGCACCAAAAGGCTATGACAATTTTTGCTGATACATCAACATTTCTCTGGAAAATGATCACAGAGAGCAAAACGAACAAAAAATATTGTAAAGTCAAAATATAATGCATTTTAACAAAATTTACCATGTGCGTTTAGTGTCGAAGAAAAGTACGAGGTAGACAGGTTCTTCATGCTTCCCTTGCAGAGAGAGTACATCTTCTGGGGGCACTGGGATTGGAACTCCGTTGTGAAAGTAGCCTGTCTTAGGCATCTTAGGGTTAATAATCTGAAAAGTCAGACAATGCAAATCAAGCATAAAACAAGTTTACGTGTCACCAAGAACTTCTCTGCTAAGTAATACTGATTCTTTATTGCAATGTTTTTCTTGGCATGCCCATCTAATAAAATCTGTGGTATCCTAATATTATCTTACCAGCGTACCCAAAAAGTGTCAGTCTGTCAGACATGTCTGACGTTAGAAGAAAATGTCTGATATTAGACAATGAAATGTCTGACGTTGAAGATAATGTTTTTGTTTGGAGTTAAAAAAATTGTCCTACATTGGCATACAACTTTTCACATACACTGTCTAATGATTCACATACACTGTCTAGTGATTCACATACACTGTCTAGTGATTCACATACACTGTCTAGTGATTCACATACACTGTCTAGTGATTCACATACACTGTCTAGTGATTCACATACACTGTCTAGTGATTCACATACACTGTCTAATGATTCACATACACTGTCTAGTGATTCACATACACTGTCTAGTGATTCACATACACTGTCTAGTGATTCTTCACGATAAATATTTTGGCACTCAATATTTCTTGAAAGGTTGTGCAATTAAAGACTTAAGTCATAAAATAAAGGCTCTTTAAAACATTATTTAAAGGCTCTTTTAACTATTTCCAAATTATGAAATACTGGGGAAATATGACAACACTATTGGTAAAACTTGTGAGCTTCATTAAGGAAACTTTATTCTCACAGAGCCAAAGAAGCTCAATAATTTTTCTATTTTCATGCGACAACTTATAATTAAGGCCAAATAAAATAAAGGTTCTCATCACTGAAATAAAGGTTTATATTTTGCTATTTTTCAGGCAATCCTTACCAGAGCAGGATACCAGGGATATCCACGACACTTGGCCCACACCAAATCCAAAGGTTCCAAGGGAATCACATCTTCCTCATCAGAACTCCACCTTTTATTTCGGCCTAAAGATTTAAATATCATACTCATTATAAATATCATACTCATTATAAATGCATTTTTGCATGGATCATATTAAATGATCTATGTTAAAAATCATAAATATATAGAAATTCTGTACTCTGACATATAATATTACAAACATTACTTTCCATTAATTGGTCTGTTTTTATCAAAGAGAGTGGTTATTTTCTATGTACTAATTATAACTCAAAAATCATATTTATGATATGTACTTTACTTAAGTTTAATATAAAATATTCATTTTGTTAGAAATTCAAACAACACAATGCAATAAATGTATTTTGTTCAAACATAACATATATAACAGATTGCAGCGATTAGTCTAATCTCCGTAAACATAATAAATAGTGCAAACTTCAAATATTCAACATTCATACAGACACAAGCATTCAAAATATCCCTATAATCCAAACAGTGGATTAAGATTTAGTGGGGGTAAAGGCAGTGCCATCTGGTGAAAAGGAGTTAAATTGTCTTGTAATTGGTTTGCCTGCTAACCAGAGTGCAACCAAATTGTTCTGTGGTAAGGAAATGTGATAGAACATTGGACCTACAATAAAAATGTATTTTTTTAAATAATAATGAAAAAAAAAAAATAATAAAAAAATAATAATTGAATACTGTTTGGAACATATAACATTTGAAAACAGATATTAATACAAACAAACCCAAACAATAGGAAAAATTGCAAAATGCTAATAACAAAAGAAAAAATTAAAAGTGAGGAGAGGTAGCATTTTTGAACTGGGGGGTGTCTCACAGCACTGTTTTGTTTCCGCGGTGGGTCCAAGTTTGCACGGACGACGGCCGCCGCTTTTTGCATCCATTGACAAAGAAATGTATTCCACCTGCAGTGGGTCTCTGGTCCGATTTAGTCCACGGCCATGGCGTTTCACTGGGAGGGCGCCACCATCCACTATTTTTACTTCACATGTTGCTGCATTTGAATCAGAAATAAATACTCCACACCTTGTATATTGCCAAATTCCACTCTTCATCTTGACCATTTCATCTTTTTAATGCCTAAATTCCCTTTAATGTAGATGAGCTCTGTACCTGTTCTCATGCTAATACCCTTAATGGTTTTTATAATACTTCACCCATGGGATAAACCAGTGCAAAACAAAAAAGACCAATTATCAGCACACTTTAGAACAGTTGGATCACACAACTCAATTCCTCATTAGCAAACGAAATACCTTCTAAGCGCTGACTTCGCTTTGGGGTCAACATGACATCTTCATTCTCTCTCTCAGCTGTGACGTCATCTGGATTGAGAAGGTGCAAGATGTTTTGTTGCTGCTGGAACAGAAATGAATGGACGTCGGATTCACCGAGGGAATCCCTCCCTTCTGGTTCAAGAGCTGCTTCACCCGGCTCCACAGACTCTGTTCCATTATTTCCTTCAGGCCATTCGGCACTTCCTTGAGATCTTGTCCTTCTGGTTAATACATGTTCTGCAGATTTGTTGTCTGGTTCACTTTTCTTTTCAGCTGCATCACCCAACTGTAAAGCATCAGTTCTACTTTTGAAGTTTTGATCAGCAGGTGCAAGTTCACAAAGGTCTCTCCTCACTTTCTTCTTGTAATGGGATGAACTGGGTGATTTCTGTGAATATTTCTGATTTAGCCTTCTGCTGTTCCCACGGTGATGTGCCGTCTCTGATCTGGTTGAACGTGGCAGGCTCTCAATCTTACATTTTCTTTTGCCCTCACTTGTTTTCCCGGTCCGGCAATCCAACCTTTTCTCCATATACTTCTTCCTGCACTTTTCTTGATATTGACACTCAGATTGCGATTGAGTTCTCCTTACCGTAGGGCCACGACTACGCAGGTCTCTGCCTCCTCCACAAGTTTCAGAATCAAAACTCTTTTTTTCTAGTGTTGGCAATTTTATGTTTTTTATATTCTTTTTTTCAGCATCATCATTTGTACACCTGTATTCTATCGCATTATTTTTTTTATCAGAGCCTTGCTGTGCCTCTTCCCAATCCTGCATCCCGCCTGGTGCCTCTGAATGGCACTGCATCCCGCCTGGTTCCTCTGAATGGCACTGCATCCCGCCTGGTTCCTCTGAATGGCCCTGCATCCCGCCTGGTGCCTCTGAATGGCCCTGCATCCCGCCTGGTGCCTCTGAATGGCCCTGCATCCCGCCTGGTGCCTCTGAATGGCCCTGCAGCCCACCTGGTGCCTCTGAATGGCCCTGCATCCCGCCTGGTGCCTCTGAATGGCCCTGTACCCCACCTGGTGCCTCTGAATGGCCCTGTACCCAACCTGGTGACCCTGCCCTGTCCTGCACCCCTCCACCTCTTACTACAGACACCTGTTTCCCCCTGGTTTTAGTGGCCACACCCATTATGTTAGTAATTAGCAAGTTCAGCTTTGAGGCAAATCCTTTTTTCTGTCCTTCACCTTTTTCACCAACACCACCATGGTTTTCTTGATGTTGAACTACTACAATGTTGTTTGAAATCTCTGATTTTACGACTGTATTTTCCATGACATTAGATCCATCTATAGGACCTTTTTTCAGTCCACAGTCATTACATATTTGTGAACCGTTATTTTGACTGCCATCTTTTGACAAACTTTTCTCAGTAGTGTTTGAGCATGAAGCTTTTGATCCATTAGACAGGCTTTTTCTTGGTCGTCCTCTTCCCCGTTTCTCAATCTTTTCCTCTTTTCTCCTGTTATTCTCAATGCAACTCGACACCTTTGAAGTCCCCATTCCCTTCCTTACATTTCTACCTACATTTTTATTTACCCCGCGTGTTGTCATTTTACATAATGCACCTATCCCTGTCTGGCTAATGCCACTTCTTGTATCTCTGGCACGCACAATGGAGTCTCCCCACTTGTGTTTAACTGGAGTCCTAGCTCGCAGGCCATAGCCCACGGTGATACTCTGCGGTGCTGGTTTTGTGGCGTTCTGATTGTTAGCATGCAGGAGATGACAACTACATTCTTCTACAGCCTCACCATTGTTGTTCCGCTGGTTGCTGCCCCTCCCGGCCGGGGTGGCGCTAAAGTATGAACTGATCATCGTCTGAATGCTGATCTGCCGGGCTGGCGATGGTGTCGCACAGTTGCCTGCCGCACCCAACCGCCCCGCAGATGTCTTCCCCAGAGGCATTGTGTCAACACCCATGGCTGTTTTGGGCGTGGCATTTTTGGTAGGGGGTTCGTGATCATGTTTCCGCGGTGACGGAAGGGATTTGTCGGCGGTGGCGGCAACCACTGTGCCCCTCACCCGTGATGGACTAGACTCAGCTGCTGCAGCGCCGTCTGGAGGGAGACAAGCACAACACCAACACTACCACATGCGCTCCCACTCCACACACAAATCACATCAACCCACACCTGCTCTTTGCATTTCTTCAAACACAACCCATTCCATGCCTCATAAACACTACACGAGAGACTGAATACAGAAATTTTTCATTTCAGAATATATGGCAACTTAAACAATGATACCTTAGATACACACATATTAATTTAGAGCATAAACTGAAAATGTAGAGTACTAACAAACTGAAAATTTGGAGCAGTGACAAACTGAAAAGAGATCATGGCTTCCAGTTTTAATTTTACAATCTTAACATTTGGAAATATGAATTATATGTGGAGGTGTATGACTAAATTTGAGGGCAATTCATCTTCATACATTTATATAACTAAACCCATTTTTCTGCCCAAACAGAGAAATATTACAAGATTTCAAGAGCAGGTATGGAATGATATATATCTACCTTAAAAGTAACACAACTTACTTCTATGGGCTAAACACATTTTAATCATGATTCGAAACTTTTATGTTCGTCCATATATACCTCTCCCCCTCCCTGGGTCATTTCTGAATGTTACAAGTGCAAGTAAATAGTTACAATAAAGACCAGGCTTTGCCAATTTAATAACAACCCCCCCCTCCCTTAAAATTCTGAGGAGCCACAGTGAGAACCATTCATACCAGTAAGCTGTTGGTGTTACTTTTAAGGCAGAGACGAGAGAGTTGTGTGACAGGTATTCAAAGCATTATTATTATTTAATGACTGCTATGTTTCTTTTGGTCAAATAAAACAGGAGTAAATATGTAGCACAGTATTAATGGCAGCACTAAGCAATCTTTTAAAACCAAAGTTTAGCGTGAAATGAAGCACTAGAAGCGACTACAGCGAGATTTTGTCAACATCACAGCAAGCATGCAGAGTAACAAATTATAATAGATATTAAAGTAATAAGGATGAAAAAAGAAATCATCCCTGTAATCGTGATGATTACTAAAGATAATTTGCGGCAGGATCAGAGAAAATGTTACCTTTACGGGCCCTTCCCGACGTCGAACCGTCTCCGCCTTCAGAGCTGCTGTCTTTACTGTTGCTGGAATCTGACATCTCACTGTCCGTCGACCCGCTTTCCGACGAGGTCTCGACGTCGGAAGAGGTTTGGGACATGCTGCGGTACTGCAGGAAGCTCTCGCTGGGTTGCGTGAACATGTCCTGCAGTGGTTCACTCAGCGACAGGGTGCGCTTGGCAGCGGGCGAGCACTCAGGATCAGAGCCTATATTGGCTGCACTGTGAGATCGTTTGCGAGATTTTGGAGATTTTGGAGACTTGGGCGATTTTGGAGATTTCGGGCTGAGTGGTTCTTCATCAAACATGTCTGGTCCATCGATACCCGGCTGGATAGGCGGCCGCGACCTGATCTGCCGATTGGGCTTGGTGCGGGGCTGAGTCTGTGGCGTCTTTCCGCTGTAGCTCTTCTTGCTAAATAAGACGGTGGTTCTGCGATTTACTCCGGACGGACTGGGGGCAGGACTTGGCACTGTCTTCTCCTCCTTCTGCTGACTATGATCACGGATGGGCGTCACCGGGGTCAAGGTCACATCATTCTCTTTCTCTGCTTCAGCTGTTAATAATCAAAAAAAGATTTACTTGAATATTCAAATATTAAATTGGCCGTATAGATTTCTCAGCTTTAAATTATGCCAATGTACTATATTTTTCACATTTTCTCTATTATCATATTCCTCATACTATTTTTATTTTTTTCTTATTTTCCTTAAATTATCTCTATGATAATAATATTCTTTATATTATCTTTATTTATTATTATATTCTTTACATTACTTTTGATCATATTTATGTCATGCAAACTTGAACATGCAAATCAACTAAAACTAAGTCTAATTCTATAGTTACCCGTGGGTGTAGTAAGTGACGGACCTTCATTTTCAGATTCGCTTTTTGCTTCTTTTCGCTGCCTTGTTTTAGTGTTACGTCCCCGCCCTCTGCTGCGTCCCGTGGTCGTTGATGTGCTTCCAGAGCGAGACTTTGGAGGTGACGGTGGTTTTTCAGGTACACTGTCTGCACTCTGGCTACGATCTCTGCACCTGCTTCCACTGATGTGACTAGAAGCCGGACTTGGCACGCAGGTTTCTACCGAATTACTGCGACTAGAACAGGTGGAAGCCACCTCTGACGGTTCTAAAATATCAAAATTTTAGATATAAGGATTTAATACCAAAGTCAGCATGGTTAATAAAACAGAATAAAAACAATTTATTAAAATCATAGCTAATTTCTCTGTCATATATAATGAACTGGTCATCAAATTCATGGTTAGTTTTATTCAGTTTCAAAGTGAAATGTCCATTCTGCCAAAAGTAAATGTTTGTCTGGTATCCACTCTAATTAGATCATCTAAGCAAGATTGTATAGTCTGGCTTCCATACCTGTGGTGCAGATGCTGCGATCTTCCTCCTGGTCACTCATCCCCGTCCCTCGCTGCAGAGCTAACTGTCTCCGTACCTTCATGATTTCCCTCTTAATCTGCTTGGCCAGTTTGGAACGTCGGTCTGAATAATACAAATATGTAATCTAAAACACCGAACCCGAGAAGTAAAATTTTAGATTTAATAACCGAAACATGAAATCCTTGGAACCAATAGATGGATAAATATAATATAATGTATATTACAAAATTGGGACAAATCCACAGCTATTTAGAACCTATCCTACATCATTTTATGGTACGAATCTTAATTAGCATGCATTGTGATATTAGTATCATGGAAGAAAATTTGACAAAAAGTCACCATTAAAAGGGACAAAGAGAAAATGTACAAGTTATGTGTACCCGCAATGCAACTATTTATTTGTTCTTGACGCATAAAAAAGTCACAATATAACTTAGCACTCCTGTGGAAAAATCAGAAAATTGAAATAAAATTTTTATTTTGACATAGTGGTTTTCAAGTTGATTCCAAATTACATCAGGATGGTTCTCATTATGTTACTTAATGTCATGAAAGAAATCCAATTTCAAGACTATTTTATTGTGAAAAAGAATTTCATTTAATAGTACAAGAGTGCTAAGCGATTGGACATTCCCATTATAAAGGACATTTCCAATAATCAACTACGTGATTTGTAAAGAAAGGATCTTAATTAAGAAGACCAAAAAATAACCAAATCACAAAATCCAAACCTTTATTTCGTTCAAAGCGTTTCGCATCTGTCAGACAAAATGAAGTAAATATTATAAATGGACAGCCATTTTGTGACACTGAAGAGAACATAAGGAATAATATAATAGACTAAAAAATCTGTAGCTGCCCCAAAATGACCCTGTTATCAATTTACATTTTTTTATCAGTTGTTCTGAGAAAGCCATCTTATGCGATGCTGAAATGTAGACATGTGGTGATCACCACTTTCCGCCATTGTTACTATGGACGCTTCTTGTAATCTTTTGTTAGCTGCTCTCTGATTGGCCGAAATAATTGCCATTGTCTCCCGCCATTGTCTAGACTCCGTCCTTGATGTGGTAAGAATCTGGCCCTTAATAAGGCTGCACCCTTCTATTTCTTACCCCTCTGCACTATTATATTTGTCTGGGTCCCTATCTTTTCCATCAATAATATAACAGATAAGAATAACAAGTCTGAATACCCCCTACGCCCCCAAAAATAGGCAAAAAGAAATTTTGTATGGTTCAGGCATTAAAACATCAATGTATAGGGGGCGCTGTACAAATGAGGAGATGGGTTACTGAGGCACTCACTTGGCCGGGTGGCCTGAGCCATGTCCAGACGGTCCAGAAGCAATCTCAGCTGGTCTTCTAAGGGCATGCTGTCCCGGGCGTCTGGCGGCAGGAAACTCTCCACGTCTTCAAGCACTTGCAGGTGTTTCTGCGGTGATGGAGGCATTTCCGTATGCATCCCTGTCTCGCTGTCAAAGCCAACCTTGTCCACCATCCTCCTAGCAGCACGGATCACAGACCCTCCCTGAGCAAGAAAACAATACATGTCAGCAATAGAAATACATGGGAACAATAGAGATGATAGAAAAGGCATGTGAACAGTAGCATTACATGCACACAATTGAAATGCATCATGGTAATAAAAATACATGAAAATAGTAATGGAAGAAAACGATAGAAATACATGAAATCTATAGAAAAATATGTGAACAATAGAAGATCGTATTTAAACCAAGTTACAATTTGAGGGGATTTGATAAATTCAAGGAGAAATACTTGTGTCCACATTTCATTTTGTAATATATAACAAGATATATATATTTTTTAAACTGATACTATTCACATAAAAGTAATATAATGAGTTTATATCCAAATTACACTCAGAACATGGTCAAGATGTGTACTGCCATTTACCTGGTCTCGGAGTTTTAAAGCAGATCTATAGAAAACGGTGTCTTTGGCATTGTATGCCAGACAATTCTCCACAATCAGATTAAAGTCGTATTCAAACTCCTCAATATTCTTGTATTTGTGTAGCTCCATTTTGTCTGTCATCGTTTGGAAGTCCATCGGCTCCTTAATGAAGTCATAATAGTCTGGAACCTGTGAAAACAACAAAATTCAAAACACATCACAGCCCATCATTTTTGTGTGTCAAAATGGAACAAATTTTAGAGTATAAAATTACAGGATCATTTAAAACAATGAGATAGTGGAAAATGCATGAGAAGCAAGTGTAACAGAAAGAAAGAATTTGGGGTGTTGTGAGAGTTATTCCTTCATAATATTTTCCTAACATGGCTGAACGCAGTACCACAGCACTATATGAAGTGACCAGTGCCTACCTCCTCTGCTGAAACTGGCTGGGCGAAGATGTTTGAAGGATCCATTTCCTTAAGCTGTTCCAAAGAATTACGCAACACAACTAGGAATGGTGTCAGTCTCATCTCCACAGCCAACTGGTGCAGTCGGATCTGGGCAATAAAAGAAAATGTGAACCACCATCAGAACACAATTCAATCAACAGTGGCCAAATTTATTTTTTTTTACTAATTAACAGTGGCCAAGTACCTTTGTATTTTTTTTTAACAATTCCAAGAATTAATATATCAATAGAGGACTAAATTATACACATAGATTATCTAAAAAGATAAAAGATAATGGTAAATGTCACATTTATAAAGTGCTGATTCCAGACAACGTCTGCTCACAGCATTTGATATTAACTGGACAGGATTTGAACCAGGAAACCATGTGTCTCAAGGCAAATACTCTACCAAATGAGCTTCTAATTCTGCCAGATTATCAGGCCCCCTGGTGGGAGTCTTGGTGTTAATTAGGTTTGATTCAGGTTTACCTGTTCGCGTTTGAGTCGCTCCCTCTTGCGGATGAGCTCGACGAGGAGTCTTGCCTTCTCCAGGTCCTGCCGCAGTCTCTGCCAGTATTTGAGCTGCTGCTTCAGAGCATTGCTCTCCTTGTCATCTGCAGACTACACAAGATAAACAAACATCTTCATTATCTCTAGCCTTATCCTTCCCAGGCTGATATCGTTCTGGTGACTTGCTCCAATAATTAGACAGTGTTATCAAATTGTGCATCATAACATGCATTATCTAGATAATTAAAAAAATTATAATATATTGCCCTGATTTATTCTTTTGTCCATCTGCCAGAAATTATCAATGCTGGTATTCTTGAAAAATTCTTGGATAATTTCATGCAGTGAAAAGACCCTTTCCACTTTCTATTTCACTTTGTAAAGTTAGAAGTGATTAGTAGCAATCTCAAGCATGAATATTATTAATATTATAATGAGGTTAGTGAGTTAGAAAGAAATAGGCGAGGTAGAGTGCAACTGATGACATGATTTTCACATATCTGTTTTGTTCTAGTCAAGTTCATATTTATCTTAACTAATTTTTAGTCTTCAACTTAACTAATTTTTAAAATTCTAAATCAATATTCACTATGTTTTCTTGTCAAGAATCAAAATGTACTTCAAATATATTACAACTTTTCTGGAGTTTTGCAAGGTTGAAATGCAGACAGATCTTGTCTGCCATTGTTACTATGGATACTTTTTGTAGCCTTTTGTAAGCTGGTCTCTGATTGGTTGAAAAAAGTCTCTCTTCAACCTAACCATGGTTTTGGCTGCCTTGACTGGTCAAAAACCAGAGGAATACATGACTGTTAAAGCAATATTGGGATATGTCTTGTAAATACTACTGTAGTTACTCCACTAGAATATATCATGTATGTAATGCTGATATCATTGTTTCCAACATAAATACATACTTTTAAAAAGGAATAATTCAAGACAACTTTCTTACTCAGGAATAGTTCAAGACAACTTTCTTACTCAGGATTAGTTCAAGACTACTCTCTTACTGAGGAATAATTCAAGACTACTTTTTACTCAGGAATAATTGCTGATATTCTCTTAAACATAAGTTAAAGAAATACCTTCTAGATTCCCTCGTATGCACTCTTTTTATCATTATACAATTGAAAACTTACTGACTAAATTTCTAAAAAAATATCCCTGCTCTAATCAATCTTATTTTCAACAATAGCAATTTCTGACACAACTTTTTGCATACCATAGCACAAAGTGGCAATGACTTGATGAAAGCATTTGCGTTAAAAATTTAGTTTAGTGTTAGTTTTTCAAATATTCTAACCAAATTATCATAAACAGTATGACCCAAAATCTATTTGGTCAAAGAACAATGTAGTCGACAGCCAGGCACGACATTCATGGGTGACATTCTTGTGTTACCAAATAGATATTTTGGGTTAACTGCTAATGCCTAAAGCTTAGTATAGGTGGGGTAGCCAGCACCATGAATCGGGACAAACTCTTACCGAGAAATTCTCTAATTCCGCAGAAACATTTTCCACTATATGGGCCATCTATGGTGAAAATGGTTCAAGACATTCCATCAATTTAACAACATATTTCATATCCCATCTCTGTTCATAAAATCATGATCAGAGCAAATTATCTTATTTTTAAATTTTTTAAGCATTGGCAGTTAGACATATATTCAAATAGGATTCAGCAATGTAATTTTCCAAATTCTTTTAACGTTTGGTTGGGGTGTAGTATTCAAGATAAGAAATAGATGCTTACGGAATCTTTGTTCCTTGACATATGATTTGACTGTAATCGTCGCAGCAGGGGAACTCCATTCCGAGACTGCCTCTTCAACGTCCAATAACTCTGCAATCTTGCTAGAAACTGCACCTTCTTGGCTATATTCACTTTATTACCAATCTTGGTTATCCTGAGGAGAATAGAATGCAGACATATAACAAGGGATAGGCAATAACCTTGTGGGATTGAATAAAGTTCCGAAATTTCCTTTTTTGATTTAACACGTTATTTAAATCAACAATTCTGCCCCCCCCCCCCAAAAAAAAAAAAAAACCAACAAACTTTGCAATCTCTTTAGGGGAAGCAAATTTTAAATGGAAATAGCATACATTTTCCAAACAGATTTTGGTCAATAATATAATTTCAAATGGTGTAGTTTCAGTCCTGCACATTTATTGGTGCGTATGTGTACAGTTACTTGCTGGTCCTTAAAAAAAAGGTTTAAATTGTCGAGCAATGTTTACCTTTCCTGTGGCAGTATGGGTATGGACACCATTGGTGTTGAATTGCGTTTCTCAGCGAGGAGTTTTCTTGCCTTTCTCATTCTCTGCCGATTCCGTGCTTTGATCTCTTCCGGTGTCATGCCACCTTTGCGTTCAAATTCGTCATCATCTACGCCATTGTCTATCATAGGATGGTGGTCCATATCTGGTGGTGAGTGCACGTCACAGAACGCTGTCTTCCGTACGTTGATTGATGCTCCGTTGATTCCCATTTCTCTCACGGGTTCTATTTTCATATAAAGCGCCGCCTGCTGGGCGCAGGTCACATGGAATGCAGTGTAACAGTTTGTTTTGTGGCACTGTATGCAGGCGCCGACGCCCCTCTGCTTGCAGATATAACAGGTCAGTTTCCAGCGAGCAGCCGGAATGTGTTCTATACTGTCTATGGGTTCTAAGAACACTGTGTTGGCAAAACCAACTTCTGGTATCCACAGAGCGCATGTAACGTGAGCCCAGCGGGCATCGTCAGTCTGTTTGAAAGCGCCCCCTTTGTTTGGACAAAGGCAACAGTCCACTGCTCTGGAGGGGGACTGGAGGCAGCGGCGACACAGCCACTGACCCTCGGGGATGTAGGGGACTCCGTAACATTCCTGGTGCACAGCGAGGTTGCACATGTCACAGAAGAGGATCACGTTGCTGTTCTGACACTCCCCGTCCATGCATATGGAGCACACCGCATCCTCATCAATGGGAGGACCATTATCCTTCCCCGATGACTGACTCTGGAAGAAAGCCTCCTTCTCAAAACGATCCATCAGTAATTCGAAGGACTCTTGAGGAACAATGGCTGTTTTATCTTTCTCCCTGTTTTTGTTTATCAGCTGAAGCCAAGAGTAATCCTGAAGAACAGAAGAAAGACATTCATGAGATAAGATAATCATTTAACATTAAATCACACTATTGAAATATAATTATGGGATCAAACAAGAATTTTGTATATAATTATATTAAATGTTAGAAACAGATATTTTTCGGCCACTAGCCAAGTATATGAATTTTGGTGAGTGCCGATCAAAATTATATCTAAGAGAAAAAAGATCTTTCGCTCTGTATTATTGGCCATAAGGTGGCCAAGTGTATGAATTTTGGTGAGTGCGAATCATAATTATATCTACGGTAAGAGAAAAAAGATTTTTCACTTTGTATTTTTGGCCATAAGTTGGCCAAGTGTATAAATTTTGGTGAGTGGCGATCAAAATTATATCTATGAGAAAAAAGATTTTTCACTGTATTATTGGCCATAAGGCAGGTGTCTATTTCCATCTTTTAACATGGATGACCAAAGAGGTGTTAATTATGTTTGGTCTTAACTGATAAAAGGGGAGCACAAAATCAGCCTTGATTAGAGTAAAGTGCAATTGTGAGTAACCATCTTTTTAATGATTTGATTTTAGAGACATTTTCAAAGCTCTGACATGGCATTTATATCAAGCTCAATCAAGACAATGTCTGCTCATCACTTGACAGTAAATGGCTGGGATTTGAACCAGGTATTTATGAGTCTCAAGTCAAATCAGGCCTCGACATTAACCGGTGGCCCGGTTGCCCGGAGCTATATTTAACATGTGTCGGGCAAGTACGGGCAACTGGATGTTTCTCTTCCACTTGCCCGGTGGGCAAGTGCTGTAATCTTGAAATAATATACCCCAGAGCCAATAAAAATTAATTTTCATCACTGTGCACAGAGCTTCGAATGCGATTGCCGCCATTTTGTCTGCGATTGATTATCTTGGCCGGGTGCACTCTTGTTCAAAAGTCGAGCACATTTTCGGGATTCGTACTGCATTTAACATAGACTCATTTTGCAACCGTGCACGACTTTACACATAAATCGAATGCGTTTCTTAATCTGGTCCCCTATCATAATATCTACTTAGATTTTATATAAATTTATAATGATCGGGTACCAGTCAAAAAGTCTTGGAATTTTCCATGAACAACATCATGATGCTGAGACATTTGGAACATCTCATCAGTGTATTTTAGTGCGAGTTTTGGTGAAAAGAACAGGTTGAACAGATTTTGATAAAATAATTTGATAATTTTGATAAAATAAGATATAAAATACAAATCCTTATTTTATTCAAAAATAGCTTTTATTTTTCTATCCGGGCAAGTGAATTGTATTTCAGGGCAAGTAGATTTTAAAATTTACTTGCCCGGTGGGCAAGTGGATCACAAATGTTAATGTCAAGGCCTGCAAATGCTCTCTCAAATGAGCCAATACCAATTGAATCAGGATAACTAACATTAACACATACTTGAAGAGCAGTAGCCTCTACTGTATACATGATATTGGGTATCATACTCACAAACCAGACCTCTGGTTTCAGGTTCTTCACACATACCAGTACCATAGTATCCCCCTGTGTGCACATGACACTATATCAAAGTGGGTGCCTAAGCAATCAGCTGTAAGCAATGCCTCATCAGGATTCCTAACAAAACTCCAAGGTATATGATACAAGCCAAAATTTTTGGTTGCATGCTATCTGTTTGTGTTTTTTAATTGTACACAACAAATGGTATCTATTTCATACGCAGAAAAATCGCATCTGACCACCATAATGTCACAAAGTATGTTTAATAACAAATAGCATGAGCATAAACCATGATAACAAGAACCCCTGACCAGAGGTTGCTGTTTTCATATGGAACTCATTTATTTGAAAATAGTCAAAACAAGCAATGGGTTTGAATACAGATCAATGGTCATTGTTTTGGATAAAAATTGCTGAACAGCAACTCACAATGAGATGACATTTTATAAACAATGATAAAAGTAGAGATTACCTGGCCATACAAAACCACCTGCTGATGGATCATTCCATTCAATCCAATCCAAAATAATCTAATTACTGAAATAGTCTCCTACAAAATCATGACAAGCAAAACCTATTTCCGAAGACAATTGGAGAATGTCGAGCAGGTCCCGAACTTAACAGTGAACAAAACTTTGCAATTCAGAAGATCCAGATAAGCTGTATTAGACAGTGTTTGATTGTGCAGGTAGACCTATTAGTTGAATGATTAAATGTTTAAAGCTTTAACAAGGATTCTGAATAGCAGGTAAATAATGCTGCTGTGATCAAACATAGCAATTACATACCAGAATAGACTACAATTGGCTCACATTGTGTCGGAGGGCAATCAGTTTCATTTAGAGATAATTTGCAAATATTACATCATTCTATCCTCATCCTTTCAACACACTTTAAAGAACATCAATACAAAACACAGAAAAGATTCTTTATGTTCCTTTCCTTTTCCTGATCATCGTTAACCATGAGTGAAAAAAGATTTTCATAACGAGTTTGTGAACTAAAGACATCCACTTTTGATTTCCTACACTCCCTCCAGCCTATCATGAATTCGTGAAGTATTACTCTATAGGAATTAAATACTTTGAAATCATAAAAAATCACTGATACACTCAAAATGGTACTTTAGAGTGTGCCCAATTAAGCTATTTATCCCTCCCCGCAAGATTTATCATGACACATCAAACCACCAGTCACCTTAGACCCTAAATTATCTTATCAATGGGCTGGGCAATACCATCAATTACAATTTTTTAAAGGCTTTGACTCTTTTAAGAGATTTTCCCTTTTCATATCTTGATTATCCATTGAATATCTAACCCTGGGAAAAAAAATCCAACACCAGGAAAATGATAGCATTTCTGATAAATACCAATAAATGGATGTTACACAATCTTTTTGTATCATGAAATATATCTAAAATGTAGCTTAGGTTTCAGAAACATGCAGAAACCTGTCACAGTTTGGCCACTGCACAACCGCAGATTGTTTATCCTGGCCTGGAGAAGTGACCTACTTCTCTAACTAGGTCAATAATATTATGCTCATGTGTTATGAAGCAGCCAAGCCGACTCGGCAGTGACTCGGCTTGCCACACCATACACTGTTCTCCCATGTTTACAACATCTATTTATTACATCCCTTCATCCCCCTCTCTTTTAATATGCAACATACATTTATACAGTAATAAACAAGACATACCTCCTCATCCATGTCATATTCCACCTCATCGTCTAATTCTTCATTTGTTTTCTCTATGAATCGATAATAAGATGACGGTCTGCTTGGGGCTGTTGGAGGCTTGGCATACTCATCAAGTATTTTGAATGTTGCCTCTGGCAGTTTCAGAAGTGGCTTTTGCTCTTCTTTTTTCACTTCTTTCTGAGGCGATTTGTCAGGTCTTTCTTCCTTCTCAAAGTTATCAAGATTTTCAATTTCATCTTGACTTATTAAATCCAATGGCTCATATATGTTTATTCTATGAATCTCGCCGTTGAGGTCCACCTCAACAAGTCGCTGGGCCTCAGCATATGAGAGAGGATCTCTGATCTGGGCCTTGAAGAATTCTGGCGGAGATGGAGTCCTTGCCCCTTTATTGGCACCCTTCTTGCCCTTCTTAGATGATCCAGGCTTCTTGGCTGAATTTGCCTCAGGGTTTTTATGATCAAAATTCAATAAATGAAACTGAATCCCACTGTAACTTTTGTACACTTTGCCACAAATGAATGGGCATTCATACGGAGGTTTGGTTGCCCTCAAGTTCTGGACGTATGTTTTCATATCAAACGCCAACATGGTCATGGTCCCAGGTGGTGTCCGTCTGTACAGACCTGTTGGTTTTAGCTGTCAGTGCAAGCGTCTGTCTACAGGCTTAGCAAGCGAGCAGGCCTGGCAAGCTCAATACAAGCGGGCAGGCCTCTGTGTGTCTCGTGCAGCTGTGCAGCACCACTGCACACTGTGGGAACTCGGCGCTGGGCTTCCAATGAATGGCTCAACCAGACACTCATACCCAAAGCCTTTTTACATCTGCAAAAACAAAAGAGAAAAACGTCATTTAACCATATAAATCATATTTGAACATATTCTTTATATATTGATCTTTAAAGCGGCAGTGTCACGATAAGAAACACGAGCGCTAGGTGAAATGACAGTCTTCATTATGCAGTCTCTCCAAGCATCAATATGCCAGCTACAAACAAAATGGCTGCCCGACACAACTCGCTGGGTGACGCCCGTCTTTTAAGACCAATTTCGCCACCGATACGAGCTCAAATTACTTTGTCCATGGCACGTTTAATACGGATATATTGTGAATATGGTGATATAAGTCCTAGAACATCAGATAACTTGCCATTTTGTTCCCGATTTCATGTTTAATTTGATGTGTATTCGCGGCGGCCCGCATTCACTCAACACTTATCATTGCGTGTTCCAATGTGGAACAAAGACAACCGTTTATATTTTGAACGGCGTGACTTTGACTCACGTTTGCCGATGGTATAAAACTATGCATAAACCTCTTACGGATATTTTTGTGTTGCCTTAAACTCGCCATGAAGGTTGTCAGAGTTGCCGATGACTAAATATTCATCACATACCCAAAAGATCCGGACTTCTTGCTAGCCAAACAGGAAACATTGCCGCTATGATGGGCGAGTTTACATTGTTTGCGCAGGCTTTCTGCGCAACCGATAAACTTCCGCCTCTTTGGCGCGAAACCGTGAACTTCAGCGTGCGCCAAAACCTTCATTTTTGTTTGTTTGGGGTTTTACATCACTTTCAACACTATTTCAGTCATTTTGTGATGAGACCTACCTGTAACAGATATAGTGCTGCCTCAGTGAGATAGCTGTACAAGGGAGAGACAGCTGCATAAACTGCATAGTTACAACAGTGAGATATGTAGTTATAGCAGTGAAATATAGCTGCATTAGTGAGATAGCTGTACAAGTGAGAAATAGTTACAACAGTGAGAGACAGTTATAGCAGTGAGAGATAGTTACAGCAGTGAGAGAAAGCTGCACCAGTGAGAGACAGTTGCATAAGAGAGAGATAGCTGCATAGGTGAGAGACAGCTGCATAGGTGAAAGACAGACGCATGGGTGAAAGACAGCTGCACATCTGACAGATAATTACAGAGACCGTTACGAGTATGAGCCAGCTGAACAAGTGAGAGACAATTACAACAGTGATAGCTGCA
Organism: Amphiduros pacificus; assembly: GCA_949316495.1. Lineage (NCBI taxonomy): Eukaryota > Metazoa > Annelida > Polychaeta > Phyllodocida > Hesionidae > Amphiduros > Amphiduros pacificus. Next base: position 23,776,660 of record OX439009.1, on the reverse strand, counting down.
CCAGTGAGGTACAGCTGCATAGGTGAGGCATCTGCACAGGTTAGAAACACTGAAACAGTATGTGACAGTTACAACAATGAGAGAGCTGCATTAGTGAGAGATAGTAAGAGATAATTACAACAGTGAGAGACAGCTGCATAAGTGAGAGATAGCTGCACAAGTGAAAGATGGTTACAGCAGCGAGAGATAGCTGACACAAGTGAGAGATAGTTACAACAGTGAGATACAGCTACATAAGTGAGAAATAGCTGCACAAGTGAGAGATAGCTGCACAAGTGAGAGACAGCTGCACAACGGTGAGAGACAGCTGCACAAGTGAGAGACAGCTGTATAAGTGAGAGATAGCTGTACAAGGGAGAGACAGCTGCATAAGTGAGATAGCTACAACAGTGAAAGACAACATCCTTTCCCAGCCGAGGACACTTGTTAAGATTAAATAAAAAATCTAAGCTTTTGAAATATGTAAACCATTTTTTTCTTAGGCTAACGCTTCACATTGTTATATTTTCACATTTGAGGAACCAATAATTTAGACTCCAACCCATTTTAATATTGCAAAATGCACCTTGCCAATAACCGATTTTTAAACATCCACCTGTTGCAAGGGTCTTACAAGATATGTCTCATGAGTTATCCTGGGAGATCTGCCATGACAATACGAAACATGTCAAATGGACGACTCCAGCACACCGTTAATCAACACTTATTAAATCAAACTTTGCCTATGATGATCTGTAATATTTCACAACAAAAGGTTACTATAAATGCAAACCTTTATTCACAGCAAAAGTTAAAGCATTCCACCATGAAACCACAGAGGTCACAGGCAATTATACAGAGGTTTGGGGTAAGCTTATAAATGATTTGCGGCCACAAAATTGTGATACAAGCAAGCTATCTCACTAAACTCAACCAAAATACACTGACCATGATTATTGTGTTTTGCTGAAAGTGCTAAGTACTGCCTGTACTCTTTTGACCACCAGGTGGCCACATGTATACAATCATATGACCTCTATTTCAGGGTGTTGGACCTTTACCATTGGACAAACATTAATGGACAAACAGGGCTCTGTAAGGCATTCCCCACTCTTTTGTCCCAATGCAAAGGTGTCGCACTGTTAGCAAGACTTTACTAAGCACTGAGGTGTTTGTACTAGATGACTGGTCAGCTAGATATAGTTTGTTGACAAAGTGTCCAATGGATGATTTAGATTTTAGCAGAAGACTCATCGACTGGCATTTTCAAATGGTACAGAAATTTATGTAGAGAAAATATGATGAGTAATTTTTGATCACAACGTTTGGGGTATAACCATTTATATTATGCAAAGAAAAACTGCTTGAAAACCTTATTTCATGACTGCTTAAAAGTATAGATTTAAAAAAAATTGCTGTTAATGTGCAGCAATAGGTATTGGTAACTATGCTCCAGCAGCTTTTGCTGTAAATCAACAGCAAATTTACTGCTGAAACTATTGACAGTGCACCAGACACCAGACAAGAATCTACTATTGAATTGTAAGTCAGTAACATCAAAATACCTAGGTATATAACCAGTGCCTCATGGTTGGTTATCAAAGAAAATGGTTTATATTATCAAGGGTGTCTTTGTGGTGTTAATGCCAAAGGGTTCCCAGTAACTATATAGTAAGTATATGTTACCTACTAACAACAAAAAGCTAATAATACGTCTTAACATCACACACAAAATGTAATTAAAATTTAAAAAACATGTATATATATAAAAATAGTTACACTATTACATTTTTATGAAAAAAAATGAGGCACTCAGTAAATTCATGGACATTTTTTAGTATGTTGTTTCTTAGACAGTGATATTTGGTTATGCATATCCGCACACAATTAAAAGAATTTGACAAAGTTTGTTACCATGAAAAAATGCCTGCAGTCTGTGCCTACTAACCCCGCTCAGTCCTACATTATAATATCTTTTCGCAAAATTGAATTGCTAACGTTAGATCAATGATAAAATAGAGAAATGACAGGACTTAAAAGTTACTAATTTTCTACAGTCTTAAGAATTGAACAACACTTTGGACATGATAAAGTTGCATTGAACCCCTATTATAATGAAGAAATAAATACAATACAGGTCAACACTTTCAGTTTTGACCAAACAATGACATATTTGGAATTCAAAAGCTTTGGCACTTGTCACATTCACATTTGTGTAACAAGTATATCGTTCTGAAATGTGTAAACATTAAAAAAAAATAAAGTTAGATGTATTAATTTGATTATTTATAAAGACTGATCTAAAACATATTCGTCTTTGTTATATATCGCTGTTGTAGCTTTCACTCACTTGTGCAGCTAAATAACCAAAATAACTACTGACTGAAAACCCATGGGTGTTCTGGATTGTTCTCATCACACATGATATCAATGCATGGATAATACAGTTATATGGCAGGACATTATCTTGCTGACTCATATTATAACATGTTATAATATACACGTATTAATCTACAAAATCTATTAAACTGTTTTACAAACTGAGAGAGAACGTTTGAGAATATCTCAACTAGTTCTCAATGAAATGTCAGATTTATGTACTTGTCATGACATTTTACATGTCATGACATTTTTTGAGTAGATTAACTACTGTATTGTAGTACTGTTCTCACTCTTTGTGAATGACTTCCTTGATGGCAGTGTATGATTTTACATCTAATGATCACGATTTTATATCTTGATTTCAATTGACATGGGGACAGGATCACAGCAGAAGGGTGTTTGCAGAAGAAAACCAACATGTTTAATGGGTTTCCCTGATACATTTTGGGTGTACTGTATTAATTGATGAAATCATAATCAAACCATTTCTTGTCAGAATACTTTTAATTCTTAGAACAACACTGCCATCCTTCCACAGAAGCAAGTCATATTGATATATCAACACAGTCTTTTATACCCTGCTGTGTCTATGCTAGATTTAATTGCAACTTACTGTTTATGGAGCGCTATTGAACTCTTTGTTGGAGAGTTCTCTTTATCCTATGAAACTCATCTGAGGTAAACATGTAACCCGGTAAATCCCTTTTGGGACATAAATAATAACCCAATGTATTATTAGTAATAGCCTTAAAAGGTCACCCGGCAGATCCAAATCTCCAGAAAAATAAAATCTTCAGTCTCACATATGTAGCGGCGCGCATATGGAAGTAGACCCCCCACCCCCGAGGACAGCTATCTCTCATTTATGCAGCTGTCTCTCACTTGTGCAGCTATCTCTCACTGATTTAACTGTCTCACACTGTTTGTAGTCATCACTCACATATCTCACCTGTGGAGCAATATCTCACCTATGCAGCTGTTTCTCACATATGTGCAGCTATCTCTCACTATTGTAACTGTGTCTTACTGTTGTAACTATCTCTCCCTGTTGTAACTGTCTCTCACTGTTGTAACTCTCTCTCACCTTGGGAGCAATCTCTCACCCATGCACCTTTCAATGTAGGCTAGTTTGTGCTATACCTAGCACGACCTCAACTGGCTCAATAACTTGGTCAATAATTCAGTCAAATTCCCGATGGTTGAAAACAAAGCCTATAGTGTGGGTGGTATTTCATATCTAAATTATTTCTGACTACAAGTAAGTAATAACTATACTATTCATGATATTCCTTTAATGTAATTCATCACATAAACTTGCAAACTAAAACTAAAGTGGAAATTAATTTGGAATCAATAAATTCCACCAGAGGGCAGGCAACGTGGTGATGGAACAGTGAGAAATCTTGCATGCTCTTTTCAGTGGCAAATTTAATTGCAGCCCATACTTCACACAGCAATTTTCTGTTTTCAAATCTTGTCACACTTCCTCTCTGATCGCGCTATTACTTTTTTATACTATGTGATTTGCCCAATCGCCGTCACGTCTGAAAGGTCTAATAGCAAATATCCAAATAGGTCAAGACAAGTGTTGATTTTTAAAAATCAAGCTCGCGTAAGTTTGCAAAATCCCTTGGTAAAGTCAAAGGCAAAATCAAAGGAAACCTTCTTACTCTACTATGCACTCACATATCACTTCTGAAACAAATGCGCCATCTGACGGTGTAAGCAGAAAAAACGTGCCAAAACATGGCCGCCATGGACCGATAATCGGGGTATGTTCCATAGACTTACGGGTTAATCATCTTGAAACCTCGAACATCCAGCCCCAAAGGCAAAACAAACGCGAGCGATAATATCCAGGGCCAAAGCTCAATTATATTTGTTGGCACCCATCCAGATATTAAACCGGAAATACTATTTGACAGTTCTCCTATCCCATCGACTTTTACATTGGAGCCATTCTGTTTGATCCCCTCTTTAGAAAGTCCCTTTCTTCTTTATATTGACCATTGAATTTATCTCAATGATTGTTCTCACGATGTCATACATATTTAAACTATATTTATTCAATATTTAGCCATGCTTTTGAAGTGAAATCTTTAAAACTATCATTTTAATATTAACAATTACGGCAGTTATTTTCAGAGCCAAAAGGTAGTAAAATCTGTTTCATTCATAAAAGGGGCTATTCTTTCCACCTCCCACTGGAGAGAAGATAATATTTTATGACTGGGAACCCATATTTTCTATAGACACTAACGACTGTTCCATATATGGACAGTAAACCCCTCCAAAATAGTGATATTATTCGCCCGCTGCACAAACCCATTGCAACGAGAGGTCCTTGATGGTCTTAATATATAGCTATTTGGACTCGCATAATATATCGTTTTCTTAATTGTGGAAAAAATACAATACAGCATATTTCACCAGAAAAACAAAAAAGTGTCACAATCCAATTAGGGCATAACGAAATAAAGAGAGTCAAAGAGGCAAAGTATCTTGGTGCAATTTTAGATGATGAACTTAATTGGAATGATCATGTCAAAAGCGCTAGCATCAAAGGAACTCTAGTAAAATATGCAGGGTCACTTCTTGCCTGAAAAATGTAAACGACAGCTCTTTTTGGATTCATCTATAGTAAAATTCAATATGTAATAGAGGTATATGGTCACACTAGCCAAAAGAACCAAAAAAGTATTCAAACATTACAAATAAAGTATTAAAAATCCTGTTTTCCAGAGATTGGTGCACACCAACAATGGTATTAGACAAGGAACTAAAATTGTTGAAGACATTTTTCAATTGCAAATCTGCAAATTTGTCCAAAATCAACATTTAGGTCATCTACCCCATGTATTTGATAAATACTTTACAACATATAATTCAATACATGGTCATAACAACAAGCTTCCTTGTGCAGTAAAAATTAGCACTAAGGTAGAGGGTTTCATTCATTCATTCATTCACTCATAATTTTAAATGATAGGGGACCAGTTGATACATATTGACAACTTTGGGACCCCTTGCCCAATCTGCGTCAATAGTCAATCCGCTGGCTATAGATGTCACGGTTGTGAAAAGTCAGTCATTATCCAGTGGATATTTCATTACGGCCCCGGGAGTGAGTGCATCACTAGAAATGGGAGACATTGAACATGAAATGGGTAGTCCAAAACTTGTTATTGCAGTGGGTACATGGTGTCACTTTCACTCAGCATAAATGGCGCCAAAAATAGAACACATTCTCCAATTTATATACATATTCAAGAACTACTTTTAGCACCTTCCTGTTATTGAAGAAAATTTGCAGAAAGAAATCAGCTTTTTAATGAGATAATCCATTTGTCTCTACATTCAATAAATTTCTTGTCACCTGCTGTTTTTCTATGTCAAATTTAGCACATTTTCACATACTTTGATAGTTTAATATCATTTTTTATGTACCATTATGATTAGAGCAGCTTATTGGGGGCTATTTTCTGAAAATACACTTATATTTTATATGTATGAAACTTCAAAAGATTGCATTGGATCAATTTAAAGTCTGTCAATTTTCATCTTTCGTACACCTACCACATTCAAGCTATTTCTAACCAAATATAGCTTGTTAATGAATCTCAAAATTGGCGGACTTTATTTTCATTTTACTTTCAGCAAGTTTTTTACTATGTGGTATGATATGTACTTTCATAGTTTAACCAACAAGTTGTTATTATAGATATTATTTCAAAATAGCTCAGCATATCAAAATATCCTCTAATTTCCTTTGCAGATTGATCCAAAATTAAGAATTGCTCTAATATTGTTAATTCTGAACGGATTTTGATGAATAAAGACTCTGTGAGCTTGTTTTTAAAAGATGCAGATAATTAAATATTGGAATTTATAGTAAAATCCACAGAAATAGGAGTTTCATTTTCAAAGTCATTCAAAAGTCACTTCAAGGTCACCGGCAATATTTTATGAAAATAGCCTACAAAGGTCCACATTCAGTCATGTATTATTTGTGGATGTGTCCCACACAGTAAAAACGTTATATGCTTATGTCTGTCATTTCTACTGATGAAGTTATTATTCAACATAAAAAGCCTGTGATATGATATTGGGTAGGTCGCACTACATCCTCATCAATCACCGCATATCATTTCAATATCATCTTTACGGGGGAAAAAAACACATTTTGGGAATGGAATCAGAAGTCAATTTCATGTGGTTTCCTTTAGTTTAAATTTCTGAAGCTATGACTTCCTGTACCGAAGGCATGAGACATTAAAAAAATGTTTTATCTGCAAACAAAATGGTTCACAAGCTTTTGTATTCAAAAATATATACATTGATAAAAAATATTTCATTCTCACGGACTAGACATCACATAAAAATTACATCTTTTAATTCAATCATATCTCTCACGAAATTATAGTGCCCTTTCCGGTGGAGCCTATATATTATCAATGTAAAATCGTTTTCTGGTCAAAATGATGATACTCTTTGCTGTTTCTAAGCAAGCCACGTGTTGTTTCTATCCCAGTCAGGTGTTTATTTCTATACAAACAACATCAGCATTTACCGGATTTCAGGAAAATTCAGACCGAACTGGAAAACATTTAACGCTGGCCCAAGTATACACATACCCTTCAGCAAGGCCAGTGCATTCTTCCATCAAACTAGGCCCGTATTGACATTAGTCACTTTCATTCAATACAGCTTATTTAAACCAAAATTGTCAAATTTTTGCGACAATTTATTTCTTAATAAGTGCACTGAGCTGTGTTTTGGTTAACGATAATCTTAACTTGAGACATATTTGTTTTTGTTGCCAGCAAATCTGTGTGGTGTTTGATACAAGTGCTGACAAGCTTTCACTTGTGTGATCACCTGCATGTGGCGCCCTCTCTATTATCAAAGCTATGATCACTGCAGTGCACATATTTATACATTTTTGCATAAGCATTCCTTCATTTCAGGCAATATATGCCAGAATAGCTCCATTTGACATTTGACTAAAATCTCTATACGCCGCATGTGCCTAGAGAAAATGGTATGTATTGTTATGATGGAAATTAGTGCACTACACAAAATCAGAGTGGTGTTAGCTCGGTCCTGAAAATTTACTCAATTTATACAGAGACATTTAACACTGTTTAAATATCTCTGATTTATATGATAAAAGAAAAATTAAAGGTCCTTAATCTAAAAAATTTGACATAAAATTTGAAATAAAATGTTGTTACACATGGAAATATACTTTACAAAAGTACCTAATATGTTCCATTTTGAAAGCAAATATCTCAAAGATTTTATATATTTCTGACTTTTAACTAATATTTTGATTTTTGATTTCTAAAAATTGTTTTGCTAAATTTTGACCCAAGTTTTGTAAATGTCTCTGAGCTCTGAAAAATCCACCAGATGTTAGCATTGATAGAAATGACGACCTAAAGAGACATCTAGTGGAAAACGTTTCTATGGCATATAAGTATTTTTTTCACCCATTTTATGGTGAGTTATTGAGATGCCGCATTGAGAAATCACATTGAGGTATATTTTGATGGTTGAAAAGACATAGTCATTTTTTTAAACACATAAAGTACCATGAATAGGCTTTGGAGGTCTGGAACAGGATGAGGAAAAGAATTTGTTAATCATAGTTTGGTGGGGATGAAAGTTGTTTTGTTTTGGACTTGACTAGTATCAAAAAGTTGGCAATGAGGCAATAGGGTAGTTATGAAGGTTTTGAAGCTCATTGGGTACTCACATGGATGACATATTTAGCCTCTAGTTGTGATTGATAGGTTTTACAGGGATATTGAAATCCTCGGGATGTACAGGGATATTGAAAGCCCTTTTGTGATTGGGAATCACAGGCCCCGAGAAGCGAGTTAAGTTCAAAGTTGACTGTGCAAACGGTTGTAATGAGATATGGTAGTTTTTCATCAGTGTAGGGGTCTGCACTGGATGTATAATGTGACCACTACACACAGATGGTGGTCGTAGGATCTCCTCTCGAGCATTATGATAGTTATATTGTGTAGCAGTATATGACACAAGTGGAGTGGCCAACAGTTTATCAAATCAAATCAAATTACATATGTTAATTTTATTTTTGAATTTTATTATATTAATTTTATTTTTGCTTGCATTTATTTGGCCTTCATGGATGGATGATTGCAGTTTGAACTCAAGAGACCGTAAGTCCATGGATTGTTACGGTATTTTCGGCCCATTTCGGAAGTTTGGCAACTATTTTAAAGCTATTCTGCTACTTGGTTGCACTTTTTCTTAAAGATTGCAAAGGATGAAAAGTAAATTGTATTGCGTGAGAGTGCATGGTTTGTTTGTTTGTTTATTTGTTTAGGGTTTTACTTCACTCTCAACGTTATTTCAGTCATGTCGTGATGAGACCTACTTGCAGCAGATATAGTGCTACCTGACTGAATTGTCATAATGCCTCAGCTCATGTGTGAAATGTGTAAAAAAAATTATTGAGCTCATTATAATTTGGACATCCTTCACGTTTTCTGCTGATATAGCGTCATGAGACGGCCGTAACACGGGGGTGGGAGAGCTCTGAACCAATCTGTGCAGTAAATCTGGACCAATCTGGTCAAATCGCGTCATTCTGGATGTTCACAACTGATCTGGGCACTAAATGACATTATTTTGGGCACTCGCAACACATCTGTGCACTAAATCGCAGCCAATCTGAGTGGTATCTGAGCGGTGCTGTACGTTGAACAATGGCCAGACTGAAAAAGTTGCGTTCTTTAATCTTTATATATCGACAATCATACACATTAAAAAAATAAAATAGCATGCTCATCAGTTACCTATTTAAGTACATGATCATCTAAAACTGATTTTTAATGAGATTTTTGCATAATTTCAAAACAGGAATGTGCCCCAGTTTAAGATTGCATTTCAAGGAGTAATTCTTGATCTGGGGGCACAAATATTACTATAAAAACGTTATAAATCATAAAATTTACTCTATCAGTAACAATTCACTGTTACACACTCAAATGTAACGAAATTTGTAAAATTTTGTGATGATTTTGATACGATTTTGATGCCTTTTGTGAGACATAAAAAGGTCGTTATATAACAGAACCATCCAGATTGGTTCAGAATTGGTTCAGAACAATGGTATGACGTCATACCACCCAGATATGTTTCGATTAGGGGCGATCCATTTGATTTTTGTGGGGTGGGGTGGGACAGCAGTACTGGATGAATAATTTTTTTTTCTTTGGAAGTGTGGATGAATTTTTTTTTTTCTGGTGTGGGGTGGGTGAATAATTTTTTTTTCTGGTGTGGGGTGGGTGAATAAATTTTTTTTCTTGTTAACAATCTGTCATTAATTACTGGGCGGGGCATGACAAAACTACAAAATATAAACCATCTAAATTATTTAAAATATATTATCACCACATAAATAGGGTGGATGAATAATTTTTTTTTCTGGTGTGGGGTGGATGAATAAATTTATTTTCTTTGGTAGGGTGAATGAATAAATTTTTTTTCTGGGATGGGGTGGGTGAATAATTTTTTTTCTCCAAAATCTCCCACCCCACCCCACAAAAATCAAATGGATCGCCCCTTACCACCCAGATTGGTTCAGAGCTCTCCCACCCCTAATGATGTCATGAGAGGATATACTCAAGTAGACAATGGAAATATGGCTGTAACACGCATAACACCTTTGATCTTAGGGCGTCACAATTTTTGACAAACTCCACCAGAGGGCAACGTGGTGAACCTAATAGTTTGCGTGTGTCTCTGGTGGACAGTGTGCTATTTGGAATACTTTGACAAATAACCGCCAATAAGAATTGAGATAACAGAATTCAATATGTAACATGCATTTTGATTGGACGAAATTAATTTTGGCTCAAGTTTGCTCTGGGAAAAATATGAAATGATTATTTATGAATTATTAAAAAAAAAGTCCTACCAACCATTTGAAAGTGATATTCGGAAAATACCTTGTCAAAAGGCAACTGGAAATGCATCCTATTCAAGCTAGTGTTCTCCAATCACCAATCGGCAAAGACCAGATAGGTGATCTGGAGGGGTTTGTCGAACGTCCATGGTCTCTACCAATTACAAAAGAAAAGTTTGGTGGAGTTGATTGAGCTCTAATGAAGTTAAAAGTTGCCAGCTGCAAAAACTGTGGTAAACCCGTTTACAATTCAAAATTGAACCCGTTTCAACTGCTGTTAAAACGGGTTTGACTCAGTTTTTGCAGCTGGCGATTATTATCAAGTATTTATATTTTCTTTATTTAATGTTATCCAAAGAGTAATCAAACTTTTTTGTGAGATTTTAGACATAATCATACATAAAATATGAATTATCACTAAAACAGTTAGGTATTTCAAAAATCATATCTAAACGAGATTATGCAGGAAAAGCAAAAATCTCAGACCTCTCCAGATCACCTATCTCGGCTTTGCCGATTGGTGATTGGAGAACACTATATTCAAGCGAATGACTTTTTCATTGACTTGGGGGCAACCGATTTTGATGCCATTTGTGAGAAGCCAATACGTCGTAATCACCCGGATTCGTTCAGAACAGTTCAGAACAATATTATGACCTCATATCACTCGGCTATATGCTGCGATTACAGTCTGGAATCGTCGAGAGCTCTCTCACCCCTGAGGAAAATTAGTTTTTAATAGCGACCTTTTTAACACAATTAGGCTGTATCATGTCAGATAGAAGCCTGTCATCGGGACAGAATACCCTGCTCTTTTGGAAGAGTGCCTGAGATTCTTCCTTTTGTCTATCAACACAGAAATGATAACAGGGTCAGTCTCTCCTTCCAACCAGGAATCAAACCCAGCTGCAGTTGGTAAAGCTCTATGATTGTGCCTTTAAATGCAGTTGGTAATGTAAAATGCTATAAAAATCATGAATATTTACATTTTTTAAAGCCTGAGATAATGTGAACTTGAAATCAAATTCACCCAAGATTCACGAAAACAAATATATTTCTGTGTGTGTTAAGCCTTTAAGAGATGTTGATGTAATCTTCGTCCAACTTTCGCACATCTTAGTTTCTGTGTCTTCAAAGCTTGGCTACAGGTAGATGATTTTTAATGGTAATACAATATAATTGATGAGAATGCCTTTGCCGCTTCCCCTGTTCATCTTTTTAATCCCACTTGACTCTTCCTTTCTCACTCCAGTGTTTCAACTCCGAAGTCAAGTATATTTGCTTTTGGAAAAAATATGTCATGTACTGAACCAATTTAATTTGACCCTAAATGTTTAAATTATCAAACAAGATGTTTCTAGATGCACACCCTATCATTAATCATTCTACTTTGAGGCAAATTGTTAACAGAAAAATAATTGTTGCGCATCATGTATTTTGGAGGAGATCTTGTCTTGAATTTTAATGAGCACGATAATACCGTGAAGAAAGGTAAAAGGACATACATGCTTATGAATCAGTGAAAATAGAAGATTTATCATCATGATTTATTATTCAGCTATTTGACCTTAGCTTTTAAGATCTAAGATCGCAACCGCGGACACACATTAACACAGTTTCAGATGTCAAAAATAGGAATAAAATCCACTCTGTGAAAAGATTTGAAAACTTTATCAGTTTTTAATCGGTTTTAAAATTTATCAGGTTCAGGGAGTTATCACAAGTTCTTCGAAAATAAATTTTGAATTTGACCTAAACCCCCTGCCCCCTCATCTCCCCACAAAAATGCGGTATATCTCTTTGAAAGGGTGTATTTGGTGTGGATCCAGGATGGGTGGGTAAAAAGGTTGAATGGAGCATATCGGCAAATGCATTCGCATGTATTGTGTTCATTTGTTATATTGGTAGCCAAGTTGTAATTTGATCGAGATACGTCTATAAACATAAGGGCCTAACAAGAAATGCATCGCGTTTCATTAATTTGAAAGGTACACATTCTGTTTAATATTTTTCACAACATTTATTGAACATTGATATTCTTTAATATACTGACAGGCAACTTCAATAACAGTTACATAAAATAATCATTTTACAAAGATTCCCAGCTCTTTAGGACAATGTATTTATCTCACCAATTGATAAATTAAGTATGTCTCTTTGAAAAAATGATTCAAAATATGTAATTGTGAGATTATTCTGAAACTTAACTTATTAATGATTGCCATGGCAATGTACACAATTAGAATTTATATCATGGTCTCAATTTGGTCGCATGAGTATAGTAATATGTGACAGGACAAACATTGTCAAAATCTATTTATTTGTGTCTCAGACAACTTCGGTAGGTCACATTTTGAAAAATGCCTAAAAATGCCCATATAACTGTTACCATGGCAACCAAAAATATTTTTATTGGCTAGATTTACCTCTGATCAAAAGTATGTTATGGATTTTATGTGTATGCAAAGTTTAGGAATTTTAAAACATAATATATAAGAGTTATGAGGAAAAGTATATTTAAGTTTAATATGCTATTATCATTACCAAGTTTTAATACATAGTTTGTCTTTTTCTTTCTCTTATTCCTAAAATAAACAATTTTTGTCTTATCCATTTCATTTTTTAATTTTCAGTTAATACACCAGTTATTTAAAGTATCTAACAGGTTCTGTAAATCAATATCAGCTGCAAATAGAAGAATACAAACATTTTCATTATTAAAACAAACACCAATATTCTGTTGCTTCAATTCTACAGCGAAATCATTAATATATAGTGCAAACAATATTGGAGATAAACTATCACCATGTCATACACCACTTTCTGCAGGAAACCAGTCGGTATTGTATTCATTTAACAGCACACAACTAGTTGGATAGTTATACAATGCTTTTGTACATTTACATATGTTTCTGTCAATGTTATAGATCAGTAATCTATAAAAGAGAAGGTCTCTGTCAACCCAATCAAATGCTTTCTGCATATTAATAAGACATGAATATGCCTCTTTATTTTCAACTATTTTATGAGATGTTAAAGTAAATATATAGTCAATACATGCCCTTTCTAAACCCATTTTGTTCATCTACTTTAAGTTTCATCATTTCACAATAATCCATGACTCTCCTGTTGATAATACCCAAGAAAACATTGCAAATACAAGATAATAAGCTTAAACTACGATAGTTTAACAATAAATAAGGGTCTTTAGTAGAACCTTTTGGCACAGGAACCAGTATGCTTTTTAACCAAATCGAAGGCAGTATACAATAATCAAAACACTTCACATACACATGTAATCTATACAAAAGAATCATAACGTTTTTGTTCTTAAGCATTTCATTTTGGAAAGAGTCCAGTCCTGCTGATCTCTTAGAATTTAACTCATATACAACTTATTCTAGCTCATCATAGGACAAAGCTCTATTTAATTCTTGGTTAGAAAATAGTCCTCTGCATTCATATTATTTTTTCTCACATAATCTACAATGGCTGTCAATCAATCACTATCCTATACTAAAACTCAAACTGGCTCTCCCCTCCCCTACACACGCATTTAGTCCATCACACATTTTATTCTTATCAAAATGCATGTGTGCCTGACAACACGTTGATAAACATCTTTATATTGATATATCAAATCATTGCATTATTTATAATCCAAAGGGAATGTGAAAAAAAAACAAGTTGACACATTGTGAGACAAGACTTTCAAGACTTATAAGTTCAGCTTTATGGTTGCAGATATTAGCGTCCAATTTCAACAAATATATAAGGTTTAAAAAATTACTATCGTATCTGCAAAATCAATCATCTTGCCTATCTCAAAATGGAAAAACTTCAATTGGTTGATGTATTTTCACAAAATCCTCACGTGTACATAAATCACGTGTACATAAATTGTCCAGACATGCTGGTAGCCAGTCTTTGTTTTGATTTAATTTGGCTTGTTTGTATTTTTTTAACTTTTCAGCACCGTTTATCAGGTCACTGCGACTCAATGCGATACTCTTTTCGAAAAGTGACATCACATTAACCACGGTCCTCCCTTACCTATGAATTAACTCACTAACTTCGATTTTGAACTTACTTTGTAGCCTTAATATATTCGTGAATCTAAACACGAATGGTACATGCTCGCTGGATTTTTAACATGTAAATTATTAGTGCGTCACATTTACTAAAAATAAATGCGCTACTTTAATACTCAGGACCCTCGATGGTTGTCCAAGAGAATTGCAAAGCCCTATAAATTTGGCAACACAAGCCCCGGAGAACTGGTTGAACCTGCTTAGTTGTTCTATTTTCCGAGGATGCTTTTTTCTTATTGATTCAGAAAGCAGTCGCGATGCATGATCGGATGATTGATATGGGCATTTCGAAATACAAGCTATATACAATTCAATTAAATTGTACAGACCCTGGGATGTTACAGGGGGAATTGGGAAAGTAATATGCATCAATATAAAAATAGACTGCAATATGGTAGCCACTCTGACACCAACTCTGGCAATCACTCTGGCAACCACCTTGACACCTACTCTGACACCCACTCTGCCTTTCCACTCTGCCTTTCCACTCAGCGCAGTGGTAAGATGTCTGTCACCCATGCTTTTGACTGGGTTTCTATTTCAGTTTTGGGAGAAATTTTGATTATGGTACCTTTTTATCTATGAAATCTAATAACATTTAGTCAGGTTAATCTTTATGTTTAGAATTTGTAGGTTTTAGTGTTTTAGGAGATTTAACCATTATGTTTTAAATTGATAATTGATTTCGGTTAATGTGTCTTATTTTATGCTCATTTTAAGGAAAATATAAAGAATGCTGTTAAATGAGTAGGAATTATTCAAAACATTAAATTTACTTAACTTAATGATTCATCCCCGAGAGGTTAAATAAAATTCTTCGTTTGAAAAAAAAAAGCTTTCACACAAAAAATCCAAACAGATTTCTGGTTATTTTGTATATAGATAATCAATAATTTCTGTGTAATATCAATGTAACAGCAAATTATCCACTCCATTTTAATCTTTCACCCTAAACAAGATTATGCAAGCGTATTAGCACAAATTCCTCCGTGGTGATCCAAAGGTTCAATGGGTTCAAATCCCTGTAATGCCGAAGTAGTCCAGTCAAAATATGAAATGACCCGGAACAAATTAGAACAGAAACCATTTTGGTGTTATTTGTCTCAGAATGTTACCCAGATGAACATATAAAAAGTCTACTAAAATCAACTTAGTGGAACACCACCTTATTTGCATAAATTCAAAATGGCTGCCTCTCATTGACGTTTCACACAATTTCAGGCTTACATTCAGGTTTTTTTGATTGATTAAAGGTTCCCTGCACACTGAAATAATATCATGCCCTTGCTGTTGGTGTAAAGCAGTAATTTTAGGCCATGATAAGGAAATAGCTTATGTAGTGTTTCTTGTAATGTATTTCATACGATGATAGTATCATTCTGCTATGAAATACATTATATGTTCAGTACATTAGGTGACCTTTATGGTGGAAAGAAAAAAAAGAGTATGCATTAATACCACTTAAAACAAAGGACTTTTCTTGTTGCACTTGAAGAATAGTTTAATAGTAAGAATATTTGTATAGCACAGCACTATTCAATATATTTTAGATGAACCAAAAAAAATGAATATGTCAGTCCAGACACAAAACAACTAAGCATATTGAGTATTAACAATGACAATCTCTTATAATCAGTGTTGAACCCTGTAGTTCTCCCACACTATAGGGTAATTAACCAATTAAGTTACAAGCGGCTGGGGTGTGCTACTGGGCAACATGCTGTGACCCACATGCGATTCTCACTAAGCATTCAGGTGTCAGATCTTACACATTGATGCAACATGAGGAGTTATTTACAGTGTAACATCACATGTAATTGGGAAATATTAAAAAGGTGTTTGTGGCAAACATTACATGGGGTGTACTTTCTTTGATGTTTGCATGAGTATTGCAAGTGAAGTTGTGAGTACTGTTTACATATTAATTACCGAGATAGCCAACCCCTGTGGATTGTAAGTCTGCAGCTCCACTACCCCAGCCACCAATTCTGTGTCTGCCCTTTTTGTTTTGAGTATTATAATTGTTTGAGTATTATAATTGCATGCAGCTGCTGACACTAGTGGACTTTGACAGATTTTACTAAGATTATAACAATGATAAAGTCAAAACATCCCATGTACACAACTTATACACCTCTAATTCTACTGCGCATTTTAGAATCTCTAACATAATCTAAAGCCTCTTCCCAGACTTAAAATTCAAAATTCACAATAGTTATTGTTTGCTTTATCTGAGCGGTCATCAAGCAGACTAATGAAGAGTTTCAATAGGTTCTCTGGCAAAGATGGAGTTTGTCTTCAGACTACTACCAGATACTTTCGAGTCATTTTGGGTCGTCAGTTTTTGCGATGCACTAAACCCTCTTGCCATCAGCTTTGAACTTTCTATGTGGTAACCTAAGTTTGAGAAAAGATGGGGGCTCCCATGACATTAAGACATTGCCACATGAGCTTCTTCTTGCTTCAGAATATCATTAAAGGAGCTGATGCAAAAGTTTTAGTAGCATCAGTTGGCCAAGCATTGGTTCAAGCAGCTCATCCAAGAGTAGTAGTGGCTCCATTGTAGCTAGGTCTTGGTATCAAACTGCCCCATCATTTTGCATAAAAATACCTTGAAGCATTCATGAAATTACAGAGGTCACATGCAATTTATCTGAGGTTTGGGGTATGCTTAAATGACATGTGGCCACGAAACTGTGATACAAGCAAGCTATTTCACTAAAATCAACCAAAATACTCCAAACATGGTTATTGTGTTTTGCTGAAAGTGCCAAGTACTGACTGTACTCTTTGGACCAACAAGTGGTCACATGCACTTACCTAGGTTTAGTATTGTAATGTATACAATCTGGAAGTAATTATCAGACTTATTTTATGGTACTATTTGGTGTTGGTAGTAAATTCAGCTTTTACTTTGAAGCACTTACCTAGGTTTAGTATTGTAATGTATACAATCTGGAAGTAATTATCAGACATATTTTATGGTACTATTTGGTGTTGGTAGTAAATTCAGCTTTTACTTTGAAGCATTCAAAGCTGCTAGTACAATCCTAGGAAATTAGTTAATCTAATCATGAGGTAAAGAACAAAAGAAAAACAAACAAAAAATAACAAAACAAATAACAGCAAAGAAATAAATGTCATACCAAAGACAATAAATGGTACTTTCCAACCCACTATGTGGGACTGAGATCAAGGTGTCATACCATAGACATTTTAAATATGGTCCTTTCACATTCTTTAGTGAAGGAAGGTGATTTTTGGATGAGACTAAAAACCGAGGTCTCATGAACCTGAGTATCTATGCCAGGCAGCAGGTTTAAGATCCCTCCCCACTTTTTGACGATAGCAGGGGATTGCCTTCCTGTGGGTGAATAATAACCACTAATAGTCGCCTATGGCTTGCAATTATGTGCAAATTCAATTCAATTGTTTATAGATCATTAAACACAATTTTAAAAAAAATCTATTTGAAAATTATTGGTCTCTATCCTTTTTGATAACTTGGTATTGTAGAATAATATGTGTTGTAGAAGATATCAGAAAAGGTGTAAAACAAAGTGCTAATTTTCGACTTCTTTCTCTACTTTTATTGGGTATTAGCAATTTGAAAAGTTTCCCGATGGATTTCTCATGTCCACAAAACATAAAATAGACTCTAAGATTACTCAAATATGTCAAATAGGAGCCAAGCTATATAATTTTTAAGATTTGCCCTGCCATGTGTCGGCCATTTTGAATTTATGCAAATTACGCATTGTTCCACTACTTTGATTTTGGTAGACTTTTACTATATTATTCTCTAGGCTCTTCTGAGACATTCTCTATCAGTTTCATTTCTGTTCTAATTTGTTCCGGGTTAGGCCATTTTTTGTGATATATTGACTGGACTAAAGTTGAATTCATTGGCGCTGAGGCCCAGGCCTAAAAGGTTAACCTGTTGTCCTTGTAAATATGTGACCGGGTGGGTGGTCATGTCAAGGACCTGCGACATGACAATTCAGTGAGGCAGCACTATATCTGCTACAAGTAGGTCTCATCAGGAAATGACTGAAATAATGTATAAAATGATGTAAAACCTTAAACAATCAAACAAATACAAACAAACAAATTATTAATAGGTATTTTCTCGGCATGACCCATCCATCCATTTTTTTTACAATAAATATTGACGAAACCTATATTTATGAGAGATGAGAGGCAAAAAAACATTGGTAAATTTAGAGTATAGTGAATGGGTTGATTATTATCAAACCCTAAGCTCTTAATAAAGACCCACACTGAAACGTTAATTACAATACAATGGATCTACTGAAATACTTAATATTCTACTAAGATTTACACCATCGAAAGCTTTGCTTGCATCAAAAATTAAAACAGAGAAAGTATTATTGAAAGAGTAAGCAAACATTTCTCATTTGGAAACCGGCCTTGTTCACTGCAAATGAACCTTTTTTTAAAACAAAACAATAGCGAAAAAGAACCTGGATAAATGATAGACAGTGAACAAATTAAGCCATTTACCTTTTGGTATGGGAACCTCATGATGTTCCAATACAGTGCTAAACCTGTGCCTAATTTGCGTATTGATGCAAATAGCTATCCTCGTAATTGTGTGTGTATGCGAATTTACAAAGTTAAGAAAGAGCAGGAAGTTTGGATCATGGATTGTGACCTTTATCACATCTAAATTTGGAAAAATAGAGAGGGACCAATATAATATGGAGAAGTTATTGATTGTTCTAAGTTCTAATTATTTGATATGTGGATTCAAATCTTATTGAAGTTGAGTTATAAACTATATGTTAGTAATTGAGAACTGCAAGCTAGACAGTACAAAATATACCAATAGAATGAGAGGAACTGGTGTATAAAATCTTCACCATTCCTGCAAAGAAGGTGTCACATGTGTAAGGTGCCTTTGTCAGGAAATAGCTCTCTCAATGGTATCACATTTAATCTAAACCGGATATATGGCGATAGTATAAGTAATTATATTCACTGATGTTTGCACATTGCTGCATTAGGTGTGCTACAAGTTGCTAAAAACAGGAAAGTACATGATTGTTGGTGTTTACCTTCCAAAATATTCGGAAATTAAATCAATATCATTAATGGAATGTGAAATAAACATTTTCAATGGAATGCCGGATACACTGCAAGTCAGCAAGGTTGCAAAAGTGTTTTATTTGGACAACAAAGATGATTTATTGGATTAACCTTATGGGCTCAATTGACACGTTTGGTGAGTACAACATTTACTCGTATATTTTTAAAAGAATGCATGCATATAGGAATATGGCATATTTGGGTAATGTTCAATTTACCTTATTTTGCAATTGTCAAACTACTTGTGAAATGTATAGAATGTGGTCGTATATGTTAAATTGACTCAATTGACTAGATTCAATTACTTGACGTGTACCTAAAACCAAATCTCCCCCTTTTGAAAACATCCTGTTAACTTTCTCCCTTATACACAATACTTACCATTTTAAGTGAAAATGTTACGCCAAGACTTCTCTCTTGAATAATTTCTTGAAAATATCTTCTCAAATTCGCAATAATATTATGGTAAAATGTTTTATCAATAGTATTTATGATAGTATTTATGATAAAATGATTATGGCATAGGACATCCTATGCCATTGGATAGTATTTTCCTCAGAGACGCATTTTGCAGTTGGGCATTTCTGTTTAAAATGATAGTTGGCAATTGGCCTTTAGGGGTTTGTGTTTTCAGTAATTAGCTTATATTATTACTCAAGGTTAAAACCAAATATAGACAGAGCAACCACAAGGATAACCTTGAACTTGTCTTTTTAAACACTTAGCATAAATTAGCTTTAAAGCATTCATGAAATGCACTTTTTCCTTGCATAATATGAATGTTTATACCATAACCTTTATGATCAAATTCCCATCATAATTCCCCAACATAAATTTCTGTACCATTTGAAAGTGGAAGAGTCTACTGCTAAATTCCAAATGTTCCATTGGAAACTTTGTCAACACACTTTGTTTAGCTGACCAGTGAACTAGTGTAAACACCTGCTTGGCAAAGTTTTGCACACTATGGGGCACCTTCGGATTAGGACAATGGGGTGAATTGGCTTACAGAGCCCTGTTTGTCCATTAATGTTTATCCATTGATACAGGCCTAAGACCCTGACAGACCACAAAGAGGTCACATGCCTGTATACATCTATATGTGACTACCAGGTGGTCAAAAGAGTACAGCAAAACACAACAACCATGATTGGTGTAATTTGGTTGATTTTAGTGGGATATCTTACTTGTATCACAGATTCGTGGCCACATATCATTTAAGCATACCCAAACCTCTGTAAAATTGCTTGTGACCTCAGTGATTTCACGAATGCTTTTACCGTTTATGGCAAAACCGTCCTGGCATATCAGTTTAAACAATCTAATATAAACTGTCTTATATATATGTGGACGCTAAAAAACCCAACATACCAACTACAGGATCACCCAACCTTGTATTTGAGAAGCTCAAAACATCACACCAATCCTTTGATTCATTGTATACAGTTTGTTTACAAACATTGTATGCAATTTGTATTTAATACACACATTACAACATTAATCAAGTAAACAAGAGAGGGAAAGATAGAGAGATAGAGAGAGATAAATATAGAGAGAGATATAAAGAGAGAAATAGAGATATAGAGAAAGGGAGATATAAGATATATGATAATATATATTTTTATATATGTATGTATATATATATATATATATATATATATATATATATATGTATCATTTCATGAATGCTTTAGAGAGAGAGAGACAGAGAGAGACAGACAGACAGACAGACAGACAGACAGACAGACAAGGATAACCATGAACTCGTCTTTTTAAACGCTAAGCATAAATTAGCTTTAAAGCATTCATGAAATGATACATATATATATATATATATATATATATATATATATATATAATATTTACAGCATTCATGAAATGATACATATATATATATATATATATATAATATATATATATATATATATATATATATATATATATATATATATATATATATATATATATATATATATATATATATATATATGTATCATTTCATGAATGCTTTAAAGCTAATTTATGCTTAGCGTTTAAAAAGACGAGTTCATGGTTATCCTTGTCTGTCTGTCTGTCTGTCTGTCTCTCTCTCTTTCTCTCTCTGAATTAATGGAAGAGAATCCTTGATTATAGCATAAATCAACATATTGATTTGGCTTTATATGTTCAAATTTTATCCAACGTACACAAGGTCTCAGCTTTTTAATAGTTTAATATTTTATATCTAGAAAGCTACTTGAAGTACAATGAAAAAAATCGACCAAGGCCATGTGACCATAGTTTATGTCATCGAAAGAATCCACGATTTTGAATATATTTACAAAAATAAATAAAAATTTTAACTTAAGTTTCTGAACATATCTAGATTAAATAATGATTTATACTTCAATGCCTTGCAGTCTTTTTATGGTATATACTGTAATCAATTATACTAATGGAGCTAAGGAATCTACCGACTGATACCATTCCTTATGAACTTTTTTATTTTGCTCTTATACGCTTTTAACACCAATCTTAATCCATGTCATTTTACATTTTAATTTAGATTTAACTGCCATTTATATTTTGTGAGCCATTGTGTCAAAAGATTTGTGTCCTCAAAATGCAAGGTTGGGTAATTTTGAAGTATTTTGCTCTTTCGTTTTCTCTTTATATAAAAACGCTTCCCAAGGAGCTCTTTATACCCTTAGTGATTACAAAAATAACTTTTATATCAAAGGAAAATGCTCCAGTTCCATAAATATGCCCGTGGGTGTGTATGATTTGATCAAATATGAAAAAGGGAATTTTTGAGAAAGGCGGTAAACTACTTTTGACTTGTTTCATAATGTCAATGTTGTGTTATCATATTTGTGAAATATAAATGCAAAGGACAATTCCATAATAACCATAAAGACATCACATTTTGTTTTTCTACCTTATTCTCTAGCAATGCATCGTGATAGTCCTGCTGACCTTTGACCCTGAGAAAGATTTGTGGTAGATTCCTCATAACGTCACAGACGGTTTAACCTAATTTCAGATCAGGGGAAGCGGATTTCTCATTGAAAAAATGGACTGAAAAACATGACTCTCCTTTCTGACTATTCATATACTCATATTTTAAAGTGGGCCCAAAAGATGAAGAATAACAAATCCTATGACAAAAACCTTCCTTGGCCAATGTCTTATGGAGGAGAGAGAATCAAGTGGCTTGATTTAAAAATCAAAGATGAAAGAGGTGTTCAGATAGCTTACAGTATCACAGTAAAGATGGAAGTTGTCCTTATTCAGTTATTGCCAAAGTTGTCCTTATTTAGTTATTGCAAAATTTGTCCTTTTTCAGTTATTGCCAAAGTTGTCCTTATTCAGTTATTGCCAAAGTTGTCCTTATTTAGTTATTGCCAAAGTTCAGTTATTGCCGTACAGCATAGGGTGATGCACTCAGGGCCATATATGAATGTATGATGTAAATAACTTTAGCATTTAAGTATTGAGTATCGCAACTAATGTAAACTCTGGTTTATTGATATATCCACGTTTAATTCTTGCAATTAGTTTCTAAGATTTATGCCCTGGTATGCTCTAATAACATATCACTTTAATATATTTCGTCGATCACTAAGACTATTGAAACTCTCATAGAAAGGCGTTACCACTAAACTTATACATTTTATTTTAAAAGCTCACATTAAACATACTTCTTAGATTTCTAATACAGGCTTAGCATATCAATAATATTTGATCTGAGTAGATGCACTCGCCTGCAAGCCAATCAAGAAATCCTTTTGATAAAAAAGCGATTTATCTTTACAATCAGATATTTGCCAAGAAATACATGTATACCATTTATGCAAGCCGTCACTTCGACCAGACATCCTTATAACCTTATCAACTCAATCTTGATGGTTTATCACAAAGTAAAATTTCTCTTTCCACGGCCAATTTCAAATAATTCAAACATATTAAAAAAGGAGCCTTTTCAAATATTATGATCAAATATTTCTGTGAGAAAAAATGATATCCGCAACTACACTCAATTTTGAAAATAAATATTTTTCATGGTGCTTGGAATAACAGCGTCATTGAAATCACATAGTCAGCCGCCCCCTAGTTAGTGTGCATTAGGGTCCTGTTTGGAGGAGTTTTGGCCTCACACAGAATGTCAACCTTTCCCTAATTAGTTTATGCTAGGTTTCTGTTTGAAGTGTTTTGAGCCTCACACAGATAGTCAACCTTTCCCTACTTGGTATATATTAGGGTTCTGTTTGAAGGGTTTTGAGCCTCACATAGATCGTCAACCTTTCCCTACTTAGTGTATATTAGGGTTCTGTTTGAAGGGTTTTGAGCCTTACATAGATAGTCAACCTTTCCCTACTTGGTATATATTAGGGTTCTGTTTGAAGGGTTTTGAGCCTCACATAGATCGTCAACCTTTCCCTACTTAGTGTATATTAGGGTTCTGTTTGAAGGGTTTTGAGCCTCACATAGATAGTCAACCTTTCCCTACTTAGTATATATGAGGGTTCTGTTTGAAGTGTTTTGAGCCTCACATAGATAGTCAACCTTTCCCTACTTAGTATATATGAGGGTTCTGTTTGAAGGGTTTTGAGCCTCACATAGATAGTCAACCTTTCCCTACTTAGTGTATACTTGGAGTATAATGAATGGAGTTGTGAAGCCATAATATCAAAGGCGCAATTTGACATCATGATAATTTTGACCCACCATAAACAATAGATAGGCTTAGACATATCATATAAGTGAAATGTTTTATCTGATTATTTAGATATAAATTCCAATTCTGTGCTCCAAATGGAGCTCATTCTATAACGTTTAAGAAACGTCCATGTCTGTTATATCCGCATCATACGTCATATGAAGAGCTCAATATAAATGCATTGATTTCACTGAAACGTTAGTCAATTCTGTCAACTCACACAACGTTCACATTTAGTTTACACCAGCAACACATTTATCGGTAATCCTATACAATGGATCACTTTCTGTTGTTGTGAAAACATCTTTCCTTTGATATTCTTTCCAAATCTGTCAATATATGCGTCCATCCTATTCACATAGCATTTGCCCAGCAAGGTGATTTCACATTGATGCAACATTTCTACCCACAAAAGTTTGATATTCCAACAAAATAATTCCAACAAAAAAGGCGTATATTAGGTCCTGTGTGGAGAGTTTTGAGCCTCAGCTAGATAGTCTACCTATTCCTACTGAGTGCATATTAGGGTCCTGTTTGGAGGGGTTTTAGCCTCATACTGATAGTCTACCTTTCCTACTGAGTGTATATTAGGGTCCTGTTTGGAGGGGTTTTAGCCTCATACAGATAGTCTACCTTTCCTACTGAGTGTATATTAGGGTCCTGTTTGGAGAGTTTTGAGCCTCAGCTAGATAGTCTACCTATTCCTACTGAGTGCATATTAGGGTCCTGTTTGGAGGGGTTTTAGCCTCATACAGATAGTCTACCTATTCCTACTGAGTGTATATTAGGGTTCTGTGTGGAGGGGTTTTAGCCTCATACAGATAGTCTACCTTTCCTACTGAGTGTATATTAGGGTCCTGTTTGGAAGGGTTTTAGCCTCATACAGATAGTCTACCTTTCCTACTGAGTGTATATTAGGGTCCTGTTTGGAGGGATTTTAGCCTCATACAGATAGTCTACCTTTCCTACTGAGTGTATATTAGGGTCCTGTTTGGAGGAGTTTTAGCCTCATACAGATAGTCTACCTTTCCTACTGAGTGTATATTAGGGTCCTGTTTGGAGGAGTTTTAGCCTCATACAGATAGTCTACCTTTCCTACTGAGTGTATATTAGGGTCCTGTTTGGAGGGGTTTTAGCCTCATACAGATAGTCTACCTTTCCTACTGAGTGTATATTAGGGTCCTGTTGGGAGGGGTTTTAGCCTCATACAGATAGTCTACCTTTCCTACTGAGTGTATATTAGGGTCCTGTTTGGAGGGGTTTTAGCCTCATACTGATAGTCTACCTTTCCCACTGAGTGTATATTAGGGTCCTGTTTGGAGGGGTTTTAGCCTCATACTGATAGTCTACCTTTCCTACTGAGTGTATATTAGGGTCCTGTTTGGAGGGGTTTTAGCCTCATACAGATAGTCTACCTTTCCTACTGAGTGTATATTAGGGTTCTGTGTGGAGGGGTTTTAGCCTCATACAGATAGTCTACCTTTCCTACTGAGTGTATATTAGGGTCCTGTTTGGAGGGGTTTTAGCCTCATACTGATAGCCAACCTTTCCTACTGTGTGTATAATAGGGTCCTGTTTGGAGGGGTTTTAGCCTCATACAGATAGTCTACCTTTCCTACTGAGTGTATATTAGGGTCCTGTTTGGAGGGGTTTTAGCCTCATACAGATAGCCGACCTTTCCTACTGAGTGTATATTAGGGTCCTGTTTGGATGTGTTTGAGCCTCAGCTAGATAGTCTACCTTTCCTACTGAGTGTATATTATTAGGGTCCTGTTTGGATGAGTTTTCAGTTTCACATAAATACTCAACCGCCTCCTACTGAGTGTGCATTAGAACCCTGTTCAGATGTTCAGCATCGTTTCAGGAATGTCACCTTTTACATCATACGAACCAAGCCTTCACGGCAACTTGAGTATTCATTATGTTTTTAACAGTTAAGGAGAAAATGGTAACGGAAGCCTTTCATGTTTTACGCCAGAACGTGATGAGCATAATGAAAGTTGACTGACAGAGCATAGAGAGAAGATGGGAGAGTTATGCAGAGCACATCATCGTGGCCACGGGAGGTTAACTACAACATCAATGACTGTCATCTACAGTAATGCTCAGGGTTTATAACTATAAGTATCTTGACACAAACATTTGGCCTCTTTCTGCCAAACCCCTTCAATGTGCACACAATTTAATTGGCTGAATTTTCTAATTTCAGCGCAAGATTGCTTGTGACTATGACTTTTTGTTGAACTTTCTTTTGATCATTTTCCAAAGGTTTTATTAGAATGGACATCGGCTTTGTGTTACGTATTGTTCTTGGACAAAGCATAAGGTAATATGGCAAATTCTATGTGGAGGAGGCCACACAGGTGGCAGCCAGTTGTGTTGCATTTTTCACCCACCAGAGGGCACATAACTCGCCTCATGATTTACTCTGTGGCCTCCTCAATTACTTCACAAGCACTGTGAAGATGGATGGTCGTCAGACTACATGGTTCAAATGGTTTTCATTTCTTCAGTCAATGATTCAACGAAATTCCACTTTTCAAGTGTTTCTGGCATATGTTTTGTCGGTCTGTCGATTATATGACCCTCTGACCTGAGGAGACAGACAGAAAAAAAGCATTTGACTTTATCACTCATTGTGTATACCACAGACATCGCTTATCTATACGTGACATTCAGTGACCTGGTTTTTCTGAAGTCACATAGTAAGCCATGGTAGTTTTTGTTACCTGGCGACTTAATCGATTTCATGTCATCGATGTGACTACAAGTCTGTGATCAGCTGCATGTCATATCTGAGTGGTCCCCAGTCTCTGACCAGCTGCATGTCATATCTGAGTGGTCTCCAGTCTCTGATCTGCTGCATGTCATATCTGAGTAGTTCCCAATCTCTAATCAGCTGTATTCATATCTGAGTGGTCCCAGTCTCTGATCAGCTGCATGTCATATCTGAGTGGTCCCCAGACTCTGATCAGCTGCATGTCATATCTGAGTGGTCCCCAGACTCTGATCAGCTGCATGTCATAACTGAGTGGTCCCCAGTCCCTGATCAGCTGCATGTCATATCTGAGTGGTCCCCAGACTCTGATCAGCTGCATGTCATATCTGAGTGGTCCCCAGACTCTGATCAGCTGCATGTCATATCTGAGTGGTCCCCAGACTCTGATCAGCTGCATGTCATATCTGAGTGGTCCCCAGACTCTGATCAGCCACCTGTCATTTCTGAGTGGCTCAGAACTGCTTAGTGCCCTTTCTTAGTGGCTACCAAGCCTTTTGGGAATATGTTTGGATAGTATATATTCATGGAAAGAAAGCCTAACCTGACTGATTACTCTATTGCCATAGATGAGTGCTATCGTCTGTGGCAATAGCCATTTGGAATTTGGGAACAATAATAGGGTTGATTTGCAGGGTAACTGTATTCTTTAATGGTTTGAATTTAGTATATCCACAATAAAGATTTATATTTCAACACTTCAATAAGAGAGTGAAATGTATGTGTTGAATGTAATATATGAGATAATAAAAAAGTTGATATCACTCACCAGGGGTGATATATAGCAAGTGAGACTCTTTCACACCTTCTCACACCTTCTCAGATGTTTTTCCATTTCATCTGGTCATTGCACTTGGTCAACCCAAACATACTGTGAGTGGCCACCTTTTGGCAGATATGAAGAAGGCAAATTATTTTGGTTTCTTTATTGTTTTAAATGATTATGAAGTCAGGATATACAATATGTCATGAGTCATTCATTGTAAAATGTGTAAACAATATTTACAAAATGGTAAAACATGATTTTGGTCTGTCAGGGTGTTAGGCCTGTACCAATGTATAATTTTAATGGACAAACAGGCCTCTGTCAGCCGAATCACTCCATTGTCCCAATCTGAAGGTGCCCCATTGTTTGCAAAACTTTACCAAGCAGGTGTTTACACTAGATCACTGGTCAGCTAAACAAGGTTTGTTGCCAAAGTGTCCAATAGATGATTTAGATTTTAGCAGAAGACTCATCCACTTTCAATTGCCACAGACATTTATGCAGGGACAATATATATATATATATATATATATATATATATATATATATATGTATATATATATATATATGTATATATATATATATATATATATATATATATATATATATATATATATATATATATATATATATATATATATATATTCAAACTTCAGAAGATCGTTTGTACTTATATCAGAACAGGTGAACAAGAAGCAATGCGATTCTTATCACCAGGGGGCGTGCAGTGGGAATCGTTGCCCTGGGACTGACTAATATTAAGGCTGTTCTGACTCCATTTACTAATCATATAGATGATCATCATTTATTATATATCTCGCTCACGATTACACAAAGAACGCCCAAATTTAAAGGAAGAAAATGATAAAGGTCTGGCCACTTTGCTTTGAGCGATGATGTGAAGAGATAAGTATACTTGAATTTCCCTGGGGGAGGATTACAAACCGCCTTGCACTTTTACCTGCTTGTTTTTGTTTTTTATTTTTTGTTTATTCTATTTCATTATTTTTTTATTTTTTTTTATTTTTTGACCAGTGAATGAGAAATAACATGATACGTGTTTGTGGGACATGCTTAACATATATTTGCATATGGTCTAGTTTCAGCCTTTGTTACTCACATTAGTTCTACTATCAATGTGTTTGCTGACCCCAACTGATATCGGAAACCTGACTGTATCAGAACTCCGCATTGCGATACGTGAAGTCACCAAGGCATGATAAAGGGCTTAAGAATTGCTGAGCGGGGGCAGGAATCTGGGTAAAATGTCTTCAAAAGTCAGCGGTTTTGAGCAATGAGATGTGCATGAAATAAGCGTGCCTTGAAATATATTGTTAGGATATCTCATTCAGACTCAGTCATTAAATTAGAATAATGTCATTGAGTGAAAATAATGTCATCCATTGAAAATAATGTCATTGAGTGAAAAAAATGTCATTCAGTGAAAATAATGTCATTCAGTGAAAGTAATGTCATTCAGTGAAAATAATGTCATTCAGTGAAAATAATGTCATTCAGTGAAATAATGTCATTCAGTGAAATAATGTTAATCATTGGAAATAATGTCATTCGGTGAAAATAATGTCATCCAATAAAATAATGTCATTCGGTGAAAATAACGTAATTCAGTAATCAATGTGTCATTCGGTAAAAATACAATGTCATTCAAATATGCAATGAAATCACATACAATCCAGTAACAGTTTTAAAACCTGTAACACTCAAGTAGAGTAACTAGAATAATTTTGTATTCCAAAAACTAAGGCATCGACAGTTTTCCATCCAAGCATGCACGATATGTTTGTGGAAAGATATCTTGTTTCATCTTTTGCTGGATTATAGATGAGCTAACTTCTCAAAGCTTCTCATCGGTGTACTGAATTCGTGTACAGTAAAACGTCCGAATACGCCGCTCACTTACAAGTAGATTGCTGAGATTGTGACAGCTCAAAGTGGCTACCCACTGCTTGCCAATTTACTTGTTAAAATACCACACAGATATCAGCTTTCTTCATTTATCAAATCGATGAAACAAAAATCTCTTTCAAATAATTTTCTATTTCATATTATTATCATTTATGTTTTTATTGTTTATTTTTTTGCAAAGAGAACACTGCTGAAGCTTTTAAGGGAGAAAAATAAAATTCCGAACATTATATGTAATAGCCAGTCTCCATAGCAGATCCAGGATGTATATATGACTCCACCTCGCCATGCAGAGAAACGTAATAACCTTTAGGCTGGACAATAATATCATAAAGATGGTATGAAATTCTAAACACATAACTTCGGAATGTCAACTTACACCAGGTTGTGATTGCAGCATTCATCATTTTAGTTAAATGCGACACAAGGAAATTATTTTAACATTGATCAACCAATTTCTGAACAAAATTAGTTTTACAAATTACCCACTGTCTCTTATGTACATTTGAGCATTCGTCAATATTTTTTAACTTAACGTTAAGTTGTAAACATCAGTTTTGGCGTTGATTTTATTCATCTAATTTTGTTCATGGTATAGTGTCTAACCAATAAGCAAATACAAAAATGAGGATGCACCAAACCAAGTACATTTCTCGTATTAAGGAAATATCAATATTGATTGGATTTGCTGTAATGACATTTGAACATAACAAAAAACCAATGTCAAAGTCATTTGAACGTTCATTATTTGGAAAATAGGATTTAAAATTACTCGATTTATACTGATGAAATGTATACTGATAAAGATAATTGAAACAAACCAGTTATGTTTAAAATAATATCTATCACCTTCTTAACATGTAAAGAAGTGAAAATTGATGTCAAAGTGAGCAAAAACCGCAGAAAAGTTCAAATAGTAGACCTCAAAATTCTATAGAATAAAAACGTGACCTTTCACACTGACATGCATATAGGGTTGCACATATGCTGAAGTTTCGGGGTAATATGTAAAAAGCTGTGAACATCTCAGCTGCTGTATATTTAGGGCCTCGAGAAAAGAGCACCCTGTGATCTTGTCACTAAAATGGTGAGAGTATTGTCAGGGAACAATAACAAGAAATCATTTATCACTGGAAAATGAAGATGGATGAGCTTGATGATTGACATCTTAGGATGCCTCTCACGTCATGATTGACAGATACCTTCTACCCTGGAGATCCAAAAATAGACACAGATGAAAGAAATAGACAAGTACTGAAGTTATCTTCAGTGCCATCTATGTTTTTTTTTAATTCTAAACAAGATTGTCAGCGGCGAATCTTATTCATTATCGTGTCTGCATGCACAATGACAATGGTGCGTTATAATTATATTGTTGTCTGATAACAGGCTAGTTGTTTAACATTACAATCCTTTTACTGATATATAATTTAAGAACAGCATTCCAAAAATAGTTGCCCGTTTTAACTATACTGCTAGCATGCACTTGGTTTTGTGGATGGTATAGAATATAGATAAATGAAAGCATGTCAACCTTATAAAGGAAATTAAAGAATGTCGACCTTATTTATAAAGGAAGGCATATCAACCTCACAGAAAAAGGAAAACATGTCAACCCTACAGATAAAGAAAAAGGGAAGCATGTCAACCATATAGATTAAGGGAAGTATGTCAACCTTATAGATTAAGGGAAGCATGTCAACCTTATAGCTTAAGGGAAGCATGTCAACCATATAGATTAAGGGAAGTATGTCAACCTTATAGATTAAGGGAAGCATGTCAACCTTACAGATAAAGGAAAATGTGTCAATCCTATAGAATAAGGAAAACATGTCAACCTCATAGAATAAGAAAAACGTGTCAATCTCATAGAATAAGGAAAACATGTCAACCTTATAGATTAAGTCAACCTTCCACGCAAAGGAAAACATGTCAACCTCATAGAATAAGGAAAAGGAAAGGATATTAACATTACAGATAGATGAAAGCATGTTAACCCTACAAGTTCTTTCATTTCTGGATTGCATCTGCATGAAACACACTGCACAGTAACTATCAGTGACAGCCCATAACTGTGATGGGACTGTTAAGGAACGACATAGCATTTCCATCGCTACTTTACTACAGGAACGACTTTAACCAAAAGAAATTATCATGAGATTTTAAGCATTACTAAATCTCTATGTTGATTGTCGAAGTGTGAAGTTCATCAAGGGTCATTTACTCTCTCTGGCTCAAAAGGTTGTGGGTTTTTTTCAAGCATTTTTGTGATGCGGGCTATGATTGTGGAACGTATTGTTGAGCTGAGATATATTCACTATTTGGTTTAGAGTAATAATACGCTTGCAATAGAACAGTTTTTATCTTGAATGGTTAAAGACGATTATTAAGCTTGAAGACTTCAAATAACTCACAGAAGGCCATTTCGATCTCATATGTTACTTTGAAAGCTATGGTTTTGGTATGAAACCAGCGTGGGACATTAAAAAGTAGAATAATATATACTGGCGAATACATTCACACCTATTATCTTCACCTGTGATGCTGGTGGTCGAGATATGCATCGAAATGTCTATAAGGCCTAACACGTATACCCTCCATAGCAGGACTTCTCTGTCATATCAGTCCCTGCCACCAGAGATATAAAGGTGCGCACAGAATCCACCGCAAGGCATCAGTATTCATAAAAATATGGCTGTGAACTGAATGACGGGGAATAAATGCAAACTGAAATAAATTTTGTTTCTGACAGCTGTACTGATCGGTCAGTTTATGCATCAGACTCCTGATTACAATTCATGATTTGATGTTGGTAAATTAAAATTTTATGATAAGTATTTCTTTCAACCCTATTATCCAAATTATGTTTTCTTGCATAGAATTAAGGGGTACCATCTGCTGATATATATCTGTGTGACATTTAGATGAAGGATTAGCCCAGCCTAGCATGTCTTCTGTTATCATATAAGCAAATGTTTATTCAGCACTTCATAACTTTAGATGCCTGATCATAAGAACCCATAGAGATTGTGAAACAAGTGAAAACTATACATAAAATATGGCTTTCTTGTGTGAAAAAGGGCATTCGATTTACAGGTGTCAGATCAGCTCTCTTTATACAGACTTCCATGCTA
This sequence comes from Amphiduros pacificus, assembly GCA_949316495.1. Classification (NCBI taxonomy): domain Eukaryota; kingdom Metazoa; phylum Annelida; class Polychaeta; order Phyllodocida; family Hesionidae; genus Amphiduros; species Amphiduros pacificus. Next base: position 23,743,856 of record OX439009.1, on the reverse strand, counting down.
AAGTCACATGTTATCATTGAGATTACATTAGACCCCACAGAATGGTTATTTTTCAATACCTCATTTATGGCACATCTTTAAGAGACAGGATTCGAAGATCATCTAATAAACATGATCTGTCCCATTTAACTCTGAAGACATAATATAATGTTGCTTTGGAATATTCATCTTTAATATTTGGTGATCAATTACTTGTTTGATTTAGTCGGATGTGTGATGAAACACAAATTCATGTCAGGCATTTCTGAAAATGTAATTTGAACAATTGTAAAATGTAATTAAAGCAAGGAGGGAACTGTGGGGATTATGAAAATAAAATATACTTGTTTCTCTGCATGTATAACATATAAAAAATTTTATGGAGCTTTTATGGAACTTAACAAGATATCTATATTTGAACTAATTTTCTCTGTTTGAATATTTTTTTTTACTCAAACCTGAATAACTGTTTACAAAGGTATAATTTGTTTATGAAGTTTTGTCAAGAAGGCAGGAGAGTAGTTGACATGGGTTCAATACAGAGATGACATTGCCCATTTGTCCCTGTCCTCCTCACAAACAGTGACCAGTTCACCCTGACGAGGGAGGTCACAACAAAACCAGGGAGGTCACCCTAAGAGACCTTCCCATTTTCAGCTCGGCCAACTCTATTTTACAGAGGTTGTTCATAAAAGAGGTAAAAATAAGGTTTTGAAATTAACTTATGTTCTATGGTTATTCATTGCCAGGAAGATATAGTAGTTCAGACACAATGTATGGTATTAAAGGTATTCATAACATCCAGTTCAGTGTGTAGTTAAGGATCAACATATTGCAATATGAACTGAAAAGCAGGTAGATCTATCCAGGGGGTCTGTTGTACAAGCATGGACTTTGACAAGGTTACTAACCCGTCTTAACAGGATCAAGTCAATGATAAGTTGGACTCATTTTTGGGTTTTGCAATATATTCTTGATACCCAAAAGGTGACACCAGATTTTTCATGTACTTATATGAAAAAAGTCTTAATGGCTATATAAATAAGGGTGTGTTTTTTATTTAAAATAAAGGAAAAACAAATTGACATTTCCAAAAGTATGATACATTTCCTGATTGAGATTGTTGAGTGAGAGGTCTGTTCATGACCTTTGACCAGGGGTCAGGCAACACACCTGTTCAATGCTGCGATGTTTTGAACCCCTATGGAGTCTGTTAGCCTTAACAGCGATGGTCTCAATATGGGAATTCGCACATAAGAAAGGTGTTACTTGATTAAATTCCTACTATGAAATGAGGCACCCTTTGATATTAACTTAAGATGGCGCATTCCAATCTCCCTAGGAACCGATACACCTAACTTACATTGCCAAGGCTTATAGATCATGAGGTTGTTTGAATCAATTATAAGTGTGGTAGAAAGCTTTGATTGATATCAAATAATATCCTTCTACGAGAAACCCTCCATTTCACTTTATTAATCGGGTCGATAAAAGGAATACTTCATATAATGCATACTTAAGTAATGTACTATACTGTCATTAATAAGTGATTTTTTTACAATATAAATATAACCATTTTTTGGGAGAATATGGTATTTATGGTCTCCGTGAACGTGTTGAAAAAGAACATCGTTGTCACCAATGTCAGGTTTTTCTGTAAGTACATTAAAAGTGATATTTTGGATACAAAATAATATAAATGGGACCAAGATTGGAAAAATTATTGCACATTCTATATTCTATAACCGAAAGAGTAGCAAGATAAATGATAAAATGTCCAAGATTTAGAAATTAAAATTCGAAGGCTTATGTTTTGTGTCGAAATGTTAACAAAATTATGCATATATTAATATTAGCATGAAGATCACAAAAAATCTGTTTGAAAAGATCTATTAGATGATGAAGCTATCTATGCCGAGTCGTGTACACATTGCTTGAGCGTCACCGTAGAAAAATAGAGTCGCAATAACAATTAAATCTATCGAATTGAAACAGAGAATATATAAGCTGAGAGGTTATCGTTTAAAAGTCATAATCTTGTTGCTAAGGCTCTTTTGTTCCTTTCCAACTTCCTGTGGGACCGCACAACTGCCTTAATTTACAATTTAAAATGATGTTCTGTATCAATAGTAAACTATTTACATATTCACTTTATTCTAAGCAAAAACATGTTGTGTTGAAATTTGCATGAGATGCAAATATATTTTTTTTTGCAAATGGCATTTTATTGGATAAATGATAAGCACTGAATTTCTCTCCATATTAATCCATAGAAATAGTGTTGCCACGGTCAGTTTTGCCTATGGTTAAGTTCGCACGAGGAATATACAAATTAGAAAAAGCATGAAATGAAAAATCTCTTAAAGGGACCCTATATGTGTCAATGCTTTCGCAATACTTTAAGTATAGATGTAACAACTGGAGAATATAAGTGAAATGTGTAACCCAACCAGCTCATTGAGGTATTATTAAATTTGATATCCTTTAAACTTTTATTAACCCCCCTGGACATAAATCGACAGTTTTGAGACATAAAATACATCACCATGAAAGGGTTTAGAAGCATTATATTTCAAAGGCATTATGAATTAGAGACTGGAATGGATATAGATTTAAGTGAAATATTAGGACATTTCAGCGTAATATGATGTGCCGGGGGCTGTAGCTCATGCACACAGGCCATAAATAAGTTCTATTCACTAGTGAGAGCACTTCTCTGGATAACTTCTCGGTCTCCTTGTTTTCTCACAAAGAATAGGGCAGTAGACGGGAAAGGTCTCGCACCATCGCCTAGTCTTCAAGCAGCGTGAAAAGGCCTGCATATGGAACTGAGAGGTCATCTGTCACATAAGATGACCTCGGTCCATTGTCCTCTCTCCTCTTTCTATCAGGAACATTTGCTGATGAACCTGGTGCTCAAGTATGAAATAGTATATCGCATTTATTCCTTTGATGAATGAAAAATATGTTAATATATTAATTAATATATATATATATATATATATATATATATATATATATATATATATATATATATATATATATATATATATATATATATATATATATATATATATATATATATATATATATATATAATATAGGATATTGGAGCATATACTTGCCAGGGATATATGCAGCAAAGCATAAAGGTTATACTATCAACATAAAAAGTATTCCATGTGTAGGCCATATGCTTCCAATGAAACTACACCAAAATCCAGGGGCAGGTTTCAGGTTGTGTCAGGTTATATCTTATCCTTGAGGTTATTTTCTCCAAACAGAGCTGTGATATTTCTATATTTCTTAGAAGCATTACTTCGTGAGGACACGGTCTATTCCTTTTATTTGATTTCTGATTTCTGATGACCTGTCATGAATTTACAGTACTTTTAAAATCTCTTTTTAAAATCTATTGTCAGTGTTTTTTTCAGTGATGCGTAGAATATTTCTGTTATTCTGTCTGTCTGTCACCTTTAATCTTCTCCTCTGAATCTACTGGGTTGAGTTCACATCTATTCGTCGATGAAATACTGTTTTATCAGGGGACCAATGATATATATTTAGCATGAAGTTTAGATGTTTTTTTTATTTAAAAAAATCCACAACTAGCAATGAGTTATCAAATATGCAATATCATGACACCTGGAACAGCCAGTACCTCACTTTTATAAAGCAATGTAGGGGTGAATGACTCAATATTATTTCTACCACATTGACTGTTCTTGATATTTAAAATTGTCATTTATGTAACTATTTGGAGTGAAATGCTCACAAACATAAAACAGCAAGGTCAAGACAGCTCTGAAAATATGTTTGAAAATATCACTTGTTATCAAATTTACTAATGCCATTTCCTTTTTCGTTGCCACAGGCAGCAAGAGTATGGTTGAGATTCTCATAGGGTAAGATAGTGTATTCATCACAGAGCCACAATATACATCTGATTAGCACAAAAACAGAATGCCAGTGAACAATGTATTTTTACTTAAAAGTCATATGACAAGAATTTTTTTAAGTGGTAAATCTTTAGATTTCATACCTCTGAGAAATATCTGACAATTATTTCTGCAGTCTGATGTTTAGTTTAGCTATAATCTAAGATCTTTGAACCCCCAGGGTAATTAACCTACTCCCTTGACCTAGAACTGGGTCAGCAGGCTGCCTACGTCATTGTGCCCCGCATGCATCTCCTGCACACATATTCCTCCTACGTCTGTACATGTATAACAGCTGATGTCCTTTCTTCTACACAAATAACACCCATTGAAAATATGATTAATGGCAAAACTTAAGGCTGTAAAATAGAGACTTGCATTTACATCAGCTTCCCATCCCACAATCCCTACTTTAATTGAAGAAAATAAACAAACACGACTTAACTGGGTATAGTGTCTGAAATATGGCCTGCTCTACTCTTATCAGTTTCAAGACACTTATAAGCTAGCCTTAAACATTATGGCAATGAAGTTTAAGGGTTTTCAAACTGTAAATGGAACATTGAGATGACACTTTTAAAATATCTATGAATTATTTTTAGTTGATATTTCCATATTTTTTTACACTGAAAATTTATTTATTTTTTGTTAACCAATTACCAGTAACAATATCAATTGGTTGAATATTATTCATATTCAGTAATGTTGAGCTAAACTTCGTTTGACATAATCGAAAATAAATGTTTTGAAAGCATTCGACACATATTTCTAGATCTGTTTCATTGCTGGAAATTATTTTGACTTCTAAATTTTGAGGTCTGGTTATATATTATTTATGCACTGCAGTTGTATTTCAATGGCCATTTGAAATGTTTAGTTTGGTATTTTTTTAATGTCTGTCATTGCGTGTCAGTGGGTACCCAACTAAATCATATATCAGTATTTATATACAAACAGACAAAGGAATTTTGAATAAAAATAGAAATTCTGTAAAAATGATACTAAACTTTGAGATATCGACATTTCTTTCTCAACAAGGAAATGAATTTGACCATAATGTTATGATAAAGAATAGTTCAGTCCCTTGAGGGATCTGAATAATCTCAATAGGCAGATGTAAGTTTGCCAAACTCAACTGGGAGGCTGGCTGTATTCCTGTCTTCCCCATCACTACAGGCAGAATCCAAGTGACTATGATGTGAAACATGATCTGACCTACTGTCCACATGTGCTAATGAGGCCCCCAGTGGTTCAAAGATGTTATCAACACTCATGTTATTACTTATAAATTACAATCCCTCAAGACTTTCATTGGCTTGGAGTGGTTTGTTTTGAACATGAAGGGTGAACATGCGTCACTTCCGGCAAAATCTCAGCAGCCCTGATTTGACCCATATAAAAAGGGGCGTGTCCAGCAAATCACTTTGATCCACTATAATTCTGTACTCCATTTATAAAAATGTGTAAAACATGTTGAAATGCAATGTCCATGTATTGTAATATATTATGACACAATATAAACATTTTCACAATTTTCTTGTCATGTGACTTTTAAACATCAAAGTGTACAGTACATTGTGCTTTCAAACGAGAAGAAGATATTGCCTTGGCAATTAAGGGTATTACAGTAATTCTCACAGGAGATATTAGCTGCCATTAGTGGACACAACCTATGTGTCATTTACAAATGATAATATTGTCATAAAAGTGACATCATTTAATGCCTTTACGTGTTTATATGTGTTTATGCCCCTTTTGATGCCATATTAGTGCCATCGTGTTTATATGCTTTCACACCTTGGCTATAACTATTACAAATTATTTTCCTGGTTACACAATAGATGTGAATACATTCGCCGCTCTCGCAAACTAAACTTTGTAATCCAACTCCGTTTTTCTTTTAAAAAATACCCATTAAGTTTTTCTCCCGAGGGGTTGGCTTATTTACGTGAGCAAATGTCAGTCTTGGTGTTGCCAATGATTCAATTAATATCAGATCATCTTGTTTGATGGCTTTTTCTTTCCGAATCTTCAGTTTCAGCTGTATCAGGTCAGATTTGATCTTTCCACCGGTACTCAATGCCCTACTTCTTTTAAAGACTGACTGCGGATTTATCTTTCATTTGCATTATTCCAATGAAATGATATCACAAACAATGTCGCTGGATGTCCAGTCATGGAGCACTGGCCAAGGTCAGGAAAAACTCTCCAAACAGTTAGCTAAAACGTGTCATAAGGTGTGTATTTCAAGCGTGTAATAGAATGTGTAATAAAGACTAAAATAGGAGCACAATAAGAAGCACGCCAAGGATCATAATAAGGATCATAACATGCAACATTATAAGGAGCACAATAATGAGCACAATAAGGAGCACAATAAGGAACACAATAAGGAGCATTATAAGGAATACAATAAGGAGCATTATAAGGAACACAATAAGGAACACAATAAGGAACACAATAAGGAGCATTATAAGGAACACAATAAGGAACACAATAAGGAGCATTATAAGGAATACAATAAGGAACACAATAAGGAACACAATAAGGAACACAATAAGGAACACAATAAGGAACATTTTTAGGAGACTCACAAAAAGCACCAAAAGGAGCATTATAAGGTGCCTATTAAAAAAATATTGAAAGGAGCATTACACGAATGATAATAAGAAATGAATTAGGAGTACAAAAAAGCGTTATAAGAAAGAGTATTCTTCGAATCATAATAAAAAGCAAAATAAAAAGCATTATAAATAGCATTATAAGGAGTATTACTAGAATGCAATGCTTATGTAGTATTAAAGAAGAATAATAAGGAATGAATTAGGAGTATAACAAAGAGTGTAACAAAGGACATGATAACGAGTGTAATTCAGAGAATGATAATTATTTAACATCAGCATAATTTCGGTGTTTAAAGTTTCCATTGAATATGTTAAATTTTATGGATGGATGACTTTCTTTGAAAATAAGTTGATATCTTACCAATGATATGTACCCCAGGAGTCAGTATATGTGTATATTTATCTTTTGTGGCGTGAACTGTGCTTTTATGGCAAGGTTTTGTTTTTCATGGGAAACCTGACTGTGATCATATATACAAAGTATTATTGTCGAAGCTATATGCACCAAACAGTACTATATGATTGCCTCTTTAGATTAATTATAGGATCCTAATGGTAAAGGAAATACAGCAGTACTGTGTACAGATAAACTGGAATCATAGATATATGAAAAAGGATTTCTGACAACATGTAAAACAAGGAAATACGGAAAGTTTTGAAAATCTGAGTTTGCATATGGAATACGTGGCCCGTCAAGAATGGCTTGTTGATCGTATATATATATATATATATATATATATATATATATATATATATATATATATATATATATATATATATATATATATATATATATATATATATATATACACCAAGTCAGGTAAAGTCAGTCAGGAAACCCAGTAAGGTGAACACAGTCAAGTAAATAAACCCGGTTAGGAAATTACAGTAAGGGAAACACAGACAGGTAAAATAAAAACCTGTCAGGAGATAACAGGCAGGCAAATAAACCCTGTCAGGCAATCCCAGTCAGGCGAACCCAGACAGGCAATCCCAGTCAGAGGATACTGAGGAGGGGAGCATTCTATGTACCTATTCCCCATGAGAGGACATGCCGGGTACTGGGCAGGGGAGCACTCTATGTACCTATTCCCCATGAGAGGACATGCCGGGTACTGAGCAGGGGAGAATTCTATGTACCTATTCCCCATGAGAGGACATGCCGGGCACTGAGCAGGGGAACATTCTATGTAGCTATTCCCCATGAGAGGACATCCTGGGTACTGAGCAGGGGAGCATTCTATGTACCTTTTCCCCATGAGAGGACATCCCGAGTACTGAGCAGGGGAGCATTCTATGTACCTATTCCCCATGAGAGGACATGCCGGGTACTGAGCAGGGGAGCATTCTATGTACCTATTCCCCATGAGAGAACATCCTGGGTACTGAACAGGGGAGCATTCTATGTAGCTATTCCCCATGAGAGAACATCCCGGTAACTGAGCAGGGGAGAATTCTATGTACCTATTCCCCATGAGAGGATATGCCGGGTACTGAGCAGGGGAGCATTCTATGTACCTATTCCCCATGAGAGGACATCCTGGGTACTGAGCAGGGGAGCATTCTATGTACCTATTCCCCCTGAGAGGACATCCCGGGTACTGGGCAGGGGAGCATTCTATGTACCTATTCCCCATGAGAAGACATCCCGGGTACTGAGCAGGGGAGCATTCTATGTACCTATTCCCCCTGAGAGGACATCCCGGGTACTGGGCAGGGGAGCATTCTATGTACCTATTCCCCATGAGAGGACATCCCGGGTACTGGGCAGGGGAGCATTCTATGTACCTATTCCCCATGAGAGGACATCCCGGGTACTGGGCAGGGGAGCATTTTATGTACCTATTCCCCATGAGAGGACATCCCGGGTACTGAGCAGGGGAGCATTCTATGTAGCTATTCCCCATGAGAGGGCATCCTGGGTACTGAGCAGGGGAACATTCTATGTACCTATTCCCCATGAGAGGACATCCCGAGTACTGAGCAGGGGAGCATTCTATGTACCTATTCCCCATGAGAGAACATCCCGGGTACTGAGCAGGGGAGCATTCTATGTAGCTATTCCCCATGAGAAGACATCCTGGGTACTGAGCAGGGGAGCATTCTATGTACCTATTCCCCATGAGAAGACATCCTGGGTACTGAGCAGGGGAGCATTCTATGTACCTATTCCCCATGAGAGGACATCCCGGGTACTGAGCAGGGGAGCATTCTATGTAGCTATTCCCCATGAGAGAACATCCCGGGTACTGGGCAGGGGAGCATTCTATGTACCTATTCCCCATGAGAAGACATCCTGGGTACTGAGCAGGGGAGCATTCTATGTACCTATTCCCCATGAGAGGACATCCCGGGTACTGAACAGGGGAGCATTCTATGTACCTATTCCCCATGAGAGGACATCCCAGGTAATGAGCAGGGGAGCATTCTATGTACCTATTCCCCATGAGAGGACATCCCGGGTACTGAGCAGGGGAGCATTCTATGTAGCTATTCCCCATGAGAGGACATGCCGGGTACTGGGCAGGGGAACATTCTATGTACCTATTCCCCATGAGAGGACATCCCAGGTACTGAGCAGGGGAACTTTCTATGTACCTATTCCCCATGAGAGGGCATGCCAGGTACTGAACAGGGGAGCATTCTATGTACCTATTCCCCGTGAGAGGACATCCCGGGTACTGAGCAGGACAGCATTCTATGTACCTATTCCCCATGAGAGGACATGCCGGGTACTGAGCAGGGGAGCATTCTATGTAGCTATTCCCCATGAGAGGACATCCCAGGTACTGAGCAGGGGAGCATTCTATGTAGCTATTCCCCATGAGAGGACATCCCGGGTACTGAGCAGGGGAGCATTCTATGTAGCTATTCCCCATGAGAGGACATGCCGGGTACTGAGCAGGGGAACATTCTATGTACCTATTCCCCATGAGAGGACATCCCAGGTACTGAGCAGGGGAACTTTCTATGTACCTATTCCCCATGAGAGGGCATCCTGGGTACTGAGGAGGGGAGCATTCTATGTACCTATTCCCCATGAGAGGACATCCCAGGTACTGAACAGGGGAGCATTCTATGTAGCTATTCCCCATGAGAGGGCATGCCAGGTACTGAACAGGGGAGCATTCTATGTAGCTATTCCCCATGAGAGGGCATGCCAGGTACTGAACAGGGGAGCATTCTATGTACCTATTCCCCATGAGAGGACATCCCGGGTACTGAGCAGGACAGCATTCTATGTACCTATTCCCCATGAGAGGACATCCCGGGTTCTGAGCAGGGGAGCATTCTATGTACCTATTCCCTATGAGAGGACATCCCGGGTTCTGAGCAGGGGAGCATTCTATGTACCTATTCCCCATGAGAGGACATCCCGGGTACTGAGCAGGGGAACATTCTATGTACCTATTCCCCATGAGAGGACATCCCAGGTACTGAGCAGGGGAGCATTCTATGTACCTATTCCCCATGAGAGGACATGCCGGGTACTGGGCAGGGGAACATTCTATGTACCTATTCCCCATGAGAGGACATCCCAGGTACTGAGCAGGGGAACTTTCTATGTACCTATTCCCCATGAGAGGGCATCCCGGGTACTGAACAGGGGAGCATTCTATGTACCTATTCCCCGTGAGAGGACATCCCAGGTACTGAGCAGGACAGCATTTTATGTACCTATTCCCCATGAGAGGACATGCCGGGTACTGAGCAGGGGAGCATTCTATGTACCTATTCCCCATGAGAGGACATGCCGGGTACTGGGCAGGGGAACATTCTATGTACCTATTCCCCATGAGAGGACATCCCAGGTACTGAGCAGGGGAACTTTCTATGTACCTATTCCCCATGAGAGGACATCCCAGGTACTGAACAGGGGAGCATTCTATGTACCTATTCCCCATGAGAGGACATCCCAGGTACTGAGCAGGACAGCATTCTATGTACCTATTCCCCATGAGAGGACATGCCGGGTACTGAGCAGGGGAGCATTCTATGTACCTATTCCCCATGAGAGGGCATGCCGGGTACTGAGCAGGGGAGCTTTCTATGTACCTATTCCCCATGAGAGGACATGCCGGGTACTGGGCAGGGGAGCATTCTATGTACCTATTCCCCATGAGAGGACATCCCAGGTACTGAGCAGGGGAACTTTCTATGTACCTATTCCCCATGAGAGGGCATGCCAGGTACTGAGCAGGGGAGCATTCTATGTACCTATTCCCCATGAGAGGACATCCCAGGTACTGAGCAGGGGAACTTTCTATGTACCTATTCCCCATGAGAGGGCATGCCAGGTACTGAACAGGGGAGCATTCTATGTACCTATTCCCCATGAGAGGGCATCCCGGGTACTGGGCAGGGGAACATTCTATGTACCTATTCCCCATGAGAGGACATCCCAGGTACTGAGCAGGGGAACTTTCTATGTACCTATTCCCCATGAGAGGGCATGCCAGGTACTGAACAGGGGAGCATTCTATGTACCTATTCCCCATGAGAGGGCATGCCAGGTACTGAACAGGGGAGCATTCTATGTACCTATTCCCCGTGAGAGGACATGCTGGGTACTGAGCAGGGGAGCATTCTATGTACCTATTCCCCATGAGAGAACATCCCGGGTACTGAGCAGGGGAGCATTCTATGTACCTATTCCCCATGAGAGGACATGCCGGGTACTGGGCAGGGGAACATTCTATGTACCTATTCCCCATGAGAGGACATCCCAGGTACTGAGCAGGGGAACTTTCTATGTACCTATTCCCCATGAGAGGGCATGCCAGGTACTGAACAGGGGAGCATTCTATGTACCTATTCCCCATGAGAGGACATCCCGGGTACTGAGCAGGGGAGCATTCTATGTACCTATTCCCCATGAGAGGGCATCCCGGGTACTGAGCAGGACAGCATTCTATGTACCTATTCCCCATGAGAGGACATGCCGGGTACTGGGCAGGGGAACATTCTATGTACCTATTCCCCATGAGAGGACATCCCAGGTACTGAGCAGGGGAACTTTCTATGTACCTATTCCCCATGAGAGGGCATGCCAGGTACTGAACAGGGGAGCATTCTATGTACCTATTCCCCATGAGAGGGCATGCCAGGTACTGAACAGGGGAGCATTCTATGTACCTATTCCCCGTGAGAGGACATCCCAGGTACTGAGCAGGACAGCATTCTATGTACCTATTCCCCATGAGAGGACATGCCGGGTACTGGGCAGGGGAGCATTCTATGTACCTATTCCCCATGAGAGGGCATGCCGGGTACTGAACAGGGGAGCATTCTATGTACCTATTCCCCATGAGAGGGCATCCCGGGTACTGAGCAGGACAGCATTCTATGTACCTATTCCCCATGAGAGGACATCCCGGGTTCTGAGCAGGGGAGCATTCTATGTACCTATTCCCCATGAGAGGACATCCCGGGTACTGAGCAGGGGAGCATTCTATGTACCTATTCCCCATGAGAGGACATGCCGGGTACTGGGCAGGGGAGCATTCTATGTACCTATTCCCCATGAGAGGACATGCCGGGTACTGGGCAGGGGAGCATTCTATGTACCTATTCCCCATGAGAGGACATGCCGGGTACTGGGCAGGGGAGCATTCTATGTACCTATTCCCCATGAGAGGACATCCCGGTAACTGAGCAGGGGAGCATTCTATGTACCTATTCCCCATGAGAGGACATGCCGGGTACTGGGCAGGGGAGCATTCTATGTACCTATTCCCCATGAGAGGGCATCCCAGGTACTGAGCAGGGGAACTTTCTATGTACCTATTCCCCATGAGAGGGCATGCCAGGTACTGAACAGGGGAGCATTCTATGTACCTATTCCCCATGAGAGGGCATGCCGGGTACTGAGCAGGGGAGCATTCTATGTACCTATTCCCCGTGAGAGGACATCCCGGGTTCTGAGCAGGACAGCATTCTATGTACCTATTCCCCATGAGAGGACATCCCGGGTTCTGAGCAGGGGAGCATTCTATGTACCTATTCCCCATGAGAGGACATCCCGGGTACTGAGCAGGGGAGCTTTCTATGTACCTATTCCCCATGAGAGGACATCCCGGGTACTGAGCAGGGGAGCTTTCTATGTACCTATTCCCCATGAGAGGGCATGCCGGGTACTGGGCAGGGGAGCATTCTATGTACCTATTCCCCATGAGAGGACATGCCGGGTACTGGGCAGGGGAGCATTCTATGTACCTATTCCCCATGAGAGGACATGCCGGGTACTGGGCAGGGGAGCATTCTATGTACCTATTCCCCATGAGAGGACATCCCGGTAACTGAGCAGGGGAGCATTCTATGTACCTATTCCCCATGAGAGGACATGCCGGGTACTGGGCAGGGGAGCATTCTATGTACCTATTCCCCATGAGAGGGCATCCTGGGTACTGAGCAGGGGAGCATTCTATGTACCTATTCCCCATGAGAGGGCATCCCAGTAACGGGCCAGGGGAGCATTCTATGTACCTATTCCCCATGAGAGGACATCCCGGGTACTGAGCAGGGGAGCATTCTATGTAGCTATTCCCCATGAGAGGACATCCCGGGAACTGAGGAGGGGAGCATTCTATGTAGCTATTCCCCATGAGAGGACATCCCGGGTACTGAGCAGGGGAGCATTCTATGTACCTATTCCCCATGAGAGGACATCCCGGTAACTGAGCAGGGGAGCATTCTATGTACCTATTCCCCATGATAGGGCATCCCGGTAACGGGCCAGGGGAGCATTCTATGTACCTATTCCCCATGGGAGGAGCAGGGGAGCATTCTATGTACCTATTCCCCATGAGAGTACATCCCGGTAACTGAGCAGGGGAGCATTCTATGTACCTATTCCCCATGAGAGGGCATGCCGGGTACTGAACAGGGGAGCATTCTATGTACCTATTCCCCATGAGAGGACATCCTGGTAACTGAGCAGGGGAGCATTCTATGTACCTATTCCCCATGAGAGGACATCCTGGTAACTGAGCAGGGGAGCATTCTATGTACCTATTCCCCATGAGAGGACATCCTGGTAACTGAGCAGGGGAGCATTCTATGTACCTATTCCCCATGAGAGGACATCCTGGTAACTGAGCAGGGGAGCATTCTATGTACCTATTCTGTACTAGAGGGCATCCTTGTTACATTAACTGAGCAATAGGTCTTCCGTGGTATCTATTCAAATGAGTGCCATGAATAATGTGATATGGAATGTAACTGAGTTGTGTTTCATTTTTTGTTGAATGTAGAGAATGTGTCGCCGTCTCGATGTCAATAATTTACAACTCTCATACAAAAAATCATAACTGCCACATCGTTACACTTGATTTATATTATTCATGCAAAATACTAGTTTATGTTAAATTCATTACCATTTAATTGCCATGTTTAAAGTTTAGAAACTGTTGTTATCCATGTTTATGTAACAAAATGATATTAATGACAAAATGTTTTGTATCCCATTCGCTTGTTCGCGACTTAATGTGAAAACGCAAACAAGTTTATGCATTTATTTTAATGTGGTAGAATATGTGGTGGTCGTGAACGTCATTCATTTCAGTAGTAAGTGCACTTCATTCGTCACCTCAGTCATCTCCTGTCCTCCTGTATTTCATATTAGATCATAAAATCTATGATTAATCATTCATATGAAACATACAAATAAGAATTTTCTACAGGCTCATTCTGATTTGTGAATAACATTCTGATCTGATAACAGATATGTCATTTTCAAAATCGAGCATTCAGTTCATATTTGATTATATTTTCATAGACGTTGGTGCTAATACTGACAACACTTTTATTCTGTGTTAGGCTCCTGAGGTCTTTTTATATTAGCTAGGGTCATATTCAGGGACATTATCTTAATAATAAACCTATGTTAATATTCTAATTCCCGCGAAACATGAAAGAAAATTAACCACACATCAAATAACAATATAGATATTTGTCGATATATTCAAATGCTGATTTTGTGTTGAAAAACAACCACAGTATAAGATAACTACACTAAAAATTTGTTTACAAATTTAGAGGGTTGGTGTTGTAGGATAAAAGCACCCAGAGCATGATATTGCTATATAGATAATCGTTGACAATTTTAAAGGCTGGTTTTGTGGAAAACTACAGCCACGCCGCTAAGAATTACTTCACTGATAATTGTTGACAATTTAAGGCATTCATGTTTATACCCAAAACTTTGAGATCAAATGGTTGTTTCCCATCATATTTCCCCTACATGAATTTCTGTGCCATATGAAAGTAGATGAGTATTCTGCTAAAATCCAAATCGTTCATTAGATACCTTGTCAACAAACTTTGTTTTGCTAACCAGTGATTTAGTACAAACACCTGCTTAGTAAAGCTTTGCTAACAATGGGGCACCTTCAGATTGGGGAATTGGAGTGATTTTGGCTGTTTGTCCATTAATGTTTGTTTATTGGAACAGGCCTAACACCCCAACAGACCACAATGGAGGTCACAAGCTTGTAATCGTGTGACCACCTTGTGGTCAAAAGGGTACAGCAAATTTTTGGCACTTTCAGTAAAACACAATAACCATGGTCGGTGTATTTTGCTGATTTTAGTGAGCTTGTTGGTATCACAATTTCGTGGCCACATATCATTCAAACATCTCTGTAAAATTGATTACAATTTTAAGGGCTGATTTAATGGAGCAAATCTTTGTAAAATATGAAGTAAAAATTAATACGATGAGTGATCATTATTTTATCCCATTATCTTAGACAATATTTTAGATTTTATCTTTTATTCCTGGGGCAAAAAAATAATAGAACATAACATTATTCTAAAGACTCTCGTATAATGAGATGTAAATAACTATAGTAAACTTAAGGCACCAAACATCTTGATGTGGAGATTCTGAGGTATTCACTGGAAATGGCAATTAATCTAGATAATATTTTTTTAATAGGTGCCTTACACCAATTGGTATATCACTTCAGTGCGATATGTTAAAAAACATCAACTTTGTATAATTCTGTCTTAATGTTTCATGGCCAAGATGGCAGATACAGACAGCTTTTGTAGATATTTTGTAGACATTTTTTTTCGTCTAAACAAATATACCTGGCTTGAGGAACTGTCGCGCGGGATTGAAAAGTTGAACAGGGGAGAGCAGCAAAGGCATTCACACATATTGTGTTACCGTGGAAATCATTGTGATAAATCTGGCCAAGCTGTAAAATCACCGAAACCAAGATGGTTGAAAATTGCATCCAAATACAGGACACGTAATTTTACCCACTTCCAGGATAACGTGTATACATGCTCCTTTTGGAATATGCAACAATGTCATTGACACTCGTTATATTTGGTATTTTTTCAGTTTTTCAGTCTAGATTCTGATATGATTATCTGATAGTGAAATATGTTATATGATATAGCCGTAAAAGGGACTTTTCTGAACCTGAGAGCACTATTAAATTATTATATCGCTTATAAACTGAACACGGTATGTAAACAGATAAATGATTCGTCTCTGTTATTTATTCTGAGATAGTTTATTCTGAAAAACTATCTCACCACGTATTATTAGATACGTGGTGATCGCCGCTGTTAGCTGCTCTCTCATTGGTGTAAATGATTGCCATTGTCTCCCACTATTGTCTCGACTACCGTGATTGGTCAGCGAATCGGCTGTGCGTCAAACATTATTAGTGTTCTCCAATCACCAATCGGCAAAACCGAAAGTCCAATGTCTCTACCAATTTCAACCAAAGAAAAGTTTAGTGGAATTGTTAGAGCTTAGTGAAGTAAAAAGTCGCCAGCTGTAAAAACTGAGGTAAACCCGTTTAAACGTCCAAATTGAACCCGTTTCAGTTGCCGTTTAAACAGGTTTGAGCTGGTGACAATTATCTTGGAGTAATTATTCATAATTACTCCAAGCTATTATCAAGTATTTATGTTTTCTTTATTTAATGTCATCCAAAGAATAATCAAGCTTTTTGGGAGATTTTAGAGACAATCATACATAAAATATGAATTATTACTAAAAGAGTTGGGTATTTTAAAAATCTCATGCAAACGGGATTGTACAGAAAAAGCAATAAACTAAAACCTCTCTAGATCACCGATTTGGGCTTTGCCGATTGGTGATTGGAGAACACGAGGACATCAAAGAATTATTATTAAGATAGGGGAACGATTCTCTGTGTCCATTTCCCGGGCTCCATTTCATAATATCAATTTAATTACCGATTTCTGCTATGGCGTATCTCATCAAGTAATAATAAAGATCAATTTTCGCAATCCTGATACGCGGACTTCACATACAGGTGAGACATCATTGACTTGTTCATTTCCATCATGGCTGACGTGGCCAAATTTGGACCACACCACATGCAACCTTCAGCTGGACCTTTTGTGAATGGTTGCCTACTTCCTCCGATTTAATAAACGGATGGTTAAGAACGTATCTGATAAGAGCATGAGTCCTGTCAATATGTCACTCTATTTGGGTGATTGGTAGAAGACATTTTAAATGCTACAAGGGGCAGCCACTGAGCAGGTTAGCGTCAGTAGGCAAGTGTTTGTTCAGGAAGCGTGCACCTTTGGCCTGGGGTCTGTGTAAATAGTGTTGTACTATGAAAGTTGATATCTGACAATCGCTGATCACGCCAGGTAAATTTACAGAAATCCCTGCCCCTCAAAATCCATATATAACATATAGCAAATCGCCATTATGTTATGTATTTGTAGTGATATGCTCCCTTTTCCCTTCCAGGTCAGTATCACAGGAGAAAGAGTTAATTAAACGTTAAAATCATCATCCAAGTATGCCATCAAGCTTAAATGAAACAAATGTGATTTGCGCCACATTTTTTCTTTATTGGAAACTGATCTTCTTTTCGAATCTAAAAAAAGCACACCATGTTCTCATTTGTATTTGAGCAAGGTTTTTATTTCACATTTCAAGTAATTTGGTACTCTCCTTTGCATCGGGTTCAGTATATAACATATATTGATGAGGCCAAGTAAAGATGGGTAGTAATTTGGCGATTGTGTAATAATTATTGATATAAAGTGAAATCACTTAATGAATTGCAGAGGATAAGATATAAGGTAATTTAACATATTTGGTCAGAACCATAATTTAACCAATATTATATGTTTGTCACATTGAAAATGGAAATATTCCTGATTTTTGTATTAATTTTTTACGTTAATCATTTTTATGAGTTTGAAAAATTCAATATTAAATGAAATAAAAACGCATGGACAGATTTTTTTCAAATATTTTCTTTATATCCCTGATCGTATTAAGATATTACATACCAAAATCTACTCTCCTTTGCATCGGGCTCAATTCAATTTATAACACTATATTGAAGAGGCCTAGTAAAGCTGGGTAACCAAAATCAGAAAGTTACCCCAAACGGTTTAAAAGTATCCAAAATCATATATTAATTATTATTATTATTATTATTAGAAAATTGATATTAGTAATATTACGGATATGATACCTTAATGAAGCAATACAGGATCATATTCAGCCTAACCCCAAACAATGACTAAATCGTTTAGCTCTGTTTTTTGTCCGCTACACAATGGCTGCATATATTGGGACAACATTTTAAAAGCGATTTAAATTAAAAGTTCATATTGGTTGATACGTGTTTAAACAACGGATGTTTTGCATTGCAGATGGCGTGGTTTTTCCATTAAGATAATCTGTGGATTACGTGATGGGGAGGATATACATTCCACATCTGGACTGGTCATTTGGGTTCAGCCTGAATACAGATGGGTATGACTCAATACACCTGAGTAGAACATATTTTTCCAGGTAAATTAAGTGTAGAGTATCGGACATTCTGGGCCAGGGCCAAGCATGGGAGCAAGCACTACTACTCATTTGCTTCCAGCAGCAGGAGTTGGTGAGACGATGTACTTCTGCATGCTATGGTTGATCATGAGTTTCCGCGAAGAAAACACAGGTGGGCAGAGTGGTAATACTATCAACTGCCGCGTGAGGGCACACCTAATATGAAGTTTGTACCAAAAGTAAAAGAAAAGTTGAACTTATGATATCTGTGATAATATTATTGTTCTCAGATGATATGTTTGCAAAACAAATATATACATATATCTTTATATATTGTCTGTTTTTATTCTGTGAAGGTCCATACCTTAAGGCAGAGATATTTAAACATGTATTAGATGTCTCTGGGGGCAGTGAACGTTGTACATAGACAGTGGTCTAACCACAACGTGATGGGTAACATCCAAAGTGTTATATGAACTGTGAATTACTCTGTAATTTGTATTTAACTTTATGAGCCCTGTTATTCAACACTAGTCACCCGTTCTTGAAGCTTTCGTGAAATCATGAAGGTCACAGGCAGTTTTACAGATTTGGGGTATATTTCAGTTGGGGTATGTTTAAATGATATGGTCATGATACTGTGGTACATTCAAGAAATCCCCTTGAAATTTGGATGCAAGTGTCACAACACTCTGCTTGTCCCCATGTGACCAATAGCCATAAATTAATAGAAAAAGAGGCCTCTGTGAAATAGATCACTCCAGTGTCCCAATCTGAAGGTACCCTATTGTAAGTGAACCTTAACTAAGCAGGTGTTTGCGCTAGATCACGGGTCAGCTGAGCAACGTTTGTTGACAGAGTGTTAAATGGATGATTTGGACTTTCGCAAAAGATTCAACCTCTTTCAAATAGCATAGAAATTCATGTTGCGGTAAGATGAAAAATTGCCTTAAAATCTGATTTCATGAAAGCTTTAATCATAGAATAAGCAATTTTATTGTATCTCTCGTTTATCAAGTTTGCCAAAATAAGTGCACCAAATTAGTTAACTACTTATCTATACATATCGGTTAGCACCAAACAAAGCCGATAATTTAAAGCTGTTTAAAATCTGCTTAATGTACCTTCTTCCATATCACATTATGGTTCCTTTAAACTCCAGGAGTGTGATATGTTCAATCTAAATCTGGGCCACTTTGTTGTTTCACTTATATGTATGGTAGAGTCTTTAAAGATCGGTCAGGACACTTTTTAATTATTGATAATATCACTGGATTGGCATCTATCCCAGATTTGATATATAATGCATGTGTAGTGTGAAAGGGCTCTTTTTTAAGATTTGCAGGGATTGTGCCAACATTTCTCTGCAAACGTCACGTGTGCTATTCAGTGTGTCCAGTGGTAATTAAAATGCAAATAAGAAGAAAGCGTGATCAAAGGTACTGTCGACAGGATAATCACAATTTCTTCTAGGTCATCTTTATGCCTATTCAGGAGTCACTGTTTTATAAAAAGGTCATTCAGCACTGATAAGCTCAGCCATTGTAACATATAAATACACTAAAAGTATGGCATTGTGTTGTAATTGCCTCTTATATGCAAGCACAGCTTTGATGACATCCACACAAAAATACGAAAATATGTTTTGAAAAGAGACTGCAATGCAGCACGATATGGTAAATAGTATTATCGATGTGTGTTGATAGCAACTGTATCTATTTGCCTAATCTGATCCTGGTGTGGTAAGGCAGTCTACTTCCCGATTGAAAACAAGAGACAATATATATATATATATATATATATATATATATATATATATATATATATATATATATATATATATATATATATATATATATATATATATATATATATATATATATATATGTATATATATATTGTGCGGCATTGTATATATATATTTTGTCATCCAATTTCATATAATTGCTGGAGAAGTGGGGAAGGTTTTTCAATGTGAAGAGAAGAAAGGGAAATGGCCCGATGTTTCATGGTTCATCTCTGATATTACTGTACACTCAAATAAATTGATAGACCGTCAGTGTCTAGTGGTCTCAAGTAGAATGACGTAATGGGATTTGTATAATCCGGCATAATCAGTTTAATATTGTAGTGAACTAGATTACGCCACGTTCCCCTGTTAATCTATTGGATCGTGTTAGAGTTGATTTAGAAGTTATTGACATTCTTGTTTCAAATTAATAAAGTGGACGTATACCTATATTTCTGTTTGTCCATAACTTGTCGCCACCATATGCGCCTCTCATGCATAAAGCAGTCAAAATATATGCACAGTATATGTATGATGCCAACAAGAAATAATGAAACTGACTCAGTTTTATCATATTTTTCCGCAATAAATCGTTTACAATCTTACAAGAAAAAAAATCTCAATTATTAAGTTTGCTTTCTGTCAGTACCAATGTAGTTGCATACACTGTGAGAAGAAACGGTAGAAAAACATTAATGTTTGCTGTAAACAAGGAACAAATTTACTGTTGCAACTATTTACAGTGTACAGGAAATATAATTATATGCAATATTGTTATGTATCACACCTGAAACAGGACAGATTGGTCATTACACATATCTTGATTATGTCATCTGAATAAATCAATGGTATACTGGGAAAGTAATTTCATTCAGAGCCAAACTTTGGTTAATAATTAATAGCTCAAAAACAAAAGATATTACAATATTAACCTCAGGCTGTAAACTCAGGTTGCAAACAAAAAATGGACGATATCTGAGTTTAATTTCAATTTAAAGCATAAATTGCCTTATTTCTTATAGTGATATTTATCAGATGCAGGTTTCAACAAGTCAAATGGTGTGATGTTATTAAAGTTTCAGGGACCAGATCTGTCCATTATGCAAACAATGGCCCACTTCAGAATGTTTGTATTTTGATCTTTATTTCCAATGATCCAACAGATAAACTCAATAAGTGTTTTATACATAATATTAATCCACGTCAAAATGTCAAAACAAGTCTGAATATGTTTGATGTGTATTTTACTTATATCATAAAATGACTTAAGTAATACATCTCTCACATCAGCAAAGATTCTCCATATCTTGACGATAACATAAAATAAATAAGTGCCAAAGTCTGGTAACTATGCATTATATGGCTGGTATAACTATTAGGAGCTTGTGTACACATGTCTTCTGTTTCATTCTGACAATCCCAGAGTCTATATTTCCAACTCATTAGAAGGGATTGGATTTCAGACACAAATCCCTTTGATTCGGATCAGTGTGCAGGGAAAGCAAATGTTTTGAAGTGGAAACTACACAGGTTCATGCTAGAAATATGATCAGTTGGGGAGGGACCATTAATTAATCAAGGGGGTGGAGCAAATTGGACACAAAAATATTAATGGGATCCCTCATTATAAACAAATGTTGAGAATATTAAATATTGACAGAAAAAATGAAGATTCCCACATCAGTAGGATAAAAAATATTATTAAAAATATTTAAAAATTGGCCTCTAAATTGGACAAAAAATTCAATTGAGATGTTTTTTCTTTGTAAACATCAGATGAAATCTGCCATTTTGGCCACAGAGCTTTGATCCAACGACCATTTGTTGAGAAAAATAATGATTTTTTTTCTTTAAAAATTACTTTATCCTTTTCCTTTGAGACTGAATTCAAAGGTATAAGTTTGGAGATTTACTGTCCTTATTAATCACAGAACTTGAGTAAATTAACATTAATATTGGAGTATGTGAGATAAAATGAAAGTTATTAAAGAAAAACTTTTTTAAAGTTATTAAAAAAAAAGAAAAAATTAAGCACATAGCTAATTATTATCATGGCCCTAGTTCATGTACACCTGACTGATCAGCTTGTAATAAAGTTTATTGGACTGATAACAATAAACACACAAAATTCTGCATAAGTTCATGATATTTATTGTGTTTATATACAAAATATTTGGGTGCTTCTTTCTCACAAATTTATCATTTATTCCACAAATACTCATCCTATTACATGTATAACTACCACATCATAACGGTTACATACAATTCATGATAAAGTATTGCAAATGTATTTGGCTCAACTACTGTGATTCTGAGAAGTATGAGGAAATAGCTGGTGTCACTACTACTATCATTATGAGAAGTAGGCAGAAATAGTCATCAGACTTCCACTAAGATCACACTGGGATGCTGAAGCATTCACACTTGATGACTGTCAAAACAATTTTGTGTGCACAACGTGTGTTAGCATAGAGAAAATTGCATGTAAAAGTTCATTTTTCCTGAAACTTTCAGGACATTGTAACACGAGGAAATCACACCATTAAATGTATACAGGAACACATAATGGTCCACATGGTATGGATTACATTCAGAGAAATAGAAAAATCAGCAGTTCAATGAAACACTATTCAATGTTTACCTTTTGCATAGAAGAACACAGACACTTGTGGAATACTAAAATCAGAAATATCATATTCATTGAGATATTTCGCATTTGGGAAATAAATTTTAGTTTCATTCTACCTACTATTTCAGCTATATTTACTCACTTCCACTGACAACATTTAATATAAAAAGGTATTCTGGTGAGGAGAGATAAATCTCTCCTGAAACATTAACTGCATTTACATTCATTTAAAAATAAAAGTCATTGGACATTTCCAAAAAACTTAAATACAGGTCTTACATTTTCTAACATTTACAAACCTCAAAGAGAGGCATTTTTTTACAATATTTTACAATATTTTACTACATCAAATTAAACCACAATATGCATCTTTTAAATATGTACAGAGTACCTTTTAAGGCATCATTGGACGGTTTCCGATAAGGGTTTTGCATGTTGCCTTAAGTAAAAAAGGACTTTGGTCCCACATTGAAGGACCTTGGTCCCATGATACAGGATGCTGAGATCCTATGAGGGAATGGACATCAAGTGTGTAGGTGAATTATATCAGATGAGTGAGTGATAATACTGATGAATTTATGATTATTTACATGTGAATATAGCTTGTACAATATGACATTAATGTAAAAATACACATTAAGTGAAAACCGAGAGGACTAATTGTTCATAAACATTACATCTTTGGTATATTACCATCTGCACAATATACTAATGCACTTAATAACAATGATAACATTCAAATGTGTGTCATTCAGGACCTCAAATTTAAAGGGATAACTTTCCATTTCAAGACCTGTGTTCAAAAAAAGGGTTTTGTTGTTGTTTACATTAATGTTTCTCTTTTTTGCTTTTATCATGTTTATAGTAAAGGAGTTATCTTGGATTTCTCAATTTAAGATGGATCTTTGATATAACATTTTTAGCTACTGAATTTCTGTATTGATGAAACATTACCTGTAAGTGACAAAACATTCAATGTGAACTGATGTTTCTAATATGTGTTATGTTCAAAATGAAAACTTATCCCCATCTTTCACACCATTATATCAAGTCACTCTTAAATAAAATCACTAGACCACAGCATCACCACTCTATTTTGCCATATTGTGTACCCCTGGTTAAATCATGATAATATATAAATAGCCAGTAAAAGGCTCTCCTGCAAGGGTAACAACCAACTATGGCTGACCCTCTTCATTTTGTTTTACTGTATTACAAAGGTCCAGATATTCATTAAACTTGACTACAAAATATTACCCATGACAGAGTTTAACCAAGGCCAAGACAATATGCATATTTTTGAGAAAAAAAAGCTAACCCATTTGAGTTTGCCCCTTTGTTTGTACATATATTTACACATTATCACAGCCAGTTCAAGTTTGATGATGCGAAATGCAACTCTGAAACTGATTATAGAATCAGTATCAATGTCTATAAACAACTCTCCAAGAAAGTGTACACCAAAAACACCAATTTCCAATGTGATATTGGCCACAAAAAAGATGATTTTTAAAACACAAATTTTATCACCTTACAACTGTTTAGAGTGACCATATTTTAAAGGAAATCCCTGCGTTCCCTGTTAAAGTATATTTTAATGCCTACTGATCCCCAGTTAATAGGTAAACAATAATTGATTACAACTCATCATCTGTGGGGATTTATCTCATGATTATTGTCTCTGTAATCAAATAAGATTATAGTAGCTTAAAGCCTTAGGCGATGTTGTGTGACAAATTGAATGCAGAGTTGAACTCTGTGACAGTCCCTGTTTCTATGCTGGCCACATTATCAATGTGTTTAGTCTTAAATCAAATCACAATTATTAAGCTTATAAACAGACACAATACACTTCACCTTGGGTAATAATATGCCATAAGTCTAATCCAATTATCTGTTTAATTGACAAGTTCTATTCTTGAACTTTTGACACACTCTAACAAGGCCATAATCCTACAGAAATAATTACAATGTTATATCAATTTGTTGTCTGCTTGAACTTCATAACCTAAAAACGCATCTCAATTATATGTCTAGGTTCTTGGCAATCCAGTTAGATTAGTAATTCAAGTCTGTTTTTATCACTGTCAAAAAGTTTGATCAACATTTGTTTCTCTTTAAAATGCTTATTCTATTTTGAAGTGCATTTATATTGAATTTCCTTCAAAGTGTAAAAGCTGCAAAAGAATTGCTGTAAGAAGTATATCTATTATATTCATTCAGCAAAATGCTAAATAAAAAGATTTTGAAAGTGTGTCTGTGTGCTCATAGAAAATAAACTTTTGACATATTAAAGATTTACTTTGGATGAAGGTTTTTGGGTTAATGTTCATTTTGTTGTGTAAAGATGATTAAAACTCATCACTGTCACTTACAATTTCATACATTTCAGGGCATAAATTGAGGAATGTCTTCAGATAAAGGTAGTGAGCAATGAGCTCTAAGAATTGATAAATGCTTCATGGATGAGTGCACAAAGTGTCCCCATCACCAGGGCCCAGTCACACTACACAGGTTTGTCTGGGGTGAGAAGCTGTCTGGTCATAAAAACCCAAAAACTAGAGCACCCACCCAAGCTAATGTGGCACACCTTGAAATGAAACTTAATCTTACCTTCAGCTTTGTTGTTTGTCAATATATTATAATAAAACAACATTTAAAAAAGTAGACCTTAAAAATAAGTTGACTTCCTACAGAAATGCCCTCGTTAAATAATGCATAACAATGTCAGATGATTTCATTGATATTTTAGTGTTCTGAATCTCTGCTCTTAAAGGTTCCTATAATTTGCAATGTCACACAGCTTCGACATGAAATGTCTAATTCACAATAACAATGATATAGTACAAAATTTTACTGCTTTAAACTCATGCCTTGGATTTCATTCAATTTGATCACGTTCTGGTCATGTAAATACACTTTAATACTAAATGACATTAAAATCAAAACTAAAAACTACAAACTACGCTCATTCACTGGTATGATTTCAAAAGAAAAAAACTTTCACTATTGAAATTGAACAAATTTTAATGAATGATAAATTTTTCACTTTCCAACCATATCTTTAATGATTAAAGCTTAATGTTTGAAGTAATCTTACAACACTGTATTATTAAGATCATAAGCAAGATAAATTCCTCCTTAACAATTTAAACTTTCCATGATAGTTGCATATAGTGTCATTTGATAATGTTTCCCTGCATATTTGATATCTTCTTAATTATAATATATTTCCTGTTGATGTGTTAAGGCACCTTTGTGTATGATTTTATGAAAGGGTCCACTATTTTGAATTACAGTCTCTTTGACAAACATGATCTGTTAATAATTTCCTATGCTAATCAAGTTGGATCTTTCTAGAATTTACTGTACAGAAATTGAAACAGCATATAAATATCACATAGTTGGAATGTTATTTTCATTGCATCTTAGTAAGCTATTGGCCCCACTGTGTGTTCACGGCGGAATACTGGAATACCTGTTCTTGTGAAGAAAGTATCTGCAACAATTCTTGTTCTGCCATTGGCTGGTTTCTTGATCTGATCTTTTGGAGTGACATCCCCCAGCCTCCAGCCATACTCCCACGAGTTTAGGACGGGAAACTGATACTTTGTCTCCGGGATGACTTGATAACGTTCCTGCAGATATTGATACCGCCCTTTGCCTTCTTTGGTAAATCCGTCATATAAAGTAGATCGGACTTTCCTGTTCACTGGCAACATGTCAGAGATAGGCGCCTTTTTCTTGTCTCCTGCCAGTTTCATGAGATTGTCATCAAAGTTGATAATTTTCTTGTGATAGCTTTTTGGCTTGACATCTCTCAGTTGGAGGAGGTGTTCGGTGGGTTTGGGTGCCGCTGCTTCGATCTTCTTCCTGAACACATCAAACTGTTTGGAAGTGTTTGACGAGTTTGATTGTTGACGTTGACTGTACCAACCCAAACGTGCATTCTGCTCCTTAACGTAAGACTCCGTCAAAAAGTTCTGAATTTGCGTGTCTGCTGGGTAATTTCTTGACATGGTCGCTGTTGACCGCTTTCTGTAAACAGAAGAACAAACTTGTGCAAGTTTCAATCAAAATCCACAACCTACAGCCCGTAAAAATCGGGCTTGCATTTGATAAGTTCACTGACCAACAAACAATTTCTTCATGAAGTGCTCAGCTGAGTTGACACGTCGTCCATGGCAACGTGACGCCTCACTGTTAATCACGTGGTAAAACAGAGAACACGCGAGACATAAACAATGCTCCACGTGCTGCCACGCCCCTTTGATGTTTGCCGCTCCCCCGATATGTTATTTTAGAAACCAAAATGTTATCCAAAGTTGATCGTTTGATCCTCAAAACTAAACTAATGACATATACAATAATAACAACCTTAGTGAATATATCGTATATGTGTAAAGTATTTATTTTTGTAATTCTAACTATTGAATTAATCAACTGACTGACTGACACAGAAACGTTTTTAAGGCAACACGTTCCCTGGGTCTTGGCTGTGATAATGATTGTCCCAGACATTTGTCGGGGATATCAGCACAGAGTTCAAGTAAAAATCCATATTGAATGTTTCCTTAAACATTCCAAACTGGCACCTTAATGCACAAATAGTGTCGCGGTGTGGAGATTTAAAAAAAAATCAAGCACACACCTTTCAAGGATAAATATTCGACCTGCATTTATATTGATAAATCAATCATAAAGTGACTGTTTAAGTAAAGTGAACGGGATATTGGTGACGCAATGTACACAGATATAATTAGAGGTCTGATGCTTGACTTGGTATCTCAGAGTGGTTGACAAATATTGATCATACATGCTAAATGGAATCCAGGTATCGGATACATGTGTGCTAGGTAACAGTGACACCTGGTGTGTAAAAACAAAATAGCTTAACTCTGAAGGTGTTCTTTTTTAATAAAAGAAGTGTCCCTCTGGTGGTAAAAAAAGTGAGCGAGCCACAGCCGCAAAACATCCAATTTCAATATCGCTGACAATCTTTTTTTTTAAATGGAAAAAATAATAAATAATAATAAAAGATAAAAAAACTGAGGTCAAATCCGATAATTTGTTATTTTCTGGGTCACACTATATCAAGTAAATATAGCCATTTCGGAATAGGTTGAAATAGATATCGCTACAATTTCAGCAATACATTAATAATTGTGTAGAGCTCTTGTTAAAAGCGCACCATTTTTAAAAGCATAAATATAATCTTATTATAACGTGAACTGCACTGGCTACTATTTGTCAGCACCTGTCCCAGTCACCCTCCTTAGCTTTAATGTTACATTCATGTTGCTAGCGTACACACATCAGTTTTCTCAAACACTATTTAGAGTGATTGGGTATTATTGATCACGCCGCGGCTCAGCGGAGAGGTGCGTGCGAACTCACCACAAAGTGGGGTACCATGAGTAACATTCATTTCAGGGCCCAGACGGGAAACGGGTCAGTTTCGTGTCATTTACCTGAAATTACCTCCAAGGGGAAGAATTGTGTCTGAAATGCGGCAGGCACGCGAGCCAGATGTGTCTATATAAATATTTCATGATTTTTTGTTTTCTATAAAGTACAGTAGGTTAATATGTGGGTAATAAAGAGAGATCGGGTATTGATTGATCTCACAAGGTGTTGTATGGACAGTGTCAATCTTCCAATACATTTAATTAAATAATATTTACTTTTATTCACCTCAGTGGACCCACATACTTTAACAAAAGGATGAAATTGAAAAGTGATGTGAACTCAATTTTTAATTGGAATACACTGAAATAGGTCCTCTTGAAATATTAAAATGTTTGAAATATTTGATGTTAAATATGATTTTGAAATATTCTTACAACAAGTTTGCCTGGTTTCTCTTAAATGTCAGACTGATGTGATATCTTAGCGTGGAATGGGCTAGACTACTGGCTAGTACTTCAAATTTGTTCTTTTTTTTCAGATGTGCACATACCAAGAAAAATGAATTGTACCATCAAGTGAGAATTTGTACAATGAGATATGAAAAAGAAAACTTTTGATCAGGAAAGACACGTGTTGTATTGTCAGGTTAAAAATATAAAATATGAATTAAAGCGCGTGACTACTCCCAAAGAGATCAAAGGCCGTGTTGATTGCATTTACCATTTTCGGGGTATCACATATCTTCACATATTTCTTGCCCATTCTTATTTGAGTTCTATCCGAGAACTTGTGCAGAGATGTGATATAATGAGCATGTAATTCAACCAGATTTACACACCACTTCTAATCCTGAAAGAGCCTTTGCATTTTTATTTAATGTACTTTCCTGACAAAGCAGAGATGGGTGGTCGCGTGGAAGAGTCTTTGCATTTCACATCAGACAGACGCGTGCTTTGAGTTTTTCACTTAAATTGACAAAAAAGTGAAATCTTCTACAGTGTATTTTTGAAAGCAAGTCATGTAGCATTTTCTTCTGAAGAAAATAAATAATATAATATAATCAAATAATGGAAGGTATTTTCTTGATTTGTTCATGTCTGGTTCAGTGACAATATCCCATAAAAAGACATAGTAGCTATTCTTACTCTTGGAGTGACTTAATAATTGCTCATCATCCGTGGTTCTTTGAAAAGTGTTGACTGAGTTAGCATTTTTAAGATTGTAAACTAAACTGTCAAGTTAAATTAATGTTGCTATTATACTACTCCATACTCCACGCATGGCCAAATTCTTAATAATTTCAGACACTTGACAAATATAACCTATGGGTTTGTATCAAAATTAACTGTATAAAATTAACCGATCATATGTATTTGAGATCAGTTAGATGGAATGGTTACTGGCCGGTATTGTTTGTTTGGAAGTTTACGTCACTTTCAATATCATCTTAGTTATTTCATGACAAGACCCATTTGTAGCAGATATACTGCTGTCTCACTGCATTGTCCCGTCTCAGGGGCTTGACATAGAAGCCGGCACCAGTCAAATATTTACAAGTGTATCATTAAAATGAAATGCTGACATGGCAGGGAATCGAACCCACAACCTTTGGATCACCAAAGAGGAATTGGTGCAAGTACCTTGCGCTCTAACCAACTGCGCCGTGGCCCGGCAACCGCTATTTTGTAACTGATGTAATAATTTGTTGGTGAATAATTATCTTTTTCTTTGCGTAACTCTTATATATTTTTTTATCTTTTTTTTTACTTTATGAAACGATTCTAAAAAGCAATGCCTCATCTGTTTTTTCCATCTTATCTTTTGAGAGTATTAATCTTTATGTTGAATGCTTTCTTTGATATACCCACTTTGAATATTCTGTGCAAAAAGGATCGATGATATATGTCATAAACAATGACACTGCATTCACCCAGAGACATCTAACATTCGCTCTGCTGCCATGCTTGTTTGCCAAACCTGCAGAAAGAGAGCTTTGTTGAAATTATCAAAAGCCCAATGCACACAGTCCTGGCTGGGAACCAAGCATGTTATTACCTGTGTGTTTGCATTATGATTGATATACACTCATGATATCAAACCAGCTCATGAATAAATTAGCATCATTGAATGAACTTGGAAGGGTGCTTTTTAAATGAAAAAAATGCTTTGGTTGTGTTGAAAGGGAAATGCAGGAACATGTAGAATTATACTGGTGCATGAACAAAGAAGAACTTCAGGGACGTATTACAGCATGGACCTATATGGCGCGCCATAAAGGCCCTGTCTCAGTGACATAAATGTACATTTGTGACGTGGTCGGATCGAGGATGTCTTTGGCGGAGTGAACATGATCATTAGCGACACCTGTTGGGGTTCCACCGCTGATCAAACCAACCATGCATGCCTTGCATTGTCCATCCGCAATAAATGACACACAATACAAGGTGATCAAACAAAAAGGGACATTTCAATGTGGATAGATCCAGTTCCATTAAAAATTGGTATGTTTACATTGATGCACCCCCATTCTGAGTGAAAACAATGAGACTCAGGTACATTTGTATTAGAACACCATGAGTCTATCACATTTCTACATATATATGGAGCCTGAAACTGTAAGAACAAAATGAATATTCATAGAGTTTTCACAACTTCTAGATCAATCCACCCACGTGACCACTAGGGTGGGCATGCTTGTCATCACGTGACAAAGAGGGGGAAATGGCTGCGAACAATGTGTACAGCTGGGGTCCGTGATCAATTTCTGCAAACTTGAGAATCTACACCAATAGTTGATGATCTAACCAAACCAATGTTTGTCTATGGATAACAGATAGCCACAGATAATGTAGACACGGAAAGACAGCACATTTAGACCGTGTTTGTCATCCATTTCGGTGTAAATGTCATGTACATTTCAGGGGACTGCTGGTCTGGGAAGGACAATGCAGCGCATTTCACTCGCGTCGATTTGTCATCAAGTTTTCTGTTTGTCCTTACACCATGCACAAATATTTACGGACCAGGACAAATATGTTGTATTGCAAGACTAAAACTTTTATAACATTTAGTTGTCCTTTAATTTGACTACTTTAATTTGAACTTAAATTCTTATACGCGAAAGAGGGAATTTCATCAAATTATTCATATACTTTTAAACATGCACAAATCTTCTCGCCTCAGTAATGAGCTAGAATATCACACAAAGTTAAACAATGTATATCTGTCTTTAAAATGTTGTCATCTTTCTTCATCCATCTTATGGTGATGCCTGCATGTTCTAATTGATGAATGCATGGGAAGAGCCCTTTTTGCACGACAATATTCAAAATTCAGCCATGAAAAAACATAGACGATGCCAGGAAACGGCGGATGGTAGCGGTGATATGGTGTGGCGATATGGGACGTTTCGCAGAGGAAGGGCTTGCGATGTACAAACACGACTCCACCAAAGCTCACCTGAATATTGCCATCTTGCTATTGACACAAACTGATATCAACACGTGTAATAAAAACCGGCGCCTCCAGACACAACCAGGCCCTGTCACTCACACTTGAGTTACTCACGATAAAGAATTGTGATTAATTGATTATTAATATAGTTGTTGTCACCCAACTTACACTTATTGACCTCCAAGGTCATGACCTTTTTCTCTGGAAAAGTAACATGCTTAGTCCGCTTTTAGTTTTGATATAGTGTATATATTATGAGGTCATTCGTATAATACAATAGTCCTTTCCTTGTATCCACAATTTGGTTTGCCTCTGGTACACTCTCTACAGTAAGAAGTCCAAGGCAAAAACCCTAAAGAATACTTTGTGTATTTATTTCACTGTGTACATATTTTTGGGGGGTCTGGGATATTTTTGGGAAAAAGACAGGCTGGATGTTAGAGCCTTGTGTTATTCTACTGAATATAGATTTCCCAAGTTAAACAAACCAAAAGCACACAGCGTATCGTGGGCATGTTGGACTGTTTCAATGTTTCTCTACTATCGGTTTCACAGAATCGTCCATACTCTGTTTTATTTATGGCAATGGCGTATCCAGAAACAGGACTCTGGCCAGAGTGTGCTGTTTTCCACAGCGTGACAAGGGCTTTATCGAGCAAGGTGTTGGGGTCAGTGATTGCCAATTTTGCTAGAGTTAGATAGTGATAGCACTTTTCACATGATAAGATCCTGTAGAATCATGTATTGCCCATCCATTTATTTGTCATTCATTTTCGATTTGCAAGAATTAGAGAACCACTTTGCACATGATAAAAAAACAACACAGAATATTTGTTGATGATTTTAAAAATAATTCCAATATATGATAAGAAATAAATCTAACCATGTATGTTACATAAAATGAAATGAACAGAATTAAAGAATGCACCAATAACAAAAAAAATACTGGCTTGTTTTTTTTTTCCTTGTTTTTTTATTTTCTTTTTTCTTCACCTCTATGAAGAACAGTACCATTCAGAATGAACTCAGGTACAGGACCCGTCATTTACCGTCACAACCCAGAACACCATAGCAGATGGTATGAATGGGAAATTATCAAATATTAAAATGTCTAATCTGGAAAGCCAGTAAATGTTGAAATGGGATCATGTCAACCCCCAATTAAATTTAATCATTAATGAAATGATGAAAGACAACATGTGCCAAAATATCGTCATAGTTTAGGTGACCTAGTCAAACATTCATTACCCGGCAAATACATAATGACCCATGGAAAATAAGACAATAAAATTTCTTATTAATTTGGCGAGAATGGATCTATTAGGTTGTGAGGTTGCATTGCGAAATTCTCGTTTCCGGCACGTGGTCTGCTATTTTTTTCTCACTCTCTCTGGTCTGGGTCCACCCACAGAGGTTAAGTGCTTTTTCCAATAAAGCTCCATTCTTTACAAAACACGATAATGTGATCCAAATTGGTGATGTATTGTGCTGCAGAAATCTTTTGTGGTACAACGATTCATTATTTCTATGACTTTTGGGAACCCATTCCCGTGTATCATTAACACTCCACCCAAGTGACACTTTAGTGGAAAACCTTTTGCTTTGTGGTATCGCTCCGCCATGCAGTCCCCGATGTCGGTCCCAGTACCTGCATTACCCCCCAAAAACCTTTGATGTCGCCCACAATTGTCAGATCACCAATATGAAGTTATTGATCTGCAGCTGGCTCCTGTGGGGGCATGATTAGAGCTCGGCTGACGTTCAGGGTTAGCTTTACTATTCATTCACAATCTGAACATAAATATGATAATTATAATGATAACCTTGTAGATATATAGCGCTTATACTGGACACCGTCTGTTCAGTACAGCGCTTGTATAAAACGTGTTTGTCCTGTTTTGAGGTGTTGTCTCTTCTCCCCACCCCACCCACAACATCTGCCCCTTCACTGCGTGTCCATACAAACACAATCTAACCCTGTTGGTAGTTATTGACTTCTCGTGAGTTTTATTACAAGCCATTAGGATTATCTTATGCAACTTTCATATTATGCAGCATTATAGTTTGAAGTCAAGCATGATTAATGTGAGAAATTATGTAGAATTGAATGGATTAAAGCTTAAAATCACGGATTAAAGCTTAAAATCATTTGTATAGATTCAAGCTTGGCCCGTACCTAAAATGTTAACCCGTTGTCCTTGTAAATCTGTGACCGAGTGGGTTGTCATGTCAAGGACCTGCGACATGACAATTCATTGAGATAGCATTATGTTTGCTGCAAGTAGGTCTCATCACGAAATGACTGAAATAATGTTGAAAGTGATGTAAAGTCACAAACAAACAAATTAAGCGTGGAATCATATGTATGGATTAATGCTTGGATTAAAGTCTTTTCGGGATTTACATCAGCTAAAGATTGTAATTTCCTCTGGACACGAATAAGTGACCGAAATTTGCTGAAATCCAACGAAACATTCTGCCTTTCATCATGACGAGTTACTGAAATCCAGCATAATAAACTACTTCTCGTCATGACGAGTGAATAATTCCATCCCCTCCGGGCCTGAAGGCAACGAGAGTCAGAATGACACGGACAGCCAGTCTCTACTTTTAATGACCACTTTTGGCGCAATTCAGCGAATAATTTGATGAGTGGCAGCGAATTTTCATTGAACAAAAAATTGAAAGTGGTGTTTAGATTAAACGCCATTAAAGACTCCTCCAAACATGAGCTGCGAGTAATTTGCCTGTGACAACCTACACGCAAGGACACTTAAAAAGTTAGCAACATTTTTGTGCCAGAATTTTGTTTAAATTTAGAATTTGCAATTTTTTTCAAGATTTAAAAATCACTAATCATGAATAATCATAATTTTTTGGATAATATTTAAACATGTTAAATCTATTATTCAACATAATTATTGAATTGGATCTAATAGAAACAAAGTCAAGAGTCATGGAAGAGGTCAAAATTTAAACAAGTCATTTTTAACAATTTATGATAGAAATATCATATCAAATATGTGCACATGAATAGTCCGTACCATATGCGGGGTAGATTTAATTTGACATATTGATTTTGATGAATATATGGGATTAAAATGGTGCGTATTATCGCCACATCCAACGGGTGGCACCAGTTACTAAGACCTTCGGCCACAGAGTTATGACCCAGGCAATATTCGTATGTGTTATATTCCCTATGGTGGGGATATTGACCGATGTCTGACACGTGTGCCCTGTTTCTATAGTACAGATGACACTTTGGAGTATTTATGGAGATTAATCTATCAAGTATAATACTGGTCTCACGACCAGTCGGACTTGTACTCGTTGCGACCGGCTTAGTTGATTTGTCACACATGACTGTCAGATAACCGGGTTGTGAGTAGGGTGACCATGGGATCGAGTACTCGCCTTGTCATCATGTCTGACAAATGCTACAATTTACTTGTTTGCTCTCAAACTGAAGCAGTCGGGACAGGTATCTAGGTGCGCGTAATTCTTTTTCATGCCCGACATGAATGAAATATCGTGTGATAGCACACGCTGATACGCAGGCTGGTACGCAGGCTGAGATGAGGCTGGTACGCAGGCTGATACGCAGGGATTAAGATAAGACAAGCATCTCACCCATTATAATCCTATTTTGACAACTTATTCATTCTAATTAATAGTGTGTAGGTTCTGTGTTACTAAAAACTTGCCCTTTTTGTGTGACACACAACTTGCGGTTTTCTAGTGTCTTCTTCGTTTGCACGCGCTCTGACCACTGAAGCATCCCAAATGTTTGAACAGGCTTCTTGTGATATATTGTGAAAATGAAAGATATTTAAAAGCTGACTTTCTATTCATTTATTTTTATGCCCCAGACATAGACGCTGCTTATACCTTAACGACTAATCCATTGACGGATTTTCAGATCAATAAGTTCTGTTAGGACCCCGAATGGATTAACTGAGCAGCGTTATATACAAGAATCAGCGCCATAATTAATAGGGATATTCTCTGTTCTACTTTATTTGAATAACTTGGATAGAAACAGAAATCTAATTTGGGCCAACAAATGTTGAGCAGTTTATCACCTGGGGCAGGTGTGCAGGCGGGCCTAGGCAGAACTTCCTGAGCCCCATGACAGCCTTCCCGATCATTATGATTTACACCCAAGCGTGTCCCGTTGTCATGGACGCCATATTGATTAGACTAATATTTTTCTGTGGAAAAATGATGGGCTAGAATTGTCTAAGCGTATTCATAGACTTATAGATTCAAGTACAACATTTAGTATAAAAAATGCGATTACACCGAGAAATATATCTAAATATGACTTGATTCTGTATAAATTTTGATCATTTTAATTGTTTTAAAATTGTCCCAGGACAGCGTTAATCTCAGCTTGAAATTCAATAAAAAGTCCCAGTAACGTTCATCTGATATCATAAAGAGAAATTCAGAAGTTTGTAATAAGGTTTTTTTATCCCTTTGCGGTGTCGCCCATTTTTCCCTTGCAAATGCATTATAGTTTATAAATGCAGTAAAGACCATGGACACGTTTCTGAACATTTACTTTGTATACTATCAAAGACAAACTCCATGCCACGTTTCCTTGCATTAAATGAGTGAAAGGGATCGATATGAGGGAATAAAAGGCCTCCACACCTGATCCTACAACCGTGCACTGCAACTTAATGCAGCTGCAGCCAGGTTGGAAACCATCTTTTGATCAATTCCACACGACCAAAGACACCCACCATGTGACTGGCACTACTCATTGAACTCATTGTGAGGCATGTAACCCATTTTGAAGCCAGGGACCCATTGTGAAGCCAAGGACCCATTGTGAGGCATGTAACCCATTGTGAAGCCAAGGACCCATTGTGCAGCAAAGGACCCATTGTGCAGCAAAGGACCCATTGTGAAGCCAATGCCCCATTGTGAAGTTCAGGACCCATTGTGAAACTTGTTACCATTGTGAATTTTTTTACCATGTACCCATTCTGAAATTTAGGAACCATTGTGAAGCATGTACCCATTCTGAAGTTTAGGAACCATTGTGAAGCATGTACCCATTCTGAAGATTAGGTGTGAAGTTTAGGAACCATTGTGAATCCATTGTGTAGCATGTGACCTGCTGTGAAGCATGTGGCCATATCGAAAAGCTTAGCCCATTCTGATGCTTAACCAACCCACTGTAATATGCACTATGATATATCTTGGAGTAATTATGATATATAATTATAACTTTGATATATACATTTCATTTTAATGTATACATTTCATTCTAATGTATACATCGCGTTTTGATATATACACCTCGATATATACATATCTCTTTGATATATACATCTCACTTTGTTATATACATCTCATTTTAATGTATTCATCTCAAAGTTATGTGTGTAATATACATTGTAATCTAAATAATTCATTGTGATCTGAATAATTCATTGTGAGACATATAGTTCTTTGCATCTTTGATTTAATTAAATTAATTCGGGCCATCAAAATATTGATTCAATCCAGTTAAAGCGCTTTAATTTGATTGAAAATATTGATTTTGCTCTTATTTGATTTTCAATGAAACATCAAGAGCGATGTTTTTTTCATGCACGTATCATTCAAAGGACTTAAAAATGGAATGACGTTACAAAACACAATGGCATGGAGACTGCATAATTTTCTGTCTCAGCACCTTGTCTATGAACAAACATTGCAAAGTCATGAAATCGACATGAAAAGCCACGCTGGCTTCAAAGTGAAATCGATCGCCGACTTTCATTCACCCAGCACCGTTGAAACTCGCATTAAAAGTCCTTCAGATTTGTTCAAACAAAAGCGCTGTATCTTTTTTATTCGAGTCTTCATGTCCCTACGATCTATTTGATATTTTAACTTTGGCATTGACACAATGGTGAATAAATTTCTGTATAGATTTGATGGATTTTGCAAATTGCAACTTGATAATATATATGTGCAAAATGTTGATTTAATTGAGTGTAAGGGCTTCTATCACACGTGGAACGTTTTAAATGGGTTTTAAACAAATTCACATATTTTACTGATTATAAATTTCATCGTATTTGATGGTCATATCGGTTCATTATGTCACTCCCTGCGGTCACGCATGATCGGCCTGAAATCTGATGTTGCCATCTTTTATGGATGGTTGCCATAATAGATTCGCCCCAATTTTAATGAATTTCATTTTTAATTTGATGATATAATGAACCTGAACTTTAATACTTATTATCAGGAAAGTGTCTTTTTGCGTTTCTGATACTAGTATGACATATCTTCGCCTTGCACCCCCTTCTGGGAGACCCAGAGATTATCGCAAAGTTCGGCACGGGATGAAAGCAGGACG
Organism: Amphiduros pacificus; assembly: GCA_949316495.1. Taxonomy (NCBI): domain Eukaryota; kingdom Metazoa; phylum Annelida; class Polychaeta; order Phyllodocida; family Hesionidae; genus Amphiduros; species Amphiduros pacificus. The sequence continues at coordinate 23,705,880 of OX439009.1, read as the reverse complement.
TCATTTGATCCAAAACTTGTCTACTCCCCCTGAAAACCTCTGTATCTGGGATCAAAAACTCTTATTGCTCCAATATTTACTTATGTTCTTTATTAATTTTAATAGGTTATATGTTAATTGCAATTTTTTTGTTTTTGTTTTTGTTTTTGTTTTTGTTTTTGTTTTTGTTTTTGTTTTTGTTTTGTTTTTTCAATTCTAATGTCAAAAAATGTTTAATCTGAAAGAATAATGTTTTGGCATGATTATGATATTCTTTTGAAGTCACAAATCAACTGCAAATAATGCCAAAAGGCAACCGGGCTTGATTAATTTCATAACCGCGAAATGACCACACGAGGACCCTTACCTTTGTCCAATTTCTTAATTAAGAAAATCCAATAATATCTGCGCGATATCGCCCTCTCAATAAACCCATATTGACATTTATTGTCTCGCGCACCTGTCGCGGCAATCATGAAAGATTACAAATTATCTTACCTGGTGAGGACTTCCCATGATGGAATCTGACTTTTTTCTTGTATATCTTTGACTGGATAGTCTTTGACCATTTTACAGAGTCCCAGGATGTCATGTCTGCAGGCGGCTGTCCTAGCACGGGCCGACCCTCACGGGGCCTGCCTCACGGGGCCTGCCTCACCTGGGCACCGCTGCCCCCGCCTGCTGCCGTGTGAACTTACCTGAGCACAGGAGAATTTATTTATCAAAGCGTGTGGCTACCTGGGCGAGACTATTGTTGTCCCGTGGGGGAGACAGGTGCTTGCTACGCAGGCCGTGTACTCAGGCAGGACAGCACGATGGCAATTCTCAAAAGTACGTTTCTTGTATGTTAAATTTGGTCTATAAATATTGTATATACATATGTTCATAATTGGAAACCTTTTGACAAGAAAGTCTATAAGTTATGACTGATCTTCAGTCCCTTCCCTTATGAAAGGAATGGACACTGACTGCATAAAAAGGGTTCATGAGGGATGGTAAGAGTCAAGTCTGGAAGACGTGAAGGCTCTTCTCGTCGCCAGTAATACTTCTACGACACACTCCCTCCAGATTTTCTGTCCCCGACAATGAATTTTCCACGCCTTTTCTAACTTATGGGACCGCCGTTCATTGGTACAAAGGCCAATACAATCTTGCTTTCTCAAACGTGCAATTTAATTTTACCCAAATAATATTTGTGTTCTTCTTGAAAAAAATATAATTAAATGATTATGACTTGCGACTGTTACATTCTGGGACCTCAGTGCATTTGCTGATATAATTATTTAAATCATATTATCAACAGGTTTGTTGGCTTGAGATACTAAATTGATGTTCCGTTTATTCTCATCAATAACAGGTGAAATAATTAAAAATTCATTTTAATTGGAGACAACCTTAGGTGAAACTCTTTAATCCAAATTTTCTGGAAGAATATTTTTTCAAATATATGTTTCAAAAATAATAAATAATAAAAGCTTTTTATGATTCAGAAATGATCCATATTTCATTTATAAAGATGGAAATTGTTTTGATTCTCTTTGCTATTCTAATCTGTTTTTGGCTAAAAACAGGTTTAATGCGCCGCATAAAAATGGAAAAAAAACAAACCAAAAAAACTCAAAAATGATTAAACAAGAATAAAACTAAAGGAGCAAAACCAAACAATAAAAAACCCTTCCAAAATTATATGTATTGAATTGTGAGAAACAAAACTGTTATTTCTCCTGGCCTAAAATCACCTGATTGATAATTGACGGCGGCGCGAGAGAACGTGTGCAGTGACCATGGTGAGGGCAAGGGAAGCAATCAACTTGACTGTTTGATCAACAACCGAGGACAATCGTACCCTCGCTGCAATCCTGCCAGGGCGTCATATTTACCCCCATTAAATATTCACACCTTATTGTCACCTGGCTGGAATTCGTTAATTCTGATAATTCGTCACCATGGTGGCACGTGTCTCGCCTCGGCTGATAGTCGCAAGCTGTCACTGTCCGCGGCGCGTCGTGGCCAGAACATCTTCAAAAACTCATATGAACAAACCTTGACGAATTTTTTTATGAGAAATTGGTAAAAAAAAGAAAAAAATAGAAAAGAAAAGAAAAAACCTTACCCATTACAAATGTATTTCGATACAATGATGACGGATATACAACCCAAGATGAATATTTATATCTGGGTGTACCAGTACAGGTCAGGATAAGATTGCAAGGCAGGGCAGGGCAAGGCAAGGCAGGGCAAGGCAGGGCAAGGCAGGGCAAGGCAGGGCAAGGCGTGACAAGGCGTGACAAGGCAAGGCAAGGCATGACAAGGCATGACAAGGCAGGGCAAGGCGGGGCTAGGCAGGAAAGGCATAACAAGGCAGGGCAAGGAATGACATGGCAGGGCAAGGAATAACAAGGCAGGGCAAGGCATAACAAGGCAGGGCAAGGCATAACAAGGCAGGGCAAGGTAGGGCAATGCATGACAAGGCAGAGCAAGGAATGACAAGGCATGGCAAGGCAGGGCAAGGCAGGGCAAGACAAAATAAGGCAGGGCAAGGTAGGGCAAGGCAGGGCAAGGTAGGGCAATGTAACACGAATATAAGTACAAGGCAGGGCAAGGCGATAGTAATATAGGTACAAGGCAGGACAATGTGACAGGAATATAGGTACAAGGTAGGGCAAGGTGACAGTAATATAGGTACAAGGCAGGACAAGGTGACAGGAATATAGGTACAAGGTAGGGCAAGGTGACAGGAATATAGGTACAAGGTAGGGCAAGGTGATAGGAATATAGGTACAAGGCAGGACAAGGTGACAGGAATATAGGTACAAGGCAGGACAAGGTGACAGGAATATAGGTACATGGCAGGGCAAGGCATAACAAGGCAGGGCAAGGTGACAGGAATATAGGTACAAGGCAGGGCAAGGCATAACAAGGCAGGGCAAGGTGATAGGAATATAGGTACAAGGCTGACCAAGGTGATAGGAATATAGGTACAAGGCAGGGCATGGTGACAGGAATATAGGTACAAGGCAGGACAAGGTGATAGGAATATAGGTACAAGGCAGGGCAAGGTGACAGAAATATAGGTACAAGGTAGGGCAAGGTGACAGGAATATAGGTACAAGGCTGACCAAGGTGATAGGAATATAGGTACAAGGCAGGGCAAGGTGATAGGAATATAGGTACAAGGCAGAGCAAGGTAATAGGAATATAGGTACATGGCAGGGCAAGGCATAACAAGGCAGGGCAAGGTAGGGCAAGGCAGGACAAGGCAGGGCAAGGTAGGGCAATGTAACAGGAATATAAGTACAAGGCAGGGCAAGGTGATAGTAATATAGGTACAAGGCAGGACAAGGTGACAGGAATATAGGTACAAGGTAGGGCAAGGTGACAGGAATATAGGTACAAGGCAGGACAAGGTGACAGGAATATAGGTACAAGGTAGGGCAAGGTGATAGGAATATAGGTACAAGGCAGGACAAGGTGGTGGGAATATAGGTACAAGGCAGGACAAGGTGATAGGAATATAGGTACACGGCAGGGCATGATGACAGGAATATAGGTACAAGGCAGGACAAGGTGATAGGAATATAGGTACAATGCAGGGCAAGGTGATAGGAATATAGGTACAAGGCAGAGCAAGGTGATAGGAATATAGGTACAGGGCAGGACAAGGTGACAGAGATGTTGGGACAAGGCAGACCCAGGTCCATATTTAACAATTAACTGAAATGAACTGGCTGATCACTTGAGGCCCTTAATTGTATGCAACTGGCATGAACTGTAAGGGACATCATTAAGTCACACTTGGCTGCCCTTGCCTGCATCCCGACAGCCTCACAATGCAGCTCGGTCATAAATGGGCTCGTATTCCAACAAAAGGCAAACAGGCTAATCAGAGGTAGTCGTTAATACCTGGCTGCAGGATGGTTGGCAAGTTTGCCTCATTTCCTGTGTGTTGTGTTTGGCCCATAATTACCACGTGATAACTCATCCAGCCTGTCAACAATTCTACCTGCAATACCCCCTAGTCACGTGACCACATCCAAAGTAATTGCTATAATGATATCAAGAGCATCTTGAATTTGTAGCTGAGAACATCTTAAAATGAAAGCTGTCATATCTTGCTGAAAAAGACTAAAGTAGAAAAAAAAACAAGTTAAAATTTGTAGCCAAGACATTGATATTTACCTATGAAGCAATTCTTTCTTCTCTTCTGCACTCACAGTTGTCAGTTATCGTTGTTTTTTTAAATGTGCTGTCTCGATCTATCAGAAATACTTCTTTAACAAGAAAGTCTTAAAAAAAGAATTTGTCTGTCATTTCCTTTTTGAAAATGATACTTATATTTCTGTATCCCCCAAATATCAAATGGCCTGGCTGTAAATCCTTAGATTTGTTGTTTCAAAATTTACCCGAGCCTTACATTGATCCATATTTCTGCCCAAATCTCAGACCACGTATACAAAAATCAAATAGGCATGTGATATTGTTGAGGGAATCCTTAAAATGAATAGCGTCCCACAGAATACTATTTAACCCTATATATTATAAGCATTTGAGCACAATTTGTAAACATTCCAGTGAATAATCTACCACTTAAACACAGACTTATTCTCATTTCTCTTGGAACACAAGATTTAACTTAACAAAAGAAATATTATAAGGCATCAAAGGGAAGGTTTACAGTTTCTAAAAATGCTTTGCTTTCTTACCATTCTATGGATTATATCCTTAGAATTATTTTAATATACCTGACTATTTGTACCTTGCTATTTATAACTAAACTTGAATTATCAGGTTGACAAATACTCTCCATGGCAGATCCAGGATTTATACCTCGCCATGCAGAGTAGTTGCCAGAAAGGTGGTGCAAGAGTTTTCATGCCTTCAGATTATATGCAGCAATACTTCATGGTTGAGATCGAACCTATTCTTATCATTTGGTTGACAGACTACTCTCCACAACAGATCCAGGATGACTCTACCTCGCCAAGCAGAGTATTTACAGGCACACATGCAGATGACATGTGACCTGTTGATTTCCAAAATGACCGACATGGTCAAGTGTGGACAACACCACATCTCGAAAATCATGACTATTATGGAAATATTACGGAAATGTGGATCCAGGCAAAATGTTGAGTGAGCAATCTTGCCATGAATCAAGTAAAAGCTCTTCTGTGGAGGCATAAAATGGGTTGAAATCAACAATGCCTGCCATGAACCTATCCATGTTAATTTCCTCCTATGAGAACCTCAAACATCCTGCTAAATAACAGGGTCAACTGATCTCATTAACAATTGTCAAATATTAATAGCTGTGAGACAGCTCATGATTCTTCCATCTGCAGTGGATTGCAAACACAACCAGAGGACACTGCGTGCGCCTGGTAGGCAGTGCCCTCTGTTGTCTTTATTCATTTTACTGCTTTTTACCAATCTGTGTGATGATACTCTACTGGCTGTTTTCCACCCAATATACCTATAGCTGGGCTATTATTGCTATCAATTGATCCAAATGGCAGCTTAATTTATTTAGCACACACTCAGTGTTCAAATTTACCCTGGCCTTACCTTGATCATTATTTCAACCAAAATCAAAGTTAGCTTGTGTAAAAAAAAGATAATCTGTAATCTTGTTAGGGAATAGGGCATTATTTCATTTTTTGGGGTGTTGTACCACAATCACAAACATTTCTTTAATTCTCTTGGAAAACAAATTTCAACAACATTATTCTGTATAAATAAGTTATTCTGTCAGAACCTAGTTCTCAACCAGATTTCTTATGAAGAGTCATGACTTGCGGTCGATCCTGTGTGCACGTTTTTATCATTGGCGGCAGGGACTGATATATTTGAGAAGTCAAACTGATTGAGGGAGGAGGAGCAGGGTGGCTGTTCTTTTGATGCCCATATCCTCAATTTATTTCAGACTATTGTCCCAATATCAGCAAGCTTACAGTCATTTTGGGTCCTCGCCATGCATGGTCTCTATACTGTACAATGTGAACAAACAAGGCCACCCTGGCAAGTTGATGATACCAATCAAATCTTACAGGTAAATTGTTGTCATAAAATTCACGAAAATATTTAAATTATGTTAATTAGCAAAATATATTTGGGACTGGAAAGACATTTGTTATGCAATCTTAATTTGAAATTGATAGTCAAAATGTTCTCGAATTGAACGTAAAAACCATTTTAAAAGTCCAAAAAGTACAATATGTGTCCCAGCAGAATATATCTGTAAAGTTTGGTGACAATCAAGACATTTTTGGGTCATTAAGGTGGATGGTCAATAAATATACTGAAGAATAAGTCTGTAAAGATTGGTTCCGATCCAGATATTCTAGGCAAAGTAAATTCCTTGCTAGATATTTTAACATTGACCTAATCGAAGACATTGCCAAGCTCATGATACGGCCAATGTCAAACTTATCTGAGAATTTATCAAGAATAATTCTTGTCAAATTTGGTGACAATGGAGGCATTATTGGGCAAGTACCTTGAGCCACTACGAGGCATCATTCGGTAATTACCACTTTTGGCACTTTGCCATTTTCAATATCACATTACTTGCCACTTGCAACGTTCAATACCAAATTACCTTCTTAAAGGTCACTGGGTGATATTCAGATGACCTTGATCTTGGCAGAAGTTAGGTTGCTTGCAAAGGTAAGACAGACAAAAAGACACTGGAAATGAATCCCAAATAACAACATTATAGCCCTTGGGCCAAGCAAGGTTTGACCAGGAGGCAGATTCTAGAATTCACCCCATATAAGACCAACATGGGGGTTGCTTGATGGAAAAGAGACCACTCATATGTATGGTTTGGTCAAAATGAAACTAGTCCGATTTTTATCATGAAACATTTCATTGTAACTTTTGGTGCATTTTTGGCAAGTTAGAGAATATGTAAGAAGACTGACGCAGTGAACTGTACTACACCACCGACCTCTGCAACCCAATAAACTACATCCACCCTCTGCAACCCAATAAACTACATCCACCCTCTGCTACCCAATAAACTACATCCACCCTCTGCAACCCAATAAACTACATCCACCCTCTGCAACCCAAAAAACTACATCCACCCTCTGCAACCCAATAAACTACATCCACCCTCTGCAACCCAATAGACTACATCCACCCTCTGCAACCCCATCAACTACAAACACCCTCTGCAACCCCATCAACTACAACCACCCTCGGCAACCCCATCAACTACAAACACCTTCTGCAATCCCATCAACTATACCACCACCCTCTGCAACCCTATCAACTACAAACACCCTCTGCAACCCAATAAACTACATCCACCCTCTGCAACCCAATAAACTACATCCACCCTCTGCAACCCAATCAACTACACCACCACCCTCTGCAACCCCATCAACTACAAACACCTTCTGCAACCCCATCAACTACAACCACCCTCTGCAACCCCATCAACTACATCCACCCTCTGCAATCCCATCAACTATACCACCACCCTCTGCAACCCTATCAACTACAAACACCCTCTGAAACCCCATCAACTACAAACACCCTCTGCAACCCTATCAACTACAAACACCTTCTGCAATCCCATCAACTACAAACACCTTCTGCAACCCCATCAACTACAAACACCCTCTGCAATCCCATCAACTATACCACCACCCTCTGCAACCCCATCAACTACAAACACCCTCTGAAACCCCATCAACTACAAACACCCTCTGCAACCCCATCAATTACAAACACCTTATGCAACCCCATCAACTACATCCACCCTCTGCAACCCCATCAACTACAAACACCCTCTGCAACCCCATCAACTACAGCCGCCCTCTGCAACCCCATCAACTACAACCACCCTCTACAACCCCATTAACTACAACCGCCTTCTACCACCCCATCAACTACAACCGACTTCTGCAACCCAATCAACTATACCTCCACCCTCTGCAACCCCACCAACTACACTACCACCCTCTGCAATCCCATCATCTATACGGTGCCATGTGAAGTCGGCCGATTCTTACTTCCAAGCCGGCGCCAGGTGCAAATGTGACTAGCGTATTAGATAAGGTAAAAAATGAGGTCAAGGTGACCTTAATATCGCACTGATCCCAGACAATGTCTGCTTATAGCGTTTGAGAATAACTGACCGGGATATTTGAATTCCTGGCTATTAAGGCCCCCAGGCTTGGGACTCGTGGGTTATCTAGAGAGGTTGCTTATTTGTGAGTAGCAGTTGATAATGATTTCTTTTTAAGAAAAGTGGCTGCGTTGATCTGCTTTGTGGGCACTTACCCTGGAGTGCATATAACAGTACTCGTCCTCAGTTAACCTGTCGGGCTTGTCAATTTGCCAAGAAAACCTTTGTTATGGACTGAGCAAAATGTTATATTTCATTATTCATTTGGTAACAAATACAAGTAACCTGGTTTCTGATCAAAATAGAATCCTTACGAGGAACTAGTATCCATATTTAAAGGTTCCCGTCTTCGATGGAATTACTTTGGGATTCTTTTAAAAAGAAAATATTGAAATTCATAACCATTTTATTCAAAAATTATTTGATTGAAATATTGTGTGTTTGATTTGTTAATGAGTTTTGCTTTTGTAATATCATTTGGCACGAAATGACCTTATTGTTTCAATATGTCATTTTGTCATTTATTATTGATTGTCTTAATTTGCGGTGCAATAATCCAATGGCAAAATACAAGAGCACACTTGAATAGACACTATATTTGTGAACACATCATATATCTTGCATAAGCACTCAAAAGGAAACATTTCAATGTGGATTTTTATTGTCAGCTTTTATTGTCAGATTTAAGTCCATTTCAAGTGATTTATATTTGGTAATTTGAAACTTTTATATTTTGTATCTTGTCGGAGCAGTAATTAAGATATTTATTTATTCTTTATTTTTAATTTTGCAATACATAATTTAATTTACTTATTATAAGAATGATTGCACACATCTGTATATATTATATATTTCTATAACAGATTATGGATATTTTCATTTATAATAGTGGTATTTGTTTATTGAAGAATTCATTATTTTATGTATTAGACAATAATGAAAATGAGATTTATATGGGTTAATCATTGTACAATTTGACATTCAACTATGTAATATGTTTTTCCTTTTAAAAAGGGCTTTAATCACTGAATAAATGTTGAAGTTATAAAAGTCAAAGATATCTGATTTAAAGATGTGGAACATTCAACATTTAAATTTGTGGTAAATGCAAAATGATATATCTAAATCATGCTAAAGCTAAACCTTTATATAATTTTCTTCTTGTCTGGAAAGATGATTTAGACAAGATATTGAACATTTGGAATGATATATTCATAGTGTCCTTTGGATGTAATGGTTTGTAGGCTTGATGTTCCAAATCTATACTATGCTTCATAACCATTTAAGGTAAAATGTCAAAGATGGTTTAGTGCATCATGGGAACAATATTGTTCTAATGGGTGTGAGCAGTTATTGCAAACTGATAAAATTAGTTTCGGAACATAAACTTGAGACATCTATTGACTATTATGGGTTTCGAGTGGCATCATCCACAGATGAACCTTTCCGGTATTTTCTTCTTTATTGCCACGTTTGAATGATTATATCCCACATGTAAATTGTTAATGATATTATCAACCATATGCACAAGTCTTTAAGCAAATCGTCGTGATACTCTTAACATCAGCATCACAGTGGACGTGAACATGATTCATTCCCTCAAACGTACTCTTCCCCCTTGCGAGATATATTAAAGTACGATAATTCAAAGTGCATTTTCACCTATTGAAATATTCTTTTTAATGTAATCAGGTTTTACCTCAGATTTAAAATCAAAGCGGTACGCCATAATATTTTGTGGATATACTGGCGTTATTTAATTCAATTAATTGGGTCAAGAGTTTTGAATTACACTTGAACTTGATTATTTATTTAATTAGTTTTCCATATTTGAAGCACATTCTACACAATCCGCTGCATTGTCATTTAGTTTTGAAAGAGCAAATACACACATCACACTTCTTGAGAAAGCTTTTGAAAATTGTCATAATGCTGGATGGTTGAGACCCTGAACGATCTTCTTGACAAATAATTGTAAAATGGTGTTTTTACGTCCCTTTCAGCAACAAGGGCCTTATCAGGTCGATATTTGAGTCTTTTAACCAGTGTGAATGTAACACTGCCGGCAGTGGGAGCCGAACCCACCACCTCCCGTCCTCCAGTTTTGTAGCTAAGTGAGGCACAGATCCAACATTCTACCAACTGTGCTAGTGGGACAATCATTATCACAATTAATATTACCAATCAAGGAACTTTGCAACCATATGAAATGCTTTCCCATGAGGGAATACTGGAGTATGGCACCAGAGTAAAGAACAGTTGTGGGAGATTAAGAAGTTGAAAAGGGCATAGTAGCAAATGCATTGGATAGGGTAGAGAGTTCAGCGGCAGAATGGTGATTTAGGGTTATACGTGGATTTGGAGTATATACAATGTTATATTTTATAGTAAGTTACTTTATATTGTCTGGATACAGAATCTAGTGGGTGCCAAATCAGTTTTGCTGTCAGCTATGCTCATTAGTCGGATAATATTAGTCAACGGAGCAAGCCATGGGCCGTGGCGCAGTTGGTTAGAGTGCCAACTTATTAGCACCAGTTCCTCTGTGGTGATCCAAAGGTTGTGGGTTCGAATCCCGGCCATGCAGAGGTTGAACTCATGATACAATTTCCCATATGAGCTGAGGCCCGTGAGCTGGGGCCCGTTGTCCTTGTAAATCTGTGACCCGGAGGGTTGTCATGTCAAGGACCTGCGACATGACAATTCAGTGAGGCAGCACAATATCTACTACAAATAGGTCTCATCACGAAATGACTGAAATAATGATGAAAGTGATGTAAAATCACAAACAAACAAACAAACAAACAAATCAACAGAGCAAAAGACTTAGACCTCAAATTCCTCACTCAAATAACTAACACCAAAGACATAATTGAGTTTGGTGGGTTCAATTCAAAGCTGTCCTGTGAAGAGGGTTGTGCTGATTGATATGCCATCAGCAGATCACGATACCATGATGACACCTATGGTTGAGGCTCAACATATTACTAATGAGGCAGGACAGATATATACACTATTCATGGCTGACCAGCAGCTATATCAAAAAGTTGTTGAAATTACATCCAAATTTGTATCCAAACAAATTTGACATGTTCATTCCATGGCCACCAACCACTGATGCCTCAAATTTGGACATATTACGGGCACACCTCCAGACACCAATTTGGAAATCAGCACCAGATTCCCAGTCTGTTGCTCTTAATCCAACTGCATTATGGGTGTGCATTGGATGAAGTGTCAATGAGGTATGAACCAGCATCTACCAAGCCATGTTTTGGGCCTGTCGTGGAAACCACTTTTATAATAGGCAAATGAGATGATGACTTTGATGCAGATATAAATGATGATGACAATTAAGAATATAATGTGATAGTCATACCAAGCTAGAGTTCTAGTACTTTCATAGATTGACCTTAATGTCATATTCTCCATTGTTTAATTATTGTTTTTATTGTTTTAATTATGTTTGAGTCTTCACAAGATGAAAGCATTCTGACACACTGTCCATTTTAAGAGTATTAAGGTTAATGAGGTGTTAGGTTTAATGTTTTGTAAAGGATAAACATTCATAATTTATTTGTCATTATTGGATATTTGAGAAATGATATAACTGCACTTGAATAAAGTGCAGATGAAATTGATATTTTGTTTGCTTAATTAGGAGTACAATTATTTTGGGTGGTCGCCATTTCACATTTCCTTACAAAATGCATCCATTGGCGACAATAAGAATTTCTAAAATTATAGTTAATCAACATACAGCATGAACGATTACATTCCTTGGAAGATTTAACCTGAAATTGATGTATTATGTGCCTAATATAGCCTACTGTAGATTAAACAATGTGAACATTAAAATTTCTTGAATAGATTATGCTAATTTATGCAAATATGGCAAGTATTTTCATATTTTTATCAACATGTTACCTTCCTTTATATGTTTCAACTACTTTTATGCATTCCATATTTATTCATACATTCATGAAGAAATATAATGGCAAAAGGATGAGATCTGGATATCTTTAAGAATATGACAGTTTCGGTGGTGGCCATTTTTGATTTTGTGTGTAATCCCGGGGTGTGACAAGGATCTTGGATAGGCACATAAATAAGTATCGGAAAATGCAATAAAACATTGTATATACCCTAAAACAACATTCTATGAATTTCCACCAGACTAATTAGAGGCACGAATGCGTTCACAGACAGCGTGAATATTATTAGTGATAGCTGTAGCCAAGCTGTGAAAGCACTAAAACATAGTCGCGAATATTGCATCAAACTGGGCCTAAACACATTAATATCCAATATAATTTGTCTTTTTATAGATGACTGATTTGTCACCAAATATGGATATGGCCTCAGATGAAAGCAACCATTGTAACACTTGTGACCTGAATAAACGGCTATGAGCCTCCAATAGAGAGATTTATTGTCCAAAAATTACTTAACTTTGATATATGACAGAAAACCGTTTTGGGTCCACATATTTAATACACGAAACAGAAATGACCTGCTGCAAGTGGCACGTTCTGGACATACTCAGTGTTTTTTTCCAAATGTTAATAAAACAATTATGCAAATCCAATTGGTAATAATTTTGATGAATAATCAATGAAAAGTATACAAAAGGTGTAAACAAATGCGTGTTATGTAAAATTTTAAACCTGGATATAATTGAAGCGCTTTCACAAACCACCCATAACAATTTGTACGCAAAGCTGGCATGTGTTTTGAGATGAACTGCAGGTGCAATTGTGGCCAACCCATTCCTTTATTAATATATTCAATGCTTGAAGATCAATGGTCTCTCCTCTGTTTTTATTGTGCAACCACCATTAGTGTTCCTCGTAATAAGAGAATGTGTTACAAATTTGACATGGAGAAACGTTGGCACTTTAAATATATAAAATTTTTGGTTGTTTTGTTTTATTTGTTTGTTTGTGCTGTTCACATCTCTTTCCACATTATCTTAGTTAAGGCCCTATCACCTATTGATTTTATTTGACTTTGAAGTCCAATCTATCAATAGACCGCAGTTCTACTATTAGATTTGACAGTAAGTAAATCATGCAGGTAAGGCGCCAGGTAATGCCTTAGTCACATTTGCGCCGATTTCAGTAAAGATGCTCTGCCGATGGGTATTTTTACAAAATCGGCAGGCAGTTCAGATTGCCGTGCGGGCACCGGGAGATCATCGGCCACAGTTCGGCATCTTTAAGACGTCGGGCGGGTCATCGGGAACTTTTAGCTGCAACATAAAAGCAAACTCCACCAGAGGGCGACGTGGTGAACCTATCACCTCTGTACAAGGTGCCTTTTGGTGCTGGCTCACCACATCCACCAATTTTTATGTAATTGTCCGTCTTACTTATTTTTTTTCTTAAATTGTACTCAGATTGGTATATTATGATATATTTCACCCTTAATACAAAAGTTTGTGCATATAGAAACAACTATTATGAGAAATAAAACTTGGAACTACTTTCTCAACCGGAGGAACCATTTCCTGGTGTAGTGATAAGGCAGAACCACAACAAAGATGGCCGCGTGGTTTACAATTTGAATTCTTTTAATCTTTTATACTTTTGGTCAATATAACCAACAAAAAATGTTCAAATGTTAACAAATGAACTCAAATACATATCAAGGCAACTTCATATTTGATATTAAGAGATGTTAATACGTCAATCACATTTACAACACACTGACAGTTCTTGAGCACATGGCCAGTAAAAGTAGTACCAGAGGAATATTAATCTGGGTTGGCCAGAGGTAATAGTTTGCGTGTGCCTCTGGTGGACAGTGTGACATAAAAGTTGCCGGCGTTTCTCCGATGTCTTATCAGCAAATATCATCTTAAAGTACACGGCAGGGTCCAGGCAGTGTCCCGCAGGCACATCGGCAGATTATCTTAGGGCTGCCGGCGGCATCGTGTGGTGAAAATAGGATTAAATATTTTTTTAAAGCCTACCCAGACGTCTTAAAGACATCCTGCAGACGTCTGTGTCATTTCATCTTGCACGTGCCGTGCGGTGCCCCACTTTTAATAATGTGACCACAGCTACGGCATCTCTCAGATTGTTGCTGATAGACTCCCCGGCGCCCGGCAGATTGTGAAGTCGGCCGATTATTACTTTCCGATCGGCGCCCCGGTGCAAATGTGACTGAAGCATAAGATGAACTATTTGGAGCTTTTCCAGGTGATAAGGACTAGACATTGCAAGAACCAATTATTAGATTTTTTACTCATTTTTACAAAGTGCCAATGATATGGAGATGGCCACACCACTTGGATATCGGTATTGATGCTTGACTGAGATGAATGTTGGGCTCTTTGCACCACTAAACCCTTGCTGTATGTATCTCCACACTGTTCAAGCCCAACAAACCCGTTATCTGTGAAGTACAGTATTCATGCTTTGCTCTTAATCTGGCCACTTTGGGATCTTGTCACTTGTCACTTGTAGCTGCCCACATCAACTCTATTTTCACCATTTGATTTATCAGGGGAAATGGCAGATTTAATTTTAAAGGTTTCCTTGGTTCTTGAGATGGGACATATACTTTGGTAAGCTGTTTCATTCGGGCCCAATAAATTGAAGGGAGGAATTTTTTATTTTGTTCAGGTTGATGGTGTAGTTGGAAGGTGGAGGTGCGGTTGATGGGGTTGCAGAGGGTAGTGGTATAGTTGATGGGGTTGCAGAGGGTGGTGGTATAGTTAGTGTTGTTGCAGAGGGTGGTGGTAGAGTTAGTGTTGTTGCAGAGGGCGGTGGTATAGTTGATGGGGTTGCAGAGGGTGGTGGTATAGTTGATGGGGTTGCAGAGGGTGGTGGTATAGTTGATGGGGTTGCAGAGGGTGGTGGTATAGTTGATGGGGCTGCAGAGGGTGGTTGTAGTTGATGGGGTTGCAGAGGGTGGTGGTGTAGTTGATGGGGTTGCAGAGGGTGGTGGTATAGTTGATGGGGTTGCAGAGGGCGGTGGTATAGTTGATGGGATTGCAGAGGGTGGTGGTATAGTTAGTGTTGTTGCAGAGGGCGGTGGTATAGTTAGTGTTGTTGCAGAGGGTGGTGGTATAGTTGAGTGGGTTGCAGAGGGTGGTGGTATAGTTGATAGGGTTGCAGAGGGTGGTGTATAGTTGGTGGGGCTGCAGAGAGTGGTGGTATAGTTGATGAGGTTGCAGAGGGTAGTGGTATAGTTGATGGGGTTGCAGAAGGTGGTGGTATAGTTGGTGGGGCTGCAGAGAGTGGTGGTATAGTTGATGGGGTTGCAGAGGGCGGTGGTATAGTTGATGGGGTTGCAGAGGGCGGTGGTATAGTTGATTGGGTTGCAGAGAGTGGTGGTATAGTTGATGGGGTTGCAGAGGGTGGTTGTAGTTGATGGGGTTGCAGAGGGTGGTGGTATAGTTGATGGGGTTGCAGAGGGTGGTTGTAGTTGATGGGGTTGCAGAGGGCGGTGGTATAGTTAGTGTTGTTGCAGAGGGCGGTGGTATAGTTAGTGTTGTTGCAGAGGGTGGTGGTATAGTTGAGTGGGTTGCAGAGGGTGGTGGTATAGTTGATGGGGTTGCAGAGGGTAGTGGTATAGTTGATGGGGTTGCAGAAGGTGGTGGTATAGTTGGTGGGGCTGCAGAGAGTGGTGGTATAGTTGATGAGGTTGCAGAGGGTAGTGGTATAGTTGATGGGGTTGCAGAAGGTGGTGGTATAGTTGGTGGGGCTGCAGAGAGTGGTGGTATAGTTGATGGGGTTGCAGAGGGCGGTGGTATAGTTGATGGGGTTGCAGAGGGCGGTGGTATAGTTGATTGGGTTGCAGAGAGTGGTGGTATAGTTGATGGGGTTGCAGAGGGCGGTGGTATAGTTAGTGTTGTTGCAGAGGGTGGTGGTATAGTTGATGGGGTTGCAGAGGGTGGTGGTATAGTTGATTGGGTTGCAGAGAGTGGTGGTATAGTTGGTGGGGTTACAGAGGGCGGTGGTATAGTTGATTGGGTTGCAGAGAGTGGTGGTATAGTTGATGGGGTTGCAGAGGGTGGTGGTATAGTTGATTGGGTTGCAGAGGGTGGTGGTATAGTTGGTGGGGTTGCAGAGGGTGGTGGTATAGTTGATGGGGTTGCAGAGGGTGGTGGTATAGTTGATTGGGTTGCAGAGAGTGGTGGTATAGTTGGTGGGGTTACAGAGGGCGGTGGAGTAGTTGATGGGGTTGCAGAGAGTGGTGGTATAGTTGATGGGGTTGCAGAGGGTGGTGGTATAGTTGATTGGGTTGCAGAGAGTGGTGATATAGTTGATGGGGTTGCAGAGGGCGGTGGTATAGTTATTGTTGTTGCAGAGGGTGGGGGTATAGTTGATGGGGTTGCAGAGGGTGGTTGTAGTTGATGGGGTTGCAGAGGGTGGTGGTATAGTTGATGGGGTTGCAGAAGGTGGTGGTATAGTTGGTGGGGCTGCAGAGAGTGGTGGTATAGTTGATGGGGTTGCAGAGGGCGGTGGTATAGTTGATGGGGTTGCAGAGGGCGGTGGTATAGTTGATTGGGTTGCAGAGAGTGGTGGTATAGTTGATGGGGTTGCAGAGGGCGGTGGTATAGTTAGTGTTGTTGCAGAGGGTGGTGGTATAGTTGATGGGGTTGCAGAGGGTGGTGGTATAGTTGATTGGGTTGCAGAGAGTGGTGGTATAGTTGGTGGGGTTACAGAGGGCGGTGGTATAGTTGATTGGGTTGCAGAGAGTGGTGGTATAGTTGATGGGGTTGCAGAGGGTGGTGGTATAGTTGATTGGGTTGCAGAGGGTGGTGGTATAGTTGGTGGGGTTGCAGAGGGTGGTGGTATAGTTGATGGGGTTGCAGAGGGTGGTGGTATAGTTGATTGGGTTGCAGAGAGTGGTGGTATAGTTGGTGGGGTTACAGAGGGCGGTGGAGTAGTTGATGGGGTTGCAGAGAGTGGTGGTATAGTTGATGGGGTTGCAGAGGGTGGTGGTATAGTTGATTGGGTTGCAGAGAGTGGTGATATAGTTGATGGGGTTGCAGAGGGCGGTGGTATAGTTATTGTTGTTGCAGAGGGTGGGGGTATAGTTGATTGGGTTGCAGAGGGTGGTGGTATAGTTGGTGGGGCTGCAGAGGGTGGTGGTGTAATTAGTGGCTTAAAGAAGGTGGTGGTATAGTTGGTGGGGCTGCAGAGGGTGGTGGTATAGTTAGTGTTGTTGCAGAGGGTGGTGGTATAGTTGATGGGGTTGCAGAGGGCGGTGGTATAGTTGATGGGGTTGCAGAGGGCGGTGGTATAGTTGATGGGGTTACAGAGGGCGGTGGTATAGTTGATGGGGTTGCAGAGGGTGGTGGTATAGTTGATGGGGTTGCAGAGGGTGGTGGTATAGTTGATTGGGTTGCAGATAGTGGTGGTATAGTTGGTGGGGTTGCAGAGGGTGGTGGTGTAATTAGTGGCTTGAAGAGGGTGGTGGTATAGTTAATGGGGTTGCAGAGGGTGGTGGTATAGTTGGTGGGGTTGCAGAGGGTGGTGGTGTAATTAGTGTTGTTGCAGAGAGTGGTGGTGTAGTTGGTGGGGTTGCAGAGAGTGGTGGTATAGTTGGTGGGGTTGCAGAGGGTGGTGGTATAGTTGGTGGGGTTTTAGAGCATGGTGGTGTAGATAGTAGGGTCAGAGAGGGTGGTGGTGTACTTGGTGAAGAAGAATGAATGAATATTAATGCACGAAACATATCTTTAACACATTATCATCTCTCCAGTAGCTGCCAACAACCTAAACATAGCAGTTACTAGAAAACAAGTAGGTTAAACCTAATCGTCAGTAAGTGAATATAGAAAATGGAACTGTCAAAAAGGATATAAAAATAATCGGTTTGAAACTTAAATTCCAGATTGAAAATAAATTTATTTTAGGTAAAAAATTAAACTAACAATTGTGAAAATATTCTGAGAGTTACAATTGACCTCCTATATAGTGAATATATATTCATTTGACTCCAAACCCATCTTATAGTATAGGTAGACAATTCAAAAATGATTTGGTCTGCCACAACGTTCAGTGCTTGAACTAATACTTATAAATATTTATAGGTCATCATTAGCCGACATAATAGCGAAATGTGGAATGAGATATTATGGACATAAAGTGTGAGGCCCCTGAAAAGGTTTTGAGACAATTTTCGACAACTTTTTAGCCACTATGTTTTTGGTGATTTCATAGCTTGACTACCACTATCACAAATGATGTTACCACCAATACAATGCATGTAACTGCACTCGCAAATCTACTCCAACTTTTCAATTTCACACTTCTGTTTCACATCCAAAGTCAGGTAAGTTCACTTGTGGGAAAACATGGAAAACCTATGAACATTTCTTCTCTAGAGTTCACAAGCTTCACACAACCTTCTTTCATAAAATAAAATTGAACTCATTAAAAAGAAACTGATTTGCCAAGTCTTCAAATCTATAAATCCTACATGAATAACTTGAAATCCAAGTCGATAAGAAGGTTCGGGCAATAAAGGAAAATAAAAAAAGAAGAATATTTCGGTAATGGATATCATTCTTGACAAACAACCTAACATGTACGCAGCTTTGCTAGGCCTATTCTCTCTTCTCTTCAATACAGTTAAACTAAGCCCGATGCAAAGGAGAGTACTTGAACATGAAAAAAATTGGAATCCACCCTCTCTCTTTGTCTTTGAATTCAATGACAATGGCAATAGCGTTCACTTAAATCGCTCTGTAATCTTTCTGAAAATTGGAAAATTTAACAAGAGTTTATTCAGGTCAAAAGTTAACCACAATGATTGGTTCTTTAACACAATGCATATATATGTTTTGTCATGTGGCCAATATGGGTACTAAATATAACATATGGTAAATTGAATTATTCAACATGAAATGATTTTTACAAATTGACACCTACCAAGAGTGCAGTGCCTTTAATTGCAGACATGAAATCGATGGTTGGTATGTAAAGATCATAACACTACATACACACCTGAGGTGCGACATCACTCGCTTCACTGACTTTCTTTGTCTTACTTTCTTTGTCTGCTTTTCAGTGCAAGTCCAGTTCAAATGAAATATATTTTGTAGTACCATTTTGAGCCTTTTAACCTACCTCAAGAGTAATCAACCAGAAATTGGTGTCTAAGATTTGTGAAATATTGAAATGTTGAATATTTAGTGACTTCCTATCATCTTTTTGTCTAAATTTTGATACCATCTTATTAATGATAATTTTATGTAAATTTACATGTATTGATCAAATGTAAACCCATGCTGCTATTCGGAACATTCTCGCTAATGCTCGAAATTTCTAATAGCATCCCTCATGAAATCACTTGGTAAAACCTCGATATAGTCACACAAATCTTGACTATTTCTCAATTTTACAAGTAAGAAAATTGAATTGGGATGGTTTTCAACTTTTGATGTTTCTTTTCAGCTCAAATTCAAAGTTTAAAGACTTACCAAAATTTATAAACAAACATATAAGTATATTCGCTTATGAAAAAAAACATATCGAATTCATTTCATGGGCCGGTGCATTTGAAACATTAACATTAACAGGAACTGGTTCATCCATGCCGACCTTTTGCTACTCTGCATTACAGAGGTAGCATTCGATTACTGATATGATAAAGAAAACCTGCTATGGAGGGTAACCTTTTGCTTCTTTTCGAACATTTTAAAACCATCTGTGACACTGATTATTTTTCATTTTTATTCCAATTTACCAAATCAAAAATAAATATCCTCTTGATAAGTCAGAACATGCAAAGAATAACCTAACAAGAACCTCCAACATTGTGATTTATTATTCATTAAACCTATCCCAGTCGTAAAAACACGTGCAATATTCAGGACCACATACGTAAAGAGTGTTTGTGAAATTTTGATACACATTTCCGCTCAGAACCACATAGATAAATCATTACTCTCAATTTTCTTAAGACTCACCAAAAGGTCGTTTGAGGTTAGCGCTGGCCCTTAACTGTACTAAACATAGGTAAACTAGCATTTCATTACATGATAGGCCATTGGGAGATTTTGAGACAATATTCTACCAACTTTCAACCATCTTGGTTTCAGTCCTTTCAAGGCTTGGCAACCACTGTCACAAATGGCGTTGGCCTCCAAACAAAGGTGCTTTCTCAACCCATCAGCTTTTTAATCTGATGGGTTAATCTGATATGCTATTTGTCAGCTCAGTGATAAGAGTGGCAGAAATATTCATTTGCCTTATAGTTGAATTCGTCTTTTTTGATTCATGATTTATTTATTTGTTTGTCATTTTACATCAATTTCAACATTTTTTCAGTCATATCGAGGCGAGACCAAGGTGAGACCTACATAGCAAATATGGTGCTGTATAATTAACGTATCATGCCGCAGGTTCTTAACATGACAACCGAACCAGGCACAGGCAAAGGGTATTACCCCAGGCACATTTGCGTCGGCCTCAATTGGGCAGTTTTGAGACGTCGTACGGGTCATCGAGAACTTTCATCTACAACATAAAAGTTGCCGGCGTTTCCCCGATGTCTTAACACCAAACATCATCAGAAAGTACACGGCAAGCTCCCGTGCGTGTCCCGCAGGCATATATCTAAAGATTATCTCAGGGCTCCCGAACGCGATCTCGGCACGGCCGGAAATCAAATCCACAACCTTTGGACAGTTTGGATCATCACAGAGGATGCGGTTGTTCTAACCAATTGCGTCACAGCCATTGACCTTTCTTTTCTAAGCTAATAGCAATCTTTAATGAGCCATCGGTAGCAAAATAACCCATTCTGCACTAATTATGTAAGATTTATACAAAATAAAATGATAAAAGTCTTTATTGTGATTGGTCATTTCATTTTAATTTAGTTCACTTCATATTTTTCACAATCGGATTTGTTGTTTTGTATATTATTCAAATATCTCAAATTTGATTCTTACAATGTAGCACACGTTACATATCTGTATCAACATTTTTAAAAGCAATTTATTCAAATTCATTCTAACATTATACTCGCAATAGGTTGTGTTTAAATATTTTCTGGCAATTTTCTCTTTTAATGTGACATTACATGTGCATTTAGTAAGTTATTATATTAGTGTATTTTTTTTTCAAATATCATATCTATAAAATGAATTTATTTCACAAACAGGTCACATTCAAGAGATTAAATCCAGGAAATGCAATTATAAGGAACCTAATCATATAAACAGAATCTTTGTTCAAAACACCTTATCAAATGTACAGCTGACGACAACAGAGCTACGTTTCAAGTTATCAATTAATTATCACAATATTTGGTGTTGTTGGCACATTTATATGACTGATAATAACCTAATGAGAATATTATTGAATGTGCAGATGCACTTAAAAGACTTTGAAATGGAACCACAGCTCTGTTGTCGTCCGCAGCTCTGTTGTCATAGGCTGTAATCATAATGCATCAAAGGAACCCTTCATTTCCTATCATAAACACCTTTTGCGTTGGACCTGTTTTTGTATTTAAAATGGTGACGATTGATTTTGTATTAAAAGTGCCTGTTTGCATTGGTTTCCTTGAATGAATATAAAATGGTGACCATTGTTTTTGTATTAAAAGTGTCTGTTTGCTTTGGTTTGAATGAATATAAAATGAATGTAATGAAAAGATAGCAATCATGTCTGGAGACATTTGTCATTGAGTAAATGGATATGCATATTTATGTGCATGTATATAACAATATTTATCGAGCTCAAAACTTGTTAAATTCTAGGATGTGATAAATGCAAAATAGGTATTATTACATCATGAATACACCATATATAATGTTTTCTGATTTGGGCAACATGTTAGATTTGCACACAGTTTTGAATCATCTTTAAATCATTTTTATTCTGTTGTATATTTTGTAGGTATAAAATAGAATATAAAACTCAAATAAAGATGAGTGACAGCAATTTTGTCCAAATAATACAATCATTGACCTTTCTTATAAATAATAAAAGATTTTATAATTATAAACACACAAAATATATTATTTGATTACAAAAAATTTCGTAGTCATTCATAATAATAAAAATTGCTTATCATAATATCCACAATATATCTTGACATATTCTTCAGCCAACTGTTGTAGTACCTCAAGGCTAATGTTTCAATACCAGTATCACAAGAGATGTGATAATGTAATAGCATATATTACAAGCCATGACGCCTCTTCCGTCGCCTCTTCCGTCGCCTCTTCCGTCTGTAAAACAAAGATCAAAATCATAATAATAGTTCACACAATATTATTATTTTTTCATGTAAAGGAAACCTTGTATTAAGGCATGATGGCGAATGCGTTTGTGCCTTTTGTGCTACCAGAAGATATTTTTGGTGGCTCGAAGTTAGTGAACTATTGCATCAAAATCTTCGAATGGTATAACACGTAATGCTTTTAGGTTGTTTGCCTTTATTTGATTTTTATTTGACGTCAAAAGACTATTTCTTACTGCAGACTATTTCTTCTGAGAAAGATGTGATATTCAATAGCAACATCAATTGAACTGAGTTTTAGAGTCGTGATAAAAGTGGGCATGGTGCCTTCACACTTCTTGTATTGATAATTTTGTGTCAGCAGATGAAATCCCATTTGGGAATCATAGTGTTTGATCTTAATAAGTAGTTCTAGATACGAATTCAAATAATCTAGCTTTTGGCAATACAGGCTAAAGGTCCAATAGCTGTTCTGACCATTGATTTTTTTGTAATGTTTTTGAAATTTTCCTGGAAATGACTGCAAATTCGTATATAAATGATAATAAATGATTAAATAGCCTAGCTTTGCAGCCAATCAGTTAACACCACCCCATCCCCTTTTTTTGTAAAATCATAAATAATTGAGAAAACATTTTAGTCTCACTTCTTCCCCTCACTTCAGATGCTAAAATAACAATGATCAGCATAGTTCTAAGACCATTGGCCTCTGTTTTAAAGATTTCCTATTACGAATTGCAATCTTAATAAATAAAAGAGAATTACCTGTACGATTGCAATGCAATTTACAAAGCTCATTTAAGTTGTATGAATGTGAAAATGTTTCATTTTGGTCCAGTAGGTCGGTGGAGGGGCTAACACCTAGCAATTTTCTTATTATCAGTTTAGTTGGTGATGGTGTATCTGCTGGTGTAGTTGGTACTGGTGTAGTTGGTACTGGTGCTGTTGTAAGTATAGTTGGTGCTGTTGTAACTGGTACTGGTGTAGCTGGTGGTGGTGTAGCTGGTGGTGGTGTAGCTGGTGGCAGTGTAGCTGGTGGCGGTGTAGCTGGTGGTGGTGTAGCTGGTGGTGGTGTAACTGGTGGTGGTGTAGCTGGTGGTGGTGTAGCTGGTGGTGGTGTAGCTGGTGGCAGTGTAGCTGGTGGTGGTGTAGCTGGTGGTGGTGTAGCTGGTGGTGGTGTAGCTGGTGGTGGTGTAGCTGGTGCTGTTGTAACTGGTACTGGTGTAGCTGGTGGTGGTGTAGCTGGTGGTGGTGTAGCTGGTGGTGGTGTAGCTGGTGGTGGTGTAGCTGGTGGTGGTGTAGCTGGTGGTGGTGTAGCTGGTGGTGGTGTAGCTGGTGGCAGTGTAGCTGGTGGTGGTGTAGCTGGTGGTGGTGTAGCTGGTGGTGGTGTAGCTGGTGGTGGTGTAGCTGGTGGTGGTGTAGCTGGTGGTGGTGTAGCTGGTGGTGGTGTAGCTGGTGGCGGTGTAGCTGGTGGCGGTGTAACTGGTACTGGTGTAGCTGGTGGCAGTGTAGCTGGTGGTGGTGTAGCTGGTGGCAGTGTAGCTGGTGGTGGTGTAGCTGGTGGTGGTGTAGCTGGTGGTGGTGTAGCTGGTGGTGGTGTAGCTGGTGGTGGTGTAGCTGGTGGCAGTGTAGCTGGTGGTGGTGTAGCTGGTGGTGGTGTAGCTGGTGGTGGTGTAGCTGGTGTTGTTTTTGCTATTTTTACTGGTGCCGTTGTTAGTATAAATGGTGTTGTTTCTTTTTTTGGTGTTGTATCTGGTTGTGTTGTATCTGGTTGTGTTGTAACTGGTTGTGTTGTATCTGGTTGTGTTGTATCTGGTGCTGAAGTAGCTGGTGGCGATGTCTGGGGTGGTGCTTTGGTCGGTGGTGCTGTTGTTGGTGGTTCAAATGTGGCAGTGCACATTTTTGTACAAAAGTCTTGTGGAATTGTGCCAGACCGAGTCGCACTTGGTAGCAGACATATCACCAGGAATGATTGAAATATATTGTTCATCTTCACGAAGTCCACGTTAGTGATTTTTCAAGACTTCTAAACAAACAATCTACAGAAGGAAATACATATTTTCACCTTTTACATGTGATATATACCTTATCATATTCTTACAATTTATATCAACTGAATGTATATCTAAATTCATATGATAATATATACTATCCATTAATGTTTTTATTATTTTCTGCGGGAATCAAATTCCACCATTAAATTATCAAAATACTGACATATTATACCAGGTGAACTTACAGGTTAAGTGAAGAGTATTTCTCAAAATGTATCCCTAAAACACAATATAAACTTTAAATATAACTGTTGTACTGCTGGTATATATAATGGCAATGAGTTTGATGATGTTTTCCAGGTAGAGAAGGAATATATTGATTTATCAACAATTATGATAAATAGGAGAGGCTGGATACAAATATTTATGTTCCGTTCTAAAAGTATATTGACTGCCAATAAGGCACTGTTTTGAACAATAACATTGAAAACAATTCAGGCATTTCTTTTTAAATCTGTATTTTATTGTGAACCCATCTTAGATTTAAACATGGAATCACCATGTTTATCTTACTTATTCCACTTTATGAAATGACATTATATTCCACATTTCAGAAGAAAAAAATTAATAACAATAAATGGGCATAGTTTGTTTATTTTTATGGCTCTTTATCAATTCATCATTTCTGAAAAATCTAAGATCATGACCCACATTTGTATTCTTATATATTGAAGATATAAACGTCTCGTCAGGGTTGGTCTTGAAGTGTAAATGGAAGATCTGCATCACACATGAAAAAAAAACAAATAACTTTATTCTGGAACAGGATATTGCTGGTTATACAGATTTGTGCAGTGCTGCCAAGGATGGGATGTACTCGGTTGATAAGACAATATATAGCCTTTGGTCTTCCATACCAAAGTTTAAAATCCACAGTAAAATCAACTCATCAGCTATGAAGCCTTTGTGAACGTGTCAGAACTGAAATAAAACCACAATATATGAAATGTTTTTTTTTGTTTTCTATATAAAGTTATGATTATTTTTTATATTTTCTTCATCTGCAAAAACAATTCCACTGTATATGCTCCAACAAGTATATCGCTGAATAAAAAACCTGACATGAAGATTTCATCTTTGTTTTCTTTCCTAAGTCATTATTTCTTTACATTTACTACATTTGCAACAACAACAAAAAATCACCATGAGCAGACCTAGTGCACCATAAGTGACCTAGTCTGATTTAGCGCCATAAAAATATTTTTTTATTATTACCATTCTCCATGTTCTGACGTGCATATTAGATCAAATAAAATCACAATAAAATTTCAGGTAAACACAAACATCCTCAAGAAAATATATGTTTTTTTCTGCCTGCATTATTTTGGAGTAAACCTCAAGAATAGTCACAATATGTGAAGGAAAAGTGGATTTAAAGTATGAGGTATTCTTCCTGAGATACATTAAACGATGTCCCTTGGTTCATTGGTACATCCCGGCTACTGTATTTGTACTGTGTAAATTCATTATTTATCCAAATAATAGCAAATTTACAATTCAGTACTGATTAAATCTAATGACCACTTCCTGGGAGGTGGCAAAAATGGGTAAATAAAACTTCACTTACTTTCTGTGGAATCTGGTAATGAATAGAACCAAAGGGAAATAAAAAATTCTCAGATGCCATTCTCAGATGCCATTCATGTGTGAATATATCATTTTATTTCTTGCTATTTGTAGTATTGGGTTCTGTGCATACATTGAGAGTGGAATGGCGGCTTTCATCTGAGCTCCGATAAAATCATCCTTTTTGGTCGATTTTCTGGGGTCTATTGCTAGTCTAACACCACATTCTCTCGCAGTGAACCTGGTCTATACAGAGGTCTATCTGATACCAGACTTTGCAAGCTCTGACGGCAGTATTTTGATTGGAAATCGAGCTTCCACTCGTTGCTGCCAGTGTCGAGTGCTTGGTCTGATCTATCTATAAGTTTACTCGGCAAAACCTATTGGCATCCCGCCGAGAGTGCATGGTTGCACTAAGGGGTGCAGCTGGTACACACCAGCTACTTGTTGCTAACCTTTATACTCTGGCTAGGGAGTTCCTGAAGGATGCCAAGCTACCTGGTTCCAATGTAGTTAAATGAGGGGGAAGATTGTTCCAGTCAGTTACTGTCCTTGGGAAATAGCTGTATTTTTAAGGGTCACAGCTTGTCGCCATTTCGATATAGCGATTTCCCTGGTTTTTTCGTGTAGGAGCTGATTTCATTTTGACTTGTTCTGGAAGTTTCAAAGCTATTTCACCATGTATAGCCTTGTACAATAAAACCAGCCTCTGCGTCCTTCTTCTCCCTGCTAGTGAGTCCCATTTAAGATCTTCCAGGATTTTTGTTACAGTGCCTGTTTCTCTCTTCCAGTTGCCAGACACAAATCTAGCAGCTCGTCTTTGAACTGATTCTATACGGTCTATATCTTTTTTGAGATAAGGGTCCCACACACTTGATGCATATTCTAAGTGAGGGCGCACAAGTGTATTGTAGGCAGCCTCTTTGATATTTCCTGGGCACATATTGAAATTCCTTCTTACAAATCCCAGTACTTGATTTGCTTTGCAGACAATGTTGTTGATATGTTCATCCCATTTCATATTTGTTTGGAGCTCAACTCCCAGGTAGGGATGATGTTCAACATGTTGCAAGATGTGACCATTTAATGTATATTTTCTTGTATCAAGAGCTTGGCTTTTTTTCTTGCTGCTCAGGGTGTAGCATTTATGAGCATTGAAGTCCATTTGCCACTCTCTTGACCATTCTTCCAGCATATTGAGGTCTTCTTGCAGTTTGACTGCATCATCGTCATTTTCAACTATTCTATATAAGAGGCTGTCATCAGCAAAGAGTATTTTAGCTTCTCTCCAATGTCATTAATATAGAGGAGAAATAGTATTGGTCCTAGTACTGTACCCTGAGGCACTCCAGATTTGACATGGACAGGGTCAGATTCATCACCGTCAATAACTACCCTCTGTTCACGGTTTGTAAGCCAGTTTTTTATCCATGAACCGACCTGCCCAGAGATTCCATAATGCTTGAGCTTGTGATTCAGCCGTTCGTGGCAGACTGTGTCAAAGGCTTTACTAAAGTCGAGAATGAGCATGTCAACATTTTGCCCATCATTTCTAGCCTTGAGTATATCCTGTAAGGTTGTAATTAACTGAGTTTCACACGAGTGGCCTGTCCTGAATCCATGCTGAAAATTTACCAGGATGTTGTAAAGTTCGCAGTGATTCATCATGTGTATGACAATTATGTGCTCCAGAATCTTACAGGGGACAGAAGTCAAAGAAACTGGCCTGTAGCTTGCGGCACAACTTTTATCTCCTTTTTTAAAGACTGCAACTATGTTTGCTGTGCGCCATGCTTTTGGGACTTCTCCTTTGTTAAGAGAGTCTTGGAATATTTTTTGGAGGATTGGAGCTATTTCGTTTGAACATTCTTTCAAGACTCTTGTGGATATTTGATCCGGTCCATTGGCTTTTTTGCAGTTTAGGTTAGAGAGCAATTTTTCCACACTGGCAACTGTGATGGTAATCGGCTCTGTTTGTGGAGAGGTTGGAGCACCTTTGTCAGGAAAATTTTCCATGTTTTCAGTAGAAAAGACAGATTCGTACTGACGTGAAAGGATTTCTGCCTTGCCTTTACTGTCTTTCACTTCAATGCCATTTTCTGTTAGTGTTGGTACACCAACAGTATCTTTGCGCCTGGATCTAATATAGTTCCAGAACCTTTTTCCCATTGATGGTCTACTGAATTCAATATCAGGTAAATCGAGTAGTCCAAGGACATATTCATTGTGGGAATCTCTCAACTTATGTTTTATGTGTTTTCTAAGGTTTCTGAATTTTCTACGGTCAGAATCCTTTTTAGTTTTTTCAGCCTTGTTGTATAGTCTTTGTTTTCTTCTAATTTGTCTCTTGATTTCCTTTGTCATCCATGGCACATCCCATCTACCAGTTATTTTCTTAATAGGAATGTGTTTATTGATGGACTCCATTAGCTTAGCTGTGAACTTGTTGTTCAGAGTTTCAGTTGGGAGACATGAATCCTTAACTTCATCTTCAAAAAAGACATGCATGTCCTGTTTTATTGCATTCATATCTCCTTTTTTGTACAGCAATACATTTCTTGGCTTTTTCTTGGCCAATGTAGCTTTAGCATTGATTTCTGTTATTACCACATCATGGTCACTCATGCCTGGAAGGACAGATACTTTATTCACTAGGCTAGGGTTTGTTGTACCGACCAGATCTAACCTATTGTCTGATACCTTATACTCCTCCGTATTCCAATAAATCCATTTGCTTTCTGTGTCTAGAATCAACTTCAGACCCTTTAGCATTAAAACTGATCTTCGGACTTGTTCCGACGGTGGTTGTTGATACACATACAAGAGGCTACTACCAGCCATTTTGTTCTTGTTGTGACGCACCACCCGCTGTCCAATACCTTGGAGTAATTATGAATGGAGGCGTGACGTCGTGGGATCAAAGGGGACAACATAGTTGCCGCCTTGGGCATTGTTATGATGACGCCATATAGGCGCAAGATAAGAAATTTTTGACGTAATTCTTTTTCAAAGCAATTTTGACTCCAAAAATCTATGATTTAGAGCTACACATATCGCGAATGAAATGTTCCCCTTGTTTCACTGATTATAAAGGTATAAATTTGATTTCTCTGCTCCAAGTTTAGACGATTTTATGAAGAGATTTGCAAATTCATATCATATTTAAGAAAATGAATTAATATTTCTGTTTTACCCTCACATTATCAGGAAATCGTGTACTTAATTGTTATTTTTATCTTTCCAGTTTATTTTTAATTATTGGCGCATATATTGGCAGCTTAGAAAAATATACCACCTTGTTCAGTGAAAAAAATGCTATCAGAAAATGTAATTTATAGCCCTGCCAATTTATGCGCCGTTATAAATAAATTGACCTAATACATTTCATGTCATCATTTAAATCAACAAAAAATAACAATAAAAAATTGCAACAAGAATTTTAATAAATGCTATATCATTATCAATACTTTGTTTTAAAAGTTTGTAAAAAGCAATATGAATATGAATTATGATTTATTTATAAACATGTTTAAAAAATAAAAGGTTTGGAATATGCATTTCTCTTTTTTTCATAATATCTATTATTGAAGAAATCAGAACAGAAATGAACAGATTTATTTGAAGTAATTGTGAGTGGATGGTATTGTAAGCTTCATAAGAGCAACTATTCTGATTTTTTCTTTTAAAAAAATAAACCAAAATGTGGTATAATTCTTCAATAAAACTTTGGCCAATTCATTTTTTAAAAATATGAATCTTCAATTTTTCACTGTTCTGAAGTCGGCAACTATGATAGGATCAAAGGATTTTGAATCCATTGTGTGGAACATTGCGTTGCTATGACGCCATATCTCAAATAACAGCCGTTGCGCCTCCATTCATTATTACTCCAAGCCAATACACAACCGCAAGCGGCTACCTAAGTGGCTCTTTCTTGCGCAAAGTACCTAACATTAGGTACTAAAAACCAACTAACTTGCACGCTATCTGAGTCTGAACTCGCTTCAGACCCTTTTAGGAGCAATTTAGTGAATCCAAACAAATAATGGTGGTTGCATAAAATACTACAAGCTCTCTTGTTGCCTGCACCACCCGCTGTACAATAATTAACCTGCAAGCGGCTACCTATTTAGCCCTCTCTTGCA
This sequence comes from Amphiduros pacificus, assembly GCA_949316495.1. Classification (NCBI taxonomy): domain Eukaryota; kingdom Metazoa; phylum Annelida; class Polychaeta; order Phyllodocida; family Hesionidae; genus Amphiduros; species Amphiduros pacificus. The sequence goes on along the minus strand of OX439009.1, from coordinate 23,675,785 downwards.
ACTATCTCTTGGTACACATACCAAACAGATTGTTTTGCAGTATTCTACCCAATTCTGCTAAAATTCCACACCACAGTACTATAAATAGCTACTAGATAGTATTATTGACGGCTGGCCTACAGCGCCCCTACCGCTAAATTTACGCGTCAGAATAACAAGATAATCTGACTAGACTGGTTCCCCTCCGAGTGTCAAGAACATCGGACAGGCACTGGGTAATTTGACCTTCACATTGACCTAGTTTCTACTCGGACCTCAGCCAATCAGATCACAGTATTGGTTTGTTTACAAAAACTGGGCCATGTGTCAGAAGAAGCTTCTCTTACAAGTTTCCTTTGATTCTTATTTGGTGTAAGTTTGTCAATAGTTGAAATTTGATTGATTTAGTTTAGATAGATTTAATTTACTGTTCTTTAAACTACTAGCAAAATTGTGTTGAGTTTATTTTTTTAAATCATTTACATTTACATATTAAAACAATATAAGTGTTATTGGCAGTGCCTTAGGGTGCAAGTAATTACATCAGGAGACATTTATTTGAATAAAAAAGCTATTTTATTTTCCTTGGTATTTTCATGCAAAAAGCTGAAAGACATTTGACATTTCCCTGCCAAAAAAAATCTGTTTTAAAAAATTGAGCATGTGATAATGTAATCTAATTTATTAAAATCTACAATAATTTTCAATTTTTTTATCATTATGCATCACTCTACATCACCAAGTAGTATGGTCAGATAATTATATATATATATATATATATAATATCTTTATTCATACACACAATAAATCAATTGCTGTACACATTAAAAATAAGACATGGTAAAAAAAAGAAAACTTAGTATACAAGTATGCACAAACATTATCACATTATCAGTATCACAGAGTAGATATGTCAGTTAGTATATCCCTGACCTCCTCAATTGTGAAACCAGTGACACCATGATTAAGTTCTACAATCATTGCTATTATTCTTTCATTTTCTAAAATTGCCTCTTTTTTAAAAACATGGCTATATCCTCCATTTAGTACAAATGACTTAGATGCACATATCTTTTCACATATAAAATCAACATTTCTAGACATTATACATCTTCTATCACTTTTTGCACAACAATCTAGAAATGACACCTTTTGGTTGTTACTGTTTAACATACATTTGTACATATTCAATAACCTTTTAAAAATGTAATCATACACATGATTTCCATCATTCAGGCCACATAATAACACTCTATGGGAATGCCTTGGCAGGTTCCAGATCTTTCTAATTGCTCTGTTCCATGTGCACACCATCTTTTCAATATTCTTGTCATATAGCTGCCAAGCTTGTGAACCATATAGATGCGTACAATAAGAACTTGTCAATTTCATTAAGACCTCAGGTGTAGCATCATGATATCTTATTAACAAACCATTGAATCTGCCAATAAAGTTACTTTGTTTATATCGTATATCATCAACCTCTGATAAGTCAGCTCTGATATGATTGCCAAGGTGCTTCATACTTGAAGTCCATTCTAGAGCTTTCCCACCAAGCATAATCAAACTTGTGGCAAGCTCAACCCTGTTTTTATTTGGTGACATTTCAAATTTCATACATTTTGTCTTTTTGGCATTGTAGGCCACACTAAACTCATCACCATACTCTTCACATATATTCACCATCTTCTGTAAGCCTTTTAGACTTGGACATAAAAGAACAAAATCATCAGCATAACTTATACATCCAAAATATTCATGACCAATGAAACAACCAATCTGCGATTTTTGCAGTCTACATATCAATTCGTCAACATACACTGTAAACATTAGTGGGGATACGACTCCACCCTGTCTTACACCATTAATACTACCAAAATATTCACCATGAACACTATCCCATGATGATCTACTCTTCTGTCTCTTATACATATCCATAACTTGTCTTAGCACCAAAGGATGAAGACCTCTTTTATACAATAGCTCAAACAATTTGTCATGCCTGATACGATCAAAAGCCTTAGAGGCATCCATGAAACATGCATATACTTTAGATTTTCCATTCCAGTAATGTTTGACAACCTCCTTCAGAGCTAGACTGCACATTGATGTAGAATGACTCTGCTTGAAAGAAAATTGTAATCCTGATGTATTCAATTTATCGCCATACCTATGAATCATACACCACTCTAATAGTTTATTAATACATGAGCACAAGCATATACCACGATAATTATCAGAGTCACAAATATTACCTCTTTGATCTTTAGGAAGAGATACAATAGTGCCAATGAGTAGGTCCTCTGCATTATACCCATGCAAGGTCATAGCAGTTGCCAACATGGATATGTGTACATCAAAGCTATCTGGTGCAAATAGAATATGATTTGACCATAAGCCTGCTCCACCATCATATTTGTCCTTTTTCAGTTTCTCTCTTGCCTTTCTGATATCCTGCACTGACAATATATGTTCATCTCCAGAATATGATATCAGGTTTTTTCTTATGTTATCATTGACTTTATCTATTAGCGATTCATCTGAGGGCACTGAGTTATACAGATTTTCATACTTATTAGAGAAAATATTGTTTATATTGCCAGTCCCTGTTACATTATCCATCTGTGGAGGTATCTGTTTTGATTTACCTTCCATCTTTCCTACTTCATTCCAAAAGTCTCTATTACCATCATTTCTACTATCTATTAAAGCTTCAGCCATTCTTGATTTTCTCAGTGTTTCATCATTCTTTTTAATAAATCGCACAGTGTAGTGATACTTGTGGCGTGTCCTTCTCATCACCTGAGCCGCAGCACCATCACGGGGCTTACCACATTGTTGCCATATGTCTCTCCAGAAATCAGCTTTTTCTTTAATAGGCTGTACAATCTCATTCCAATAGGGAACACTAGACTCCTTGCTTTTGACTTTTGGAAAACATGCATCCCCTGTTTCCACGCATAGATCAATTAGATTTCTACAATACATTGACAAGGCACTTCTATGTTTATCATCACTGCAGAACACATCACGACACAGAATGGCTTCCCTTGGCAATTTTAATGTATGAAGTTTTGCTTCTATTTCAGCCTTGTATCTGTCTACATGTTCATTCTTTACTCTGTGCCAAGCAATACTTTTTCTCACAATATCACGTTGTCTTACATTGATATCTGTCACATTTAAATTAAAATCTATTTTTAAAGCTCTGTGCATTGATGGATTATGGTTATTGCTTACACATTCAATATTTTCGACACAATCATACATAAACCCAGGCATTATATAATGATCAATACATGACTTATGATTAGCACCTTCATGAATGTATGTATAATCATATGCTGCATTTCTGTGATTCCTACCAAAATGAAGTCCATGTCTATTGGCAAGATCCTGAAGACATTTGGCATATGCATTATTTCTCCCAAGGTCCACATTCATGTCCCCAACAAGAAGAACATCATTCACATTTCCCATGTATTTGACACACAATTTTTCTATTTCATCAATCACATCCTGAAATTGTTCTTCCACTTCATGCATTCTATAATTGTCATTTGGCATATATGCATTAATGATGAGTATTTTATTCTGATCATTCAATTCTAATGTAACACATGCTAATCTTTCACACTCACATGGTATTGGCTTTACTCGGTGGGCCATAGCCCTTCTCCAGAGGACACTGACCCCACCATACCCTCTTCTAGTATTTATGATCTCTGTGTCTCTAACCCCAGATACATTATGTGTTAGAACCTGTGAACTTATTGATTTGGCTATGTTGAACTGGCTCTCATGAAGCCAGGTTTCCTGTAAAAATACCAGATCACATGATGTGTCCTCAATGAAACCCTTTATAAAATCCACTCTGTCTGGATATAATCCAGTGCAATTATATGATACAAAAGTCAGATAATCCATAATGAGTTTGTGAGTTTAAAATCGCTCTATGGGCTTTGTTCTGCTAGCTCACCCATAGACTGCGCAGGTAAAGTGACTCCTTGGTTCACTCTGCGCTGCCGCCATACCTTCAGACCAATTCCAGTAGGCCAGAATTCACCATTTAATACTTTGTCTTTATCCTTGTAGTTGATTTCTATTCTGAACGATTTGGTCTTGGCATTTGGATTTGATACTGTCTCTATTGAAAGGACCTCTACACCCTCATCAGTCACATATTTTCTCATATCCTCATCACTACTTTGCTTTGATACATATTTCACCATGATATTTATTGTTCCAGCAGATTGAAGTCTATCATCATTCTTCTTTCCCAAGATCAGTCTTTGAGTTCTTCGCTGATTTCTCTCCTCTTGTCTTACATGTTCCTTTGGACGCTGGAAGCCATCCTCATCTCGGTCTCTCTCCTGTGGTCTGCCATCTCTTCCAAACCCACCACTGGATTTGTGATGGTTTGGCCCGGTTGTCCTTGCAGTGCCTGGCGCTGACTTGGCAGTGTTGCCTCCTTGTGCCGCCGCTGCTCCGCCACTTGATGCAGGCCCTTTTCCCTTGCCACCTGAGGACCCCGCAGCTGGTACGGTGCCCTCTGGAGGGGCTGCTTTATCTGCATACGTGGGCCTCTGCGTCGCCGCCTCAAGCAGAGCACTCACATTCTCTGTCTGCTTGTCTATGTCACTTCGCATGATAGCAAACATAGACTCCATCTTGGACATCCTCACAGCAAGGGATACTGATGAGCATGCCTCTTCTGGTGGGATTGTCATTGGGACTTTGCTGTGGTCTACTGCTGCGGAGATTGGATTAAGATCCTCACTACTGTCCAACTTTGCAAGACCATCCATCAGATCTGCAGCATCAGCCTCTAGAGCTGACCTGTTGTTTGATGTATTTCTACCATCTGCCTTATCTATTTCTAGACCAAGGTCAGACAGCAGCTTCTTTGCATTCTTTATTTCATCATGGGAAAACTTTTCCTCTATGACTTGCTTTAAGTGGGACTTTGAACTTCCTTTATAGTAGTTAATTACTATGTGTCACTCAACTTTACCAATCAGTACATGAAGATGGTCACTGTGTGTCACTTATTGTAACAAGCTGTTATAAAAGGTAGCCTCCATCACCTGGCACTTCAGTAATATCAAGTTGATACAAAGATTGATATGTTACTTAGTACAAAAACTTGAATGTTGAAAAAATAAGATTCTTCTTGCATGCTTATTTAGGGATTCAAAGGGATTTTAAATGTCCAATATTCGGGTTCCTACCCAGTCCTTCTCATAATACAAATGTATATGTGTGTTTAATAGACTTGAAACTATCTAAAAATGTATTATCTTTTAAGAAAAGGATGAGTGAAAAAATTAATATCAATATTAATTATTATTTTAAAGAACAGGTTTGACAGGTTCAATGATATTAACATCTGTTTCTTGAATAGATGATTTCTCTATTAGGCAGGTTGGTTGTGTCAATGGTTCTCCAACTGCAGGCTGGCTTATTGTTTCAGTTATGAAAGGACTTGACTGAAAAAAAGAACAAAAATATTTGTAATTTAAGTTAGACTATTGTATGTATTTCAATATTTTAATTCATAACAGTACAAAAGATTTTTTCAGTTTTTTCACTTTTAGATCTTCAAAAACTGAAATGTATTTTTATCATTGTCATTAATTTATATTCATTCATACATCATGAGATGAGACAATAAGAAAATCCTTACTGTTTCCCTCCTTGTTTCCTGTTTTTTCAAAAGAATATTTTTGAGAGACAAATATATTTCTTTCCATGCCAAAATTTCTTTCATTACAATGGGTTCTGAATAGCAATAACTATATGTGGTTACTTACAAGCAAGGAGCGTAGGCTTGATACAGCTGGAGTGTCTAGAGTAGACTTGTTGGGAATCTGTTTATGTTGAACAGCAACTGTCTAGACAAATTAATCACTGGAAAAAAATTAATGTATTCATATAAAAGAGTGATAAAACATAAATGTATTAATGCGCTGAATCCTATTTTTGATACTCTAATTTCAAATTTTCAAAGACTTTTTTCTGGTTTAAATATAATGCATGTATTATGTAGTTGTTGTGCTTCACTGTAAATGTAATCAGTTTTGCCCGCCATTGCCACCATGGTTAGGGTTGGTGGCTCACTTTTAACTTCAATGTCAAAGTATGAATCTCTCATAATCTTATTCAAACTGGAAGTTATGGCACCTTCATGGCCTCTGACCGGAAAGGGAATGGTTGTAGAAGAAACAGTTTGCTGAATACAACATGCATGTACTTGACATTATCTTTGTTGGTGTTTTGTGAAGAATTGCACTGGCCACAGAGCAGAAAGAAGGTCATGGATAAGGGTAGTTGATGATATTCTACTGATTCTACTGAGTGGATGTTGGGGAAGTGCTTATAGGGTTGAGACAATTTATATTTCATCCTGAGGTGAAATGGAGTCTGTGTCCAGGAGGAACTGTTTGACAGTAGTATCATCAAAGGCTGGCACATTATCAATGACAGTTGTCCAACTGTGAATGTATAGAGGAGTCAAACTAGCATATTCCTGCTCGTGTCGCTGTAGTGATAGCTGAAAATACAAATACAGACAAGTTAACAATGAAAATAGAAATAAAACCGATATCAAATATCAACCAAACTCTATATAAAATACCCAATTTGAGTAATAACCACCTTGACATGAGGAACTCTGGAATATCAAATGCTCGGTATATAATTGAGAAAAACAATTGTAAAATTGAGTGAATGATACTTACTTGACCTCCATTTCTGATGTGCCCTCACCAATTTTAGCAAATGTGATCATGGAGTCACATATGCAAGGGACTTGGGACCCTCTCTTACTCACTTGTGCATACAAAATAGCTTTGTTCTAAATTTGTAATGTAATTAATTGTAACAGTGCAAACATATAAATGTTTCAGCGGAAGAAACTGCACAAGCAAGTAACAGGTGGTTTACACACAGTCACATCTAAATCTGTTAGTGATGCATGGGGACTATATGACCATACTGGCTGGTGACGAGTAATGCATGATGACCACATATCCATGTACATTCCTGAAAAATAAAATACATATATAAAATAATTATTTTGAAGTAGACAGGTCATATTTATGACTAAATTTTTTGAAAGGCCATATTCATGGTATGACTATGTTTGTTGACTCTATAGAGTGCACAAATAATTAATTTGATTCCTAATTTTGAAATAGAAAATGGTTACCCATATTATCAGGCATCAGACCAAAGTGTTTTTTTTAATGAAAATATTCACTGGGAAGGAAACAAAAACATATTTGTCATACTTGAATCAAGATTTATATGTAGATACTATCTGTTGATGAGTGAGGCATGATAACTGCCTGTCCATACTGGCTGGTCACTTTGAGTGATACGTAACAATCTACCCATGACTCGTCAGTTAGGGATAGACTATGAACTCAACAAAATGTGTTAGTAATTTAAAAAAGAGCAAATTAAATCTATCCTTATTGAAGTCAACATCATGCAGATTAACAGATATATCTGCAAAAAACATAAATAGCTTGCTTGCAAAGGTAAAGAGGAAAGAGAGGCAAAAAGGCATTGGAAATGAAGCCAAAATGATGCTGTCACAGATACCTGCCCCAAATCTTTAATATTATCAAATATTTCTGACCGAAACCCGGAAATGTGAATAATATAGGATGCTGTTTTCATTCATTGTTGATAATTAACATTTATGATTGCATTATCTTTGAGAAAACTGACACTTTGGTTGCCCTGTAGATTTCGTATAATGTCACTGTTCTGCATAGAAATGTAAGAAGAACAGTTCCATGTCCCGAAACAGGATAATATCAAATATTTTTGCACAAAACCAGCACATGTGATTAATATAACATGCCGTTATCATTGCATTCTTGCTAATTATCAATCTATGATTGCATTTTCTTAAGAGAAAACTGACATTTTGGATGCTCTGCAGATTTCAAGCTTTGTCACTGATTAACACAGAGATGAACAGCTTCAAATCTTAAAAATCATTGAATAGTTTTTCACAAAAACAACAAATGTGAATGATATAACATTCCCTTATCATTCATTCTTGTTAACTATCATTTTTAAATGCATTATCTTTAAGAAAATTGACATTTTGGATGCCTTGAAGGTTTCATACATTGTCATTGAATCTCAAAGAAATGTAAGATGAACAGTTTCTTGCCCCAAAACATGACAATTATCAAATATTTCTGTGCAGAGTCAAGAAATGTGAATAATATAAGATGCCGTTACCATTCATTGTTGATAATTATCATTTATGATTGCATTATCTTTGAGAAAACTGACATTTTGGGTGCCCTTTAGATTTCTTATATTGTCACTACTATGAATAGGAATGTAAAATAAACACTTTCCTGCCCCAAATCTTTAATATTATCAAAATATATTTGCACAAAAGCTACAAATGTGAATAATAAAACATGCCAATGTCATTCATTCTTGCTAATTATATTTTATGATTGCATTATATTTATGAATAAAGATTTTAAAGAAATAAAGAATTGTTAACAACTTAAAAAAAAAAATCCACCCAATGAATAATTATTGTTTTTATACCAGAAAAACTTTAAAGAAATGTACTACCTAACTACTGACTCACAAGTCATGTGATCATTGATGTTGCAGATTTGCCAGAGCATAAAAGATCAGTGCTATGGGATATTTGTTGACAGCTCATACTGTATCGTTTCTGCGATAGAATAGGAATGTCACATTTTTTATTGTAATTGTCATAATCAAACCTCCAGAAATTAATTATTCTGTCCATACTGACAGCAAAAACATTTCTTTGTGAAATAGTTATCTGGCCCAAATAGCAGACATATATTTAATATTGGTTTCATCAGAATGGTGGCTGCTTGGTCACGTGACTCACAAGTCATGTGATCATATACATTGCAGATTTGACAAAGAATGCTCTCTGGTCCCACATATCAAATAGTAGACTCAGGTCTCAGCAGTTTTGATTTTTGAATTTCAGTGACTTCAGATCAGTAAAAGTGGTGCACTTTCTCTAATATTCGACCAAATTGCTCACAACTTGCACACCATCACAATGACAGATCTACCAATGTTCAATAAGAAAGTGCAAAAGATCAGAATAAATATAGATATAAAAATAAAGGTAAAACCTAGTGGGCGATAATAGGGCGATAACATGTGATCATATACATTGCAGATTTGACAAAGAATGCTCTCTGGTCCCACATATCAAATAGTAGACTCAGGTCTCAGCAGTTTTGATTTTTGAATTTCAGTGACTTCAGATCAGTAAAAGTGGTGCACTTTCTCTAATATTCGACCAAATTGCTCACAACTTGCACACCATCACAATGACAGATCTACCAATGTTCAATAAGAAAGTGCAAAAGATCAGAATAAATATAGATATAAAAATAAAGGTAAAACCTAGTGGGCGATAATAGGGGTATTTCATGCACTCGATGTTAAGGCACTCCTTGTATCCCATATATTGAGATGTATCCTATTTTCCATGCATATATGGTTAATTAAACTTGTTATGATCACAAGTACACTGATAAACTAAACATTTATCATTATATCATGTCACATGCAGTTTGGAAAAAAATTTAATCTGAGGCAAGTTTGGTGACTTCTGAGAAAAATGCAAGTTTCACCCTGCAGTTTCACAATAATTTAATGAAGTCCACATTTCTCACGTTGTGAATGTCCACAAACCTTACCTGCAGGAAAGTGCAATCTACAACCAGGAATACTAACCATGGATCGTCGAGGTGCAGTGGATTTGTTGTTTTGACAGCTGCCCAGCATGGGACCTGAGTCTACTATTTGATATGTGGGACCAGGGCATACGAAAGTAGTGCTTGATAATTTCCTACTCCCCCTTATTATACATGATAATAACGAGATGCAGATCACATTAGACATAAAATGAATAGTGATATTTAATAGCACAATAATGGCTTGTTTTGTCAAAGTTATTAGAAAAATAATGAGAATAATTGAAGGGACTATATATTGATCTTTGCTATCAGGGGCTCATTTCTATATTGCCATGTTCTGTTCTTTGTTTTCAAGGTAGGTGGCGCTTTAACAGATGCTAGCAAAAAATTTCAATGGTCAACCTCACTTCATACTCTGCTTTTAGAAAGATGAATATTTTTGCCATCTGATAAATATTGTTCAAAATACCCTAGGTCGATACATATATTTTTTATGAATTTTTGAAGGTGAGGCATTTACTATGGTTTTCAATGGGACATAGTAATAGTGGTCCGAGGCCTAATAGGCAAACAGCATGGAGTTTAACTTTCAACTGTGAATCTTTTGAACAGTGATTTGTCAATTAATTTAGTAAATTTATGTAAATAGGAAATAGATCCAGTGTAGTTTAATCCATATCAGGTCCCTTTTTGCCTGATATAATGTATGACAATGCCAACAACCCCTATAAACCTCTATATTGAAGTGCATGCTCTATTGGCACCTGGACCACATGCTGCACAAGTCAACAGGTGTATTTTATATAATAAATATACACAGCAGAGAGAGTTTACAATGTGAAGATGTATAAGAAAAAACTGTATAAAATGTCCATTGTGAACTTCATGCTCATCAGTTAGGCAAAATGCATGCTCTAAGACTCTCTGTTTTCTGTGTAACATCCTAATATATTGCTCTTAGAGGGATCTCTATTTTTAATATTTCATAAATTATGCATGAAATCAGAAGGTAACATTCAAATTTAAATAATTTGCATAATAAAGTATCATTTTGTACTCTTTATCCTATAATATCGACTCAAAACAACATTTTACAGCACAAAATAGCATTTTTTCATGATTTCTTAAAAAGTTTTTGATTTTTTTTGGCGTTAAAAAATTCTTTTGCGTAGTTATTTAAAATTTATACATGTGCATCCCTACTTTACAGTTTGATTCTGAAAGTTTGAAGTCAATATAAAATGAAATACTAGTTTTAATCATCCCTTATTGTGTGGCACCAAAATGCCCTGAATGGTACTCTAATCTGGTAAGACCAGGGGAGCCAATAGGTGGCACTATGGTATATAGGTAAGCATGCATGCTTGTTTTAACACCTGCACTTAATTAGGGTAATATCATAGATGACTATAATTGGCATATAGTTGCATTTAGGTCTATATTTGATCTCTATTAGACCTGAGTCTACTATTTGATATGTGGGACCAGGGCATACGAAAGTAGTGCTTGATAATTTCCTACTCCCCCTTATTATACATGATAATAACGAGATGCAGATCACATTAGACATAAAATGAATAGTGATATTTAATAGCACAATAATGGCTTGTTTTGTCAAAGTTATTAGAAAAATAATGAGAATAATTGAAGGGACTATATATTGATCTTTGCTATCAGGGGCTCATTTCTATATTGCCATGTTCTGTTCTTTGTTTTCAAGGTAGGTGGCGCTTTAACAGATGCTAGCAAAAAATTTCAATGGTCAACCTCACTTCATACTCTGCTTTTAGAAAGATGAATATTTTTGCCATCTGATAAATATTGTTCAAAATACCCTAGGTCGATACATATATTTTTTATGAATTTTTGAAGGTGAGGCATTTACTATGGTTTTCAATGGGACATAGTAATAGTGGTCCGAGGCCTGGGCTTCAAAATGGTGGCCAGTGCCTGTCTGTGTGGATACACAGAGGGCGGCACCAGTCTATAATCTGACCCGTATATACACAATTAACGCTCTGTGGGCTGTAAATTGAACAAATTACTACAAATCTTCAGTTTCCAAACTGAATTAAACATTGATCATTATTGGGTAAATAATCCGCAATATACGTAGTTAAAAAAACAGAACGTGTCAATCGCTCACATAGCAGCTGACCTGTATATACACAAGAGATTACCTACCTTTCCATGTTACACAATCATGTCTTTGTTTGTATATGCTCCTGTTTCAACATATACTATAAGAATAGTAGCGAAACCACAGATATACTTTCCTTGCCCCCACAATGGTATAGGGTCAAGAAAAATTCTGCTTTGTGACAATCATACGAGCACTTTCAGGAAGAATCCTTCTGTGGAGAATATTAATTCTAATTATTCCACGTGCCCATTTCAAGTCACTGCAGGACATTGTTGCAAACACAAATATTAATATTCTTGAGTCCGAGCATGAAATCGAACTGTTCCCTGCTCAATTTTGTTTGGTGCTCGATACCTGCGATTACATAAAATTGAACACGCTGCTATCCGTACATGGGGCAAGCAAACATAATTGTCAATTCAATTTTGTTAGATATACACAAATATCTCACCCAAAACAACTTTATTGGGAAAACATATTTATTCTGCCCCCTCGGGCACATAAACACAGACTAAACAACAAACCTGTTGAAAGTCAATGCTACCCATCATGAACATGCAGTTGCGGCAAAATTAACATAGATGGGGCTGCATACAAGACACCTAGGCCAGCCCGAGCTAATCGAGCCCTTGTTCATGGTAGGAAAGTACATAATACACATTTGTCCGCTCAACCAGCCGATCATGAGGCAGGATCCAGGTCGCCGGCCGGCTCAACACGTGCTCCACTGCACAGTGTAAATATAGATGGCGCCACAAACACAACCACACAGTCATCACAATACAAACCTAGCAACCAACTCCTAATTGGTTCATGCAATGCCCAGAGTATCTCGGGCAAGGTTCTACTTGTGAAAGACTATTTCTCTGAGCATAACCTGGATGCCCTTTTTGTAACTGAAACATGGTTACAGGACACCAATGAAGAGAACGTTAAAAGGGAACTTGAGGATGGTTCCCTCAAATTTCACTCTTTCCCTCGCAAGGGATGCTTGGGCGGAGGTCTGGGTCTATTACATCGCGTAGAGCTTCCCTTTGAATCCAACAGGTTGAACCAATCAATGGTGGAGACAATGGAACTTCTAGAGGCATCCCTTCTAATCAAGGGTAAGAAGTTCACCTTTGTAACCATCTACAGACCTGAACCATCTGACAGGAATAGGTATACCTACTCCGAGTTCTATGATGAGTTCACTCAACTGGTGGCACACTATGGGTCATTCAGTCATGAGGTCATCTTCCTAGGTGACTACAATTACCATGTCAATAAGCCAAATAAACCTGATGTCATAAAGTTCAATGACATCCTATCTACCTTTGACATGAACCAATGGGTACATGAACCAACTCATAAGTTAGGGAACACCCTTGATCTGATCATCACCTTCAAGGGGAACAAGTTTCTTAAGAGCCACCTGGTGGATGAGTACATATCTGATCATAAAATGATTAAGTTATACCTAGGTATCTCACCCCCCCATCCCCCTCAAAAAATCGATCGAGTACAGGAACTTTAAGGGATTAGATCTTCAATCCCTAAAGAATATCAAATCCCTAACTCGTACAAATTCAACATGGGAATACTTATCCTTGAGTGACATGGTGGATTACTATGACAAGGAACTCACCTCTCTTATGGATAAACATGCTCCTATCAAGTATGCCAAGGTCACTCAGCACAAACCTGTACCTTGGATGAGTGACCAATTAAAGTTAGAAAGATCTCTCAAGAGCAGACTTGAGAGAAAAATGAACAAGACTGGTTCTCACATTGACAAGGAATTGTACAACTCTCAGAGAAATAAATACAATTCCATGCTAAAATCAGCTCAATCTACATATTTTTCCAACCTAGTTGAGGAAAACAAGCATAACCCTAAAAAGCTTTTTAGAGTCATTGACACAGTCATGCACAAGTAAAAGGACATACCAATGCCCCTATCTGACTGTGACGTCACTCAAGCTGAGAAGTTCAACACATTCTTTCTTGAAAAAATAGAGAGAATTCGCCTGGACATTGATAAGGCTCCACCCGGCCACCAGGTGACGCTACGAACAATAGGAGTGCACCAGATACAGCAAGTCTTTAGAGGTTCACACCCTAACCACGAGTGATGTGCGAAAATTAATTAAGAGGTCTGCAAAGAAGTCATGTGAGCTGGATCCTATCCCAACCTGGCTTCTACTCGACCTCTTAGATGACCTCTTACCAATAATCACTTCCATCATAAATAAATCACTGATGGAATCAGCAGTATCTGAAAATATGAAAATAGCCATCATAACATCCCTGCTGAAGAAAATTGGCCTAGAACTGGTTGAGAAGAACTATAGACCTGTTTCCAACCTAACATATATTTCTAAACTAACAGAGAGGGTAGTAGCAGACCAATTGGTCCCCCATCTGGTAAGGAATGGCCTTACCGACAAGTTTCAATCCGCCTACAAAGAATATCATAGCACTGAAACTGCTCTGTTAAAGGTGCAAAATGATATCCTGTGTGCCCTTGACAATAAAAAGTCAGTCATCCTCCTGTTACTTGACCTCTCCGCTGCCTTTGACACCAATGACCACCAAATTCTATTTGATAGACTGGAGGCTAGATGTAATGTCAAAGGTCATGCACTCTCCTGGATTCGGTCATATCTAAGTAACAGGAAACAGTGTGTGAAAGTAGGGACTCATAGGTCCTGCCTCAAGTCCATAAAATATGGGGTCCCATACTTTTTACCATTTATATGACACCCCTTTCTGATATCCTAGCAAAATATGGTCTGAGCTATCATATTTATGCAGACGATACTCAGATTTATATCCCTATGGACCACAATTCCCTCCATCAAGTTGATATAAGCAGACACAAACTGGAGGAGTGTGTCAGTGAGGTCAGAGACTTCCTTATATCAAACAAGATGAAGATCAATGATGGAAAAACAGAAATGCTTGTATGTACTGACAGGTACAATACTGCCACCAGCAGAAGCCTCATGAATGCAAACTTTGATATTCTGAAAAGCATTTATATTTTCCCAGAACCCAGAGGGAAGTGGAGATGAAATTGAGGCAGGATGGAGAAAGGCGAGACAAATCTCATAATAAGAAGAGACAAGATTACTATTAGTCCACCTGGCTGCCAGTCACCAGTGGAGTACCCCAGGGTTCAGTCTTGGGGATGGTACTTTGCTTGATTTTTGTGAATGACGTTGACACTGCTGTGGAGTCAAAGGTCCTTAGGTTTGCTGATGAAGCTGTCCCGAGCAGTCCAGACCCATGAGGATGCCATTAGACTCCAGCATGACCTCTACAGCCTGGCAAGCTGGTCAGATGGCTGGGATATGGTCTTCAATATCTGGAAGTGTAAAGTCATGCACCTAGGTCATAAAAATCCTCGTGTCGACTACTCTACTAATGAATGGAAACATCTTGCAGAGTGTAAAAGAGAAGGTTCTGGGTGTCATTCTGGACTCATTTCTCAAGCCGAGTATAAAGTGTGTGGCAGCTGTAAAGAGGGTGAACAATACTCTGGGGATGGTCCGAAGCTTCAGCTTCCAGTCTGTGGAAGTCATCAGGAGCCTGTATCTCTGCCTTGTCAAACCTCACCTCAAATATTCCGTCCAAGTATGGTCCCCACAGCTGAGAAAAGATATTGACCTTATGGAAAACGTTCAAAGACTAGCCACCAAGTTAGTCCCCACCCTGTGCGACACCCCATACGAGGATAGGCTCCAGATATTTGGTTTGACAACCCTAGAAGAGCAGAGTCAAAGATAAGATTACCACAGACCAGAGACTCTTTGATCTGGCACCTGGATCAGTCGCCAGGGGTCACCATCTGAAGTTGAGGAAGCAACACTACAGATTAGGGGCGATCCATTTGATTTTTGTGGGGTGGGGTGGGAGATTTTGGAGAAAAAAATTTATTCACCCACCCCATCCCAGAAAAAAAATTTATCCATTCACCCTACCAAAGAAAAAAAAATTATTCATCCACCCTACCAAAGAAAAAAAAATTATTCATCCACCTCCTTCCAGTTTTTCTATCTTCTATATGGATTGCTTGAAATGAAGGATCAGAGTCTGGGGAAGCAACAAGAAAAAAAAATTATTCACCCACCCCACACCAGAAAAAAAATTTATTCACCCACCCCACACCAGAAAAAAAAATTATTCATCCACCCTACCAAAGAAAAAAAATTATTCATCCAGTACTGCTGTCCCACCCCACCCCACAAAAATCAAATGGATCGCCCCTTACTTAACTGCCGAAAGCATTTCTTTACAGAGAGGACTGTGAACATGTGGAACATTCTACACTTTAGTCTCCTGGGCACTCCATATAGGAAAGGTCATACTTTACATACCAGTTATGCAATAATCGCTAGCGTTGCTTACCAGATATGTCGCAGTTGTCGCTACTCTGAAAATCCATTTCAGCTCTACAGGTACAAAAATTAATTCAAAACGCTATTTATTTTCATGGTTATCACGTTTCCAGCATATATACAACACAAAAAGCGAGTGTCTGTATGAAGATTTCATCGGTATAAAGTCGGTATAAAGTCATTATTCTTAATATTTTCAAGGGTTTCTATGCCCATTTCACGCATTTTGGTCTTTGTCAATAAATAAATAACCTGACATCACATGAATAGTTATCTATATGAGTGCTATAATGCCATTAAAGGGCGAGCTGTGGGAAAATGACATCACACCCTTTGATCACTGATTTGGCCTTACATCACAAGGACTTTAAATGGCAAAACTGTGAATGCTGATAATTGGTATCAGTGAAATTTACGATTTGACCCTCTTTGTTGAAATTTTGGGTGAGTGGGGAGACATCAAAGGCTGCATGGAAGCTCCCTAAAGGCTGGGCAGTATAGAATTGAATCGTTTTTGTTTTTGTTTTTTTTAAACAGATCTTGTATGCAAAGATGTGACCTTTACATGTCAATCTTATTAGAATATCATACTTTATAAAAAAATTATATCGCTTTATAAAATGACAAGTAATGACAAGTGTTACTGATGGATAGACCCAGATTCCATGCAAGCTTTGAATCATGTCTTTTCTGACAGAAATGTTTTCACAATCATGCAAAAGATGTTTTTCACATAAATTATATATTTTTCACAGCAATAAGGTATTTTTCACAACAATAAGGTATTTTTCACAACCATAAGATATTTTTCACATATATGATTGTCGGCTAATAATACACTTACGTGAATGATTTGAATAAGTCTGAAATCGTCTAGACAACACAAGGAAGACAGTTATGCAGATTTTACTTCGTTTTGGCTCTGAACATGAGTGCTATGGGATCATCTACGTATATAATGTCGTTTAAATTTTACGAAATTTGACTAATATCAGTTTATAAGATACACCACTCAACTTCATTCTCACGATTCCAGGACTGCTGAAATAATTTTGAAAGGTATATTTAATTTATTTGACTGACAGATTTCCAGATTTATTGCGTGACTGGAGTTTCAGCCCATCTCTATTTTACAATTTTGCACATTTTTATTGGTCTTTTTCAATCATTATTTGATCAGACAGAACTGGCACAGAATGTTGATTAGGTGTACCATAATGGGGTTTACCACGATGTGCTATTTGGGTGCTATAGAGTAACATCTCCAGATTCACTTTAAATACGACTTTTAAATTCGATATCCCTGACTCCCCCTTCAAGTAATAAATCAACCAAACAGGAAATGCACACCAGCAACTTGTGACAAGGGGCAGCTTACCTTTCTCTGTCATCCTGATCTTGAGGGGTAAACAAACACCATGCTATGATAAACTTAACTTGTTATGACAGCAGATAAAATCTGGCAAGTGGCAGAGATTTATGACATTCCACTCAAATTAAGCTGTTATGACAGCATTTATACTGCGTGTAACATTCCATGGTGATTACATCAGTTGAACCCTATTGTGGTGTGAAAAAGGAACACTTTTCCAGAAATTGGTGTTCCGGTTTCTTTTAATGAATTCTATTGTGAAAATATCGCCATCTCTGGTGTTATATTTGGCAATTCATTCATGATTCAAGTACAATATTATTTTCTTTTAAATTGAACAAATCGAAATGTCAAATAAGAGAATGGAATAGAGATTTTATCATTTTCACAAACAATTTTGAGTTGTTAATGATGTAAATCGGCCAAAAACTAACAAAGCAGCCCCAATTTGTATTTATTTTTTAACTTCAGATAACATGATGTCAATTTACAGTTTTGAAATAAGAAATAAGAGATAAAATATAATTTATAGTATTAATTAGATATGATTTTAACCTGCAAAAAATGGTTGCCGAAGCACCAGAAATATGTGTCATAATGAAAGAAAGCTGTGCAATTTCTGTATGCAACTAATACACCCATATCAATAATTGTAACCCTAATCAAATTGTAATGCATATCATTTTTTTTTATACTGCAAGTAGTAATATTTTAGCTAAATAGTATAAGTTTGGACTAATAGATGTGCACTGATCTCTATTGTCAATAATAGTATGGAATTGAGTTGTCTGGATGACCAAAGTGGCCCATACAAAACTTAAAATACCATGAAATGAGAGCTGCGATATACTCATTTGTATAACTTGCACAACGCTCGCTCTCTTAATGCATGCCTGACTGGGAAACCGCTGCAGGTGTGCATCAGTTGGTGCATGGTGTGTGTAGCGCTTGTCCACAACTATCATTGCATCAGGCGCTGCCGTGGGGAGCTAAATACATATATGTGAAACACTTATAGAGCCTTCGCAGCGTGGCATTGGTATTTGGACACTTCTGTTAATCGTTTGTTAGCTGCTCTCTCATTGGTCTAAATAATTGTCATTGTCTCCCACCATTTTCTCGACTGCTGTGATTGGTCAGCCAACCGGATGTGCGTACGGACATCATAGGAGTATTAAGATATATGTGAAAGCATTGGCAGCGACCAGTGTCCAACACACCAATCACGTAGACTGTGACAGGGATGAAAAGGGAGTGGTGACTGGAGAACACAAGACATGTCTGGCTGCTGATCTAACCTTAGCGTCATATGCTATGGGTGGTCTGAGCAGCCACCCTCCCTTTAATAATCCCTTTACACTAAATGAAATTCACAAACAGGTCACCAAACTTAACACAATAATAAATATGGTGGAATAGACTGTATTTTAAATGAATTTATAAAGTACAGTCCACAAGTTATGTTAGAAAACTATGTTTTATATTTTAATATTATTTCAGACTCTGGGATCACTCAGATTGGACATTTTTAAGAATAAGGGTTGTATAAATGACCCTGATAATTACAGGGGCATCACATTGTTAAGTTGTATCAGAAAACCGTTCACATCCTTTATAAACTCCAGATTAATTAATCACCTGGAAATAAATGGGTTACTGGACAAAGAGCAAACTGGCTTTAGAGAGGGGTACTCTACAATGGACCATATTTTTGCCCTTCACTCTATAGTTAATATTTTCTAACACAAAAAGAAAAGGCTGTACTGTGGTTTTGTCGATTACAAAAAGGCTTTTGATAGTATCGATAGAACTGCACTTTGGTCTAAAATCATAGATATTGGTATTTAATGGTATTCACCATAATAAAATACTTGTATGTAGTAATGCTAAATCATATATCGAAGTAAATAACAGTCTATCGGATCATTCCAATTGTGATATAGGCGTCAGACAGGGTAAGAATCTATATCCCCTATTAATCTATATCTTTCAAAATGACCTGGAGGGTTTCTTAGTGGAACATTATAATGGTATGTCTTAACTTCAAGAATGAAGACCTCAAGGTTTTTCTCAGACTATATGTACTGCTATATGCAGATGACACTATAATTTTAAGTGACTCAATGCAACATCTACAGAATGCACTAAATGGTCTCTATACTTACTATAATACATGGAGTCTAACTGTAAATGCTAAAAAAACTAAAGTAATGACTTTTTCTAGAGGTTAAGAGGGAGAAAAGCCACCTTCACAATTAGAGATACAAGACAATTATCTATATCTAGGTATTTTATCCAATTATAATGGTAGATTCACCAAAGCTATTGACAAACAAATCACACAGGCCAAGTGCACAATGTTTGGATTAATTAGCAAAATTAGAAAACTGGATCTATCAATTGACATTGCTTGTCATCTGTTTGAAACATGTATAACACCTATCCTTCTTTATGGGTCGGAGGTATGGGGCTTCAGTAATAGAACAAAAATAGAAGCTGTCTAAGCCAACTTTTTAAACATATTCTCAAACTAAACAGAAGCACGGCCACATGTATCGTGTTAGGTGAGATTGATTGCCATAAGATGAATTATATAATACAACAGAGAATGCTTCTGGGCATGTCTAGTAACTGGAAAAATATATCTTGTTGGAAAATAACCCCAAAGTCTCAATTGTTTCAAAAACATCATTAAGCTCAGCCTAAATGATATCCAATGAAGAATGTCAAGAAGAAGTAAACAATTCAATTCACTGTATTAATTATAAATTTTTCAAGAATAATGGCTTTTGAGACATATCTGACAAAATTGGATGTATGTATGTATGATTGTATGTATGTATATTTTATTGCATAAGTGTACAATTAAATACATTTTGGTAAATGCATTAATTCCCACATCCAGCCCACTCGGGCCTACATGCATGGATAGGGGGTGCACAATATCAGTTATTATCATTAAATGATAGAACATTTCTAACATTCATTAGATCAAATGCATATCTTCCAAATCTGTTTACAACATCTTTCTTGAAAAGCATATTTAAATTTTCAGTATCACAGTGGTTAAGAAAAGTGGGTAATATATTTGATACATCATGAAACAATTTAGTTCTCCTCTCATTATATGCATTACAATGAAAAACAAAGTGGATTTCATCTTCAACTTGTTAATTGTTACACACCCTACATAATCTATCTTTAACATCTGTGATATTCCATCTTCCAGTCTCAATATGAATTGGTAATATACCGCACCGTAGTTGTGCTAAGTAGGATCTGTATCCTCTGTTGGTAATATATCACATGGTAGTCGTGCTAAGTAGGATCTGTATCCTCTGTTGGTAATATACCACATCGTAGTTGTGCTAAGTAGAATCTGTATCCTCTGTTGGTAATATACCACATCATAGTTGTGCTAAGTAGGATCTGTATCCTCTGTTCGTAATATACCACATCGTAGTCATGCTAAGTAGGATCTGTATCCTCTGTTTGTAATATACCACATCTGTTTGTAATATACCACATCGTAGTTGTGCTAAGTAGGATCTGTATCCTCTGTTGGTAATAAATCACACCGTAGTCGTGCTAAGTTGGATCTGTATCCTCTGTTCGTAATATTCCACATCATAGTCGTGCTAAGTAGGATCTGTATCCTCTGTTGGTAATAGACCATATCGTAGTCGTGCTAAGTAGGATCTGTATCCTCTGTTGGTAATATACCACATCGTAGTTGTGCTAAGTAGGATCTGTATCCTCTGTTCATAAATGACAGTACATAAGGTTCAACATTAAACTGAGATTTAAATAGTAGTGTATGTTCAATATATCACTTTTCCATTGATTGCAGTATATTTCATGTAATAACGCCCAAGATCTATTTATACAAATGGTTTTTCTCTTAATAGATGATTGTGGTTGATCAATGGTTGTAAGTAGTGATCTGAGATCTGAAGATCATGTGTTACCACCTACCAATTACTTCTTCAGTATAGTATTCAATTCATTGCAGGATTTAATTATAATGGGAATGGATTTCTGTTAAGGCTAACTATAATTGAACATTTGGCTTATCTAGAAGGAACTAATAAAAAATATTTATAATTTGGCCCTTGTTCAGTTTGTCACACCTATCCTTTGATGTGCAGTGGATACCTCCCACTGCCTGAATGATGAATCACAGCTTCTCTTTGAACTGCATTTGACTCTTAGTGTAAAATATGGGTTTATTATATTTATTCATTATGAGCTCAACAACTTACCACATTGGCAAGATCTACTCATATCAGTAACATGATTGACTTACCCAAAACAACGAGGTATATCACACCATCAGAAGTTTCTATTTGATATCTTCTTATTGTATAATTCTATTTTTTGAACACTAATTTCTTTCTCTTCTAGCAATATTGAATTTAATTTGAAACTTTATGTCAATATAAAAAAATTCTTGTGATTTATTTTAAAGCCTTTTAGCATTAAACCGGCACATTAATAAAAAAGTTAAAATTCATACAAAAATAGTTGGTTATAGAATTATATTTATAACAATTTTAAATCTATAAAATCTATCACCCAAGGCCTGTATAGCCTATAGGTCCACAATTGTAGATCAACTGAGACCTTTGACATGGCTTTAACTTTATAAGTATTTATCATATCTTTTAATATTCTGACACCCATATATAATTATTATGCAAAGTATGAAGGACGTTTTAATCTCCATACACTCTAATTACTCAGCAAGCTATTAATCAGCTAATTAATGTGAAGAATTCTGAAATTGTTTTTATTCAATTATCAAGCTGTCAAATATGCTCTCCTATTCATGTACATATTTAGCAAAAAATATCCACACTAATATCATCACTTTTTAATTGTCATTCTGTATGGAATTTATTGTTTACCATTGAGTGACGACCAGTCAAAATGAACAGGAAGTTCTTCCATATGTATTGACGTGTCCCTTGGGAATGAGCCGAATAGTTTTCAAGTAAAGTCTGCATTTCCCATTTAGGCCCCTTTGTGCAAAATCTAGTGGTACCTGGACTCGCTCAATAATTAGGTAAAATTCCTGATAGTTGAAAACAAAGCCTTAATACAGAAATGAATGCATATTGTGGGTAATATTTCATAACTAACATAATTTTGATAACAAATAAATGATAAATGTACCATTCATAACATGCCAATAGCGGAACCCATCACATAAACTTGCAAACTGAAACTGAAGTGGAGACTAGTCAGCAAATTCCACCAAAGGGCAACGTGGTGATGAAACAGCAAGAGCACATGCTCTTATCATGTTTATTGGTGACGAATATTTGCACAGCCAATACTTCAAACAGCAACTTTTTTATTTCAAATCTCGTCACACTTCCTCTCGCGTTACGTTCATGCTTTTTTTTATTTAGTATGTAAAAATGTTAAAGTTCAAAATTTGCTACATAGAATTACTTATAACTTATGTTTGTAGTGTAGAAGAAAACTCAAAACTATCTTTATTCTTGTAGATATTCTGGAAGCAGGATTTAGCCAATAAAAATCATTGTTATTGTCATGTCCATACAATGTCAGGTAACAACATGCTAAGCACCAAAATGTCATGTGCTTACAGCCTGTGTTATAGCTTCATACCTCATTAGACAAACATAAATGGACAAATATGCCTATAAAAGGCAAATCAATTTTACGTTTTTTTCTACGTTGTACAGCCAACGATAACTGACCAGGGGCTCACCAACAATATTTTTTTTGGATTTTCACATTTCATGTTTGTAATTGGCCTCTTGTGAAAAGGAAACCTTTTTAAATGATTTTAAAAATTAACTGGCAAAAATAATCTGATATTCATTTTTGTTGTTTTTCACCAGGTACCGGGAAATTATTTTGCTTATCTTTTTTTACCAGCTGGCAGATACTAACCAGTTTGTCATGGCATTTTGCAAAGTCCAATACCTGGTGATCGCATGTTTTTTTTTAGTTTATGTTAATTCTAGACATCTGTGGGACATAATATTATTATATTTACTAAATATGAATTTTAGTGAACAAAAGCCTTTTCTCTATAATTTAATGTAAAAATCCAAGACAAGATTTGATATGAAATGGCATTTATAAGAGTCCAAACGATGACATCATGGACACAAAAATGCGGAAATGTTATGTGACATCAGAGGCACGACTGTGTTGTGGAGCTTCTGATTGTTGTCACTCCTATGATTAGACTGACCCATTTTCCGCTCATTGCGCAAACTCGGAAACAATAATGAAATGATGCTGAAACCAAGAAAAACGTTTTCTTACAAGCCATGTGTTTGGTGATAAAATGAAAGGAATGAGTCCTCACTGAAATGTGATGAACAGTGCTTAATTGGTGTTCTTGGAAACAGTGGATTTTAAGTATTTTCATGATGAATATGGGTATAGTGTTTAAATAGTCTTTATTTTACATTGTGATGCCCTCATTTTCCTTTTTCAGGCACATTTAGTCCTAGACATTTAACAGGCAAACTAGCAGCTTGTGAAGAACTATAACTAAAAATTAAGCCATTTACCAGCAACAATATTATGCAAGTGCTTCAGTGTTGAGCATTATATAATATTATGTACAGATTTTCTGTAAAAAAAAATTGATTCAGCAATATTTTCATGAAATTCAGGAGTATTACATCTGTTACATTGATCTATTTTCTACAAATGAGATTTTACCAGCTATATAAGTCCATCAATTTACCACCATGAACATATTTTACCAGGCAGATAAAGGAAAGATTTAAACTGCCAGCTGGCAAAATTTCCCAACAAGCTGCTGATCGGTAACTTTACTTGCCAGCTAGGGCACATATGGGTGAATATCAGATATTTTGCATATCAGATAGATGGTGGGCCCCTGACTGACCTGTGGACGACAACAGAGCTGCGTTTCCAATTTCAAAGTCTATAAATCACACCTGTACTCTCGAAAATGCACATCATGCACATAAAGCCATTCTCTGACACCTGCATTTGCCAACAAGGCCAAATGATGTGATAAACATTGATAATCATTCGATAAACTGAAACGTAGCTGGGTCTGGCCGAGCCAAGGTTAACATCTAGGCAAAAAAAAACTTCACCAAAGCTTTATAAAAGTTTATTTGTTTAATAGATATAGTATTCTAGTTTCCAAAACTGTTTTATTTATTGCTCTATGTTAAGTAGAACATATTTTATACCCTTTTTAGTAAAACATTAATTTTGTTGCCTTCACGCCTGTCGAGACGCAACTTTTGTAGTTAACTTTCAAGTAGTATATCTTTTTCAAGAATGGTGATTACAGACTTCTTTTTTGGTCTGTAAGTGTGTTTAGGAAGTGTATAATACAGTGCATGATGAAATTTATGACATTTACATAATTTAAAATAATTTTAGTGCCAATTTAAATAACCTTTTGGGTAACTCTGTTACTGTAACTCTGTTTAAATTTTTTAAATATTTCTTGAACTTGAATATTCTTCAAAATTTGTGAAGGCAAGCTTATTTGTACATACAAAAACCTCACCAAAACATTTTTTATGAAAGTCACTTATTTTATTGAAAATAGACAATTATATTATTGTAACTCTGTTACTTTTTTTATGGTAACAGAGTTACAGAATGTACAAGCATCATGTACTATGTGGTATAATTCTTTTCCTCTACAGGTATTCAACTTGAATGATGATTATTTAGTGATAGACATATAACATGATACTTATTTGCCTATATTATTAAGTTTTTTGTTTGATAAAATGGGAACAAAGTCAATTCATGGCATTCTAAACAGGGACATCGCAATTTTCTTATGTTCATTCAAGTAATGAGAAGGATTTTTTTTCTTCAGGTTATTATACTTATACAAATATGTTTAACATGTTTCATGCATTTTATATTTGAAACAGAATTAAATAATTAAATTAATTAATTATGAAATTGCAACATTCACAACACATGACACTTGGATGCTGGTGTCACATAAAACACATGGAAGCCAAAATTTTGCTAGGCTGTCTGGAGATGCCAACTATCTACTCTCTTAGTAGAGCTACACCAGGGAAGCCACCCCTCTTCTGCCTTAGTAGAGCTACACCAGGGAAGCCACCCCTCTTCTGCCTTAGTAGAGATACACCAGGGAAGCCACCCCTCCACTCTCTTAGAGCTACACAAAAGAAGCCACCCCTCTTCTGCCTTAGTAGAGCTTTACCAGGGAAGCCACCCCTCCACTCTCTTAGAGCTACACGAAGGAAGCCACCCCTCTTCTGCCTTAGTAGAGCTTCACCAGGGAAGCCACCCCTCTACTGCCTTAGTAGAGTAACATCTGGAAGCCACCCCTCCCCCAGGCTACCTGGAAACCACAACTAGAGACCCAACACTCGGAAGCCACCCCTCCCTCAAAAGTGGCATGTGGCAGATGTCACAATCAAAACCATGGAGGGTATAAAACCAGGCCTTATGGCAAATCATTTTCATAACCCAGCTATCAGTGTTCCAGAACAGTTATACATAGTTAATCAAGCATCTCTACAGTAAGCAGTAATCATGGCTCTCAGTGCTGCTGAGAAGCAGCGTCGCTACAGAGAGCGCAAGAAGGCAGCAGGTCTCGGTGAAGAAATGAAGAGGAAAGACGCAGAGCAGAAGCGTCGGGCCAGGCAGAAAAATCCCAAGGCAGTACGTGAGAAGGAGAGACAGAAGCTACAGAGATGGCGTGCCTCCAAACGAGCTGCTGCTGCAGAGCCGTCAACTCCTGTAGCTCAGCCCTACAGTGCACCATCAAGCTTGACTCGGGCCAAGAAGAGAGCAAGATCAGCCCTGCCGTCCTCTCCACGCAAGCTTCGAAAAGTCATACAGGCACTGTACGAAGAGGCCCAAGAAGAGGACACAGTACCAACCGTG
Source organism: Amphiduros pacificus (assembly GCA_949316495.1). Taxonomy (NCBI): domain Eukaryota; kingdom Metazoa; phylum Annelida; class Polychaeta; order Phyllodocida; family Hesionidae; genus Amphiduros; species Amphiduros pacificus. Next base: position 23,649,262 of record OX439009.1, on the reverse strand, counting down.
CCGCCTCCATCACCCCCACCAGTCCACAACAAACTACCAGAGGAGGTGAAGAAGAGGGTCCAAGCCTTCTACCTGCGCAGTGACATCAGCTGGACAGCTCCTGGCCGCAAGGACTGTGTGACAGTCATCCGTAATGGAGAGAAGGTCCAGGAGCAGCGCCACTACCTGCAGATGACCGTTGCCGAGGCCCACGCCCTGTACTCAGAGGAGCATCCCGGTGACACAATCAGCCTCTCGAAGTTCAAGACACTCCGTCCAGATGTGGTGCTGTCCAAGGACAAGATGCCACACAACGTTTGTGTCTGCCAGTATCATGAGAACATTGAGACTCTCCTGCATGGTCTGAAGTGTGTGCCCAGTGTCCCAGATAGGTACTCAGACCTGCTGGAGCAAGTTGGGTGTGACACGGGCAATGAGGACTGCATGTTTGGCAACTGCGAGGATTGCCAGGAAAATGTCACACTGGAATCACTGAGTGAGAACATTGCACAAGTGCAGCTTGGTGAGAGGGTCAAGTGGTTTGAATGGATCAGAAACACTGAGGGCCAACCAGAGAAGGTGGAGAAGTCGGGGACTGTCCAGGAGGCCCTGATGTCACTAGCCCAGAGACTGCCAGCATTCAAAATCCACTGTTTTACAAAGTCTAAACAAGCAGGAGAGTTCCACAACCAGCACACTTCTCCTAGGCCCCGACATGCTGTGATCCAGCTGGACTTTAGTGAAAATGCCAGCATTATCATGCAAGATGAGATCCAGTCTGGTCACTGGACACACAAGCAGGCCACCATCTTTACAGCGGTTGCCTGGACTGAGGAGAACACTACATCATATGCAGCAGTGTCTGACAACTTGTCTCACGACAAGTATACTGCTGCTACCATGCTGGACAAAGTTATAGAGGAAGTGCAAGCCAAGCAGTCTGAGCCACTCGAGGAGATAGACATTTTCTCAGATGGGGCCGCCCAGCACTTCAAACAGAAGTTCATGTTTCTCTACATCACAACTCTACTGGAGAAGAAGGGAATCCGGGTCAACTGGCACTTTTTTGCCACTTTGCATGGCAAGGGTGCTGTGGATGGCATCGGGGGAAGCGTGAAGCGGGCAGTCTTCAGTGCCATCATGACACGACGCCACCATGTCACCACCCCAGAACAGTATGCAGAGTGTGCCCGAGAGTTGACCAAGAGAGTGAACATCCTGTTCGTTTCCAGTGAAGAGATCACAGAAAAGAGAGCCACCTTAGAAAAGCTGTGGGAGAACGTCACCCCTGTGCCTGGAACACAGAAGATCCACTGCGTCCGCACCTTGGGTCTCGGCAGAATCACCGCCTCCCAGTTCTCCCAGCAGCCTGGAGCAGAGTACAACCTTCTCCCCCGGCAGCCAGTGGTCCGCCGCGCAGCCCGCCCTGCAGCAGTCCCCCAGACGCCAGTGGCCCGCCCAGCAACTGCCCAGCAGCCAGCAGCCCGTCCTGCTGCAGCCGCCCAGAAGCCTGCAGAAGTGAAGCCAGGAGGGCATGTGGCAGTGCCCATGAACACAGAAAAAGGACGTTCATTCCTGTACGTGGCCACTGTGTCATCCATGACTGGGGGAAACATGGTGCTAAGTTCCTGAAGAAGATAGGAAATGCAGGCATGTACAGAGATGCAGAAGAGAACGACACAAGTGAGGAGCAAGTTAAGAAGATCCTTTTTGTGTGCCCTGAGCCCACTGTGTCCATGGCTGGCTCCCGCCTGAGGTACTCATTTGAGTTCACTGATGAGCAGAAAGGAATCATGTCTAACTATTCAACAAAGTGAACAAGCAAAGTGAACACGAGAGGATCACAAATATCACAAAAAGAGAAATGAAAATGAACTCTGAGAAATGAAAATGAACTCTGAGAAATGAAAATGAACTCTGAGAAATGAAAATGAACTCTTAGCTAGCAAACAGAATGATGATGTATGATATGATAATTGATCACCGCATGAATGCAAATTGTGTATCATTAAAATAGATAGATTTTAAAATAAATTTGGTTATTATAAGTTTTGTTTTTTGTTATTTCTCTTTATGTATTATATTTTTACTTATCAAATATTGCCTCAACATCCATAATTGCAGTGCACAAAATAAAATGTGTTATGATATGTTTACCAAATTTGAGCAGTGAAGCCAAAGCAGTTTTTCCCCTCCCGTCATTATATTTAGCAATTTAATTTAATAATTATGATCCAAAACTTCACAAAGGATTATGAAAAGTGTAATTCTGGATCATACTAACACTAACTATGTCTACAAAAACAAGACATTTGACAAAAACAGTGAGTTAGTAATACAAAACAGAAGTTAAACATATGTAACTCTGTTACCGTGTAACTCTGTTACCGAACCTTGGTGATGATTAACCTTATTTTCAATATGAAATAGTGCACCAATTCTTTTAATATTTGGGAATAATATGGTTAGATATATTTAAAGTGACATGCAGTTCAAAAATGACATATTTTGAAAAAAGAACCGCATGTTAGATGACTTTACATTTACGGCCCCGAAACAGGTGTTAATTTTCTGTAACTCTGTTACCGAGTACTAATTTACCATTTTCAGCATAAAAAAATAATTTTTGAAATATCTCCAAAAACTATCATGAAAGTACATGGTAAGACCTACAATGACATGTGATTTGCCTTTCATATTTGTCCATTTATGTTTGTTTTAAATGTTCCTGTTGGCATTTTCAGTAAAACACAAAAACCATGGTAGATTGATTTCAATGAGATTGTTTGTCGGTAATTGTATCAGAGTTTCGTGGCCACATATCATTTAAACATACCCCAAATATCTGCAAAATGTCCTGTGCCCTCTGTGATTCCGTGAAACCTTTAATTAAAAAGCTTTAAATAGGGTTGATAAAGTCTATCTGTTCGCGTGGAGATTGCAAATTCCACTAGAGGGCGACTTAATGAACCTATCGCGAACCGTCCTATCTGAAAGTTCGCCCTCTGGTGGACATAATAGAGCCTACAGTGAGATTGGTAAGGTTGCCTCTGATGCACCTATCTAATTTTTTATCACGATGTTACCTGTATTTGTTCAAATTCTCCTTTTCAATAAATAATTACCTTTAAAAATAATAATATGTTTTATGATTGAACATTTTCAAAAAATTCTATATTTAATTTGTGATTTAAAATATCTCATTTTTGTCTGCCATTAAATGCTTTGTCGGGGAGGTTGTTTGTCAGAGTGCCGTGTGCAAAATTGACCAAAATGGCTCCGTACGTGCCAGAAGAAGTGGATGTGTTTACGATTCCTCATTCTAGAATGAAGGAACTCGTCAACGACTATGTTGTAAAGGTATGAATTATATTCCTTATACATCAAAGACCTAATCTGTGTAATTTTGTCAAGTTTCATGTCGTATAAACTATGATAAACACGATGTAAGTACCGCCCTCTTCGGACAAAAGTTGCTTTCTGGTAAACATTTGATTTTGATCAGACACAGCATCGAATGACCCAATTTCGACCTCTTATCTGACCAACAACAAACAACACTTGATAGTAAAAAGGGCAAATAATAACTGGCTTGTGACAAACATTGTTGAATAAATAGAGGATACCGTAACCTGTCTCTGGCCGACAATCTGATTGTTTGCAGCAGATTGTGACAGATTGTTTATGTTTGAATTGTGCCAAGTTGTGATGGCTTGTTACTCTGCGTTATAGCTTCATACCTCAGTCTCCTGGGTTGGGAATGACAGCATCAAATATATAACTCATAGGCCGATTGCCGATTTCCGTGTTGTTTTTTTCCCTATTGAAGAGTACAAAACCGAACTTGACATGTATTCTCCTTCCCGAAAATCCCCAATTATCACTCGCACATAGGTGGCGCTACGAATTTCGTGTGGGTCTGTAACTGACAGCTGATAACAAGAAATCACTATTTTGAAGATATCTTAAAAACTACACCATTTATCAGAAAACCGAAAACAGTTCTGATGCATAGTGAGGCAGTCACACCAAGCCAAGGTGACGAGTTGTTCATGTCACTTCAGTCAGGCAACCATATGCTTTCACACCATTGTCATCCAAAATCATTTGAATTTTATGATCAAAGACCTTTTTTGTCATTGTTTCCCAGCTCAAGCTTTGAAGGGGAATTGTTTGTAGCCTTTGTGTCATCTAAAATTGTTGCTCCGAGGCTCTCAGTTGTCATGTCTTCCTGACAGCTCCGTCCCGATTAACGATCATTTAAGATAAGAAATATTGTACATAACCAACATATTTAGATTCCTAGTGGAATTTTAATACCGATGAAAAAAAAGTTTGTTCAATTTTGTGGATTCTAGTCGAAATAAATGGGAAATCAGTGAGTGCTTCTCAGTACTGTTAATATTTGACTCACCGGAACGTGTGGCGACACCTAGTGGCCGACGGCGTATGACATACGAGTTTGGAAAGGCAATACAACTTTACCGAAACCAGAACTGTACAACTCCTCTATATTTAATCATTGGTCGGAGAGATTGGCCAGAGAGATTGGCCACGTGCAGGGATATCAATGCGTATGCAAATATAATGTATACAAAGAGAAGATACAAAAATCTCAGCAATTTCGACCTTTGGAGGCAGATGGGGTTGTAAATTGTGAAAATGACACCTTATCCTTGATATATGTCTCTGGTCATGTTCCAAAATCAATTGTCTTGCATTCCATGATTGTAATATTCTGAAATTTTTGGTAGAAAAGTTGCTTTAATTTGTTTCAAAGTCAGACGTTGGGCTAAAAAAAAAATTCAGATCACTTTGGTGCCCGGAAGTCCTTGATAGCTCAAGTAGTTATACAATGTCCCAATACATTTTCACGTGAGGTCATTCATAACAATACTGAAAACATTTAAATATTTTCAATTCGCTAATCAAGATTTAACATGCATCATGCATGTGAGAAAGCTGACTTCCGGGCACAAAAGTGATCTGAATTTTCTGCAGCCAAGAAAGTTGACAAAAAGAAGGAATATACTTAATATTTTGGAATATTTTTCTCTGGAATTGTTTTGTCATTGTATTCTGCCTCTGTTGTCCAAAGTGCACCATTCATAATGCTCTGTATGCTCTACAGTTAGAAATTCTTTAAAAACTTGTTTCATCTCTTGAAGTACATCATATTTGCGTCACTTCATCACCTCGTGCACATGCAAACATTGGTATGGCGTCATTGACCCGCACGTGCAATAAGCGAGCCACAAGTAAACAATACGCACATGCTGATCACTGTTGGCATGCGGTTCTCTTTGAGATTGGCAGGGTGTCTATTAGAAACTTAAAGTTATTAAGCATCAATCCTATAATTTTGTATATTGAAAGCTTACCTACAAACGATCATCATGACAAATTATTTTTTTCATAGAGTTATAAGATGAGTTACTGTAAGACAAAGAAGCAGAGACATTTAACACATTCATATATCTCTGACAGAAGTTGCACTCCTAACAGAGATCTGTCTTGGCCATCAGCCCAAATGGGGCTGAAAGTAGGGTGGCACTGTTTGACACTGTTCTGGCTCTATTCAAAGAGCATTACCTATCATGACATCATAAGCATACTTCCATACTCTGATGGTGCCATTTTACCTTTCAATGCCTGTGTGATAACACTCCACATAAAATGACGCCAAGAAAGAAGTGTGCTTTCAAAAGCAGACATTTAATTAGGTTCATGGTTAAATAGGTTTTCCAGACATTTAAGGGAGCACTTCTCCTCAAAAACATAATAGAAGACATGAAAGGAAAATAAATTTATCACCAATTAATGATTTTTCCACATTTTAAAAAAAATCAGTGCATAATTCCTGTAATGAATTCGGAGCTGGTTGAGATGACAGTGACTGAATGAAATAGAGTGTAATTGATGCTGGAAGACTGGCAACCTGACTTGTCAGAGGCGGATTGCAGGTTGCCCTCTTCAGGGGTGGGAGGCACTGAGTGAAATGTAGATGAAGTAGGCCCTAGGGAAAGTCAGCTCTGGAAATACTGCACCCTCTCAAAACCGATGAAATCTCCTTCAAGAAGGCTAGTTTACCCCTGTCTTATCCAACCTGACGGACCATCAATAGCGGGTCATATCATTCAGGGATCTTAATATTTAGCTCTGAATGAGATCAGACCTGTAGCAGAGTCTTTTTGAACAAACATGTCTGAGAAGCATATTTATACAACGAAGCTTGTTCAAATGTTTGTTCAAAAAGACCTTGTATAAATCACTGCCATCTAGTGTCACAGGTAGTAATAAGTGCCCTGGTGATGGATAATGGCATAAGCGCCATTGATATAAAAGTTAGATTTGTGAGGTATGTAAAATAATTTCATTATTTACACCAGATGGCACTCTCCTGTCACACACATTAAGGTATGAGATGGTACCCCATAATGAGGTCTGACAAAAATACCTCCAGTACCAAGGTATATATATATATAATAATAAGATTTATATATCACTTATACCAGACAAGTCTGTTCATAGCGTTGAATATATAATATATATATTCTTTTATATATGAATATTATGAATATTCTTAAAAATTACTATATCATATATCATCTACACATACCTAAGTAGTAAATACCAAAATATCAAGTTTATAACCTTAACACTGTTTTATTTATTAAAGAAATATTGTCGTAACGGAGGGACAACAGAAAATAGTAACGGAGGGACACAAATGTTCAGCTGTAATCTTGTCAACAAGTAACTTCTGTAGCAAACTGTACATGTACTATTTAGGTGCTAAATCTTTATGAACTTGACAGAATAAATTTACAGAATAAATTGAATGAAATAACATAAGTAACAAAGACCAAATACACACCACAAATGACAACTGTGTACTAAGGATGGATTATGGTCAAAATAACCATGTGACAACGGTGACCGTGGTTCTGAACTGCCACAATAGACAGAATTTGGACATTTTATGAATCTAAATTATCCACAAGTGTAAATTATCTACAAGTTGGAGAAAATATGAGTTTAACAATGCTTAGAAATGCATACTATTTACGTTTTTGACGACTAAGACTTAAAATGGATGCCAAGCTTTAAAGGTTATGCTAATGTCCAGAGTGAAAAGTGAAAATATTAACAGAAAGGTATGACGGACATGAGGTATAATGACGGCAGAAAGTAGCTGAATAAGATTAAGATTGGCAGCTATGTTCAGGTTTTAGATAAGAGGAGGGAATATATAGCTATCAAATGAAATGCACATGCACTTGGTCCAGCGGTCCACTTCGTATCATGGTCATTTTGACCATGGCCATTTTGGTCATCAAAAGGATGACACACACAACTCATTCCATTACATCATCATGTTCTTAGCCTTGTGTTATCCTAACTGTAAGCCAGGAACACTGCATTATCCCTGAGAATGGATTTGTCAGGTAAATTAGACACTTTGACAAGATCAAATGGTTACATAGTGTCACAAGGAATCACACCTATCAAACAGCAATTGGGCAGTCTCTGATGGGACAGCAAGTGTACCCAGTGCAGGTCAGCTGGTGGCTTTCTTCCTCTGACTAAAGTACCAATGCAAACAAATATGATTTTTTTTTGCCATAAACTCAGACAGTATTGAAAACCAGTGTTTATAATACATGAGTATGTAGACAGGGAAATAGAATTATGTATCACTGACCATGTTGATTGATGCAGGAGTATAAACATGAAGCGTCTATTGTCTCTCAGGTGACAGACCACATATTAGCCAACCAATACATGTTTAACCAAATAAATTGTTTTTGTCCATTTCCACTTGACATTTATAAACCACTTTAAGAAATAAAAATTTCTGGCAAATAACTGAAATAATAACAACTTGCATGAACCTGAACATTTGTCCCTCCGTTACTAGTAACGGAGGGACAGGTTTTCTTCATATAAAATCAACCAAAAATTAAATGAGCTTCATAAAACATACAGAAGGTTATGATACTTCACTATAAGCACCTTACTTCTAGAAAGTTTCACATTCCTTGTGATATCAGTGTTCGCCAAAAGTCGTCGGCCCGTCGGACAATGCCGGCCGTTTATCACATTGTCCGCCGATAATGACTGAAAACGGCGGCCAAATTGTCCGCCATTCTCTACCTGCGCAGTTTCTCATTGTAGTCATCACAAAAATACGTTTTATTGGTTCGTTTTTGGAGATTTTCGGTTGCCGCCATTTTGTAAAGTTTGAGCTATATCCGGGTCATTACGTTTGTCCCCGCCTGATTATTTTCGCCGTGTTCACTCCTGTTCAAAAGTCGAGCACGTTTTCGGGATTCGTACCCATTCAACAATTAAAAAACCGTGCACGACTTTACACATAAATCAAATGTGGTTCGTAATCTGGTCCCCTATCATTATTTCTAGTTCAAATTCATATTGAAAACGTCATGTACCAGTCAAAAAACCTGAGAAGAGCAGACGACAATTTTACAACTTGGGGTATTCTTAGCTTTCTTTAAATGAATATTTGATTAATTTTCGATTGAGAAATGATCAGAAATATGTGTGTATGTAGATATGTAGGTAGTTAGGTAGGTAGGTATGTAGGATGGTATATAGGTAGATATGTAGGTAGGTATGTAGATATGTAGGTTAGTATGCAGGTAGATATGTAGGTAGGTATATAGGTTGGTATGTATGTAGATATGTAGGTTGGTATGTAGGTAGGTAGATATGTAGGTGGGTATGTAGATATGTACGTATGTAGATATGTGGGTAGGTATGTAGGTAGATATGTGGGTTGGTATGTTGATAGGTTGGTATGTAGGTATGTATGTAGGCTGGTATGTAGGTAGGTATGTAGGTTGGTATGTAGGTAGGTGTGTAGGTTGGTATGTAGGTTTTATAAGCTGAATATCTGTCACAAGCGCGAAAAAGCCACGAAAAAAGCACGCATTGAAATGTCTGATGTTGAAGACAAATGTCTGATGTTGGCTGGCTGAACATCAGACATATTGTCTGATGTGGGTCAAAAAGTTTTGGCGAACACTGTGATATGCATTATAGCATGAGGGAAAAATTTCAATATTTTTTGTAACGGAGGGACATGTAACGGAGGGACAAATTCATATTTTAAAGTTTTTCCCCAAAAATATCTTTAGACTTGTGTGCCAAGAATTTAACTTTAAATCATGATAGCATAGCATCTCAACTTTATTAAAGTCCCATTTCCACTACTTTGCAGGTGATTTCTAATAAAATACACCATATTTTCTAAATTGATAGAAAAACGACGACAGACAGCAAAATGAACCAACAAAATAGGGTGTTAAACAAATTGTGATATTTTCGCAACCAATAAGGGTAGAGAAAAAAATAAAACAGTTTCAGAAACTACAGTTTTTAGTTTATAAGGTACAATTTAAAAGAAGCACATATTTTGAGTTTCACTTTTTCATGTTAATGTTCACTTCCCCTTGGCTGAGCCCATATTATATATATATATATATATATATATATATATATATATATATATATATATATATATATATATATATATATATATATATATATATATATATATATATATATATATATATATATATATATATATATAGATATATATATAGATATATATATATATATATATATATATATATATATATTACACATTATATATATATATATATATATATTACACATTACAGATTATCAACCAATCAGAATTCGGAAAATTTGTATCTGCAGAAAACAAAATGGCGACTTGGGCAGCAAACATCGCACGTTGCATAGGCCTTGAGTGCGCACGAAAAGTGGAGCGGCCAACATATCAAAACAAATCAAATCGATCGACTCGACCAAGAAATTTACACAGTTTAATTTACGCATTTTACACAGTTTCATGACATATTTGACGTAAAATAGGGGTAAGAATTTTTAAAAATTGCGGGACACAAGGTCCAGCAATGACGTAAGACCAGTCGGTCCGCATAAAAAAAATGCCAGTCAAGGTCCGGCGGTCCGACGGATATCTTAAATCTGGTACATAGTATTAATTAATCTGGCTGTAGCCATATCTATCATTATTGTTGACACCACAGATTATTTGCAGCACCTTTTCTTACATTTTTCATATAGAATAAAAAAATATAGAATAAAAAGGTTGGCTTGGAGGCAGGGGTTGTTAAGAGGATTGACTACAAATGTTTAGCAGAGTAACTTTAGATTTTTTTACTTTTTCATTAAAACTGATGGAGTGACCTAGCATATGGTGTACTAGACTGTCAACACGAGAGGAGCAATGCAGTGAGGCAGCATTTTGCAGCTGCATGTTTTATTCATGATTCTGTAATTTGAGCATGACAAAGCTTTTAACTGACTTTTGATATATTTAAAATGTACTTGAAATCTGGTTTTCTGATTCCGATATGTATAATATATGGGGAAACCTCTGTTAGGTTATTGAAATATAAATATTTATCTTGCAGATTGAATCAACAGATTTTTCCGATAATGTGGACATGGAAGTCTTCCTGCAAAAACTATACAACACATTTGTTGAGTTCAAGAACCATGAACGCATTGAGAATCAACTCATCATGAAGAAACTGAAGAATAAACTGAAAAGGCTCTCCATCAAAAATCAAGCCGTGTGCAACTGCCACAAGGTTAGTACTAAGTACTAAGTTATATGAATAGTCAGGCACATCCCTGTCTGTGTGAATGGCAGGTATTCATCTGTTTGAATATTTGTAGTGTTTTTTTATTTTATGACTCCATGTTTTCTCATTTCTTGTGCACATACATTATATAGGTCTAAATTTTCTCCTGTATTCAAATTGATTTTCAGGTTTTTTATCTGACAAGGGGATTATTAAACTTAATGTATTAAAAAAGATAATTTGTGTACATTTTTTAAGCAACATGATTTACATCTACAGGGTTGGATATTACACTATGCACAGGACACAAGCCAGGCCTTGACATTAACATTTGTGATCCACTTGCCCACCGGGCAAGTAAATTTTAAAATCTACTTGCCCTGAATTACAATTCACTTGCCCTGAATATTTGTCCCAATATTTGAATACGGTATAGGACTAAAGCTTATAGGATTTGTACATTCAAACATTGGCTGATAATTAGAAAAAATGCCCATATAACCCATAGAATACACAATATTTGGCTTGAAAAAGTTGAAATGAATAGTACATGTTTTGATTTAAAATAGCATGCAGTGACCTCAAGTTTGTTACAATTTTTTGTGCATATGCATAAGTACCAAATTTTTACGAAAACATAAAAATTGGCAATGCTCAGTCAATTCTTGACCAATTTATATCATTGATAACTCTTATTTTAGTTCCTTGGATACAAAAACAATAGAAATAGGGTCTTTTCTAACTCAGGAGTTCAATTTTTAAGCAGAGAAATACATGAAGACTTGTCACCCTGAATTGTCAATCTTGTAAGAATATAACCTACAATTATCACTTTATAAGATTAAGTAATGTCAAGTGTTACCGATGGATATACCCCACTGTTACTCATCATACTTAAAATCAACTGTACATGTTTCCTGGATAATATAATGATTAACAAAGACCAAAATGTGTGAAATTGATAAGCTCTACCTCCTGATACAGTGCTTTGTGTGAAATACCATCTTGAGGAATATATATATATATATATATTTAGCAGCATGCCATAACTTTATCTTGGTCAGGGTTTGGGAGGCAGGGGTAATACCAAGGGCAACAGAGCTTGGACACAAAGTTATCTCTAATCAGGTGTCATCCCTGTGATGTGGTCAGCAGCTCTCTCTGTTCTGTACTTTGATTGGGGATAGATTACAGTACTTGACCACCAGGCAAGTGGAACAGATGTATCAAGTTGCCTGGACTTGCCCGACAGGTGTGAAATATACCTCCGGGCAAGCGGGCAACTGGCTAATGTCGAGGCCTGCAAGCCATCAATGGAAGTAGAAATTGTATAAAAAATAAAAAATAACAAGTACAAAATGTAACCAACTTCTCTGTTTAGGAAGATTTTACTTTAATTTCAGATATTACCGTTGTTTGAAAAGTGAAATAGCTACTGCAGTGATGGGATTTTTGTGTGATTCTGTTTGTCCATCAATTTTGATCTTTCCTGTTCAAAACAACTGGTCAGATGTTGTGTTTCCATGGAACCAATTCTATCTATTTTTGTTAGGCTCAGAATTTTTCCAGTTCTTCAAAGCATTTAGAAAAAAAATCTGACAGCTCTAACTGACTTTTGAATAGCATGCCACATATCAGAAAATGAGGAACAAGATCACAAATTCAATATGTAATATGCATTTTGATGGACCACAATGATTATCTGCTCAAGTCAGCTAAAGTCTGAAAGGATTTATGAGAAAATTTGCAGGCATTTTCAGAAAATGTTCACAAATGTTACAAAAAATCAGTGATCAGCATAGCTCAATTCCACTGGCCTATGTTTTTAGTTAATTGAAATCAATATTTTGACAAAGGTACAGGTTCAGAAAGGTGAACGTCCTGTTAGATCTAGCTTTATGGCTGCCTTTTTATTGATTGGATCAATCACAAGTTCAATATAGATCAACATTTTTTTGGCTGGACATGATTTCATTGTCAGGTTCACATATTAGTAGAAGTAAACAAGAACTGGTTCTCCCATGTTGACTTTTTGCTATTTTTCAAACATTTTTAAGCCGTTTCCTTGAAACTTTTTAGTTATGCATAGCATGGCTTCTGCATTTAGGGCGAGGAATTTTCTATCATTCTATCTGGTGGTCCATCAAATTCAATCTCTTTCTAAAATTACTGATCTTTGCTGTTAGTATTTAGATGTATTTTCAGGCAACCAATTCTGTCTATTTTCTATCATGCTCAGAGTGTTTTCCATTTTCCCATAATCTTTTGTAAAGTTTTTATTACTTTCACTGAGTTGGCGAGAAGTTTGCCATTTTGAATAACATGACAACTATCAGTCAGCGAAAATAGAGTTTAACAATAAAAATTGATGCCAAATTCAATATGTCGCATGCAGTTTAATTGTTCAAAGTTATTTTCTGATCAAGTCTGCTCTTGGAAAGGATTGAAGTGATCATTTATGAAGCAAATTACAAACATTTCCAGAAAATATTCACAAACATTACAAAAAAGCAATGATCAGCATTGCACAAAAACCATTGGTTTATATGTTTTGTAACACTACAGCCATCTGCTGCATAAAACCTTCAATTTTTATATGTTTTAACCTATCACAGGACAGCCATTTGCTGGACATGATGCAAATGGTAAAGGAAGGATACAACAAGAAGACTGACCAGGATCGCACCAACTTTCATCTCAGGCTGAAGGTGGCGCTCGAGGAGTTCACGGAGGACTTCCTGCCCCACATGAAGCAGGAGGAAGAGGTAACAACATTCAAATACTTTGACCAAATCGGGAAAAAAAAGATAAAAATTAAGCTTAAGTTCTTTTTTTTTTTTTTTTTTTTTTTTTTTTTTTTTTTTTGGGGGGGGGTTACTTTTTTGGCTTTTTAGAATACAGGCATGGTCTCGGTAAATATTTTCTTTTGATTTCTCAATTCTCAATGCTTTTGAACAGATTTAACAAGAATAATAATAGAAAATAGAAAAACTTATATAAAATCCTCAATCCCTATCCTGGACTGTCTGAATTAAATCAGATCACAGAATACAATGTTTCAATAGAAAAAGCATGTTTAGAGAGGGGTTCAATCAGATATATGATAATATAAATGATATGTTGTGCATTGCAGATCTTCCAGCCACTGTTACTGCAGTACTTCAGCTATGAGGAGCTGTGTGATATGAGAAAACGTGTTATCCAGTATCATCTGGAACAGGCAGAGACCACTCCGGAGAAAGGTGCCTGGGAAGAAGTCACTAAGGACATAGCAGCACACAGTCAGTTGTTTCTCTTATTTAAAATCTCTCGAGAGGTAATTAATCTGCCATATCTTGACTGTTATCTTATGAACCTTTTTATACACTTTACGTCAGGAGGGGGCCTGAAATTCATCCAAGCCAGATCATGCTTTGAAATCTCTCAAGAGGTAATAAATTAATCTGCCAGATCTTGACTGTGACCATATGAATCTTTTTATACACTTTACACAAGGAGGGGGCTGAAAACTCATCCAAGCCAGATCTTGCTTTGAAATCTCTCGAGAGATAATTAATCTGCCAGATCTTGACTGTTACCATATGAATCTTATTATCCACCTTACACAAGGAGGGGGCCTGAAATTCATCCAAGCCAGATCATGCTTTGAAATCTCTCAAGAGGTAATAAATTAATCTGCCAGATCTTGACTGTTACCATATGAATCTTTTTATACACCTTAAGCCAGATCAACTCCCACTAAGATGCATCAGATGTGACTTGAATCTATACAGATGACTCTAGACAAATCTGGTGGTTATAATGTGAACTGAAATAAACACAATTTAGCAACACGAGGAATACTCTGAGAAATTGTCATTAGTATTGAGTATAATTTATTGGATATTCAACTCCTGCTTTTTATATAAATGTCGGTGCCAAATTTATATATAAGGAATACAGAAATTTACACATGAAATTTACATAGGATATTTATTTATAAATGTACATGTCAAATAAGTCTTAAGTGTCTTGCCAAAATCTTGATATGCAGAAATTGTAATTGTAAGATATTGTAAGACACAAAACTAATTGATTTTTATTTTGAATTGTTCTTGAAATGCTTGTAAGAATGAATATAAGCACCATGCTGAGATTAGCTCGTCTTCTGCAGGTTCTGACGAGGAAGATGATTTGTGTGATAATGATTCAACAAGAAAAGCACAAACTGAGACGGAGGAAGAACCCGGGACTCGGATTGACCATCTCCCACATGAAGTTTTACTGCACATATTCTCCTACCTGAATCCCAACGACCTTGGTCACTGTGCAAGAACAAGCCATCAGTGGAACAGTCTGGCCTATGATCCATCTCTATGGAGAGAAATACATCCCGTGCAGTGGTCTAAGGGTAGGGGGCACCACCCACAGAGTTGCATCTGTTTTGTCATTGAGACTTTTATAGGCTTTTCAAATTTTTTTCTTCTTTTGATTTATTTACATGTTTTGTTTTTCTTGTTATATAATATTGTTTTGTTTTTATCTCATTATGGCTTTAATTTCTACAAGGCAAATAGAAAATTTGAATCCCCAGTGTCTTTAAAACTACTATGCAAACATGGGGATGACCTTCGCTTTTAGACCCCTCTGGGGCATACATGGTTGACGTATGATAAAATGATGAGGTTTTCTACATTTAATCTATGCGAAATATACTTATATTACGCCTTCCTCAGCCAGCTCTCAACAAAAGAGCAAAGTTCTGGACATGAAAAATGTGTAGAAAATTACTACCAGCAAGGGATCTGATGCTATCATCAAGTACACTTGACACATAAGCTATGAGGTCTGTATGGGGAGAGCCTTTCTGACACCAAACTATGATTTTCACACAAGGAATCCCTCCTATTATGTACAGGTTTCACTTGTTTAAATTAGTTTTCCAGGCAGTCAAAGATAGGGTTGTCCAGTAAACAATTGTTTATATGTGAACACAAGACAAGCTGGGTTATTCTCTCACCAAAGTGTTCATCTACACAGGTGTAAATCAGCAGATGATACCCCTCAATTTTATGTAAAAAAAACACCACACATAAGTTGACAAAAATTTGTTGAGGAAAATACACTAACATTTAAAATGTAGTATTATCTTTGGTATACCTAATAATAAATAGATTGTTGGAAAATTTACTTCCCAGAATGGCGCTAACTTTCTAATAATAGCTTATATCACTCAGAAATTAAAGTTCTCAGAAGATATTTTTAGAAAGAATTTCCATTTTATTATTTCCATTTTATATATTGACATGTCAAGATGAACATAAAATATGTTAAGTGAAGATATTTAATACATAAATGCTCTTCTAAAAGGGGAGTGGAGTTACAGGCAAGCTGATGAGGAGGCTGGGCTTGATGCAGAGGATGAAGTGGAGTGCCACCTGGATGCGGAGGATGAGGTTTACTTTATCGATGAGGACGCTGATGTGGATGAGTCCGAGGAATTTGAGACTGAGACAGTCAGACAGGTAACCACATCTACCATTCTCAGTCAACTTGAAATAGGAAAGAATAAATTTCACTTAATTAGAATTGAGAAAATGTAGCAAGCTTTATATATTTAGCTCTTACTGCCGTGCGGTGTAAGAGCTACGATACTGTCCACAAAAACAAAAACTTTGACATTTTGCAATATGCTGTCACCTATTTAATAAGACTCAAGATTTCAGCTATTCTTTCGTCTCATGATGGCCAACAATTGATCTCTACATCGATAAGTTTACTCAGCAAAACCAATTGGCATCTGGCTGAGAGAATATCCTCAAACATGAGCCTAACCTTTGTTTCCAAGATCACAGTCTTCCAAATGTCACCAAATACTTATATTTTTACACATTTTTTAGTTACTGATTTATTGTAAGCTGCCAAATTAAAGATGACTGACCTACTGACCTATTTATGAATTTTGAGTGCTAAATAGCCACTGACTATGCAAGGTCATTTGATCTACTGCTGCTGGTTGATGAAGGTCAGCTGTGAAGGCATTATTTAAACATGCTGAAATAAGTAATATCATTTCAAAGGAAATAAAAATCCTTTTCAAAGAAATTCAGTATTATTTCATTTATTAGGGCCAAAAGCCTGAGGGGCAGATACACTAAGGGCTTGGCCAATGTATGTGTGTACATTTGTCAGTCAAACAAAAACATTTTGTGAAATGTTATGAACCTATTTCAGTCACAGCAACAAATTTGACATGAATCCGCAGAAGGTGTTCATGTGGCCAATTGCTTTGTCATTCCATGACATCTCATCATTTTGAAAAGCAACTGGCAGGAGCATCTGTGCCCGTCAGTTGCCTTGTGTAATGTGTTGTGATTTCAGTTACAACAACACATTTGATGTTTGTCTCCTGAAGATCTATACTTTCCCATATGAGAGAGATTGACACCAATATGAACACGAATGTTATGAGTTCACTCTGAAACTTGAGGTTTGAGTGTATTTGCCTATTTTCTTTCACAGCTGAAGCATGAAGCACAGATTCTGGTTGGTCTCAGCAAGTATGTCCTGCCTCGCATCGGCGAGAGTGTGAGCATACTTAACCTGAAGAACAGTCGAGCTATCACCAACGGGCTGGTCAGTATCATATATATTTATATTTGTATTTATAGTTATAACACTATTTATAACAATTTAGATGATGAAATATATTTATAAACACATTATTTGTCAAACCTAAGATGATGATATGCTAACATCCGTTTGTATTAATAATTATGTACTTATTCTATGGACATGTATATCACCAGAGAAAAAAAGCCTTAAAAGAATTTGTTTCACTTCTTTGTGTTTCAGGTTAATAAGATGCTACGTGAATGTCCAAATATAGAGCATCTGGACCTGACACAAACAAGGGTCTCGGATGCTGGTTTGAAGAGGTAAATGTCAACAAATACTATCCATGAAAAACAAAATTTCTCCAAGAAAGCACATAAAAATTGCTTTGCATGAAATATTGCATTTTAACTTTAATGTTAATGAAATATTTGTTTACTATCACCAAACTTACACAATTGTGTATCATAAAACCACACTTTATGTGAAAATAAAGGGCTTGCATGGTATTTTCTTTTTATCATACATATTTCAATGCTTTATATTCTAGCATTGGTAAGAACAACTGCTGCAGTCGACTGCGTACATTGGTGCTCTCCGGATGTGAAAATATAACAGATACTACCATGATAAGATTGGCAGTTGCCCAGAGTCGACCAGCGTTATCTAAACAAAAAAACACACCAAACAAGAGCAACTGCTGTGATGAGAAGGAAATTGCTGTCGATGCAGCAGACAAAGATGATGTTCGTGGCATGAAAGAGTGCGATGTCAGCCAGGAGTGTTTGTGCAAGGAATACCTCAAAACCAAACAGCAGCTAGATGAATGTAAACTACAAACAAAGACAGTGGATAAAGGAGAGATGAATACAACTGGTAAGGCTATTTGCGAGGAAATAGAGACTGAAAACTTGCCAGGAGTAGAGACAAAATGTGATAAAGACAGTTCCACCATCAGTGGTGCTACAACCAGCCCCGTGGTGATAATCAGCGAATGTGATAAGACTGAAAATCTGCCCCAGCATGCTAAAAATGATCGGACGTTTGATAATGCTGGGGCAGGCATTGTTCTTAAAAGTGATAGTGACTCGAAGTTGACTGCCGGTAGATGCGGCGGCGTGGCTTGCTGCCGTCTTGGTAATGGTGATGCGAAGCAAAAGACTAAAAATTGCTGCAAGACAGAAAATGTCAGAGATGATAAAAAGAAGGGCGCATGCCATCCAAGCTGTGCAGTGGATACAAGGGAAGCAATTATCATTGAGGAATGTGCTGCTCCCAAAATGATTCCTCGCCAGGTGGCACCAATGGTCCTTGCTCCAGTAGTGCCATCTGGTGGTGGGGCAAGCTATGGTGCTGTTAGTCTTCCTGCTGATCTTGGTGGATTATCCCTGGATGAGGATGATGGCTGGCATTCCAGACCGCCCCGGTCGTCCCCAGGCAGGATGCTGACACATCTGAGTCTGTCTGGGTGCTACCAAGTCACTGATGTTGGACTCCAGTAAGTATGGCTGCTCAATAAGTAACCCTGCAACAATACATAATCCTGATCAATTAACATAAAATCTCTCTTCTCTTGATCAGATAACATTTTTAGCGATCTAAAATTATGTGAGGACCATATATGAACCTAAATGAGTATAAAAAAAATGAAATTGATTTAATTAAGTATCTCTTAGTAATCACGCTGTCTGTCCTGTGTCTGTTTGTTTGTTCATATGTTTGCCTGTCCATCTGATCCAATGCTACTCTGTTAGATTTTGGGTCAAAGGCAAAATTTTAGGTTTATTTGGTCATGTGCATTGCATTTGAGCAGTGGCAAATTTCAACCAATTTAAATCATTTAGTGATTAATTTTGACATTTTACAAAATCTTTTTGCAACCGATTTAATGATGAATTGTGACAAAACATAAGAATGTTATCGTGGCAATATTAGTTTGGAGCAAAACCACATATAAGGAAAGATTCCCCACCAGTGTATGAAATTTGAGTAAAAAAGTGTGTAGCCATAAGGGCTATGAAAGCTGTAAGTTCATAGCCCTGAGTAAAAGTTTATAGCCATCTGCTGCCGCCGCATGTGAAGATGTAAAAGATGTGTTGACTAATTTCATTGGTCAAAGGCATCCGAAACTGACCAATCAGAATCTGTCATATGGAACGCCTTCGGCTTGGTCCATGCTGAAGTCTGGCACATCGAGGCTCTCTTTTCATACTACGCATTGACCACATTCATGAAAGGAGACTGGTATGCAATGTGACAGGGTGGTAGACACAAAATGGCGCCGGCCGGGAACAGAAGAAGATGGGATGATTTCTCTCATTGTTTTTGCCCATAATTGCAAAGAATTTGGGCTACAAATGCATAGAAACAAGCTCAAAAACTCCATCGCCAACCGGACTATTAATTCTGATTTCTACATCGCCTGAAGGTAAAGTATATTGCCAATGGCGATCACGAATTTCAAACACTGTTCCCCACAAATAAGAATGATCTTTTCATCTTTTAGGTTGCTAGGCAACTGTGACTAAGAGGTCAGTGATCAGATTCCACCCAAGGTTGTCACTTACAAAAACCGTATTGTTGCAGCATGTATGGATGTGTATTGTATGCTACCATGCCCAAGCTGGAAGACATAGAAACATTTCATTTGAACAAACAGTGCTAAAAAGAATAACATCAGACATTTTTTAAAAATAGCAAACCACAGGTGCTGGCATTGAAAGGTGTTTTGTGTACTGTATAAAGGCTGGCGTTTTCAACCGTTCTCCCATTCAACTGTTGCATGTTCAACTGGGGGAAAGAACTTTGTCCATGAGTTTGACCTTGGTTGGAAAAAAGTGGGTCCCAGTCACTCTGTAAAGGCTCAAAACTCACACAATATACTTCTAGAAGTCTAATTGACCCTGATAAGTTATGGCAATGAAAAAAGGAGAAAGTAAGTAATATTATGCGATTGAATAAGGCATGTTCGAAGAGGGAAATGGTCAAATAGGGGAATGTCAAAACAATCGCCATTTAAGCAAGAGCTTACATACAGTGTGTCCCCTTCCATTGGAACTTGATATACAATGAAGCCTTTAAAAGCAAAAAGCAGTCAGTAATTGTTGTTATCTGCATTCAAGCAACTGCCATGGGGTGGGTATGGGTCATGACACGTAAAGATGTCTGTGAATGAGATCAAACAGCAGAGTGCAAGTACACTTAAACAAACTGCAGCAGATAGTACAAAAGATAGGCCATTTGGTGTGGTCAGATATTGACCATTGCAATATATAGAGTATTTAGGAATCTGACTCTAGCCATGACTCTATTATTATTGTCTATTATTACTATTCATATAATAATAACTATAATTCATATATATTATTAGGAATACTTGAAGAATCATCATTCAATCTGAGACTGGGAATAAGTTATAATTTTCAGGGCACTAGCTGGGTGTGGACCATTTCCACACCTGAAACACCTGGACCTGTCCGGCTGCACATTCGTCAGTGGGGAAGGGCTGACTGAGCTTGTAGCAGAATGCCCCTTCATTGACCCCGAGCACCTGTATTATTGTGACAGCATCCTGGATGGGCCGTTTGCAGACACTGCTAGCGGATGTCGCAACCTCCAGTGTGGGTCAAGGTTCTGCTGCCGCAGTGGAGAGTGAATGGTGAGTATTATATATTAATAAGAATAAAACTACATATTATAAGAAGCAGATCTGCATGCATATAACTTGATGGTATAGGAGAAAGTATGTCCAGACGGATAAATCAGCAACACTGTAATTTGTAGCTTATTAGAGAAAATCCTATAGATGGCACCACCATCTGTGGGCCACCAGAGGTAGACACCTCTCAGTGCAAAATTGCATCTTTTGATCTGTTTCTCACAAAGACATAACAATGAGGAAAATATATATACTTCGATCATCATGCAAATATTTCATGTATAAGACTATATGAAGATGTTGTTGATTAATTTAGTGGCTTGATGACTCACCAGAGAGATCACCAATTGATAACCATGATATCATCAGTTGAACTATATGTAGATTAGATGCATTATTACTATTACTTAATTATTTGCCTTCATTTTTATGGGCACTTCATCATCAGCAAATAGTTTGGTATATTTCTAATTCTGCCTCATTTAATTACATAATGTATATTTAGTTTTGGTATGCACTTCCATGAGGGTTCTTTGGTCAGCATCATGCATCATTTGTATGTTACTTGAAATTTGTTCTTTGATTCAAATTATTTTGCTAGTTTCATCAACAACCATCAATGTTATCTGTCAAATGATTATATAAAATAATTACTACCCTATTCAAATAGTTTTGACCTATTTCAAAGTTTAAACTTGCAAACTATATGTATGAATGCTACACTAATCCAGGCCACGGACCATGGTGCAGTTGGTTAGAGCGCCAGATTATTCGCACTAGTTCCTCTTTGGTGATCCAAATGTCGTGGGTTCAATCCCTGTCCGTGCCAAGATTGAACTTATGATACAATTTCCCATATGAGCTGAGGCCTGTGCCTACAGGGCCAATCTGTTGTCCTTGTAAATCTGTGACCGGGTGGGTTGTCATGTCAAGGACCTGCGACATGACAATTCAGTGAGGCAGCACTATATCTGCTACAAGTGGGTCTCATCACGAAATGACTGAAATAATGTTGAAAGTGATGTAAAATCCCAAACAAACAAATACACTAATCCACCAGGTGGCAGGCTGATGAGTCTGTTACACAGTATGTAAACAAAATCCATTACTCATTTGGTACCTTGGGACCTGGGCAAAGAATGTTTCCATAAAATGGACTATTTTTGTCATTTTTGTTATTTTTGTCAGGTCATGCAAGTTCATGTAAACAACTCTTGGACCCAACCACAATTTATTTCACGGAATATATCTCACTTTTTTCAGTTATGAAAAAAATTAATTTGTATATAACATTACAGATCAAGTAATATTAAATATTTTGTCACATATAAAATCAAATTTCGAAAGGGACTTGTCTACTGACAGGAAATTCTATATACATTAATGTTTGTGACAGCATGATTTGAGAGGCCAAAGAGTGAAATTACCCAAAAGCCCCCCCCTTTTCATTCCATATCGTTTTGTCCATGTCAATAATCAATGAGCAGACATTTATATTTTATAATATGTAGTACTATTTTTGTCACAGTTGATGTTGGCAAAGAAACAGTTCCAATCATATTTTAATCTATTATCTCCATTCTCTACTCTGCGATTGCATAGCAAAAGGAAAACCCTACATGCTTCATCACATTTTATATTACAGTTTTATTTTTATTTTTATTTACCTTTGCAAAAAAGTTAATACTTTATCAGACAAAACTACTGTCATTTTCAATTTGGTAAAATGTGAAAATGAGTATCAATTTTTTTCAGCAACTTACACATGATCAGTTCATGCAAATTTAACAATAAAAAAATAGAATTGTGAAATTTCAGAGGAAATGATGCAAGAAGCCTGATTTGTCTATCATGCAAATGACCATAAGTTGTGTTTATTTTACTGACATGATTTCTGAGAGTCTTATGCCATTTCTCACCACCAGGGCCACACCTGTTGCATCCAGTGTGTTTCTATCCCACACCAGGTGGCAGTGCTGAAGTCTTCCTCATTGCATATTTGCAATACAACATAAGCACTGATATTAGGTAACTCTTATTGGAGAGCTGCTTTTACAAAGGTAATTTCTTTCAAAAGGCAAGCATACAGTGAAAGTCTAAAATTGTCTGCTGTTTGTACGTTTTCTATGTTTCCAACAAGAAGGATTCTCAACTGTGATGTCATTGGTGGTCACATGATCTGTAAATGTTGGTTATTATAGTGCAATAAGTCAGATATGTTTGGCAGCCTCATATTGGGAGAGTGAGGCTCCTTTCATTCATCAAAATGGCAATTTTAATCTTATTACATTGTGGTTACTATTTATAAATAATTTCTCAGAGTACTGCATGCCAAATATCTTTTTTCTGAAATTCATATTATCCGTCAACACAGTCTCTGCCTACAGCACAAGCAGGCAGAGGGTAGTGACACTGAGTTTGTGTCCGGTTGTGTTTACAGAAAAAAAGAGAGAAGAATAATTCTGGCATAACGCCGACATGTGTAAATATTTAATTTATGAGTGGCACATGGTCGCCATGCTAGTTTTCATAGCTTGGCATAAATGTAGGCCACAGTTTCTTCCTGGAGCTAGTTTGTATAATTCAGTCTTTTAAAGCAACCCAAAATACAAAACTCACGTTGCCTCATAGTGGATAATAACTTTTTCCAAAACATTTTCCAAATTTTTTCCCCTTTTTTTCCATAAAAGACTGATCTTTTTCTGATAATAATTGCACTACATTATGAAGATTTTGCAGGCAAACACTTGAACACAACAGAAATAGATTTATACTCTTATCTCTCAGTTAATATTAAATTGACATTAGATTTTTTGTGCCCCACATTATGGAAGATTGTTCCAGCACTGGAGGCTTCAAAATACATGGGCCCATCTTACATATAGCATAAATGAGTTTAATAGTATATAGTAATTGTTATGATGACAGATTTGCACATGTATATAGTTTGGTAGTTCATGGTGATGACATCTCATCTTTCAGTCATAGACAAAAACAGGGCAAACAATTAATTGAGGTCAATGAGAACCATTTTATGGCCTTGTTGGATCATTTTTGTACATGACTGAATGAATATTTGGCTCCAACTCCAAATTTGTATCCATTGATGGATTTGTGTACCTCATTCAGTAGTGGTATAGTCCGATTATGGGTGTCCATCTTGTTATTTTCAATGATTAGATTTTAGAGAGTTTTTTGTGCACTTCAGTTCTGGTGTGTTGTTTTGAATAGGGCTGTATGGCGACCTGCAATTGGCCCATGGTCACATAGCCTAATATATCTCAGTCATCAAATTTGCCTTGGTAGCATTATGGTCTCATTCAGTCAAATTTGCCTAGGTAGTGGTATGGTCACATGATGGTTCTATATATCTCAATCAAATCTGTCTGGGTAGTGGTATGGTCACATGGTGGTCCTTCATATCTCATTCATCAAATTTGCCCAAGTAGTGGTATGGTCACATGGTGGTCCTACATATCTCAACCAGTCAAATTTGCCCAAGTAGTGGTATGGTCACATGGTGGTCCTACATATCTCAGCCAGTCAAATTTGCCCAAGTAGTGGTATGGTCACATGGTGGTCCTACATATCTCAGCCAGTCAAATTTGCCTAGGTAGTGGTATGGTCACATGGTGGTCCAACATATCTCATTCAGTAAAATCTGCCTCAGTAGTGGCATGTTCATATAAAGGTTCAACATCTACTTCAGCCATGTTAATTCACAACCTGACATGTGGTTCTTTCAAGAGATTGTCTTCTGATCATTGAATCTTATATCAATATTTGTGTATCCAACAAATCACAGATTAAATCTTGCACAGTTTCATAGCATGGCCATCATAAGAAGAAAAAAATCATGAATTGTTTACATTTTTTTAGAATTTGAAAATATCACAGTGCAAAGCAATTAGAAAAGCTTGCTGATTGCTAATAAGGTTTAAGTGTTATCATTATCATATATACAAGATTAACATAACCTATAGCCTATAGCATGTAGATCAGGTACAGGCATTGCTAAAGTGTATGTGTACAGTTGCCAGGTGACTGTTGTCAGGTTTGAAGAGGAGGTAGGGGGCCAACCAGGCCTCTTATAGCAATGTTGATCACCATTCTAAGCTGATCAATGTGTTGTACATAGGCCTATTGCGTGCACTCTTTGACTGCCGTAATCAGCTCTACAAGATAAAAGCCCTCGTAAACCACTGCATAGAATCTACTGCATTAAACGGATTACCTAATCCAACTTTCAGCTTTCAATAAACTTTGTATAACATGGTCATTAAGATAAAGAAAATAACTGTGCTGAGCCTTTAATCATAGATAGATTTATGATAGTATATTTCACAGGATCATAGAATAGTCATATTTAGAAATAGGCTGATTAAAGATCCTATATATTTATTAAAGCAAGTAGGATGTTAAATGTTGTGCTATTTTATTATTTAAATACACACATTTTATTCTGTTCATTTTGAAAGGTAATAAACACAGAAAAATAATGTTTAAAACTGAATACACAGGAGGACTAAGTGGGGCTGAGAGAGTGGATTAGTGGTGATATTCAGCAGATCTCAACAAACAGATCAATGCCCAGAGTACATGGAGTAATATAGCCAGGCCAGACCTGCTGGTTAACCACTGCTCTCCTGACAATGCCATTCTAAAGCATCAGCCAATCAAAAGTGTCACCTTTATAAACTTGACACAATCATGTTTTTATTTGCTAACTCATGCAAACAACAAATGTGGCATTTTTTTCCTATTCTTTTTTTTTCATTTTCTTTTCTTTTATAGCAGGTTTTGAAATGATTGCAGTTTATTTTTACACCAAGATTTTGACCTTTTGGCTCTGGCACTCTGTGGGTTAATTGAAGATGGTTACAGTGATCATCAAAATGATCTTCAGGTAGTGGATAAGATAGGGCGCAAGGAGTGATCACCCTCAGATCACAACATCACAAGTAATACTAGTCATTCAATCATCTGCCATCATTGCTCAATATTGATGTTGTTTTAAATTTTGAACTATATATGTCCAGTCATGCATAAAAGTCACACCCAATAAAATATTGTCCAATCAGAATTGATCAGCCTCAAGTTGCGACCTGTTGGCTGGCTGAGTTGTTGACCTATCAGTGCAAAGCATTTATTCATTTCATCAGTTCACAGCCTGATTCTTATGAATATGCATGGCTTGCAGCTGATCCTGAATGCATCTTTTTACCAGTGACAGCTGGAACTGATATGAGAGACAGTTCCTGTTATGGAGTGTAACACATATCTGCAAGCGAAAAATATTCTGCCCTTACTAAATAGCCAAAATCTTTGAAAGACAAGAAAAATCTATTGCCTCAGAATTTTTGGGGTGAAATATTATATTTCTGCTTTTGAAAATGATATTTTTGAGAGTGAATTGATAGATTGACTGTTACTATCCCATAGGAACTTTTTTAATGCTGTGGGGGTCCTCACAGGGACTGGAAAAGAGTTCAGAATTTTACCAATTTTGCACACTTCCCAATCCTAAAAGTCCCCAAGTTATTTATCCATCAATGTGCAAGTCCTACCCACTGACTATCCAAGTCAGTATTACAAACTTCTTGATCAAAGGAAGTATCACCTGCGGGAAGAGTTAGGCCAGTGCTTAATGTTCTCAGCAAAGTTGTCATTGATTTAGGGTTTGTTTGGCAATTATGCACTATTGCATCATAATTTTCATGAGCTAATTGAATTTCCCTGTTGTTTGTCATCTTGGAATATGTTGAATGTCAGCAAATTAAATGAAGTTACATCACATTTCAAAGATCAAAAATGCCGACAGCAAGAAGAATGATTCAACAGTCGAAGATCAGAATGAAACATTACAACATAGCCTTTCTCATCTACAAATTTTATGTATATTTGGAAGTGTTTATAATAAAATGATTTTATTTTGGCAAAGCTCCATACACGTAAGATATTAACAAATTAGTATGGGCAAACAATTCAACATTTTTACTGTTACATGTAACATTTGAAACTTAAAATAAAAAAATTAATATTATATAAGGTTTGATGGAGTTACGTAATATCTTTGTTAAGGATATATTAACTTAAATTTTGTGGTTTTCGGCCCCAACTATGAAATTTTATTTCAGTTAGCTTATTTCTTAATATGGCACCCACATTTAAATCACAAGGGAGCCCATCATAAGTTGAATATCCAATATTTTTTAATAAAGTTTAATGAAAGCTTCCTCAGAGATCTGCTTGTGTTAGTTATGCTGCAAATTGTGTTGATTTCAGTTCACATTAAAACCAACAAATTCGTCTTCCTCTTGTTGCTTTTTGTTGTGGTGCAATAGAAAATCATCCTAAACATACTCCATCTATTTCTGGGGTTTTGGAATGTTGAAATGCAGACAGGTCTCATTCGTCCTCTCTCACCATGATTTAAACTATGAATTCTTCTTTTAACCATTTGTAAGCAGGTCTCTGATTGGTTAAAATAATGTTTGACATCCCTACCATGGTCTTGGCTCTTGTTATTAGTCAGGAATCCAAATATGTAGCAGGTATTATATTACATAGAGCCTCTGTGGCAGTGACAACTTTGTCTTTTTAGACATTCTTCATCAACTTTATTTTCAGCCAATTTGAAGTGAATGGTTATAGTGTTGCAATTCAAAATGAGTTCCAATTATTTCTGGATGTTTTTGATGTAGAAATGCTGACCCATATTGATAGCCACTTCCTGCCATTGTTGTTATGACTATTTCTTTTAATCATCACTTACCGTATTTACTCGTGTATAAGTCGACTCGTGTATAAGACGACCCCCCAAAATTGAGGTTATTGTACTTGAAAAAGCAATTTCCGAATATAAGACGAGTTGGTTTTTCTTGAGATATCGGCTCTGCTACCATTCAAGCTTCAGCTGAAGCTTGGCGGTCATTTTAAAAGTGAAACTTAAATATGCTTACGATATAAGATCTTAGCAGTCTTATACACGAGTAAATACGGTAAAACGTAAATACGATGTTCGTATTTTCGAAATAACGGAAATCAGACGTAGCGGGTCGATTTTAATTGCGTTTTAAATGATAAATAAAGGTATTTACCCAATATTATTTCGAAA
Organism: Amphiduros pacificus; assembly: GCA_949316495.1. Taxonomy (NCBI): domain Eukaryota; kingdom Metazoa; phylum Annelida; class Polychaeta; order Phyllodocida; family Hesionidae; genus Amphiduros; species Amphiduros pacificus. The sequence continues at coordinate 23,621,253 of OX439009.1, read as the reverse complement.
CACTTTGTTTTGACTTTGTTCTCACTGATTCCAATTATCAAGGACGTCACGTACATCGTGTTACGTTTTCGATGTGCGGAACACGGTAAATTTGATGTGCGGCAACACGAAGAGAAGCCAGGGATCCATCGTTGCGCAATATATTAAATTTTTCAATGCGAGTTGATACACTCCATTTGTTTTCGCGCCAAAAATAAGAGCTTGTCCCCGTCACTCCCGCTTTTTACCCTCAGCCCCTGATGTAATCAGGCTGAGGGTATTGCAGTACTCCTGGCGTGGGTATGTATGTATGTATGTATGTATGTATGTATGTATGTATGTATGTATGTATGTATGTATGTATGTATGTATGTATGTATGTATGTATGTATGTATGTCTGTAGCGAACATCCTTGTCATCGCGATAACTCAAGAACAAATGATGGCAGCTTCATGAAACTTGACACACATATGCATCTGGTGAAAACCTCGGACGAGTTCGATGGATGGCGACCTTGACCTATTTTTCAAGGCCACAGGGACAATTATGTGAAATCCCAAGAATCACAATAACTCAAGAACAAATGATGGCAGCTTTATGAGATTTGACACACATAAGCATCTGGTGAAGCCCTCAGAATTTTTCCTATGAAACATGACCTTCACCTACTTTTCAAGGTCGCAGGGACAATTATGTGAAATCATCTTGTCATCGCGATAACTCGAGAACAAATGATGGCAGCTTCGTGAAACTTGACACATATAAGCATCTGGTAAAAACCTCGGACGAGTTCGATGGACAGTGACCTTGACCTATTTTTCAAGGTCATGGACAATTATGTGAAATCCCAAGAATCGCAATAACTCAAGAACGAATGATGGCAGCTTTATGAGATTTGACACACACAAGCATCTGGTGAAGAGCTCAGACTTCTCATGATGGAACATGACCTTCACCTACTTTTCAAGGTCACAGGGACAATTATGTGAAATCATCCTTGTCATCGTGATAACTCAAGAACAAATGATGGCAGCTTCATGAAACTTTACACGCATAAGCATCTGTTGAAAACCTCGGACTAGTTCGGTGGACGGCGACCTTGACCTATTTTTCAAGGTCACGGGGACAATTATGTGAAATCCCAAGAATCGCAATAACTCAAGAACGAATGATGGCCGCTTTATGAGATTTGACACACACAAGCATCTGGTGAAGACCTCAGACTTCTCATGATGGAACATGAACTTCACCTACTTTTCTAGGTCACAGGGACAATTATGTGAAATCATCCTTGTCATCGCGATAACTCGAGAACAAATGATGGCAGCTTCATGAAACTTGACACACATAAGCATCTGATGAAAACCTCAGACTTCTCTTGATGGAACATGACCTTTACCTACTTTTCAAGGTCACAGGGACAATCATGTCAAATCCACGTCATTGCAATAACTTAAGAACAAATAATGGCAGCTTCATGAAAATTGACACACATAAACATCTGGGAAGACTTCAGATGAGTTTGATGGACGGTGAACTTAACCTGCTTTTCAAGGTCACCAGCCCATCTCAATAATTCTAGAGTAAATGATGACAGTTTCATGATACTTGACACACCTAAGCTATCAAAGGAAGTAGATTTTATGGGTTTTTTTTACCCCTGCATCAATTTGCCTGGGTGCAGTGACGTTTTGTTCACAAATATTGTGTGAAGCGAATGTTGTGCAATGAGTTACCAGGGCTGAGGGTTGATGCATCTCTGATGCCTATGTTTAAAATGACGACCTCGTATTGCGTAATGCATTTAAATGGATGAATGGTTTTGTTCTGTTCTCGACCTGCAAGGCATATATTGTGTTAATGTTGGGTATATACTTTTATTTATCATTTAAAACGCAATTAAAATCGATCCACGTGTGAAGGCATTTGTCAAGAAGGGAAGACACGACTCAACGCAACACGTGGTCGCAATTTTGAAAGGCGGAAGTGACGGGAAGTGGCTCTTGTTTTTAGCACGAAAACGATTGTTAATATATTGCGCAATAATGGATGGTTTTGTTCTGTTCTCGACCTGCAAAACGTAATTTGTGATAATATTATGTATATACCTTTATTTATCATTTAGAACGCAATTAAAATCGATCCACGTGTGAAAGCATTTCTGTCAACAGGGAAGACACGACTCAAAGCAGTGGAAACAAAGACGAAATGCAAAACTGTGAACACTGATAATTGAAATCAGTGAGAACAAAGTCAAAACAAAGCATTTCGAAATAATATGTTTTAAATGATATATAAAGGTATTTACCCATTTTGTTTTTACTGATTTCAATTATCAGCGTTCACAGTTTTGCATCTCGTCATTGTTTCCACTGCTTTGAGTCGTGTCTTCCCTTGTTGACAGAAATGCTTTCACACGTGGATCGATTTTAATTGCGTTTTAAATGGATTGATGGTTTTGTTCTGTTCTCGAACAATTTGTGATAATATTGGGTAAATACCTTTATTTATCATTTAAAACGTAATTAAAATCGATCCGGTAAATTCTGTGGCAAATCTGCAGTCAATGATCACATGACTTGTGAGTCACGTGGCCAATCGATCCGCAACGTCACGGACATCGTATTTACGTTTTACTTCTATGTCTATTAAAATTATTATTTAAATATATCGCACAATTCAACTCTGCCTTTGATGTCTTCCCATTCAGTGGTGTAAAAATTAGTAAAATTTCACTGATACCAATTATCAGCGTTCGCAGTTTTGCATCTCGTCATTGTTTCCACTGCTTTGATTCGTGTCTTCCCTTTTTGACAGAAATGCTTTCACACGTGGATCGATTTTAATTGCGTTTTAAATGGATTGATGGTTTTGTTCTGTTCTCGAATAATATAGGGTAAATACCTTTATTTATCATTTAAAACGCAATTAAAATCAATCTGCTACGTCTGATATTCGTTATTTCGAAAATATGAACATCTTATTTACGTTTTACCGTATTTACGTTTTACCGTAAATACTCGAGTATAAGACTGCTCTCGTGTATAAGACGACCCCCTAAACATTAACTAAGAGTTTTTGGAAAAAAACCTCGTATTATACACGAGTATTTACGGTAGCTGTTCTCTGATCGGTCGAAATAATCACCCTTTTCTACCACCATTGTCTCGACCAGATTTATGTATGGTGGTCCTAATATTATAAACAATATATTTCAATATAACTGTGTCTATATGAAGCCATTGTCGATGTTGTATGTTATTTAAGTCTTTGGACTGTGTTTCTTAGACTTTGCAGACATGTTTTTTTTCTTTCCTGGTGGCAGATAAGTATAGCAAATACACAGTGGGATATCAGGAAATGTGTTTTGGCCATTGAGGTATAGCTGCATACTACTGATACTCTATTTGGAGTCACCAACATATTTTTGTGTATGAGAACTATGACAAACAGACTGGTAGATGGTTTTATGTGGGTAGAGAGAGGGGGAATGTGAGTTTGGCACCATATGCTGTTTGAAAGCCTTGGAATGGCTAGCCGGACTATCTAGACACATGAGGGATAATGCCATCGGCAGGTTTATTTATTTTGTTGAATGTCAATAGTTGCTTGGGCAGAACCAGAACTGCATTGGAACCTGCAGACCAACATGTTCGCCTTAATTCTATTTATAAGCTTAACTTGTAATGGAGAATAATGAGTTTCTTGTAATATGATTACTGGTAGGTTAATATGAGTCATATGAATAGACCAGGAATTATAATTACAGCATGTTAGTAATGTTATAAGCACTATCCGGAACTGACTGGATATTGAACAAATGTAATATAATGCTCTTGAAGTAGGCATTATAATTAGACATATATACATGTATTAATAATTTGTACATGATCAGTAATACCTACCACCAGTAATACAAAAGTGATCAGTAATACAAAAATTAAATATGCATGCTTTCTTTAAAAAAAAAAGAAAATAACCTTTATTTGTGAATTGAGATTTGAGTTCAAAGATAAACAAATAACTAATGGTAGGAAGATGCTGAACAGTGCAAGGAATATTTGTGAATATGGAATGGAGTGGAAATTGTTCAGCAGAGTTGTTTGTCCCGCCCGCAAAAGCTACCAGCAAAACTAACTTTGGCTGTTACTTTCAGTCCACCCAACCTTGGGGGACTCACAATAAGATAGATGGAGGGATGTTGGAGAAACAAGAGGGATGGTGGAGAAACAAGAGGGATGGTGGAGAAACAAGAGGGATGGTGGAGAGACAGTGGAGGGATGGTGGAGAAACAAGAGGGATGGTGGAGAAACAAGAGGGATGGTGGAGAGACAATGGAGGGGTGGTGGAGAGACAATGGTGGGGTGGTAGAGAGACAATGGAGGGATGGTGGAGAGACAATGGAGGGGTGGTAGAGAGACAATGGAGGGATGGTAGAGAGACAATGGAGGGGTGGTAGAGAGACAATGGAGGGGTGGTGGAGGGACAATTGAGGGATGGTGGAGACACAATGGAGGGATGGTGGAGAGACAATGGAGGGATGGTGGAGAGACAGTGGAGGGATGAGATGGTAGAGAGACAATGGAGGGATGGTGGAGGGATGGGATGGTAGAGAGACAATGGAGGGAGGTGGAGAGACAATGGAGGGATGGTGGAGAGACAGTGGAGGGATGAGATGGTAGAGAGACAATGGAGGGATGGTGGAGAGACAGTGGAGGGATGGGATGGTAGAGAGACAATGGAGGGATGGCGGAGAGACAGTGGAGGGATGGGATGGTAGAGAGACAGTGGAGGGATGGCGGAGAGACAGTGGAGGGATGGGATGGTAGAGAGACAGTGGAGGGATGGTGGAGAGACAGTGGAGGGATGGGATGGTAGAGAGACAATGGAGGGATGGCGGAGAGACAGTGGAGGGATGGGATGGTAGAGAGACAGTGGAGGGATGGTGGAGAGACAGTGGAGGGATGGGATGGTAGAGAGACAATGGAGGGATGGTGGAGAGACAGTGGAGGGATGAGATGGTAGAGAGACAATGGAGGGATGGTGGAGAGACAGTGGAGGGATGAGATGGTAGAGAGACAATGGAGGGATGGTGGAGAGACAGTGGAGGGATGGGATGGTAGAGAGACAATGGAGGGATGGCGGAGAGACAGTGGAGGGATGGGATGGTAGAGAGACAGTGGAGGGATGGTGGAGAGACAGTGGAGGGATGGGATGGTAGAGAGACAGTGGAGGGAGGTGGAGAGACAGTGGAGGGATAGTAGAAGGATGGTATAGGGATAGTAGAAGGATGGTATAGGGATAGTAGAAGGATGGTATAGGGATAGTAGAAGGATGGTATAGGGATAGTAGAAGGATGGTATAGGGATAGTAGAAGGATGGTATAGGGATAGTAGAAGGATGGTATAGGGATAGTAGAAGGATGGTATAGGGATAGTAGAAGGATGGTATAGGGATAGTAGAAGGATGGTATAGGGATAGTAGAAGGATGGTATAGGGATAGTAGAAGGATGGTATAGGGATAGTAGAAGGATGGTATAGGAATAGTAGAGGGATGGTAGAGGGATAGTAGAAGGATGGTATAGGGATAGTAGAAGGATGGTATAGGGATAGTAGAAGGATGGTATAGGGATAGTAGAAGGATGGTATAGGAATAGTAGAGGGATGGTAGAGGGATAGTAGAGGGATGGTAGAGGGATAGTAGAAGGATGGTATAGGGATAGTAGAAGGATGGTATAGGAATAGTAGAGGGATGGTAGAGGGATAGTAGAAGGATGGTATAGGAATAGTAGAGGGATGGTAGAGGGCTGATGGATGGTAGAGCCATGTGGATGGTAGAGCCATGTGGATGGTAGAGGGCTGATGGATGGTAGAGCCATGTGGATGGTAGAGCCATGTGGATGGTAGAGCCATGTGGATGGTAGAGCCATGTGGATGGTAGAGCCATGTGGATGGAGCCACATTTATGACCCTTTGATGAGCCATTGAGGAGTCATGGTCTGGAATCTTGCATATTTCCTGTGTCCACCTTGACGGACTGTTACACGGCAAGCATCTCTCACTGTCATCTCCTCGTCCTCTGCCTTCATGCACTAATGTGCACTCACACGCAACCCCTGTGGTGATATGTAACAAAGGATATCGCATCCAATGACAGAATGATTTCTCAGTGACAGATTGACTTCTTCATTCAAGGGATGACATATTGACTTCTTGGCAGGCTCAGGAAACTACATATCATGAATTATCTTAAGATAAAAAGAAGTCCATTTAAATGATATGGTTTTAGTAGTTTAGAACCAAATGTTTTTTGTTAATATCACATTCAACCTTTTATTTGACAATGGATCTGTGCTTGTTGTGTGGAGCACTTTAAATTAAAAAGTGAACTGAGTTATGTAATAATCAAATTAGAAGTACATGCCTTAAGGTGATTTGTGTATTTGCACAAACAAGGTATGCTGATTGAATAGGGATGAATCAGATTAAGTGGCTTAGTGGAAATATGTTATATTCATGATGATTTGGACTCCCAAGTTGGTCACAAAATTACATAGTAATTGCAAACTCATTGTAAGTTTACTGCCACACTTAAGTTGTGTCTACTCTTGTCAAAAGCAGTATCAAACAAAATCCTAATCAAAAAGCGTTACAGAACAGCCAGTTTTGACCAGTTAATTACAGATAGAGTTATAGAACAGTCAGTGTGACCAACTCGCATTTCAAAACAGCCAAATTTAGCCAAAAGAGTTGCAAAACCAAGTTAAATTGCATACCAGTCAGATGTAACCAAATAGTTGATTGAGGTATGACCAAATAGAGTTACATAAGTGAGGTATGGCCAACTTTGAATAGAGTTACAGAACAGTCTGGTATGACTAAATAGAGTTACATAAGTGAGGTATGACCAAATAGAGTTACATAAGTGAGGTATGGCCAAATAGAGTTACAAAAGTAAGGTATGACCAAATAGAGTTACAGAACAGTCTAGTATGACCAAATAGAGCTACATAAGTGAGGTATGACCAAATAGAGTTACAGAACAGTCTGGTATTTGTAAATAGTCATACATCAGCAGATGTGACCATATTGATTGCACAACAGCCAGGCCTGGCTGAGAAAAAGAGTAATGTTTTGACAGACATATGGCTACATCTCATTCACAGGCCACCTCAGCAACCCCAGACTTTTACATATCTCTCAATCTGCATCCTGTGCTTTCTTTTTCTTGTATTCTGCAGATATAAATCTCTTGAATTCTGATTGGTTGAACAAGGCACACACTTAGAACAGTGGCAAACTATTCGCTCAAATTTAGCATTTGACAAATTAAATACCATCACAACTGCAGAGTGTGTATCTTTTGTCATTGTCATCATCATATGTGATTTAAGCTGTGAAATAACTATCATGCACAAAATAGTAAATAAATAAATAAAATCTTATGGGTCAGACAGTACCAGCAATGGTCAGACATACCCAGTACATTCGCAGGACCGGCAATCATTAAGAGTTAGAATAATTTCTGAAAACCTGCAAGCCATCTGCCTGTCTGAAAAAAACTTCCTCTAGATATTTATTCATATATTTATAGGTGGGAGACATATATAGATCTGCTTGAGGAACAAGACCTTTATCGTCAGGAAATGTACATTCTCAGATCAATAATTGTAGGTTCCTATTTATAATTCATACAGCCTGCAAGTTAAAGCAAGATTCTGCTCGTAAAATCTTGGCACGTCTTGAATAGTTGTGTGAAATAGTCTCAGAAAGCAGTGAGACATAGAATCTGGGGATTTTGCTTTGAGAGTGGCCAGATTTGGGCCATGTCCAGCATACAGAATAATGTAGTTGCAATAGTTTTACAAAAGCAGCAGCAGTTCTATGGAGTTTTCGCTTGGCTTGAGCTCATATTTGATTTTCTGTATTGGGGGTTACATATCTATAAGCAATCATAAAATGTTTCGATCATAATTTCAGATCTGTCATGTGGAAAAATCCAATATGGTATTTGTATTTAATATACGGGCATGTAACTTTGATCAAATATCGGTGTATATAGTCTGTGACAATTTCCTAGTTTGGATATTATATCTCATCCAGCAAACCCTCCCTTCTTTAATCATAGGTATGGTGATATACCTACCAAATTTGTCGTCAAATTGGCTGATCAGATATGTGTTTTTTTTATAATGATTTATGGTAAATTTGTGCAATCAAACTGAATTTTGGGAGATATTTGAGAATCAAAATGATGTGAAGTAAGTTCAATTTCAATTCATTTATGACTGTATTGTTTTGGTGTGCTTCCATTTTTAAGATCATATGAGAAAAAATATTGTTAGAAGAAATATATAGAGTAATTTTTAAAACACTGAAGAGGGCATTCAATTCATATTATATAGAAAATGACACTTTTGCACATGTTGAATACAACTTAAATTTAATTTAAAAGGGCACTTGGCAGTCTTCTGAAGAAAATTGCAAAGTTATTTTCTTTATGGACTTTATAATAATTGTTTTGCAGTCTAAATTCCAAGGTATAATACAGATCGTACAGATCAGGGTTATAAAAGATGAAATGTTGTTATTATCAGTGACAATGATATATTAAAGCAACACTGTGCTTTAGGATCTGATATTGATAAACACTAGGACATCATGGTTCCTGTCAATCAGACAAAAGGGCCAATCTTTAGTTTTACACTACCCTGTGTGGACTCTCGTGGCTTGATAAAGGAGTGTAGTAGTCAAAGCTGGAGATGAATTGTGGAATGATATATATAAAGGGATTAAGCAGTGATTTTGAAAAAATATGTATAATTATCATAAAATAACTATATATAAAGGGATTTGCCTTTCATATCTAAATATTGTTTTGGTTGATGCACTCCAGTAAATGTCTGTAAAACCTATTTGAACAAAAACCTAATTTATAGCCCCCTTTTGAATGTGCACTTCTTTCTTGGTGTCATTTTTATGGAGTGTGGTCATAGAGGCACTGAAAGGTAAAATGACGTCAGAAGAGTACGGCAATATGCTTATGACGTCATGAAATATATTGTCCTTTGGATAGTACCAGAACGACGTCAAACAGTGCTATCCTACTTTGAGACTCAATTGAGGTCAAACAAAGTTCACGCTACCCATGTGAATCCATCACATGCAGCTTATGGCTGAGACAGATCTCTCCTGGGAGTGCAACTTTTATGTCTTATAGCAACTTATCTTTTTACTCTATCATAATTTCAATTTGTCATGATGTTTATATGTGGCTAAGCTTTCAATACACATTTAATGCACTGATTGACATTTGTTTTTTTTTAATAAACAGGCAGTAAAATTCATGAATAAATCATTAACATCTGATCAATAAAATGTGCACTGTATATAATGAAAGCTCTTAAGGTTAAAATAACTTATATGAATAACAATAATGTAGTTATGTTGATTATTGATCCCTTGCCCATTATATTTTTCGACTTGTTATTCTGTGGTGTAAATGAATATTTCAAATAGGACTTTATGAATAATCATTACATGTGGAGAAAGGCCTATGATATTATATCAATGTTATACTTCATTTATTCACAGAACTAATTGTAATTTATGGGAAGAATAACCGACAACTTCTCAAATATCTATGGTGGTTTTAGCACATTAGTTTTTAGGAATTTGAGGACATAAGAGCAGATTTCCTACTTTAGGGGATTTGGACATATCAGAATCTGCTTCTCCAGAGGCAAAGTTTGCCAAACCTAATAATATATATATATATATTGATTTATATATACATTGATTGATATGTATTGCGTTATTATGTTTCGTATGTATTCCTCTGAGCAATTGAAAAACCCCAACTTTTAATCAGTATTTCATTCAGAGTTTTTTCACAAAACATATGGAACCCTAAGATGATAAATTTGTTTATATAAATGTAAGAATAGAAGATTTATGATGTCATATATCTATGTGCCTATGAATGGTGGGATTTTATGAGATTGTGTATGATGACAGCTTTATAATAGTGACAGACGCCATGTAGCCTGTCTGAGAATCTCAGCACAGTGTGGTTATTGAAATGCTATGATATCTATGCGGCCAAGTAGTTATGTTTGACGATCTGTGATTGAGTAAATAATTGGTTAGTAATCACATTAAAGATAAGGTGGGAAATAGGCCAAGCGAATAGTGACATGTGAAGGAGGTGATTATGGACGATAGTGTTCATGGTGAATAATAAATACATGCCAAAAACATTATCCATCTATCAATCGAAACATTATATTTGAAGTGGTGGCTGTGCATCTGTTTTTTTTTCATCTTTCCTTTTGGAGGTCATATTTTCAGATGGTTATTATGTGAGTGGCAGATACGAGCCTATCACTACAAGCAGGTTACCATTTTGAGGCCAAGTAAATCTTGAAAAGAACATTAAGATTGATCAGAGAGTAAGTGCAGTGCGGAATCTGGACAATTGTTTCTTTCTGTGAAAATGATATTTCAAGAATGAATATTGTTTTGTTCCTCAAACTTAAATTATAGATGCATTACAGGTGCATCAATTAAAAAATTACAAATAAAATACCTTACAGATATTAAACGTGTAGAAAACCTTATACATGTATGCATGTTATCAATGTGTTTAAATGGTGTGTTTGTTGGTGACCTTGACCTTCATTTCAAGGTCATATGACCCAATCTCTGAAAATCATTTGAACCCAATAAGTTGACAACATATAGATCGCATAATCAAACTAATATCATGAATGCATTTTATTAATGCCTACAAATGTCGGAACATTCCAAAATTGGCAGTACAGAAAACAACAGACAATTTATCGGTTTAGCCATCAAGAATGAATATTGTTTTGTTCCTCAAACTTAAATTATAGATGCATTACAGGTGCATCAATTAAAAAATTACAAATAAAATACCTTACAGATATTAAACGTATAGAAAACCTTATACATGTATGCATGTTATCAATGTGTTTAAATGGTGTGTTTGTTGGTGACCTTGACCTTCATTTCAAGGTCATATGACCCAATCTCTGAAAATCATTTGAACCCAATAAGTTGACAACATATAGATCGCATAATCAAACTAATATCATGAATGCATTTTATTAATGCCCACGAATGTGGGAACATTCCAAAATTGGCAGTACAGAAAACAACAGACAATTTATCGGTTTAGCCACACCAAATAAGGCCCTTCTCATTGGTGCCATAAAGTGAGGGCTCTGTGGTCTCCGACATAATCTTCAATAAAATTATGTGGAGAAAGAGCAGCTTTGTGAATGTCAAAAGTCGTCAATCAGGTGATGATAATCACAAAGAATGCAGTATTGTGGACTGTTTTATTTACTCCATGTTCAGAGTTCAATGTGGCAGGTGGGATCATACCCAGGAGACCTGAGCAAATGGAGGTAGCATGAAGGGCATTTGCTCTGTATGCTTTCTTACAAGTTTCCTTGTCAATATTTCCATTCTTCAGTACTCCAGTCGAGCAAGCTGAACACTGGGTTGCTAGGTGTTGTGAAGTCGGGCATAGCTACTTGGCGCTCAGTGAAAGCTCTAGAGGTTAGTTTGATCAAAGTGACATCGTGGGTGGCAAGAAAATCGGTCACAACACAGAGGCAGCAAATCGTAATCTAAAAATCAATATGATCTTGTGCCATATGGCTGATAACCTTCAGCCTAGTCTTTGCGAAATGATTATGTGGTTGAGATCACATACATAAGAAGTGTTTCAATGATCACTTAGTATCAATAATACGGTATTGATTATATATGTATAGATCTTGTTATTTTCAAGACATTATGTATATACAGTTTGCAACTACTTCTGAAATCAATTGAATTTTTTTTGATTTGTCATTATTTGTATAACAGCATTGGTTTTTTTTCAAATAGTTAAGATTTCTACCTAGTCATGCTATTTTCACTTATCATATTTTAAATGTTATTCAGCCAAGTTTAGATATTTGGGGATTTTCCTGGGTTAGGTGATACTGGGGAAAAACCAGGTTCATCCATGAAGCAATATTCTGCACTAGTCTATCACATGATAATGGGATGCACCAGTACTGACCTGTCTAGGCTAGTCAATCAATTAATTCTGGGGTACACCAGGGTTAATCTATTGAGTGATATTTTCAGCTAGTAAGTCAAGGGATACTTGGAATAACTGGGCCAGTATGTCAAGGGAATGTGGGATAAATCTGGGCCAGAACGTCAAGGGAATGTTGGATAAATCTGGGCCAGTATGTCAAGGGATTCTGATATAAACCTGGGCCAGTATGGAAAGGGAACTGGGGTGAACCTGGGCCAGTATGGAAAGGGAACTGGGGTGAACCTGGGCTAATATGCCAAGGGAACTGGGGTGAACCTGGGCTAATATGCCAAGGGAACTGGGGTAAACCTAGGCCAGTATGCCAAGGGAACTGAAGTAAACCTGGGCCAATATGCTAAGGGATACTAAACCTGGGCCAATATGCCAAAGGATTCTGAGGTTAACCTGGGCCAGTATGGAAAGGGAACAGGGGTGATCCTGGGCTAATATGCTAATGGATTCTGAGGTAAACCTGGGCCAATATGCCAAAGGATAATGAGGTAAACCTGGGTCAGTATGCCAAAGGATAATGAGGTAAACCTGGGCCAGTATGCCAAGGGAACTGGGGTAAACCTGGGCTAATATGCCAAGGGAACTGGGGTAAACCTGGGCTAATATGCCAAGGGAACTGGGATAAACCTGGGCCAGTATGCCAAGGGAACTGAAGTAAACCTGGGCCAATATGCTAAGGGATACTAAACCTGGGCCAGTATGTCAAGGGACAATGAGGTAAACCTGGGTCAGTATGCCAAGGGATTCTGAGGTAAACCTGGGCCAATATGCCAAGGGATACTGAGGTGAACCTAGGCCAGTATGCCAAGGGAACTGGGGTGAACCTGGGCCAGTATGCCAAGGGAACTGGGGTGAACCTGGGCCAGTATGCCAAGGGAACTGGGGTGAACCTCGGCCAGTATGCCAAGGGATACTGAGGTGAACCTGGGCCAGTATGCCAAGGGAACTGGGGTGAACCTGGGCCAGTATGCCAAGGGAACTGGGGTGAACCTGGGCCAGTATGCCAAGGGAACTGGGGTGAACCTGGGCCAGTATGCCAAGAGAACTGGGGTAAACCTGGGCTAATATGCCAAGGGAACTGGGGTAAACCTGTACTAATATGCCAAGAGAGCTGGGGTAAACCTGGGCTAATATGCCAAGGGAACTGAAGTAAACCTGGGCCAATATGCTAAGGGATACTAAACATGGGCCAGTATGTCAAGGGACAATCAGGTAAACCAGGGCCAGTATGTCGAGGGATACTGGGGTAAACCTGGGTCAGTATGTCAAGGAATAATGAGGTAAACCTGGGCCAATATGCCAAAGGATATTGAGATTAACCTGGGTCAGTATGCCAAGGGATTCTGAAGTAAACCTGGGCCAATATGTCAAGGGATACTCATGTAAACCTGTGCCAGTATGTCAAGGGATATTGAGGTAAACCTGGGTCAGTATGCCAAGGGATTCTGAGGTTAACCTGGGCCAGTATGCCAAGGGATTCTGAGGTAAACCTGGGCCAGTATGCCAAGGGATTCTGAGGTAAACCTGGGTCAGTATGTCAAGGGATTCTGAGGTTAACCTGGGTCAGTATGTCAAGGGATTCTGAGGTTAACCTGGGCCAGTATGTCAAGGGATTCTGAGGTAAACCTGGGCCTGTATGCCAAGGGAATTGGGGTAAACCTGTGCCAGTATGTCAAGGGTTTCTGGGCTAGTCAGTAGCAAGATACTGTGGAATTTCCAAGGGCCTGCATCTCCCAGTTAAACATCAACAACTTCAGCAACTTATATTTATGCATATTATTTACTCTCCTTCAATATTCAAATCTATTTGTTTTAAATGTCTGAGTTTCAACTGCCAGTTTCAGACAGTTGCCAGTCACTGTAGTCTTCATGTACGGCAACTTCAAAATGATGAGAAAATATAAATATCATTTTCAAAAAGGAAACTGTATACAAATTCTTTTTTGTAAAAAAGACTTTCTTGTTAATCATTTTGTTTGAAAGCAGCACTTTTCTGTTTTTTCAGGTCCGCCCCTCAGAGATCAGCCTGGAGATGGTATGTATACAACTGTTTACATGTAGAAGTAATAACACCCTTGTTAACTTTTTCAATTTTTTTCTGATAGTTAACATAATAATAAATGGTACATTATAATATATATATTTATTTAACTTAATTTTTAGCTATGAATAACATAGTTTCAGCAGTGAGAGGGAGACTTGTTATGTCATCCTGTCTGTCCATCAACTTTGATTTTCCCCTCTGAACTAGTGGAAAGAGTTTAGTAGTAAGATGTATTATCAATGGACCAATTCAGTTTTACATAAGGCTCAGATTTTAAAAAATCTTTTTAAGAAGTCTGCAGCTTTAAGAGGGGGGAAAATGTCTGTCCGTCAACATTTTCTTTCTTAAAAATCTTCTTATCCAAAACTACCAGTAATATATGTTTCATATTTTATAGAGTTAGATATAGAGTAGAAGATTCAGATTCCTTCACATATTAGTGATCTCGCCATTGACCTTAATGCAGTGACCTTGAGGTCACAAATTTTGTAAGGAGCATATCTCAGCAACTACTTATAAGAGGAAATTAATACTTGGTATACCAAAATTTCTTAGGTCATTGCTGTGCCTCGTGATACTTTTTTAGTCATGTGACCTTTGATCTTAAAGAAAAAATTCGCATAGCTATCCCTGAGTGGTCAAAGAGGCTGCCATTTTGAATAACATGTCAGATATCAGCCAATGAGAGAGGAGATAACAGATTCAATACACTGTATGTATTTTAATTGCCTGAAATTGTAGTCTGCTCAAGCCTGTTCTGGCAAAAGATTTAAATGATTATTTATGACATTTTGTTGTTTGGCAAAACTAACCAATTTTGTTCTGGACTAATTTATCTGCATACTAGTTAATAAAATGTATAACTATATTGCAACAAGTTGCAGCCCTACAGAATGTTATAAAAGGATGTCATGAAGCCCGAACAATGGGGATGTCCTCATCTGTTGCCTTCTGTCAGTTAGAGGTTAATCAATGACCTTGACCCCAAAATGTCAGATATATTGTGAAATTGGTGGCCATTTTGAATTTTTATATAGATGGTAGCATCCCAAATTATGGATCAGCCGGGAGGAATTAAAATCTTGAGATAGAAATGTTTTTTTCTTTTGCCTATTTGTCAGATAAACAGCAAGGTGCCCTTACCCTTCGCCTGCCCCAGTCAGCATATTCTATGATTGCTGTGCTGGTTGTAAGATCCCCATATTGTGTCTCAGATCTATAACGTAGGAGGAAACTGTGTATAAAAAGAATGGCAGAACCCTGAGGCTTTGATGGAAATATGTTAGCACTGGGCAAGCTGACCTTGGAGAAATCAATGATCAAACCATTTCTTGTGTGTCACTGCTTTTGATGACCTTCTCTCTGTAGAGTTCCAATTAGGCAGTGGTTAGAATTCCAATAAATAATCGGCCATTCCTTCAGAAATGGGAATTACTGTGTCCGTTGTTACTGTACTAAAGAGAGGTCTACCCATGCCAAAGCGGGCAGCAGATCATGAATATTCATATTGAACAAAAAAATGAATGTTCATTGTGTCATCAGATTATCTTGTATCTACTAATTGCTGTTGTTCAGGATTGAATGAGGATTGTTTTTGTTTTTTTTCACAAACCTACCTGGCTGTTTCTGGTAGGTTGTCAACACATCAATAAACCATACATGTATACATTGGTACCTGTATGTCTGATTATGTGCATTGGGGAGAAGCCTATCTGCATACTTCTTAATCATTGGGTTTTTTTCATATTCCTTGTAAGAATAAATGGAGGGCAATGAAGGCAGAGGAAGGTAGAAAATCTACTACCGCAATTTAACAGGATAGCCCCTTTTTGGTTTATCTTTGTTTTCAAATGAAATTTGCTTTCAAATGATTATAAATGTCACATATTATTTTGATATTGGATTATTATATGTATCAGTGCCACCTTGTATCTGTATGTCTCCATGTGTTGTCATGTTGATGTGTGATATCACACTGATGTCATTCTTGTTTGGACAATTAATACCCTTTGCTTAATTCATAAATTTGTGATCTCTCAGTGAAATTGGTTAACTGTCAGTTTTTTATGACAATCCTACTTCATGCTTGGCCTATTTTATTTGTCCAGCAATTGTATTTTACATAAATGGGCTTCTAATTGCAATAATTGATTGCACAACCAAATCAGACATGAAGCACATGTTGTGGACTAGACTGGATGATAGTTGGCATGCTCCTTCTGGCAGGAGATGAAAGATGGCCATGCTCCCCCACTCTCATTACCTGTCCCTGCCCCTGGGGTGGTGCCATGCCCCTGGGGTGGTGCCATGCTATTCCCATACTCAGGAACCATGCCTTATCATGCTTAGTCCCTATTAGTCTATGTCCATGCACACTATTGCCAAGAAGTTAGGCTTTTATTTTGGGTGTGTTTTTATAATCTGTATTGGGATTTATCTGTGCGGCGCATTTGGCAGAGAAGCTAACCATGAGAATTGGGCATGTGTGAGTATAGCTCAGGAGCTAGCCATGCGAGTACAGCTCAGGAAGTAGCCATGTGAGTACAGCTCAGGAGCTAGCCATGTGAGTACAGCTCAGGAGCTAGCCATGTGAGTACAGCCCAGGAGCTAGCCATGTGAGTACAGCTTAGGAAGTAGCCATGTGAGTACAGCTCAGGAGCTAGCCATGTGAGTACAGCTCAGGAGCTAGCCATGTGAGTACAGCTCAGGAGCTAGCCATGTGAGTACAGCCCAGGAGCTAGCCATGTGAGCACAGCTCAGGAGCTAGCCATGTGAGTACAGCTCAGGAGCTAGCCATGTGAGCACAGCTCAGGAGCTAGCCATGTGAGTACAGCCCAGGAGCTAGCCATGTGAGTACAGCCCAGGAGCTAGCCATGTGAGTACAGCTCAGGAGCTAGCCATGTGAGTACAGCTCAGGAGCTAGCCATGTGAGCACAGCTCAGGAGCTAGCCATGTGAGTACAGCTCAGGAGCTAGCCATGTGAGTACAGCTCAGGAGCTAGCCATGTGAGTACAGCCCAGGAGCTAGCCATGTGAGCACAGCTCAGGAGCTAGCCATGTGAGTACAGCTCAGGAGCTAGCCATGTGAGTACAGCCCAGGAGCTAGCCATGTGAGTACAGCCCAGGAGCTAGCCATGTGAGTACAGCTCAGGAGCTAGCCATCTGAGTACAGCCCAGGAGCTAGCTATGTGAGTACAGCTCAGGAGCTAGCCATGTGAGCACAGCTCAGGAGCTAGCCATGTGAGTACAGCCCAGGAGCTAGCCATGTGAGTACAGCCCAGGAGCTAGCCATGTGAGTACAGCTCAGGAGCTAGCCATGTGAGTACAGCCCAGGAGCTAGCCATGTGAGTACAGCTTAGGAAGTAGCCATGTGAGCACAGCTCAGGAGCTAGCCATGTGAGTACAGCCCAGGAGCTAGCCATGTGAGTACAGCTCAGGAGCTAGCCATGTGAGCACAGCTCAGGAGCTAGCCATGTGAGTACAGCCCAGGAGCTAGCCATGTGAGTACAGCCCAGGAGCTAGCTATGTGAGTACAGCTCAGGAGCTAGCCATGTGAGCACAGCTCAGGAGCTAGCCATGTGAGTACAGCCCAGGAGCTAGCCATGTGAGTACAGCCCAGGAGCTAGCCATGTGAGTACAGCTCAGGAGCTAGCCATGTGAGTACAGCCCAGGAGCTAGCCATGTGAGTACAGCTTAGGAAGTAGCCATGTGAGCACAGCTCAGGAGCTAGCCATGTGAGTACAGCCCAGGAGCTAGCCATGTGAGCACAGCTCAGGAGCTAGCCATGTGAGTACAGCTCAGGAGCTAGCCATGTGAGCACAGCTCAGGAGCTAGCCATGTGAGTACAGCCCTGGAGCTAGCCATGTGAGTACAGCCCAGGAGCTAGCTATGTGAGTACAGCTCAGGAGCTAGCCATGTGAGCACAGCTCAGGAGCTAGCCATGTGAGTACAGCCCAGGAGCTAGCCATATGAGTACAGCCCAGGAGCTAGCCATGTGAGCACAGCTCAGGAGCTAGCCATGTGAGTACAGCCCAGGAGCTAGCCATGTGAGTACAGCCCAGGAGCTAGCCATCTGAGTACAGCCCAGGAGCTAGTTATGTGAGTACAGCTCAGGAAGTAGCCATGTGAGTACAGCTCAGGAGCTAGCCATGTGAGTACAGCTCAGGAGCTAGCCATGTGAGCACAGCTCAGGAGCTAGCCGTTGAGTACAGGTCAGGAGCTAGCCGTGTGAGTACAGCTCAGGAGCTAGCCATGTGAGTACAGCCCAGGAGTTAGCCGTGTGAGTACAGCCCAGGAGTTAGCCGTGTGAGTACAGCTCAGGAGCTAGCCATGTGAGCACAGCCCAGGAGCTAGCGGTGTGAGTACAGCCCAGGAGCTAGCCGTGTGAGTACAGCTCAGGAGCTAGCCATGTGAGTACAGGTCAGGAGCTAGCCATGTGAATACAACTCAGGAGCTAGCCATCTGAGTACAGCTCAGGAGCTAGCCATGTGAGTACAGCTCAGGAGCTAGCCATGTGAATACAGCTCAGGAGCTAGCCATGTGAGTACAGCTCAGGAGCTAGCCATGTGAATACAGCTCAGGAGCTAGCCATGTGAATACAGCTCAGGAGCTAGCCATGTGAGTACAGCTCAGGAGCTAGCCGTTGAGTACAGGTCAGGAGCTAGCCGTGTGAGTACAGCTCAGGAGCTAGCCATGTGAGTACAGCTCAGGAGCTCGCCGTTGAGTACAGGTCAGGAGCTAGCCGTGTGAGTACAGCTCAGGAGCTAGCCATGTGAGTACAGCCCAGGAGCTAGCGGTGTGAGTACAGCCCAGGAGCTAGCCGTGTGAGTACAGCTCAGGAGCTAGCCATGTGAGTACAGGTCAGGAGCTAGCCATGTGAATACAACTCAGGAGCTAGCCATCTGAGTACAGCTCAGGAGCTAGCCATGTGAGTACAGCTCAGGAGCTAGCCATGTGAGTACAGCTCAGGAGCTAGCCGTGTGAGTACAGCTCAGGAGCTAGCCGTGTGAGTACAGCTCAGGAGCTAGCCATGTGAGTACAGCTCAGGAGCTAGCCATGTGAATACAGCTCAGGAGCTAGCCATGTGAGTACAGCTCAGGAGCTAGCCATGTGAGTACAGCTCAGGAGCTAGCCGTGTGAGTACAGCTCAGGAGCTAGCCATGTGAGTACAGGTCAGGAGCTAGCCATGTGAATACAGTCCAGGAGCTAGCCGTGTGAGTACAGCTCAGGAGCTAGCCATGTGAGTACAGCCCAGGAGCTAGCCGTGTGAGTACAGCTCAGGAGCTAGCCATATGAGTACAGCTCAGGAGCTAGCCATATGAGTACAGCCCAGGAGCTAGCCGTGTGAGTACAGCTCAGGAGCTAGCCATGTGAGTACAGCTCAGGAGCTAGCCATGTGAGTACAGCCCAGGAGTTAGCCGTGTGAGTACAGCTCAGGAGCTAGCCATGTGAGTACAGGTCAGGAGCTAGCCATGTGAGTACAGCCCAGGAGCTAGCTATGTGAGTACAGCTCAGGAGCTAGCCATGTGAGCACAGCTCAGGAGCTAGCCATGTGAGTACAGCTCAGGAGCTAGCCATGTGAGTACAGCCCAGGAGTTAGCCGTGTGAGTACAGCTCAGGAGCTAGCCATGTGAGTACAGCTCAGGAGCTAGCCATGTGAGCACAGCCCAGGAGCTAGCCATGTGAGTACAGCCCAGGAGCTAGCCACACGAGTACAGCTCAAGAAGTAGCTGAGTGTCATTCAAGCGGTCGCTAAGTGGTCTCTACCTTAGAGCAAGCTATGTGAGTCTCCCCCAGAGGCTAGCTATGTGAATCTCCCCCATGGGCTAGCCATGTGAGTCTCCCCAGGGGCTAGCCATGTGAGTCTATCCAGGGGCTAGCCATGTGAGTCTATCCAGGGGCTAGCCATATGAGTCTATCCAGGGGCTAGCCATATGAGTCTATCCAGGGCTAAACATTAAAGTTCCCCTCTGGAGCAAGCCATCTGAATTCTACTAAGGAGCTTGCAATGTAAGTGTCACTTGTAAAGCCATGTGGGTGCTGCTCAGGAACTAGCCATGCTCCTCTGTGTGTGTGTGTATATATATTCTGATTCATGCCAAAGGGAACATTGGATTCATTTATGTTCTTACCACAATCTGCTGTGTTCTTTAAGTATGGCATAGTTCAAAGTTACCACAAAGGAAATTACATATCAACATAACAATATGCAGTGATAGGGTTGTAATACATAGTCCTATGAAAATGCCTTTAAACAACTTCTTAACATTGTCTCATTTAGTTGCCAGTTCTCATTTCACTTTTAGTTTATAAGGAGACAAATGTGACATAAGCCTTTCCGTCTACATCTTTGTATGTGTATTGGTGTATATTGATTCAAGCAACAGAGATACATCTATATTTCGGGCAATTAAATCATCCTATTAGGACAAGTACTTCAGTCTCCTCGTTTAAGAATAGACTGAAAACTCATCTCTTCAGGATGCATGTCCTGAGCTCAGCGCTATGAACAGACCTGTCTGGTATCAGCGCTATACAATTTTTATTATTATTATTAGTAGATTATGGGAAGCTCCAAACTTGACCTTGTTCATCCCAAAGGTCATTCGTTTATGGTATATTTAGACAGCCTGGATGTGGACACACTAATGATAATTTGTTATCTGCATGGTTGTGTTGTTGTTAGGGAATATGTGATTAAATGCACTTATAAGGACAGGAAAAAAGTCTTGGCACAACTTGGCAGAGCAGTGACCTCTGACATATTTTATAATTATTACAACAGAAAATCTTATGAAAATCTTATCCTGAAATCCATGTTATAAACTTATTTTAAACAGATGAGCAGTTGTCAGAGACAAATGTACTCAATCTAGAATCATAATTAGCTTAATTTTTGAAACTTGAATATTATATACTAAATGTTTTGCTCAACAACAAGTTTGATAGAAAAGTTGATTGCAAAAGAAAATCTAAATAATTGTCAGAAGATCTTAAATGGCAATGCAACATTTGTCAACCTGGCATTTTAACACTCCAATTGTTTTAAGGGTTTGTTTTTTTTCAACAAAAGGAATATAAATGACAAGAGACTAAAGTAGAATATAAATATAAATAAAAACTCTGGCAAAGTGTTCATTTGAATGATTAAAAATATTCATTAACCCCTAATGGACTAGCCTATCTAAATTTTGTTCATTGGCAGGACTATCCAATTTTCTGGACTAGTTTATCTACATACTAAATTAATAAAATTTATAACCATGGTTATTCAATATGCTTAATGAAGTGCTGGGGTCAAAAGTTCATGATTAAGACAGTCTGACGTCATTATGATTAAATTGTAACAAGTTGCAGCCCTTCAGAATGGTACAAGTGACGTCATCAAGCCAGAACAATGGGGATGTCAACGTCCTTGTCGTCCATTGCTGGTGGTTGACATTGCTGTCCTTCCCGTCCATTAGGAGTTAATGTGGATGGAGTAGATGAGTAACTCTGAGCTCCATCCACTTAACTCTTAAGTGGATGGAGACACGAAAAAAAAACCTCTCCTTGATCAACCATATTTCTGTTGAAAAAAAATATGATATACAATATATTACTTTTCCTGACCATATATGAACAAAGTGCATCGATCATGTTTCCACCAGTTATGTGCCAAAAAAACAAATGGTCCTACATTGATTTTATCATCTCACTAAATGGCGATGAGTTAAAACTGTAATGACCAATAACATCAAGCAGTCTAAATGTCAAAGTGCTGGATTATAACAATAAAACAATGAACTATTTCAGATGACTAGCTTCCATGGTAGAGATATGCATGTGAAAATTAAAGTCTGTCACATTGGCCCTAATAAATCTTTATCTATTTTTTTAGTTTTCAGATTGATCATGGAGGGATTGGTATTCAAGAAGAGATTTAGAGCATACAAAAACACAGGAGGATCTTCAACTTGATATCTTTATTCTATACCTGTTTCGTCAAGAACTGATGAATAATTTCCTTGAAATTCCTGAGATGTTATGCTGGAGATGATTTTGCCATGGCTCCATATTAGCAGGTCTTGACATTAACCTCTTTTCTGGGTTGAATTGAAGTGTTTTTTCCCACTTGGACAAGTAAAGGTGGCCAGATTTTATAATATTCTTGCCCTGCAACCAACTAAAAATCAACTTCTTGCTAAAAATTAGGGTTCACCATTTTGTATGGGAAGGCTTTATTTCTTAAAAAACAGTCTGGCCATTTGAAATAAAGGTAAAAGCAACTATATTTTACTATATTTCACAAGTTACTTAAAACTTCCTGATTTGTATTTTGTGTGAAAGGTAAAATGTCAAGGCCTGATGAATATGGATTAGTTGATGACAGATAATAATTGATCTGCTATTTTAGCCCAGGTGAAGAAATAAATGTATGGCCAATATTATGCGAAACATGTATTTCTCTATTTCACTTGTAACCATGGTTACCCAGCTGATAAAAGGTGCAGTTTGATTAAACAGAATGTAATGGTCAACTATATTGAAATATTTTAATGAATAAAAATAAGCAGATTCTGCAGTTTACAGAGCAGAGATTAAAAATAGTAATATCAGACATACATTGCAAGATTTGGAAACTTACTACTATTTTCTCATTACATTATAATTTTATTAGTTGCAGTTGATTGTATTGTTTTGAAACTGAAAAAGCTCTCATTTGATTACAATTATTATGTTATTAAATTATACAGAGATGATTTAATTGTTACATCTCCCAACCATATTATTATTTGTTTCAGTAAAAAAGCAATGTGCTAAACATTTTGATTACTTGTACATGTTGTGATTTTTTTCTGACCAACTAGTTTTTGCTTTTTGCATATGTACCTGAGAATTTTCACTGTAAATGTCAGAATTTAGAGATAGATGTTTGTGTCTTCTGTGTCACACATTTTAGTGACAAGAATTATAGGACTGTTTTGGATTTTCCTTGCTTCAATATGATTAATATCTCTCCATGACGAAAACAAATGTCTGGCTTGCTCAGAGTAAATTAAGCAGGTCAGCCAAAAATGTAATGTTACTACAAGCAGTTATTGTCCGTTCTTAATTGCCAAATTTATAATGGGGAGTGGGTAGGGGGTGCAAGGTATTGAAGAGTGATGCAGTTAATATAAGAAATTCCTGTTCAATGTTCTACTTCCAGTGCTTAAAATCCTGTGATGTGTATGATCTTGACAGTTTGCACATTGTCAATTCATTTACAGGTGTTATATAGAATTTGATCATTTAAAGGTTTATTTAAATTTATCCAAACTAATTTTTTGTGTGATCAAACATATATTTTAATTTATTGCCCAGTATTTCCTTGCATAAATGTTGGCGATGCCTACTTTTGCTTCTTGTATCCATGACAACAGACCTTTCCCCGAGTTTAGGGGCCAAGCAATATCAGAGATACAAATTGATTTATCACATGCTTTTGAATATTTTGAGCTGCCAGAAATGCTTGGGACTATATACTCTCATATGATGCGAGTACGCTCATTTCATCCATTGTGTTGGTATGAGTGCACCTGTATGTTTTTTGTTCTTTTTTTTTCTTGTCAAGGATTTTATGTTCAAAGCAAAAAGCAAGTCATATGAAGAGGTAGTAATATTTTGGAGAGGAGATGAAATTAATGGATTTGCACAATGGTCATATACTGCTTTTTTGTGGTGCAAATGTATATTAACTGCTCTCCCTAAAACACTTGCATACTATTGACTGTCTCCAAACTGTTGGCTATCTCTGGAGCCCAATCTGATGCTTTATCGTCAGACACTTTCTTGCTGAGTGACACATTGCAAAATCACAGAGAAATATATAAAAAATCACTTTAAAGAAAGGTACTATCATAAGTTATAATCCACACAATTTAATTTTATTCATACATGTTAAAGGTAGTGAGGTACATTTTGTTAGTAATTGAGCTTGGTGGATAAAAAATTAAGAGATAAATCATTAGTCTCTTGTCCCATTGTTATATTAATGTAAAGAATTGTATGTATACATGGTTGATAATAAGATTTTCTGTATTATTGTCAGAAATATGTGCTTGCAATAAATGGATTAGTCGATGCATTACCTGTTTTGTGAACTAATTGAGGGCTTAATTTTAGGATAATTATTTTAAAGAGTGAAATAGGACTGAGAGGATATAAATAGGACTCTAAGGATAAATATAGGACTGTCAAAGGATGAAAGTAGTACTGTCCAAAGATAAAAGTAGGACAGTCCAAGGATAAAAATAGGACTGTCTAAAGATAAAAATAGGACCGACCAAGGATAAAAAATAGAAAGGATAAAAAAAGGACTGTCCAAGGATAAAAATAGAAAGGATAAAAATAGAACTGTCTGAGGATAAAAATAGGACTAAGGATAAAAATAGGACAGAAAATTAGGACTGTATAAGGATGAAAATAGGACTGTCTAAGGATAAAAATATGACAGAAAATTAGGACTGTATAAGGATGAAAATATGACTAAGGATAAAAATAGGGCTGTTTGAGGATAAACAGCCAAAACATGACTGATTATCAATGGATGGCCATAGCATAAAGAAAAGCCATGACATGACTCCGGCAATGAAATACCATTACATGATTGTCTGGCTGGTAATTGCCATAATATGACTGGCAAAGAACTACCATAACATTACTGTGTGCCTGTGAAATGCATTAACATGACTGTATAGCAATGGCATGTCTTAACTTCAGAGAGAATTGTCTTTAAAAGTTCTTTTTTTCCACACAAAAAAAAACCCATATTTGAACCCCCAAAATGACCTGGTGTGAGTAATAGATTAGTATTGCAATGACAACAAAAAATCTCACTTCTTATGATTTGGATTTTTATTTGTGCTATGATAAATTTTACAGATTGTAGATCGAAAGTTGAAGTAGAAAGAAGAAAACTAATGTTTATTTTCTCAGTTTAATCATTTGTCTCATTCTGAGAAAGCCATCTATGTGAAATGTAGACATGATGTGGTGATTGCTGCTTCCCACCATTGTTACCATGGACACTTCTTGTAATCAACTATTAGCTGCTCACTGATTGATCAAAATAATTGTCTCTCACATTTTTCTTCATTGCTGTTTTTGGTTTATAAATCAGATGTGCATGCATTGCTCATAGTGTTAGTATTAAATCAACAGAATTTTCAAGGCCTTATCTTTATTATAATATGATGAGCACCACATGTACATTGGGTTTGCTGACCAATCACAGCAGTCGAGACAATGGTGGGAGACAATAGCAGTTATTTAGACCAATCAGAGAGCAGTTAACAAAGTTACAAGAGGTGTCTAAATTAAGTGACAATGGCAGGAAGCGGCGATCACCTCATGTCTACATTTCAGCATCACATAGATGGCTTCCTCAGAATAATTAATAGATACAAATCTAACATTCAAGAGAAAGAAATGTGCAAATTAGCTGGCAACAGGGTCATTTGGGGGAGGCTATGGATGATGGTCTTCAAACATATTTCACAACAAAAAGAATTAATCAAAATTCCCTCTATTTTGGTTTAGTTGCTAATAATTTATGCATACAAGAATACTAATTTAGATATTTAGGGCTAACATCCTCCAATTTCGTGCATTTTGGTCTTTGTCAGTCATTATATTATCCAACAAAACATGGTCAGCAAATTCTATGTTATATTCTTGCAAGATTTACAAGTCAAAGTCACCTTTGCGCACACGATCTTAGCCTCCGTGCACTGGTCTTTCTTCTGTGCCAAAAGACGAAAATATATCGAGGCATTAAACCCACATAATTGAAGAGAAGAGCCCAAAAGCTAAAATTTGAGTTGTCAATGATGTGAATCGGCCAAGAACCCACAGGGTAATGTCAGTTTGTAGGTGCAATTTTTTCTCTACAATTCTTTTTTAAATATTCTATCAACTTTTCTATGCCAAAAAGTCTGATTTCCGACTCGTGATCTACATACAAGACATTTTCCTTATTATTAGCCAATCCTATGATTGAGCAAATCCTATGGTCGTTTGCTCAATATGTAAAAACTTTAATTCATTTATTTCAAAAAGAAATATCATACTTGTCTTGGTTTAGTCTATGTGCACTATTACGTGTAGTTTATTTCTTTTTGGTATCTTAGCAATGCTTAACAACTCAAAATATAGTCTACCTGTTCCCCCCAACATTAATATATGGTTTTCTAGGAATGAGATATGAGATGACAATGAGATTGGTAAGAAAAGCCATAACACGACTGTATGACATTGAACAGTCCTTGGAGTAATTACAACATGATCATTTTGGAAAGCATGACCATAACATGACTTCAGCCATGAATAGTCCTAAAATGGCTGTCTAACTAATGAAAGGCCTTGAAATGACTGTCTTGGAGTGAAGAGCCAAAATATGAATTTCTATGAACGAAACGGAGCTCCACAATAATCAGCATGTTAGAGCCATAGCATGACCTACAAGAAAGGAGGTCCAAATTTCTATCGAATACAGATCATGTACATATGTACATGTATGTAGTTTTGGTTGTGAATGATATTAACAAATATCTGTCTTAATTTTTTGGCAACAAAAAAGAAAGTCGCCCAGACGTTTGCAACTGACTGAGCGCCTGTCACCATCTTTTCAAAAGTTTCATATGGCCAACATTTTATTTCTACAAAAAAAACATAACTCGCAGGTCAAGAATTATCTGCAAAAAAAATGACCAAAAGAAAATAAAGTCACTGCAGACAAACACTCGTCAAAATGACAGCTCTCACGTCAAGAGAGCGATCTGTAATTGGCAGTTCACAAGCTTATGTAAAGTAATACAAGTGTTTTCAACAGTCCCAGTAGTGCCTTGGATAAGTAATAAACATGCGTATCGGTGCAGACTTGGCTGTCAAACAAGGCAAAGGCAACAACGATCGACTTTATCACCAACAAAACATTGGCCAGACAGGATGTCAACAAAAGCACGAGGTCTTCTCCAAGGAAACATTGCACCGATCGTTGATTGGTCGCTGGGAGTCACATGGGCGTGACGTCACCACCGTGACGTGTCTAAGGGATTTTGCATGGCAACCGAGTTCCATTGTACATGGAGGGAGACGATAGAGGCAAAACATTGGCTTCCCGGGCCAAAAAATGACGGAAAATAAGAACAGATGGACTATGAAAACATGTAGATGACTCCCTCGGTTTCGGAAGCTGAAATTGATGAACCCTTTTGGTGTACCAGGTGATTTTATCGATGATTTTACAAGGCGGTGAAATAACATGTCAATACGAGTGACCCAGTCCCTCACACAACGGCAGAGATCGTTTGGGGAAAATAGTGGAAACCAAAATAATGTGTACAATATAGAAAACATGCCGTCACATCATCTACCACCGCTAACTAGTCAGACTGTCGGGGGAGGCCAAGGAGGTGTCAAAGTCCAGCAGTTATTCGAAGATCACAAAAATGACCACGAGAAGAAAAGGGATGATAGAAATATTCAAAATGGCGGCACAGAAAACAGCCCGTCTCATTTGCCTGCAGTTCGTCCCACATCCAGCGCGGCCAGCCTCGGCAGCGGCAAGGGATCGGCTAAATTAAGGTAGGCTTTAAACCCCTCTCAAAATTTCGCAAGTTGTGACCTCACGTTGATCAATAAGTCATGCTGGGTTTGGCCATTTTTTTTGGCCACAGATATTTTGACAGCTGACAGAAGGCCACGGACTGAAGCCATATCTGCTTTAGTTAACAATTAACATGCAAAATCCCATTGTCTGTGCATCTGCCGTGCGCCTGTCACGACACGGACACCCAAAACTCTTGTAATTGGGATCAGAAGATACACATGATAACAGCAAAAATGATTATTAAGGAATATTTATTGTTATTTATCTTTGGTTACTGTGTGTTTACACAATGTTTAGTGCACAACGCCAGACAACTAACAACTTAGTACTTTCTCCTTAAAATTACCAGTTTTCTTTTAATTCCATGATAAACAAGAGGTTTAAAATTTGATTGTTTCTTTCAAAACAATTTATTTTAATGTTCAATTTCAAATCAAAATATGTAATTCCAGAAAGAACCTTATATCTTCAATTGCACTTGGAGTAATATTATAAGTGGCAACTACTTGTGATGAGAACAGCTTTCTGAATTATAATCCTATTAAACCTATTGTTGAAACATGTTTTAATCTGACCAGTTTGATAATGTTGTACATGTTTGACAGGTTTTAAGACTGGAGTATGAAACTTTTCACATACAAAATTCTGCAGTTCACTATCTGTCCATGTTATGTTCTTGATAAACATGGTAGCAAATAATTAGAATGTATTAACATAGCCATCCTTTTAATGAGACTTCATCTGTTTATTTCAGGCTTGTATCCATGAACCCAGAGAAGGCCATGAAAGAACATATGCACAAGCTATCGTCTTTCGAGCATCATGAGATCTTCAACTTTCCACAGATTTTTTTTGTTGGTCAAAATGCCAAGAAGAGACAAGGCGTGGTTGGAGGTGCTAGCAATAATGGCTACGACGATGATCAGGGATCGTATATCCATGTGCCTCACGACCATATATCCTACAGATATGAGGTTCTCAAAGTCATAGGAAAGGGCAGTTTTGGCCAAGTTGTCAAAGCTTACTGTCACAAGACGCACCAGCATATAGCTCTCAAAATGGTTCGTAACGAGAAGCGATTCCATAGACAAGCTCAGGAGGAAATCAGAATTCTGGAACATTTGAAAAAACAAGACAAAGACAACACAATGAACATAGTGCATATGCTAGAACATTTCAATTTCCGCAACCATATATGCATCACCTTTGAGCTTCTCAGTATGAACCTCTATGAACTTATTAAAAAGAACAAGTTCCAGGGTTTTAGTCTGCAGCTTGTTCGCAAATTTGCTCATTCCATCCTTCAGTGCCTGGAAGCTCTGTACAAGAACCGCATTATCCACTGTGATCTG
Organism: Amphiduros pacificus; assembly: GCA_949316495.1. Classification (NCBI taxonomy): domain Eukaryota; kingdom Metazoa; phylum Annelida; class Polychaeta; order Phyllodocida; family Hesionidae; genus Amphiduros; species Amphiduros pacificus. Next base: position 23,592,115 of record OX439009.1, on the reverse strand, counting down.
AAACCAGAAAACATTCTGCTCAAACAGCAAGGTCGCAGTGGCATCAAGGTCATTGACTTTGGATCCAGTTGCTACGAACACCAACGGATTTACACATATATCCAGTCGCGGTTCTATCGTGCTCCTGAAGTGATCCTCGGTGCCAAGTATGGAATGCCAATAGATATGTGGAGTCTGGGATGTATTCTGGCTGAGTTGCTGACAGGATATCCATTGTTTCCAGGAGAGGATGAAGGAGATCAGCTGGCCTGTATCATAGAAGTAATGGGCATGCCACAATCTAAGTTGATAGAAATGTCCAAGAGGGCTCGAAACTTCATCAGCTCTAAGGGTTATCCACGGTACTGTACAGTGACGACTGGACCAGACGGCCAGGTGCAGTTGACTGGTGGAAGATCTCGCCGCGGCAAATATCGTGGCCCACCCGGCAGCAAAGATTTTGTGACGGCTCTCAAAGGCTGTGATGATCCGCTGTTCAACGACTTTATGAAGAAATGTCTAGAATGGGACCCATCGACACGTATGAATCCTGCATCGGCGTTAAGACACCCCTGGCTCCGCAGGAGGCTACCCAAACCCCCAGCAAATGAAAGTGATGCAAAAAACTTAAGAAGGGCCTCCGCGTCACGTAGTGGTGGCGTGGTGGCAAAATATGCAAATGGTACGGCTAGCGGAAAGCGACTTATTGCCACTTCCGATGAAGTTACACCATCCTCCATCAACACGAGACCTAAGTTGCCACAAATTGGATCTACAATGTGAATTTAGCTTAAGTATAAATTTACATATATATAAATATATAGAGATATATATTTATATATATAAAGTCAGTAGTAGAACTATCAGGAACAAAACAGTTGGCCCTTTCATATTCACCAAATTAGAGGAAAAAAATGAAGATAAACACTCCCATTCCAAAACCTAGGAAATTTACAAAAATAGTGCAGAAAAAAGTAAAATTATAAAAACTTCCGACATTTGGAAATCTTTACCAGAGTATCTTGCGTCTACACAAACTTCCCGACTGCGATCTCCACAGCACTAAGATGGGCAACATTGATTCCTCTGTGTCTCATGGAGGATGTACATATTAGGATAATGTTGTCAAATGTATGATGAAATCGTATGTTTGTGTGTGTGTCTTAAACAGAACCTTAAACGTATGTCAAAAAAAAAAATACAAAGTACAACTACGAAGCACACCGTCCATTGTAATATCATGAATGGATATTATTTTAACTTATAAATATTATACCACGCAAGGATCTCACGACAGGTGGAATGTGCATTGAACTTAACAAAAATAATCAATCCTAATGGAGCTTTGAAGAAATGAATAAAAACAAAGCACAGTGTGTAGATTTTGTAAAGATCCCGTGTAGAACAAGTCAACACACTCAGGATTACATCTGAGTACTTAGGATTTTTGGTCATAAAAATGACGAAATATTGAATAAGTGGTTAATAGGGAACCGACATAAAAAAGTAAATTAAGAATGTATTGTCGTCAGGCTTGTATTATTTCTCATATTATATATATGGCTAGACTGTGATCTTTGACTGAGTAATTGCCAAGGTTGCTATGCCAGATATATTGATCAGTATATCAGGCCATCACAGGAGGGTCTTGTGCATTTGTCCTCTTGGGCAATTAGTTTCCAAGAATTGTTTTAATTTCCCCATCATATAATCTAGTGGTCAGTCATGTGAGAAAAAAAAATACATAAAAGTGTACTTTTTTCCTCTTGCAAATTAGTTTAATAAGCCACTTTTATGTTGATCTTATGTTGATATAATTGCCCAAGACAAATGGACAGACCATCTTATGATCAAGACATGATAAGAGACACTTCACATATTACAATAATAATAAGGTTTACACATTTGTGTATATATTTTAGCTAAACTTTGTGACTCGGAGACCATAAATATCAAATTCAATTTACCGCAAAAATCTGACTTATGTACAGAATATGTCTCAAAGAATGTTCTTAATTACATATTTTTATATGAAAATTAAAATGTATTCCTGAATAGCTAGGAAATGAAAGAGCAACCCACAGGATGTACATTTGCAAATTTTATGGCAATATTTCAATTCAGGAAAATGTTTTTATGCATGCTTTTATATGTTACATCACTTGTGTCTCAATATTTTAGTGTTTATACAGCATAGAATCTATTTATTAATGTTAAAGAAAAGAAGGCCACACAAGAAATTTTTATGCTTTGATAAATTTCATGGGAATTTTTTCAAGATTTTCCGATGATATTTGTTTTAAATTATAAATGTCACTATCTTTTTTACTTCAGCCCTTTAAGGGTTTTTACAATCTTCCTATTTTGCACCTGTACACTTGTTTTATGACATATCTAGTTTTACTGCATGAATCTGAAATCAAATGTGGAAAGTGCAATACAAAAGCTTTCAACTTTATGGTTTTATTGGCCCATTTTCGGAGAAGGAAAATGTAAGGTTTGAGATATTGCCTGATTTAAATAGATGTACAAGGTCTTACATAAATCATTATAATCAGTGGTGCCTTTCTTTGACCCAAATATACAACCACAAATCATGAGGCAGTGCCTGTCATTCATGCAGTATTTATAGTTGTATTCAATATTATCCTGAACATCTAGAAAGTGAAACTGTGCAGCACATGATCACACAGGGGATGATGGGCTGCACACAGGCAGTGGAAGGGAGTCGGACTCGGCAGTGGTAGGAGTCAAAATGTGTAGACAGCTGGCGTTGTGTGCACGATGCGGCCACATACTACAGATTACTGTGTACCTAACTGGCCGCTGGCGACATTCTCGCAACTGACCGTGCCTGTCTGCAGTCCATTTATCACCTTGTAAAAATATGTATCTGTCGGCCAGCCACACACCGCCTTTGTGGTGTATATTAAAATACAATAAGGGTGATGATGATGATGTTGATGTTGTTGTGTGTCCATTGAGAGAGAGGGACATGCTAGCGAGTTGCCAGGTTGTAGCTGAGTCAATAAGCTCATTTATGCAGTCATTTGAGGCCTGTGATGAGTTGGCATAATTACCACATCAAATTAGTTGTGCCGTCAGTGCTTTATTATCAACTTCAATATCACATTAGTATCATTAGCTTGATTATGCAGAATGCTGGTTAATTCACAAATATTGTCTCATCATTTGTGTATTAAAAAGAAACATTTGTTAGTCCTAAAATATATGCCCTTTTGCTTGACATGCAATGCAGTGTTTTACTATACATCATCAATTATCACAGCATTTATCTTGAGGTTGAAAGCAAGTTTTCTCTAGTAATTCTGTGTTGATTTTTGGAATTAAACATTTATAATCGTTTGGCCCATTTCTCAGTAATTTAAGGATTTTTTTGTCATTCCTTCATTGCTTGTCAGCCACATCCTAGTAATGATGAAGTTGAAGAGGGATTTTTTTTTTACCAATCAAGAGACCAGCTAACAAATAGTTACAACAAGTGTCCATAGTTACCATGGCAGGATATGGCAAACTGCATTAATCTTGCAAAACTCCAGAAATAGTCGTAATATTTTCAAATTAGGTTTTGATTTTTAGTCTAGTATCAATATTAGCCTCCATGTTATAAGTATTTTGATGGAGTAATATGGAATAATGAAATGACACAACAGATCTTTTGTTTTGTATTCAAGAGAAAATCCTGGGTCGCCACTTGTATGCTGTGATGGGCTATTTAAGTGAATAATTACTTTAAAAATAGTTTTAATGAGAACCTGCATTGTAAAGAAATGTAACCCTCATAAAACTGATGCTGCAAAGATTACAAAAGTAAATTGCTCAGTTCTCTTTTGCAATTTATATCATATATGGGAACTCTTGCCAATCTGTTGGTCTGTATGCAAGACACAAGGAGGGTCAACAAGAATAGTTAATAGCAATCCAAAATAAATAAAAGAAGGTGTAAAAAAGTAAATACAATAATTAGCAAGCTATGATTATAAAATTCAGGTGCATAATCCGGAGGAATGAGAGCAAAACTTTATGAATTTTGCATGGAGTATTATTTCCCAGTTGGCTTCAAAATAGACGCTTTAATCAGTTTTATTATGCTTACAATAGGTTGCCATGGCAACAGGCTTGCAATCACCGTTATATTATTCATGGTAAATAAAGTAAAACGACACATTTCTACAGGACTGCTAAGTTGTGATTGTATGGATTGGTAGAAAAATAATAGAAAATGTATCGCTGTACTTGGCTTGTGTGGTTACCGAAGCAGTCAACAAGAACCAAAGTTAACTTGTACATTCAGCATATCTCGCATAACAAAATCAGTATTACCAAAAAAAAAACTTTTGTCATGTATTTATCATAGATTCATAGCCATAAAAACATGTACATTTCCTTCATAATTTTGTAATGGCCAGTTGGTTTGGGTTTTCCATGCCAGTAAACAATAACAAAAATAGTTTGATCAAGAAGTATGGTTTTAGTTTTCAAACTTTTATGGTTTTTAGAATTGTGTGCAAACTATCATGATTATCATTTGATTATAGAACTCTATGAAATTTGAGCAAATTTGTTTAGCTTTAACCTTCAACTGTCTGATGGTTTAGGATTTTATTTTCTGCTTGACACTTCAAAGTGTACCAATGTAAATGTGTGAAATAATGTTGTAAATAATTGTGTGTTTTGTAAATAGACATTTTTATTGCAACTTATAGTACAACTGTATATTGGTGACCAACTGCATTGGATTATTGTAAAAAAAAATGATGCACAGTTTTAAAAAACAAATATGGAAAGAAACAGAGGCCAAAGCAGGTTTTAATACAGTGACATCCATAAATATTGTATACCCCGTGTAACAAACTCTTTCTACTGGGTGGCCTTAAATGGCTGACCCAGGGATTTTGTATGACCGAGACTCAGTAAAGTCTCTCGTTGCAAAATGTGTACAGATTTCAAAACTGAAACGGATGGAATTTAAGCTGTGATTAAAACACATTTCTAAAAGAAAATATCTTGTCATGTTTTATGTTGCAGCTCTAATATTGAGCTAAAATTAGGCTTTGAGTGGTGACGGGCTTTCACGTGGTTATTGTCGCTATGGGCCATATATGCTATGGACAGTGCTGACATGGACTGTAATGTGGACAGCGCTGACATGAGCAGTAATGTGGACAGTGCTGACATGGACTGAAATGTGGACAGTGCTGACGTAGGCGGTAATGTGGACAGTGCTGACATGGACTGAAATGTGGACAGTGCTGACATGGACTGTAATGTGGACAGTGCTGACATGGACTGTAATGTGGACAGTGCTGACATGGACTGTAAAGTGGACAGTGCTGACGTAGGCTGTAATGTGGACAGTGCTGACGTAGGCTGTAATGTGGACAGTGCTGACATAGGCTGTAATGTGGACAGTGCTGACATGGACTGTAATGTGGACAGTGCTGACGTAGGCTGTAATGTGGACAGTGCTGACGTAGGCTGTAATGTGGACAGCGCTGACATGGACTGTAATGTGGACAGTGCTGACATGGACTGAAATGTGGACAGTGCTGACATGGACTGTAATGTGGACAGTGCTGACATGGACTGTAATGTGGACAGTGCTGACATGGACTGTAATGTGGACAGTGCTGACATGGACTGAAATGTGGACAGTTCTGACATGGACTGTAATGTGGACAGTGCTGACATGGACTGAAATGTGGACAGTGCTGACATGGACTGTAATGTGGACAGTGCTGACATGGACTGAAATGTGGACAGTGCTGACGTAGGTTGTAATGTGGACAGTGCTGACATAGGCTGTAATGTGGACAGTGCTGACGTAGGTTGTAATGTAGACAGTGCTGACATGGACTGTAATGTGGACAGCGCTGACATGGACTAATGTGGACAGTGCTGACGTAGGTTGTAATGTAGACAGTGCTGACATGGACTGTAATGTGGACAGCGCTGACATGGACTGTAATGTGGACAGTGCTGACATGGACTAATGTGGACAGTGCTGACGTAGGCTGTAATGTGGACAGTGCTGACATGGGCTGCAAAGTTTATCATATTGACACAGGTAAACATGGACTATAAATTAGTGAAATATTATATTTGATTTATTGAAGCTACCTCCTTTAATACTTTCCCAACAGCAGCAGCTTATAACTTAAGATACTTTTGATATATTCTATTTTATTTTTATCAATCTCCAATCTTAGTTAAGTGAATGTTGATAGATGATAGATGAATGTTCCCATCCACCACAGATAGAGAATCTTTATTACATCTACAAATAAACTGGTCAAAACCTGTAAGCATCATGTGCAGAGTATTTTGTCTGGGACATCCCTGAAGTGGCACATGGCTAGCTTGCAGTGTTTGAACTGTGGTCAATAGAGAATAATCCGCACAGCCTGACTGCCCCACACGCAACAGTATTGCATGATGGCAATGTTAAACCTGGATTAGTGAGAGGGAATTATTATTGCAGGGTATATCTGTCTTATCTCCCTTTTCCACAAACCTGCACTTGCACTGATATGTTAATACAAAGAAATTGAAATATTTTTTGCTTTTTCAGATGCCCTTTGCAAAATAAAAATGTGGTCATAACCTGATGTATTTTATTGCAACTAGTGCATTAGATAACTCGCCCCAATCTATTGCCCAAGAAGATTCACACAATAGCCAGTGTGATCAAATAACAACCAGTTTGACCAAATAACAGCCAATGTGAACATATAGCAACAACTAATGTGACAACAACAGCATATTTAACCAAGTGACGGCCAATGTCACCAAATTACAACATCCACTGTGACCAAATAACAAGAACCAATGTCACCAAATAATAATAAACAATGTGACCAAATAACAATGGCCAATGTCAGCAAATAACAAAAACCAATGTCACCAAATGATAATGGCAGATGTGACCAAATGACAGCAAATATGACCAAATAACAGCAAATGTGACCAAACAACCACATTGGTCACATTAGCTGTTGCTATTTGGTCCCATTAACTGTTGCTATTTGGTCCCATTAACTGTTGCTATTTGGTCCCAATAACTGTTGCTATTTGGTCCCATTAACTGTTGCTATTTGGTCACGTTTTTTGTAATTTGGTCACATTGGCTGTTATTATAATACAATGTAGTTATATAGGGACATTGAGGACCTCAGTTGGTCACACTTATCTTGCTATTGTGTATCTGACCCCAGCTGCTCGTGGCCCAGTGTTGAAGACAATATTTGCTGCCCTATGTCACTGGCTATGTGACTAGACTACAATACATGCTGATAAAGTACTTTAATATAATAAACTTGATCATTTCCTTTTCATGCTGAGTTCCCCCTTATTTGGGCGACAAATGATTTTGAAATTTCAACCTAATTTAAATTGAGAATTAATTTGCATTGATAATGACAAGGATGCTAGCTCAGAGAGATCAGGTAAATGATAAAAATGACAAGGATATCAATTCAGAGAGATCAAGAAAATGATAAAAATATATACAAGGATATCAATTCAGAAAGATCACGAAAATGATAGAAATACAAGGATATCAGTTCAGAGAGATCACAAAAATGATAAAATACAAGGATATCAGTTCAGAGAGATCACGAAAATGATAAAAATACAAGGATATCAGTTCAAAGAGATCAGGTAAATGATAATGACAAGGATATCAGTTCAGAGAGATCAGGTAATGACAATGACAAGGATATCAGTTCAGAGAGGTCAGATAATGACAATGACAAGGAAATCAGTTCAGAGAGGTCAGATAATGACAATGACAAGGATATCAGTTCAGAGAGGTCAGATAATGACAATGACAAGGAAATCAGTTAAGAAAGATCAGGTAAATAATGACAAGGATATCAGTTCAGAGAGATCAGGTAATGACAATGACAAGGAAATCAGTTAAGAGAGATCAGGTAAATAAAGACAAGGATATCAGTTCAGAGAGATCAGGTAATGACAATGACAAGGGTTTCAGAGGTAGAAGTCCACTTCATGTGTGTTTGTGTTGTGAGTGTGACTTGCTAAGCTTGGTGGATGATGATGAAGGATATTTCAGAACTGGCAGCTAAAAACGCATCCAGCCCTGTCTCTGTTCAGCAAGATTAACTCGACCAATTCCTACAAGTTCACATTTTAGTTGGAATAATATTTTAACTAGTCATAGCAGTTTCTTTTCTACAAACTTTTCCACGTCAAGATTCAATTTTGTAAGTTTATCATGTTTATATTGTAATAATAATGTTACAGGTCAAACTCAAATAATCGGCCATTGTTATCGTTGAGCTGCAGGGCTGTTTATTGGTTTGCTCGGGACTGACTCAACATACCAGTGCTGATATAGGAATTAGTAGGCTAATAGTGGACATTAATCTGAGTGATTCAAACAATAGAACCTGTGATGTGATGTCAGAGATTCTGGTGCATGATGGGAGATACCTATTATTTCTTATTGTATTACATTTGACAGGGTAAGAGGGATTCATGGCTTTTATAGATGCTGTCTAAATCGCAAGCATTGGACTCCATGGAATTACGCCACAAAGGATTATAGAGTGATGTGACATTGCGTCATTAATAGTGATTTGCGTGTGTTTGCTTGAGCATTCATGTATGCAAGAGGACAAATTCGACTTAAAGAATTACTTTCATGGCAAAGAATATTCTGAAAAAGGTATGGAATGTTACAACTGCTTTACACATGGACAATTAGTGATATAACATTTGGACATGCGCAATCAACATGTGTCATATGCATTGATTAAGGTATAATGTATTCAAAGCATACTAATTTAATTGTTCAATATTAATGGTGATATATTGATATATGTGTATATGTACATGTGTATTATATAATTTTGATATTTAAATGGTATCATATGTGAATGATATCGTTTTCACTTTTTGGCCACATCAGGTCACATAAAAGCCTGTCACCAGAACCCAATGCCCTACACGTTTCGAAGAGTGACTGGGATCTTTTGCATTATTACATAGAGATGATAGCACAAACCACTACCTTTGATAACAAGTAGTAGAGCATTGGCTGGAATGAAAAACAATTCCGTACTTGATATCCACCCTTTTCAACCATGCAGCATGACGGAAGTATCTATCCCGACCGGGATTCGAACCACACCCCTTAGTCATGATATACGAGAAAGACGACGAAAATATTACTGTGTTGTTGGAATGTCAATGACACACTCTTTTCTTTCTAAAAAGTGTCAAAATTATTTTTCAAAGTGAAATAATTAAAATTTATAATGACAAAGACAAGGACAAAGGTATACAGATACTCTTGAGCCTGCCGCTCATCCGTCCATCAGGAGCATGTTTAATACCGTTACATTAATTTTAAATATATATGTATATATATATATATATATATATATATATATATATATATATATATATATATATATATATATATATATATATATATATATATATATATATATATATATATATATATATATATATATATATATACAGACCTGCTACACAAAGAAATATATATATATATATATATATATATATATATATATATATATATATATATATATATATATATATATATATATATATATATATATATATATATATGCCTGATTTGGATGAGACGCTGCAATAAGGAACAGGCGTGGGTAATTAAAAAAATGAATAGGGTAGAATGGCGGTGGTAGATAATCTATGAAAGCTGGTTGAATCATTGCCTCAAAATCTCAAAAGGGCCTCACACGCAATGTCCTTCCTCCGCACTAATGAATTGTTTTTCATTCCCAGAACAGTTTGTTCAGTCCAAATAGAAAGTGAGGTTTGTTTTGCCATTTCTTTGTGATAATGCAGCAAACAGAAAAATCATGACCATACTTTAAAAAGGAGAAGGGCATTAAATCCTAGTAGCAGGTCTGTAACTGGCCTGGTACCTCAGGACTGAATCTGACTTGGTACTTATATATGTATCTGTTATTTGTATAAATAAATTAATTAGTAAATATCACATTGTCTAGGCACATGTTCACGCTACTATCTAGATGGTTACCAATGTTGTCTGCCTTGGAAATGATCCAATCAGATTGTAAAATTACAGAAGATTGAAATATTTGTTTGAAATTGCACAGATGAACAGAAGGAGTCTAAAAGACAATACACTTCATTAAGTAAATCAGGAAAAAAGGAGAAAATAATTTTCATGTATTTGTTGCACATTTATATAATGGAAAGATGCATTTTGTCCATTTACCTTAGAGGTGAGGCGCCATCCAACATTACATGGATGTTACAGAGAGAATGTTAGTCTAGCAACAATCACACACAGATACGCTAAGCAAACTACACGATGCATAATTAATCACAATCTATATAGCTACTCAAGTGGAGTCTCAGATGATAAAATAATCATGAATCCACCAAATGTGTTTTGTATATAATATCATAAGCGAATGTAGTGAGCAGGTAGGAACATGTCTATATTTGACTCAATTCAGTGAATCAGTGTTTCTATAATGAATGATCTTGTTGCCATGAACAGATCACAACGATAAGACGTCAATTATACATTTCCGGTATCTATCTACTTTCAGGCAGTCACATCTGAGACTTCTCACCCATGAGCAGATAGAAAATGATGAAGTTGGCTTATTGGTTAAATCATGTTAGTGAATGGGTCATAAAAGGTGGTAGGTTGGTTTATAATATTAATATACTTTACTGGACAATGTGATCAATACTCTTCATTTCATTTCTATATTTCATTATATATATATATATATATATATATATATATATATATATATATATATATATATATATATATATATATATATATATATATATATATATATATATATATATATATATATATATATATATATATATATATATATATATATATATAAGGTGGTTAATTTTGCATTTACATTAATTAAGGTATGAGAGCAGGAAGTCAATCTGATGTACCCAGTGCCTCTATGCAATCAGCTGTCATGCTGACAGTTATTACTGAACTGCCCCAACAAAACATTGTTCATTCTTCTACCTATATTCATAATGTTATTCAATATTTATAAGCATGCATGATTTCAATATATCAATACATTCATTAGAGGACAAATGTGGCATATAATAAGACCATGGTGAACATCTACCCAAAGAGAATTAATCAGGCCGCCAGAAAAGAGAAAGTAGCTTTATTATTCAATTGGTGATTTAAATATAAGTGTTTTTTTTTTGTTTTCTTCGATTTGCCTGGTATCCTACGGCATTGCTTAATTAAATGGGTTTCTTTTATTTTTGTTCCTGACTATGTATTATAAGTCCGATCTGTTCTTCATTGTCATTTTATGAAGGCCTATGGGCTGTGGCGCAGTTGGTGAGTGCAAGCTTCTAAGCACCAGTTCCTCTGAGATGATACAAAGGTCTTGGGTTCAACTGCCAGCCATGCGAGATTGCATTTATGATACCATTTCTCATATGAGGCCCTTGAAGAGTCAACCTGTTGTCCTTGTAAATCTGTGACTGGGCGAGTTGTCGTGTATTTTTATTTATTTTCGTTTTTCTTTTCATTCGCTTGGTATCTTTCGCATTCGTTTTGTAAGCTGGTCATTTTTTGTTTTGTTCCGTATAAAGAACATATTATTAAGTGTCATTAATAAAATTAAAAAAAGTTTTTCTTTGTTTTTATTAACTTGGCATAAGCTTATTTAGATTTGTCCTTGGATATGCAAATTATTAGATAGATAGATATATGCGTTGATGAAATTTTAATTGCCCATATGATCCTTGGATATCTGTGATAAATTTAGAGATATTTTCATTCATTTTCTACATGAAAGTAAATCATTGCATGATAGGTCAGCTTTTATCTCTCATACACCCTGTGAGGTGCCAAACATCAAGTGCAACTTCGCATGTATTTTGTGTGGTGTATTGTAAAGATACCAGCCTTAAACATATTTCCTGTAAAATGTAACAAAATATTAACTTTCCACGTATTTTATTCGTTTTAAAGGTTATGAAATGACAGTACTTCATGACTGGTTATTAAAGGCCATGGTTTGTGTTATCATATCTATGTATTAAAGCAGAGAAAGACCCCCCCCCCTTACTCTTTGGAAAGAGTTGGGCATTGCGTCCCGGTGACAAGCTTCTATCTGACCTGATGCAGCCTAGACAGTACTGAAAAGGTCGTTGATACAACCAAAAAGGTCAGTAATTGTTGCAATGTTGCAATTTAGATTCAAACCGAAACTCGAAAATTTTCCGACTATTCGGAAAATATGTTTCAATAATTTGTCATCGCTGACTCTCCACGAGGTCTCACAAAATGACTTTTTTGACCTGGCTTTAGCGGTGAAAAGCCTCAGTGAGCAGCGAGAGAGCGGCGAAAATCATTAGTGATAACTGTCGCCAACCTGTGAAAGCACTGAAACACTGTGGCTCTCAGTCGGTCCAGTATTCCATCAAAATTTCTTTGGAGCCTAACACGTCATTATAGAGTATTAACTTCATCTTTTTTATTGTCTCAATGTATTGTCTCAGAGTTACAACATATCTCCTTAATTACTAAAGTCACATGCAAGACAATTCACCAGCCCTTATTGCCTGAAGGAACAGCCCTCTCTTCACAGTGGGAGATTGAAAGCTTTTTCCAACCCGCTTCAGAACCCTCGCTGTTTTTCTCAATCACCAATAGGACTTTATTATCGACAAACAATTGTACACTGAATCTTTATATCAGGTCCTCATACCCTTATTGACGTTAGCACTGAAGTGAAGTCGATAAGCCTATTTACTTTGGCTTCTATCAACTCCTGTATATACATCTCTGTCTGGAAACTATTGAGGTTTTCACATTAATTGCACATTTCCGACGAAGTTTCCATTGTTTTCTGAAATCTGGAAAATTTAAAGTATTTTATTTTTGCTCACGCTAGTTTTGCCCTCTCTAGTGTAAATTATTGAGATTTCAACTGAATAGGCTGAAAGTCTATGCAGTGTTTTACAGAGCATGTCTTCAGCCAAGTTTCGTGATATCTCAGGCTTGGTCTACGAAAATATATTGCATTAATTTTCATTTTCTTTTGATTTCCTATTATATTAACATGCTCAAGATTGGTCCTACGACTTATCCAAAGTTTAAATCCATGATTAAATCTTGAAATCACCAGCGGGCTAATGATGCATGCTGGGAGAGGATGTGGTTATATAATAGGTAATCGTTAAGGCTGTACAGATAATACTCGTATCGGTGGGATATCATACTAACTTGACAAATAATCAAGATCAATTATTTAATATTGACGAGATGAGCGAAAGTTCAGCAACAGTTCATGATCTTGATAAAACCGTATTACTCATTTCTGTAATATTTCCTAGTTAAAATCATATATTTCATTTAAATTGAACATTCAAGTTATCAAAGCCCTTAATGTTTAAAGATTATGAAAATATATGTAATGGAAGACAGGGCTAGACCTTAGGATGTTTGTGTTAGGTGAATTGTTGTTGCATTGCTCCCATCCTAGCCGGTCCCATCCTGGCCGGTCCCATCCTAGCCAGTCCCATCCTAGCCAGTCACATCCTAGCCAGTCCCATCCTAGCCGGTCCCATCCTAGCCGGTCCCATCCTAGCCAGTCCCATCCAAGCCAGTCCCATCCTAGCCAGTCCCATCCTAGCCGGTCCCATCATAGCCGGTCCCATCCTAGCCGGTCCCATCCTAGCCAGTCACATACTTGCCGGTCCCATCCTAGCCGGTCCCATCATAGCCGGTCCCATCCTATCCAGTCCCATCCTAGCCAGTCCCATCCTAGCCAGTCCCATCCTAGCCGGTCCCATCCTAGCCGGTCCCATCCTAGCCAGTCCCATCCTAGCCGGTCCCATCCTAGCCAGTCCCATCCTAGCCGGTCCTATCTAACCTGGCCCTATCTAACCCGGTCCTATCTAACCCAGTCCCATTGAGACCTTGTCAAGGGTCTGCAGCTAGCCCTGGACTCTTACCGTATTTCATTTTATTTGTTTGAGATGACACTTAAAACCTCTTTGACTCAAAAGAGTAGATAGAGGGAGGCTATGAGGAAAAAGACACTGTGTACCTGCCATCCCACAAAGCCCATAATTTATAAACCAAACCTTAATTGAATTATTCACAGGCATTTTATACCCCGGACATCTTTGATAGTAAAAAGTCCAATTATATATCACAATGAAAGTGGATTATGTTCCATAATTAAAATATAAAATACAGATCAATGAAACTAGATACTGCAGACTTTAACATTTAAAAGCTGCTTTATCCTGATTATTGCATTAGTATCAGTCATATTCTCCAAGTAAGCCCATTAACATATAACTCATATAACTGGATTATCGCATTTACATAAGTCAGGTTAGAAAAGAGCTGCTTTAACGTATGGCTTAACCCGTGGTCATTATGAATTATATATAATGTGGATCCATGGGCTGTGCTATTCTATTGTAATATAGTTGTCCACATTGCATATTATAGGAGCACTGATCTTAGAAGTATGTATATATATATATATATATATATATATATATATATATATATATATATATATATATATATATATATATATATATATATATATTTATATATACTATGTGCATTCACACTCTGAATATGGACAAATATTATATCTAATTATATATATATATATATATGTATATATTCAGTGGTGTAGCCAGGATTTCTGAAGATTTTCTGGATATGTTGGGGTCCATGACTACTTGCCCACATACCTATCCCCCCATACCCGCCCGTAACAATGCTTACTAGTAAAAAAGAAATTTTAATGTTGGGAGGGGGGGGGGGGGGGGGCTGGATACGCCACTGATATTAGCTGCTCAAATAGTATGTTATTCCTCTAGGATATATTATTAAAGTGGCATGCTGCGAATCTACACCCATCCTGATCTCCTCCGGCCGACTCGGGGATTATGTGATACTAGTCAGTTGTTGTGAGAGTAAATGACTAATTAATTGTCTATTGCCGAGATAATGCTACAAGGAGCACCTGAAGCCATGAGAACACAATGGTCAATAGCAGAATACAGACCAGCAAATGATATTGCACTAGGCAAAGGAATAAATAAGATTAATATTGTCCTTTTTTTCAAGAAAATACCCCCTGTCCTAAACGAGCGTGAAGTTCTTTTGATATTTGATATTTTATATTTGACGTTTTTCAGTCCTACTCACATTACCTATGTGACACAACCCCACATGACCTCTGTGACACAGCCCCACACGACCTCTGTGACACAGCCCCACGTGACTTCTATGGCACAGCACCACATGACCTCCATATTACATCCATTCATGACCTCAGTGTTATTCCACTAATGACCTTAGTGTAGCACCTCAGCATCTTCATGTTACTACTTCGCAGGTAAATCCAGCCTTCACAGCCCAGGACCTTAGATATTTAACCAAGGAAGCCGAAGGTACTCATTTGACTCAAATGCGTTTTTTTTAGTGAACATGGTCATGTCAACAGTTGAGCCAGAATGTCTCTCTGTGTCCGCTAATATTAGGTTATCGCAATACACTTCTCTGCTGACACCTGTGTCCACATACCACCACGTGCACGCTGCAGGTGTGAAAGGTGAAAGATTACCAACAATTGTGCTGGATCATTGCAATGGTGCTCATACAGATATTGTGAAGACCCTTTTTGCTGATACATATATTGTTTAACCCCACCATCTTTCTAATTCATATATTCACACCCCCCTTGCTAATACATATATAATGTTCATGCCCCCTTGCTAATACATATAGTGTTCATGCCCCCTTGCTAATACATATATAATGTTCATGCCCCCTTGCTAATACATATAATGTTCATGCCCCCTTGCTAATACATATAGTGTTCATACCTCCTTGCTAATATATATAGTGTTCATCCCCCTTGCTAATACATGTAGTGTCCATTCCCCCTTGCTAATACATGTAGTGTTCATGCCCCCTTGTTAATACAGATATTGTTTAGGCCCCCTTGCTAATACATATAGTGTTCATACACCCTTGCTAATATATATAGTGTTCATCCCCCTTGTTAATACAGATATTGTTTAGGCCCCCTTGCTAATACATATAGTGTTCACCCCCCTTGCTAATACATATAGTGTTCATGCCCCCTTGTTAATACATATAGTGTTCATCCCCCTTGCTAATACATATAATGTTTATTCCCCCTTGTTAATACAGATATTGTTTAGGCCCCCTTGTAAATACATAGTATTTAGTTTATTGTTCACCCCATCTGTTTTAAAGAACTTTTTTCAACCCCTTCATTCAAACAGATATTGTATAGCCCCCTTTTTGTTCAATAATGTTCAGCCCCCTTGTTCAAACATATATTGTGCAGTTGCCTTGTCATTCATTGAAATATTGTCCAGACCCATCTGCAGTCCGTTTTGCCCCTTTCTAAAAAAACTCATTTGTTTAGCCCATTTATTGAAACATAAAAGATATTTTAAGTCCCCTTGTTCTGGTAGATATTACTCAGTTCCCTTGTTCACTTGTTCTGACTGAATACGTTCTAATAAGTTCTTCCCTACAGAATAAATAATGAACTATCCAAAAGTTGTCTTCTTGCCATTTACCCCAAGCCTCCACACAACATGCACAACAAAGAAACGAAATTCACTTTTTCTGGTGGATGACCATTTTTTTAAGTGCTATATTCTGTCTTGGGCATTAAAAAATGGGCACAACTTGTAATGAAATATTTGATTAACAACCTAAATATAACACCTTTGCATACTTTACATATTGGCTCTTGTATATTTATTGCGATGCATGTCAGACGTGTTGATGGGTCAGTCAGAAATATGAAGCACATTGCACAGGTGAGCACAAATACTAGCACGAGAACACCTGGCCTAAGATCCAGATGCCACAATTATGATGACATAAACTGCACACTAAAAACACACACAAAGAGTTCCCTTGGAATCTAATGATATGTATCAGTTATAGCTTGAGTGAACTATAATAAGTGTATGAAGTCCAAAGCGCCATTAGAATAAATATATTTTCATATTTTCGCCATTAGAATAAATATGTTTTCATATTAAAAAAGTGATTGTGATATAAGGAAATGTGTGAACATTTTACTTTCTTAGTGTACTTTCAATCCAAAACGATTCAATAAAATGTAAGCATTATCTGAACTGTTTGTTTATATTTAATAAATGTATAATATCCAATATATCTTTTAATAGTTTGACGTAAAGAAATCTGGTGGGGATATATGGATGTTATTACATATCAAAACGTTAGCAATTATGTTCAATTTTAATGATAATTGGAAAACATATAAACTGTCAAGATGAAATATAATGACTTAATTAGTAATTTGCAAAGCCTGTCACATGGAAATATGAGAATTCCATGCTTATCTTCTGAGAAAATGGCGGTGGCCTGGTCCGAAGTCTGGGGATCGTGTCCTGAAATAACTCATCACTCAGCACCTTTGTTCAAACTTCACCTGAGGTCCTTTATCAAAATCGCTGGCTCAAAAGCGTTTTCTCAAAGTGCACTACTGTTCTGTCCAGAGTGTCTATCCTTAAATCAAGGCCTGTTGCCAAGGTTAACATTTTGTCCATTCAATCTGAAAAATTCTTTTTCAACTTCATGCACTGCACTGAGACAAGAATAGAATTAGAATCCGCCGATGACCTTAAGAGGACGATGACCCACAACAAACAAACCACAGAAGACAGATATTTACTAGTGATAATAGCCGATTGGCATGCATTAACCGAGTGCAGCTACATCAGATGTTATACACTTTTAATGAGACGAAAATAGTTTTGCCAAGAACTCAGTCACTGGGCTGTTTCCACATCTATAGGTTCTTGCTATGTTTTTTATTTCCTCTCAATATCCAGTTGACATATCAATTAAAGGTAATGAGGTTTTTTAATGCAAACAAGTAATCCTCTTGAAATCCTCTGATAACTCTTGAAATACATACACACACACACACACACACACACACACACACATACACACATATATATATATATATATATATATATATATATATATATATATATATATATATATATATATATATATATATATATATATATATATATATATATATATATATATATATATATATATATATATATATATATATATATATATACAAATTTGTTTCCTATTCCTAAAGTATCAATAGGACACAAACTATGCAATGTACATTTGGTATTTGCATTGCAAAATAAACATGGCCTGTGGTATGCTGAGAAGTCAAGGAAGATGGTGGCCACATGCTGGCTGCCCACAGATGATCACAACACTCGGAACCAATACATGCATACATACTGAATATTGGAACAATTGGATAACTGTGACGAATCATGTATATATTTTCCAAGCACATATATATAATGATGGATTATTATACGTTAATCGATAAAAGAAATCAGATATATGTTCCTGAGTTGTGTTTTCGACAATTTTACAATCTGCATATTATATTATCATATCATAATTAGCTCAGAGAAGAGAAATGTATGGCTCACATGACATATGATATGGTTCACATGACGAGAGTTCAGCGACCTGATCATTATTTTTTTTCTTAACCCATCAACATCACATGAATGTCAGAAATGATTGAGACCACAATGCAACAGCCGGTCACCATGGAAACCATTGTACCAGATTGCCATCCTCTTTGTCTGGTAACAAATCGGATGTCTGTGTTGCATTTTTGTACCACAGGTTGTCATTATGGTTACATAATTTGGTAAATTTACATCGGAAACCGACATTGTCGACATCCACATTATACAAGACGATATAATTTGGTAAAATGTTTCAATACCACACACCTAAAACAAAACTTTTGTATAATTAAAAAAAATACATTTTCACATGCAATCAAATAATAACATGTGATTCACTTTCTCGTGACCATAAGATCACATCCCCCCCCCCAGAATAGGTGTAAAATGGAATAAGAGTGGAGCATGTTAGATTGGGTTCCGTCTCAATCCCCCCAAGTGGGGGGGGGGGCGAAACGAGGATCTTGGGTCCATAACGATCACGGATCACCCACCAGATGTTATAAGAGCACCAAATAAACTATAAAGAAAAAGAAACATTTGCACCCAACCGTTAAAATGGACCGTTACGAGAGCAAATCAGGATGTGTTCTCCAACTTTTACATGTGTTGCAAGTTTCTACCGTGTACTAGCCGATTATCTGCCGGAATTTGTGATTTTAGTACATATATTACCTATATATATTTTTAAATATATATATATAGATATATATAGATATATATATATATATATATATATATATATATATATATATATATATATATATATATATATATATATATATATATATATATATACATATATATATATATATACATATATATATATATATATATATATATATATATATATATATATATATATATATATATATATATATATATATATATATATATATATATATATATATATATATATATATATATATATATATATATATGACCTATATATATGACCTATATATATATATGACCTATATATATGACCTATATATATGACCTATATATATATATGACCTATATATATGACCTATATATATGACCTATATATATATATATATATATATCTATATATATATATATAAATATATATAGGTAATATATATAGGTAATAAGTAATATATATAGGTAATATATATAGGTCATATATATATATATATGACCTATATATATATATAATATATATATATATGACCTATATATATGACCTATATATATATGACCTATATATATATGACCTATATATATGACCTATATATATGACATATTTATATGACCTATATATATGACCTATATATATATATTATATCTATCTATATATCATATCTATATATATATATATATATATCTATATATATATATATATAAATATATATAGGTAATATATATAGGTAATATATATAGGTAATAAGTAATATATATAGGTAATATATATAGGTAATATATATATATATTTTACCTATATATATTACCTATATATATAGATATATATATATATATATATATATATATATATATATATATATATATATATATATATATATATATATATATATATATATATATATATATATATATATATATATTTAGAAGCTGGTACAGATATGAGGTACTGGAAGTATCTTTGTCAGACCTCATTATGGGATACCATCTCATACCTTAATGTGTGTAACAGGAGAGTGCCATCTGGTGTTAATAATGAATTTTTTTTACATACCCCACTAATCTAACGTTCATGTCAATGGCGCTAATTCCATTATCCACCACCAGGGCACTTATTACTAACTGTGACACTAGATGGCAGTGATTTATATAGTTATGGCTTGGTTGTATAAATATGCTTCTCAGACATGTTTGTTCAAAAAGGCCTTGTACAGGTTACTTATGTAACTGTGACTAAGCAGCTGCAATATGAAGAGTGGGGTATTTTATATGCCTCACAGTACGTCAATGCCCCACAAGACAGGTCTGAGATTGGTAAAAACCCCATATCTGATACAATCTCTTTCTATATATATATATATATATATATATATATATATATATATATATATATATATATATATATATATATATATATATATATATATAAATGCACGTTGAAAAACGGGGTGATCACACAGAGAGGAGATCTCCAAACGTTAAATACATGCTAACCACTGGGGTCATGTGTGCTTTGATGATATGCATGGTAGATTTTCAAAATGGGATGAGCATGGGCACTGAGCTCTCCAGGATGTTCGGTTGGACGACGGAAGAAGGGGACCTTCAAGTCACAATGAGTCAGAACCGAGAGCAAATATCCATGAAATGATTGAGACAAAGGAACTAAATTACTGAAAACAAGGAAAACGTTTATATTAAATTTATATTGGAATACCAAATCTCAGGGGATACGCATATCAAATGAAGATATATGATCTGTTTTAATATTATTTATTCGAATATATTTCCTAAGCATCTACTTAAGACACCACGTTCACCATGATTCAGGGTCTTTTAAATGTGATGTTTACGTGTAACATGTGAATCATTGTTTTAATGATATTACGTCATTGTTTATTGTATGTTTTTACACTTATTCATATTTCACAAATTAATAATCCATACCCTAATGGCACTGAATGACCAAAATGTGTCGATGTGCCGTTAAGAATTCATCCATTCATTCATTTTGATCTGCCGTTTAATTTTCATAATTTTTCAGAAGTGCTTAATTTTTTCTCAACAATTTGAGCGTTCATATACCAATGACAGTGGATTCTTTAAAGATGAAGAAAGGAAATTTAAAAATATTCAACAAATATCAAATTGCAAGATTCTAAATTAAGAATAATAACATTGCACTAAAATGTCAGGAAAAAAATCATATGATTCAGAATCTACTTCCGGTGCATTGGTACTCTTTAATACAAAGCTGAAAATCCTCAATGATGTAAGTCCACTAATGCAGAAATAGTGCAATATACTTATATATCAATAGAAGAAATGGCTTGAACTCAAAGTCACAGAAACCTGTCTGCTCCAAAATAAAATAATTCATGACTTGTCATTCCCCTTAGAAAATTTACCAAACATTGAAAAGAAACTTTTGGTTTGGAATAGTCATGGGAGATTAAAAAGTTGAATAGGAGAGAGCGGCGAAAGCATTCGCAGCTTTAATTTAGTGTTAGCGTGAAAATTATTTGTGACTGCTTCAGCCAAGCTGTGAAAGCACCAAAAACCATGGTCAAATATTCCATCAAAATAAATCTCGAACCGTTAAAACCAAACACGTGATGAGGTGGTCACTAAATACTTATCAAAAATATTCAAACTTTAGACCAATTTATCTGGGTCCATTGATGACCACCAGTGAACCAATTAAATCAATCTATCAATGAAAGATATCGCTGAATCATAAATTTCTTAAAACGACTATTCGGAATTTAATATAAATGAATGAAACATGAATGATATAAAATATGTGTATTCCCTTTCTAAGTGTTTATAAACAGTCATTTGAAAATTTGGCTTAAAAAATCTCAGAGGCATACAAAAAATATGTTTACATCACAATGCCTGTGGTAGTTAGCAGATGTCAAACAAAGAAAATGAAAAAGTAAAGAAATTGAAATGAAGGCCATTTTCGGCTATTTTAGGTGTTAGAGCTGGGTTTCGCGTGTCACTCCTGTTTACACCTATTTTGCTTTTGTTTATTGGGCGCATGATATAAATCTAACTTCTTGTATGAGAACCATATATGAGAGGCCATTTCGAATCATCCTACCTTCCCCATCCCAGCTCAGATACATTTGAAACTTGCTGCAATAGTTTAGTGACATCTGGTGTCTATCTTTGGGTAGTATTTCATTGAAACAGAGGACAGGACCATTCAGTCCCTCCAGGAGAAAGGTTGTGTTGACCATAGCACAGGTGGCAATAGATTAAGGGTAATTTTTTTTAAAAATAGATTTTTCAGATATGAACTTTAATTTTTTGGATTTCTTACATCAAATCTAAGAGAAAAATCTTTTATTTGTACAAATTCACAAATCGATAGAAATCAGTAACATACGGTTGGACTGGAACCCTATTGTATTTGTGATTTTGTAATAGCAAGGAACAAGGTAGATAACCAGAAATATGAAAGTCTGAAGTGCCCAGTGTTTTGTAGGAGGTGCATAATTACTGTGTATATCTTATAAATGGGTGAAAATTTACTGGCCTACGGAGCCTGTAGAAAGTTTGCTAGTTACAGGGTTTATATGTTTTCATTTGAGTCAGGCAGCATTGCTTTATATTTTCCCAGACAAGTTGGGGACATAACATTAAAAAATATAAGGAATATTATGGATCTCTATACGTCTACTTGATATTTATTTGAACAAATAGCAGTTTATCTTTTATACTTAATGTAAAAATTCAAAATAGACGTCATTTTATGCAATTTTTAGTTTTAGTTTTTTTTCTGTATATTGCAAGTTCATCCTATGAGTAAGTAAATTGGATTTCTCCAGAACTTTGGTATGGATTTTCAACCTTGACTTTCATGTGGTACTCAAACCCTATGTAATTCCACACTACCCATGACACTTTGCTCAGTTCAGTAATTGAAAAAACCCAAAAACTACAAGTTTGGTTACACAAATATTCATCTGATTATTTTAAAATAAAAATAATTGCATTTGGTTTCTGTACTTATCTATATTTATTAGCATAAAGGAGGAAGTTGTCATGGCTGCCAAGTAAGAATGTGTGATTTGTGATCATCAAAAACTTGTGAATATTGATCCAGATAACTGGTAATCCAGATAACTGGTATTGATAAAGATACTGATACAGATATTCTGGATTCTAGAAATTAATTGGCGGTAATATTTGATGTCATATGCAATAGAATTATAACTTGGATCTTAGTGACAGCTACGAGTACAATCCTCACGACAAGCTGGTTACCAGCAAGAGGTGTGCAGACATTCAGAAAAAATAGTAAAAATACTTAAATTCTAAAAAGTTTTCAGTCGTATATTTTCTCATGACAATGATATTCAAAAAGCTGATTCATATTTCATATAAAATATTACAATAATTTTCCTGATAAATGACTGTTCATGGTGGTTTTAAGGTAACATCTCTGGAATAATTTTTTTTTTTTTGGGGGGGGGCCCAAAAAAAAAAATCATCTGTGACTCTGGTCCTAATGTAATTATTGAAATAAGTCAAACGTTTAGAGGCAATAACCAAGAAGACCAAATATGCTTAGTAATATTTTAATTATCCAGAATATTTGTAATTATTTGGTTATAGATATAGATAAACATGAACTAGATTATTCAAGGTTTCATAATCTTTGTTTCAATATCAGGGAGATATGACACGACGATTTGGGGGTTTCTTTTTCCTTTACATGGTCGATGAAAAAAACCCTTAGTTAGTGGCAAATTGGTCAATTGCTGAAAATAGATCCTTTTACAATAATACGGTGATTATACAACACTAATACTGGTACATTTGTAGTGAAAATAAAATTTAATATACCAAATATAAAATGTAAATCGTATTAATATACTTGATTTCTTACTATCTACTTAACTGAACAAATACAAGATCAAAGTTAAAATAATTATAGATAACTAATATCTCATATTGTTATGTTTTATCCCCAGAGAATGGTTGAACTCAATGCACACGTAGGCCCTGGGCGTCTATATTTGTGTTATCTCTTGATTTTGTATTTGTCACTGAATCTATTAATTACCATTAATCATTTATATACTAGATTTAATATTTGTTGGGTTACACTAGATAATCTTCTCATAATATTTGCTTGAATAATCACCATTTTAAACTAAAGAAGATCATTCACCGCAAAAGATTTAACTGATAGCCCAAAATCACCGGAGAAAAATGAGATTAAACTTTTTACAAAATTCAAGCAAAGGTAATGAATAATATACTGCAATTAATTTGATACATATTTCTAATGGTATCAAACTCTAACCGATAACTACAACAGCCAGGATGAGGCACTGACTTTTCTATCATTGAGCGAATTGGACCTATTAATTGCTGAGACCTTTATTATATAAAGCTCATTAAAAAATCCTACTTGAGGTACGATTTGGTGAAGATCTAGTGACATTTGAACATGACTCTTGAGAAGATAACACCTTTTCATTTCATTTGTCTGGGTTTAGAATTTTATAACCTCCCCAAGTTCTTGCAGAAGGGTCGTTTCCACTATTCCATTTGGGCATCCAGAAGTAGGGAATTAATTTAGCGTGACCAGGGAAGTATTTCTCAAATATCTTTCTGTAGAAATACTTCTCCTTTGTATTTGGAGTCAGATAAGGATAAAGTATAGGAGCTTCTCTCAGTTCTCTTTCAGTTACCTAAAATGGGAAAATGGACCACACAATGATATTGTTTTAAGATCGCAATAAGGTAGTTTCATTACTATACGTATCATAGGTTACTGACCTTTGTTTCTGTATAAATAGGTAGTTCCTCAGACTAACAATGCCATATTGTTTTATGATCTCAATAGTAGTTTCTTCCTGTGTACCATGTTTCACTGACCTTTTTTTCTGCATAATCATGTAGTACCTCAGACCAACTTCTTTCAATGCTTGTTATTCCATCACTGAAGCCCTCCTTCCTTCTCCAGAGTATTTCATCAGGAATCAATCCTGTGTTTTCAAACGCTTTTCGCAATAAATATTTCTCTACTCCTCTGTTAGGTTGCCTGAGATGTGATGGAAGACTGAGGTAATAAGAGGTGAACTGGTGATCTAGAAAAGGTATCCTCACCTCCAATCTATAAATATTCGGATACATAATTTCTAACATTGTATCATTACTTCATGTTCTTTGTTCTTTAACCGTTAGAATTTACGTGAAATGTGTTACGTACTCCTTCTCCAAAGGAAATTATTCAACACTTCACCGGAGGATATCAATGCGTCATAGATACCTCCAAAATCTTTGCACAGGGTTCAATCACCTCTACATTCCACAGTATATATGAACCCCTGAAAAAGGTCATCATTAAATATGGCTTCAAGTGCCACTGCTATGCAATTATGGCACAGTTGGTTAGAGTGCAAGTAAAATAATCAAAAGATTGTTGGTTTAATTCCTTGGCCATGTAAAGATTGCATTCAGGTTACGATTTCTCATATGAGCTGAGTCCGGTGCCTTAATGATTAACCTGTTACTGGACGAATCGTCATGTCAAGGACATGTGACATGACAATTGTATATCTGCTACAGGTTGGTCTCGTTATGAGATCACTGAATAATGTTAGTAAAGGTTTGCCGACAATGATGATTTGGACACTGAAGTGAATTGGTTTACAGAGGCCTAACTGTCTGATAGTTTTGTCCATTAGCACAGGCCTAACCACTTACGGATCACAACAGTGTAAAGGTCAAGGTCACATGAGTACAAGCCAGTACGTGGCACCACCAACATAACACAATTCACGGCAGTTGTTCTTTTGTGGATTTCAGACAGATATTGTGTATGTATCACAGTCCCATGACCACACATCATTTAAATATACCCCAAAATCACTGTTTCACAATTGGTGCTATACCAGTCTTACTTGCCATATGCATGGCAACACATATTAAAGATAAATAATTATCATTCATTTATTGAAATGGTGAAATATAAAAAAAAATCCAAATTTCAAATCCTGAATTCAATGTTTAAAATAACATAATTCATATTTTGTTTGAAACATATTTTTTAGTAGCATGGATGGCTCCATCTTGACAATCATTGCAAACCGTCGGTGTTTGAGAGGGTGGGTGGTGGAAACAGTGGCGACACTCTTTTCAATACGAACTCTCATATTTTCGAAATAGCAGGTATCGGACGGAGCGGATTTTAATTGCGTTTTAAATGATAAGTAAAGGTATTCCAATATTATCACAAATTATGCTTTGTAGGCCTAGAACAAATCCATCCATCAGGGATCCATCATTGCACAATATATTAATATTTCAATGCGAGTTAATACACTGTGGTGGCACTCTGATCGTTTTCACGCCAAAAAAAAGAGCTTCTCCCTGTCACTTCTGCTTTTCAAAATGGCACCCGGCGGTGCCACAAATTACCGTCCACACATTGCTCTCGTGTATAAGACGACCCCCCAAACATTAACTGAAGTTTTGGATCCGAAAACCTCGTCCTATATTCGAGTAAATACCAAACACTATTTTATTTCATGTTCAAATGGGAGAGATTTTGTACTTTATATCAAATATTGAATTGAGCTATAGACATCTTCTCATCTGAAATATAATCTTGATTTGTTATAAGCTCAAATTAAAATTACCGTACATATAAAACCCACCCATTTGATGCTGTTGCTCTCTCACATCTTAAAACATCAAAGGCATGCAGATTTTGTAGAAGACTTCTGCTGTCTATGTCTGCATCTTTTCCTGAAGGAGCTTTCAAAAAATAGAGATATCCCATAGCTAATTCATCTGATCCTTCACCGGAAAATACCACCACTGTGTCTGTCTTCTCAGATATATATTTGCTTAACAAATACATTGCTAAAATAGAGAAATAGGTGTTATATTCATGTCAAATGTTTTGAATTGATGTTCACATAATTTTACATGCTCTCTTTCCCTTCTGATATTTAGTATAAAACGACGCACAATGAGCAACCTAAATCCATCCATCAGATGAACAAAAGTTATTGTGCACAATCTTTTAGAAATCATGTAACAAAGAGAAATATTAACAATTTACACAAATAATTAGATTTTTATAAATTGTAAATACAATACAAAATATGTTAGAAAAGTCTTAATTTCCAAATTATTAAATTCAAGCAACCAGTGGTAGTGTAAACAATAACATGTCTGTAGGAAATAACATGATAGCAAACCGTATGTAATTAAATATCAAAGCTGTTTTCTTCAAGTGTAATATATGCCCTACCAGTTGTGCTGGTGGGGCCGGTTTGAATGGTGTTAAATGTAATGAAATATCGATTTTATCAGGGGGAAAATGCACGTTACTAAATGACAACAAATTGTAAAAATCCATGAAGTATATAAACTATATTTCAAAAGATCAAATGCTTTAAAACACATATTATATCATAGATTAGAACTACTCCAAACCAAAATGTTATTAATTGCAGAAAAGTGAGGCGTTTAGGAACAAAATAATTCAATATTTCTTTAAAATGAAATTTGTTTACTTACGTGTTCCTGGTCTTACATTAATAGTCTCAAATGATTCAAGGTGGTATATGACATTTTCAAGATTACTGAGAGCTTCCTCAAAGGTAAATATTACCTCGTGATGTTCGGTCTGTAAATGATCAGCAACCTACAGAATAAACACAATTTACGGGATTAATAAGCTTCTATGGATTAGGTGAAATAACCCAATTAAGTGGAAGAGGATTGTGTTTGAATATTACATAGTAATATTCCTTTTTGTATGATTATATATCACTTTCCTTCTATAGGATTATATATCATTTTCAGCATTTTTTCAGTCATTTCATGGCGAGACCTACGTGTCAAAATTGTGAAATGGTGTTTTTACGACCCTTTCAGCAACAATGGCCATATCAGATCGACTTTCGAGCCTTTTACCCAGTGTGAAAGTAACACTGCCGGCAGTGGGAGTCGAACCGACCACCTCCCGTCCTCCACTTATTTAACCAACAAAGGCACATATCCTACACTCTACCAACTGTGCTAGTGGGGTCGGTTGCTGCCTCACTGAATGGAGGCCACGGGCCGTGGCGCAGTTGGTTAGAGCGCCAGTGTATTAGCAGCAGTGCCTCTGTGGTGATCCAAAGGTCGTGGGTTCGAACCCCGGCCATGCTGGGATTGAACTCATGATACAATTTCCCATATGAGGTGAGGCCCGTGCCTAAAGGGTTAACCTGCTGTCCTTGTAAATCTGTGACCGGGTGGGTTGTCATGTCAAGGACCTGCGACATGACAATTCAGTGAGGCAGCACTATATCTGCTACAAGTAGGTCTCATCACGAAATGACTGAAATAATGTTGAAAGTGATGAAAAACGCCATACAAACAAACAATAAAGACAGTTTTATCCTAGACGATGTAGTGATAAGTCACACAGGTTGGTATTCGTACCTTGGCAGCCCAATCAGCACAGGATCAATCTTTGACCAAGTGAACCAACATTTGAAATCGAAAAGTGCCCATGTAATGAAATTTGCCTCATTTTTAGCAAAAAAACAGAGATGTGCCTTTTAATGTTAAAATGAAAGTATGGACCAGTGCTCTCCAGAGTGCAATTTTCTACAGTTGTGAAACCTGGTTGACTGGAAATTTAAAGAGTGCAGAGACTCTCTATATGTCAACACTAAAACAACTGCTTGGAGTGAGGATGACAACCTGCGGTGATATTGTTTTATCTGAAATTGGTTTGTGTAGTGCAAAGGGCTATATATTGAACAGACAATCATCATTTATACACAAGCTGATGGCTCGAAATGGTTTTGAAGAAACATATCTCTACCAGGTTATATCCATGGCTATTCAGGCAAAAACTCCAGCTGGTGTGATAATAAAAAGGTTGCAAGACCTTGGACCAAATCATGACTTTAGTGCTGAATCATTGGAGTATTATCAATTCAGATTCAACCAGGAGACTTACATATAAACAGTTGAATCCTGATCTGTATGTATACCCTATGTACAACAGAGAGCCTATGCCAGAGCCTTTCAGAATTGCCTGTACAAGACTGCGTCTGTCTTCACACAGACTAAGGATTGAGACTGGCCGATGGGCCAGAATTCCCCCTGAAAGGTGAAATGGACAATAATTTACCAGCATGATTTTCAGTTATATGTATCGTTTCACCCATTCTATTGTTATTGTCAATAAACTACTACTACTACTACTACCATAGTTTAGCACTATTTTGATAATGTAAACTATACCTAAATATTTACTTAAATCTATTCCTTAACAATTACTTAAACATATTCCTTAACATTTACTTGACCATATACTTAACTTTATTCCTGAACTTAAACCTAAAGTGATGTTTGCATCATTCATACCTAAATTATTGTTTGTTAAGTCATTTAGACATGAATTGATCACTTTTAGGTTATCATTTTTTTCATAAAAGAATATATTTTGTAAATTGGAATGAAATTAGATCAATACCGTTTTGGCTGCTTTCAGGTCTGGAGAGTCTCTTGTCCCAATAGAAAATGTTTGAATAGGATGTCTTACTCCCATCTTTCGTGCAAGTTTTACAACAATCGCTGCAACCAAACTTGAGTCGAGCCCACCTTTTGTAAAAAAAGGTTATAAGTACAAAATGTGTTATGCCATAAGGATGTAACAACTGAATTGAATTAGTAAGCAAAATAAAAGGACTGTACAAAAAATAAAAGGATTGGACTTAGTTTGTTATCACATCTATGTGATTATGCAAAAGTAGAATCCCAAGACACTCTTCGAAGAGTGTATGGCATTGAGTTCAATTTAATTCTATCTAGCTAAGGTATTTGGATACTCTGGCATTTTATAGTTTAATTTTTCTAGTTTTTTGCATATTGAAACAGAAGACATATCCTGAGTCAAAAACAATTTTTATTTGTACATTTACCATCTGTATATTTTTTTACAGCTGTCACTAATAATGGGAAAAATCAATATTTTACAATAAATTTAGTGAATAACATAATTCAGTTAAAATGCATCCCATGTAACATTAAGGAAAAGAAATATAACTTTTATACTTAAGTTTACATTGTTTATCAATAACAAGCATGTTTTGCATGAAATTAGTACTTTTTCTATTTATAGATTGCTTGATAACACAACAGTGGCGCCATGTAGTGGCATAATCTTACTGCAATATTCCACATCTAATGCATTTATTTAATTTTGGCTAGTTTAATTTCTTAGTTACTTTGCTAAAAATGAAGGTAAATATGTATTCTATCATATAATGGAAAAAAATATGGATGTCATCACATTATTTCCTTCTGAAAAATTAATTATTTGAAATAGAATATGCACAAATATGGGCGAAATTATAGAAAAGTGACATTTTTGGTCCATTATTGAGGCTGAAAGATGTAATTACAACATATGTCATTTAAATGATATAATTTGAATCTGGGAAACTTCTTTAATGCCTTTATTCACATATTTTGACCATGCTTTTGGGTATAATGATTCACGACAGCCCTTTTCATTAATTTTCATTTTAATGTCTCAGAATGA
This sequence comes from Amphiduros pacificus, assembly GCA_949316495.1. NCBI lineage: Eukaryota > Metazoa > Annelida > Polychaeta > Phyllodocida > Hesionidae > Amphiduros > Amphiduros pacificus. The sequence continues at coordinate 23,561,247 of OX439009.1, read as the reverse complement.
GCAAAGCTGATTTGATTTTTGGTGGGAAAGGTTTTACAAGTGGAAGTACATTTATTTAAGATTTCATTTACTAGACAACTCCAATTTGCCATTTTTTCCACCAGGTGGAGATGGTGCTACTGTGGCTCCACCTACAACCAGGGTATCCAAATACCTTAATATGGTCTGAACAGTGGTGAAAAGGTCAAAATCAGACTATAGGTCTTTTTTGCGTCAGGATACAGGGGAAGAAATTTTTATTTAAAAAAGCTTGAATCTTTGCACTTATTGATGCAGTGCTTGACTATGTGAGTAACAGTTGATAAATATACCTTTAAAGAACATATATTCATTGTTTAATCAAATGAAAGCAGAGAGGTATTTATGTAATCTCAATGACACATTGACCTGTGGAGAGAGTTTATACAATCTTCAAAACGTAATCCAATCTTCAAAACGTTCCAATGTAAACCAAGCGTTACATTGATTAATATTGGAACATTGCATTGCCAAGACTTTGGTGCAAGTGTTTCCATAACTTTATTTAGACAAAATATGCAGATAGGACCTGACTTTGGGTTTTTGTAAGAACTTTACACAGAAAGGAAACTTCTCATATTGCTTTCTTACAAGACACTTCTCAGAACTATTGTGACTACTTATATGAATTGCCAGTATTTGTATTGCAAGGCTAATATTTTGGAATATATTCAAAATCAATTTGAACAGTATTTACCTGAAAGTAAACATCCAATTCTCCTTTCAGACATCATTCTCTTTTCAACAGCAAGTGTAAAATATTCTTGAATATTTCGATAAACGTCTTGACCTTGTAAAACAACAAATTTCACATTAATGTTTGTCAAAAGGAGTCAACATTTAGATATGAATAGAGCATTTAATGTTAACACACAAATATTTAATCAATGAAGTCAAGGTATTCAGAAGTTTCAGAACCAATTGGTAAAGCAAAGTTATATCTGAGTTCCTGTATAATTCTAAATTGAAATTACTGAAATTGTCATTCGATAATTAGTTACAAAATAATCTTGCAAACCATATTTGCTTATATAATAAAATATTTAAACAAATATACTCATATGCTTGTACAAATTTACTCATATGTTTGCACAAATTAATAAGGCATGTTTGATATCAAAGAGAAAGCTTAACAGAACTTTTAATCATAAGCAGACAGCTCATACTTATGACATCAACTTGTTTTAACTTTATTTGGGAGATCGCTGAAGAGTTAGTTATTTGTGACTATATTCTATCTCCCACAATTTCCCTCTGTTTGCATGGAAGTAATGAATGAATGAATGGTTTCTTAACGGCACATCGACACAATAAGGTCATTCAGTGCCAAAACAGTAAAAACAGAAACGTATTATTGACTAGAAACAAAATGTAATTGTTAATACAATATGTAGATAACACAAGAATTTATCAACAGCATTTATATAATATCAATCAAATATAATAAAAATGTATAATTTGTTTAAAAGACTTTATCAGTATGTTTTGCAGTTCTTGATAAACAAGTCGATGACATAAATAAACAAAAGCTCTGCCCTTAAAACTGATTATAAAGTCCTATGTGAGTTAAAAACGATACTATCACAGAAGTATCTACAGTATCAAATAACATATGTAAATCATGCACATTAAAATATTGAGTTCGTATAATATCAAAATCGATACACTCAATTAAAATATGTTTAATAGTCAAAGCCCTTTGACAGCCAATACATTCAGGTTGATCTTCACCTTTAAGCAGATAACAGTGCGTCAAATGACTATGTCCTATTCTTATACGGGTTAAAACAGACTCTTCTCTTCGGTTAATTCTAATAGCACCTTTAGTTTTGCCGAGAACGGGTTTAATTTCATGTAATTTAATAAAAATAGCTTCGTTCCAGCGCAACTGCCATTTAGAACGTAAAAAAACAGTAATATATTTCTTAAACTCTGTATAAGGTATAAGCATATGTATTGGGCGCTTATCCAATGCTGCTTTGGCAGCTTGGTCAGCAGCCTCATTTCCAAGGATTCCAATATGGCTGGGAATCCAATAAAAACGAAACTCTTTATTTTCCTCAGTACAAAGTCTATGATGGCACTCAAGGATTTTGTAAATAAAAGGATTTTTCCAATCCTTTTGCACGGAAGTACAAGGTCCAGTCTACTTTTAGACCATAGAGCTCCACTTAATGAGTTTAATGGTAAATATTTCTTGGTAGTAAACTAGCCGTTTTGAGTCCCCCAAGTGGCGAGAAGGATTTTGAAATTGATTCTGACATAAACTGGGAGCCAATTCAAATGCAAACCTCCAACTTTTAAATTCTTTGGAATGTGCAATTCCTTAGAATTTGCAATTCTTTAAGATTTGAGGGAACGACATTAAAAGAAACATCTTACCTGGAACATAATTTTTGACAGTACTGTGAAGAGGGGGATTACCAATCTTGGCAAATACTGTTGTTTGAATATGGGACAATATCCCACTACAGCCAAGATCATACTCTTCAAAACTGCCGGGTAAAAGCTCTTCAACAACAGAGTTTTCATGATCATTACAGATCTTAGTTAGCCCTGTAATATACACAATGAAAAAAAAGAAAAAGTTTGCATGATTGTTGCATGTAATTTAATATGTAATGCACCTCTCATGCAAAAAGTCCAATGCCTCACCTCCATAGTCAGATATGTTCTACGGGAGAAACATGTCATGTACTATTCAATATGTGAATCAGTTATGTTGAATTAGTTATGATTATGCGATTAAATATGTTTGCTTTTTATTGTGGAAGGCATATGAACCAATTTAGATCAATCGTTAGACATATCATGAATATATTCTCATAGCACATATGATTCTAGATTTGTGGCAATGTTGACAACTACGTCAGCCAATTATGGGTACAAATTTGACTAAAATTGACTAATCCAATACTACAATTTATCTCCTTCTCACCAATTCTTGAACTGTTTGAATTATTTCTGTAAGACTATTACTTGTCTGGATACTTGACACAGCCGTTTCTGTGATATATTTTTTATTTGTGCACATATTGGAAAGTCTCTGTAAAGAAAGTCTATGAATTTTTTTTTGACGATCATGTCAAGGTCCTCTGTAATATTTAAACATAGCCCTATATATCCTTGCTGTATCATATTCACCACATTTCTGGGCGGAACGACAACCGCGAATGGATCCTTGTGAGAAGTAGAAAATGAAAATTTGATCCTTATCATGCAAATGTAAGGTAATTATCAATTTCATAGTTTCATAATTGGATATATTCTGGTGATCGTAAAAAAGATCCAACTACTTTACTAATAACAGATTTTTTTTCTGACATCCCCTGTATCTAATTTATGGGGAGAACGTAATCTTTTAATTTTATCAAAATTATCATTCAGGGTGGGTTACTAGCCACAAAAGACAAGCTTTACAATGAGCTACTAAGAAGCAAATCTTTCACAGAAGTAGTCTTACTGAAAGTGAAAATGTATGAGATTCTTATGTTTGAAATGTAAATTTCAGACATAGTAGAAAAAGTTGAGTAGAAAAAGTTGTTAATGTGATTCAGAATGTTTACCCTGATTTTTGTCAATCCTCATACCATGCCCAAACATAATCTCTGGCGAAACTCTATAAATGCACCCAGGACCTATGACAGCTGATGGACAAGTATGCATATAGAACAACAATTTTGTGTCAATTTTCTTTCCCGTTCAGTTAAAGAAAATAGGGATTAGAACTGTAATATGATGATATTGGACCTTGGAAATTGTTTAGGCTAAGCTTTTTGAGACCTTGGAGGTGAGAAGGGCAAGTATCCTACAGACGAGGTCGACAACGATCGCAGTCCCTGCCCATTACCAACAAATGGCTTCGATCGGTTGTGATCTCTACAGTTGGATAGGGACTGACTGCGCCAAAGTCTTTTTGAGACCTTGGGTCAAGGTCAAGGTCACCTACCTATGAAGGCTTGGATGAGTTTGATGATGAATGGAGTTGACTTATTTTCATGGTCAAAGGAGCCGAATTTTAAAATGTGATATTTTGCAAAACAGTACAAATAACATTTATTTCCACTATATTTATCTTGCACAGTAGTATATTAGTTCATTATTTGGAGAACAATTTATGTAACTAGATCACTTTGACCTATTTATATTCCATATATAAGATTAGATCTTGATATTATGTGAATATTTGTAAATATCCAAGGGTAATTTATTTTGAGAAACTTGTGAATCCTGTATTTTCTTCAAGATTACAGCAATATCAATGTGACTTGGTAGCTGTAATGAGAGGCTTGGGTAAATTTGATATTGGGTGACCTTGACCTATTTTAAAGATCACAGAGAAAAATCTTCAAAATCATATAAATGTGATATTTTGCAAAACATGACAAATAACATTTATTGCCATCACATTTATCTTACACAATATGATTGTTCACATTTTTGTAACTAGGTCACCCTTTGACATAATTAATTTGATCTTATTTTATCGATTGGATTGAATAAATCAGTTATCACCTTTGATTTCTGAACAAAATGCAGTCAGACCACCAGGTTGAACCATTTTATATAAAGGTTTTACCCCAAAGGTATCACGACCACTGAAAACCTTTTGTTTTTCTGTATCCAGTAAGCAAAAGGCAAACACTCCGTCCAGTTGTTGAGTCATAAAATCAATTCCTCCGAATAAGTATGAGTGGATTAGAACTTCTCCATCACATCTTGTATGAAATTTCAAATCATATTTCTCTTTGAGCTAAAATATAATTTATTTTTACGAATCTAAGTCGCAAAGCATTATTCAAAACGGTAAAATATCATATGAAACCTTGTTTAAGCAGTAAAACATTATTCTGAAAAATAAAATAATATGTAAAATCTTGTTTAATTTACATAAGATATAATATAATACTTACTGTTTTGTGATTATATATTTCACCATTGTAAATGAGTGACACATGGGGAGAAGATTGAAGATTGATAGGCTGCATCCCATTAGTCAGGTCCATGATACTGAGCCGGTGGAAGCAGAGAAAACACCCAGGATATTGGTTCACACTCTGAATTATATAGACAAGCATTATATGTAATAGTAAGATGAGAGAGGTTTGATAGCTCAAATCAGATGTGATATTTTGCCCATATGCATTCAAATAGAAGTTGGCAGGTGTCATAATGAAAATGAAGATCAGTGTATTTGTCAAATATGTAGTACACAAAATAGAGAATGAGATTCATTTTGTTTTTGAGTGCAAAGCATGTGATGAGTATAGAAAACAATGGTATGATAATGTAAACATTTTGATACAGTAAACATGACAAAAATCTTTATATGATGAAATATAAATGGAGACAAATTTATATATATATATATATATATATATATATATATATATATATATATATATATATATATATATATATATATATATATATATAATATTATATATATGGAAAAAGCTTGGATTAGAACAACAAATATTTCCTGGAACCAAAACAGGTCTACTATAAGGCTAATTGCCAAATTTTGTCCTGGACCGTATAGGGACAAGGCATGTATGTGAGAAATGCGTTCAGATATCTGAGCATCATTTCTTTCACTTAACAATCAAAGTATGGTTTCAATCATTTATGTATAAATATTTATGTATGCATAATAATAATTATCAATAATATGAATAGGAATGATAAAGTCATTAGTTAAATCATACACGGCATCTACTGCACCGATTAGCTTGATCTTGAGCTCATTGGAAAGAAAAAGATGAAATATTAAGAAAGGTGGAAGGGACACAGCATAATGTTCTTTTACTATTAGTCAAAGTAGCCAAAAACTGGCATTTCAAGCAGTACAGAGGGAGGAGCTTACAAAAAGGTACCAGCAGTATTCAACATGATCATATTAACATAATTTATGATGTTACCATGACGTCACTATGATGACACTCTTCTGTCTGAGATCACTATGACAACACTTTCCTGTCTGACGTCACTATGACGGCACTTTCCTGAATGACGTCACTATGTCTATCTTGCTTGCAACGAAACTGTGTTTACCTTGCTCGCAGCATCATTGTGGTTTCAGAGCAGGCTAAATCATCTTTCTACTCCAATTATTGACGAAACTGTGGTCATGAATTTGTTTTTATGATATTCAGTGGAAAGAAATGTGCATCTCGTAGCCTCACGCAACTGTGGTTACCTTGCTCTCAGTGTCATTGTGGTTTCAGAGCAGGCTAAATCATCTTTCTACGAAACTGTGGTCATTTGTTTTTATGATATTCGGTGGAAAGAAAGTGCATCTCGTAGCCTCACGCAACTGTGTTTACTTAGAAAGCACTAACCTCTTCAACATTGTCACCCACACAATAGGATAGCTGGAAATGGATAGTACATTCAAATCATTACTTCCTGAGTTAAAATTTATCAACAGCAAAAGACAACCTATTAGTTTAGGCAGAATACTAAGCAGAGCCAAATTCAATGAAACTTACAATACAGCTGGAAACGTCTCAAAGTGTGGAGAAAAAAGATGTGGCACATGTAAAGTTATATTAGAGGGATCAGAATATAAACTGAAACAAACAGGGGACATACTAAAACCCAAAATTGATCTTGACTGCAGAGCCACATATACAATCTATGCAATACTTCTCAGAATAGAATACTCTTTAATTGACAATTATAAACCAGTGTTGAACTGTACTTCAAACTCGATAGCAATGGGATTACCATATGTTAGTTTATCCTACACCTGTACATTGTCCTCTTATTAAATTTTTTTTACATTTTACTTTATTTCATGATATATTTTAAGGATTTCCATTTTATATTTTTCACTCAATTTTATTAAGCATTGCATAGTTTAATCTCTTTAATGTATGTATATTTAAGATATGATTATAACAATGCCCAATATGATAGAGTTGTCAACAGCTTTTTGACATCCCCATGCAGCAAGCAGACAAGTGCAATTAACTTTGTGTCTTTAATCTTCTTGTTAATCTGCTTGTATATCAGCTTGCTAATCTACTTGTTTATCAGTTTATTAATCTGCTTGTAAATCTGCTTGTTAATCTGTTTGTTCATCAGCTAGTACTAGCTTGTTTACCACATACTCTTGTAATGATATATAAGTGAACACATTCAATGGTTTGTTAGTCAAGCCTGCACAAGTCCCTTGAAGACTGAAACATGTTGCAATAAAACTCTTTATCACCACAGACTTTGTTGGATTACTTTCATCACCATTACACTTTATACAACTATTTTTTTTACTTTGAACTATATATATATATATATATATATATATATATATATATATATATATATATATATATATATATATATATATATATATAAATAATTGAAATCAAACTTTGAATTCCCACCCTGGGTGATTTCATAAAGTGAGGACTCAACATCCTAATGATTGGGCACTACTGTAAATTGACCCCAGAAACATGACTTGGCATTATCCAACAGGACAAAGAGCTTCTTCTTGAATAGTTATACACAAACCACTTGAGCCATCTAGCCTTTACAACTTGAAACTGGGATAAAGGAAAATATAGGCCAATGCTCAGTCACCTGAAAGATCCTGACCTAACTTTCAGTTTATATAGTTATTTCAGTTTATATAGTATTAAGTCATTAATCATGACATGCCAAGGTGTTATCCTCGCCCTCACCCTGGAAAAGGTGTGAATGTTTTCACCACTCTCCCCTATTCAACTCTTTAATCCTCTGCCACCATTCCTTTCTCCAGTTTTCACCTCCAAAGTCAAGTACATTTGCTTATAGACATAGTTAAAAAGATATGAAATGAAGACTTCATGTTTTGTTCTTTTAATTAAACTCAGAGTACAGCCTTGTTTGATTGTTTGTTTGGGGTTTTACATCACTTTCAAAATCATTTCAGTCATTTCATTATAAGACCTACTTGTAGCAGATATTTTGCTGCCTCATGGAATTGTCCTGTCGCAGGTCCTTGATGTGACAATCCTCCCGGTCACAGATATATTTTCAAGGACAATGGGTTAACCCTTTTGCACAGGCCTCAACTCATATGGGAGGCCACGGGTCGTGGCGCAGTTGGTTAGAGCGCCAGCTTACTAGCACCAGTTCCTCTGTGGTGATCCAAAGGTCGTGGGTTTGATCCAGTTTGTGATTCAGATGTCTCTCTGCTCATTTGCATAATAACACTTGAAGTCAGTGAGAGACTTATGGAGGGGTCTTTGGGTAGTTTTGCTCTTGGGCCCCTCTCAAATCATGTTGTTACAAACATTTATTTTTATAGACTTTTTTGTCAGTGCCTGAGTTCTTCTTGCAAAGTCTCTTTCGAAATTCGATTTTATATGTGACAAAACACTTAATATTAGGTCAACAAGTGGGTTGTTTACATGAAATCGCATGACCTTACTCCAGTCCATTCATTCATTATTAGCAAAAATAGTCCATTTCATGGTAATATCCTCAGACATTGCTGAGATTGCAAGTTACCAAACGAGTAATTGATTTGGTTTACATACACCTGGTGGATTAGTGTAGCATTTATATATACAGTTAGCAAGTTTAAACTTGGTTCAAATTATTGAAATAGGGTGATAAAATGAGAATAATAATTTAACACTATCATTTGATGGATGATATTTATGGTTCTTGATAAATTAGCAAAATAATTCGAATCAATGAATACATTCAAGTAACATGCTCATGATTAACATGCCATTATGTTGACCATTGGAAATGCATAACAAAACTAAATGTACTTTTTGTACATAAATGAAGCAGAATTAGAAATATACCAAACTGCTTGCTAATAAAGCAATACCCATAAACATGAAAGTAAATGATTTAGTGACAGTCATGCATCTAATGAACATATATTCATTTTTACTGATGACATCATGATAATCAATTTCTAATCTCTTTTGAGTCATCAAACCACTAAATTGATCATCAACCTCCTCACAATCTAATATATAAAATGTTTGCATGATAAGTGTATATATTTGTCTCATCTTCATGTCTTTGTGTGTAAGCAAAATAACAAAATAATAAATTGATTAAGTTTATATAAACAAATATGGGAGCCACCAGAATGGCTATTCTGCTATTTCTTCCTACAAATTGTCAGATTCCTCATCATTGCAGGTATGTATTTTGTGTGTAAGGTTTTACACACAGAATAATTTGTTATTTCACTTTAATTTCTAATTTCCGAAAAAGGTAAAAATTTACCCCGAAATTAAGAAAATGTGAAAGGTGAAACTAATAAAATTGGCACTCGAAACAATACTTACCTGTATTTGTATTGCATCTGGTCTTCTGTTAGATACACAAATAAAACTTGCCTATATTTTTCAATACATCTGGTCTTATGTTAGATTTACAAATAAAACTTACTTGTATTTTCAATGCATCTGGTCCTCTGTAAGAAATACAAAGTGCAGAGGGGAAGTACTTTGCCAGATTTGTTTTATCATCACCAAATAATGCCCATATTCCACACATTTTTGAAGATTTATGTTATATCATTTACAATTCAACGCCAAAATTGTTGCTTTATATATATAGTTAAGCAAAACGTGATATTTTTATGCTTTGATTCACCTGACTATTAATAGATTTATCTGGGACCTGGTTTAAGATAGAGACCGATTATTATGGGGGGGGGGGGGGGGGGGGGTTGTTGGTGCATTTCTTGGAGAAAGAAATGATTAGGAAGACCAGCATAATCAATCAGCTGGCATTAGTCCTGTTTGTATTTATATGAATAAAGTTCACCTCAGATTATGCTTGGACACAGAAAGAGGAGTGTTAAAATCATGGCAGACATACTGAATCTACCTTAAAGCATTCATGAAACCTGACTTTCAGACACATTTTCTTTACATAACATGAATGTTTATACCGTAAACAGTGCTTTTATGCAGTATTACCCAAAATATTCCCTGTTAACAACTTTCTGTGGCACTTGAAAGTTGATCAGTTGTCTGCTGAAACCTTCACCAGCAATTGAACACTTTGTCAACAAGCTTTGTTTAGCTGGTTTGTGATCCCATGTAAACACCTAATGAGTTACCAGTTGGGCACCTGTCCAGCTTGGGAAACAGGGTGGAGATGTTTTGTACAATTTATCAATTTATTGCCAGGAGTATACTTCAGAACAACATAAGATTATTTTAATATGATTTGAATCAATGAAATAACTGTCATGGTTGTGACAAATATCTTATGGTTGTGACAAATATCTTATGGTTGTGAAAGATATATCGTTTATGGGAAAAGTATACTATTTATTTGAAAAGTGTCTTATGCATGTGAAAACCTTTCTGTCAAAAAGGGAGGACATGACTCAAAGGCTGCATGGAATCCCCCTTAACTTAAAGGCTGTGATATTGAAAAAGTGACATTAAACCCTTTGATCACTGGTTTGGCCTTAAATCACAATGACTTTGAATGGCAAAACTGTGAATGCTGATAATTGGTATCAGTAAAATTTATGATTTGACCCTCTTTGATGAAATTTGGGGTTTTTCACACCACTGAATGAGAAGACATCAAAGGCTGCATGGATTGCAGCTTAAAAGCTGGGCTGTATAGAGTTTTTTTAAACTTTTTTTTGCAAACATATATAATGTAAAAATTATTGATTTTTCTTCATTTATAACTTCATAAACATTCATCCGTTTTTAATCATTTTACCACCAAAAGAAAGCCAAGAAAAGGCACTATCATCATGATAAGTGTTATCTTCCAATTCATTCTTTAAATAGTCGAAAAAAATGGCCGAAAATATGTTGCTCCAATTTTGACAATTGGTAAACAACACCTCCTGTGACTTACGGAGCCCCCTGACAGTTTAAAGGTCAAGGTCACACAACACACTTCCTGTTTAGTACTGGCAGTACTTGGTGGTCACAAAAAAATCATAATTCTCAGGGCAGATGTTCTTTTGTGGATATCAGACAGATAGCCTGTATGTATGTCAATTTTAAGATCATATATTGTTTTTAGATACCTTAAAGCATTGGTGAAACCTGGAAAGTTGCAGGCAATTTTACAGTGGTTTAAGGTATCTGAAAAAAAAATATATGATCTTAAAATTGACGTACATACAGGCTATCTATCTGAAATCCACTAAAGAACATCTGCCCTGAGAATTATGATTTTTTGTGACCACCAAGTACTGCCAGGACTAAACAGGAAGTGTGTTGTGTGACCTTGACCTTTGAACTGTCAGGGGGCTCCGTAAGTCATAGGAGGTGTTGTTTACCAATTGTCAAAATTGGAGCAACACATTTTTGGCCATTTTTTTCCACTATTTAGAGAATGAATTGGAAGATAATACTTATCATGATGATAGTGCCTTTTCTTGGCTTTCTGTTGGTGTTAAATTTATTAAAAACGGATGAATATTTATGAAGTTATAAATGAAGAAATCATTATTTTTTATATTATATATGTTTGCAAAAAAAAGTTTTAAAAAATTCTATACAGCCCAGCTTTTAAGGTGGAATCCATGCAGCCTTTGATGTCTTCCCATTCAATGGTGTGAAAAACCCCAAATTTCATCAAAGAGGGTCATATCATAAATTTTACTGATACCAATTATCAGCATTCACAGTTTTGCCATTCAAAGTCATTGTGATTTAAGGCCAAACCAGTGATCAAAGGGTTTAATGTCACTTTTTCAATATCACGGCCTTCAAGTTAAGGGGGATTCCATGCAACCTTTGAGTCATGTCTTCCCTTTTTGACAGAAAGGTTTTCATATGCATAAGATACTTTTCAAATAAATAGTATACTTTTCCCATAAATGATATATCTTTCACAACCATAAGATATTTGTCACAACCATAAAATATTTTTCACGGCCATGAGTTATTTCATTGATTCAAATAATATTAAAATAATCTTATGTTGTTCTGAAGTATACTCCTGGCAATAAATTGTACAAAACATCTTCACCCTGTTTCCCAAGCTGGACAGGTGCACAACTGGTAACTCATTAGGTGTTTACACAAGATCACATACCAGCTAAACAAAGCTTGTTGACAAAGTGTTCAATTGCTGGTGTAGGTTTTAGCAGACAACTGATCAACTTTCAAGTGCCACAGAAATTTGTTAACAGAGAATATTTTGGGTACTACTACATAAAAGCACTGTTTAGGGTATAAACATTCATGTTATGTAAAGAAAATGTGTCTGAAAGTCAGGTTTCACCAATGCTTTAAGCCAAAACATGGCTGCCATGGACCGATAATCATGGTAGGCTCCATAGACTTATGGCTTAATCATCTTGAAACCTCGAACATCTAGCCCTAAAGGCAAAACAAACGCGAGCGAAAATTGCTTCACAAATCAGAGATATACAGTAACCGGCAACTGTCCGAAACAGGCAGATAAAACTCGGACATTTTTAACTCGGTCAAACATCTAGCATACCTTGCTGTAATTGCAATTGAGCTGAATGTTGTCTTTCACACGTCGTCTTGTAATTCCACTGACTTTCAAAACGTTAAAAGTGTTTATTTGTTTTCACGGCACGAATGTTTGTGTCACTGTCAAATGACGTCAGAAGTGGTGACGTATCCAAACATCATCGTATAACTCAATGGAAACTCGGACAATCTGCAGGTTTACTGAATGCATGAAAATCACTCTATTTCTGTTAATATTGAACGGGTATCATTAAAACTCCACAGACTGTTAAAGTCGAAGATCTTCTTTCGATGTGAGCAGTTTTTACACAGTTTTTAAAGGTTTTGTGAAAATCGGGAGTGAAAAACATGAAAATGTCCGGATTTGACTGCCGGTCACTGTATACTATACCCAAAGACATCGTCAAAATAGACTTGAAATCTACTGTTTCCAGAAACATCATGCACTGCCCATCCATTTTAATACACGAATCTGTAAGAACTCGACTTCCGGCAACTAACAGTCAAACAATTATGTACTGTTTAAATCAACATAAGATGTCAGCCTGGTTTGAAAATATTTCTTGATCTCAGCATCATTTCGCCATTGTTTATGAGTTTGCGCAAAGATGTGAAAGTGGGTCAGTTTATTCACGGGAGTGACAGCAACAATCTGGAAACTCCACAAGTTGTGGTTCTTATGACGTCATATGAAATTTCTCCCTTGGTGTTTCCATGACGTCATCACTTGGACTCTTCTGAATGTCATTTCACGTTGTCATGTTTGAAATCGGGTAAAAAACTGAAGAAAAAACACTACAGAATTCACACGGATTTGCAATTATAGATATTATGACTGGGAAAGACGATGACATGGATCAGAACTGCAACAGTCAATCGCCGGAGGTCGAGTTTATTTACTGGGGAAACTTCAATATGATGGTCAGTGCGTAGTGTTTCTAGAAACAGTGGATTTCAAGTCCATTTTGCCAATGTCTTTGGGTATAAAGTGAGAGACAGCTACATAAGTAGGGAGGTTGAAACAATAGCTCACAGGATTCTGAGTGGTGCCTTTTCACTAAATATGGGCCATGTTTACATCATTGTCACTTCATCAAAAATTGTCAGAAAAATATTTACTTTTGGAATTTGAATATCAGTATATAGGAGAACACATATATTTCAACATATTAAGATAAATTATAAAATAAATGCCAAAAAAACGGCAATAAAAACGAACCGCACTGCGATTTGGAAAAGCCATTTTCAGTGTGTCACCTTTGTCAAAATCTGAGCCAATTGACAACGCAACTTTAACAGCTGATAACTTTTGTAATTTTTAATATTTCCTTCTCAACTTTTCACATAATATCATATCAACTATGCAGATTATGATTCTATACTTTATATTACATTTGGATGAATGTTTCTATGTGAAAAAAAACTTTCAAAGTTTGCTTATTTTCGGCCATTCATAAAAGCCAGGAATTTTATGGAATTATTTGGTTACATCTTCCAAACTGTGCAGAATTTAATTCACTACAACCCTGACTACTTTTTATGCAAAATATACCAAGCCTAAGAGTGCACATTCAATTTTGATGCACAGAGGTCATGGAAAAAACGTCCATTGACTTACTATGGGGATCCAACATGTCTGCCATTTTGCTTCACTCTTCTCACTTCCAACATCATTTTTTCAAAGAATTTTTACATATCCTGTTTGGTTACAGATCTAAACATGATCATAAATGTCTTATCTTCAAATGTTATCCATGTTTGAAAAGATAGATTTAGCCATAGAGGTGCACAACATCATTGTTTGAGACAAGGTATTTTGGGAAAGTGGTCCGTATGCCAACTTTTGCCACAAGGTGACACTGTCAAAAATGTGAAAAATTCCCTTCAGGTTTTTGCTAATCCATCATGAATTAGGGTCAAAGCAAGCTATTTATAATTTATATTTTATGTTAGAATCCTATAATAATCCTTAAAAATAAGTTAATACATTATTTAGTTAGATATTCCTGCCATAACAAATTTAAATATCAATAGGTTTATTTTGTAGCAGAACCATAACCAAAGTGGTCTGTATGACAACTTTTGTCACCAGGTGGCACTGTTAATATTGAGATTAGATATATTAGTTGATATTGATTTTACTTATTTTTACAGGGTAAAAGGGCTAATTAAAAATATAAAGAGTAATCATAATACTTAAGAGATAAGCCAAGCTCTCAAAACCATAGTTTTATACGGTGTGTGGCTCATATAATATTTTTTGGGGCACCAGCCAATATTTGATTTTCATAATATTTCACGACTTTCACACACAATCCTATACTTAACAGATTTAATAATAAATAAATGGCTTTATTAGTTTGATCAGGATACAGAGATTTTCCAACACTTTAAAAATGAGCCAAACATTTTCAGCGTGTGCCTTGTAGTTTTGATTTTATCGCATTTTGAATGCGCAAAAGATAAAAATCATAGGATTTTCCCTATCTAACTGTGAAAAGGATGAAATGGACTGAAATCAATTTTTGAATTCTAATTTTTAATGTAATTAATATAAAAAAGAGTAAAGACACATGCTTTATCTGTTCATTATATAAGCAACAGCATAAAATAGTATGAAAAACATCAGTATCTATCAATTATTTTAAGGAATTATCACTGAAATGTGGCTTTTCATTTTCAAATTTGTGCGTGACACACCGAAAAATGGCAAAGTCCAACGCAATAATTGTGAAGTTGAACCTCCTCTTGAAAATAAGATATTTTTTCTCATTTAATTTAACACTTTTATCTCATTATGTACATACATGGGAAGACATCAACAAAACAGAATCATTTTAATGAGTATTTTGAGCTCATGGCCGCTGCAGATCCAAATCTCAAAATACACAGAAAAGGTAAATGTGGGCACAGGTCCTCGGAAAAAGTCGCTTGTTTCAGAGCGAAAAAATGCTGTAACTTTTTTATTTTTTGAGATAGAAAGATAAACTTTTTTTAAAATCATATGTTATTCAACGATCTAGCCAATGGTATTGGTTTTGTGAAGATCAAAGCAAACTGATTTTTTAACTGGCTGCCCTAAGTCATAAGTGAGAGATAGCTACATATGCGAGAAATAGATGCATCAGTGAGATACAGCCGCATGTGTGAGAAATACCTGCATATGTTAGAGAGAGGGAGCTGCACAAGTGAAAGATCGCGACCCCTCTCAGCCGATAACAACCACTCAAATATATTGGCGGCAAATATCTTGGGCTCGTCATGACAGTTTCCATAGATGCAAGATATGAGTAAAGTCGCTTGACTACGTCCTGGTGAATATGTTAAAATATAAATAAGTTATCACACCAGGTGTCACTATGAATAAAACCATTTGGCGTGGCATACTCCGACTTGATACAGGCGCTGGATGGTAGCTCGAGGATCTCTAGCAGTGAATTTGCCTTTTGTTTATTTTGGGTTCGGCGGCAAAAAAACTGCCCCTAAGTGCTCTTAAATGTGTAAAATGCAAATGGCTTGTTATTTAGGCAGTGGATGCCATGACTAGCTGGATGGCAGATGCTGATATTATGTTTTGAAAATAAATGAGTGGGCACATTACCAACTTGAATTTAGATAGAAATATAGATATGAGAGGCAGTAGGATGGATATGAAGGTGTTCCAGTTCCTAAAGACTTTACTGCGCCCGGGGAGGGGGAAGAACTGGGGGCGGTACAATAGCGGTGGTGCAGAATACTTGTGAAAGCTCCCATGTTTGTGTCAAACCCATACACAGCTATGAAACAGAACTACATGAATGGTTTTGACTACAATGTTAATTGTTAAGTAGTTAGATTATCATTTGGTATGTTTAAGTATTTTTGACTACAAATATGTACCTCTGGTGGATACAAATATTGTACTATCCATATCCCACCAGTCCTTATCTCCCATGCCCCACTAGAGGGCTCTCTTGAGAGAATAAAATTTTGTATTTGTATTTGTATTTTCAAGAAGAGATTCCACATTGGGACCATTGGAAAAGCAGGGGCTCACCATCAATATTTTATTGGGATTTTCACATTTCATGTTCGTAATTGGCCTCTTCCGAAAAGGAGACCTTTTTAAATGATTTTAAAAATTAACTGGCAATAATAATCTGATATTCATTTTTGTTTTCTTTCACAACTGCCTTCGGCTGGGAAAGGATGCTGTCTCTCATTGTTGTAGCTATCTCTCACTTATCTAAATGCAGATGTCTCTAATTCATGCAGCTATCTCTCATTGCTTTGACTGTCTCTCACTATGTCACTTATGCAGCTGTCTCTCCCTTGTACAGCTATCTATCACCGATACAGCTGTCTCTCATTTATGCAGCTGTCTCTCACTGTTGTAATTATTTCACTTGGCCAGCTATCTCTCACTTTTGTAGCTGTCTATCTCTCACTGTTTCTCACTGTTTGTAACTATCTCTCACCTGTGCAGCTGTCTCACTTATGCAGCTGTCTCTCACTTGTGCAGCTATCCCTCACTTATACCCAAAGACATCGGCAAAATGGACTTGAAATCCACTGTTTATAGAAACACCACGCACTGCCCATCATATTGAAGTTTCCCCAGTAATTAAACTCGACTTCCGGCGATTGACTGTTGCAGTTCTGATCCATGTCATCGTATTTCCCAGTCATAATATCTATAATTGCAAATCCGTGAGCTTTCTGTAGCGTTTTTTCTCCAGTTTTTTACCCGATATTAAACCTGACAACGTGAAATGGCATTTAGGAGAGTCCAAGTGATGACGTCATGGAAACGCAGAGGGAGAATCTTCATATGACGTCAGAAGGACCACAACGTTGTGGAATTTCAGATCGTTGCTGTCACTCCCGTAAATAAACTGACCCACTTTCACCTGATTGCGCAAACTCGTAAACAATGGCGAAACGATGCTGAGATCAAGAAAAAACAAAGAAATATTTTCAAACAGGGCTGACATCTTAAGTTGATTTAAACAGTACATAATTCTTTGATTGTTAGTCGCCGGAAGTCGAGTTCTTACATAGTCGGGACTTAAATTGGATGGGCAGTGCGTGATGTTTCTGGAAACAGTGGATTTCTAGTCCATTTTGCCGATGTCTTTGGGTATAGGCAGCTTTCTCTCATGTGTGCAGCTAGCTCTTACTTATGCAGCTGTCTCTCTTTTGTGCAGCTACAGATGCCACAGACTGCTGACTTTCTGCAGAATGTAGCTACGTGTCCAAAAGATTGACAATTTCTGACATGTGTGAAGTTTGTTACTTATTCACTATTCGCAGTTCATTATTCAGATTGTGCTCAATACGCCGAATACAAGACTGGTCCCCTACCGCGTGTCAAGACGAACACTCGCATGCACACGACGAACACTCCTCAGTGGCGTCAGTTGTTTTAACAATTATGACCACAGAAAAAACCGAATTACAACCCACAGGAAATGACTACCCATTTCCCATGATCGTACCGATCACAGAATAACACAGATAGTTCCTGTCGGCAATGGTTGTCAAAAAAGGAACCATCCGTGTTACAAAAAACCAAAGTCGTTCAGGATTTGCAAAATCCTCTTGATTATCGCTGCAAAAAAAAAAAAAAAAAAAAACCTTCTCCTCAAACGGTCTCGAGGTATACGTATTTGTGACTTCAAGTTCAACAAGACCATACTCTGCATCAAACCTCCAAATCACTTTTCTCTTATATCAATTCACTTGTAATGTAAACAAAGCTGAGTCGTCAAAATGTGACCAAGATAAGGCAACAATACATTAGCCTAATAAAATGAAACTTCAAACAACCAGGCAAAACAAATGCAAGCGAAAATCTTATGAAAGTTGTTTTATTTCGATGTTCATGGACGAACAGCAGACGAGCACCTGTTCGACTGCTATATTTCCAGGAACAAAGTTGAGCGACAATACGATTTTTATGTTGCAAGGTGGTCATGTGACTCAAGTAAATGTTATTCACATGGACCAAAATTATGAACACTTCAGCGACGCCTTCTTGACATAAATTGGCTCTTTTCTCTTCAATTAAGAAAAGTCTGAATGACGTAACTCATCAGAATGGTAGCCAACAAAACCAGCGTGTTTCCGAATGTTCTAAAAGAGTATGAACCGAGCTTTGAGTCTCCGTAAGTAGCAAATACAAGCAGGGGTCGATCTTCTTAGATTTCCAATGTTTACAAATTCCAAATGTGTTGATAAGTTGATTACAACTTACAAGTGAACTACAAATCTTCAGTACTGGCAGTAGTCTCACATAAATCTAAGAAATTGATATTACCTAATGCAATATAAAATGAATATGTCAATTTGCTTTGTAGATCTTTTCTCTATCGGTTGTCAATGTCTGAAATATACTTAAATTTTACAGTTAGGTGGGACAACCAATTTTGAAATAACAAGTGCCTTCGGCTGGGAAAGGATGCTGTCTCTCACTTATGCAGCTGTGTCTCACTGCTATAACTGTCTCTCACTGTTGTAATTATCTCTCACTTATGCAGCTGTCTCTCCCTTGCACACCTATCTCACTGATGCAGCTGTCTCTTATATGTGCAGCTATCTCACTTATGTAACTCTCTCATTTGTGCAGCTGTTTCTCACTTGTGCAGCTATCTATCTCTGCTGTAACTACCCCTCACTTGTGCAGCTATTTCTCACTGTTGTAACTATCTCTCACTTTGCAGTTATCTCACTTATGCAGCTGTCTCTCACTTGTTCAGTTATCTATCTGTGTTATAACTGTCTCACTTTTGTAACTATCACTCACCTATGCAGCTGTCTCTCCCTTGTACAACTATCTCTCACTGATACAGCTGTCTCTCACTTATGCAGCTGTCTCTCACTTGTGCAGCTATCCATCTCTGCTGTAACTGTCGCTGTTGTAATTATCTCTCACTTATGCAGCTGTCTCTCCCTTGTACAGCTGTCTCACTGATGCAGCTGTCTCTTACATGTGCAGCTATCTCTCACCTATGCAGCTGTTTCTCATTTGTGCAGCTATCTATCTCTGCTGTAACTAACCCTCGCTTGTGCAGCTATCTCTCACTTTGCAGTTATCTCACTTATACAGCTGTCTCTCACTTGTTCAGTTATCTGTCTGTGTTATAACTGTCTCACTTTTGTAACTATCTCACCTATGCAGCTGTCTCTCCCTTGTACATCTATCTCTCACTGATGCAGCTGTCTCACATATATCCAGCTATCTCTCACTTATACAGCTGTCCCTCACTTGTGCAGCTATCTATCTCTGCTGTAACTGTCTCTCGCTGTTGTTATCATCTCTCACTGATGCAGCTGTCTCACATATATGCAACTATCTCTCACTTATACAGCTGTCCCTCACTTGTGCAGCTATCTATCTCTGCTGTAACTGTCTCTCGCTGTTGTTATTATCTCTCACTGATGCAGCTGTCTCACATATATGCAGCTATCTCTCACTTATACAGCTGTCCCTCACTTGTGCAGCTATCTATCTCTGCTGTAACTGTCTCTCGCTGTTGTTATTATCTCTCACTGATGCAGCTGTCTCTCCCTTGCACAGCTATCTCACTGATGCAGCTGTCTCTTACATGTGCAGCTATCTCACTTATGTAACTCTCTCATTTGTGCAGCTATCTCTTACTGCTGTAACTATTTCTCAATGCTGTAACTATCACTTTGCAGTCATCTCACTTATGTAGCTGTCTCTTATTTATGCAGATATCTCTCCCTGTTGTAACTGTCTCACTATTGCAGCTATCTCTCAATATTGCAACTATTGTAACCATTTCTCATTTGTTGTAACTATCTCTCACCTTTTCATGTCTCAATACAGCTATCTCTTATTCATGCAGCTATCTCTTATTTATACAGCTATATCTTATCTATGCAGCTATCTCTTATTTATGTAGCTATCACTTATTTATGCAGCTATCTCTTATTTATGCAGTTATCTCTTATTTATGCAGCTATCTCTTGCTGTTGTAGCTGTCTATCACTTGCTATCTCTCAATTATGCAGCTATCTCTTATTCATGCAGCTATCTCTTATTTATACAACTATATCTTATTTATGCAGCTATCTCTTATTTATGCAGTTATCTCTTATTTATGCAGTTATCTCTTATTTATGCAGTTATCTCTTATTTATGCAGCTATCTCTTATTTATGCAGCTATCTCTTATTTGTGCAGCTATCTCTCGGTTATGCAGCTATCTCTCAGTTATGCAGCTATCTCTTGTAAAAATATCTGCATTTCACCCATATAGACCCCTTTGTACAAAACCTTGCAGGGCCTCAATAAGTAGGTCAATAAATAGGTCAACCTTGCAGGGCCTCAATAACTAGGTCAATAAATAGGTCAATTTACCGATGGTTGAAAACAAAGCTCTAATACAGAAATTTAGGCATATTGGAGGTAATATCTCATTTCTAATGTAATTATGACAAAAAATAAGTGATAATTGTGCCATTCATAATATGCTAAAAGTGCAACCCTTTACATAAACTTGCAAAACAAAAGTGAAGTGGAGATTAGTTCAGCGTCACTTCCACCAGAGGGCAGGCTTACGTGGTGACGCAACAGCGAGATGACACGCTCTTATCAGTGGCGAATTTTATTGCAGCCCATACCTCACACAGCAACTTTTTTTTTTTTTTTCAAATCTCGTCACCCTTCCTCTCTGATCACGTTCATGCTTTTTTTATATATGTATGTAACAAACGTGTGCCTTTGCCTTTGGCTTTGGCTGGGAGGGGTCGCAATGTTTTGCTTCTGCAGGTTTCTCTCACATATACAGCTATCTGTCACTTGTGCAGCTATTTCTCATATATGCAGCTATGCTTCACTCATGCAGCTATGTTTCAGTTTTGTATCCATCTCACTTGTACAGCTATCTCACTTGTAAATATCTCTCACTTGCCCAGCTGTCTATTTCTGCTGTAGCTGTCTCTCACTTGCACAGCTGTTTCTTGTGGTGTAACAATAGGAGTAAGTTATAAAGTTAAATTTCATTGCTATCTCTCACTGATATAGCTACCTCGCATGTGCACATGAGCTGTCTCTCTCTCTTACTTTTGCAGCTATCTTTCACATATGAAGCTATCCCTCGCCGTTGTAGCCATCTCTCTCTTGTGCAGCTATTTCACTGTTGTAAATATCTCTCACTTGCGCAACTGTCTCTTACTGCTGTAACTATCTCTCACTTGCACAGCTCTCTCATGTGGTGTAATAATAAGAGACAGTTGTAAAGCTAAATTTCATTGCTATCTCTCACTGGTGCAGCTATCTCTCACTGTTGTAGCTACCTCTACAGCTATCTCTCACTTATGCATCTGTCTCTCACTTGTGCAGCTATCTCTCACTTGTGTAGCTGTCTCTCACTGCTGTAACTATCTTTCACTTATGCAGCTGTCTCACAGTTGTGTAGCTGTCTCAGTAATGTTTGGATTTTATCTGTGAAGGCCCCTTTGTACAAAGCCAGCAGGACATCCACTGATTCAATAATTAAGTCAATAATTAGGTCAAATTCCTGAAGGTTGAAACAAAGTTGTAGTACAGAAATATAGGCTTATTGTGGGTAATATTTCATATTGCAATATGGAACATAATTCTGACAAAAAATGAGTGAAAACTATTCTATTCCAAATATAGATATTGCACAAAACATCACATAAACTTCCAAAATAAAACTGAATTGGAGACTGATCTAGCTTCATTAAATTCCACCAGGGGGCAACGGAACAGCGAGATCGCACACTCTTTTCAGTGGTGAATTTTATTGCAGCCCATATCTCAAACAGCCAACTTTTTTTTAAAAATCTTGTCACACTCCCTCTATGATCACGTTCATGCTTTTTAGCTCTGCTGAGACTTTAGCTCACAGAGCTTTAGGAGTGGGGGAAAAGTCTGTCCGTCTGTCCGTCCGTCCGTCTGTCAACATTTCTTTAAAAATCTTCTCCAAAACTACCAGTACTATATCTTTCATATTTTAGAGAGAGGTAGATATAGAGGGGAAGATTCAGATTCCTTCAAATCTTAGTGATGTCACAATTGACCTTAGTGCAGTGACCTTGAGGTCACAAATTGTGTACTGAGCATATCTCAGCAACCACTTATTAGAGGAAATTGAAACTTGGTATACAGAAATGTCTTATTTCAAAGCTGTGCCTCGTCATACAATTTTAGTCATGTGACCTTTGACCTTGACACATTGACCTTGAATTCAAAATTTGTGAACATGCCACATCACAACCATTCGAAGTGAATAAAAAACACTTCATATCTGTTATATACTAAAACTATGTTTAAAAATCTTCTCCTCCAAAACTACCAGTAATATTTTTTTCATATTTTATACAGAGGCAGATAGAGAGTTGAAGATTCAGATTCCTTCAAATCTTAGTGATGTCACCATTGACCTTAATGCAGTGACCTTGATGTCACAAATTTTGTAAGAAGCATATCTCAGCAACCACTTATAAGAAGAAATTAAAACTCGTCATACTTTCTTAGTCATGTGACCTTTGACCTTGACACATTGACCTTGAATTCAAAATTTGTGAACGTGCAACATCTCAACCATTGAAAGTGAATAAAAACTTGTTCATATCTGCTATATATCAACTCTCTGTCGAACACCATATACATTTTATTCAGATTTGACCTTTGACCTTGATACTGTGACCTTGACCTTTGTATTATTGTGAAGGCCATAGCTCATGAATGATGAACTGGAGACACTAAATATCTGTTATGTATCAACACTATGTTTAAAAAAAATCATCTCCAAAACTATCAGTAATATATGTTTCAAATTTAATACATAGGTAGATATTGAGGTGAAGATTAAGATTCCTTCAAATCTTAGGGATGTCACCATTGACCTTTGTGCAGTGACCTCAAGGTCAAACATTTTGTACGGAGCATATCTCAGCAACCACTTTTTAGAGGAAATTAAAACTTGTATACAGAAATGGCTTAGGTCATAGCTGTGCCTCGTCATACTTTCTGAGTCACGTGACCTTTGACGTTGACACATTGACCTTGAATTCAAAATTTCAACTTGAACAGATGATGATTTTGACCAATCAAAATGCATGTTACATATCAAATTTGGCCCTAACTTGTTATCTTGATTCTCATTGGCTATGTTATTCAAAATGGCAGCCTTCTTGACAACTTAGTGATAGCTTTTAGATTTTTGAAAAAATCATGACAGAATGGAAAAAGAACTGAGCCTAATGGAAAATAGATAGAATTAGACCTCTGAAAATACAACATCTTGCCTATTTTGGGATCTTGTATGGAAAATCATAACCTGGTTGCTTGTTGTACTTAATCTCAGTTCATGTGTTTTCATTCAAGTCAGCAGAGCTATCAACCTATCAACCCATGGGGTTATGTTTTTATATAGTATGTAATTATCCAATTTTAACAGTATAAGTCATGTCAAGCCAGTACTGCTGCCAGGTAGTTTACCCAAAAATTATCTCAAGTTCTTCATTTACTGATGTTAGCAGATGTTTTCCGACCTCTTTCATATTTTCATTGTCTTGAGCTGTACAGCTTTAATTTTATTGAAGTAGTTTTGAACAGATCTTTTACTACTAAAATACTAGTGTCAGTTTAGCTAAAGTGATATGTCAGCAAACTTAGCATAGCTTATAAATATATAAATACAGTGAGATGGAGAATATTTTCTGTCATTCTGTCTCTCTGTCGAACTCAATCTTCTACTGGTCAGACTTTGTACTAATTCATAGGTAAGATGCAGTCTTGTCCAGAGATTAATTATATCTATTTTTCATTTATTTAGATTACTTTATTTTACTTAAAACACAATTGCAAACAGTGAAATGTACCTGTCATGCATAAACATCTGGAACATTCAATTCCTCAGTCTACTGGTCTAAATTTAGCCCCAGTATGAGACATATTTTGAAATGCAATGTGGTGAAGATGGAGAAATGTACACATGAAATTCTCTAGGTATTCTCTGCTGTTTAAGAGCATTTTGCGAAAAAAAAACATTACAGGCATTATTCCAACTTATTTCAAGGCTGTCAAATTACAGAATAATAGAAAAAGAATTAATAAGGTGCTGGCCCTGGGCCAAAAGTTGCTTGCCTTGGGCAACATGGCAAGCTCAGGTATTTTCATTTCAGATCTCATAGATTAATATTTAACTGAAAACAGTTTATAAAAGCAAACTCTTTTAACTTCCTTGAGTTGGCAAAGTATAATAACTCTTTTAAACTTCCTTGAGTTGGCAAAGTATAATTTCACCAAAGTGCTCAGTGATGTGACCAAGGTCTGTAGAGATATTTAGCACTGTCGCATTTACTAAGTGATGGCCATATCACCATACATGTACAGGAAGGTAGGCAAGTAGTGGTATTGAGTCAGAAAGGGATCAGATTATATGCCAGGTCATTAGCCAGGAGCAGGGAAACGGAAACTTGTGCTTCCAGCTTTACCATACACCAGAAAGTTCTGTTATTTCTTCAAGGCTGAAATGTCCTCTTTAGGCAAGAAAGTATTTCACACACAAAAAAAATCGAAGACTATATTTATGACAGTATTGAGTCAAGGAAAAAAGAGGGAAGTTTTATAAAAGCATTATACTCTGATTTTGAAATATCAAAAAGCAATTAAAATGTGCTGTGTGCAAAGAATTGAGTCAAATTAAAATGCCTTTATTATAATTAAGGTTCATTTTTGGGCCACGGTTTGGATACAAAAATCATGATGTTCTTTTGTATGGATGTGACATAGAGAACAGAAATCTGAGGCCCTTATTTGTAGATATATTTATGTTGAGATATTAGGCCGTATTTGGCATGCTCCCACAGAAACATTTGTCACAGCATAGATACACTCTCCTCAGAACTTTTATAATTTAATATCATAAAATAGAGCATGTCAAAAACTTATGCTTTAAATAGATATTTAAGTTTTTATTTAAATGGTTTTGATATTGACATATTGTAAGTGAATGTCACACATACATTGGAATGGTCTTTACTTAATGAAATGTTTTTCCTTGATGAATGCTATATTTCCTAATTGCAAAAATCACAATGAGTTGACAAGGTCTGATATTAGTTTATATGCTATCCAGTTCTCATGGAATTTGAAACTAATGTACAATTTAATGGCCTTATCATTGCATTATATATTTATCAGCTGAGTAGGTGCCCAAAATTATATTTTCTTAATATAATTTATTACTTTTTTCAAGACTGCAAGGATAAACTGAATCAATCCCAGGTTGATTGATTTTCACATATTTATAAAGGGCAGCAAAAGATTTTTCAATCAAAAACTACTTTTTTATCATTCAGTAAAGCAAAATCAAGTAAAATGAAAAAGGGGGAAATTCAGTGTATACACAGTGTGTGACACTTGCAGATTCCTGAATGCCAATGCGAGTGCCAATATTGAATAAAATGATGTGAGGACATTTGCCATTCTAAATTAATTAAACTTAAATGTATATTATTTGTATTCATATGCAGCTGTTTACAACATAAAGGTTTGTTGTTTGAATGAGACTGTTTTTACCCCATTTTACAACATTTACACTTTGTGTGTTGTCATAAACACTTCTACCAGATGGCAGCACGATGCAGCACTAATTGTCCTAGTTTTTTTGTTTGTGCAGTTTTCTTGTGTGCTTTGTCATTTTTTGAATTATCAGTTTGCATTACAAATAATCCCTGAAAGTTAAAATAAAAAAGATGTATTACATTTTTGTCAATTTCGGTGGATTACAAGGAAACAGTAAGTGAGGTATAAAGTATGGGAAAAATAAACTCCATATTTTTTCATTTGATGCAATTCTTTGTTCTGTAAAATAAAATACAAAATTCAACTTACTTACAATTTTTTTCTTGTTTCTAATCCCTTTAAATATTCTTGTTTTGCCATGCCATTAAATGTTGTTAACAAGGGAGTTGATAAAATAATATTATACTGTGCCTGATATGAATAAACATAAAGTGCTTGACACTGTTAGTGAAATAATAAATTTTTCCATTTGTTCAAATTTGTCAAAAAATTAAATGACTCAAGATATGTGATTTGAGTTGATCACACATAAATGTGAACAAATATGGTCACTCTGGGCTATCATGTGACATTATTTGGTCACACTGATGCATGGCACTATTTAAGCATGCATACCTCACGTGTAGCACAATACCGTGATAGCCCTCGGTGACCATATCGAAGTTTGACTCCATAATAATAAACTCTAGAAAATATATATGTAAAATAATACAATATTTATTTTACTTTTCAAAAATTAATGATTCAAAATATTTTGTAATTTACATATAAAGGTAATCCTTAAATGTTTTGGTAAAAACAAATATTATTGAATGCTTACAATGGTTAGACTAAACATCAAATATATCATATATTTGATTAATGATGATATTAAAACTTCAGTTATATAAGGAGATATATTTAGCATGCAAGTGATAAGATTTTTATTCTTCAGAGGGACAAACAGGAATTCTGCAAGTCGTGGATGCCGACATGGTTCAAGACAAGAGGAGACACCCACACTCCAAACAGAGGAGCGGCAGAGAAAACCCACGTTCCACACAGACAAGCAGGTCACAATCATAGAAGATCCCACTCACAAGAAGAAAGCAAAAAGCAACAGGAAGAATGTAGACAAGTCACGTAACAAGACCCCGACACTGAGGGCGCCATCTAGGGAGAGAACCTCAGAATATCTCCGCAGACAAGAAATAGAAGTAAGAGATTAATTTCTTTCAAATTCCTTTATATTTTTTACCAATATATTCCCCTTTCATGTCATTTTTCTGCTTTAAAAAATTTTATTCAGTATTCACTGTTTTTTTGTGTGACAAGGATGAAATTTGAAAAGTGTTTGATATGACGAGCTGCATGACACTGCACATATAGAAACAGGGCTTTAAGCACTATGTTTATGTTGCATGAAGTAGATGAAGGTCAAGGCCAACATCACTTGACTTATACCCCAGTCACATTTGCAATGGGCGCCGGCCGGGAAGTAAGAATCGGCTGACTTCACAGGGTCCCATGTGCCAGGGAGTTCATCAGTGGTAATCAGAGTCTGAGAAATGCCGTAGCTGTGGTCACATTATGCTTGGTTGCCACACGGCTCATGCAAGATTAGATGCCACAGACGTCTGTATGATATCCTGAAGATGTCTAGATCATTTGACAGACATCTGTGGGACATCCTGAAGATGCTTATATCATTTGACAGACGTCTGTGGGACATCCT
Organism: Amphiduros pacificus; assembly: GCA_949316495.1. Lineage (NCBI taxonomy): Eukaryota > Metazoa > Annelida > Polychaeta > Phyllodocida > Hesionidae > Amphiduros > Amphiduros pacificus. Next base: position 23,533,503 of record OX439009.1, on the reverse strand, counting down.
GAAGATGCTTATATCATTTGACAGACGTCTGTGGGATATCCTGAAGATGCCTATATCATTTGACAGACGTCTGTAGGATATTCCAAAGATGTCTAGATCATTTGACAGACATCTGTGGGACATCCTAAAGATGCCTATATCATTTGACAGACGTCTGGGATATCCTGAAGATGCCTATATCATTTGACAGACGTCTGTAGGATATTCCAAAGATGTCTAGATCATTTGACAGACATCTGTGGGACATCCTAAAGATGCCTATATCATTTGACAGACGTCTGTGGGATATCCTGAAGATGCCTATATCATTTGACAGACGTCTGTAGGATATTCCAAAGATGTCTAGATCATTTGACAGACATCTGTGGGACATCCTAAAGATGCCTATATCATTTGACAGACGTCTGGGATATCCTGAAGATGCCTATATCATTTGACAGACGTCTGTAGGATATTCCAAAGATGTCTATATCATTTGACAGACATCTGTGGGACATCCTAAAGATGTCTAGATCATTTGACAGACGTCTGGGATATCCTAAAGATGCCTATATCATTTGACAGACGTCTGTGGGATATCCTAAAGATGCCTATATCATTTGACAGACGTCTGTGGGACATCCTAAAGACGTCTATATCATTTGACAGACATCTGTGGGACATCGTAAAGACGTCTATATCATTTGACAGACATCTGTGGGACATCCTAAAGACGTCTATATCATTTGACAGACATCTTTGGGACATCCTAAAGACGTCTATATCATTTGACAGACATATTTGGGACATCCTTAAGACATCTATATCATTTGACAGACATCTTTGGGACATCCTAAAGATGTTTAGATCATTTGACAGACATCTGTGGGACATCCTAAAGACGTCTATATCATTTGACAGACATCTGTGGGACATCCTAAAGACGTCTATATCATTTGACAGACATCTGTGGGACATCCTAAAGACGTCTATATCATTTGACAGACATCTGTGGGACATCCTAAAGACTTCTATATCATTTGACAGACATCTTTGGGACATCCTAAAGATGCCTATATCATTTGACAGATGTCTGTGGGATATCCTAAAGATGCCTATATCATTTGACAGACGTCTGTGGGACATCCTAAAGACTTCTATATCATTTGACAGACATCTGTGGGACATCCTAAAGATGCCTATATCATTTGACAGACGTCTGTGGGATATCCTAAAGATGCCTATATCATTTGACAGACGTCTGTGGGACATCCTAAAGACGTCTATATCATTTGACAGACATCTGTGGGACATCGTAAAGACGTCTATATCATTTGACAGACATCTGTGGGACATCCTAAAGACGTCTATATCATTTGACAGACATCTTTGGGACATCCTAAAGACGTCTATATCATTTGACAGACATATTTGGGACATCCTTAAGACATCTATATCATTTGACAGACATCTTTGGGACATCCTAAAGATGTTTAGATCATTTGACAGACATCTGTGGGACATCCTAAAGATGTCTACTGTATACCGAGAAAAATTTGCGCCTAGTTATTTTCGCGCCATCGCCGTTTTCGACAGGTTCGCGCCGTTTTATTTTCGCGAATTTTGGATTTCTAGTACATAATATTATCACAAATTACGCTTTGCAGGTCGAGAACAGAACAAAACAAAAAATTTCGAAACACTCTGTTTTGACTTTGTTCTCACTGATTCCAATTATCAGCGTTCACAGTTTTGCATTTCGTCTTTGTTTCCACTGCTTTGAGTCGTGTCTTCCCTTTTTGGCAGAAATGCTTTCACACGTGGATCGATCTTAATTGCGTTTTAAATGCTAAATAAAGGTATATACATAATATTATCACAAATTACGCTTTGCAGGTCGAGAACAGAACAAAACCATACATTATTGCGCAATATATTAACTATCGTTTTCGCGCTAAAAACAAGAGCCTCTTCCCGTCACTTCCGCCTTTCAAAATTGCGACCACGTGTTGCGTTGAGTTGTGTCTTCCCTTTTGACAGAAATACCTTCACACGTGGATCGATTTTAATTGCGTTTTAAATGATAAATAAAGGTATTTACCCAATATTATCACAAATCATGCTTCGCAGGTCGAGAATTTATCCACGAAGTAAAACGTAAATATCATGTACGTGACGTCGCGGTAATTCACGTCCGCAACACGAGAAGCCAGGGATCCATCATTGCGCAATATATTAATATTTCAATGCGTGTTCATAGACTCCAATTGTTTTCGCGCCAAAAATAAGAGCTTGTCCCCGTCACTCCCGCTTTTTAACATGACGACTTCCTATTGCGTAATGCATCTTCAATTTCGCGTCCATTTAATTTCGCGAATGACGTCCTGGCGCGAATTAACGCGAAAATAAAAAGGTCGCGAAAATTTGTCTGTATACAGTATATCATTTGACAGACATCTGTGGGACATCCTAAAGACGTCTATATCATTTGACAGACATCTGTGGGACATCCTAATGACGTCTATATCATTTGACAGACATCTGTGGGACATCCTAAAGACGTCTATATCATTTGACAGACATCTGTGGGACATCCTAAAGACTTCTATATCATTTGACAGACATATTTGGGACATCCTAAAGACGTCTATATCATTTGACAGACATATTTGGGACATCCTAAAGACGTCTATATCATTTGACAGACATCTGGAGGACATCCTAAAGACTCTATATCCGCTGCATTTTTACAGTAACAGTGCTATGATCGTATTTGACTCAATTCTTTGCACACAGCACATCTGGAACAGCGGCAATGACCTGTTTGGGACATTGTCACCTCTGCCTTTCAGCTTTACGTTGTTTTTCTCAGTTTTGCCTTTGGAATGGTGACATATATTATGCAGATTTCAATATACTTATTTAAAGATTGCACAACAAAGACACAGTAGGGCCGACAATGGCTTATTAATGAATAATATAAACTTAAAATTTCCCCCCATCTTGAAGAAAGGTGGTTGAAAGTTTACAATGCAAAATATTTTTTATCATGCACTCCTCTATCCAACCAATCCCATCAAATTTTCATGGACCTTCTAAACCTAGGAATAACAAGTGTAGTTCCAAGTCCAGAAATTATCCAGATTCATCTGGAGGATTAATTATATTTAGTTTTCATGATTCAAACTCCACTTATAGAATCAAGCACCTCTGAGCACCATTTTGGGACATCACTTTCCATATAATCAATCTCCAACCAGGATGTTTCTTCTGCACCAGGTGGCACCACTTGTCCATTATTTGTTTAAGGTTATTCTTGCACAAAAATTTCTCAGAAAGATTAAAATCAATATTGACAAATTAGAAATAAATAAAACTTTATTTTAAGAATGACAATTTTAGAAAAGTAAGAATATTTAGGAACGGGCAATGTTTATTGATATTTTGATGTTATTTTATTTTTCTTAATGATGTTATAGAATGAGAAGAAGAAAATGACACATTTGATTAGATTAACAAAATGTTAACTTGTTTGCATTTGTCCTGTTACCTGTTGTGTTCTCCGATATACCTGTCAGTACCCCAGTGTATTTATCCTGGTTATCCTGTTATTTATCCTGTTATTATATGCATTTTTAATATTTGTCCAGTTCCATATTTACCTGTCAGTATCCCTGTGTATTTATCCTGGCCCCAATTTATTTGTCCTGTTATTATATGCATTTTTAATATTTGTCCAGTTCCATATTTACCTGTCAGTACCCCTGTGTATTTATCCTGGCCCCAATTTATTTGTCCTGTTATTATATGCATTTTTAATATTTGTCCTGCTCCATATTTATCTGTCTGTACCCCTGTGTATTTATCCTGTTCCCTGTGTATTTGTCCTGTTTTGTATACGTTTTTAATATTTGTCCTGTTTTCTTCATATTTTTACAGTTCTCTTTGAATTTGTCACAATCTTCATGTATTTGTCCTGTGCAGGTAGATTGGCCAATAGATATATAGATATATATGTATGCAGTTTATCAATTGGCCTGGCCTGTAATATGGAGGCAGTTAATGGTTATTTGATTACACCTGTGGTACAGGTGTAAGTGCCTTGGTGCGACCATGCACTAAGTATCAGACAACACCTGTATGTGTTTGCCCCTGCTGCCCTGTGGTCATTCTCGACTTCCCAATCAGATGACCTCCTAGTGACCAACGTGATATATAGGCAACCACTCTATTGGACACGGTTACCTGGGTAGAAGAATACAATAAGCTCATCTTATGAATTTAAAAACTGTGTTAGGGCACTGTCCTTGTGATATTGATACATGGGAAAACAAAAAAAGTAAAATATTTATATCACATAAAAACATTTGATAAAAACCTTACCTGTTTGTTAAGGTTAAGTAATAAAGTAGAATGGCCATGAATGAGTTCACATTATTCTATAGCTTGATTTTTTTCTGTCCCATGTCTGGTGTATAGACATGTTAAGAAATCTTAGAAAGATGTACGGGTATGTAGACTCATAAACCTGGCACAGCAAACAATGAATATAATTTAAGTGTGGTTTCTAGATATGGAATAGAAAGTACAGGGCTTGGTATTAAGCAAATGGCTGTTAATATTTCCTGGATTGGTGGTTTTACAAAATTATACTGGTTCCAATTTAACTGAATATTTCTTCTTTTTTTTTATATTTAATGTTACAGGCAGTATATTTGACACACAAAAAAGACTCGTTAGGTATCCTTAGTTCATTTAATCCATCAATAATGAACTCAACAGAAGTTTTAAACCATGTATGAAAACCCTAGATTCTGTAATCTTTATTAAACCTTTTACTTTAGTATACAAAGATAACAAGTGTGTCACGTAATATAGATCTGAAAACCAGATCAAGGCTTAGATATGAAGAGATAAGCAAACTGATTGAAATAATCAAAATTCTTGTTGGTATATAACCAGCATATTTCTCTGGATGGCTTGTTTTTTTATTGGATTTATCAGCCACATAAATGCCTTCTTTTGTGGTTTAGACATACATTTCCTTCATTATTTATTCCAATATAATTAAAAGATTATTGAGGACTGAGAGCTAAATGTGATTCTTGCAGCATTTCACATTGAAAGAAATGTTAATATTATTTAGATTAGATCTTGAAGCCATTCTGTGAATGCGTTAATTTGTGTCAAACCAATATGGTTTCCCCGAATCCCTCTTTGTAGTGCAAATATTACTTTTATTTGTTTTTATGAAGTGTTAGCTTCTAGGAGGGAATTTCTGTTAAACAAATAAAGCCTGCCACCTCATTATTGGGAGACACATAATAGTTATTACCAATTCAATAAATAAAAACTTATTCAATATGTGCCATAGATTTTGTCCCAGTTCAGAATATAAGGAAAGAATCTAGCTTTTGCAAATGATAAGTTCAACTTATATTATTGGCATTACTTGTTAAGTATGAATGGATAATATGTAAGGGAATTAGCAGTGGGGGATTAGCATATTTAATCATGTTCTGACAAGTTGCTGCATTGCAGGACATAGACTTCATGCTTAACTTCACGTCACATCCTTGTATGGCAGCCAGTGCTAACATGCTGAACACCTGAGGTCTACACACAGGTGTTAAATCCTTGTATGGCAGCCAGTGCTAACATGCTGAACACCTGAGGTCTACACACAGGTGTTAAATCCCTGTATGGCAGCCAGTGCTAACATGCTGAACACCTGAGGTCTACACACAGGTGTTAAATCCTTGTATGGCAGCCAGTGCTAACATGCTGAACACCTGAGGTCAACACACAGGTGTTAAATCCTTGTATGGCAGCCAGTGCTAACATGCTGAACACCTGAGGTCTACACACAGGTGTTAAATCCTCGTATGGCAGCCAGTGCTAACATGCAAAACACCTGAGGTCTACACACAGGTGTTAAATCCTTGTATGGCAGCCAGTGCTAACATGCTGAACACCTGAGGTCTACACACAGGTGTTAAATCCTTGTATGGCAGCCAGTGCTAACATGCTGAACACTTGAGGTCTACACACAGGTGTTAAATCCTTGTATGGCAGCCAGTGCTAACATGCTGAACACCTGAGGTCAACACACAGGTGTTAAATCCTTGTATGGCAACCAGTGCTAACATGCTGAACACCTGAGGTCTACACACAGGTGTTAAATCCTTGTATGGCAGCCAGTGCTAACATGCTGAACACCTGAGGTCTACACACGTGTTAAATTCTTGTATGGCAGACAGTGCTCTCACACTGAATGCAGGGGCTAGACCCACTTATCACATCCTTGTATGGCCGACATTGTCATATTGAATGCCAAGTTAATCCTTGTATGACAGCAAGTGTCCTCACACTGAACGCCAGTTTAACAACATGTTTTCTCCATCCATGTTTGGAGCCATGGGCCGTGGTGCAGTTGGTTAGAGTGCCAGCTTATTAGCACCAGTTCCTCTGTGGTGATCCAAAGGTCGTGGGTTCGATCCCAGGCCATGCCGAGATTGAATTCATGATACAAATTCACACATGAGCTGAGGTCCTTGCCAAAGGGTTAACCCGTTGTCCTTGTAAATCTGTGACCGGATGGGTTGTCATGTCAAGGACCTGCGACATGACAATTCAGTGAGGCAGCACTGTTACAAGTAGGTCTCATCACGAAATGACTGAGATAATGTTGAAAGTGATGTAAAACCCCAAACAAACAAACAAACCATACGTGTTTGGCACATTCAAAGTGAATGTTGGGTCTGGAAAGACCTCTCTCATCCTTTTGTTACAAAGTCCTTAAACTGAATGACAAAATGTTGGGTCTTGAAACTGACCTGTCTCATACTTGTACATGTCCAGCAAAACAAAGGCTATTATGTCAAAGGCAGTTATGTCAAAGGCTAATGGACTGATTAAGACAAAAGCTCAAAGATAGTGATTAAAACAAAGCTTTCACAAGACCCCCTGGACTGATTTGCTTTTTATGCGAGGTTTTTTCCATGATTTATTCTCAAGACAATCAAACATTGGGAAGTGGGAAATTGAAAAAATATTGTTCTGAAGTTATGATTTTCATGTATGCATTTAGGGTAACATAGATTGTGCCTTTTTCTCCAAAATCCATTGGCTATAAAGTTTAAGAAAAAATTAGAGACAAATCATATGCTCTCGTAATGAAAATAAAGCCAGACACAGTAATCGTGTGGATTTTTGTGTACAGCAAGTTTCACCAGCATGTGGGCTGTGTTGCAGTTTGAGCTATATTAGACCCGGCATGTGTTTGGATATAAGACTATAGATTTGTTGCGGTATCCAGGGACTTGATCAATACTGTGTTTGCTGCCAATGGGTACTTTCTACTCTATAAGGTTATAGAAGTGGAGGGGATTTGTGGAATTGTATTTAGATTATTTCAAAGGTGTGACAAAGAGACCAAGCTCTCTGGGGAGGATGGCAACTGTGAACTGGTCACGACACGTTCTTGGCTTTGCCCATGAGATCGGATAGAGCATTAGCTGAACACGACTTTGCCGGCAGAAAGATTGACTCAGCATTTTGAATGATGACTTTGAAGTTGATCAAAGCTATCAATAGTGTACCTTATGTGACTTTGATGGTTACATAATATATACTGTGACATAAGTTTGATTTAATATAAATTGAGAAACAAGGAGAAATAAAAAAAGATTGATAAACAAGTCATTTGTTGAATAACAAACAGAGACCTTTTATGGTGGATTTGGACCACACAGAAATATTATATAACTTTGGCATAAGGCATGAAATGTTAGGCTTAGCAGAAATTTTATGGCGGGCATGGTATTAGCTCTGTTTTAATAGTCTACAATATGTTGATTAAGTGGGCTGCCAGGGGTTGAGACAGGACTCTGTTGGTAAGAAACCAGTCTCCCATGCCTGAAGTCCAGGTTTCAAATCCCGGTTGGGACAAATACAAGTAATAAACCCCAATATTAAGATGAAATCTTCATAATGGGAGTTTATTCGAATTATATGCATGTCAGGACATACTGAATTGAATTGTTTTGTGTAAATATAGAAAATATAGAAAATAATTACTTTATCAAGATAACAAAGATGAAATCTTCATATTAGGGTGTTATTTGATTGCTAAGTTTGTTAGAACATAAAATTGAATTTAAAATTAAAAGCAAAAAATATGAAAGAAATAATGACTTTATACAGAAAACAAAGATAAAAACTTTACATTGGGGTTATATTTGAGCGATTTTTGAAGTGCAGACATGTTTACAAAGTTTGCAAAGAGACTACAACATGGAGGTTACAAAGCTGATGATTTCAAAATTTAATCATGGATTTTAAACTTCGAGTAAGTTGACAAAGAGGCAAACCTTGAGCATGTGTAATATGCAAATTGCATTCCAACAACCAAGGTAGCAGCACCATTCACTGACCACAACAATGGAACAAAAACTGACCATTGTCATGCTTGAGAAGGAATCAAAATATGATTTATGATTATACAGAACTTAGAAAATATGTACTTCGTTTCTACTGAAAACATGTATAAATCAAAGATTTTGATGCAACAGGGAAGTTCTTCAAAGTCAAAATATAAATCTTGTTTTGATCTCAAGAGTGGCTTCATGTCAAATGTCATGTATAAATATTAAACATTTCCCATCCAGGGTTCAAGTCCATACTTTATAATTCTGTGAATGATACATTATAAAGTTACGTGTTTTTTTATTGGCTGAGCCCATTCTGTTGGTTAAAAGCCATCAAAATATATTTTATTACCACTAAAAGTACAGAAAAAATGTTGAATTTTTGACTTAAGAAGGAATTTGATGAAGTACTTAATGTATCATATGACCCAGTTAAAATGTCTTTGTTCAAATTTTACATTGAGGTATCTTTTTGAAATCAATTGCTAACAAAGCTAAACTCTGTCTGAACAAGTCACATTGGCCAACGGTCAGTTTGACAATCTTCCACCTGTTCAGCATTGATTGCGTGGGCAACACAGGTATGCTCTATTGAATTATTAGGACTGCCCATAAATATATGGGGGCAGAGATTTTTTTATAACTTTTTTTGATTATAAAAGCAGACTTTTTGGTTTCCAAGTGTACCGTTTGTTTTTTTTGTTGTTTTTTTTTTTTAATTAAATTTTAATTTTTTTTCAGAGAATATTCTTTGGTGGTTTGGCATCTGATAGGAGGCTACATATGGGTGGGAGAGTGTTATGTTATAGGTGTATGGTGTGAAGCCCCTGGTGCAGCCCACGTGGCAGGCAGGCAGGCATGTTTGCGGCAATTCAAGCCTCCATTTCCCCCTGGCCTGTGTCAATGTTTGGCGACGCACTGGTTACGTGAACCTGCCCTGCTCAATATACTACCAGCCCTGGTCACCACATATACACAACCTTGCTTTGCTTCCTGCACCACAGAATCTACTTCCCAATTTTACCATATGATAAAAAAAATAAAATAAATTGATATATATATTTTTGGGGGGGAAATCTCAAATCATTAGTTTGACAAAACAATTCAAATAGACATTGATTTGAAATGATTTAAAAAATAAAATTTCAAATTTTCAAATTTATATTTTTTTACCCTCAGCCCCTGATGTAATCAGGCTGAGGGTATTGCAGTACTCCTGGCGTGGGTATGTATGTATGTCTGTATGTATGTCTGTAGCGAACATCCTTGTCATCGCGATAACTCAAGAACAAATGATGGCAGCTTCATGAAACTTGACACACATATGCATCTGGTGAAAACCTCGGACGAGTTCGATGGACGGCGACCTTGACCTATTTTTCAAGGTCACAGGAACAATTATGTGAAATCCCAAGAATCACAATAACTCAAGAACGAATAATGGTAGCTTTATGAGATTTGACACACATAAGTATCTGGTGAAGACCTCAGAATTTTTTCTATGAAACATGACCTTCACCTACTTTTCAAGGTCACAGGGACAATTATGTGAAATCATCTTGTCATCGCAATAACTCGAGAACAAATGATGGCAGCTTCATGAAACTTGACACACATATGCATCTGGTGAAAACCTCGGACGAGTTCGATGGACGGCGACCTTGACCTATTTTTCAAGGTCACAGGGACAATTATGTGAAATCCCAAGAATCACAATAACTCAGGAACGAATAATGGTAGCTTTATTAGATTTGACACATATAAGTATCTGGTGAAGACCTCAGAATTTTTTCTATGAAATATGACCTTCACCTACTTTTCAAGGTCACAGGGACAATTATGTGAAATCATCTTGTCATCGCGATAACTCGAGAACAAATGATGGCAGCTTCATGAAACTTGACACACATATGCATCTGGTGAAAACCTCGAATGAGTTCGATGGATGGCGACCTTGACCTATTTTTCAAGGTCACAGGGACAATTATGTGAAATCCCAAGAATCGCAATAACTCAAGAACGAATGATGGCAGCTTTATGAGATTTGACACACACAAGCATTTGGTGAAGACCTCAGAATTTTTTCTTTGAAACATGACCTTTACCTACTTTTCAAGGTCACAGGGATAATTATGTGAAATCATCCTTGTCATCATGATAACTCAAGAACAAATGATGGCAGCTTCATGAAACTTTTCACGCATAAGCATCTGGTGAAAACCTCGGACTAGTTTGGTGGACAGCGACCTTGACTTATTTTTCAAGGTCACAGGGACAATTACGTGAAATCCCAAGAATCGCAATAACTCAAGAACGAATGATGGCAGCTTTATGAGATTTGACACACACAAGCATCTGGTGAAGACCTCAGAATTTTTTCTTTGAAACATGACCTTCACCTACTTTTCAAGGTCACAGGGATAATTATGTGAAATCATCCTTGTCATCGTGATAACTCAAGAACAAATGATGGCAGCTTCATGAAACTTTACACGCATAAGCATCTGTTGAAAACCTCGGACTAGTTCGGTGGACGGCGACCTTGACCTATTTTTCAAGGTCACAGGGACAATTATGTGAAATCCCAAGAATCGCAATAACTCAAGAACGAATGATGGCAGCTTTATGAGATTTGACACACACAAGCATCTGGTGAAGACCTCAGACTTCCCTTGATGGAACATGACCTTCACCTGATTTCAAGGTCACAGGGACAATTATGTGAAATCATCCTTGTCATCGTGATAACTTAAGAACAAATGATGGCAGCTTCATGAAAATTGACACACATAAGAATCTGGGAAGACTCCACATGAGTTTGATGGACGGTGACCTTAACCTGCTTTTCAAGGTCACAGGCCCATATCAATAATTTTAGAGTAAATGATGACAGTTTCATGATACTTGACACACCTAAGCTATCAAAGGAAGTAGATTTTATGGGTTTTTTACCCCTGCATCAATTTGCCTTGGTGCAGTGACGTTTTGTTCACAAATATTGTGTGGAGCGAATGTTGTGCAATGAGTTACTAGGGCTGAGGGTTGATGCATCTCTGATGCCTATGTTTTGGTAACCATATTCAATTTTGGCAAAAAGTTGAATTCTACCTCCTTTTGACAGAATTGAAAATGAGAAATGAAATTTCACAACTATGATTTTTGTCTCGCCTGCAACATTAATTAGCATATATTTAGTTATTTAACCACTAATGAGTCCAAAAGCAGTTGAAATGCATATGGTATAGGAAGTTTGTCACATCTTACACAGAAATCATATCTATATTTGCAACCATCCCTTTATTATTTTCATTTTTGTGATTTTATTTGGATCTGATTTGAAAATCTCCATATGAGAGGTGCTAGGAATCCAAATGATCTGATATGAGAATGATCTGATATAAGAGGTACGATGAATTAGAATGATCTGATATGACAGGTGTGAGGAATTAAAATGATCTGATATGAAAGGTGTGAGGAATTAGAATGATCTGATATGAGAGGTGTGGATAATTAAAATGATCTGATATAAGAGGTACGAGGAATTAGAATGATCTGATATGACAGGTGTGAGGAATCAAAATGATCTGATATGAAAGGTGTGAGGAATTAGAATGATCTGATATGAGAGGTGTGAGGAATTAAAATGATCTGATATGAGAGGTATGACAAACCAGAATAATCTGATATGAGAGGTGTGAGGAATTAAAATGATCTGATATAAAAGGTGCAAAGAATTAGAATGATCTGATATGAGAGGTGTGAAGAGGTTGTTAATGACCTTATATTGAGATTCATGAATAATTTCAATGATCCTCTGTGTATGATGTTAACTATTGGAATGGTTTCATATTATTGATTAGACATGCAAAATTATCTTTGGGCAGGAAGTTAAACCATTTTTGGAAAAGCTTCATAAAACATGTTTTTTCTCTTATCTAAGTGTTTTACAAAAAAATGTGTCAAATGTAATTTTTTGGAGGATGCATATAATTGTTGTTCTTAACAAAAATTATAGATTTATATTCTGTTTAGACCCACAAGTGGATCCGCAAATTATCAAAGAATTTGCCACTGTAGAAATTTGTCAAAGTGTGGGTGATATGAAGATATATTACCCATTTTCAGATGATATATTTCTGTAAAGTGTCCCCTATAACCACTGGTTTATATGTAGTATAGTATAGAGTCTATTGTATTATGAGTTGTACTATATAATACATTATGAATGTTTAACCATGCCAAGAAGCTTGAACTTCGGACAATTAGCTTTTGGTCCTGTGCCCATGGTAACCATTGCTTTCCATTTATATTTTGAGAATATACAGAACAGTTTTTCTGCATAACTTTGATTTACTGTACAAACATTTTGAGTGTACTTTTTAAGTCTGTGTTGAGCAGCAATCGGAGAGAGAAATTTGAATTGTCGTCTAAGACAAATATTACAGCAATATAAACATTCACAGATTCTGTTATTTGCTGTGTGAAAACAAGCAGCGTTATGGATCTAGCTATGATTGGGATCTTAGCAGTTCTACACCATTGATGATTTATACCATTGCACCATATATAAGGGGCCAACCACAGTGAGGCTGCTTACAACATGCTTAAAAAGGCAAAAGGTATCGATAAATATTTGCATGTTTTAATAGATTTGTTTCTCGGTGACAACAGAATCGTATTCAAAAATGTAAAAAATATCTCTCTTTAAATTGTCAGTCTAAGGTTTCAGATTTGGAAAAAAAGTAGGAAATGATATTGAGAAATATCTATTAATGTTCACCATAGATTTACTTAAATATCAATGTTTCCTGTAGATGCTTGGAAACATATTTCCATAAGCCAGTTGCAAAAGTCAAGGGATTTTTATCAGAATAAGTCACAGCAGAGAATAAGAGATGTATTAAACTATTTAGATGTTTGATGAGCTCAGATTCAAAATTTTATAGGAAATTTTGATGAAATAAATGTTGAATATTTTTGCAAGGGCACATATATATATATATATTATATATACATGATATTATGTTTTACTTTAATTTGCAACACCATTTCCATTTTCTGAAGAAACCAATATACGGTAATTTTTTTTCTTAAAAAATGTGTTCCTTTTACGGTGTATAATGAAGTGCTTGTATGACACCTGCAAACCCTGTGAATGACTGAGACACAAATTAGGGGGTGAAGGGGGGACCTACTGGACAGTGTAGCTGCCTCAGCTTGAACATTAACCTGCTGTCATTACTTTAGCTTGGTTTGGTTTCAGGTGGGAGGTTTTATGAGGAGGGGTTCTACTTAAATCTAGGACAGGAAGAATAGAGGAGTGGACACACTGGCTATTTATGGTTGGACACTTTTGTCACAACCAGCCACCAGGAGGAGCTTGTGTGTGTGTAAATTTATATTTATATGGAATGATAAATATGATGTATATTTATATATATATATGTGTGTGTGTATTATTTTTATATCATTCCATATTTTAAAATAATCATAGTAGGATTTGCTGCTTTCTTGGGAAGCTTATCAAATCAAATATAATGCTTCATGGACTATTTATATATATATATATTTTTGTACATGTATCTTGTCTGCTGATTGATATGCTAAGCAATGTTTGAACGTACAGTATTCACCCTTGAGCTGCGTAGATGAAGCGTGTCCATTGGCCGATTTCGAAGTAGGTATAATATGGGGGAAGGCTGAGATAGCGTGCTTACAAGGTAATTTGAGTGAAGTGAGTGTGTCAATATGTATGTGTAGGGGGCACCAGAGTGGCTCGCAAAGCACTCCATCCCACGTCGTCAGCAGCCATCCACCAAATGTTAGTGTTCTTTTATTGAGAACCGCAGCAAAGAAGAAGCAGCAAAAGAAGCCGCAGCGTCAACGTGTCTTCTGCAGATTACATATTTGTGAATTAATTAACACGTCAGTGACTTGTCGCTGACATGGGGAGGTGCAGCAAACCATACCGCAACACGGCCATGTGTTTGGTTCGTGCGGACCCGTCACGCTGCCCAGCGGTGGTGGTGGTAGTGGTGTGCTCTGACGACGAAGCACATGGTCGCCGATTGTCACAGGATAGCTGCCGTCCTCACAGGTGAGTGATGTTGCCAAGATCAATCGCGATAAATATTTCGTCGCAAGACGGACATTTTTGTAGGCAGTGACATTTGAGTGTTGTATCCACTGTGTGGTGTGGACGGAGAACGTGAAGGAAGGCGAGGCAGGACGTGTTAGCCAAACAATATGGCAGAGTGACATTGTCAATGACAAGACGGCGTAGAGGGGATGGCAGAAAAAACATGGCTTCCCTCATGTTGGCAGTGGCCTCCTGGGCCGCACTTGGCTCAGTTCTGTCAATCTAAGCGGCAGTGTTTCGCTTTCAATCGGCTAAGTTGATTTGTATGATAGGAGAGCCCACAGCCCATGCCTGCTGCACCGAGACAATAGCAGCAATTAGCAACAAAAACACGTGGTAATGTGGCCCTGTAGCCATAGCTAGGCCAGCCTGATGTACAACACATAATTATCAGGCCTGCCTCATTCGACGTGTTGATGGAATGCTTGCAAACTTTTCTCAAGCATTCGTTGCTTTGTTTTGTACTGTACACTGCCAATGGTTGGTAGGCAAGAAGTAATTAAAAAAATACAAACTACCCAGGGGTCACTGACTCAAAGGCTTGATATGGGAGTGCAGTTAGTCCTTGACCTGAATTAAATGGAGTGCTGTTTGGCAAGGTTGGGCTGCAGTTATTGTATAAGGTCTTCTTGTCAAGGAGTAGTGAAAGCCATGCCACTGCTTTAAATGTCACCTTGCCCGATGGGCCCCATACTTGGTTATGCAATAATTCAAATTTGAATTACCCCCCTGAGCACCTGTTTACTTGGCACACCAAGCCATATACTGTAATTAGATTTATTTTGGCTGTGAATTATATAATATGTAATGGTCCATATTGAATGACATAATAGAAATTGCTCGAAGAAGGAGTTAATTGGTAATAATTTTGAGAGAATGGAACACATAAGATCCTTTTATTTATTTATTTTATTTTTTTCCAGAATTTTGAGAGAATGGAACACATAAGATCCTTTTATTTATTTATTTTATTTTTTTCCAGAAGGTTTTTGTACATTGACAAAAAAAAAGAAATTATGCAGTAATTTTGAATATAATGTTTAAAGCTGAAATATAGATGATAAGTATATTTGCCTTGCATCGGCACAAACCTTTTTGATTGATGCATTGCATTATATCTGTAAAACATATTTGAACAAGACCCCAATGAAGCGCCTCCTTTTAAAAGCACACTCCTTGCTTGGCATCATTTTCAAGTGGAGGTACTGAAGGTAAAATAACATCAAATGACAGTGTTTATGACATCATAATGTCCACTGAATAATGATAATTGAAGTCAAATGACAGTGGCAATATGCTTATGACATCATAAAGGTATTGTCTTCTGAATAATGATAGTATGAAGTCAAATGAGAATGGCAATATGCGTATGACATCATAAAGGTATTGTCTTCTGAATAATGGTAGTATGAAGTCAAATGAGAGTAGCAATATGCTTATGACATCATAAAGGTATTGTCTTCTGAATAATGATAGTATGAAGTCAAATGAGAATGGCAATATGCGTATGACATCATAAAGGTATTGTCTTCTGAATAATGGTAGTATGAAGTCAAATGAGAGTAGCAATATGCTTATGACATAAAGGTATTGTCTTCTGAATAATGATAGTATGAAGTCAAATGAGAATGGCAATATGCTTATGACATCATAAAGGTATTGTCTTCTGAATAATGACATTATGACATCAAACTGCTAACCTACTATGAGTCTCATCTTGGAGTCACAAAGAGTTCATGCTTCCAGTGTTTGCCTGTCGTGTGCAGCTTTGGGCTAGGACAGACCTCAGGTGATATTTCCTTTTCTGAATCTGATAGATAAATATCATTGCCCCAATGATAAAGTTTGATATGTCATGATGTTCATATGTAGATATGATTAAGGTTTATTAGATTAGAGGTCAACTGTAAAATACCTGGCTTAAGAAGAGGAAGCAATTTAGCCAGGAGCAGAACTTTTCTTGGGTCATTTAATTTCAGATTTATAAGTAAATGTAGGACAGAAAAGCACATGCAGGACAATTAAGAATATGTAGGACAGATAAGGATATGTAGAACAGATAAGGATATGTTGGACAGATAAGGATATGTAGAACAGATGTAAAACAGATAAGGATATGTAAAACAGATAAGGATATGTAGGACAGATAAGGATATGTAAAACAGATAAGGATATGAAGGACAGATAAGGATATGTAAAACAGATAAGCATATGTAAAACAGATAAGAATATGTAGGACAGATAAGGATATGTTAAACAGATAAGGATATGAAGGACAGATAAGGATATGTAGACCAGATAATGATATGTAGAACAGATAAGGATATGTAGGACAGTATATATAACAGTTTCCAGAAATTCAGTCTGCTTGTAATTCTCCAGTTGAGGAATACCTCGTTGGTGAGATAAGGCAGAGGGTTGATGTGTTAAATATCATCCCAGGAAAAAAACATTGATGATTTAGTACAGGGGTGACCTCTTTATATGAAGTGAAAAATGTATAACCACATGAAAATAGTCAAAGGGATTTAAATATTATCTTCATTCAGGATTTTTCAGTTTAGATTGGTTGTTTTTTGTATATTTTTAGTTATCACCCAGTTACATATATAAATGGACACCATAAATTTAGTTTGAGTTATTGCATCAAGAATCTTGCATGACTATAATGAAAGCAATAAAAACAGACACTCTATGAGATAAAAATATTTAGAGAATGGCTGTATTTTTGTATTTTGACAAACATTTATTTTTTGAGATGACAGATATATACTTATGAGTGGGTGGCATGAAGGTGCAGGTTTGATAGCTTGCCCAATGAACTTGTCAAGATAAACAGTAGCAGACCAGAATAATTAATTTTAACATATGTAAAGCGAGACTTAAGGTTAGGGAGTGGAAGACATTTGGTAGATGACCGCATTCACTCATCCATGGTACACTTGCTAACTAGAACTCTTTCAGAATGTTCCCTCTTCATTCACTTGAAAGAGTAGTTTCTATTACACCCCCTTTCAACAAGGTCAAAGGTTAAGGGTCACAGCTTTCAACCATTACAAGGATTGTGTTAATTCATTCTTATGGAAGAATATTTGTATTTCTGCTGCAAAAGATTAAAATGCATTACAATGTTTTGAAAAGTAAAAAGCAAATTGATTTAAAGACTTGTTTATTGTTTGACATTTGAGATTTTTAATGATTTTGAGCTCATCTATCTTCAAAGAAATAATACCTTTTTAGGAATTAATGGGAATGCCTTGTCAATTTATGATCCATATGAATTTTCAAAAACATAAAATACATATTGCTCTTGTCATGAGTATGAAATGTTATGCTTTGCAAATAGAAAAAAAGACACTCGACAAATCATACTTATTATTCTGAAGTAAATATTGTAATATAAACGTGGATATTGCTCCTCAAGGTGAACAAATTGATGCGTGTGCAAAGTAAATAATTGAAATGATTTTAAGGTCACAGTTCGTCATCATACCCATAATAATTCTCCGGTTCTCAACTCGGTGTAGTACAACCAATGTGTTGTCAGATTCTTTATGTGATAATAATGTAAATTTTATCTTGATGTCGATAATATTTTCTTGATATTGCAAATGATCTGAAAGAGGTAAGGGTCACTTGATTATGTAAAAAGCGTGTTGCAAAATTGTAACATGGTACAGGCAGAAGTGATAATAAGGGTCTTTTTTGGGTGAGAAAAAAGAAAATTAGGAAAAAAGGTACTTGTCATCTATAAAGATTGTCATCTATAAAGGTCCATAATTAGTCACTGCTAAATGTGACATTTTGTTTAAGGAAGAGTCTCAACAGGACCATCACATGACCTTGTAATTGGCTGAGCACAATCTGGAAGACTCTCTCACCATGTTTACAGCACTTTGAATACATAATTATTTGATTTATATAATATATATATATATATATATATATATATATATATATATATATATATATATATATATATATATATATATATATATATTATATATACCTGTGCAGTCCTACTTCTTATTGATAATTTGTTTTTGGGGCGGAGAGGTCAAGACTGTCGAGTTAACATATTTCTTATTTATTTGACTTTGTTGTTTGTATTCCCCTTTCTTTCCACATTGCGCTCCAGAAGAAAAGAAAAGTTCCCCACCCTTGTTACTGGAGGCATTGAAATAGTTGCCATTTGATACAGTGGTACTTATTTGTAGAACTATGGTGCAGGTAAAATACTTCTTCATATGTTGATTTGAAAGGAAACCACTATAATTTCCACTTAAATATTGAGGAATAAGTGACATGGATTTTTAGTTATACATAGTCATATTACTGTTGGTCATAAGAAGCTGTTTTCATGCAAATTTAGTGAAACTTTACATTACAATCTTCAATATTGTTGATTGATGTATTTTTTAAGAATCTGTTTTATTCCTGCACAGAGTAAGGTGCAGACTTAATATTTATAGAAATGAGATCAAACTTACTTAGAATTTGTAGAAATGAGATCAAACTTACTTAGAATTTGTAGAAATAAGATCAAACTTACTTAGAATTTGTATGAATGAGATCGAACTTGTAGAAAAGAGATCGAACTTTGGCATGGCCTATCATAACCCATGGACAACTTTTGCCAGCCCAGAGCATTGCTTAGCAGTACAAGTCTAGCATTATCTTGATGACAGATTTTCACATCAGCATTTGAAACTTTGACCATGCATTGTTGCCTTCAGGATGCAGCTTTTGCGGCCCTTTTCAACTATTTGCATAACTTGATTGACTAAAATAGGCCAATGACAAGCATATTTCCTACACTTTTTTACATCAAGGATTTTATTCACTGGCTCAGAGGTGGTGTAGACTGTTCTTAAGTCCACTGGCCTATTTATCACAAATCACTGGCCCTTAAAAATTTAATTCAAGTTTAAGCTGAGTGAATTTTAAATGGGCTTTTGTGATCCTATTAATCGTTGATATTTATGAATATATACAGTCAGAAGGTGGTCCTGTGTGCTGATCATCTATGCAATAAGTCTCCTCAGATTTGACCATAATCATGAGAAGTACATGCGGCAGGGATCATTGGCTTTGTGTAGCAGTATATGTAAGAGGGTATTAGCCATGTCACATGATGTGTGCCAAGGTGGCTAAGCAAACCTAATTATCCGCAAAGAACAGATCAATATATTGTCTTGTGTGTCGGCACAATCCAACATATTTATCATTCTCCTAGCCCACGGAAGGAAACTATGAAATCAAGCATGAAACTTGTGATTTAATCAGAAGATTGGGCATCATTTAAAAATTGTGATATATTTTTTTTTTATCAAAAATGATTCATGCACTTATATTTGATGTAAAATCATGGCAGAAATACTCAAATGTGTATGTATTAATCCCAGTTGATAATTTTATTGCAAAGTTAATATTCATCTGGGAAAAAAACCAACTTGTGCTATAATGATGAATATCAAATTTATTTGCAATAGAGATGAAAATTTAAATGGGGTCATACAATATGGATATAACTGCCAACAGTTCTGTGGTTATATACATGCACCTGGATGACCTGATCTGCTGGCATAATAAAACTATGATGAACATGTACATTTTGAATATCAGTATTACCAGGTCACCTAGCATGTACCTGGTAAACAAAATTTACAGGCTGTATTTTTTCATAAAATATTATCCTTTGACACACAGTTTTCTGTATTTTAGATTTTTATTATAGATTTAAACTTTTTTATTGATGTAGATATATGCGCAAACAAAAGTTAGACTTAAATTTCTAGATGGTCATGCATAAATATAGTGTGAACATTTATAGTCACATTCATGCATGACTATCTAAATGTTTGGCTGCTACAAAACTGCCAAATAGACCATTTTTATAACTTATCCATATTATTGTCAAATTGCATGATTTTCACCATTGGCTGTTATTTTTGTCCCCAATTCTTTTTTCTCTTTGATTGCTTGCTTTTACATCACATCTATAGATAATAACTATGAGTAATATTACATTTTTTTACAGGAAGATTGAAATTTAGAAATATAAACGCAGGGCAGATCTCAATATCATTAAATGGTTGTTTAAAACATAAAGGACTTGACCATTTTAGAACTCACTATTTTATTTCTGGACTATTGTATCTACATTATTTTTTAAGAATAAAACCATGGTTATTCATAATGTTCAACAAAGCACTGGGGTCAAAAGTTTTCGGAGTCTTGACATCATTACCATATTGCAATAAGTTGCAATAAGTTGTAGCTCTACAGAATGCTACAAAATAACATCATTAAGTCATAACAATTGGGATGTTAACGTCCTTCCTGTCTTTTGTCAGTGCTTGATATTGACTTCCTTTCTGTCTATTAGAGGTTAACTGAAAAGACATAGAATTTTCTTATCCATGAAATTGAATTATTTAGGCAAACAATTAAGCAATATAGATGATCCTATATAGAAAGTTGGATAATTACACACACACACATAATAGATTTGTAGTACAGTAAACTCTTACTTTATTGATAGCCACTAAAAAATAGCAAAAAGGGAAATAACATGTAAAACTGGTTAGAATATGATCGCGGCTTTCGAGTGAGTGTTCTTGCTCATGGATAGCCTGGACTGACGGAAGTAAAAGGGTTTTTTCTGGGGCCTTGAAGCAACAGTTGGTTGTGTAAAGCATGGAAATGACAACCCATTCTTTGTCATGGGCCTGCACTTGTGACTTGCATGCCATGAGGATGTTATCATTTTTTCCCTCTTTTTTTGTATTTTTTTATCTACAGTTATATTTTGGAAGGAGTACCAGATTTCCACAAGGCACGTGAGAAGTTTTCTGAACACAGAAACAGATGATTTCAAATTGGACTCGGCCAATGACAGTGATGAACTGTACTTTGGTCTTCATGATGAATAATATACCCACTACAACAAAATCTAATTTTCAAGTAATAAACCAATAGTGAAAACGTTTATCGACAGAAGTGAAGTAATATCAATACCAACAGAATTATGTTGCCCTTAAGATTGCAATGCTTGTAGGATTGCGATGCTTGTAAGATTGCAATGCTTCTAAGATTGTGATAACTTTAAAATTACGATGCCCTTAAGATTGCGATCCCATAAAACTATGATGCCCTTAAAATTGCGATGCCCATAAGATTATGATGCCCTTAAGATTGTGATGCCCGTAAGATTGTGATACCTTAAGATTGTGATGCCCTTTAGATTGTGATGTCCATAAGTTTGTGATGCCTGTAAGATTGTGATGCCCGTAAGATTGTGATGCCTGCAAGATTGTGATGCATATTAATTAGCATAAATCATAGGACAAAAGCGTTTTACCTGATATTATAACTAAGTCCTAATGATCAAACAATGAGTGGTTGTTAGTGATGTTTGACCTGATAATAGCATTATGTCCTCAGGGGTTTATCAAACATGTACACCAGAGGGCACCTCAGGGAATACCAACAAATAATTGCTCTGAGAGGATTTTCAGAAAATCTTTTTCAATATTTTTTCTTCAGGGTTTTTCAATGAAAGTCATGGCAAAAATGGAACAAATGGTTAAAGTAAAATATTTCCATCTATTTAATCATATATTGGTGATGATAAAATATGGAGGTTGGATATCCTTTAAATTGTTGCTGGGAAGTGAGGTATGGTTACATGATGTCACGCTCCATGCTTCTGCCATGCTCTAATGCACACACAAACGCACACATCACATTTCTTATCACAATAGATAATATTTTGAATCCAAATTTTTGTTTGAAATTATAAACTAAATAACAAAAATATTTTCATAGTTACCAAAAAATACTTCTGCTTGGTTAAAAATGGATCAGTTTGAATAAAAAATATTGCTTTAAAATTGTCAAAAAGACAACACCTGGTGTATGGTAGTGTTGCCTGGGGTAGTTAGATATTGTGCAGTAGAGAGGTTTGTGAAGAAGCCCTGCAGCCATAGGTGTATGTAACAGTTTGCTAATTGTCAGAGAATCAGGCCATTTGTGCAAAGTGATACACAAGCCAGGGTTCCTTAATTGATAAAATGTACATAAAATTCCTCAGATTTACAACGACATGGGATACAGCATCTTGTTATGTCTTTGATCATTAGTTGCGATTGCAAAGAAGGAAGTCTATATTTTGCACATAGATAATTAAAAACTATGTGATTTATATTTTTAAAGAATGCTTATGATGAAAAAGAAAAAAAAATCAATAATTAATTTCCCTGAGAGCTTATATAGAAGTCATTGTGACGTTTATTATTTTAGAAGAAATATCTGTATTGCTTCAAAAGATACCGTCAACACTTGTTCTCCATGCCATGGTATGAAAATGGTATTTCTGAACTCTACATGTACTTCGTTTTTTTGTGGTAATACTGATATATACATATAATTAGTATATAGTGGTTTTACTAATATCTACATGCAATTAGTATAGAGCAATATTACTGATATCAACATGAAATTAGTATATAACAGTATTACTACACATACGTATACCATGGTATTACTGAGATATACATATAGATGTACTTAGTATATAGTGGTATTACTGATATCTACACATACTTAAGTATGCCATGGTATTACTGAGATATACATATAGATGTACTTAGTATATAGTGGTATTACTGATATCTACACATACTTAAGTATGCCATGGTATTACTGAGATATACATGTACTTAGTATATAGTGGTATTACTGATATCTACACATACTTAAGTATGCCATGGTATTACTGAGATATACATGTACTTAGTATATAGTGGTATTACTGATATCTACACATACTTAAGTATGCCATGGTATTACTGAGATATACATGTACTTAGTATGTAGTGGTATTACTGATATTTATATCAATTGGTTGGTTTAGTGCTATAGTATTACTGAGATCTACACATACTCAGTATATAGTAGTAATTTACTGAGATCTACAGATGTTTAGAATATAGTGGTATTACTCATTTGATATATGGCTCTGTTCTAGAACGTGAGACCCAAACTTGCATGATTTTTCGAATTTGGGAACGTGCACGAATTTCATAGGTTGTTTTATCCATAGGTGCCCCTTGGTCTCTTACATGCTTACATGGAAGGATAATGGATTTATTCCAGTGATTTCAAAAAAAAGTGGAAATAACACCAAAAGATGGATGCTTCATAAAAAAAGCAAATCTGAATTTAATTCAGATCTCAGCAAAATTAGAAATTAATATTTGATTTAATTCTCCTGGCTGGGAGTGGGGACAGGTTCAGTGTATAGAATTTACCATATAATGATACTTGGGATGAAATTGATTAGGTGTCAGAAACTGAAAACTGAAGATGAGTGCTTTTTTGACATGTCAAGAAAAGTCCAACTTTTTCAGGGGTGTAAAAATTGGAGTATTTATGCCATTGAAATATACATGACTGCCCTGGGCATGTTTAAAAATAAGGATATTTTGTAGAAATATGTTATTTGAAAAATAAGCAATATGTTCGATTCCTGGCCCAAATTATGGATGTTTTTTGACTTTAAGGGGAAAATGGTAGATTTTTATTGAATCTCATTTCATAAAGGTACCTTTCAATCAAAATCATGCCAGGAAGGTGTGCTTAACTGAAATATTCCTTGTAGCATAAAATTAAAGTATAATATTGTAATAATAAATGCCAATCATTGCAAATGTGTTCTTTTTTTTGCAAACAAAGGACACTTTTTGACATATTTTGGCCTAAAAACAATCATTAAACCTATTCTACACATTCTAGACCATTCAATTTATAGTCATGAACTTTAATGGAATATGTCCTATGATGCACATCTATAAGTTACAAAAAGCTAGTGTAGATGAGCAAAGTTGGGGTATGGACACTTTTTGACGCATCGTGAAAAAAGGGCACATAATATCCCAAATCCTCAACTGCTTGCACATATATGATAATATAGATGGGCAAATATAATTTCCTTGTTTGTATTCATATCAGCAATATTGTGCTTTTAATTTACTTTGATGATTTCCCTAGAACAATTTGGTTCAACCATATCAACTGCTGACATGATTTTTGGTCTACAAAATAAGATTGGTTCAATTCCTGACATTCAATATTGTGAATGACTGACTATTTTGAGTAGGAGTGGAAAACCTTTCCAACACCAAATACAATACTTGATATATTAAAAGATTTTTTGCATGTTTTAGTCACCCAATGATTAGGAGAATGAATTTCAAATTGGACACTTTTGGACAAGGAGTCTCAAAATATGTGCAGATTTTTTGACCCTGGTCAAAAGTATACAAAAATCCATTCACAATCTAATGACCTTCAAGGTGACATTGACCACACCATATGAAAGTCAGATCACATCCCCTCACAAAAAAAACCCAAATGTTCACTATTTGTGGTGAAATAATGCCATAACAATCCTTTCAAAATATGCACATTTCCCTGGTGGACATCTCTTTGGACTGTCCATGAAGGGGCCACCCTATTTACCATTGTCTAGTTTTCTTTTGTGCCTTCTTCTTTCTTTTTTCACTACCCACTGCTACCAATATGGCTGCTCCCACCAAAAATACTGTCTACACCAAATGTTCCCCCCTATAATTTTCTGCTTGCCTCCTCCAACACCAATGTACACTTGCTGGACGTTTATGCTTTTTTTTGACTGAACATTGTTTCCTAAAATATGGAAAAAATTAGTTATTAATTTCAATGTTTTTGGTATTTTTTACAAGTTTTATCAGTTCTTATAAATGAAATATAAGTAGGATATCATAATTTGCCTCTGCCTACAAGTAAAATGGGCTTTTTGGAGGCAAGTGGACACTTCCAAAATGGAGGGAAAAATTTGGTTCACTGATCACTTTTTGACTGGATATAAATCTTGTAAAAAAGCAGGGTTAGCCTTGGAATTACCAAAAACTGGCTGGACAAAACTTTCATTGGACTCTTTGTGTGGATTTCATACCATCTAGACATCAGTAAGTCATTTTATTTCAAAGATTGAAGCTTTTTAAGAAGATGTGTTTTAACAGGATGTGCACAAAATGCACAAATTTTCCTTGACATTGAACTTCAATCTTCCAGTTTAGCAAGTTAATTATACTTTTTAGCACTTGAAATTATGATCCCAATGTTGCCATATTTATTAGTGACAAGATACTGAAAACCGTTTTTCGATATTGAAAAAAAAAATTTCACCGCGATTCATTCTTTACAGTAGTGTATGAAATGGTGGATGTCCCTCTGACCGGTCTCACGTTCTAGAACAGAGCCATATATCAAATGATTTCTCTGGTTTGTTTATTGCTGACTTCATCAAATTGCTTATTCATTTTTTTCTCCACAATCTTCAACTTAAATCAGGTTTTCATTTGCCATTTTTATATACACATGACATTTGCATTTAACATTTAATATGAAGCATGTAGTGAAAACAATACCCACAATCACTGGATAAATTTGTGCTGTTTTCAGCCTTATTATCTCTGTTAAATGTAGATATAGATATATTAAAATATATATAATCTTTACTCATGTTAAATAAAGGTTATAATATTACACATGCAATATTCATATACATTATGAGATGTTAATTTAGATGTTATCAGAGTTTCAAGTTTGGTGAAGATATAATTAATCACACAAGCATATGAGAAACAGGAGTGAATAAATTGTGTCATTCACCCCGCTGATGTGTCATTCACGCCATTGATGTGTCATTCACTCCATTGTTTTAAAGATTTGCTTTATTTTAAAGATTTGCTTTATCACTACATTCGTTTGCCGACATTGTTAACTAAAATGAATCCAAATGGAGAGAAACTCATGACTCAGGGGCTTTAGCAGAGCATGGTGACTTTGGATTTATTTAGCGGCTTCAAAGTGTTGTTGAATAGCCTTGAGAAGAAGGAAAGCTGTGTTATGCAAGGATGTTGAGCAATATTGCATCACATATCGGTGCATGCCTTTATACAGGCTATGGGCAGTCAGCAGGACACTATCCAGCAACCACCTCAAACCATTCTTTGTGTTAATATTTTCCTATGTGCCCAAGCCTGCTCTCTCCATAAGAGCAAGCAGAACATGATCTCTCTCCCAGGAATTATGTAATGAGACTTGCATATGTTTTGCTAGTGACGTCTTTCTGTGATGATATGCCATTCTAACTTTTTCATATTGCCACCCTGAAAAGAGACCACTTTACCTGACCAGCCACCCTGATCAAACATCACTCCTCCCATCTCACTACCCTGATCTGATATCAGTCTCCTACCCAGCCACCCTGATCAGATAATATATCTCTCACCTAGGCACCCTGATCAAATAATACATCTTCCACTAAGGCACCCTGATCAGATAATATATCTCCCACTCGCGCACCCTGATCAGATAATACTTCTCCCACTCGGGCACCCTGATCAAATAATACATCTCCCACTAAGGCACCCTGATCAGATAATATATCTCCCACTCGGGCACCCTGATCAGATATGACTTCTCTTACCTCACCACCCTGATCAGATAATACATCTCCCACTCAGGCACCCTGATCAGATATACATCTCTCACCTAGTCACCCTGATCAGATATACATCTCTCACCTAGTCACCCTGATGAGATAATATATCTCCTGCCCAGGTACACTGATCAAATAATACTTCTCCCACCCAGCCACCCTGATCAAATAATACTTCTCCCATCCAGCCACCCTGATCAAATAATACTTCTCCCATCCAGCCACCCTGATCAAATAATACTTCTCCCATCCAGATATGACTTTCTACCCTGATCAGATAATACATCTTCCATCCATCTTTATTATATACATTTAATGAAATGGAGTAAAATATATTAAATCAATAATATGGTAACAGGAGACAATTTTATCCAAATAATCTACCAAGACCATAGTTTCTGGAATTTACACCCCTCATCTGTTGTTTTATTCAGGTTCTATATTATAGGAAAATATATAATTAAGTGGACGAGTAGAAATTTAGCAAGTGACAGAGCAAAAAACTGAGTAGTGTATATTTTGGACTCACTTGCCAGTTTTAATGGCTGCAGCTCATTGGCATACACATCTGCTCATTATACCAGCATTGTGAACATCTGCAAAACATCACAGGTGCCTGCTGTATAAGGGTGTATATGGCAGTCTGATTTGACATGTGATTTGAACAGGAATTTTTTATTAATATTGTCTGCACATGCTGTATTGAGAAATATATAGAATATATATATATATATATATATATATATATATATATATATATATATATTTGAGTTCAATACAGGTGGAGTCGTCAGTATTGATATGTTTGAGTGCAGGATCAGTGCAATAAAGGCTTAACCTTGTTCACTGACTCAGTTGTCAGGATAAAGCAATTTCATGCGAGCATGAAGCACAGATATAAACAGTTGCTCATTACAACAACCCACTAACAGCATTAAGTTTTCTGTAATCTGATTGCCGTGGCAAGCCGTGCTGTAAGCCGGAATTTGGTGTCCAACTGTCGGTAACCAATGCCATTCTATCGGTATTTAACATGGCAGTTTGTCAGCAAAGGGCAAAAGGCCCCCCATTGTTTTTACTGACACCCTGCTTCATTGCTTCATTGTACACCCTTCTAAGACAATAGTACTCCACGTGTAATTAACGCTTGTTGAATAAGGCGCAAAAGCGTCAACTTCGAGTTGGGTTCGTGGTTTGATTGGCTGTTAAGTACAGCCATTGAGAACTAATCCCCCTTTGTTACCAAGCAGCCAGGCTTACCATTTAAATATTCATATAACGACACACAATGTTGAGTTATGTATATTTCTATACAGTAGTAGCCAATGCTGTTTGATTGGCAACCTCGTGGACAAATATAAGTCGGGGATCTTGATTAGCGCAGGCTTTTGCACAGAGAGAGGGAGAGAGCAGTGAGCTGAGATATTCAGGTAAAATGATAGCACACGACAGAAGAGTGGTCAGCCATGTTAGGCTAACACAAGGCCTCCGTTGGGAGCACATACAAACCACACTTGTCAATGCGCACCATATTGAATTATGTAATTAGTGTGTTCCAATGGTGCGCTACAAGCCTCCACCACCATCAGGGCATATAGATTTTGAAGCGGTTTGTATGTCCCGCCCGTTTGTGTGCCGGCTCGATACGGGATCAATTACTAGAAGCCCATATAGAGATCTACAGAATGCTTGTATTAAGTGTGAGGCAGGCAGGGCCGAACCCGGGATGCATCTTAATATACGAGACAGGTAGGAGGGGGATGGTGTATAGGCTGTATATACATGGCAGCTCATTATCTGAATCAGAAATGCCACACCAATCTAATATATATTGACATGAAACAGGCAGAAAGAGCTTGAATTAGATGAAATTGAAGCTTGAACTATTTCATATTTATATGTTTGAAAAGCTTTAAGGTTAACTGGAGATGAATTTGGGGATATTTAAGTCATGATTGTGTTGTACAAGGATTATACATTGGTGATTTTATCACTGTTGGCTTGTGACATTATCACATAAACAATTCATAGAGGGGGCTGAGCTTCATGCAAGAGACAATGACATTGTAATTAAAAAAACTGCTCAAAGAATCATTATATGTCAGAAACTGTCCTTACACAGACTTGTCACTTTATAAGGCAAGACCTATATGGATAATACCAGTGATTATAATAGCATGTTATAATGTCAGACATATGGAGTCTAAACCACACACTTGCAACACTGTAACATGAAAGGTACAGCACAGGCCACGTGCCATTGATTGTTAGTTCACAAAGGTAAGACCAGGGAGATACTTGGCGAGGAAAAAAAACACATATATATATATTTGAAGAGACTTTTGTTAGCTTTTAGTTTAATACTGGTTTGAAGAAAAATGCATTTTTTTATTGACTTGTTTATTGGACTTGTTTTATTATTAGTCATTCACAAATTCTCGAAAAGTGAAGAATAGGAAACATTTTCTGGCCTGGAGCATATCCACTTGTAGAGCATTGATATACAACAAAATTGAAGGAACTGAAGAGAACAACTACATTAGACTACATATTATGAAAGGAATTTTGTTTTTGGGCATATTTTTATTCTTACATGATAAATAAAATAAACAATTATTGTATTTAGAAGATGATAGATTTTAACAAATATTTTTTTCTTTTGTATTTTCAGCGGTACCAACAGAATTACCAGAACTGGCAGCAGGTTAAGACAAGCTTGAAGGATGAGCAGCATGAAACCCTGAGGAACAAGATTATCATACAACAAGAACTGATCCACAAACAAGATGAACTGGCACAACAACGTCTCCGTCAGAAGGAGGATGAGAAACGGAAGGTACACCTCTCTCAGCAGTATTTTAAACACTTTTGCTGTGCTTATACCATGTTGCTTGTTTTCCTGACTTTTTTCAAAATTTCGTTCTTTTATAGAAAGTAGATATTTAAAAAAAAAGACATAGTTGTTTGATGTTGGAGTCATTCACACTTCCAGTGATTAACAAAGACAAACGACATCCTTTGCAAGCTGAATATATCACAACTATGTTGTATGTTCTATAACCACAAGGTCACAAGCACTCTACACTATGGGAAGGGTTTCTTAGGAGAAATATGTGTAGTCCACTGTTTGCGGTGTCTTTAGAAACGTACCCAATGTATGTGTGTCTCAAATGCACCTAATGGCTTGTATGCATGAAAGCTAGCTGGCACAGAGAGACTAGCGGCCGTGGAGGATCGGCCACCATGGCACACCTCCTAGTGTATTATATTGATAATCTATACCACAGCATGCTGCTCCGTGGGAATATATAGTCCACGTATACATGATATACAAGACTTGTTTTTATATAACCATACCAACCATGATCCGCACAGGCCCGGCCTGTTTTGAAAGCACCAGATAAACCTCAGGTCTGGCTGGTAAACATCTCGCCAAATGCCAGTCAATTCACGCATATATCGGCTCAATGATATTTATTGGAAAAGCAGAGGCTTTGAAATCGGCGTGCCATGACATGAAATATTTAAAAGCCGCAGGTTCTTGCCATTGATTTGTGTTGAGTTTGGAAGCAGTGAAAGCTAGCTCCCCCTGCTGGCACTTTAGGTCAGATTGGCTCTTCACAAAATTCTTTTACATACCTAATTCAATATTTACAAGTATTTCAAGAGATATAATCTTGTTTATGTAAACTGATAACATGTTAGATAGCATGTTAGATTTATGAAAAATTTATCGCCACAATTGAATGAAACTGTAAAATGTTATTGCAACATATGGATGTCATCAAGATGAAAAACAGAATGCTTTGGGTTGTTTTTTTGCACATGACAAATCACACATTTAAAAAAGAAATACATTATTATATTGGGGATATTGTTCTGTCAGAATACAAACTTAAATTATGATATACAATAGCAGTACATGTCTGGCTCCTGGTTTCACAATTGCCTCTTCATCTAGATCAGAGGAATTCCTGCAAGGTCATAAAGTGCGCACATGCTCAATCTCTTTACAACCATATGCAAATGAGCCATCCTCATTCCCATAAGGGGCTATAGGAATAATGGCACCGAACAAGTCCTCCGTTTCCTCAAAGAGTCATAGGCTAATGATACATATTTATGTTCCATGTAGTCTGGTTCAGCAATGCTGGCCATATATTGTGAGTTGAATTGATGTGAGGTATGTGATTTATGTCAACATATGGTAGATATTGTAGGCAGGACTACCTGACCACCCCTACTGTTTTTTCTCCAAATGGTATGGCCCACTGTGGGGTAATCAATACTTGAAATATTGATGAGAGAGGCATCCCCAGTGGGAGATGAGTGTGCCAAAGGAATGTTCGATTCCTGTGGCACGCAAAGGCAGCTTCCCAAAAGTGCCCACTGGAGAAGGGTGGTGCTTAAAGGTTGTGTCTGCCAGAAAGGGCTGATATTTAAGGTCTTGTCTGCCAGAAAGAAGGAGCATTCAAGTTTGTGTCTGCTAGCAAGGGGGTGATGTTACAGGTTCCCTTTCAGAAAGGGGTTGATATTTCAGATTGCCTGTCAGAAAGGGGTTGATATTTCAGGTTGTCTGTCAGAAAAGGGTTGATATTTCAGGTTATCTCTCAGAAAGGGGTTGATATTTCAGGTTATCTCTCAGAAAGGGGTTGATATTTCAGGTTGTCTGTCAGAAAGGGGTTGATATTTAAGATTGTCTGTCAGAAAGGGGTTGATATTTCAGATTGTCTGTCAGAAAGGGTGATAGATAGGATGTGTCTGTCAGAAAGGGTGATAAATAGGATGTGTCTGCCAGAAAGGACTGATATCTAAGGTTCTGCCTTCCAGAATGAGCTGATAGTTAAGGTTGTCTGGCAGAAAGTGGTGATAAAATTTTTGTCTGCCATAAAGGGGCTGATATTTAGGAATATGTAATAATAATAATAATAATAATAAAATTTGTATAGCGCTGATACCAGACAAGTCTGTTCATAGCGCTGAGTTCAGGACATGCATCCTGAAGAGATGAGTTTTCAGCCTACTCTTAAACGAGGAGACTGACGTGCTTGTCCTAATATCAGTAGGCAAGGAATTCCATAGTCGTGGGCCTACAGATGAGAAGGCCCTGTCACCTACTGTCCTTAGCCTGGTTTTAGGTACCTGTAGGTGGGTGCCATCATTGGATCTTAGACAGCGTTCACCTTCTTTAATCAGGAGTAGATCCCGTAAGTAAGGCGGAGCCATACCGTTAAGGGCTTTCCAGGTTAATAGAAGAATTTTAAAATCAATTCTCGCATGAACGGGAAGCCAATGCAGTTCCCTTAATTTTCCTGAAATGTGATCAAATTTCCTGATTTTTCCAACTACCCGTGCTGCAGAGTTTTGGAGGTATTGCAGTTTCATGATGTCAGTTTTAGGAAGACCTGCCAGAAGACCATTACCATAGTCAAGGGTGGATGTAACAAAAGCATGGGTAAGTGTTACCGCGGTCTTCTCGTCTAGACAATGTCTGATGGCCGCCAGGTTCCTGATGTGATAATAGCCCTTCTGACACATTTTCCTGATCTGGGCCTTCATGTCCATGTTGGAGTCAAATGTGATACCAAGGTCAACAACTGACTGACTAGGAGCAATATCAGAGTCACCCACTCTGATTGTGGTTGGGATACTGCTATGGGTGGTAGTACTGTATCTGTCAGTACATATGAGCATCTCTGTCTTTCCATCATTTATCTTCATCTTGTTTGACATGAGGAAATTTCTGACTTCCCTGACACACTCCTCCAGTTTGTGTCTGCTCATATCCACATGATGGGGAGAGGCGTGGTCCACAGGGATGTAGATCTGAGTATCATCTGCATAAATATGATAGCTCAGACCATATTTTGCAAGTATATCAGATAGGGGTGTCATGTAAATGGTGAACAGTATAGGACCCAGGACTGAGCCTTGGGGTACCCCATATTTTAAGGATTTGAGACAGGATCTATGAATCCCCACCTTCACACATTGCTTTCTGTCCATTAGGTATGACCGAATCCAGGAGAGTGCATGACCTGTGACGTTGCATCTATCCCTCAGCCTGTCCAAAAGGATTTGATGGTCAATAGTGTCAAAGGCAGCGGAAAGGTCAAGCAACAACAAGATAACTGCCTTTCTATTGTCAAGGCAGCCCAAGATATCATTTTGCACTTTTAACAAAGCGGTTTCAGTGCTGTGATATTCCTTGTAGGCTGATTGAAACTTGTCAGTAAGACCATTCCTTACAAGATGGGGGACTAGTTGGTCTGCAACCGCCCTCTCAGTTAGTTTGGAGACAAATGTTAGGTTGGAAACAGGCCTATAGTTTTTTTCAACCAGTTCCAGTCCTAGTTTCTTCAGCAGGGGTGTTATGATGGCTATTTTCATATTTTCCGATACTGCTGATTCCATCAGTGATTTATTTATGATGGAAGTAATTATTGGTAGGAGGTCATCTAAGAGGTCAAGTAAGAGCCAGGTTGGAATTGGATCCAGGTCACATGACTTCTTTGCTGACCTTTTGACCAATTTCCGTACGTCATCAATGGTTAGGGGTGTGAACCTATCCAGACATGTAGTACTATTGTTTGCAGTGTCACCTGGTGGCGAAATTTGGCCAGAAGGAGCATTATCAATGTCCAGGCGGATTCTCTCTATTTTTTCAAGAAAGAATGTGTTGAACTTCTCAGCTTGAGTAATCTCACAGTCAGATTGGGGCATAGGTGTGTTCTTTTTCTTGTGCATGACTGTGTCAATGACTCTAAAAAGCTTTTTGGGGTCATGTTTGTTTTCCTCAACCAGGTTGGAAAAATATGATGATTGAGCAGATTTAAGCATTGAGTTGTATTTGTTCCTCTGAGAGTTATACAGCTCCTTGTCAATTTGAGTGCCAGTCTTGCTCATTTTTCTCTCAAGCCTCCTCTTGAGAGATCTTTCCAGCTTTAATTGGTCACTCATCCAAGGTACAGGTTTGCGTTGGGTGACCATGGCAACCTTAATTGGTGCATGTTTGTCCATGAGTGATGTGAGTTCCCTATCATAATAATTTACCATGTCCTCCAATGATAAATGTTCCCAAGTTGAGTCTCTCTCAGTTAGGGATTTAATGTCCCTTCTTAGGGATTCAAGATCTAATGCCTTGAAATTCCTAAATTTGATAGATTTTTTGGGGGGTTTAGGAGGTACAATATCAAGGTAAATCTTAATCATTTTATGATCAGATAGGTACTCATCTACCAGGTGACTCTTCATGAGCTTATTTCCCCTAAAGGTCATGATTAGATCAAGGGTGTTCCCTAACCTATGGGTTGGTTCCTGAACCCATTGTGTTAGATCAAAGGTAGATAGGATGTCATTAAACTTAATGACATCAGGCTTTAAGGGCAAGTTAACATGGAAGTTGTAGTCACCAAGGAAAATGACCTCATGACTAAAGGAACCATAATGTGCAACCAATTGGGTGAACTCATCATAGAACTCAGAGTAGGTATATCTATTTCGATCAGATGGTTCAGGTCTGTATATCACCACAAATGTTACCTTTTTTCCCTTCAATGTGATGGATGACTCCATGAGCTCCATG
The DNA here is from genome assembly GCA_949316495.1 of Amphiduros pacificus. Classification (NCBI taxonomy): domain Eukaryota; kingdom Metazoa; phylum Annelida; class Polychaeta; order Phyllodocida; family Hesionidae; genus Amphiduros; species Amphiduros pacificus. Next base: position 23,498,821 of record OX439009.1, on the reverse strand, counting down.
GTGGTGACTACTGGTTGGTTGGCCCTATTGGTTATGAAGGGGAGTTCAGATTTGTATAAAATCCCTAATCCTCCCCCTGTACGACCAATTCTAGGAAAGGACTCAAATTCAAGTGACCCTTCTTTAAGTTCCCAGAAAGGGCTGTTATTTAAAGTTGTATGAATCCCCAACAGTATCTGTCAAACACAACACAATGGAGACAGATCCCTTGCTATGAATTATTGTTTCTTCATATATATTTCATTTGCAAAGATAGATAATTAGATTGAAATGCAAAAAGATTGATTCCCAGATTAATAAATTATGAAGAGAAATGTGAAAATTACCTGAAATAGAATTACTGATAAAGCCATATTAAGTTTTGTTATATCGGGATGGCTATCTTGAAATTGAGTAAAATTCCCATATACTTTATCTAGGTTTACATATTCATGTCTTTTTGTATATAAATATATCTGACACGAAGTTATGTCAAAAAGATTCTTTGGATGAAGATAACTGGTATGAGTTGTAGTGTATAATTACATTGGAAGTAATGTGCGGTGGTTATCAGTTGCTCGGTTTTCACTCCATACAAAGCTGAGGTCCACGAACACAATGTATAGCAGGGAAGTGGCGGGTCTAAAAAGCTTGTAGGAGGCAAGAAAACCCGGGCAGGTCACAGTCTTGAATGAGATGAGATCACATAGAAATGATCACAACCGTTTTTATGCTGTGTTTAGCCTGTAAAAATGTTTAACCTGCAAAAAAATAAAGCTTATAGCTGGAAAAAATAAAGCCTTGGTCTGCATGGGCGTCGGGGCAGTGCATGCAGCTATGGAGGAGTGGAAGCTACTCGATCTGGGGAAGCTACTTGCATTGCAATAAAACGCAACCTCACAAAAAAGATGAAAATAAATGGAATAGCAGTAATTCAATGGGTTGGAAGATCTTGTCATTTAATGCACATAGGCCTGGGTTAATGGGAAATGCTGGATTTACTACAAATGACAGAAGAAATAAATTTGAATACACATATGTGGTGAATGCGTTCGGATCTTGATGTAAGGTGATAAAATTATAATGGATAATATGGTTAACACATAGACAATATGATATCAGAACTCTCAAAGGTCTTCACAGAATGAGTATTTTATGATTGATGGGAGTTATTAGAAGAACATCTTCTGTATTAAAGCAGATAGGATTTGTCATTTTGTAATCATGGTTATGAGGAAAGAAGTTCATAATGAAGAGAAGGAGCTCACATATAATATAAGATGCACACACGCTCACGCACACACACACACACAAAATATATATAGCCACTATGAAATTACTGTCAGGCAAACATGCAGATGTGATATTTATAAGCTTTTCATCAAAACATATTTTTCTCTAAATACATCCCAAAGAGATAATGGAAGTGACAACACATGACAGAGATGAAGGAAGGCAAATATTCAGGCATTCAGCTGTGCTGCTGAGATGAAATAATACACAGGCATATGATTTGTTGTGCATGAATTACCCAACAATGAAAATTAATGGATGCTATTGTTCTTGCTGGCATGCACATATTTTTTCGTGGCGCTGACTTCTTTGGCTGAGAATCATTTCCAGGAATTTTGCATGTTATAACATTTAATGACAGCGTAGCGTGGTAAGAATGTTTTTCTATTTAATTATATACGGAAAGCGTCATGTTGGAGAGAGCATTACCACCAGAGGTCACTGTCATGGTGTTATCGAGCCCAAGGTCTTGTCAATGTCACTTCATATTTGTGAATAACATTACCTTACAATATGGTGACTAGTTTGTCTGGTTAGATTTGATTTGGAATTAAATTGTTTATTAACTTGATTATGATACGTGTTTACTTAATTAAATTCAAAGTAATTATAGATTTTTTTAAAGGTTGGCACCACACAATTTCATAAGCCAGTACCTGATAGTGTAAATTGGTAGATTTCAAAGATTTTGTGTTTGAAAGCAAGATGAAGCAATTTTCCAATAGATATTTGTTTCTTTGATTAGATGCTTTGAGATCTAATCTAAGATCGTGAGCCTCATTTATCTAAGCCGGTAAATAGACTGGGCGAGTTGATCATCGCTATCACGTTTGACACGCTGGTCGTAGGGAGAGTATGATGGTTGCCGTAGGCAACACCTCTCTGTCTCCAAGACGGATCAATAGGCCTGAAGATCTGGGGAACCCGGGATATGTTGCCAGCGGGATGCCTGCATACAACAGTGCCGTGCTATACACTACACAATCACGACTATTTACATCAATACATTTGTATCTGAATTTTAAAAGGGAAAAAAAGAAAAAAAGAGATCCACATAAACATGTCATCTTTTTAATCTTTTCTTTATATTGATGTAATTCTTGAGGTAAAAATGGATCAAAGAAAGTTTGGTCCAAATCCAGCAGTATGCGAGTGCTGGTATGGGTGTATCCCTATATGGTGGCAGACTTGACTGGTTGGGATGATGTAGAGGGCAGACCTGACTGATCTCGCCCGCTTGTTTGCTCCGTCTGTCATGCCTGTCTATTACTACTGACTTTGTGTAGAGATTAATATCATATTTGTATCTTCTATCTGTACATGCTGGGTTTTTTCTTCTCCGATAATCTTCTTGATTTCTTGTTGTAAATAGGTATGTCATAATAAAATTCAGTGATTGAAACTTAGACCTTGTATAGAAATCTTCATTTCAAATGTGAAAACCATTTGTTGTGAAGATGTATGTTTTTCTCAAAAACTTTTCTGTCTACATTAAATAATTACATGCAGAATCTAATATGTTATCCTTTGAAATTTCATTCTATAAGGTGAAAATGTGTTATCTCTATGTTATCTCTATTGATGGACTAATTATAATTTTTTGACCAATAATAGATTAAAATTAAAAGGACAGAACCAATCACAAAGTGCAAGACCATTTGGAAATTGCAGGACCAATAAGAAAATGCAGGACAAAATTTTGAAAATGCTGGACCAATTAGAAAGTGCCAACAATTTGCTGTAATTGGTATGCAATAGGTACAGAACATGAATATTTTAGCACAAATTGTTGTGGCAGTACATGTTAAGGAGGCATAGCAGAAAGGGATGTTGCATTAAGGTGCATCCTGGGGGATTTACAAGCGGCCAATAATCCACTAATTAGCCTCATATTATTGACATCAGTTTCAAGAAACGACTTGCTTTTTAAGCAAGACCGATGGCCAATTGTCAGAATGTTTACCTTTTGTGGTAATATTGGTGGATGAAAAAAAACAAGTGGCTGGCTGGCGTGTTGTGTCTGGATAAGCCGGTGTGTATTTGTGGGTGTGTGGAGTGAGGCAGGGACGTGCACTGTGGCTGCAACAATTGCAGCAGATTGCAGTAGATGCACAGGTGCCTCCCAGCCATGGCACCGAGGCCCCCTACCACAACACTGATGGCCGGCCTTGTCTTGGGCTTAAACACAGCCATTGACACTCAGCTTTCTGCAAACACCGCTTGCAAAACCACGGCCGTGTGGATCATCGTCACAGAGCTGCTGCCGGCATCGGAGGAATTTGATTGGATAATCTAATCTGTCAAAATTTGAGAAGGTGATTGGTTTGGAGCGGTGTGGAGAGTCTCTTGTCCCGTGCTAAGCTCGGTTTCGATAGCACTCAGATCTCAATAACAAGGTTGGTATTCACATATTTTGCCTGCTTGCATTTTTTCCCCCCATATAGTGGACCACAGTATTTAATGTGTGTCTCTTTATTGGCCTATCAGGATGCTGCGTGGTGTTTGCTCGGGATCTATCATTTGGCGTTAGTCAGCAGATGCCGCTCTATGTGATGATACACCCTGCCGTAGAAGACCAGGCCATAATATTTGCCCGCTATTTTACCTTACACACAAGGACAGAAATATGATGCCAATCGCTGCCAATATCAGCAACCAGCCATATGAAAGTAATCACAGTCCCCTATTATCGCTCGCTCCATCAAATGATGTTTTTCTTTCACAAACCAATGAGATGTTAGATACGATTTCAAACCCACTCTTTCATCTCTTGTGAAAATACTAATGGGCTTTCTTAGACATCATATTCTAGGTGATGTGTATGTGGACCTTTTATTTTTTAGGCTTAGCCTTATACTAGCTAAAGCACCAAATGGTTTGTGGATGGAGAAGTGCCAGCCTCGCTTGCCCCTTAAAAGCTGGTTAAGATTTGCTCCCCAAATGGCAATGACTGCTCCCTTGTGGGTTTATAGGCTTGACCTGCACAATACAGACATATTCTTCTGCTTCATTCTGAGGCCCTTCATGCTACTTCCCAGAGGCCTTGAAGGGATATTTATCATTCCATAATGCTATTTTTCCTGATGCTAAGAAATGTGTCACCAAGAAAATTTAGCAATTTAACGCTATAAAGATATGTACATATATTTATAAATATCTGTGCCCCAATTTCATTTTGGTGTCATTTTGAATGACAAGTACCTGTCCAAAAAACTAATTTTACCGTATATAGAACAACCGGAAATTGGCCAACAACATAAAGATGAAGACAAGAATGGAACCCGGGTAAAGGAACCGATGGGAGAATAAGAATGGAAAGGGTTAATCATAGAAATGCTTTAGTAATGTTCAGTGGTGCATGAAGGAATGGTGGAGAAGTGTATGGGTCAGCGGTTTTCTTGCCTGCCTGTACCCCTCGTGGCCGGGTTTGCATGTCTCGATGTGGCCACCACCTCGCTTTCTCCCATTCACTTTTCACTGGCCACTTCAATGCACAGCCTCTCTTGAATCCTCACACCTTTAATACGGTTTAGTCGGAAAAATTATGGAAATACAGAGTAAAAGGTATGCTGCTTATTACCTAATAATTAATGACAGTGCAGGGTAGTATTTCTTAGGATAGGTAATTAGATGCTTTTGCCATGGTCTTTAAAGAGTACATAAGAGAAATGTGTCGGTTTACCACGACCATGTGGCGAGATGCAAGTACAGGTGGGTTTGGCTGATAACAGCCAAGCACTGCGCCCACGTTCCTGCTAGTGGCTCCGTGCTCTTTTGTGCCACTAACCAGTGTCCCATCGGAACTGAGTGGCTGCTACATCTTAGGGAGTCCTTGCATATTCTCAGGCCAGCCAGTGTGTGCAGTGGCTTCTAGAAGACTGTTTCTCGATGCTGGCAGTATCGTGAGCCTGTCATGCGCCGGACAAAACATGCGCTGCCACCATGGCATAAATACTATGGCCGGGCTCATCTCCAACATGCCAATCAATGAAAATAACATTCCAATGCAAGAAATAGAAGGAAAACGGGATCATTACATTGGTGTATGAAGCATGAATGTAACCACGATAATATGGAAGTGAAATATAATGTTAGAATGTGGGCTCGATTCATATATCAACCAAGATTTGCTGCACGGGCATGCTTTACAGTCTTATCTTGACAGGTATGTTTATATAATAACATCCATTTTTATGCTCATATATACATATATATATATATATTTCATTTTAGAAAGGAATATATTTGATATTCAGAATAGATTATAAACGAGGTCTCTCCTCCTGACAGAGATATCTTGTTGGGTTCCAGGAATTTGCAGGGCACAGCCATATGTTATTGCACTTCAGGAGAACATGTTGTTGGAACATGGAGACAGGCTTTGAGCTGTATACAGTTGAACAAATTTATACTGTTATGGTTAAAAAAAGGCATCATATAAAAGGCTTGTTTTGTGAGGAGAGAGGGTGCATGACATAGATATAAAGGGCAGAACAGCCAACAGATGAATAAGGACTATATCAGGTTTACTAGAGTGTGTCCGACGAACCACCACCCGCCCAGCGAATCCATCGTGGTTAAGTTAAAACTTTCGTATAATGTGGCTAAAGCCATAAACACATTTTTATCAGTTTTATGACCATTGGCCTTATTTCAGTGTTAGAATTTAACATATTGGTAGTGATGTAGGTTTTGAATTCATTACTTTACTTTTACTCTAATAAATATGTTTGTATGTATATAGACCTCATGGATTGCAGGGGGGGGGGGGGGTTAGGAGTAGGCAGGTATGAGGGGAAGGTTAGTCACCTTGTGTAAGTTTATCTTATTTCTAGGCAACAGTGACTGGCTGCCATGTTTGGAGTGTAATCTCAATGGACCAATGCTAAAATATTTATGGCTGAATACACATTTATTGAACCTCAAACCTACTCATTTAATATATGTGTACAATATGTATATGTATATATACATATATATTTATATATGGAGAGAGTTTGAATTCACTTTTAATGCATGCATGTCACACATACAATCATGTAGTATTTTTCAAAGAATTATTGTAAAGTCATGCTTCCGCTCATCATTAACGCATGGGCAATCCTGGAGAGGTCAAGGTCATTAGGACATGGAAGTGCATGTTTGTTCCAGGTCATCTTACTTCAAGCATTCAGTGTGACAAACTGCAATATATATATGTATATACATCAAGCTCCAAGTTATTTTGTTATGTGGTGCATATGAGCTGTGCTTTAATGAAGTTCCAAGAAAAATACAAGATACTAATAATGTTGAATGAAATCCATGACCCAGCATGATGGGATTGTTGACATTATTAATGTTCACATTATTAATGTTGACATGATAATTGCATTTGAAGTAAAAAAACAACAACATAAAAAGCAATAATCTGTTTATAGCAGATAATATGTCTCTTGTTTTAGGTGTATTAGGACAAGTTATGGTTACAACAGTTCTCATTCTAAACCTCCCAGAAACGGCAGAATGAATTCTATTTCCTTATTTGTATTGGTGAAGCCATCAGTGATCTGACGGCCACAATGTGATTTGGTGGTTTGCTATATGTGGAGAGAGAGAGAGAGAGAATAGAAATGGGTGATGCATATTAGGGGCGAGAAAGAGTGCTGGGACGGCTAAATGATGGATGTAGGTCTGGACGTGAGTGTTTGAAAATAGAAGGGCATGAATAATTGAAAGTATTGATGCCATGTACCTGCAATTTGCACTAGCTTCAACCTGCCATAGTGGCAATGTCTGCGGCTTGTCCCACCCCAAACCACTCCTCCAGGCCCTGAGTAGCCTCGGACACTTCTCACTTATCTCGCCACAATATTGCATTATTCAGGTAGAAAGCACGGGGGGTTGTAGAAATTTGCAAATTATTTATTTATTTTTTATTTTTTCTTTTCAGATTTTTTTTGTTCATAACATTTTTGTTTGTGGATTGAGTGTTTTTATAACAAACAGCTTTGAAGTTTGTTTAACTTGCTCGGCGGATCACTTAGGACTTTGTGGATCGTCTCCCGTGAGCCACACAAATTAATTACAACAAGCCAGAAGATATAGGCAGGGAGGGAGAAAAAGTCAAGTGGTCATGATGAGGCTGGCAAGGTATGGCTTTCTTTGCTGTCATATCCCTGCCGCCGCAGTTCCCAGGCACCTCGAAAGTGCATCCACATCATTGGCAAACTCATATTTGACCTGCAACAACCTACTCCAAAAAGTGATTTTTTTGGGGGTGTGTGTGACGCCAAATTCACAATCATCATTTACAGTGGAAGCCGACCTTTTTCTGTGATAACAAAATTGGTCCTGTTTGTGTGACCGAAATATGGACTGTACTGTTTCATCTGTTTATGAAATATATAGAAAGCTACCTTGTTAGGTGGTGTGTGATGTGAGATATACCCTTTATATACAGGTTAAATATTTACAAGAAATTAAAGCAGATATTTTTTTAACCTTTTCCAGCAATATTTCAGATGGACTTTTTCCTGCGTGTTAAATGTGGACCATTTTGCGTGATATTTAGATTGACTTTTTCCCTCAGCATTGAGATGGACCTTTTCCAACAACAGTCAGACTTCATCGTGGCAGGAGACATGTGATCATGCAAATATGCCATGATCGTGATGAAAATGAATTGAGTTGGTATAACATTTAGATGCAGCTTTGTCATAAAAGGTGCAGGTTTCTGTCATATAGGTAATCTGTGAGTGCCTGAGTTGTCCATTATGTGTGAACAACAAAAGAGATGTGATGCATTGTAAGTATGTCCATCTCCTTTGAATGGCTGAATTAAACATTCATCAGTCACATTGTACCATTGATAATCCGGACAGCACAGACCATTGTAGATAATGTTTACATTCGCCTGACCAAACTTTGATATGAACTGTTGAAATAACTGGTATGATTTCTGTTGTATATTTTATCAGGAAGATAGAAAATATCCAATAGAAACAAAAATCCCTCAGTGCATTTTGGGGACTTGACAAGACTCGTTTGTTCCTTAATACCTTTGTTGAGTGATGCATCAGTACGCAAGAAGAAATCACTGAGAGCACAAAATATTGTTTCCAAGATGGTTGTCATATTTGTTATCCACCGTTCTTCATACACGATCCTTGTAAATTTAGGATGATTTATGAAAATGTTGAGCCTCTAAGGTACGGGAGAATGTGTCAGTTTGAAGAGCAAAAAAAGGAAACTGCAGGAAATTAATGAGGGCACAATTGATTTGCGATTTCGATCACGCACTTATAAGGTAGAAATATAACAAGATACATCGCCCGCCAGGAATCAGGATGATAGCTTGGAGAACCCATGTGGGCAAGAAACCAAGGCAAATAGAAAGCTAAAACACCTGATACCGTTTAACTGGGTAAATTATAACAAAGCTAATTTCACTCGTTTTATGAAAGGAAAAGTGAAAAAAGACTCAATGTTTTCCTTTGATAAATATGCTCGTGTAGCAATCTACAAGTTCGACTCTGTGTGGCTGTTTAATATTCTCATGATGTCACACATTAGTAGTAGACCGATATAGAAAACACATTTGCAATTTTTAAAAAGCACTTGTTGATTTTAAATTAACACAACTCACACACACACATTATATGATGCAACAAAGATAGTTACATATACATACATATAGAAGACGCAGTAGCTGAGCAAGGGAGTGTGGTGGAGTGTGAGATTGGAGGTTGCATCCTAGGCGCCTGATCTCAAGTGGTGGGTAGAGGTGTGATCAGACCCATTCTAGCACCATTTGAAATCAGTGCGGCTAGTGAATGCCTTGGCAACAACCCAAGCTTTCCCCTGACGACCCAGCGGTGGTGAGTATGTTACTAGCAACATTGACACCTCCTTGTTTCTGCATAAAGACACTCATCTCTCTCTTTCCGTGTTTCACACCTTGTGTCGACTGATTACCATTCTCCTAATTACTCACACATATGTAAGAAATGCATCTGTTTTTGTCATACTCAAGTGTGCACATTGTTAGTTATCTTTTCTGCTACCAACAACAAAAACAGGAAAAATAGAATATGTCCCTTTCAAATTTAAAATGTGTATTGTTTCAAAGAACCTATTGTATTATTTTATATAACTGTTACTCTAAATCTTTACAGTTGCACATACTGAATTTTAATAATAATCAAAGCAAATATATATGTATTCTGTATTATTTAAGATAAAGGTCACTTACTCAAAATGTTTTATATCATGATGGCCATTTCCTTTTAGCTCTTTTCACCTGCACACTGTGAATTATTTTAAGTTTGTATGAACAGTTTGGACAAGTATTTTAAGAGGTTAATTATCACACTTAACAGGGGTTAAGTTACTTGAGTATGTGAGGCCCGAGGCCATAAGGAAACACCATGACATAATAATATATAACCTTCTGTTCATATTCAAATTGTTCCCACCATTAAGGAGAAATGGGAATCCATTCTGATAGCACTTTGATATGGCTTAGAGCGATGCCTTAATCACCCGTGTCAATTTAAATGTAAGGAATGCGGAGACAGGTTGCACTGACATTGTTTTCTCTGTGTGTGGCTGTAGGTGCTTTATTCAGGAGGAGGAGGCAAACCGGTGTGCTCGCTGTTAAGCCATACTCACCCCGCAGACCATTCAACCCTCTTAAATCAAAGGTGAATGATTGATGTGGTCCAGAAGCTAATTTTTTTCTTTTTTTTGTGTGTGGAAATTTGCATATAATTTGATTGATTGGTGCGAAAATAAAAGTAACATTGATTTGTGATTGTTTCAGTAACAGATTTATGAGTGAATTTCTCATAACACAATACAAATGTGATTAACCTGTGATTGCATAATTTTTGCCTGACCCTGTACTGAGTTTGTCTGGTTTGTGGCAACTATAGCTGGGATATTTCCCATTCAAGATTGAACCTCTTTTAACCTCCATCAAATACTCTTGTGCCATCATTTTAGATTTTTTGGAAATAAGATCTGGCAAAACAGAAGAGAGATTCAAATTATATCTTGAGAATCTTTTTCTCGGTGGTATGAGATGTTGGCAGGTGGAATGTTGCTGTGGAGGCCGTGGTGGGAGGTGTGTGTTTGCGGGACTGGTTGTCATGTGTACCCGTGTCACAGCAGCCATTGTTCTGTGTGCTGTGCATCGGCGCCACTTTCCCTAACATTACCTAATTTCCTATTGCTTTGTTGATAGAGGTTAATGGATGGACAATTACCCGCTGTCACCTGTTATGAGACCACCCACGTTTTCTACCTGCGTCTTGCCTTAATTGATGTCATCACTAAGATGCTCACTGATCATCATTAAGAGCAGTCTCTTGAAGAGTTTACCATATTTCTTTGCATTATCACGATAATCCTTATTAATATCTCCCTTATTTGCAGTTAAGGAATTGTTCTTGTTTTTTTTTTGGTTTTTTTTCTTGGAGGTTTTTCAACAAAAATTCTTTTGATGATCATTAATGTTAATGAATAGATTTGTGGATGATGTGAGTGTATAAGCTGCGACTTCATAATGTCACATCCCAGTCAGGAGTCACCATGGTCAGGAGTCACCATGGTCAGGAGTCACCATGGTCAGGAGTCACCATGGTAACCATTGCAAGTGAGGAGTCACCATGGTCAGGAGAGTTACTTGAAAATAACAAAATCACAATAATAGCCCTGTTCTGTGGGCTGGTCATCGCCTTACAACATTCGATGAGAACTTTTCCACTATTACACAATGTCAGATTAGATTTCTTGCATAAGAAACGATTTAGCAGACAATCCGCAGAGTACCAATCATGTCTTGCTTTCCGTGTCATCTCGCTTGCATATGCGATGGCCATAATACAATTATCCAAATACAAAATGATGCAAACTTGTGAATGCATAAGCTACTGGATTTTGCTGGAAGTAAATCAAGCATTTGAAAATCATCCTGTATTTATTCTCTTGTCAGCTTAGATTTTTTTTTTCTTGACAAAACTGACTCGACCTCAGAGTGCTGACAACCAGTTGAAGGTTGTCTTGGCTGTTGGCAATAATAAGAGTTGAATGTAACAATTTGTGATGTCAATGAATGTGGCCATGCCGTCTCTCATACCTGGCTTGTTAGTATTCACTCGGTGCATCGCTCAATTATAACAATGCTGCCAAAATGATTAATGAGTTTATTAATTGGTTAAAAAACAACACGCAGAGACAAGAATTTTGAATTAAGAATTCATCATACTATGAAACACTTCTTAGGCATTAAATGTAATTATAAATAGCAAGATGCTTTGGAGCAAATGAATTGGAAATATTTCCTGTTTTGTAATGGGTTTCTTGCACTCCTTGCTGAGAAAAGATAGTCGGCCATATTTGAAATGGTTGTAATAACACATTAATGTTTATAGGAGCATAAAAGTTATTACAGTACTATGGAGAGAGACTGTCCTCCGCGTCTGTAATCTGAAACCCCCTTTCCACTCTGATGGGATGTCTTTTATGCTGCTGAAGCCACAATTGTTAATTACATCATTTGGGAAGTGGATATTGGGAATCTATACTTCCCAGATTTGTCTGAAAGAAGGCTTGAACTCTGGAGCCAGATTCGTGGAGGGGACGTTTTTCATTTTGTCTACTCGTGGGTCAGGAGGTCTCCTTTGATTCCGGATTATGCAGTCCTCTTTTGTAATAAGGCCTTAAATTCTAATACATGTATTTGTCACGTGGCACCCTTCAGAAGTAGGTCTTGTTTTGCAGGCCATTGGGTTTTCTATGGATGTAGGTTGTGTGGACATTGGTTGTTTTCGCCACCTGGTGGTGGGTTTAGTATTTACAAATTTGCAGCCAGTGCAGGAGTGGATAATGCTTTTTGCCTTTAATGAAAGTGTTCAAGGGTTTAAATCCTGATGCTGACCAGATCACAACAGTATTTTAAAGTTGCTCAAACAGTTTTATGTACGCCATGTTTCTTTCTGTCTTAAACAGATCAAATTTAGTGTGTGTAAATCAACTCATGTACAGGATGGATTATACTAGCACCATTTTGCTATAGATACTTCTTGTAACCGTTTCTTAGCTGGTCCCTGATTGGCAAAGAAAGAAATCTCCCTTGAACCCTATTATTGTTTTGTCACCCATTATTGGTCAGTGAATCGGATGTGTGTATGACAATCATATTATTATTAGGATAAGTCCAATATGCTTAATTTGGGGTAGACTCTTATCACTTCCATAAGCAGTGCATTTGTCTGTGAGTGGAGAGAATATGGTGCCACATCAGTCAGAATGAGACAGAACAGAGATGTCAGATCTCTGCTATGACATCGGAGAAGACAAAACAAAATGGCTGCCAACCACCATGGCAGAAAAACTAATTGTATTCCATAAGCTTTCTCATTCTTGTGGGTAATTGTATACGGCACTGAAGCTGATGGACACATGGCTTTGCCATACTTCTGTCACATGCAGAATGGATCACTCTAAAAATAACACAGATGAAGATCAACATAAACTCCAACCAACAAGGGTGATAGCTTCCATGGTGTAGTTTTCTGTCTGCAAATAAAACCTCAAATGGAAAGTACGGAGCCAGACCGGGCCCTTGTTTGTCACCCAAGACTCTGCTTTCTGACCTTCTGTCTGACCTGTCAACAAAGCAGGGCCCCACTTTGCAGTATATGGTTTATTGCATGATAAGCATGACCTTTAAAATGACCTTGACAGCTTCAAAAGTCGCAGAGCTGTGACCTCTGAGGTGATGTCACAGGAAGCTGGGGAGGATGATGGATAAAATTGTCCATGCTTCCTGATGTTACTTCATCATAGTTTGGCCAGGTGACTCCAGCCATATCACAAAATGTCTACATCCTGGTACTTCCAGTCTTTTGCCATGTGACTCCAAGATCATGTGACCATGTCAGATTGACCTGACCTTCATAAACCGTTGGATATTATGATCTGTTCAACTCAGTTTTATTACAGTTAACAAGTTGCACTTAAAAACTGCCAATAGACAATTATCCTAGATGTAAAACACATACACAAAACCAGCCACGTATGAAGACATTTTGAAATATTTAGCATTTAGAAGTACACAGAAGACTCTTTGATCATTCATTGAAGATGGATTTTCACACATGCATGGTTTGCATGTCCCTGTTTTGTCAGGGGACTGAATAGATTCCCAAGCATCATATGTTGTGCATATGATACTATACAGTTGATAGGTTTGTTCCTCAAAGGGACCATTCATCGCTATTGTATGGGGCAGTATCATTGGAAATTACTGCATAAAATTATACAGTCAGTCATGTCTGTGGTCACATTGATATGTGTCACTTTGGTAGGAGTACCCTCCCATACTGCCTAGTACTAGGGCTGTGCATGTTATGTATATATATATATATATATATATATATATATATATATATATATATATATATATATATATATATATATATATATATATATATATATATATATATATATATATATATATATATATATATATATATATATATATGTATGTGTGTGTGTGTATATATATATATACTTAAAAACTGCCAATGTCATTACAAATGTATGCTTATCAAATATCAACAACTATCAGGCTTGAATTGGAGCCTCTGGATAAAGGCCAACTTGTCCATGAACACCACAGATTCACATATTTTGTGTGTGTGAGTGTGTGTGTGTGTGTGTGTGTGTGAATGCTGTCAAAATTGGCAAAGGATTTTATTTGTGACTACCATGTAGATTTGCCAAAGTTGTGTGGCAACTATAATTAAGAAATATATACATATATATAACTTGATGAAGAGAGAAGTTTGCGTAGGTTTGGTTACAACCCTTTATAATCTCACATGTGAGTTTACTTTGAGTTTTGAGTTATGTGCAGCAAACATAAGCATACAAGCAAATACTTAGATGACATGACTGTAATATACAGACCAAAACAGCCTTCACCTGTAACACAGCTATTTATGCAGTAGAAATGTATTGCCATCTCCTGTGAAAAACAAGAATATAGAATTATATTTTGAACCTGGAGCATGCTTTTAGCTCAATATTCTACGAACAAGCTGGCATCATAAAAGGTCTAAATTTGGGCATTGCTATTTTTGTAAAAATGTGACATCATACTGTCTTGACAAGTATATGATTTTGAATGTGATCATTTGATATACCAGACTAAGCGTTCAATATATAGAATTTCAGTGTTTGAAATGCAAAAATAATGAGGATAATTTTAAATACTGGAGATATTTTAAATGATGCTGATATTTCAAATAGTTGAGATATTTCAAATGGTGGGGATATATTAAGACCATATTGATGAACTGTGTCACTGGATGGGGGAGATCCTTTGAGATGGAGAGAGGTTTCGAGGACAGAGTGGAATTTGGTTAAGATGTATCTCCTCAGCAGAGAGAACATGCTCTGATGAAGTCTCCAGGGATTTGATGTAGGTTTGAGGGCTGGCTCATCCAGATTGTGGCCTTTGGTGGTGTCAGTGGAGAGTGGTGTCGGGGAGGGTAGTGTCAGTGGAGGGTGGTGTCAGGTGAGGGTGGTGTCAGTGGAGGGTGGTGTCGGGGAGGGTTGTGTCAGTGGAGGGTGGTGTCAGGTGAGGGTGGTGTCAGTGGAGGGTGGTGTCTGTGGAGGGTGGTGTCAGGGAGGGTAGTGTCAGTGTAGGGTGGTGTCGGGGAGGAGGAAGGGGGGGGAGGTTGGAGGTTTTGTGTACAGGGTGGTGTCGGTGGAGGGTGAATTCAAGTGGAGGGTGGTGTCAGTGGAGGGTAGTGCCAGTGGAGGGTGTTGTCTGTGGAGGATGGTGTCAGTGGAGGGTGGTGTCACGGAGGGTAGAGTCAGTGGAGGGTGGTGTCGGGGAGGAGGAAGGGGGGGGAGGTTGGAGGTTTTGTGTACAGGGAGGTGGACATCTCACACTGGAGAATAGCATGCTGGCCGTGGACACATACTTCTCCCTGCAGATTGATCAATACAAATGGTGTTGTTATGGGGTACCCTAGTACGAGAGAGAGAGAGAGTAGGCTGCTGGGTTGGGATTGTCTCTACTCTGGCTACACACAGCAAGGCCACATCATCAGCAGGCTGCTACTACTAGCCCAGGCTGGTTGCCACTGTAATGGCTACACGGACATGCCACCACAACTGCACACATATGGAGCCCAGGAACCTTGGTTTGTGGCGAGAGTGCGGCCGCCGCGTGACAACAAGTAAGGGAGGGATTCCGCGGTAGAGTGTACCTTCGGGGAGAGATGTCGTGATGGGAGACTGCGATGGGAGGCCATGACAAGAAGGCAGGTGAAGGTGTACCACAGGGCCAAGGCTCTATCAATGCTTGTTTCCTGCTTCAGCATGGTTGCCATGGAGCCTTCACCTTGCATGGCAAGCCTGGCCGCTAGCCCACATCTGCCGGGCTATACCGCATACTACATCATGGCCACTGCCCGCTATCATCATCAATATCAGCGTAACGATTGCCGTCATATCGTCAGGCAAGATGGAGACATGTAATAATGTCGGGGTGACAGCGCACGGCCCTTTTTTTCTGGAGTGCAGCTGGAGCGCGCAGATACAACCCTTCTGGAGTGCATCTGGAACGCAGAGATAAAGCCCTTCTGGAGTGCTGGCTTCCTTTGGTGGACTAGACCACATCCTCTAGCACCATTTGAAATCAGTTTCCCAGAGGGAGCACAAACATCACAACAGTCGCAGAGGAGACACGGCTGCTCTGACCTTGGGCTATCAGTCACTCTACTCGGCCGCATGTGCACAACCCTGTCATCTCAGCACACACAGAAACTGCACATGCGGCACAATCAGCAAGCTCCGTCAGAGTCTACAGCAAGCTCTTCTTCCTCCTCCACCTCCCCCGCGCTCTCGCTCACTCTCCGGTTAGCAGATTCAAGGTGACCGCTCAGCACAGGCTCCCCCCATTCATCCTCATGCCACACTCCTCACTGCCTGACCTTCAGTCCACTGCTTCGTCTCTCAGCGCACAAAACCAATCACATGTAAAATTGATGCGTTTTGGATGCCATTGCACACCACTGACTTGGTCAAATCGCTAATCATTACAGATACACAATTTGTAGATTATATTATGCCTCACATCAGGGGCCAATCACATATTTGGGTGTGTGTGTTTTTAGTACATATGAAATATCTCAATGTTAATTTAAGCAATTCTATATTAATTTACATTTTTAGATATTAAATTATCACATGTGAAATACTATTAACATAGTATTTTCATGAAGGAGAAGAGGATTTTTGGCTAATTTTTTTGCTGGCTCTATGTCATGTAAGGACGTATATTGAGAATGAGAGGTTTATGTCAAGTGGATCTGGTATGGAGTTATTGACTGCCTCTGTACTTTCAAGCTGTAGGATGGTGGATATATCTGTGTTGGTTAGAGAGAAGGATATATTGACCAGTATATAGCAAGAACTGATCAATACAAGCTCGTAAAAGCCACGTTTATCTGACACTTAATTTATTTATGTATATGTGTGTTAATTGTGTGGTAAATAGAAGTGTGACATATAAGCGTGATTGTTTAATGCTTTACAGGGCAAAGAGTCACAAGTTGCTATTTATTGAACGGATCAGTGATTGGTGGGTTAAGTAAATATAAAGTGGTCGCAGTAAAATGACGTGGTCCATTTAAAATCATCAGAAATATTCTTTCTGATCCATATTCTTATATAACATCCTGAAGCACCAATTTATTCTACATTTGCCAGAGTGATTTGATTATGAAAATATGGTTAGGATCCATGAGTATTGAATAGAAATTGTGGACCCCAGACCCTGTTTGGACATGCCCAGGTCAATATTACATACTATCAAACGGGAATAAACATGGAGATAAGCCAGAATTTGTTTCTACTATTGTATGTATTATGTAAGATTTGCTTGATGAGTTTGCAGTGTAATTATCGCATTTACTCTGTATTCACTTCTGCATTAATAACAGCTCATTTCACAGAAAGTGAGAGTTTCTCAGAACTCACCACCTGTAGTCTGCAGCATTGTAGTCCACGCGTCAATGTAAACACCAAGGTGTGAATGACTTTCTGTTCCAGTAAGCATATTCTCCGATTCACATTGAACAAATTGCAAGAATTACAATGGCAAATAACTGATATGGAAAGCCAAGATTGGTTGCTAATATGGAGGTGGATTTGCTTTTCTTGCATTGACAGGGCCTCCTATGGTTCGACTTTGACAGAATTTGAAAAAAAAGTAGTCCCCAACGGGGATAGGTCTTTCTGCAAGTCGCCGCTTCCAAGTGGCCCTCCGAGAACCCACTCACAGCCAGCAAGGTTTTTCTCAATCGAGCCAACCAGTGGTAGAATGCACTTCTTAGACAGAATCACAGCTTATTTGTTGCCGTTTTTTGAGGCAGAGAATTGGCTGAATGGGAGGTAGAGGCTGGATGGGAGGGGGGGAACTGTGAGCAAATTGTCTCGGAGACTTTAATGGTCTCCACTGAATCGTGACGCAGTGCTTATTATGCATGAGATTCTCAAAGATATATATGTCACATCTCATCATTAATCCACCACTCTTGTGGAGTTATTTCATTTATTTTTGGAAAAAACAAAAAACATTTTCCACTACATGGTGGAATTAGATGAAAGAACACAACCAACAATTGATCAGACAGTTTTGTGGATCCAATATTTGATTAAACATATTAGAAATTAATAGGATTTGCTTGGATACTTGGGGAGTCACTTGCTGGTTGTAGCAGCAGTCTCCACAAATCACAAACCAGCAACAAAATCTATGAATTTAAAGCCGTGGTAAGCTCTTCATTATTTAAGCTGGAGTATGGTCTGAGTTTAATCGTCAGTAGATCTCTTTGAAGCCTTTATGGAAATGTAGGAATCAACAGACCGCATGGAATGCTAGGATCAAATAAGATATGATCATTAGGGGTTTGCTACGCAGCTGTCGATATCAGGCGTCAGGTATACACTGCTAAGTACCTATGTAATGCGCTTAATTACTCGTGTAATATTGTATTAAATTAACTGGTGGAGGCAGCCGACTTACGATATTGATGGGAGAACTGGCAGCGAAAAATGGTCTGCCATTTTGAATGATTGTGCTGAATATGGTGAGCCTTTCTTGTCCGACAGCTTTGACAGGATGGATCAATATATATTTATCACTCACTGACCTGATTAGCAATATTGGCCTAATATTTTTGGGTTTTGACAAATATCAATCCAAAATTTTACCTGGTAGGCAGGATATGGAAGGGATAGAAAACTAAAGCTTCTCCGTCTAAAAACCATAGATGTGACATAATCAGAGGAAGCTCATTATGTTTGTGCTGACAAGTTGGTCCACCTTTGACCTTGACCTCAATACATTAAGGTGATGACCTTTTATGACCTTTGGGTCAAAAATGTAAGTCCAGTGTTAGATTAATTGTATCCCAAGATAGCCATGATTGCCGCCACGAAAGAGATCAGAGGAGAATTAGCCAGCACTAGAATAGTAATATACGACACACCTGGGGCGAGCTTCAAACCACACAAGATTGGGTTATACATGTATTCAGACACCTGGGCCTTGCATATGTACAGACACCTGGTATTTGGCTTTATACAGTATGAGGCTGGGCGTCATACTACACAATATTAGGTTATACATGTATTCAGACACCTGGGCCTTGCATATGTACAGACACCTGGTATTTGGCTTCATACAGTATGAGGCTGGGCGTCATACTACACAATATTGGGTTATACATGTATTCAGACACCTGGGCCTTGCATATGTACAGACACCTGGTATTTGGCTTCAAACAGTATGAGGCTGGGCATCACACTACACAGTATTCAGACACCTGGTACTACCATACTATACAAGGCTAGGCCTTGCATATTTACAGACCCCGGGTTTCAGACGCCTGGTACTGGCATTATACCAAATGAGGCTTGGCCTTGCATATTTACAGACATTTGGTTCTAGTTTCATACCAAATAAGGCTACGTCTTGCAAATTTACAGACACCTGATACTGGTTTCAAACCAAATAAGGCCGGGCCTTGCATATTTACAGACCCCTGGTACTGTTTCATACCAAATAAGGCCGGGCCTTGCATATTTACAGACCCCTGGGGCAGGCTTCATGCAACACAATACTGGGTCTTATATGCATACATTTTGCTTCATACTACATCAGTCAGACTTTGCATGTAGCTTCAATGATAAAGCTAGCTAAACAAACACACATATTTAATTTTTAAATGAATGATATATTTTTAATGCACTCTATAGATATTCAGACAGATAGTGTATTGTGACTCTGTTCAGTAGTAATTTTATGTGACTGATATATGGACTACTATAAATGTAAGATTATTTTTGCCTTTGATAACTCAGATCACTTAATGTTCGTTAATCATCAGCACAAGGGTTGCATTCAATTCCAAGATCAATACGTTGGCATTATTTTCAATGAGCTGATCCCAGTGATCTTGTTCTAGTGGGACTATTCATGTCATCTCCTGATGCATTCACTATTTGTAATTATTATTACGGTTTATCCCTTGAAAGGAGAGCCAAATGTATTAGCGGCTCTGCATTAAATGCAACTTTATTGACATAAACAAATCACAGTAGCTTTGATACAAATAATGTAAATTTCCATTTTATGGGATTTCCTAACATTGACCTCTTCCTCTAATTATTGTTTGCACTTTTAAAAAATTCACAGTACTTATATTTTTTTTGGGGGGGGGGCATGATTTTGTTTTAAATGCCATATCTACAAAAGTATGATTATTAACGATCTACAAAAGTATGATTATTAACGATCTACAAAAGTATGATTATTAACAATATACAAAAGTATGATTATTAATGATCTGCAAAAGTATGACAATTAACAATATTGTTCAGGGCCCAGATGTTAGTATGTGATAAATTTATTGACTGCATGGAATATATGCAGGTAAAACAATATCGATATTGGGACAAGACTTGCGGGGAATGTGCGATCAATGTGTTACATATCTGGATGTGTGTGGTGTGCCACTATGTATGGGTTGACTGCTGCTACTCCAACCAGCCAACTGTAGAGAAATATAAATATATATCTCTCTATATATGCATATATGTATATGCCTGCCTACTTGCCATTGCCATACAGGAAGGAAGTCAGTCACTCTCCATGGCTCGTCTTCACACTCCACCATTGACATATTAACCATCTGCT
Source organism: Amphiduros pacificus (assembly GCA_949316495.1). Taxonomy (NCBI): domain Eukaryota; kingdom Metazoa; phylum Annelida; class Polychaeta; order Phyllodocida; family Hesionidae; genus Amphiduros; species Amphiduros pacificus. The sequence continues at coordinate 23,478,285 of OX439009.1, read as the reverse complement.
ATGTCAATAATGACTTCTTTACAAGTTTAAATGATTGTGATCAGTCATTCTGGCAGGAACATAAGCTGGTCTGTGATCTATGTATCTGGCAGTACCATAACCAGCTGATGGTTTGTGACCTATAAATAACAGGGTATCATTATTAGCAATGGGTCTGTAATCTTCAAAATGGCAGATTATCATAACCAAAAGACGGTCTGTATAAATCTGGCAGTACCATAACCAGCAGGTGGTATGTGTAAATCTGGCAGTACCATAACCAGCAGGTAGTCTGTGTAAATCTGGCAGTACCATAACCAGCAGGTGGTCTGCATAAATCTGGCAGTACCATAACCAGCAGGTAGTCTGTATAAATCTGGCAGTACCATAACCAGCAGGCGGTCTGTATAAATCTGACAGTACCATAATCAGCAGGCGGTCTGTATAAATCTGGCAGTACCATAACCAGCAAGTGGTCTGTATAAATCTGACACTATTATAACCAGTGGGTTGCCTGTAAACTAGGTTCGATGCCATGGAGTGATGTCAGTGGGGTATCTTGTGAAGGATTATATTACCATTCCAGCAGTTTCTCCTCATATTCTTTTTTAGAGTGAAAACTACACAATGGCCCACTTTCAAACAAGTCAAAGTAAATGTGATTTAAAAATGTGATTTTTCAAAAATATTTTAAACGATGCTGATAAAAATGATGGCATTTTCACTCTTTTTTCACATATGCGCATCAATTTTTAAATGTTTTTATTGTTACAACTTGTAGGAAATTCAAATTTGGCACAAAAATTATGCTTTCACAGAAACTGAACACATTTAACACATCAATAGCTTTTTATGAGCAAGATTCAAACTACTATTCCCATATTATTGTACTATGTGTATCTCCATCTTTGAAAATAATTTTTACAAAGTGTTTTTTTCTGAAAGGTCATCATGAAACAGTTAACAGAATATGTCTTCAACGACAAATCAAAGTACCTTCTATAGACATTTATATTCATTGAAATCCCATACCTAAAGTTCTGATATTTTGTTTGGCTGCTTTTGAAGCTGCAGATAATGATATGATATTGATGCCAAAAATATACAAAGTGTCTGGCTTTCTCCCATAGTCTGCCATAACATATGCCTTGAGTTTCTCCTAATGGATGGTGTCAAAATTATTATTTTCATATCATATTTCCTTCTCTTTGTGAGTAAAATTTATAAGAATCCTGCTTTTCATAAAAACAAAACTTCAAATATTAAAATCGTCTATATTAAAAAAAGTTTGAATATTAAAAGTTTTATTTTATGGGAGTGCAGTTACTTTGAGAAATGTGTTCCTATTGTTCCGACATAGTACGCCTACTGTACAAGGAAATATGATAGAAATATCAATACATATCTGGCATAGAACTATGCATGTATGACATATTGCAGTCCATGATTTCCAAATGCCTTACAAAGGTCCTTTCCAATTATCTGTGGCAGGCTCCAATAGCAGTGTCTCCGTCATCAGCCTTCTTTGATTTATGCTACAAAAATTAATTTTGTCTGTGGTTCGGTTTTTGAAGAATATATTTGCAGGATTTGAAACCATGTGGACATGCAAAAAAGCTGATGATAAAAAAATCTGTCAGAGATAAAAGGATAAAATAGTGATATCGTAATGTGATTCCTCATCGACGGGACAACTTTGTTGATATTGACATTCTGTGTGTTGCCAGCCACAAGAGTGGGAGATGGAGGCGGCTCATGGTTTGTGGGAGATTCTGATATGGAATATGAGGGGATTCTCAGGGCCCTGGCTCGTGTGACTGAGACACTTCTATAGTCGTAATCACAAACATGTACATTCACCCGCAAGATGCCAAACCCGTCAAACTGTTTAGTGATTATAGTTGTGTGTATCAGAGATTGAGATATCTTTTTTTAAAATAAATATTTGAGAAAATGAAAACTAGAATGAACAGATGATGAAATAAATGAAGTAATCCATATGTGGTTATTTGATAATGGTGAACTTGTGTGAACCAAGATGTGACTGTTTTCAGCCTTGGTAGTTGGAGGAGGGCCAGAGCAGTAAAGCTTGCAATGTGGCAAGCCTTTGAGGTGGAGAGAGACCCAAGTACTAGAAAGCAAATCAGTGCCAAAGTCCTGTATAGGCATTCTCTAAATCCTGACTTAGCCGCTGATAAACTCCTCGACAAGTTAATAGAATATATATCTGGTCTCCTTGCCGCCAGAGTATTGTATTAATGTGCTGCCATTCGAGATCATGCCATGATCGTGAATATAAAATTAGTGGCACTGGAGAAGATAGAAATTACCATAAATTTATCTGCTTAAGGCTGATATAAATAGTGTTTGTGTGGCTCAGAGCGGGCAGAAGGAGGGAACGTGTGAAGGTGTCCTCATCTCTCCCCAAGGAGAAGGTCAGAATTAAGCTGTCTTATCTTCCCATGAAACTAGTACCAACGTAAACACAAAATGTCTTATCAAATCTTATCTTGAAATTTAGTTTCAATATCATTAAATACAAGCAAGAGAGATTTGGTTTTAAGTTACTGCGCATTCAGTCCTTCTCTTATATGGGAACCAGTGTGAGTATAGTTCTTGGTGCAAAGATCGTGTGACATGCAATCTGTATAATATATCTTAGTATTTTTTTTTGTCAATAAGATTACTTTATATCTTTGCAACTTATATCAAATTTGTTCCATTTATACCTTAGTATCTGTTGTCTTATTTTATACATCAGATTTTTATACATCTTAATATTTGTTATATTTAAGCATTTTATCTTATCTAGCAGCTAAGATTTGTGTGTATCTAAGTATCTTATCTTTATTTTTGTGTATTCTTGGGCACTTGAGATTACTTAATATCTTTTTTGGTAAATGAATCTTTGTATTTTCTTTAGTAGTATATTAATAAATACACATAAAGCATGATAATTGACAATGATTTTTTAAAATCAATTCAAAATCTTTCTTGTATTCTGCCCTGCATCATGAGTTCTACCAGATATACAGTTTTTTGGTGATCATATATGCAGGATAACAAATAATGTAGTGAGGACATAGTGTCGTGTAAACCTGTGATGTTTGACAACCACCACTTGTATGTCAGGGAAGGTGAAGTAAGAAAGCAAAGAGGACGTAGACTTGCATATAATGGCCTGCCACTGTGTGTGTACACTTCTCACAATCAAATATTGGGTGCGTCTAATGTGCTAGTCCTAAATTAGTCCCGAGGTCGTCACTGACTAATGCTGAAAATACAGCTGGGAAATTCCCACTCATGTTTACTGTTATGTTTTCTTTATACATGTATTAAATGCTCTTGAGGAAAATTCCACGATCTATTCTATTTAGCATCATGCTTATATTATTAAGGTTTGTGTTTAGATTATACTAGCCCATTTGGGGAGTTTTATGTGGCATGTTAGGAGCACTCTCCACAAGTTGGGAGAGTAGTAGACAGGCAGGTTGTCAAGGATAACATCTGCATGGAGAGTGACGCCAGCAAGGTGTGATGCTCTACTATGGTTCTCTTTGATGATGGGTTCATTAAGCACAGGTGAACTACACCTGATGTAAACTAACCTTTCTCATCCTCATCCTCCTCATCCTTGAAGGAAGAGGATTAGGATAATATATAACAGTCAACATTACACTGCCGCAATGCCACAACCACTGCAACAATATATAACATTGACAGAAGGGTGTAATCTAAGATACAAGATGAACACTGGCTTCTATCATCGTGGTATATAAATTGATACATTTTTTTCATTCATTCACATAAATTAAGATACAAAAATATTATGATAGTTTTAACACTGCAAGAAAACATGAACTTTTATCAAGCTGTTTTGAGAAATGCCATTTTTAATATATATGGAATTATTAACTTTTTTATATTGGGGCAACTATTATATTAGTTTTATTAAAAAATTACAATTGTTGTGTTATTTAAAGTGCAAACCATATCCAGTATTTCAATATAAGAAATGTCATCAAAATTAATCTAAGCAGTCTCAATATAATCTATTACCAGATCCTTGATCTTCAGGTTACATTTTTATCATTATCATTTTTGCTCAGAATTTAAAATTAGAAAATAATTATAATAATACAGATTAAATTTCTGGAAAGTCTGTATTGGGTGAATAGGTTGTATAGAGATGCTCAGTAACCATTCACATCATCTCCAGATATGGTTTATTGATATTAAAAGATAAAATATGCTAACATCTTAGTCATTTTGAAGGCTATTGCACTATTTAAAATCTAAAGCAAGTAGGAATCTAAAAATAATAAATGCAAACATGCCATCAAAACAGTTACCATATGCTATTTCATCCCCATAGTAAATAAATATATATATATTATAATTCCTTTTTGGTCAAATGGTTGAAGTGATTTCTCATCATATAAATCTGATGAAAATGGTTGAAATAAACATGCATGTAAGGTTCAAGTGTAATGCTATTATTGTGTTCTTGGGCAAAGAGGAAAGTTGGCATGAGTGTTTATTTTGTGCAGTATGGTTAAGTTTTTGTCCTTTTATGGTTGTAGAAATTGGAGGAGGAGAGAGCAGTACGGGCGGCCCAGTCTGAAGCTTTACAAAGAGTTTGCCGAGAGTCCCTGGGTGAGTGAGAGTGCCCACACATACACGTATCACAAGTGCCAAACCATAATATCCATCCATCAAATATATTATACCCATCATTATATAGGCTCGTGATAGATTTATTTGTTTAGGATTCATTCTTCAGGAATTTTTAAAGATTTGGTTTACAAAAATGGTGTCAATTGCAGACATTTTGTTGTTTTGTTTCATTATAAGCTATTACTTCTTAATGGAAAAATCAAACTTTCTGCTGGCTGTTATGCTCAGATCACAAAAACAACCAGTTAAAATGTTTAAAACATTAAAGTAAACCATGCCTTAAACAGGCCAAAAGACACAAATTAGGTTGTTTATTGCATAATATATCATAATTTGTGTGAAAATCAGACAATTTCTGGCAGGCACAAGTCTTGAGAGCAGAAAATGATTGAAGGAGACAGCGAAATGTAATTGTCCAAGCAGAATTCTCTCACAAGAGGGCACCTCCAGATAAAAGTTTAGGGTTGTGACAGATTAATGTTGCTACATACACTGTCATAGGGAGATTTGATCAAAAACTGCCTAAATCGGATGGGAAACTTCTGTGATGTCGGATTGATTCTAAAGCTAGGATTGAAATGTATAGGGAGACTTAAGCACTGTGCTACCATACAGTAGATATCAAAACATGAGAGAGACGGCTTTGATTCTTTTATGGAATTCTTGCTTTCAAAGTGCATCACCAGAACACAGGCTTAAAAGCGGAATGTCTTTATGGCTGTTTGGTTTTGCTGGAATAGCCCTAGAGCAATAAAAGTGAATGGAGTACGGATTTGAGCAGGCACACACAACCGTCCTAGTGCTTCAAGTATTACATGGCGGATGAGAAACTCAATCAAGATTACTATAAATGTTTAATTCACTTTCAATAACTGGAGATGCCTTTCAGAAATGACCCACTTCCAGATTGCCAGCTTAGTTGTGTAGCTGCCTGGGAGGAATGTGTTTCTGACTGAATCAGCTTTATAAGCTAGGATCATCCTTTCAAACCATGCACGCCTTTTTTTAAAGATTGAATAATCCTGGAGCAGAACTTTAATAAAGTGTTTGATATCTTTGATATGACTATAAGTTCATAAAGTGAGGAATTGCTGAAGGATGTTTTAGTTTTGCTTTATTTTATCTTGAGGATTTTGTTGTGTCCAGGAATGTTAGACAAGAAATATGCATAAATTGGGTAGGAGAATGGATAGTATTTCGATATTTGAAACATTAGAAAATTTTGACACTTCAATATTTGAAACATTAGATAACATAAGGAATATAAATATAATAGGAAGAATATTTGGAACATTAAGAATATTAGATATCTTTGCCAAAAAAATAATATTGTGCTGTTGAAAATGCTATTATCTTTGCACTCATGTAGTAGATTTTTCAAATTTGGCACCAAAATTAGACTGCGGCACAAACTGATGATGTTTGATTTGTTGAGAACAAAATTTTTAAGATTTACAGTGATAGTATACATGTGCCTGCTATAATGTGATCTATGATAAATATGTCACTCTAAAAGATCAAGATCGCAAAGTATAAAGACATTCCAAATAATAACAGTATGGAAATAAAAGGAATATCTAAAATATTAAAAACATATTAAAGAATAGTGACATGTTTTTGAATATCTTTAACAGAAGCGGACAAACAGAAGCATGTTGGGAGGAAGGCAGTCCGACAAAGAAAGAAAGAAGACGTGAAAAGCAAACACAATGCCAAGATGAGCCAGATCGGCAAAGTATCCGAGCAGCCGTCCGAGCCACCAGAGACGATGAATGCACGCGTGGCAACCACTCTCTCAACACATTCCTCCTTGGCATCCGTTCCCATCCTCGGCGTGGCCGCATCTCCAGAGAACTCGGTTCTTGAAGAGGCAGACGAAGAGATAGAGAATGAAGGGACTGAGTCAGAAATTCTCCAACCCAAACCCAGCGAGCTTCCGTGGCACCACCAGCAGCTGTATAAACTCTACGGCAACGAGGCCGACTACTTCCTGTATCCCAAGTTTGACGAGAAAGAAAAGAAAACCAGCAATAAACCCATGAACCCCAAACTGAGGAGGTATGAACCAGGTGAGATGCATACCATATTATGTACTGAAACCAGCAAAAAGAAGTCATCCGAACCAAACAGACCATGAAGCCTAAACTGAGAAGATATGAACATAGACTAACACAAAGATGTTGTCCAAACAAAATAGACTGATTAGGGGACAAGGGAAGATGATTGTTTTTGAGGTGATGAAGGACAGATTTTGTCTCGACTGATATATTATTCAAGATTATTATGTTGTGGCCATGCTTATGGTATACGTCTTGGCCGGAGGGGTGGGGGAGGATTTGTCACACTTACGAGTTGCAAATTTGTATTGCAGTTCACAAAAAAGTGGTTATCTTTTATGGGATTGCAGTACAAAATGATTGCAATTCAAATGATTGCGATCTGGTCTGGATGTAGTACTAGTTGACATTGGTAGTCGGAGAGAGGCTATATTTATATGATTGCAATCCTATCTTGATGTGGAGATGACTGTGAACATGAACATTTCCACATACATCTACACATGTCCAATACAACAATGGACCTTTCACAAAATCATCATTATTTGCATTTTTATTTTTATTTTTATTATTTTTAATTTTTTTTATTTTAAGGAGCATCATTTTATTTTCCTTTTTTAATTTCACCACTATCTGATTCTGGGCTCTTGAGGTGGAGGATTTTCCGATGCAGAGTTATGTAACTAAAGCATGCTATCTCAGTCCTGGATCTTGTAATTTAGCCGATTATTTATGGCAACATGTCTCGTGACGTCCAATTCTCAAGACATGATGTTTGTCAAACAGGGAATAAGAGTTAATTTCAGAATATATTCACAAAGCAAATATTCGATTCCCCAACCAAACTCCCGGGGTGCTTTTCCTGTGAAATTGGAAAATACTCAAATTCTTTAGAGATGGTTTGATTACTGGTGAAACTGGCCGGCCATGTTGGGGAGGATGAGGCCCAAACCTCTCGAGATGGATGCTATCTGCTATCTGCTGTCTCCGCAACCCTTGATTAAGTGTGCCACCACACTCCGCACAGCAGCTACTCGAGATTGTCAGGCCGAGGCCACCTTGCCACTAAGCCTGTGTACATTTGCTGGATTCTCCTCGTCCCATGTCATAAATTTTTAAAACCAGGAAAGTAGATGTGTTTATTTGATTTTAGAGAAAGATAAATATTTTGAGATTTGAACTCCTCTAACATTTGAATCATCGTTGATGCCAAAAGGAGAGTGAGATGCTGTTCATTACATCCACAACTTGTAAATCATATGATGAACAAAATTTGTACTGCTTTAATTTGATTTGTATAAAAAAAATAACAAGTTTTGCTTTGATAAGAAAAAGAAATAATAAATTTCTTGGTGTCACAACTGAGAGATTGAATAATAAATTAGGAAGATAAATTTTATGGGAGAAGATTTGATAACATTTACAGGATAAATATTTGAACATTATTACATCTGAAGTTGAAATGTCCCCCATGAATATCCCTCATGTTGGTCATATGAAAGCAATTTTTTTCACATTTCTGCAAAATGAAAGATCTTTTTTTTCTCACTTAAATAGAAAAAAATAACCTCCCAGTACGAACACAGTATAAAGGAAAACATTTATTTTCTGAAACATAAGTGGTTTCCAAGCTGGAAATGGGTGTCACAACAACAACTCAATTAGGTCCTTGCCAAATCCCAGCTACATTAATGTTTCAACTGTAAAGTAGGCAAGTTAGTAGACAAACAATTTGAACGCTAGCATTCCTAGGAGGTGTTAATGTCTGGAATAGAAAGGGATTAGTAAGTGATGAGCTCATGTCATAGACAATGCGACACCATCAGGGATTAGAAATAGATTTCCTGTATTTTGTCAAGACTTAGAAGGATCAGAGATGAATTAAGATCCGCATATCCAGAAACAATCTTTGCATAACTAGAAACAATCTTTGCATATCTAGAAACAATCTTTGCATATTCAGAAACACTCTTTGCATATTTAGAAACACTCTTTGCATATTTAGAAACACTTTTTGCATATTTAGATACACCATCCTGTTCCTGCAAGAAACGTTTAACTAGGTCATTTAACTAGGTCATTCAACTAGGTCATTTAACTAGATCATTTGAACAGGTCATTTAAATAGGACATAAGTTACTCAATAGCTAGTTTGATATCATCTGGAGTATGCTATATTTCTTCTGACTTGGATCATAGAAATATGTTTCATGCCTTCAGAGAGAGACTTTGGGGAGGCAGTGCTTCCAAGATCTAAAACAAATATTCCCAAACAAAAAGCCACTAGGAGTTGTTGGCATGAGTTCCCTTGAAACAATCCCCTCTTCTTCTCTTGATAAGCCACTGGTTGTGTTCGGCCTGCAAAACATCACAAACGCTTTGCGGCTGTTGCTGGTGAGTCTCCATCGATAAAAACTGGTCGGCGCTCGGCTCACTCGGCCGTGAAATTGATGCGACAGGCCGAACTGGCCATCGACAAGGGGTTTATGATAAGTGCGTGCAGTTTGGTAGATCTTATTATTTCTTGACTTGAGTATTATTCCTAGACGCAAGTCGATAGAACTGCTTCAGGATTTATGGGTGGACTGGTTGATGTTCATCGTGGCGATCTCTTGGCTCGCAGTTTGTCTGTGGATATCTCTATGCCACGAAAATATCAATATTTGGGACCTAGTCTGTTTCTCTTAACATCCTGGGCAATATCTGTGACACCAGCATCAATATTAATTCAACAATTTTGGATGTAAGAGCAACTTCAATGTTGCCACCAACAAAAAGCTTTGCCCCTGCCTATCAGGCTCCTGATCTGCACTGAATTCAAGGTCATTCAGTTCCCATTTTGAATCATTATTGACCTTGACCTTCTTTTTTTTAAAATCAGAATTATGTGATGTTCTTCTTTTTTTTTGTGTTAAATTTAACCTAATTGAATTACCCAAAAAAATGATGTAATTGAGTTGATAATTGTGAATTTTTGTCTTACTCTGCCTATGTTGTTCATTTCATGGCATGGTGGCATTTTTGGCACTTGATTATTGCTTTAAGAGAGCAATTAATGTGTGATGACTCGATGAAATGTGGAAAAGATGTTTCAATATCAGTGGCATCTGGGATTATGAAGATAGATGAAGAAATGAAATTAAATAAGCTGCGTTTATTTTCTTTGAGAGCAAAATAAAAGTTATTACAAACAAAGCAAAGCGTTATGAAACCAGGAACAATAATATTTCCTGAAATGGAAAGGAAATATGATAAAAATGAGAAGAACAGGAAGGGGAAAAGCAGGTCTCTGGCCACATTGATCCAAAATGGTGGACAGCGTGACATCCATGTTCTGGGAAAATTGGGAATTTATGGGAGGAGGGATTGATTAAGGGCGGCTGGTTGCTGGCCGCGGGAGAAAATTGAATGGGGGACGCGGGATGCGCAGGAGGCTGGCAGAAACATGGTATCTCCCCCCAGCTCCCGTCCTGTCACGGCTTAATGTGAATTATCACAGGAGTGGAGTGGCCGGGGCAGGGGTTGATCAACAGCAGAGAGAGACTGGGGAGGAGCTCTCTCATGGAACCCGCCTCTTTGTATCTCACAGAGCATCACCATATCTAATACACACACTTCTAGTAAACGTGCTAGATGATATTTTTGTCTTTGATAGATATGCCACAACATGAAACAATTTAAAATCTCGGGTTCTTGGAATGAGCGTGTTTTCTGTTTCGCAAAGAGTTCACAAAGGACGAATCATATTTGTCTTAGTGGCGTTGTTGCGATTTTCTGCTCTCCTGACATCAATAAAGTTTTGTTCCACTGTTGGGTTTCAACACAAAATTAGCATCACTAAAATTCACAGAGCGTGAATTTGTAAAATGAAGGAAATAAAGTGAAGAAGTTTTGATTGGTTAATATGAACAAGTCATCCAATATGCCACAGTTGTTGAGATTGAAGATGGCTTATATAGAATCATAAATTTTATGAGCCATTTTGAAATCTTGATGACTAAGCTGTGAATCTGATAATCTTGCCTGGTGTACATATCAATACAATCATTATGATTCCAGGGTATACAGAGCTGATACAGATGGATTATCACATAAAAAGCTACTCATCTGAAGTAATTATTCTGCCATATACTTCCAAGAGAAATGTGAAATGAAAAAGACTTCAACATATATATCAACACAGTTCAAAGAGACTCATGATGTGTTGAAATTGTGGCCTTATCTTTTTTATAATGATATTAAATTTTAATGAACCAAATAAAAGTTCTTGTCAAAATTTAAAGCATAAACATTTTGGTTGTGTTGATGGTCGTTCTCGGGGGTAGGAGTCACTGATATTAGCAGAAATTCTTATGTGAGTCTTAAAATGTAATCATGGAAATGTCTGATCGATGATGATTAGTTCTAGCAGCTGTGGAGAGGCCATTACATAAGTATGAAGGTCACCTTGTGCCGGCAGTGTGTTGCCATGGTGACTAAATACAAATCCCCCGGTCTCACCTGAGTGCTGCACACAGGGACATATGTAGAGCTACAGATACTTGTCCTTATGCACAAAAGTGAAATTGGAGAGGGGGAAAATTGGCAGTGTAGGGGGATGGAAGAGTGACACAAAGGTTGCGGTGGTGGTGTTATTGATATGTTTCTCTGATTGCTTGGCACCTGAGGTGAGCTGTCGGATAACGACGGTCAGTGCCCCGTACATTGTACGCTATGTAAGGTGTGCATGCCGAGTATTGATCTGTCAGTATGCAGTGGTAGAATGCATTGATTGCCTTCATATTACACAGGCAACAGGACGCACAAAATCCGGCAAATTAAAGTGATATCGTGCAAGACGACAGGTACGCAGACGAGGCAAATTAAGTATGGCATGAGTTGAGAAAACAAGGAATACAAATAAGGGAGAATTGAAATTAACATGGGATGAGAAAACATTGTATACACACACACACACACACACTCACATAAACATTCTTATGATTTGATCCTTTTTTTACCTCAATTATATTTTACTTGTAACTGATATTTTCTGATTCTGTGATCCATTTATACCGTTCAAATTTCAAAGTATGTGAGCGCTTGTGCAAAGAATGCTAGCTCTCGCCACAAGTTGTGTTTACCAGCATGCTGAGTGGCAGGTGTGACAGGATTCGTGAGTGTTTGCGTCACAAGCTTAAATTGTGTGTCCTGGGAGGGTTTACCACCAGAGGAAGAGCTGAGTCGATGGCAGGCTGGCATATGATTAGCTGCAGGCATATACATAATATACAATGTCACTGAGCAGTAAGGAAGAAAACAAAATGTCATCGTGACATGATTACTGCTTTCAGGTTTCTCATTAGTTATGATGACCTGGGGACAAAATGATGACTAAAATAAAAGGGAAAAAAAATTTTTTTAAATTTATTTATCTGGCCAGAGGGTAATATTCTATGACCCAAGATGATCATTGGGATTGATTTGACATTGCTGTATTTACTGAGACGGCTGAGGCTTTCTCAGCAACTATTAGCGGGGGTATTTCATATTTGATTTATAAAATGACCTTGAGGGATATGGGTGTAACATCATAGTAATATGGCCTTTTGAATTTTGACCTTAGTGCAGTAACCTTTAATCTCTGTGTTGGGGTTGTCAGGGGTGGTTTGGCTTTCTAACTTCCTCGAAGATCATATTTTAAACTAAGATTATACTTTAAACTAAGTTTAGGATTTAGTTTAGGCGCTCTGGGACTGCTCGGAATGAGAAAGATTACATAGCATGGCCTGCACCTTACCTGCACCTTAGATGAATAGTTAATTAAGGCCGCAGAGTGTTGTGCTTGATGGGGGTGGTAGAACAAAGGCTCACCTGCCTGCGGGTCATTAGCAGACAGGTGGAAACCTTTGAAGTCAGACATATGCTCCCCTGATACAACCTGCAGCCCTGATTCCATGTGGCAGCCATTACATGAATTCCATGCCAATGCTGCTAATGTTTGTTGTTATATAGGGTTAGAAAATACAGGGTCAGAGTATACAAGGTCAGAGGATACAAGGTCAGAGGATACAAGGTCAGAGGATACAAGGTCAGAGGATACAAGGTCAGGGGATACAGATTCAAAGGCACAAGGTCAGAGGATACAAGGTCAGAGGATACAGGGTCAGAGGATTCAAGGTCAGGCTACAGGGTCAGAGGGTACAAGATCAAAGGCTGCAGGGTCAGAGGATGTGAGGTCAGAGGACAGAGGGTCAAAGGTACAAGCTTAGAGGTAGCGTCAAAAGATTCAAGGTCAGAGGATATAGGGTCATAGGGTTGTGGTAATATTGGGTAAATACCTTTCTTTACCATTTAAAATGCATTTAAAACCAATCCGCTACGTTTGATATCTGTTATTTCGAAAAAATGAAAGTCCGTAATCAAAACGCTTTGTTTTGACGCTAAGGTCAAGGACATCGTATTTATGTCTTAATTTTAAAATGGCCTCCCAACGTGAATGGTAGCAGTGCCGATATCTCGAGAAAAACCGACTAGTCTTATATTTGGAAAATGTTGTTTTCAAGCAAAATAACATCAATTTGGGGGGTCGCCTTATACACGAGTTATCTTATATTCGAGTACCGTATTTACTCGTATATAAGACGAGGTTTTTTTCCAAAAACTCTTAGTTAAAGTTTAGGGGGTCGTCTTATACACGAGAGCAGTCTTATACTCGAGTATTTACGGTAAAACGTAAATACGGTAAAACGTAAATACGATGTTCATATTTTCGAAATAACGAATATCAGACGTAGCAGATTGATTTTAATTGCGTTTTAAATGATAAATAAAGGTATTTACCCAATATTATCACAAATTATGCTTTGCAGGTCGAGAATTTCTCCACGAAGTAAAACGTAATACGATGTACGTGACGTCCTTTATCTTAGTGTCTGGGTGCCCACGAGACAAAAGTAGAGCGGCCAACATGTCAAATTGAACTTTCATATCCGTAGCAGATCGATTTTAATTGCGTTTTAAATGATAAATAAAAGTATATACCCAATATAAACACCAAATACGCTTTGCAGGTCGAGAACAGAACAAAACCATTCATCCATTTAACATGCATTACGCAATACGAGGTCGTCATTTTAAAAAGCGGGAGTGACCGGGACAAGCTCTTATTTTTGGCGCGAAAACGATCAGAGCCTACATAACACGCATTGAAATATTAATATATTGTGCAATGATGGATCCCTGGCTTCTCCTCGTGTTGCGGACGTGAATTAACGTGACGTCACGTACATGATATTTACGAAATTTTGAAAGGCGGAAGTGACGGGAAGAGGCTCTTGTTTTTACCTTTATATATCATTTAAAACATATTATTTCAAAATGCTTTGTTTTAACTTTGTTTTCACTGATTTCAATTATCAGCGTTCACAGTTTTGCATCTCGTCATTGTTTCCACTGCTTTGAGTCGTGTCTTCCCTTGTTGACAGAAATGCTTTCACACGTGGATCGATTTTAATTGCGTTTTAAATGGATTGATGGTTTTGTTCTGTTCTCGAACAATTTGTGATAATATTGGGTAAATACCTTTATTTATCATTTAAAACGCTTTGTTTTGACTCTGTTCTCACTGATTCCAATTATCAGCGTTCACAGTTTTGCAATTCGTCTTTGTTTCCACTGCTTTGAGTCGTGTCTTCCATGTTGACAGAAGTGCTTGCACACGTGGATCGATTTTAATTGCGTTTTAAATGATAAATAAAGGTATATACATAATATTATCACAAATTACGTTTTGCAGGTCGAGAACAGAACAAAACCATCCATTATTGCGCAATATATTAACAATCGTTTTCGCGCTAAAAACAAGAGCCTCTTCCCGTCACTTCCGCCTTTCAAAATTGCGACCACGTGTTGCGTTGAGTCGTGTCTTCTTTGTTGACAGAAATGCTTTCACACGCGGATCGATTTTAATTGCATTTCAAATGATAAATAATGAAAACGCTTTGTTTTGAGGCTAAAATCAATGATGTGGAGAAATTCTCGACGTAATTGTGATAATATTAAGTACATACCTTTATTTACCATTTAAAACGCAATTAAAATCGATCAGCTACGGATATGAAAGTTCAATTTGACATGTTGGCCGCTCCACTTTTGTCTCGTGGGCGCCCAGACGCTAAGATAAAGGACGTCACGTACATCGTATTACGTTTTGTGATACACTTTGTTTTGACTTTGTTCTCGCTGATTCCAATTATCAGCGTTCACAGTTTTGCATTTCGTCATTGTTTTCACTGCTTTGAGTCGTGTCTTCCCTTTTTGACACAAATGCTTTCACACGTGTTTCGATTTTAATTGCATTTTAAATGGATTGATGTTTTTGTTCTGTTCTCGAACAATTTGTGATATTATTGGGTAAATACCTTTATTTATCATTTAAAACGCAATTAAAATCAATCTGCTACCTCCGTTATTCGTTATTTCGAAAATATGAACATCGTATTTACGTTTTACCGTATTTACTCGTGTATAAGACTGCTAAGATCTTTAAGTTTTCATATTTAAGTTTCACTTTTTAAATGACCGCTAAGCTTCAGCTGAAGCTTGAATGGTAGCAGAGCCGATATGTCAAGAAAAACCAACTCGTCTTATATTCGGAAATTGTTTTTTTTCAAGCAAAATAAGCTCAATTTTGGGGGGTCGTCTTATACACGAGTCGTCTTATACACGAGTAAATACGGTAAATACGGTAATTTTACAGTCTGTCACTTGCAATTCTCAGAAGGAACATAACTTGCAAACACTTACTATGTTACACATTCAAATATCAACCAGAGAAGTTTTGTAAAAGGCAATAGCTAAGCAATATCTCAAGGAGAATTGAGTCTGGCAAGCAAACATCTAAAAAGTAGAATTTAACAGGTAGATTTCATTTGCTATTAATATTAGGTTTCATTTCACAGACAGCAGAGTGAGGAAAAGTATTGCCTGACATCAGGATCAATGGTTGTGGGAGAATTCTATATCTGGAAGTTTATTGCTGGTTAAAATGTTTTAAAAAAGATAGCTGCGCTCACCATTTGTGCTGAACAGTCGGAAAAAGTGCTGAAAATAATGATGAGTGCTATGAAGAATGGTCTGCTATTGCACCATTTCTGACAAAAGAAATTATTGACATGTGATTTTATGTAACTTACATAAACATGTTACATAAAATCATTTAAATGGAATATTCATAAGTTCTATAGAAAAAGTAATTATTAAATGATCAAGAATTAAAAATAAATGCTCAAAATCTATGCATTTTCTATGGTGATGCTTACTCCCCTGGAGTGTATCCTATTTACTGGAGGATTTTATTGTTTGCAGGTCAGTCTGGTGCTGGGGAGTTATGGACGTCACTGAGGAATGAAAGTCGCATGAAACTTGAGAAGGATGACCAGGGAACTCTTCCAGAACTCAAGGTACAAACCTCTTACTCCTTTTCTATTTATTTTATTTATTTTATTTATTTTATTTATTTTATTTATTTTATTTATTTTATTTATTTTATTTATTTTATTTATTTTATTTATTTTATTTATTTTATTTATTTTATTTATTTATTTATTTTATTTTATTTATTTTATCTATTTTATTTATTTTATTTATTTTATTTATTTTACTTATATTTTATTTATTCTATTTATTTTAACAGTAGAATCACAGAATTCATTCAACCAAATTAATGGGCTTGAATTCCACTGTTATTGCTTGAACACACTCAATCAAACTGACTTAAATTCTTTTCAAGGTTATTCTCTCTAATAACTTGCTCGCCCAGAAACTTGTAGACCAAAATAAGAGCATATGCTTTGGACAAGAAGGATTAATGAAGCATTAATGAAGGATTTGGGGTTACTAATCCATGCTCTATGACTATGCCAATACAGCAGTGTTACATAACATTATCCGTTGGCATATCAACATCATAACATAACTATTGTGTGCTAGGTTACAAGCAGATCTCCCTCAGGTTTCCACTAACAATTCCAGAGACCGTTCATCCTCACAGATATGGCACCAGACCTGTTTGTGGCATCAAGTTGCTAATTGCTCCCTCTTCATGCTCTTATTCATTTAATCAGAATTCTCTTGCATAAGTTTGCAGTAGAAGTTAAACAAAAAGTGTGGGTGTGTGCCATTACATTTACACTCCTGAAAACAGGAATAAATTTGGGGGAATAAATATCTGTATCACATTCTTGGCATTGTCACTTATTTCCTTGTTTAATCATGCCTCCAATTATATTAATTGAGGTAATGGCAAATAAAGTCAAAATCCATATTTATCATACTCTTTATATTTTAGAAAATTTATAGTTTTAATTTTAATTTTGATTGAAAGTGGACATTTAATTTGCAAGAACCTCTTGTCTTAATCCTGTAGTCATTGTATTTCTCTTAATATTTAGTATGATATTGAGTTTGTGGCATATTTGTATTGTTTCCTTGGCAGGAGGCATACAATGCCTTTGTGCGCGAGACGCTGACAAAGCAAAAACCCGTGAGCAGGAACTTTTTCTCACATTATGATGTAAGTTATTGTGGAGTGGTTGTTTTAAGTTTGCACGCATGGTCTCTTTAAGTCTAGAATAAGACCTTACACGCACATGTTATGTCACTGTTAAGTTGGGTTTTTTTTAATACACCTCTTTTTGCCTTGCTTTTTTTACTGGTCTTTCAAGCATAAAGGTGCAGCTGTTCTGTTGTAGTGTTTGAGGTATTTACTCACACTTTGTCTGATCGGGCCTGGAGCTTTCTAGCTTCCTCTGCCACAATGACATCCAAGCTCACTTTTATCTTTATCAAAGCCTAACTGGAACATTTAACAGGCTACCATTGGTCCTTTAAATTTTTTGTTTTTTGTTTGTTTTTTTTTCCATTGAAGGCTTAGTAAAGTATTCCATTATTGCATATTTTATATTGTGGCAGACTAATTAACGAAATTGTTTAATATTTCAAAGTATACCAAGGCCTAAGATAAATAGTTAAATAGACATTTTGAGAAGTCCTAAGAAAAGTCCAGAATACAAAGTTGCATTGAAGTGGGAAATCTAAATCACAAATTTGCCATGTAGGTTTAAAATAACAAAATAGAGTGTTGTTGTTTTGAGAAACAAAGCTTGCCATGCTGCTATTTGCTTTACAGATGAAGACAAAATCATGAGGAACTGTGATTCATCCTTATTATATTAAACAAAGAGACCTTTGATATCACTAACTGGACAAAATAGCTCAATTGGCAAAGGACTCACCTTGACATCCAGGGGTTCCAGGTTTGAATCCAGGTCAGCTGATATCAAGTGTTATGAGCTAGTAGGGCTCACAAATATGGCCATACTCACACAGAGATCCAAGATGTGTGAATTACATGTTATGCTGATATAGACTTTTTCTATGTGTTTTATATGTGAGTCACATTATGTAGATATACAAGGTGTATGAATTACATTGAAGGTTATTATTCATTTTCTGCATATTTATGTCTTTGCCTGTAAGATGAACTGATGTGGTCTTGTGTCCAGTTCTTATCTGTTTACAGGAAACATTCTTTGTGCTTTAAAAAGGAGATGTTTTTGCACAAAAGATCTAAACCCCTTGTCAGCTTGGCATCTTTTCATAATTCCTCTAACCATGATTTTATATTGCTATGAACATTGTCTGGGATCAGCACTAGATAAATCTTATTATGTTATTATTATTACACTTGTGATTATGATATTTTCTCCTTGATTCAATTCTCCTTTCATGATTACACCAATAATATCTTTATACTAACATTTGTGATTGTGCTTATTTAAAATGTAAACATATTTCATCTGAAATAAATAAACAATTACCAAAATATTTAAGATTTGCTTCAAAAAAATAGATTGATAATTATTTTGTTTGTAGTTGTTGTCTTGCTCGTTATCAGCATTGCAAAATAAGCTCACAGGAGATGTGACCAAATTCTGAATTTGATTTAATTTATTATGGTGTTGAGTGGTTTTGGTGCATTCTGAAAAACAATTTTGATGAATAAAAAGGACAAAAAAAAATGAAACAATTGCTGCTAATTTTGAAATGGAGTGGTGCCACAAGTACATGGGGAAATTTCGATGTCTTCAGAGAAATTATATGCTTGTGTCAGAGAAAAGAAGCAAACGTAAAGGTCAGGGTGAGAGCCATAAGAAGACTGTTGGCTTTAAAAGAGTATTTTGATTGGTGCTGATGGTGGAGAATTTATGGGAAGTCGGGTTGGCTTGGGCCGAGCTCTTGGTTTTCTCGGTGGTGGCTTTTTGCTGGGAGTGATGCACTGAATGTCAATGAATCCAGGGGTGTGATGCTACTCTAAATATTATATGCAACATCGTCTGCCATCCTACCTCTAACACTGGCTGAAAAGGAAAAATAGTGATATGGTTTCCATAAAGGTTTAAAATTTAAAAAGATATTCTTGTTAATTTTTTCTTTTCTTTTTCTTCTTCTTCTTCTTTTTTTTTTCTTTTTTCTTTTTCTTTTTTTTTTCTTTTTTTTTCTTTTTGTGTCATAAACTTAAGGCAAATTAGGTTTACTTCACTGGTGACTAGGAGGAAGTGAGTGGATGTCAGTGTCCGCCTCTTTCCATCCCTCCTACAGTCCGCTGGAAGGATGGGCACTCACCAAAAATATTTCTTCCTAGCAAACACACACATGCACCTCTCAATCCACGACAAATGATCACTCAAACAGCAAAAGAAGGTCTGCTCTGGGATGCCCGGGCCTTGCTATGAAGGCTGACTCTTAGAAGAATGGAGGGTGGGCCTGCGTAGCTTAGCATAAAGTCCTGCCTCCCTGCCGCCATACAACATCCCATGATATACTATCTCCTGTTTGTTCATATCACAGATATTTCTCACCGTGTTAATGGCTTTCGACTTCCGCTTCATTTGCATATCAGATATCCCATCTCTCCTGGCACGAATCGGAAATAATATCTCATGAAATTGTTTTAAATATAAAACATCGAGGGTTATATCATCTTCTTCAGACGGCTGGGAAATTCACTATTTTTATATTTATATTTCGGACTCCAGGGCAGGATTAACATAAAGTATGGAGATATTTTGAAGTGTGCAGCAGACTTAAGAAATATATTTCTAGCCAAGGTGGAAAAGACAAAAGTTTGATTGGATTTTATTGTGATGTCGGTAACCTTAACAGGAAATAATGCATTTGGTTGTGTAAGATATAAGGCAAGAGAATTTTCCACTTTTAGTCTTAGATGTGGGCCATCTGGGTCATTTCACAGCAGAGTTAAGTTGATTTTATGTTCGTATGTCCACACCATTGTAACTATTTGTGTGTAAATAATGTGATTGGCATCCCGGCCACAGAATTCTCTCACACCAGGGAGGCCCACTCTCTCAACATCGAGAGCTTATTTTGTCTTTCACTTATTTTAGCATTTTTCTTGATAGCCATGTTTTTTTAATACTCTTACATGTTTTTTTTTATACTCTTACAAAGATAATTTACATCTTATTAATTTTTACGGTATTTTATCTATAGATGATTTAAAATATACAAGGTTTATCAAAAAAATTATGGATGCATACATAACTGTACCCCTGTGTTATGTGAATGTGGAGAGGAAGATGTAATATTTGCAAATGCTGGGTGAGAAATTTACTCCCCGACAATATGCAGTTTGTCAAAGGGAAATAAGAAGAAGCGTGTCAACATGGTGTGGGGTCTGGTTGGCTCCGGATCATTAGGGTTGTACTAATGAGGCTAGGATGATCCACTCCTACCTGAAAAGCACATCATTACCTTGGCGGGTGGTCCAACTTTGGTCAATGGAGAAGAGGCTGCGTAAGTGACAGGATTGTGAACGAATTGGCTTGTATAGTCTGGTCACAGCTCTGAACATTCAGTCCCACAGAACTAGTCTTAGTCTTGTCACTTTGCCCAGTATATAGTCCCAGAGAACCAGTCTTAGTCTTGTCACATTGCCCAACATTTAGTCCCAGTGAACTAGTCTTAGCCTGGTCACATTACCCAACATTCAGTCCAAGAGAACCAGTCTTAGTCTTGTCACATTGCTCTACATTCAGTCCAAGAGAACCAGTCTTAGTCTTGTCACATTACCCAACATTCAGTCCAAGAGAACCAGTCTTAGCCTGGTCACATTACCCAACATTCAGTCCAAGAGAACCAGTCTTAGTCTTGTCACATTTCCCAACATTCAGTCCAAGAGAACCAGTCTTAGCCTGGTCACATTACCCAACATTCAGTCCAAGAGAACCAGTCTTAGTCTGGTCACATTGCCCAACATTCAGTCCAAGAGAACAAGTCTTAGTCTGGTCATATTGCCCAACATTCAGTCCAAGAGAACAATTCTTAGTCTGGTCATATTGCCCAACATTCAGTCCAAGAGAACCAGTCTTAGTCTGGTCATATTGCCCAACATTCAGACCAAGAGAACCAGTCTTAGTCTGGTCACATTTCCCAACATTTAGTCCCAGAGAACCAGTCTTAGACTGGTCGCATTGTTCAACAATCAGCAAAGCCCAGATATCTGTTCTGGACAAGTCTGACTTTCATTGGTAATTATTTTATGTATGATTATTTCTAAAGTCTCCTAAAAAAGCTTGATTATTCTTTGGATGACATAAAGTAAAGAAAATATATACACTCGATATCAGCTGCCAGCTGCAAAAACTGAGTCAGACCCATTTAATTTGATCGTTTTGCAGCTGGCGACCATCAACTCCACAAGAGCTCTATCAACTCCACCAAACTTTTCTTTGGTTGAACTGGAAGAGACCCTGCACATTTCACAAACCCCTCCAGATCACCTGTCTGGGCTTTGCTGATTGGTGATTGGAGAACAATAAAGAGAACATGTCTTAGTCTGGTCACATTGCCCAACATTCAATCAGAGAACAGGCCGATAGTCTTTTCATATTGCTCAGCATTCAGTCCAAGAGAACAAGCTTTAGTCTGGTCACATTGCTCAACTTTCATTCTCAAATCATAAGTCTGGTCAGAGCACTCATTATTCAGTCCCAGATAAAAAGATCCCTTGTTTTCTCAGAACAAATTTAAATTATTTATAGCAAATGTACAAGTCCTTTGATACAGAAAAGTAATACTGATGAATTTGCCAGTTTACTCACTATTTCTTTATGGAGGGAATTCATACCATTACCAGATTTTAAGTCTAAGCCACCACATATATAGTTAAGAATCTAAAACTACACCCAAGTGAATATTGAGATATTGACCAGCCGTGGTAAAGTATGCTGTTCATAAAATGAAAACAGTCACAATGTGGATCCTAAGGTAGATAGAGAGCTTGGCTTGTACAAACCCGAGACCTGATGGTATTTTGCATGTTTGGCTTGTTACAGGTGCCGGACATTGCCCGGCTTATGGACCAGGACAGAGTCAAGGGAGCACAGGACTACAAGCACAAGGTGGAGCTCATGTACCGGTCATCTAACACCAACGAGGACAGGTCCAAGATCCTGCTCTACAACAACCCCATGCCAAACCTTAACAACTGGGAAGGGCATGAAGGCTGTGGCAGATACATGCCCTCCTGGATAAGCTCACGCAGTGTAAGTACTTATCTCATATATTTAAATACATCCACACACACACACACACATACACACACACACAAAGGTCTTTTTCGTCACAACTTTATATTTTTATATTCACGTAAACCTGGAGTATATTTTGCATGTATAGAAATGCCAGTATGGGTTACATATGTCCTTGACCTTGGCATATGTCAGTAGGTGAAGGTCACAGATAGGCAATACATCACCATCAACCATTCGTCTCTGGTGGCGACCATGCCCGTCTTATTCATCTGATATCACTAATTTTAGTGATCCCCCTCCCAGATCCCGGGATGCTCCCAGTGTGTTATTGCCCATGCCCAGGACACATTTCACCTCTCACCCCATTCCCAAGAGGACCATTTAGCTTGTACCTTGATGCCAGTGTGTCTTGAGATATACTGGCCGCCTGCTTGAATGGTAATGGTTCCCGAGTAATGCGATCGGAGACTCCTGGTGCCGAGCTGGCTTTATGCTTTATGCCAAACAGCATTTCCCTTCTCAGGACATCTTCACCCATCACACTGTAAAGCCATTTTCTTTCGTATATCAGATTGATTTTGAATTGTAGATAGTACATGTATCTGCCAGGACGAGTTATCACGGTTTCAAACTGACAGATAAGGACAGATAGTCAAAGTACTATGTTATTTATAGTGGAACCTTGGCAGTTTAGACCATCTGCATTGGCTAGCGTTATTTCCAAACACGAAAGAAAAATCAAGTTTATTTCAGATTTTTATCAAAATCAAGAGAAGGCAATAGGTATTTGGATCTATTGTAGAACAGAAATAAGAAATTTAAGTTCAAATATATTAAGTAGATGGCCGTTATTGCATGACAAGCAGGGTGCCCTTTAGGATGACATATAGGTTGTAGTCTAATGGCAACTGATGGTGCCACACGTCCCCTGTTTGCTCTGTGTGGTCGTAATGAATCCTGCTCAAAATTAGCCCCAGGATGCAGTAAATTAATAGACCCATTAACCAAGCATTTTCTTTGCAGAAAATAATGTCTTTCTTACATAAGGTCTGCACATTTTAAGCTAATAGTGCTCACTAATTTCGTGTTAAATGAAGAGGCAGTCATTTGTGGAAGGCATAAAAGGAAAAAGGATATTTTTGGGGGGAAGGGCATTTGTAGAGCAAGGCATTTATGAAGGAAGTCATATACGGGAGAAGGGAGATATGCAACTCGTAGAGAGGAAAGGCATTTGTAGAGTAGGTCATATAAGAGATAAGGGCATCAATTAAACAGGGCATATAGTAGAGAAGGGCATTTATAAATGAAGGTATTTATTAGAGAAGGGCATTTGTGAAAGAGGGCATATATTGGAGGTCATTTGTAAAATAGAGCATTTACTGGAGAGGGGAATTTGTAAAATACAGCATTTCTTGGAGAAGGGAATTTGTAAAATACGGCATTTATTGGAGGTCATTTGTGAAATACAGCATTTATTGCAGAAGGTTATTTGTGAAAGAGGGCATTTATTGCAGAAGGCCATTTGTGAAAGAGGGCATTTATTGGAGAAGGTCATTTGTGAAAGAGGGCATTTATTGGAGAAGGTCATTTGTGAAAGAGGGCATTTATTGCAGAAGGCCATTTGTGAAAGAGGGCATTTATTGGAGAAGGTTATTTGTGAAAGAGGGCATTTATTGGAGAAGGTCATTCGTGAAAGAGGGCATTTATTGGAGAAGGCCATTTGTGAAATACTGCATTTATTGCAGAAGGTCATTTGTGAAAGAGGGCATTTATTGCAGAAGGCCATGTGTGAAATACAACATTTATTGCAGAAGGTTATTTGTGAAAGAGGGCATTTATTGGAGAAGGTCATTTGTGAAAGAGGGCATTTATTGGAGAAGGCCATTTGTGAAATACGGCATTTATTGCAGAAGGTTACTTGTGAAAGAGGGCATTTATTGGAGAAGGTCATTTGTGAAAGAGGGCATTTATTGCAGAAGGTCATTTGTGAAAGAGGGCATTTATTGCAGAAGGCCATTTGTGAAAGAGGGCATTTATTGCAGAAGGCCATTTGTGAAAGAGGGCATTTATTGCAGAAGGCCATTTGTGAAAGAGGGCATTTATTGCAGAAGGCCATTTGTGAAATACAGCATTTATTGCAGAAGGTCATTTGTGAAATACAGCATTTATTGCAGAAGGTCATTTGTGAAATATGGCATTTATTGGAGAAGGTTACTTGTGAAAGAGGGCATTTATTGGAGAAGGTCATTTGTGAAATATGGCATTTATTGGAGAAGGTCATTTTGGAGGATGTTTATGGCTGAGGACTTCCCTCTGTGAGATATCACACTCCTGCATCACACTCCACCAGCTGTTGATTTATCAGCAATCAACATTGTCAGAGTTACGACTCCCCACTGAAAAATAAAAGGACAGAAATATCATGACAGCATAACACCAAGCATAATCATTTCTTTGCTTCTTGGCTGGGCATCAAGGACATTATAATTGCACCGACAGAAAAAGAGGCGCTAAAATTGCATTTAATGTAATGCACAAATTGAAGCCTCGTTATGGGAAAAGCGAGATGTCTGCTTGTGTGAGAGTCACCCACTGGTTTGTATTAACTTCTCTGGGATTATCCAATTTTTCCGTATTTTATGTCGTCCTATGATGGATTCTCCGCAGGACGAAGGTTTCAGAGACAAATGCAGCAGAAAAGTCCATGTGACAGGTAGACTGCGAGGCAGGTTGGCCGCATGTCCACTGGCGCCTCCTACACGGGCCCAGAATTACACTCGCTCCCTTGACGCCCGTACCCTCAAGGTTTAATGTCATTCCACAGGCTATTCTCCGACCTAACAACAAAACAGAATCAGGCAGGAATAATTCCAACGAATTCCCTTTATTCCCACTCTATGCAAATATTTCTTGTCTGCCCTTTTAAGTGTCTATAAAAAATTAGATGTGGCTTTTATTTTTAACATTATTTTTAAGGAACAAAAACAAGAATTAATTTTTCTTTCTAAGCGTGAATAAAATAATGGAGATTAATATCAAGGCTTGTGATTTGAGGTCAAGGATTGAAATCACTAAGTTCAGTCACATCATGAATGCATCAATTTTATTTGTTAAAACACCCATGGACATCCAAAGATTTGCTGTCATGGCAGAAAATAGTAAGCAAGTCTTGTGACAGGTTGATCATGAAACAGTTAATGTGTCTACTGAAAAAATGAGTTAAAAATAAACATATTTGCCAGTGTCATGGCTGGCAAGCAGAATGTAAAGGGGAGTCCCTATAAACAAGAACTGCCGAGAAGTCTGTGGAGATTTACAATTAGCACCGTGAAGCATAGAGGGTTTGCATGACCCCGTGTTTGGCAACCATGGACTCGGTAGGCCGTCATGAATAATATACCACTCCATATCCACGGCATAGAAAAGATAGCATTTTCTCTGTACGAATCAATGAAGAAACACTGCCACAATGCAGCCCATCCAGGCAGACTTCATAGATGAACAGCTAATTATGTGTGTTGCAAAACCACCAGATACGTATATATACTGTTAGATGCTGACGGCTGAAATTCATATTTGAATAGTTATGGAGTTGTGATCGTTATGTTTGTGTCAGTGCTGATGCCAAAAAGGAAAGGTTTCCAAGATGTATCTTCATAATAAGATTTTTATCTTGGTTTTCCGCTATGAACCGGGGACATTGTGTTTGTCATGTTTGCGTACAACATATTGATCTCCTTAGCTCATGCATTATTACCGGCAGGACAATGAAACCAATGTAGTCCAAGTGCCTCATTAACTAGGCACTATGCACGATTTGTTGATGGATGACCTTGACCTAATCTCCAAGGTCACGGATGCATATTTCTCACACTGCAAGTTGAGAGAGGCCAAAAGGTATTAGAGGCAATTGTTTCTTTATATGGCATTGGGAATTCTATATGTAGGCTTTATCATTGAGGTCTTTTATCATGAATGGATAAATTAAAGTGAATGTAGTACCCTCCAGTACAAGAATTTCATTCATGAATCAAAACGTGATTGAAGGTAGAAAGGCATGATCTGACCCAGGATGAGTTCCCTGATTGTGCCGGCCTCATGAACTGAATGCTGTTATAGACATTGTGGAAGGAGACGTTTGAATTTAAATGTTTCCTCTTTGTGCACAGCAGCACCATTAGATCAACTGTTAGACGAGAACAGCCCCTGGCAGTATTAATGTAGGGGAGGCTACAAGGAAACATGCCTTCCTCGCAGCGCAGAAGTGGAACGACACAAATCGTTACATGGGAAATTAGTAATTTGAGAAGCATCTGGCAAAATGAACTTGCACGGAACTGGACATTTATGCAAATGTGTTTCTTTAAGGTCTGTTAAGTATTGGCAGCGATGGTTCCCACAAGACTTGTGAACTGAATGCAGGTGGCGCTGGGTGCACAAATAAACTACAGATAAAGGGGATGTTGGCTTGCTATACTGCATATATGATAAGAAGCCTGCCCATTCAATATAAAGGGGATGTTGGCTTGCTATACTGCATATATGATAAGAAGCCTGCCCATTCAATATAAAGGGAATGTTGGCTTGCTATACTGCATATATGATAAGAAGCCTGCCCATTCAATATAAAGGGGATGTTGGCTTGCAATACTGCATATATGATAAGAAGCCTGCCCATTCAATATAAAGGGGATGTTGGCTTGCTATATTGCATATATGAAAAGTAGTCCATCCATTCAATATAAAGGGGATGTTGGCTTGCTATACTGCATATATGATAAGAAGCCTGCCCATTCAATATAAAGGGGATGTTGGCTTGCTATACTGCATATATGATAAGAAGCCTGCCCATTCAATATAAAGGGGATGTTGGCTTGCTATATTGCATATATGAAAAGTAGTCCATCCATTCAATATAAAGGGGATGTTGGCTTGCTATACTGCATATATGATAAGAAGCCTGCCCATTCAATATAAAGGGGATGTTGGCTTGCTATACTGCATATATGATAAGAAGCCTGCCCATTCAATATAAAGGGAATGTTGGCTTGCTATACTGCATATATGATAAGAAGCCTGCCCATTCAATATAAAGGGGATGTTGGCTTGCTATACTGCATATATGATAAGAAGCCTGCCCATTCAATATAAAGGGAATGTTGGCTTGCTATACTGCATATATGATAAGAAGCCTGCCCATTCAATATAAAGGGGATGTTGGCTTGCTATACTGCATATATGATAAGAAGCCTGCCCATTCAATATAAAGGGAATGTTGGCTTGCTATACTGCATATATGATAAGAAGCCTGCCCATTCAATATAAAGGGAATGTTGGCTTGCTATACTGCATATATGATAAGAAGCCTGCCCATTCAATATAAAGGGGATGTTGGCTTGCTATACTGCATATATGATAAGAAGCCTGCCCATTCAATATAAAGGGAATGTTGGCTTGCTATACTGCATATATGATAAGAAGCCTGCCCATTCAATATAAAGGGAATGTTGGCTTGCTATACTGCATATATGATAAGAAGCCTGCCCATTCAATATAAAGGGGATGTTGGCTTGCTATATTGCATATATGATAAGAAGTCCACCCATTCAATATAAAGGGGATGTTGGCTTGCTATACTGCATATATGATAAGAAGCCTGCCCATTCAATATAAAGGGGATGTTGGCTTGCTATACTGCATATATGACAAGAAGTCTGCCCATTCAATATATTGGCTTGCTATACTGCAAATGCATATATGGCCCTGTACTTGTTTTAATAAATTGATTCTATTTAATAGAAGATAACTGAGCATGAATAGTTTAAATGGAATCATCTTAGGGATGGTGAAACATTTCTGAAGGTTCAAGATAGAACAAATTTCACCGTTTATGTGCAGAACTGCACCATCATTGTCTGGTTTGTTTGCCGAATCAAGAAAATCTAAAAGCGTCGATTTGTACACCAATGGTGTTGCTGGGGTGGTGGAAATTGAAAATAAAACTGAATGAAATCAGGTGAAGAAATGTGGGAATCTTATTCCGGTTTTGATAAGCAAGATCTGGGCGGATCTGGGAGGATGAATCTTGGGGGGTTTGCCAGAGACGATATGGATATCTTGTCATGGAAAATGGAGTGTGAAACTTGGATCATACGAAGGAGTGGGGATCCACTGTTGATAACAAGGAGAGTGCAAATAGCAATTACAAAATGGCAGTAAAAAAGACGAGATAGAGAAACGGTGCTATGGGGGAAAGGGGGCGCTGTGTTATTTTTACGGCGGTGTGCTTGACTGGTTTCACGCATTGCTGTGATAGGCAGCATGTGTACCAAGGTCGCAGCAGATGAAACAAGCAACATGAAAGGCAAGATGCCACCGTGGCAAGCCCTGTCAACTCAATTCAGTTAAAAACACTGCCGAGCCAAGGCAGATACTGCCAGATATCAAGGGCTGCAATTAAGCCCGGAATTACATAGGCGAAATACAGCCGAGTCTCGGACCCTAAGTGGTCACATGACTTACTGCAGATAAATTGGAAAATGGTGAAAAAAAGTAACACATAAAATGATTTAGGATATAAGATGTTGTGAATCTGTTTCTCAAAATTGATTTAGGATACAAGGTGGATAGAATGTGTATATCAGATTTTATCTTTTACAAACAGTGGCTGAATATAGACTCAAACTTGACTGACAAAGTGATTATACCCATATTGCCTATAGAAAGCATGACACCATGATTATCATAGCCACTGGCCAGGCCATGAACCTGCGTAGAATTTTATGCAGCCCTTTTGCATTAAATTGCATTTTGGTGCTCCTCTTCCAATGTGGGATTAGACCCAATACCATAGTTGTTTGCGAACAATAAACGTAATTGAATAGAGGACAATTTTATGACTTTAATCAGTATCTGATTTTATTTGATCCACATGATGTTCTCTCAATTTATCAACAAATTGCATTGACATAAATATGAAAATGGCGGCTTTATACATCGCATGCAGATTTTTATTTATCTGTGGAATTTAATTCTTCTGATCATCGGCATTTCCTCATTTTATTCATGAAGCATCAACCAAACGGGTATGTTTAGACAAGGTAGCCAATAGGATACTTTTAGACAAGGCAGCCAACCGGACATGGTTAGACAAGGCAGAAGTAAAGGTAAAGGGTAATGCTAAATTCAGAGCATAGCAATGGCCAAAGGCTTGGCCTTTTTTTTTTTGCACTACTTTTTCTGCTTTTAAAAAAACAACATATTCTTTAACTGACATATCCCACTACCTATAAGTTAACAATTAAGATGTTTAGAAGATATCATTTTCAAGCGTCAACAAGTTTATGAAGACCTGCTATGTTCTGTGTTAGAGAGGAAAAAAATTGTCCAATTTTATTGGCCTACTGACAAAGGTCTGGCGTTATTGTAGAGGATAGAAGCTTATCTTGGCGGCACATTCCCGACACGTCTCTGACATGCATTGAGCAGAGATAATTCCTGCATCTGCAGTGGCATCTTTCATGTTACATCTCCGACTCTCTGTGACAATATTGACACAAACCCCTCTTTGCTGCCTAAAAGATCTGCTACGTTGTTTTGTTGTACGCAATTTCAAAGTCCCCCAGAGACAAGTGTTGCATGTTTTTTCTTTCTTTTTTTTTCTGGCAAGGTTTTTGACAACCCATGACAAGCTGTGTCTTGTGTGATGATGTTGTCAAGGTGGCGAGGACCCAGAGGTCTGTATGTGTCCCTGCTGACTTAGTGTTCCCACACCTCACACCCAAACGATGATGTTTGACATCCAACAAATATCACTCGTGTTAGGACATGAACAAACAGAGCAATTGCCACTAAACGATGACTTGGTTTTTGAACTACATATTCCATCTTCATAATGCTATCATCATTCAAAGTTAAGCCGTTTTCCTCATGATCAAGTCCATATTAAATCAAGACAGAATTTTTTAAGAAAATTGAAAGCTGCTTGCTGGTAAATAAATAAAATTTGCATGAAATGACAAGTTTTTTATCATAAGAGTAAGTGAAGCCCAAAAAATGACATGACAGAAAAAAAATAGTTCTGCAGGTGATATATACGTTTATAATAGCACTTCCTCATAAGGTGCTCATCATCAAAATCCAAGCTTTTGCTCTTTCAGATTAGATGGGGAAGCCTGTGGTATAAGTTGGGGCAATATATCTAGGTCTGTTTTTACTCCAAGCTAGCCACAAGCCAGCGCATCGGGCCCCGACACCCTGACCCAAGTACAGCCACACCTCCGATTTCGATTCAGGCAGATCTCGCCAGAGGGTGCTCGGAGCAGAGGTCCTATGATCTGAATAGCATCAGGTCGAGAAATTGCTTGGTATCTGAGCACTCACTGGTGGCTACGAGTTCAAAGATGATTTATTGTATCATGACATGCAGACTGACCCACATTGCTCAAGTGGTTGCTTTCTCAGACAATTCAATTCCCTATCATATCTACGACCACTGTCCATTGCATGGAATACTAATCTCTGAAGACATTAGTCTTAATCCATGCAAAGAGATTTATTTGGGGTTTAAATAAAGTCTGCTACTAACTTAACACCAAAGTTGGGATGATATGGGTGGAAGAGAATGGCTGGGGATATTTCTTGTTATTTTAAGTGTGTAAAAGGAGTAATGTTTAAAGGTTGAAGAATGAGACTGCGAGAGGGAGAAGCTCTTATTCATCAAGCACACTCAATCAATTTCAAGAAGTAGACATTAATTTCCAGAACATGGTCATAAAAATCAGTAGTTGAGGATTGCACATAATTACTGGCAGAAGCTGGATGTAAAACTATAATGCGAGGATTAATGAAAGTACGACTTATATGAGAACAGAGTAGCCAGGATGACAGATCATACCACTAAATGACGGAGCACTTTTTCCCTCATCAAAAAATGAAAAATGAAATCAATTTTCTCTAATGTTATTTTATTTATGACTATTTTTTTTTATTAGAAAGCAACTTTTTTACAATTGTTAATTTTAATTAACTCTTAAAGATATTGCAATTATATTTTTTTTATTTCATTTTATGTATTGATTTTTTTTTGGGGGGGGGTGTTGGAGGGGCTGCGGAGTGGAGGATAAAAAATTAGAAAGAATTTGGGGCTATGGCCCTCCATTGGTGAAGTGAGAGCGTGTGTCACTTCCCACATTAATCATGACGACCCAGTACCGAGGACATCCGCACCTAAATCCACTTACCTCAGCAGGGGGCGATGTGAGCAGCATCACCTTGTCCACCACGCCAGTCTTCAGGGCTTCTCTCCGGCAGACAAAATTATCTAAGTATAAGAATGGCACAGCAAAAGGCAACATTTGCTGTATTCGTGCTATGATGATTGCCGTAGTCCTTAATGTGGTGATCAGACAGCGATACTTGCCCATCATGTTTTTTTGTTAGATTTTTTAAATCTCATCCATATATATTATGTACATGGAGATATTGTTGAATTGGGCTTGGATATTTC
Organism: Amphiduros pacificus; assembly: GCA_949316495.1. Lineage (NCBI taxonomy): Eukaryota > Metazoa > Annelida > Polychaeta > Phyllodocida > Hesionidae > Amphiduros > Amphiduros pacificus. The sequence goes on along the minus strand of OX439009.1, from coordinate 23,446,468 downwards.
AAGCGTGGATTATAAAGAAATATGACTACTTGTAGACTTTTGAATGTTTCATTTGATTGTCATTGGCACAGCAGACATGAATTTTTCACTGCACTTTGAGCAGGCCCCATTAGCAGAAGTGGCAATTGCAAGTTAACAGTTTAACCAAGATGGATTGCAGGCTTGCTTCACTGCATATATGATAGGTCAAGCCAGAGATAAATGTTTGATGCTAGAATGCATTTTATTGTTTCAATGTTTGGCATCTTAATGCTCAGAAGGATGCTGATAATTAGTCTCATGATGATGATCACAGCTGGCAGTTTGCAATTTCCATCTGATTTGGGAAGAACGAGTGGCCTGCTGCTGTCTTTTTTATTTTGAACTTAAACCAGTAGGAGAGAGAGGGACCAGATTGACAGCAAGGAAGATCAAATTGTAATTATAGATTGATTTTCACAAATTTAACCATTGGAGACAGACTAGATTAGGGGTCAGGTAATCATGGAAAATTTCATGTATATCATCTGTATAATAGGCAGGGATATATATCATAGGCAGGGATATATATATCATAGGCAGAGATATATATCATCTGTATAAAAGGCAGGGATATATATATATATCATAGGCAGGGATATATATCATCTGTGTAATATGTAGGGATATATATCGTATGTATAATAGGCAAGGATATATATATCATCTAATAATAATAATAATAATAATAATGATTTATATAGCGCTATATCAGACTAAGTCTGCTCTAAGCGCTCATCTGTATAATAGGCAGGGATATATCAGCTGTATAATAGGCAGGGATATATATCATCGGCAGGGATATATATATATATATGTATACAAATAAACAGCTATCTGAGGGATATATATTCCAAATGTATACATACCCAGACTGCTGTAAAATGGGTAGGGAGATATAATACGCAGGCTGTTTACTTGGGTGGGTTGGCTCTGTTAATACTTTGTATTTCTCATTGGAATTCGACATAGGGCAGAGGTTTCCGCCGCGGGATACTCTCCACACTAATTCTATTGCATCCTGGGAATTTTTTGTCGGGCACGTTGGTGCTAGTTTTGGAAAAATGCCAAGACATCTCGGGTAAATCGGTACGCTGCCTGGCAAGTCACTTTTCTGAACCAGCGGACATTAAAAAAAAAGTACTCCTTTCAATTCTAATATTATTTATCCAAATGACTTGAGGGAGTGATAATTGATGAATAATGAAATAGAGCCAATATTTTGTCCTCATTTACATAATCAATGCCGTATTGGAATAGAAGGCCAACTGACACGCCAAATGTGTCTGCTTACATGGGAGATGATGGCAAGGTGAGGCGTTTATGTGGCAAATATGGTGTGCTTAAAGGTGAAACGTGCCACTCATCTCTATGACAATGATGGCAGAGTTTGCCGCCTGTTACTACCCAGAGCCAGGCATTATGTGGTCATAAAGTGGCCATATACCTGGGCTCCTTCAGGGTGGAGGGTGTCCAGTCAGTTTTCTCTATATTCTGCCTGGAGTGTACCTCTATTGTTTCTTTCGTTGCTTAAATATTGTTGCCTCAAATCATCTGCCAATATTATAGTTTTATTGAAAACACTTCAAAATGCAGAACTTATTTAATTTGTTTAATTGATAAAAAAATCAAAATACAATATGTTATTCTGAGAACTAATATATTATATATCTGTTTTGTTTTGGCGTGCATTAGATACGGTATGGTAAATTAATTATTAAGTGTTCCCACAATTTTACACATGACAACACTTTGAAATATGTTTTGTTTTGATCTGCCTATCGAAAAATCCAGTGAAAAAAAATGTGACAGATCTTTGACATTAATGATTTTGGTAAAGGTAGACTGCATTTGAATATACCGGCCATTTTGTTGTAAACTACTGGCCGATGATATAAAACAGTGAAAATAAGAATTTTTTCCTTAAATCCTGGTCACTAAAATTTTAAAACCACTGGTCCATTCTGGCCTTGAGATTCAAAAACCCTTCAGGGCCACTGGGCTTATGTTAAGCCCTGACAAACAATTAAACTCTGAAGCCTATCGTAACAACTATCAGTAGTTCATTTGTAAATCTCACATTGCTGGCATTCAGCTATAAGAGATACAGTAAATACACTCCTTTTTTCATAAAAAAAACATTTTGAGCGAAAAATGATCAGCAGTAAGGCATGATAAGGAGGTTGGTAGAAGAGGAAGACACTTGTGAATGATTGGATCAGTGTGAATGATTGGATCAGTGTGAATGATTGGATCAGTGTGAATGATTGGATCAGTGTGAATGATTGGATCAGTGTGAATGATTGGATCAGTGTGAATGATTGGATCAGTGTGAATGATTGGATCAGTGTGAATGATTGGATCAATGTGAATGGTTGGATCAATACCAGAACTGTTGTTTTGCTGGTTTAAGGACAAGTGATATCAAAAGTGATATTTGCATCTATATATTATTTAGTAACATGGTATTTGAGAATTTTTTTTTTTTTTTTGTGGAATGTCTAGACTTGAAATGAATGACCTCCTGTTTCTAAAATGGGATCCAGGCAACAAGGACCTTGCATTAGATAGAGAAGATTATATTCAAAGGAAATCCTATCTTCCATTCAGGTGGGATGTGTTAGTAACAATATTAAAATCTCTTACTTGATTGTCTGGATAAGAGCTATACTATTATGGTATATTTTTGGATTTACCACTAATTTAGTGCACATTTTAAGGAATGCACATTTTTAGGAATAAAATGTTATTTTTGAATTGAGAATTTGAATTTGATTTTGATCATCATCCACCAGGTGTCCTTTGTGTCATTTACAATGCATGCTAGGATAGGTTTGTAGACGTGACAGCTGATATGATGACCACCATTATGTATGCTGTGAAGGGAATATCTTGATATTATGGCAAGATATTCATATACAGAAAAAATATCAGTTTGGGAATCTTGAGAAGAAAAGAGAGACTGATATAGGTGTAATAACTGATTAAAATAAAATGGCATGTTAATCACCATGTTTTGTTGATGAGCCAGCTTGCAAGTCTACAAATTTCCCCCATGTATGATATTTTAACACACCAGGTGGCAGCATGGCCCTCTCGGGGAGTGAGAATTGACATTCATTCTTTGAAACTTGGTGTCTGAATTTGGCATTTGTGAGCTTCATATAGAACTTCCCCGGGGTCCTGCTGCCATCTCGATGAATCAAAATCCCAAGAAAAACACAGCATAAAACTTTAATCTGATTAGCAGGGTAATCGCCAGCCAGGAGAGATGCCGTGGTTTGGGCATGTGTGGCTCTCTGTACTTGCTTTGCCAGTGTCTTGGCAACCAGCAAGGAAACAAACACAATGGGTTTACAGAGGTGAAGATTGGCTGTTTATTCATGGACAATACACATTTTTATGTTTGTATTCCCACTGTGATGGTTAGATATGGGTCATCATACATGTACATTATTATAGTATTGAGAGAATATCAAACCAAAAATGTGGATGGGGGAATGCATAGGGATATATATGTCTGGACATTTATTTTCTTGAATTAGCTATCTTGTCTAAAGACGCTCAGACTTCTCTGAGATAATTGTCTCATAGGTATGATGAAAGGTAAAGATATAAGTGATGGTAAAGTCATCCTTCATCTGAACAGCATCTGTAGACAACAGACATGAAGAATGGAGACCGTTTGAATGCGAGGTGTGAACAACACAACTGTTTCCACACATCCTTGTTTCACCAAATTAGTGAACAACTGGACTAGTTTCACACATTCCTTTATCCACGAATACAGCTTGTTCTACCAAGTGTTAAAAGATTCTGAATAAAAAAAAGTATTCAAACAGATTGAAGCTGTTGAAGTCATTAGCGATTTGCATCACATCACAGTGGTTATAACTTATAGCATATAGAGAGAGTTAACCAGCCTGGGTCAAATACTTTTTAGACTATTACATAGTCAGACTAGTAAGTGGAGAATTGCACTAGCCCAAAATGTACTCGCCTGAACCAATTTTCTGCAGTTCTGTACTTGGTTAGGGCAATTCAAATTTAGTCAGATTTATTATATGACAAAAGGACATTTTTACAAATACTTGAGAAATCATGATTAGCTACTGGACAGTCAGGTTAGCATCAGGGGAAGGTGTACTAGCCCGACAGTGTATCTACGAGTCTGAGACTATGGGCCAGTGCTAAAATCCCAGAGTTGGTTGACTGCGGTCCTGTTACACAGCCAGGAAGAATAACTTGGACAGCATTCTATAATCTCAAGGTGGCGCCCCCTTTGGTTCGTGGAGTGTGCTCAGATATCACAGAGTTATACGCATGTTGGACTCTATTGATTCAATTGAGGTTAGATTGCCCTCACGTCAGACAGGCCAAGGTTTCTCCCTTTTATGATCATTTGTGAAATAATAGAAGTGTTACATGATTGTCACATGATTGTCACATGACTGCTAATACATCTGACCAGGTAAATTTCATTTGAAAATCAAACTTGGCCCACACAAAAGAGGACTTAGCTTTGACCAAATTTGCATTTTCAGTTAGAAGTGGTAACAGTTAAGTCCTCCATGAATAAAATTAGATGATTGTAGGATAGCTAAACATGGACCAGAGCTGTAACTCAATATCTTGTATTGGTATCATTGCAGGATGAAGAATTGTCAGAGTTGAGCTATAAAAAATGGATCCATCCGAAGCCAATTAAAGAAGCTCCTTTGCAACTAGAGGGCAGCACTGAGGGCCCACAAGGGGGCAACACTAGTGGGCAACAATATATACCGGAGGCCACTGACGCACACAAAGAAGACGAATGGGATTTCCTCCGACAGAGGAAACAAGCCATGCGGACGCAACCCAAACCACCCAAGGTGTTGTTCTTGACGGAGAAAGCTGCGATGTGCGAGGGTCAGTTTTCAAAACGACGGCAAGAGATTCTGGAGGCTCGTCACATGCCGCAGGCATTTAACGAAAAGATGGGACGAAACGCTCAGAGCGTGATGGCCATGGTGGGCAGTGAAGGCACGAGCCTGTCCCGCTGCTCCGACCTATCCTCAGGTAAATGATGCTGCTGTCAATATAACTGCAATGGTTGCATGATAAACATGTTGCCTAATTCTTCAAGAGAATACTGTGTAACATTTAGAGGTGATGGTAGATTGTTTTGACTCATGGACATTGTTTGGGTCCCCCCCCCCCCCCCTGCACAGAATTCTGATCATAATGATAATCATCTGCCTTATTCAGGAGCTGTCTTTGCCTTCATCACAGATATTGCCTCCCCATAAATGTAAAGTGAATATGCAAAAACTGGATAAAAGGAAGCGAGAATCGCATGCTTTACAAAGAACACAATTCTCAGTATGTTGGTTCAATGCAACTGAATATTTAATTGCTTTTGTGTATACATGCAAACATGTAACTTTTTTTTTCTCTGATAAATTGAGTTTCTTTTTTTGTTTCGTTTTTTTATTCCTGAGAATTTTGAAAAGTGATGAATCAGCATATTGCATGATTTGGTGGTGGAGGAGTACAGGGCTCTGGGAGGTAGCGCATGGGTTCAGTTTCCCCATACCCACGATGCTCTGCATGGAGGCAACATCATCCACAAAAAAAAGCTATTCATATGAGTTGCTTTTACATTGAAATCAATTCACACTTCACAATAATAAACACATACAGTATGGCATGTATCATTTTGTAAAATAGCTTGTGTCTGACGTAACTCTTGAATATTGGTTGAAGCATCTGTTGCCTCCTTACCCCCTCTAGTGGCAATAGAGGACAACATGTCTTGTTTATACTGTCAGTGTGAAACTTCTTGCCTACATTGGTAATGATTAACTACATATGAAAATAAATTAAGTTAAACAAAAAAATAATAAAAAATAAATAAATTTTAATGTGTTGAATTTTATGAAAAAAACTATATTTATATAGAATAATATAAATAATATGGTGAGATCATTGTCAATGAAGGAGTTTTGGGATATGGACAATTATATGGACAATTGTATGGCATATAATTGTCTATATCGCAATACTCCTGAGCGATAGTGATCTAAATGTTTTGTATTGGGCATGTGACATGAAAGAGTTCATGTCCATAGACCATATATTCTAGGGCACACTCTACTCATTCAGTTGAATATGAAAATAAATGCATTTTGAATATGAAAATAAATGCATGGTTACATCTTAAGAGCAATAGCTTACAATAGAACATAGAACAATAGCCTACTTATGATACAGCAAAGACTCTACTCATGTGTGTGTTGTGTGTAATGAAATGTTTTGATTCTTGCAGCACTGGGGTCTCCGTTGTCACGGTCACAGAGTCAGGCATCACAGAAGAGAGTACAGAGAAGCTGGCAGCCGCTCAGTCTAGCAGCTCTCATTGAATACAAGTCCAGCACCGGGGTGGCCGGTAGAGGGCACTTCAGCCACGGCTCAACACCAGTCTGGTACCCGCATGCCACCACATCAGCACATTAGTCTGGTACCCTGTGTTAGGTCGGAATATGAGGTCATGTGGTACCATGTCTGGTACCCTTTCTTGATCAGTAAAGAGATTGTGTCTTTGTGGTACACAGTTTGGTACACACACGCCACTGTCATTTATAAGATATGGAGAGTTTAAGACCTTGGAGAATAAGTTAGCTTTATTTATTTCATTCAAATGTGTTACGAAAATCAAGAGCATAATAATAACTCTCGGACAAATGTTTGAACAGGATGTTTTAGTAAATATTAAGATTTTCCCTGGGTTATAGTTGATTTTTTTTTTTTTTGCAGTGACCTTTTGTGTGAAGCCAAAAAAACAGCAATGTATATGCACCAACAAATTTTGTGAGGAAATGTTAGTTTTGCACGACAATCTCCATCTCGTGAATATGTTAATTATAAATGTGTAAAAGGCAATATGTGACATTCCATACAACATTATGAATACATTTTTAAAGGTATTTACCAATATGGCAAGTAATTTTTACCAAAGCTTACTTGCTCTGACACCATGTTTTTCGCATGAAAAATCCAATTTTGTTGATTGTATACTTGCTAAAAGGGGCCGAATAGGTTGAAATCACTGTACTGCAGAACTGAGCTGTTAATATGTGGCCCTGAGTAAATGATTATAGTAAAAATAATTTATAAAGTATGAAATTTCTCAGTGCAACTGTGCAAAGACATGTGTAAATGCAAAATGTGTACTTATAAAACCTGTCAAGCAGCATTCATTAATGTAAAACACTATCTGCTATGTCAGAATTCTGGCAATGATAAAAATGCATTCCAGTGCCAAAAATCTCGCCAAATGCATATATGACAAAGACTAATTTAAAGTAACGTTAATGGATAAATAAAAGCCTAGATCCCCAAAGTTATAGAGCTCATATGACAGTTGCTGGAATCTTTTTATTGAAATTTGTAAATTTGAATTAGCTGATCTTTGAAATCTATATTGAATTCAATGATTGATGCTGTGCAATAGTTTTTTTAATACATTTTCTAATCATACTGAGTTCACATCTGTTACAAATTAATTTGTAATAGTATTTATATGCAATATTATGCATATAGTATTTGTATGCAATATTATGCATATTTTATAGAAGGATAAATATATATTTTACTGATAATTACAACAAACTATACATTCCAGAGAATAAGTCAGCTTTGATCAGTTGCTAACGTTTGCTGTCATCTTGAAGCATGTTATTAAATGAGTAAATCTAAAATAATTTACAATTATTGGTACAACTTAATCAGTTATGAAAGGATTCTCAAAAGAAGTTTTCATCATTTTTAGAAGATTTTAAATGATGAGGGAGGGATTGTTTGTACCCTGGTGGTGATTATTATATTAACTTTTCAAACACCAGGTGGCACTTTCAAAATAGAAAGTGGTATTGAAAAGAAAACTTCCTATAGACTGTGATTGTGGATTACACATGCCAAGTTTTGTAAACTATATTTTTAGATGGGATATATGAATGCTTTTAGCTTTAAGTTTAATGTAAGCCCCAAAATACATTTTTTAATGGATTTATTTTATGGGATGTTATTCATATATAGACTTATTGTGATAAATGAATCGCTAAATACCAAGCTTTATATTGTATAGGAATCCATTGGTCTTTTGATTGTATAAATGAATGATTGCAATGCTTATATGAAATATGACCATTTTTGTGATGGTGGGAGGTAGAAATGAAATAATTAAGTATTATGGCAATATTTTCATTGAATACATTGCATACAAATTATCAAAAAGAATATACAGCAAGAATCTGCTATTGTGTATGTATCTTCCTATAAATTTATGTCTTTTTTAAAATTTATATTTATAAACTTGATAACCACTGTTTTTACTCAGCTGTGTTGAGCATCTATAAATTTGAAAGTATATGTGTCATGTTGTGCAGTCTTTAAGATTTTTAATTGTCTGAATGATGTGATTGATATCTTGTATAAATTAGTCATAATTCCGAATGTACCTATATACATGTAGTACATACATATTCCAAAGCCTAAATTTGTGTAAATAACACTTAATGACTGATTGTAAGATAATTACAACAAATAATTACGAATCCTTATTAGAAACAGCCTGTATATCTATGTTCAATCTTAAATCTGCTGAATGGAAAAACACATTTATACTTTTATAATGTGGAATGGATGGCATTTTGCAAAGTACTTCTTATTGTTTACTGGACAGATATGCTTGTTCATCAAGAATGGAAAATATCTTCACAAGGCACAAAAGCAAAAATAGCATTCAGGCTGATGTTATGCTTTTATTTTTATAATGAAACCTAATTTCCTTCATGCAGAAAGTGGATTATTTTCCATCCTTACCTTAATGTTATGAACATGAAGGCATAAATTAGATTAAAAGATTGGCAGCAGAGATGAAATTAAGCATGAGGTACAGGCTGATTCTGCAATGTAAAATACACTGATCAGCACCAGACCCATTCCGTCCATATCATGTATGTCTGCATCTCCCTGGCATGGCTGCCATACCATCTGCTGAGCACATAACCATCACCCAGAGAAGCGCTCACTTCAAACTTGTGATATTCGTAGATTTTCGCGAGTCACAGAGAAATATTGTGATAGGATCATACCTGGAGATATTATTTATTATGCACCAGATCTGCAATAAAATGTTCACAAGATTTCTTCTGCCTTGTCAGCCATCCGATTCTATCATTAGTATCAAGTGTCAGAGGCTGAAAAATAAGTGATAAAAATGTTTGTATGGAAAAATTCGAGACAGCATAATAGGTTGTTGTATGCCATGGAGGTGCAGATATTCATTAACTTCAAGACTGTGACATATCTGCGAGAGGGACCATAGATGTCAGGCGCCCCCTGCCTGCAGGTTCCAGCACTACACTGATCACTGGTGCTAGAGGAGTATCCATAGTAACCATTGTTCTGCAGGCATAGTAACCATAGTAATCATTGTTCTGCAGACATAGTAATCATTATAGTAACCATTTTTCTGCAGACATAGTATTATATATGCAAGTACCTTGACATCCCTGTTAACATCATCTGTTTTGGGTCAGGCACGACTTCTTATATCTCTGCAAAAGAAGATCGTATGATGACCATACCTTCAAACTGCCTGATATATTAATCACATCTAAAATGTGCTGATGCAAAATGAAAATACCTTTTTAGTGATAATTTACACAAATGTATATATTCTAATTTTCTGACATGTTTCAAACATACCAAAGATTTGAATTATGGTATGTTTTCATCTTGCCAAAATGTCAAGATTGGTCTTGACTGACCTTTTTCATGATCATGTAAGCAGGTCAAGGTCGTTGTGCCGCTTTTAGTGTTATGTGATCTTGTCCTGTGATGTGATGCCAAGTGGAACATTTCATTTTGTTATTACTATTCAACTAGAATAAATAAGATTTTTAACCAAAACTTTGCTGAAAATATGTAAAATATATGTATTACCATTTTGCTATTCTCAATATAAAGCTATTTTTATTCAGTCAGTAATAAATTGCATAAAATATAAATCTCTATCTTTGTACTTTTTGCACAGATATATTTTTATGTAGTTATATGGTAAACAAATTATTGCTTCTTTTATAAAATACCAATGCTTTGTTAACATTCCATATGCAGTGTGGGGTTGGGGTGAACTGTCTTAGCAGGATATCTGAGCAGTGAGTTTTTTCTTTCATGTGTATGCATCTGGAACATGGAGTGCCTAATTTTACTAATGTTTTAGGTTTAAGAAGTATGGAGCTTTAGAAAAGCTATCCCCACTTTCCTAATATAGTAATCCATGCTCCACAATCAATCAAATCTGAATGAGTGTCTCTGGGAGTTGCAATTTTTACGCTGGTAAATATTACTCTATATTTCGTCAGAAGTTCTCACTACCTCTGTTGTCATTGACCATTTTTCACGTTGTTTGAAATCTGGACCACCATATCCAGTCATACATGTGTGTTTTGCCCACTAAAATATCATACAATCATAATAGACCAATCTCAGTCCTGTAATCGTTTGGTTGACGACTGAGACATTAAACAATAAGAATCTGTATGAATAGTCATTTATTCTGTTATTAATCAGTTCTCCAGATTTTTATGAGTCATGACTTGCATTTGATCCTGTGCACATCTTTTTATCATTGGTGGCAGGGACAGATATGGTGGAACACTCCTTTTTGGAGGGTATGTAAATATATGATTAACCAGTATGTAAATGTCGACATATAATGTCAAGGTTAATTTAGGTTGAGGACAGATGCCACCTGTCTTCGACACACATTGCAAGCAGTGAATCTGTTTCATCACCAGAGGGCATTTACTATGATTCTTAGTCGTACACAATGAAATTTGCCCTCGTACAATGTAATTAGTTAATATGAGAATTCAATGAAAAAATATTGATCTAGTCCACTTGCTCAAGGTTGGCTTCTTGGTCAACTTATTCAAAATTAAAATCCATGATTAATTCCTGATATTGTCAGCTTTGTGGCCTTCATGTTTCAAGCTCCACCAGATGGCAGCAGTGAATCATCATTCCTTGTTTTATGAATATTTTATAATGATTAGAATATTTGAAGGGGCTATATTTTTACTTTATTATCAGGGGCTCAACTCTACATTTCTATGAAGTTTATGCTCATCAAAAAACAAAAAAAACATGTTCTTTGTTTTCTGCATAATATGCTTGAATATTGGTTACAGAAAGATCTCCTGTTTTCGTGTCATAATTTGTGCTTGAAATTAGTACCGGTATGTAACATTCACATTTAATTAATTTGAACAATAAAATGCCATTTTATCAGCTTTATCAAAGAAATATTGGCCCAACAATACATTTTACAGCACAAAATAGCACATTTTACTATTTCTTTCAAAGTTTTTGATTTTTGAGTTAAGAAAATATATTAATTAATAATTTGATTTTGATTTTGAGTGAATGGTTTGGAATCCTCAAAAGAACAATTATTCTGACCTTTTCTGTGAAAAAAAAAAGAATTCAGGGTGTGTTATGAAACACCATTAAAATATTGGTTAGTTTAATATTTAAAAATATAGATATTAAATTTTCCATCATTCTGAAGTTGGCAACTATGATAGGATCAAAGGATTTTAAATCCATTGTATAAAACAATGCATTGCCATGACGCCATAACTCATATAACGGCCGTCATGCCTCCATTCATAATTACTCCAAGGTGACACTATCAATGGCGGATCCAGGAGGGAGCTTTGGGGTCTGTGGCTAGGGGGCTTTTGGGAACTGGAGCCCCTTACTTTATGGGACTAGAGCCCTTACTTTAGCACATTTGAGCCCCCCAGGGTAAAATATCCTAGATCCGCAACTGCGGCACTATGGCATATAGTTAGGCATGCAAGCCTGATCAAACACTTGTAGATCATTAGGATAATATCACAGATGATTATAATTGGCATATATTTGCATATGGGGAAATTACTGTCTATAAAAATCATTTTGTACCCCAGTCCTTTGAAGATGTATCCTCAAATTTACTGATGCCCACACTCTCATCTTTGTCCTTTATGTACATTTCTATATCTTTCTCTTCAAACATTGGTTATCTGCACCTGGAAGGTAGTGGGCCCAGCTTCCAGTATAGCAGATTCTGCTGTGCCCCCAGTACCAGTGGGCTTCTTACGACTCCTCTGCTCTTTTTGCAGACTATTGTTTGTATTTTGGCCCATATCCCTGTTCATACCTTTCTTTGGCCTTTTGCCACCATTGGGCCAATTCCTTGAAAGCCATCTTGCCTTTCTGTCTGTCCACCCAACATAGCTACATAGTTCCTATTACCTTCAGATGGTACTGCTATCTTTGCCACTGTGTTGTCAGTGTCTCCCTCTGTCTTCTCTCCTGTAGCACCAGGTTGCGCTGTTAGCTTCTCTCCTGTGTGCCCTCCAGGTGGCACTGCATTCTTCACCACACTACCACTAGGTGGCCCTACCACCTGCACATCATCTCCTCCTGATCCATTGGTGTCTGCCCCTATTGCTTGATCAACAATTGTGATGACATTTTTATTCTGATTAACATCACTTCTCATATTCAGCATGTTTTCTTGTAGCTGCTGAATCTGTCTCTGTTGCACGGATACCTGATCCATCACTATCATGAGGCTACCTGCAGCCTCCGGACCACATGGAGGCATCTTGCTGTGGTCAGCAGCCAGGAACTCAGGCACCATACTTTGGTCACTCACATTGTCCAATTTCTAATACATCATCCATCATGATGTCCTCTGCCTGCCTGTTCACAGAGCCTGTCCTCTTTGCATTAAGATGAGGGAAACTTGGAATAAGATCTCTCACATTGTTAACTAAGTCTTTTCTGGCTCTTTCAATATCTTCATGACTGAAGAAATTATATCATCACGACTGAAATTATATTATCAAGAGTGAAGAACTTCAAAACAGCCTGTTTCAGCTGTAAGACACTGTGACCAATGCAGTGATCCATGTTAAGAAAGGCCTGAAAAATTTCAGTTCATCTCACGTGCATGGTTTAATAATACAAACAACGTAAACATAGATGTAAACCAGGTAAACAATGTAAACACTGATTCAATCAATGCAAACATAGATGGCGCTGCCTATACTGAGAGGCAGTCACTACAATATAAACCTAGCAACCAGATCTCAATTGGCTCTTGCAACATTCAAAGCGTCTAAAGCAAGGTCATGGTGGTGAGGATTATTTCTTTAATCATAACCTTCTGAAACATGGCTGCATGAATCTGGTGACGAGATGGTCATTTGTGAACTTGAGGAGGGGTCCCTCAAATTCCCAGGACTGGACGCACTGGCGGAGGACTGGGTTGCTACACCGGGTGGAGCTACCCTTTACAAACAATAGGTTGAACCCATCTTCAGTGAAAATAATGGAGCTCATGGACGCATCCATACTAATCAAGGGAAAAAACTTACCTTTGTAGTTATCTACAGACCTGAACCATCTGTTATGAATAGATATACCTACTCTGAGCTCTATGATGAATTTACCCAACTGGATGCCCACTATGGATCTTTTAGTCATGAGGTCATCTTTCTTGGTGACTACAACTTTCATGTCAATAAACCAACCAAACCTGATGTCATTAAGTTCAATGATATCCTATCAACCTTTGACATGGACCAATTCTTCAATGAACCAACCCACAGGCTAGGTAACACCCTTGATCTAATCATCACTTTTAAGGGACTAAATCCCTCAAGAGTCATTTTGTTGATGAATATATATCTGATCACAAAATGATCAGACTCTGTCTTGGCATCATACCCCCTAGCCCCATCCCCCCCCCCCCCCCCCCCCACCAACAACTGTAAGATCTAGCAAAGAGCCAAATAAATCATGTTCTAAGTTCTTGTGGCCTGATCATGTCATACAAATGTTAGATTATCCATCAGAAAGGAAAGAGTAAAGTAATTGAGGAAAGTAAATTTAAACAAAAATACAGACAAGTATTTAACATAATAAAAATGCATTTTATTTGCATTTGTTCATTGTAAACTTTTACAATGCAACAAAAGAATTATGTCCAATACACAATCATGTTCGGAGAGCAGGTTGTTGGTATTTTGGTTACACACTGGAAACAACATTCTGTTCAATACATGATATATTTTTATTATTATTATTATATTTACAAGGCATTTCTGCTTCAGTGACTGTGTCCCTTGTTATGATTTTGTTCTTGTATTTAACAGTTTGTAATGGTGATATTTTCTACACACTTTGGCTTTATCTCAAGGTCACAGTACCCCATCTTTTGTCAAGGTACCTGAGACCTCTCATGACCTCTGATAGCTAGTTGTTGGAACATTTAAATGGAAGATTTAAATGAGAAAGTTTTCCTCTGTCAATGGTCAGACATTTAGCAAATGTTTTCTATGTGTCTTTGGACAATTCAGCATCTTTTACTACAAATTCTAGTATTAATCATAAGAAATGTTATGCAATGTTGTTTAACATAAAGATTTTTATCTTGTATGTTTGTATGTGTTTCGTGTACTGTTCCTTATGTTTTGTGTACTTTTTCTCAAATGTGTCACATTTTAATTGTTTAATTTATGTCATTGAAGTCATGTCATTTTAACACTTAATTTAGCATTGTTAAGCCTGTACATTATGAAGCTAGTACATTTGTCTGTAAGAACCACAGGTAGAATACAGACCTTATTATAACATAAATCATCTGCAGTTATGTCAATTATACACATTAGACACACGTTTTCTACATACAATACATACACACATACACATTCATTATGTACAACATTTCTTTACACATTTTTACTGAAGAAATAATTTTCCTGATTCAATTTCACAAGCATTCACTTTTTGTTCTTCCCATTCAGAAATGTCATTCATTCATATTTTATTTTTTCACAATTATTTCATGCTTTTTTTCTTTTTCAATCATACCAACTTACTTTGTTCACTGGCTGGTTAGTTTTTCCATTGTGATAAACTTTGAGTATTACATGTCAAATTTATGCAATTAGAATATTAAGAGGATTACAAACGTTATGTTATTCACTACTGATTATTTAAATTAAATGTAATATGACTTAAATATGAAATTTTAACATTGATGTTTTTCTTCAAATAAATAGTCTCTTTCCGCTTTATACACACACATTCAGTTAATAGATATTTTCAAAGATATCTGCAGATAAATAAATTCAATAACAAAAAAGGTTCCCTCTTTTTTGTGCAAAAAGTGTTAGGGTTGCAAGTTACCCAAGGAGATTCACTTATAATTCATGTTAAGCCTAAGGTTCTATTTGGTATATTTGAAATATAACATTATACAATTTCCCACTTTTGTTTCAAAATTGGCTTTGGTGATGTTTGAAATCCATATAGCATAGGTCAGGGCCAATATAGCTTTCTGGCTTCATTTGGTATGTTCACAATGCAGAAACATTGATTTTTTCCCTCAGAATTTGTCTTGGAAAGATAGCATTTACTACTTTTATATCCTGCTTGATGAATCAGTATGCTTGTAAATAATGCTACGACTCTTTCTACTATTTCCTGTATTGAAGTTCAGTCTATACCTGATACAAAGCACAAGTTCTCTGTCAAGCAACAGATGGCACCATAGTACTATATCATACTGTCTTTATCCTCTAAAACAAGGAAATCATTTTGAAGTACTGGGGTCTTTCTCTTTTCGGTTTGAGTCTTTTTCTTTCCTGCTTGGTTCTCTTTCCTTCCTGTATAATTCCTTCTCCTTGTGACTTGGTTCCTTTTCCTTTTTAGCTATGGCCTCTTTCCCAACCGACTCCTTGTTGTTTGTGGTGCTCTGCTTACTGTTTTCCTTTCCCTCATCATCGCTGTGTACCTCGGCGATGTTTTCCTTGGGGAGGACTTCCCGCAGACGCTGGATCCACTGTCTCTTGTCGTGTTCATCCGTTGCCTGCAGTGTATGCGTGTGACCCTTACCACCTCCCTTCAGACAAACTTTAAACATGTTGCGTGCTAAAAAATGAACAACAAGCAGAGATTTATAGCAGCTTCAATCTATACATTATGTACCATTCAAAACTACAATAAAATTGTAAATCTGACAGAAAATTTCAGTTGAAAAGACATTAGATATGATTTGTGTTGACTTGTAAACTTACCAGCATTGGCCTGTGTGAAGGCACTTCGGAACGAGCCAGATTTACTTCCTCCCTCCTGAAGGTCGTCCAGGACAAGGTCTGACACGGGGATGGGCTGCCGGTAGACCTGGTACCTCAACTGCTGCCCTCTTGTGGCCGCTCTTGTCAATACCATGATCTTCTCAAACAGGAACACGTACAGTTTCTGCAAAGAAATTTTGGAAACACTCATATAGATATATTGGAATAAGTGTATTAACATGTCAATTTACTACAAATAAAGTAAGCCATTTTTTAAAATATGCTCTTGTTTAGTGAAAGAAACTTTTGACGGAATATAAACGTGATGATGATAAGAAGTGCATTAACATTCACTACAAATAAAGTATTTTTATATTAAATATGCTCTTGTTTCATGAAAGAAACTTACGACAGAATATAAATGTGATCTTGATAAAACGACATAAACTGGACTTCATTTATCCTTCTGAAGTCATTCAATAATGTGTACTTACAGTTCCCCGGTTGTTTTTAAGCATTCCGTCACAAAGAATAACGTCAGACTCATCAATGAGAGAACTTTTCTGCTTTTCGTCGAGGTATTCCAGTTTGCTGCGGGTGAGCTCACACTTAGCACTGCCGGTCTGGCGGTCCACTTCAGCTATAATTTCTTCCACCACGTTCACTGTCTTCTCAATGAGTGCCACATCTGGATGGCCGGGACTCGTCTGCAAATCAAGTGTAAACCTTTATTATCAATATTGCCAGAGTAAAATATTGCCAAAAAGCATTTCTATCAATTGCACTCCATCATTAATACTGTATCATGATGAAATACTGCTCCATCATATTTCCTGCATTTTTATCAATATTCTCTTTAGAGTTAATACTTGCTGGGTATTAAAAGTCTGATTCCCCTAATATTATTGATTATTATTCAAACACATCTGAGTTGTACACACCTTTTTCTGTATTGCCTTGAATAACAGAGGGTATTTTACAAGTCTGCTTCTTGGTACGTCTGAAATGGGAAAAGTAATATTCAAGTAAAGTACAACACACAATCATGTCATCATATCATTTTGGCATCATTTTTATCTTTGAATTTATTTTCTTTTTTAATGGACATTCTTCTCTTAAAGTTAGCACTCTTTATCAGACTGAGTGATTCAGGTTTAGTAAGGTGGGCATACCCAGAAAGCTCCACAAGTCAAGCCTGCGTGAGAACGGCGAATCCTGGCACCGCTGAAGGAAGTCGTCCACGGCCGGATCCTGCTTCTTGACATCCAACAGTGCCTTAGCATAGACCTGGTTGGAGCAGTAGTGAATATACTCCTTCAAGCGAGGGACCTGGAACAAAAGATAAAGTTCATCACTCAATTTCAAGTGGTGCAAAAGAGTTTGAAACAAATTTTTTCAGCATTTGATTGTATAGAGTGTTTAAATCTTTTACAGTCTCAATGTTACACCTACCCATTTAAGCAGTACTTCGCCAATACTGTCAGTGTATCCATCAGGTTGTCTTTGATCTCTCAATCCTTCTACCAATTCTGGAACATTAACATATCAGAATATTAGAATTTTCAAAAAAAAGACAAGATGAATTTGTATAGTGCTGCCACCTGGTGTAAAATTCTGTTTCGTTTCTGAATACTGTCAAACAATTAATTTTGGTTCAAACATCAAAGTTTCACAGTTCTAACTAAACTTTCAAGAATCCAGAAACTAATCTGTGGCACAAATAATCTCCTGCCACAAATATAGCTAAATGTTACCCCAGACTTGTATTATAAAGTTAAAGTTATGATGTTTTATGTTGTTTGTTCTTTAAAAATGAATGTTACCTTCATGTATGGGTACAAGTGTTGTAATTGGTCCAAAAATCTGTCTCAGTTCCTCTTCAGTCATCAGCTTCAACTTGGACATGGAATCATGGTATGTCTGTAAAATCAAAATCAAATCAAACATCTTAAAATCAAAGTCAGTCATAAGCAATGGGTGAATGTTGAGCATTGTATTTCATGTCTTCAATCTATTAACTTGATTTTTTTATATAATTTTTGTGAGGCGTTTCAAGAATGTTATATTTCTTCTTACTGGTTTAATCTGAGATACTTTAATCTTTGAAGAAGGATAGAGAACTTACCGTTTTCACCATTTCCAGATCCTCAATCAGGTCTTCTTCACATCTGTACAATTCAAATATTGCCTGGAGATAAAAAAAAGAAACTATCAAGTTCATTTCATACTAAAATTTGATTTCAAACTTACAGAGAAATAAATATATGTACAATTAATCATGGTCACTGCCTCATTTAATTTTGTGTTCCAAAGGTAGCTCGGAATAAAATTCTGACCAGCTTTGGGAGTTTGAGATATTCTATCTTATGTTACCTCTTGTCTGTCAATCTGTTGGTGGTTAAACCTCTGCTTGGTGTCGGCGTTGACTGTCTCGTACCACAGGGTGCTGGCACGTCGCTTGGGGGGCGTCGGCTGTGGCTTCTTGTACATGTTCACATGGTACTTGTTGGGGGACGGCGACATCAAGTTCCGTAAACTTAGAGATTTCTGTAACATAACACAACTTAAAACTTAGAATGGCTCAAGAAATCATGTCAAACTGAATGAAGTGTTTTTTTTAATACAGAACAAGTTAATAGTAGTTACTGGTGTAGTAATAACATGCAATATCTATTAGGACTTCATACC
Organism: Amphiduros pacificus; assembly: GCA_949316495.1. Taxonomy (NCBI): domain Eukaryota; kingdom Metazoa; phylum Annelida; class Polychaeta; order Phyllodocida; family Hesionidae; genus Amphiduros; species Amphiduros pacificus. Next base: position 23,427,578 of record OX439009.1, on the reverse strand, counting down.
TGTAGCGCATGTCCCACTTTTTTGACAGGTTTGATTGGAGACAGGAGGCTGGTGAGAGAGGACATCTTGGCCAAAGATGACCTTCTCCGCTTTTTCGGCTCCTTCAAAATAAAAATAAAAACATTGCTATTATTTCAGTTTAAAATCATCTAAGTCAATTCTTACATTTTATCTTCTCTAAAAACCTTTGATACTAAAATTATTTTCAACATCTTTGAAGTAACGCTAATTTCAACCTCATCATGCGAGTCATTATATCTACTATTGGGTTACAATAATTGAATAGTAATACTATTTGTAATGTGTATTTTTCCTACCTCCAGACTGATGTCCACACTCTGTAAGCTGACGCAATCATCATCCGTCCTATGACGCTTACGCTTCCTCTGCAAACACAAAAGATCATAAAAATCAAATAAAAAGAACATCTAAATTATTTCAATTCCTTGTGATCCAATAATTTTAACTAATAGAGAGAAAAAAACATTTAAATCACTCACAAGCAAACCATCATCATCATCAAAGGTCAAAACTATATTTTCTACAATCAGTTTCATTTCACTTCTACTCCTTGTAACTCCCAATCACATTACTCCCAATCACATTATGTGAATGTGGAGGGCCAGGATGAATGCCAGGATGCAGATGTGCAACAAAGGGCCTGTGACCATGGCAACAAATGTCAAGAGCTTGTGTGTGTGTGGCATAATATCAAATCACAGAAACGGATAATAACAATTACACAAAGGAAAAATTTTCTTTTGACTATTTCATATACTGAACCCAAATTTGAAAGGGAAGTTTATATTGATGTATGAAAGTATTCAGAAGATTTATTTTCTAGGGATTATGGGATGGCATTTCCTATCAGAATCAAATTAATACATTGTATAAAGAGCAATCAGGGAGAGTGTCAAAGATACACAAGCTAATGAGCTTTGTAGAAAATAGAGGCAATCTCTATTGTAAACAATGGTGAAAGTGCTTTGCTACATCACAATAGAATCTAATTCTCACATACATTCATCCTCATTCGCAAATGTGTTATCAAGAGTTTTTGATATGTTTCCTCTCCCTCCTCATATTTTTAATAGAATTCTATTCATATGTTCAAGTGCAATGTGCAATTTTGAAAAGGTGTAAACTTCCAATCATGAACTGCTGATATAGAAAGCATAATATCATAAACTAACTGCAATCAAGCAATTGCATCCAATTTTGTTTTATTTTCATTAATTTTAATTTGCTTTCCAACGTGTCAATCTGCAAACAATATGCTGTTGAATTGCACGAGTTAAGCTGCTGGAAAACAGAACAAAACCGGCCTCCTCAAAAACTCTATTGTTTTCAAAGTCCTCGCTGAAATAAATGCAACTTGAGTGTTGTGTATAGGTATAACATTTTAAGCTTATAGTGAAGTGGTTGGTGATTTACACAGCCTACAAGTGTTGTTCTATGCTAAGAAGGAAAGGCCATTGTCATTGCATGAAGAGCGGCAAGACACAGGCAAAACTGACAAGCTTCAGAATGGACAGGATGTCTACTTCAAACTTCCACATGCTGCTTTGTACTCGTCAAGCATTTACATTCCTTTACAGAACGTATATATGCTCTGGTAAGATTGACAGCACGGCCCTTTATCGTCATCCTCCTTGAATAAACAGTTTATGCTGCAAAGTGTCAGAGGTGACAAAAAGTCTGCATCCAAATAAACAACATGGAAACTTATCCCTTGTGTCACTTAGTTTGGCTATTCCCTCTATTAAACCAAGCATGAATATAACTCCGCTTTGGTCTCCCAACGTAATTTACCCACTTGAGTGGATCAATCTTGCAAAGTTGGTTTTTCTGGCCAACTGATTTTTTTTTGAAATTGTGAGATTGATAGATGGTTTATCAGCTTTGTGTGGTCTTACTAAATAGTATCAAATTCCTGGCTGATAAATTCTCACAATGGCAAACTGACAATGCTGGTCTTGTAGTGGTCAGCTTACACATCTTCTAAACAGCTTCCTTTTCAAGGTCCAGTCATCTTATATTTTAACAACTATCTCTGTCAACCAACAGAGATCTTCCCACATTCTGGGACAACAATTCCAGTCTTGACCCTATGGTTTCTGCAAAGCATTTGATGGCATATACAAGATGCTTATGGCCAATTTACTCATTTGAGGTATTATCATCAAAATATTTCACTGACAAACACAATAACCTTTATAGATATTCAAGAATGCCATAAAGCTTTTGACAATCTTTTCCATTACCAGATTAAAGTGATAACCAGAAATAATTGAAAAATAAATTTATAAATCTATATATATTATTTAGATTCCCACAAAGTATTTGCAAATTAGTCCATTATCGGCTTAAATTGCTTAGCAGACTAGCCTTGGACGTTGACTAAATTTTCACTATCATTCCAGCCCTCTCATTTCCCCATTTTATATTAGATCCCCACTAAGTATTTGACACATCAGATCAATATCAAGTACAAACTGAAAACTAATTCTCTGAGGATTTACGGCAGGGGGTGATCCAGTATGATGTCTGTGTTAAGACAAATTCCTTTGATAAAGAGATAATGATGATCATATTTCTTATCGAAATCAAATTCGGTTCAAATGCAGACAATTAGAAAGCTGAAAATGTGGTCCGTTACTGACCAGTGTGACAAAGTCACAGCATGAGCATTGACCACTGAATCCCCCAGTCTGTTTATAGAACTAATCTTCATGCAACATATATTGAAAACCTCACTGCCCTGTGTGAAATATGGCAGGCAATAAGCTCTGTGACATCCGTTGTCAGGTCGCAATGAGGTTTCGGTAGACTGGACCTTTTAGATCTACCCAGCAAGCAAGAGGTCATTACATTTTCAAATTGCCGGGTTCGTCCCACATTGTGAATAGACGTGAATTTAGGAGTACTGCCTTCAAAGTCCCAAGAGCTTAGTTTATATCTAAGAAAATCTAGGCAACCCTGGGAATGTCAAATGCACTGTATAAAATATTCAAATTGCCCAGGTATGATTTTTAAAAAACTTAGCATCATCTCTTTGTGGAGATATTTTAAAACAAATCTAAAACCTTGTAATAATTGTGTTTATAATGTTTTTGCCAGAAACAGTAAAGGGTTAATTCAATGTGCGGATGTCAGTCCTGTTTCATTTGTTTAAGTTAAGTGACATTAACATCAGTAAGGTGCTGACCAAACATAGCAGCGGAACTTAACAAGAGCCCATATTTAAACACAAGGGCACCATTTGCAATGCAAAGAAGCGATCTGCTTGAATACAACCTCAATAATAATAATATGCCCCCATGGACACAGAGTAAATCTCACAGCAAATCTTTAAAGTGATGCTGGCACACATCAAAGTAACTGTATTGCTGAGGCACAAAATGTAAGTGTTATCAGAAAATCCATTGTGCATTTAATACTTTAAAATAACTCAAGAAGATTATTATCTTTTGTCCCAGGATCTTGGTCTTCAATTTATTCCCAACATTCTATGACCATACAGTCTAAACCTGAGGCATATAAATGTTAAGACCTTTAATGTAAAGTGTTTTATAAGTTTATATGCCTGTTGATACAATTTATACATGCCACCAGCCCCATCAAGATGATACATTTCTTTTTAGCTCTTTTTAACAAAGCAGTACGTCCATCTAACACCTGCCAGGTGGAGCTGGAAAGTAATATCATGTAGACTTCCTTAAACTTATTAAAGATTTGAAAGTCAGAATAAAACTGATTTATTCCTTATTACTTTTTTATAAAAAATGGCTGCCTGAAAATGCCTTGCACCTGACTCTGTCCATTATCATAATATAAGGATAAGTTTTGATATTATTGGTTTGTTTTGTCTCCACAAGGAGATGAGCAGACTGCCCTCCAGGGGATGAATTAAAATCCTCAATGGAATGCATCAGAATACTTGGGGGAGTTATCAGAGGCCATGGAGGGGGGATGCATCCGAGTGTCTTTTGCCTACTGTCAGATGCCACCTCAGGTGTCAGATGCCCACAAAGAAAACCCAAGAGACGCAAAAACATTAGCAAGAATGCCTAAGACTCCGAGAAGGGCCCTTATAGACAAGGAGGCAGGCCTATACTTAGGACATGGACAAACACCACGATGACGTGAAGTGGGACAAGATCAGCGCTGCAATTAAGAAGGGAAGTGACAACGATGTGCCACAGACAATGCCTCGTGTCTAAGTACTCCTCTATTTGTGTTTTGAAAGTGTGGCACAAATTAGAAGCTCCAGCTCCCTGATGGGTTGGTAATGATTGGGAAGAGTCCAGCTGCCAGCTGTACAGGAAACACCTTACGCCACTTTCACATATATTGGATAAAGATTTGAACGAAAAATGGCATTCTAAAATATCAAGAAAATTTGAAATCCTGATAAGCTATTTCAAATATGGGAGGCTTGTTTGAAAGGGTCAATACAACAGACAAGCCCACATTTCAAATTTGAAATACCATGGTTTCAATGTGTATAACCAGTATCAATTTGAACTAGAAAGCCTCAATTTTGTCGGACTTTCATTGCATAAAGCATTGTGATCCCCACATAGCAACAGGGCCTCACTCTATAGCAATGTTATATAAACCCCCATCCACCCCCCAAACCCATCTGCTCTCATGGTTATACCGCTTTATGCACAAAGCACGTTGGCCACATTCAAACATGATTGAGGGTCTCTCGACATCTCCAGGCATCCAGGGCCGGACATTCTCATAGCTTGGAGAGCTTTGTATGGAATACCGCAGCATTGTATGGCATACCAGACCATTCCCTCTATCAAGCACACCCTTCACATATCCTGAGGACTCCTCATTCATTGTGTATCAAACATTTACACAAAAAAGAATGCTCCATAACATATGTTTAGGAGATTCTTAGAAGCTACTTATCAGATTTTAAAGACTGGTTACCTATAATTTCTCTACATTCTATGCCCCATTTGGCGATTTCTCAAGGCAGAATTTGTGATTTACTGTCTGTTGGGTGGTATTTTAAACTGTTATTCAACAAAAGGATGGTCCCGCTTCCATATAGAGAGGCTTGATAAGACACTGAATCAATATCTACTGAAATATAATTCTATCCTTTGAAATGAAATCTGACAAGTTTCTAAGTCTAGATGTCCAGTGGCTGAAGGAACAATTGGGGCCCAGCCGTGCAAGAAGCCATTTGTTTGAAGCAGATAAGGCCGTGCCCCAGGGATTCAAGGTTTGCATGACTTCACATCATTACTGCGATGCATGACATCTTTTTTTTTGTTCAGGAATTTTTTTACATTTTTTACCAAGGCAGTAAAATAACGACAGACATCAAAACAAATGCAAACCAGGTGAAAATTGTACTCTTAAATACCTTAAAATTACAGTAAAAAGGTCTATTTTCTGTATTTCCGAGGAGATAAATGTTATTCGCAGAGGATTTGAACTTGGCAGTGTTTGTCCATATTGACATCTATGACCAGCCGCCATCTGGTATTCATGGATCACGTCTGCATCGCTGAACAAACTCAAGTCAGACGTTCAATCCTTCTTCAGCGATCCATCACAAGTAAATTTAAATAAAACCTTTCGGTCTGTTGCAAAATGTCATGTCTGACACAAACTCAAATGTCTGTAGACAGCAAGAACCGCTCATTTCTTTGATTTAAATGAAGCCTTTGACAACACAAATTTCTTTGATTTTAATAAAGGATTAGCTGGACAAAAATTCAAAAAAGAGAATTTCTTAAATTGTTACATAAAAGGTCATTAAAGTATTAAGTAGGAGATAAATCTTCAGAAGAGTTTATGTAACATCCAAAAATTGCTTGTCAGGCTTAAATTTATAAACCGCAGTGAGAAATCAAGTGATATATTTCCCCACAACTCGTGACGTGGCGTGACACTCGACCTTTCATGCCAGCTGCGAGTCTGTGGTTTTGTTGCAGAGAAATAATTGCACCCCTCTATAATGACCTCACCTGAGTGCAAAAGTACAAAATATTAGCGAACAGATATTATGGACTAGTGAATCCAGCTCAAATTGTATGAAATACAGTTTTCAGACATTTTTTTTTTGTATTATATCAAGAGCATATGACCTAATTGAACCTCTCTCTCAATTTTAAGTTGTTTTTATTTTTGACCTGAACTGACATAAATATTTTTTCAACATTCTTCACAAAATTACCAAAGAAAAACTCTATTCCTATGCCCAATTTTTGTGGAAATTAGAGTTTGAAATTGGAATGTCTTGTTTTTTTGTTGTCAGTGGGTGATTTTCAAAGAGCTTTTGACACGATGGCCTACTCTAGTGTTGTTACTGAACCCCTGAGGGTCTTCTTCGTGTGACATAATGTAAACTGCAGGGGGCATTTATCTACTGGAATAAGCAATGGTCAACATTATCAAAGCTTTGTCGGAGTCACGTCACAGATCACAATTAGGCAAAAAGGGCAGGCCAAGCTATGATGAATTTATAAAGACTGGGGCAGGATGGGCCAAAGTGTTTTAAATTCCTTCAGGCTGACGATGAAGAGTCAGGGTTAAACTATGCTAAAATGTCTAGCCACACCGTACAAGACAAAAGCGAATGGGCTGAATGAGCAATAGCATTTTAAAAAAGTCTCTCTTGTGACCATACTTTCACCTATACATAGAGGGCTTCTAAATTCCACATCACATCAGTGCCTCATGCCGAATCCAAATTCAAAAGTTTTGAAGAATGTTCCACATTAATGTTTACCGTATACTCCATATTAAACATGGTGAATAATGACCAGATTGCTATCAAAAATAAAAGTCTAATTCATTAATGCAGTATCTAATCCCTCCAATTATCAGATGTCTCTGTCTGTTTCTATTCACATACAGGGATGAGAAGGGTAAGCAGGTTGCCAGCATAACAGGGGACACTTGTAATCTGCTGCAGAGACAATGTTAATGGCAACACAGGTGAGACGGGGAGAGATGGGGGGTGACTAAAGTGGCTCTCCTGCCGAGCTGTTGTCGTAGGGTAAGGACCCCTCTTTGCTTGCTTTGGCACACTCTCCCACCCCTAAGTAACCTAAGAAACCCTACCAATTTACCCTTAAGAAGTAGCCCTCTCCACCATTGCTTGAGTGCAGTGGCAATCACACTCTCGAGACAGAAACATGACGAGTTTGAAATAACTGACAAATTGAATTGAGAACACAATACACCAATGCAGCCTGTGGTGTCCAAGCCTGTGCCTGCGGGTTGCTTAGTTGGAGACATTTTATTGTCACATTAAAATTCTCCAACAAAAATTAAAGGTGAAAAAGTACTTGTTGTGCTGGAAATTCTACTTGCCCTCTGGTCATGTGGACAACTATGTCAAAGGCTTCAAAGCTTCAGTGTTGCAAAACCACTCATTTGCAATTTCAGAAATACAATAATTTTTTTTTCAAGATTCATTTCTTCTTCAAATAAGCAAATTGCATATTATATTATACTGGAATGTGTATATATTCTTGTCAGCTGATATAAATCAAACACACAGAGTGTGAGCACTAAATCCATACTATTAGATAAACCCTTGTTAAAATGCAATCAATCTGTCACAATGTACATCTCAATCATAAAGTACAACAAAATCTTGAAAACTAAACCTTAACATAAAACATCTCACTTTATAGACCTTGCAGCCAAAAATGAATTTAATCTTGGTCAGAAATTCAAACTTTTTGCTGAAAGAAGTACAATTAGCATAACACGCTTGTTAAACAAGCTGTCAAGATAGGTTATCAGTTCTGATCCCTATCAACACGGCATCTTAAGAAACTCTGTCAATACAGCAAGTTCCACAAGTATTTTTTCTGGCAGACCAAACTCCCTGCATATGAAAGCTTTGACACATGGTCAGGGACGGACTGTCTCCCCAAGCAGCATCTGCCATTGTCCAGTTACTTTTAAATATTTAAACTTACATCACATATGTTAAAATACCTAAGTGAGACTAGCTCCAAGAATAAAAGGACCAGCCAAATTAAACCCATACAATTCGATTTTCAACAGATTAATTACTTAAAAGCACTTTTATCTTTTGACTTTCTGTTTGATTTAATGGCTCATTGTGAGTAACTTCAATGGATATATTCGAAATACTCTACAAATGTTTGACTAACGACATTGTATTTATTATTTGTTTACTTTTGTTCATAAGGATAAGCTGCCCATATGGCCATAACTGACACAATCATGTCCTCCTGAATGACCTTTCATCTTCATACCTATATTTGTTCTAGAGGGCAGGTGCTTTTTACAAAAGCCCAACACAACTGCCTCCCCTGAAAGTCAACATTGACAGGTGGATCCAAAGATCAGCTCAAAATCACCTTTCAGTTTTAAATCTCCATTCATGTCTTCCACGTGCACAACATTCCTGATACAATCTTCAAAACACTGCGATATCATCCTCTTTCAATGCCTATATATTAAAGCCCTTTAATGTGCCCTGATAAACATAGAGTAGATTATGTTGATTAAATCTCAAGAGGCTTTCTGTAGCCACATGTGGTCAATGTACCCAAGACAGGACAGGTGCAGCAGAAGTCAAATTGAAATTATAGCACCTGTTTGATGTAACTGTGGACAACAATTGCCAAATCCAACTGTCTGGCTGTTCCTCAGTACACAAGTGATAATTATACCTTCAGCACACCAGCTGAATTGGATACCTCAAATGTGCATCTGCCTCTCTGTACTTTTCTTTAAATCTATATCAAGCCCCAAATAGAGTCTTTCAAAAGATACTAATAATTAGGTGATAATCACTGTGCACCAAAAAACATCTTGGAACAGAGTATTATATATTATCAAGAATGAAACGAAAAGTTTTTCAAATGGAAAATCACTGTTTCCTAAAAGATAGCAAATGTTTTTCCTATACTCTTAATTCACTCATGGATACCTGTCAGATGATAACAAAAAAGTGGGAGTGAGTTTGTTATGAATAAACGACGTTAGATGGCAATGTTGGCTAAGCCAGGTGAGATTGAGTTTGAGGGACCTTACCGCTATCATGTGTGGTGTACTGGCACTGCGCACCATCCTCTTATTGTAGAGTTTGTTCTCCTTATTCTCCTGCTGTCCGGTGCCCTCCTCCTTATTGCCTAGAGAGCTTCCTCCTGACTTATCATCGTACACATGTTTCACTACCATGGGTCCCGTCGAGCTCTCCGTGTTCAGACTCAACCGGCGAGTCCACACTTTCTCTGCGACCTTCTTGTCCGTGTCGGGAACTAGAGTTTGTTTGGGTGTTTCCATGAGTTTCAGACTCAGCCTGCGACTCCAGCTTTTCTTTTCGGATGCTGGTTTGATGATTTGATGCAGACTGTCCTTGCCTTGCTTGGGAGTGGTTGATTTGCGGCGAATGCTCAACCGCCTTGTCCACATTTTGCCTTTGCCCTCTGACATAGATTTATTTGCAGGTGCACTCCCCTGCTTTGGTGTACTTTTTCCAAGCATATTAATATTACTCATTTCACATGGTGCTAGTCTTAAAAGTCCTAATTTGGGTGTCTGGCTATCATTTAATATTTTCTGTGAGGTTTTATCTGTTTTGGGTGAATCGCCACCAATGTCAAATAGAACCGGGACAATGTTAATTTTGCTATTGACCTTATCTCGGAACCTTGGAGTTCCTACTCTTTGATTGAGTGCTATTCTGGGAGTGCCAACATGATCACAGGCTGGTTTCATGTTTCCGAACCTTTTAGACTTGGGAGTGCCATCTTTACCCTCTTCCAAGTTGGCAACCAGACTGAATGCAGAGAGTCCTGTACTGGTCTCCAGACTTGAGTTTGACTGACCACTGCTATTGAGAGATGAGCTAGTAGTGGTGCCCTGGCTATCTGAGGAGTAACTTCTTGAGTGTCCACTACTATCCAGACTGGATCCCAGACCCGATGAAGAATTGGACGACCCAGACATATCACCTAGAGACAATAGCCCTGGGTTGTTTTCACCAAACTTCAAAAGGTCCAAATTTACACCTCTTTGTCCTTGAGGGTTGTGTACTAATTGGTTGGTGATTGTTTGAAGCGTGCCCCCTGGTGGGCAAACTCTGGAGGTAGGGGGCGTTGTCGAGGTTGGTGTATTCAGCAGTTTCTCTGTTGCTGCAAATGCAGAGTCCAAAACTTGCATACACTCCTGCTTTAAATTGTCCAGTCCTGTAGTTATTGGAGAACTTATCTTCCACTTTGTTTGTTCTGATAACACTTCAGACTTATTGCCATTTGGCAGCTTTGTCACTCTTTCATATTTTGGCACTTTGTCAAATATTGCACTTTCTGGTTTCCCTAACGAGTCTGCAGGAATGTGACTCTTAATTCTACTATTACTAACACGATTTTCTAATCTTAAAACCCCTACGTCTGTCTTTGGTATATCAACTCTCCTTTTTTTGCTTCTAGAATTCATAACCGGGGTATCAACGTGAGGATTTTCTAAAAAATATCCAGATGTTTTCCTACCAAGAACAATGTCGCTAATCTTTCTATTATGTTCTGCTCCAGTAACTCCTGGCACTCTGACATGGGGAAATTTCCCATGCACATCTAACGTTCTTGTCTCTGTTTTGATGGGGCTGTAGGTTATCATGATGGAGTTGTTGTCAACACGCGGCCTAACAGCCGACCCACTCTTTTGCTTTGGTAACAAATGGCTCCTTAAAACCCTGGTACTTCCCTGTTTTGAGGATGGTCCGTATTTAGATGAGATGGAGGCGGAGGTACAAGCTGCAGATATCTTGCTTAATTGGTGAATAAGGCCATCCGCTTTGTTATCAAAATCATCAGCCAGTGACTTCAAATGTGACGGTAGTTCCTCCATCGTCACTCCAACAATAAGACTTTGCAGAATATCACTTTAAATATACACTGTTAGTCCAAAATGTGGCATATTCTTCAAAGAAAAGTTTGCGTGATAGTGTTAATTCATGTCCGTATTTGCTTTGACTGTTTGATAGCGTTTAACAGTGTTGCATGGTGGGAAGTGTAGTACAGTTGTGATGAGGTCCCAGTGTGTAGTGTTCTCACGGGGCAGTGTGTGTGTGTGTGTGCGCGTCCTCCGGCAGCTGCTTCATTCAAACTGTGGCTCTCTCCACTGTCTAGGCTCATCCCATATATTGCTTCACCTGGCCCTATGACTGAGGTACCCAGATGGGGGGTGGCACACCACAACAAAAGCCCTGGTTCCCCCTACTCTTAATCACATAGCCACTTTCAAGGGTCGAAAGGTTTGAATTCCTATTTACAAGGGTGCGATAAAAATACCTAGGTGCCCCTATTTGTGTGGTGTCCGTTGGTATTCAGCGACAGGTGCACGCGTGCCGTGCCACGGTTGAGAGGGCCTAAAGCCCTAAGGAATGTAGAGGATTCAAAAATGATTTAGCGAAGCTGTCACAGACTCTGCCTTCACAATAAGATACCTTACAAATAATATCGGATGTATTTCACCTGTGATCACCGTGTAGGATTTACAGGTGCTCCCAAGAATACTGTACCCACTCAAATTCAAATTTAAATTTGAAACTAAGGGTATCGTATAGTTGAGAAAATAACATGGTACAATATGAGAAAATCTGTTTGAGCAAATAAGAAGTAGTAATCCTGTACACAGGTTCTTGTGATAAATGGTTCTGTGTGAAGTATGCCATTATTTTCCCAGTGTAGTCTTTGGTACAACTATGTACCCTCTTGATAAAATATGCAGAGCAGATGGGCTAACCTTATTTTAATGCATTCTCTTTTCTTAAAGAAACTACCATACTGACACATTTATTTCAACATTTATAGAGTAATCAATAACATTTCCAAAAAGATAAGTCCCAAATTCTTCATTATTTGTAAATTTTTCATTTAATTTATCAAATAAACTAAGCTGTTACTTCAAAATTAATGTATAACCCAAACAAATATTTCAACTACTATAATAGAAAATTTTAAAAAGAAAAATTGGTGTGACCATATTTGTTGAACCGAATTCAGTGCAACATTTAAAAATATTTGACAAATATTCAAATGTTGGCAATCCTGTGCCTGGATCGGCATTCATCACATTCTCATGCAGCGATCATGTTTCTTTTTATAAAGATTCCCGGAGCAGAACAGGGTTATGCTCAGTCAGACATGACATGTATGATACAATACAGAATACCCTGATCATGATGCTGATGAGACACGGGCCAACAAGCCAGGAGGACAGCTTTGCTTTATAACTGTAGCAAACTGTTTGCAGGAAAAAGAACCAAATGACTCCCATCATGCAACATCCATCTGTCATGTGACCTCATACGGTCCACACCATATTAGGCACCATTCTTTTCTTTGACTGTTACCCTCTCACTTGGACATCTTCAATTACCTCTTGCATAATTAAAATTCTTATATCTTCCTATTTCTTTGAGATCACTTTTATATGTGACAACACTAGTTCAGATGTTGTTTTCTCTCCATTCTTATGAGCACAAATCTATTTTTTTCATTTATCTTTAGTTATTCTTTTGGGGAAAACTGGCTGTAGTAGTGGTGGGGAATTTCATGTTCATCTGAAACGTGAAGTCTGAAGGTGGTGTTAATTACCTGAGCCACTCAACATTTCTATGATACTAATCAAACTATAGTTTCACAATCCTAATCAATCACATAAATGAATGAAGGTACAACAATGGCCAGCATAATGGATGAAAGGCCTTGAAAGGAAGTTCCAAGAGGAACACACCTGCCGCTGCACACCATGCGCCTTTTATTCTCCCCGTCTTGAAAGGTTAGAAGGTGAGAAAAGAAACTGGCACAGGCACACTTGCCACTAGGGTCTATTACTGGAAAAAATGTGCCAGAAATTCTTAACAGTTTGAATTTACATTCAAACCTGAAAATGATCTTATCGAAAAAAAAAAGTGTTCAAAAATATATTTTTGAATTGTTTAAAAATGGTGACATACAAGGAGATGCAGTAAAGGCCTTCGTAAATGAATGACCTTGAAGCTTGAAGTTTTGAAACACAATGAATTATTTTTTTTTTAATGAAAACTTGCCACATCTCTGCACCAGAAATTCTTTTACCAGAGAAAATTGATGCCCTGCAAATCACTACTTTTGATAAATATTTGTGCCTTATTCAGTCCCAAACCCTATGATGACAATGAAGCTCCGGCTTAACAAGAGGGCACAGACAATTAGCTTTCTTGACGTCAAACCAAAGCAGCAACGGAAAATTGAAAGTCAAGCGTGCCGCATTGGTCAAAGGAATGCAAATGACAGCACTCAGAGTGGAAAATTTGCCATTTCAAGTTGTGGCCAGATAAGAAGGACCAGATTTGTCACGAGATCAGCTCCTTTTGCAGTTGATAATGAGGATGCATTTATCAAGTGGAGCGCGACTTGCAGCAACATATTTCAAATCTCAAAACTTGTGCTCGTAATTAATAGTTAATTTGGTATAATAATCTACTGGCATGCAAACTCCATAAAATCAACATTTTGAATGTGGGCAGAGGCCAAAATATATTTATGGTCACTAAATTTGAAAAAATAGATACTGACAAGAGAAATCTTTTAAATATTTTTGACATTATAGCATTTGAAAGACAATTTATTATATTTTCAAACCTGAAACTCTGTTGCTGTTAAAGCCATAACCTGATCTATTATTATCCATAATAACATGCCTCATAAAAACCAGCATAAAATTATTTTATAAAAATATCAAAGTAAATCAATAAATAATGATGTTCTGAACTTCAATTTCTTGCACACCATTATTTTGATTGGTGAATTCCATTTGTGAAAAGCAATTAACAAATAAATTAAGTTAAGCAAAACCGTCTACAGATTTCTGTTAATTGGATTACTGAGACAAACATAACAGGATTTTTGTCTTGTGCTAAACACAAAGCAAGATCCAGCAGACAAACATTGCGGTTCACAGCCAAGTTTGGCTGACATTCAAACAATGACATCCCCATACTGATCAGACAACTATTGCAATTAGCACGGTTAGACACACCTGTCAACTTTCAAAGTTATCAGTGGAACACTTGGCTTGCAACTTATGCAATGACCTCGGAGGCTTCCAGCATATCTGTGCATTAGGGGCAGACACTCATTAAGCAAGCTCAATGGCACTTGCCGTGTTGTCATATACTGGAAATGTGGCTTATACAATATTATGGAGGGCCATTCTTATCACACAACCATCAATGGAATGCCTCTTCATATTAATAGCCATTTATCAATTAGTCTACTAATACATAGATTTTGAAAAAAAATTAAAATGTCAAAAATTAATCTTAAAAATTTCAAATGATCAATAATTAAAAGAACTTGAGAAAATAAAATTTTACATTCTGAATACATGTCTGGCATCAGCTGTGAAATATGATATTTTGTTACACCTTTCATTTACTGCATCAATTTTTGTTTGTTTTATTTTTCATTTGGGGATCAAGGAATATCAAACAAAAGACTGTAATAAAATACTTGTACAAATAAACTAAAGATGTGGGAACCAAACATCTATTCTAAGTGTTATGACTATTGTTGTACAAAGTACAGCTGAATATGGAGGGCTATATCAAAGACACTAGAACTAGTTTTATAGGGTCTTTGGCTTATATATACATATTTGCACACACCTGACAGTGGCTCAGTACTGCATGTGGCAATGCTTATGTAACCACATGAAGGTAATGAGGTGTTTATTACTACGCCTCTCAAATAATGTGCAAATCTGCAATTAAATGTCCTCAAAACTTCACAAGTGTTCTTGCTTCAGAACCCACTTATTGTCTTGTTCAAAAGCAGTTGGGAAAATATACAACAAGTTTTAAGCCTAATCTAGAGACAGACCCCTCAGCTTTGACAGCTACTGGGGGTATCAATATTTAATTGGAAAACCCTAAAATAATTAATTTTAAAATATGCCCTTAACTCTATTTTCCTTTTTTTTACGTTACCCAGAATGATGTTCCAATATACCCAAGAAATATGTGGGTAGAGCTTAGCTTAATATGCTTAACGGTGATACTAATGATAAGAAACACAATATACATATATAACAGCTGATAAGATTTTTTCTTATCACTTGATATGAATATAAAGATAAAATACTTGGCATAACATGCAACAATAATGTAAATAAAAAACATAACTTAAATTGCATGGCACGAAAAATTATTTATTTAAAGAGATGATCTTGAAGTTCACATCCAGAACAGGGTGACTTAATCATGATGTTATATCATATATGTGCCTGCTTACCTTGGGGGTCATATCAATGGAAGGGCTCTTGAAGATGAGGTCATCAAGGTCCATCCTGGCAGAGGAGCATGATCTGAAAATGACAGGACTACTGAAGACAACCTCCATCATCACAATACATGTACTGCCAAATATAACCTTTTGTAGCACCAAAGTCTCTTAGTCTTGATATCAAGGTGTGAAATTTATTGTTGCCAGACAAAAATGGGTAAATTATTCTTGAAGTCAGAGAGGGATCAGTGAAGTGTTGTGTTGGTTAACTTGATTACAGTCTGAATACTGCATGACAGGCTTTATATATTTGTTTTCACATGCCACCTAGCTGTGACAATATTTGCTCGAGAGTGTTTGACACACCTCAATAGGTGTTGTCAACCTTCAGCTTGTCAGATAAACTCATTCTTGCTGGATGAGCACAGGTGTTACAAACATAGCATATCAAAGGACAGGCATCACTTCACAGCTTCCATAGTGTTAACTAAGTAACATTTATCAAGCGAAATGTTGATTTTTTTTTTTTAAACCAATGCATTTCTATAACATTTCCTTTTTTCAAAAACAGAACAAGATCCTTTTATTCATGTTAAAGTTAGATAATTGTCAGCAAAACCTCATCTTATAATTATCTATTTTATGGTTACCCTTTAAGTTATATTTGCCATCAAAATAATAATCAACATGTTACTGATTAATTTATTTGTTGTGAGAAAATTGTTTTAAAGAGTTCCTGATCATAATATTAGCATGAAGCGGTCAGTTAGGTGATTCATTATTCATAGTTATGTACCAATAAAATAAAATGTATTTATCTAACACAGATATTATAGTTTAAGTCTGTTTACAAGAACATCAGTGGTAGTTAGATAGTCAAAGTTAAATATTTCATCTAATTTGAGTTATTTCTTGCTTAAAATAAATTTAGGTGTCATATTTTCTTAAAATGGATATTATTATTCAAGTCTTTTAACAAAAATATTAGTGGATGTTAAACAATCAAAATGAAATGTTATTTCTTGTATGAAAAAAGCTCAGGTGTCATATTGTCATATTTAGGTGTGGATGCAATGAATCACACACCAGGTGGCACCACTGAGGTGTATGATAGGGAATCCAACACCAGGTGGTGCCACTAAATATACTGACAGACATGCTCACACCATTAAAAGAAAAACCCAACAACATCCAACCAGACCAAGATGATACAAACACTGCAGAAATAGAATATAATAGAATGACCACAGATTTTACATTATAAATCAGTTGAACAGTTTTCGGAAACAAAGAACTGTTTCCAGAGACTTGCAGGCACACTTACGGGTGAGCAGGGAGAGGTGTAAATCTAGTGAGCTGGACATCCCCAGCATAGCTCCTGAAAGTGGAAAATATGAAATGGCAGCCAAAACTGAACGACAAATCTCGATGTGTTAATACAAGTATTGATCAATCTTGATCAGCAACACAGATAATTACATTAACAACACCGTGAATAGCCACTACCATATAACTACACAAAGCACAAATATGAGCAGAACCATAAAAGGCGTGCTACACTGACACAGCACTAAGAGGCATGCTACACTGACACAACACCAAGAGGCATGCTACACTGACACAACACTAAGAGGCATGCTAGATGACACAACACCAAGAGGCATGCTACATGACACAACACTAAGAAGCAGGTTACATTGACACAACACCAAGAGGCATGCTACATTGATACAATACTATGAGGTAGGCTACATTGACACAACACCAAGAGGCAGGCTACATTGATACAACACCAAGAGGCATGCTACATTGACACAACACCAAGAGGCATGCTACATGACACAACACTAAGAGGCAGGTTACATTGATACAACACCAAGAGGCATGCTACATTGACACAACACTAAGAGGCAGGCTACATTGACACAACACTAAGAGGCAGGTTACGTTGATACAACACCAAGAGGCATGCTACATTGACACAACACTAAGAGGCAGGCTACATTGATACAACACCAAGAGGCATGCTACATGACACAACACTAAGAGGCAGGTTACATTGATACAACACCAAGAGGCATGCTACATTGACACAACACTAAGAGGCATGCTACACTGACACAACACTAAGAGGCATGCTACACTGACACAACACTAAGAGGCATGCTAGATGACACAACACCAAGAGGCATGCTACATGACACAACACTAAGAAGCAGGTTACATTGACACAACACCAAGAGGCATGCTACATTGATACAATACTATGAGGTAGGCTACATTGACACAACACCAAGAGGCAGGCTACATTGATACAACACCAAGAGGCATGCTACATTGACACAACACCAAGAGGCATGCTACATGACACAACACTAAGAGGCAGGTTACATTGATACAACACCAAGAGGCATGCTACATTGACACAACACTAAGAGGCAGGCTACATTGACACAACACTAAGAGGCAGGTTACGTTGATACAACACGAAGAGGCATGCTACATTGATACAATACTATGAGGTAGGCTACATTGACACAACACCAAGAGGCAGGCTACATTGATACAACACCAAGAGGCATGCTACATTGACACAACACTAAGAGGCAGGCTACATTGACAACACCAAGAGGCAGGCTACATTGACAACACCAAGAGGCAGGCTACATTGATACAACACCAAGAGGCATGCTACATTGACACAACACTAAGAGGCAGGCTACATTGACACAACACTAAGAGGCATGCTACATGACACAACACCAAGAGGCATGCTACATGACACAACACTAAGAGGCAGGTTACATTGATACAACACCAAGAGGCATGCTACATTGACACAACACCAAGAGGCATGCTACATGACACAACACTAAGAGGCAAGCTACATTGACACAACACTAAGAGGCAGGCTACATTGACACAACACCAAGAGGCATGCTACATGACACAACACCAAGAGGCAGGCTACATGACACAACACCAAGAGGCATGCTACATTGACACAACACCAAGAGGCATGCTACATGACACAACACTAAGAGGCAAGCTACATTGACACAACACTAAGAGGCAGGCTACATTGACACAACACCAAGAGGCATGCTACATGACACAACACCAAGAGGCAGGCTACATGACACAACACCAAGAGGCATGCTACATTGACACAACACTAAGAGGCATGCTACATGACACAACACCAAGAGGCAGGTTACATTGACACAACACCAAGAGGCATGCTACATTGATACAATACTATGAGGTAGGCTACATTGACACAACACCAAGAGGCATGCTACATGACACAACACTAAGAGGCATGCTACATGACACAACACTAAGAGGCAGGTTACGTTGATACAACACCAATAGGCATGCTACATTGATACAATACTATGAGGTAGGCTACATTGACACAACACCAAGAGGCATGCTACATGACACAACACCAAGAGGCAGGCTACATGACACAACACTAAGAGGCATGCTACATTGACACAACACTAAGAGGCATGCTACATGACACAACACCAAGAGGCAGGTTACATTGACACAACACCAAGAGGCATGCTACATTGATACAATACTATGAGGTAGGCTACATTGACACAACACCAAGAGGCATGCTACATGACACAACACTAAGAGGCATGCTACATGACACAACACTAAGAGGCAGGTTACGTTGATACAACACCAATAGGCATGCTACATTGATACAATACTATGAGGTAGGCTACATTGACACAACACCAAGAGGCATGCTACATGACACAACACCAAGAGGCAGGCTACATGACACAACACTAAGAGGCAGGCTACATGACACAACACTAAGAGGCAGGTTACATGACACAACACTAAGAGGCAGGTTACATTGATACAACACCAAGAGGCATGCTACACTGACACAACACTAAGAGGCATGCTACATGACACAACACTAAGAGGCAAGCTACATTGACACAACACTAAGAGGCATGCTACATTGACACAACACTAGGAGTGGCTGTTAGCAGACATAGAAAAAAAGCCACATTGACACAACACCAAAAGTAACCATAAGTTGTCAACTATACAAAGCACACATAGACACAAAACACAACTATCAGGGGAACCATAAGAGACATGCAACATTAATACATCACCAAAAGTAGCCACCAGCTGACATAGACAAAAATTCACATTGACACAACATCAAAAGAATCACTAACTACAAGGGATCCATAACAAGCATGTTAAATCATCATGCAAGCCACAGAATATCAAACATTTACTATTTCAAAGAATGTTGACAGTATCATTTTCACCAAAACTTGCCTCAAGTCAATTTAATGAGTCTTGTGCTCATTTGACTGTTACTCCCAGAGGGTTTTAATCTGTTACCTTGTGGCTCAAAATCTAGATTCAATTGAGATAAGAGAAGTTCCATTGCCAATTTCTGGCCCAGCTATAAACAAACTCTATCCTTAACAGCTGGAGTCCATCTGTTATTTGGTTACAGCTGGAGTCCATCTGCTATTTGGTAACATATAAATCTGGCCATTTGAGACTTGTTTAATTATCTTTATTTTTTTATTATAATTTTTATCATTATCAATTGTTCTTATTATTATTTTATTGTTATCATTCTTAATATATAGAGTTAGCCTCTTTTCCAATATATTCCTAAGTTTAAAGTGCATGATTAAAGCTTGAATTGTCACCTTTGTAATTGTTAATTCACAATTTTCTGGTGCTCCACCCCAATAACAGTTTACTACATAATTTTCTAACAATTATGCGAATAAAATAGTAAATATTAAATGAAACATACATAATACATCTATGAACTGTCAGAAAATCTTATGATTGTCTCCAACAAATCATGCTCAACAATGATAAAAATATCAATAAAACATAGGCCAATGACTTAACAGCTATGCTGATCATTGCTTTTTTATAATAATTGTGAACTTTTTTTGGAAACTCCTGCAAATTGCTTCACAAAAGATAAGTTAAATCCTTTCCTACAGCAGACTTAAGCAGATGATAGTTTCAATTGAAATGCGTGTTACATATTGACTTTGTTACCTCCATTTTCATTGGTTAATATTTGTCATGTTATTCACAATGGCAGCCTCCTTGACACAACCACATAACTCCAAACTACATTAGGGAGTTAGGCTTGTTCAAAATTAATCAAAATGTTCACTTCACAACTTAAAATTTTGACAAGTTATACATTCTGAAAGTTGTTTATCTCATACCAAAAAATGTCTTGTTATATAGAAGCATATCAGCATAAAAAACCCTCACATGCATGACTTGTGGCACGTGAGCTGTTATATTCACCCTTATCTATCAAATGGAGTAATTAACAAGATAATTTTTCAAGAATTGGACATTTTTAAAAATTGTTTAGTGTTTATCTACAGTAAAAACTTTCAGCACCAGGAAATGTCATAAAATGTCCCAATAGGGGGCGCTCATGTGTCCTGCTTGTCTGCGACAGGAACAGACATGAGCTGCCCCTCTCAGAGTTACCAGTCTCCTAAATGATTTTCAATGCAATGAGTTTTAATAACAATTATAATTATAACTGTCAGTTTCTATGAGTATTTTAATAACTACCATTCTTCTCATAGAAGCAATTCAAAACACAATTGGCTGATATTGTGAAAAGGGCAGAATTCAATGTGCATAATGGTAAATTGACTGACGGCAATTCATAATTACAATTTTGTTAATCATCATGCTCATGTGAGCATTTTGTCCTGTCACTCCTGTGTTTTTATTCAATTAGCATGATTAATTTTACTGTTATAATGCATTGCAATTCTAACTTACATTTTTAGAAGTTTACTGTTAATATATTTCAGTATATAATTTTATGTTGGTAAGTTCTCAAAATTATAAATCTGTTGATAAACAGAAAAAAAATCAATTATTTTAAAATCAAAGGTAAAGATTACCACATTTGAAACTATACAAAATCAAAAAAGGTTATATTATTCTTAGTATTTAGCATGTCAAAGTACACTAAAACAGTTGACATAAATATATGTTACCATTTATCTATTAAATTTTAAGTCTTTTGTTTTAAAGTATTAAATGGCTAAATAAGTAGTCTCAGAAAGCCTTTGATGTAGTTTAACTTTTAAAAACATTTGTACATGTCTGAATGGTATAATTGCTGGGTGGCACATGGACAACAATTGATTCTGATAAGAACAGGGACAATCTGTTTAGCCGTGTAGCGGTGGGCTTATATAACATTGTCTCATTCCGCTTAGCAATACTACATCAGAGAAAAATCTATACTCCATCTCAGCAGGAGATTTTTTTTCGGGACACTTCAAGTGATTATTTTTATTGTGGATTGTTCATTTTAAGAAAGTTGCTTTTCCCAACGAGCAATCATAAAATTCTAAATTTATTTTCAAAGTAAAAAAGAAATATTTCCACTCCAGAAAAAATAGAAGGTTCTCAAAAAAGAAAAAAATTCCCATCTTTCAATTATTCCTTATTTAAAATGTTTGAATTGGATACTGTAAATTAATAACAATAAACATAAATGAAATAATAGTTAATCTGAATGCAAGTACTGTCAAATTAAAGTAAGGAGAATTGACAGTGCCAACAAACAACACATGACTATATTTGCCAATATATTTAACTTAAAGTTGTTGGATAAACTGGGAAATTGTCTTTTGTGACTTCACACATGGGCCACTGGTTTTGTTTACAATCGGGGGCTTTAAATCAGACCACTACGATTTGATGATAACATGCATCTATTTTTCCTGTAAACACACTTCTGAGAAACACATATCTAATAATTATCATAACTGGAACTTCACTTTCGCCTCCTTTAACAGCAATTAATTAATCCGGCCATGTGATTTGTGGCCAACTTACAAAATGACAATGCTAGCCAACGTCGGGCGATAACAAGGGCAAAACTTACCGTTTTAAGTCGATTTCTGTGTGCATTCGACGGAGCTTGGGTGTTCCCAGGTTTTCCATGGTGTGTGTAGCGCTGATATTCTTCCAAATTAATTTATAATTGCATAAATATCGTGTATTTTATGTTGGATGTTTATCTTCAGCTTAGTTCAAACATGGCGCACAACGGCAAGATAGGGTCCGCGTGGGCCAATCAAAACTGACTGCCGCTTAGAACATTCACCAAATACACATCTGTCAGGGCGATTCCAGAAACAGTGGGCGTGTCACGTTAATAACTTTTCGTCAGCCGGGCCCGAATGTCAACAAATTAGAAAACTTTTAACCCAGCTTTGATATTCAAATATAAGCTACTTTTGTTGCTTCTAATATTCTGTTAAACCTTAGGGTACATTTAGTTTTTTTTTATTACAGGTAGACATATTCCAGGCAAACCAAACAAGAAAATGTAGGTCTTTTAAAAATCACTGAGGGTCCCACCACTACCAACTTCGTTAAACATTGAGATAGCCTCGGAGATGTGAAACTTGGGCAGAGTATGTTATAGAATGTTGTGAACAACATATCACTCAGCTAAAAAAATTTTTTAGAAGGAAATATTTTTTTAAAATACCAGCCAGCTACACTTTGAGATTTTGGCTGTCAGCTGTTATTTTTTACCAGCTGTTAAACTTACCAGCTCAGAATTTGTATGGAATTAACAGCTGTTAACTTTGTTCGTGGATGTTTGTCAATGCCAAATTTCTTTTAACAGCTGGTAATGAACCAATTTCTTTAATAAATAATTAAATGTTAAAAACTTATAATTACAGTAGAAATACCATTAGGCTTGAACAATCTTTGTCAAATAGTGTTCATATAATATAATTTATTTTTTATTTTGCGATTTTCAACGGTGAAATTTCCAGTTGGTGTTAAAATCTCAATATTCTACCAGCCAGCCAATTAAATTCATCAGTCTGTCAGCTAGGCCATTTTGAAATGTCAAATGTATTTTGAGCCAACTAATTCAAACAAAAAAAAGTTCACAGCTGGTAAACATACCAGCTGGAAATGAAATGCATTAGTTACAAGCTGCCAGCCAGAAAAGTGTGCATCAGTATTGGCTCTTTTTGCATATCATTGTAGTATAGCCAGTGTAACTTATATGCAGCAGGCAGCATGCATATGAGCCTGCCCTGTATCTATGGTAACTGGTTCCCATAGCAACCACAGAACCAGCAGCAGCAAATAAAGATACCATCCCACTCCGGGGCAGTCTGGAGACTGGGAGTGAACAGTAACCATCATCTCTGTTATAACTCCCAGACATTAGATCAGAATAACACAGACCCATATTCTACATGGTGGAGGACTAAAATCGATCCCACTTACTATGGATTATGTCAGATACAGAGCCTGAAGAAGAAGATCAGGAAATTATATTCAACATGGCCCCAAAGGCAGATGAACTCCTACCTGATAAGTTTTCAGGCGGTAAGGGGTCAACAGAGAATGCAAAGGCTCATCTGCTTGAATGTGAAGTGTATTTTGAGCACCAAGAAAAGACTAATGATGCAGACAAGAGGATACTCTTCAAACGGACTTTAAAAGATGAAGCATTGCTATGGTACAATAACATTGGAGACGAACAAACATGGGAAGAAATAAAGAAGCTATTCCTGCGAAATTTTGACAAAAGGCAATCTAGAGACGCAAAGTTGAATGTGCTGGAAAGTCTAAAATATAAACCTGGAACAAGTATAGATTCTCTGGTACGCCAAATCAAGCGCCTATGCAAGGAGCTGGGTATGGACGCTGGAAGGCAGCAGGATGCCTTCAAAAGAGCACTACCCACAGAGATGAAAACTTTTGTATATAGTGCTGTCTGTGCCACAATAGACGATGCAGCGGAAAGGGCACACACTTACCTTGACCTTACAGAATCTGATGATAAGAAGGTCGTGTTTGAACTGGCAGCCATGGACCTTAATGAAGGACCTTGTGCTTACTGTGATGGTAGGCATAGCACTGAAGAATGTAAGTCCTTGAAGAAAGACTTGACAGATGGTCTTGTCAAAAAACACCGCCCAAGAAGATCCTACAGTGGAGATAGACCATCCCTAAGCAATGCAGCACGAGGCGGAGACCGTGGACAAAGTAGGAGTCCGAGTCGGTACGGCAGAAGTGAGAGCCGGGAAAAGGAGTGGACTGATCGTGGAAGAAGTCCCAACCGGTACAGGAGTACGAGCTGTGATAGGTGGTCATATATGGACCATGGACGAAATGCCAAATGGTATGGAAGAAGAGAAGATCGACAGAAAGCGTGGATGCCTGACCGTGGAAGGAGCAGGAGAAGAGGACACCCACAAGGACGTGGAAGAGGTCGTTTCCGAGGTGGATTCCGTCGTGGCTCGTGGAGCCAACCGCGCCGAGACAACTACAACAGCTATTGTTGTTGCAGCCAGAAGCCCCAGGTGACATGCCACAATGCCAGTGAGAATGTGAGCCACACCTGCCAGAAGCAGAATTTTCAGTGAGTCGCCCCGTCAACAGCGCCAATGTCGGAGGTGACGAGAAAAATGGACATGACCCTAAAGTGAGACCAAAGAAAAATGTGCAAGGTAAGAAGAAAAAGACTACTAATGAGAACAATGCCATGATGTCAAATGCAGAGAAACAAAACCCCACACCATCAGAAGAGCAGGTAACAATCAAACTCCATGATACAAGTATGGTACAAGCTAAGTTGCCAGATAAAAAGACAATCTTGTGTGTTATTGATTCAGGTGCTACATATACATTGTTATCAGAAAGCACAGTGAAGAATAATAAGTATTTGTCATCATTGTCAAAAAGGGCTCCTCCAAACATCACTCTAAATACAGCTAGTGGTACTCAGATAAAACCTATGTACAGCATGAATGTAGAAATTAATATGCAAGGTTACAAATTTCAGGTTGAATGTCACATTGTAAACAACTTTGGTTATGTTGACATGTTGATTGGACATGATATGCTAGCAAGGCTCAAAGCAAGCATTGATATTGAGAGAAATACTGTGAAACTGAAACACAAATCATTTCTGGTAACACCTTTGGCAAAGATTGGTCTCCAACCTGGAGAGAAAAAGGAAATTTCTGTTCAGTCAAATTTACCAAAACATTGCAGAAATAGTTGTTTGATCTTAAAAAGCAACAAGTTTATGGCAAGCTACACAGCCAGCCATAGTTTGGTTCAATTTAAAAATGGAATTGCTGTTGTAGAAGTAAACAATACTTCAGATAGACCTGTGAAATTCGATCCATCTAAGCATGTTGGAAGTATTGATCTCAGTATGAACAATGAGTGCTTTATGACTGTGCATCATGTGCATGTTGAACAAAACACCACATGTATATGTACTAGGCCTTCAGTGAGTTGTGACAACACATATTTAGCAAGAGAGGACAGTGTCCAGGAATGTCAGAATGGTTCAAAGCAGAATAAGGTTGAACATTCGTGTGCCAGTGGTGAGTCCAATAAAGGGACATTGTATGAGGAGAAGAAAAGGTTGTATCCGTTTTTGGATGATGATGATGAAAGGCTTAACATGACAAATAGTGAAATTCTAGAAAAAGAAATCAATTTGCATGACAACTGTGTATTGAACAGTAGGGACAAAAAGTATTTCAGAAAGCTGTTACAAAATCATGAGAATGCTTTTAGCTTGCATGGAGAGCCAGGTGACTGTCCTGATCTGAAGGTAAAGTTCAAACTGAAGGATGATTCAGGGTTTTACATAAGACCATATGTACTCAGTTCAGACCAAAAAGACATAGTTGACAAGGAACTAGAAAAACTTAGACTCATGGGCATCTTGGAATATGGAAAGAGTGAGTATTTGAGTCCAATTTTAGTCCATAAAAAGCCTACAGTAGCTGGGAAACCACCAAGCTACAGAGTTCTTGCAGATTTCAGATTTCTGAATTCCAAAATTGCAAAACAAAATTACCCTTTTGTACTTTTCCGGGACATTTGTCAGAATATTGGTGAAAACAATAGTACCTATTTTTCGGTGATTGATTTGAAACATGCATTTTACTCTCTCAGATTGGATGAAAATTGCAAGAAGTATACCTGTATAGGCAGCTATTTTGGACAGAGAACAATGTGCTATGCTCGTTTGGCACAAGGACTCTGTATCTCACCCGCGATATGGCAAGATTATATGGATAAGGTTATGTCAACCATCCCAGAAAGGAGAAAATTTCTCATCTGTCAAATGGATGATCTCTTAATCCATTCCAAAGACCTGAAAAGTCATTATGAACATATCAAATTGGTGTTGGAAGCTCTAGAGAAATTTGGGCTCAAAATAAGCCCTCAGAAATGCCAATTTTTTAGGACATTTGTGAAGTATTTGGGTCACATAATAAGAACAATCAATGGCATACCACATGTAGAAACTCTAAATTCTAGGACTGAAGCCATTCAAAAACTGCCAACGCCAAAAACACTCAGAGCTTGTCAATCATTCATAGGGTGTGTGAATTATCTCAGCCAATTCCTGCCCAGGTTACAGGAACTACTGATTCCCATCAGAAAATGTATGAAAAAACCTAAAGAAGGAGAAAAGGTAGATGAGTCATTACCACAAGATGAGTACAAACCCTCAAGAAAGAGAGTGAAAAAATCTAGGGTGATACAATGGAATCAAGAATGTGAATTAGCCTTTCAGAAGATAAAGAAATTGTTGGTCAGCCCCCCTGTGCTTGCTTTACCAAGAAGAGAAGGAAAGATAATTGTCTTTTGTGACAGTAGTAAATTGGCCACTGGATGCTCAATTTTTCAGGAACATGGTGACAAAGAACGGTTGATAGGATATTACAGCAAGGTGTTACCTAACAGCTGTACTCGCTATTCAAGTAGTGAACTTGAGATGTATGGGTTATATCAGTGTTTGAAAGCATACAGATATCTGCTTAAGAACATCACTTTTGAAGTCAGAATGGACCACAGTGCTTTGGTACACATTTGGAAGTCAAAAAATCAGCCACCCACTAGGAGGATAAGTAAACTAGTAGAACATCTCCTACAGTACTCATTCAACCTCACTTATGTAAAAGGGAAATCTCTTCACATCTCAGACATGTTATCTAGGTATTCTGATATGTCACAGGACCCATTGGAGGACACACCTATAGGCATGACTAGCCATGAAATAGGGCAGCAAGACATGACCTTAGACCAGATCCAAAGTCTAGGATATGATAATAGCAGGGAAGACTTTGTATACAATTCAGCATTAGATGTTGCTTTACCAGCCAATCCGTCAGCTGGCAGCAGACCAGTAACAAGAAGTTATGCAAAAAGCAACAAGATTACATTGGCCAAGCCAGGTGAGATAAGTAGGGGTAGAAAGAGGTCAAACAGTACAAAATCTAAACAGACCTCTGGTCACTCTGGTCAGCCAGGCACCACACCTCCGGTGAGCAGCCATGAATACATGCCTGCAAGGCAGACCAGATCTCGTAGCTCTACTCCGGTGATTAATGACACCAGCCCCACACCAACTCGTGTTCGTAGACAGCCAGGATCAAATAACAGAAGTATGCTGGTGGATCCTAGATCCAAGCCATCTGGAGGGCAAGACATTCAAAGGTCAATTCCCAGGGGTGATATAGAAACAGAATATGAAGACTCATATGATAATATTCCTCCACACTACCTGAGAGAAAACAAACCTATCATTACATCATTAGATAGGAACACAATACTTAGACAACATTTGCCCAAGCAGGATGAGATAGACAAAATATTGAAACTGATAGAGAAAAAGGTTCTGAACAATTACTCTATGACCATTGTAAAGATAGAGCTGAGAGACAAGTTGCTCACCGACCCAGTGTACAAACCTATCTATGAGTACATTAAGAAACAATACCTACCCACAAACAAGAAGGCAGCAAGGAAAATCATGCATCTATCTGAGAATTACCTAATCTGTGATGAACTATTGTTTAGGTTTTCAACATCTAAGGCAACACCAGAAGACTTCAAGCTTGCTCTTGTCATTCCAGATTCCATGGTAGACCATATATTATCCAGATATCATGGGAGTCTACTAGCTTCACACAATGGAATCACTAGGACCTATTACACGATCAGAAAGCTATTTTACATAGAAAGGCTGTATGAAAGAATCAGGCAATACATAACATCTTGTAGAATATGTCAGGCCAGAAAATCACCAGTTAGCCAGGCATACCCAAAGGAATTTGAATTACGCAACCTGGAAGAGTTTAAACCCTTTATGGAAATCTCAGCAGACCTTAAAGTTTTGCCACCAAGCAAGGAAAACTATAGGTATCTTTTACTGATCAGGTGCTCAGTCACCAGGTATCTCATTGGGGAATGTCTGAAAGACAGGAGTGCAGTGACACTTGCCGAAGTGATTCTACAAAGAGTGATTTGCAAATATGGCATATTCAAAAGGTGGATTACAGACAAAGATCCAGCATTTGCCAACCAGGTAGTAGACTACCTCTGTAAAACATTGAAAATACAGCAAAAGTTTGTATCGGTTGAGAACCATGCATCAAATGCAGTAGAAAGGTCAATTAGGAGTGTAGGTGACCTTCTGGTTAGTCAACTTTCAGGTTGTGGCAGTGATTGGCCAACATATGTCCAGGGAACTATATATGCTTTTAATACATTTGAAAGCCCCAGTCTAGGGTTTAGCCCATTCTATTTGATGTATTTGAGGCAGCCACAATCATTGGTTGAAATGGACTTTGAGCCAACACATGAGATCAGCTACACATACAGAAGTTATGTGGAAAAGTTGAGAGACAAACTCAAACATGTGTCAACAATAGTCCTCAAAAGGCATAATGAGCAGCAATTGGTGCAGCAAAAGAAGCAAGGATTAGGCAACACCCACTCAAAGAGGTATAGGGAAGATGACCTAGTCTATGTGTTGTCACCAGACTCCACATTATTGCCACCTTCTGTCACAAGGTCGAAAAAACTAAAGTTTTCCTATGTAGGACCTTTGGCAATCAGGACTTGTTTGACAAACAATCTGTTCTTGCTACAGACACTGCAAGGACAAATCATTCAACGCACTTTTCATGCCAATCAGTTGAAGTCGGCATTCATTAAAAATAATGAAGGAAAAGTGTCGAAAACAATGGAGGAATTGAGACAAAATTCCAATCTAGCAGAGCCTGCAGGACAGCAAATGACTGCATATGATATGTATGGAAATGATTCCAAGAGACAGTTCTGTCATGTTACATTGCACAAAGCTAGATATCGCAATGGAAGCCTACAATTAGCTGTTATGCAAGGAAAGGATCCAAAGACTTCATTCTGGGTAAGCACAGATGACTACCCAATGTTTCACAAAGAGGTCAAGCAAATGTCAGAAGAATGTCTTCTCAAAGGCTTAAAAGTGCAAGGCTCTGAAGGAAAATTTGAGAAATGTCTATATTAGATAGAGGAGACAGTTATCCACAAATTGCCTAGGTATTGCTGATGTTATATTGTGTTATACAGGATACAGTTTGGTCAACTGTATGCAGAGTAGGGATAAACTTACATAATAGCCAATTGTGCTTTACTCTTCCCACCTGCCTACCTGAATAACATAAACCCAGACTTGAATATTAAAGGGCCATTATAGGGTCAATAGATGGCGCACACATCTCATTTTTCCCCTAACAATTTAGATTCTGGACATTACATTCAGCTCTGTGGATACTTGATTATAAATAAATATGATTTTTGAACTAGAGAATTGTATCATGAGTGTAAGGTAACTAAGATTGGTGCAAAAAGGTCATGACTTCTTGATCACATGTATATTGATCATTCACCTAAAAACACCAAGTTACTATTACACAGACCAACCTGTTTTATATGCACTTATTTAATTGTATTTATCTATTGATTTGCTTATTTTATTTAAATGTATTGAACTTATTTACTCATATATTTAGAGTGTATTAGTTGCTATATTGTTGAGAGTGTAGTTTTCTTTTGCAGAGAGGCATGATTGTAAGCATGATTATATGCCCTCTACAGCATCAGGATCACTACAGAGGATCCAAAAGTTAAAACTTATAACTGTGTAACGGTTATCTCAAGTGGCCAGGTGTGCCTAATGGTCATTAAGATAGGGCGAGCAGCCGAGTTTAGCAACAGGATCAACAAATGTGAGACATATGCATGACATAGTCAGCTGCAGTATCAGGCAGTGACTGCTTACATTTGTTTATTGTACATGAACTGATCAGAAAGATGTCAAATATTGCTATATAACATATATGTATTATTATTGATGATGATTTAGACATTTTAACTTACAATGTTTAAATTGTTTTTACTAAAATTTTAAAGTTACTGTTACATGCATTCACAAAAACAGTGAAAACCATTATTGACCTGCATATATTCAGTGGTCTAGAATGAACACTATACAGTGTATCCTGTATATCCCCTGAGTTAAAACTAACTATTAATCAGAACAGAACAGATGTTTGCAACAGAGATAGGCAGAGTGGCAGTCCTGCAGAAGATACTAGAACTGAAGTGGCAATTAGACATGTGCCAGGGAAGCATTAGCAGAACCCAGAATGTTACCTGAGCGAAAAATAGATGCAAAAGTACGAAATAATCTCCAGAACATGGTACAGGATATTCAGAATGACTAGTACATGACAGGCACAGTAAAATAATAGTCACTTAGACTCACTTAGTTGCAGTTAGGCTGAAATTTTCCTGACAAACAGTCTGTACAAATGACCTTCTGCCAATAAACAGTCTGATCAAATGACCTCAGGCCGGCGTTAGGCAGAGGGCCTCTACTTTGGTTAGCCCCAATCACACTCTCTTTGGTTACTGTAAGGACCAGGTGGATAGGATTTTATGACTTAGATTGGATTGGATTTTTATGACTTAGAGTTTGTGAATCACCTTAGGATTAAAGATTATCATAGACATAGAAGATTATCACAATAGGAATATAATTATAATATAACTATTTATTATAATAAGGGAAGCAGGGTATTGTCTCTCCCACTCAATAATGGAGTTCAATGGACTCAGGACCCTCCTATTGGGCTTCCTACTATTGACACCTGGAGACACAAATATGTCAAATATCCATGCAGGGTATGGTGTGGTATTTACACACCTTGGAGACATCGACCCAGTAGGGGAGAAGTATTTTGTTGACATTCTAATTGACACCTCAGACTTGGAGGATATGAATAAACTGTTGTTCAAATGGTCTTTGACTTGCCCTGAACTGGACTTTGGATATGGAAATGATACACTGAACCCCACAGATGTTAGGATATGTAGAGTTTTTGAACAATATTTCCTGGAATTTAACAATATGGTTGACGGAATGAACAGCACTTACCAAGACAGACTAAAGAACATAAAGGCACTTGTTCCCACCATCAATGGAAAACCAAGATCCAAGAGGGCTATATTGGCAGCCATTGGTGCTGTCTTACCTCTTCTAGGGGCAGGGTTCAAGGCTTTGAGCGCATATAGAAAGTACAGGCAGCAGAAAGCACTAGCAACCGCCATCAAGATGATAGCTGATAGACAAGACAAGTTGAACAGCAGGTATGAGCATGTCAGAAAGAGTTTGTTGTCGGTCACAGTTGAACAACTGAAAGCAATAAATACTATACAAAACAATCTCAAGGAGACGGCACTACACTTTGAACATAGTATGAGAGTGATCAAGGCAGACCTGTTCAAATTAGGAGAAAGAGTGAGTGCAGTCGAAACATTCCTGAGTAATTCCATTGTCTTCTTAGCCCGGATGACAGCAACAATCCAAAAGGACATGCTCACCTATCAAGAAACTTTTAGACAAATTCTCTCTTATTTGGATGACATTGAGCGTTCATTTATTAGCTTAGCAGACTCAAGGATACCTCCAAATTTAATTACCCCAGCCAAACTGCAGGAAATCCATGAAACAGTTCAACATACTTTGAGCATAGAACAACCGGAATATGAGACATTGTTTGGTGACAATAATTTGGGAGAATATTACAAGATGACGGGAGTAACAGGAACTTTTTATGGTGACAAGCTTATAATAACAATTCCTGTTCCCCTTAAGATTAGGACCATTCCCGTGCTGGATATGTTTAAAGTTTCCATTGTTCATGTACCCTACAACATGACAATCAGGGAAAAACCAATTAAAGGAGCATACACTAAATTAAAGGAAAACAACAAAATCTTAGCAATAAATAAGGACCACTTCACTGAATTAGATGAAACTTTCTTAACCACATGCGAACAACATGAACAATTACATATTTGCGACAGATCAATCTTACTCACTACCAACAAACACCCATCATGTTTAGCAGCCATATTCACAAAGTCTGCAAGCAAGGTCATTGATGATCTATGTGAATTTGAATATTTTCAGAATATCCATGTCCCTGCACAGGTAATAGAATCAGATAACAGTTTGCTAATCGCGAATGTGAACCATGACTGGAGGTTGAACTGTGAAAGTTCAGCCATTAGCTTAGCAGTGCAAGGACACACCTATTCGGTAGTTAAAAGAT
The DNA here is from genome assembly GCA_949316495.1 of Amphiduros pacificus. Taxonomy (NCBI): domain Eukaryota; kingdom Metazoa; phylum Annelida; class Polychaeta; order Phyllodocida; family Hesionidae; genus Amphiduros; species Amphiduros pacificus. Next base: position 23,394,766 of record OX439009.1, on the reverse strand, counting down.
CAGATTTATGCATGTGTAGTTTGGAGTCTAATGATAACTTCATTGCCCAACAACGAGTAGATTGCACAAATGGTGAAGATAGAGCAAGATTACAAATTTCATACTCCCACAATATAGCTGTAGCCAACAAAATTGAGACTGGAAATCTAGATATTTTATTGGGTGAAGTGTCAAAGTACTCCCTACCAATACCTAAATTAGAATTTCAAGACCAAGACAATGTAATGTATAGACACACAGTGTCTGACGGTGTAGATCTAGACCATGTAGTGGAATTATTGGAATTGAATGGACAAATCTATGCAGAGAATGGTGACAAGTTAGAAATAGAAGAAAAAATCAACTATTGGGTGAAAGGAAACAAAGTAGAATTGATTGTTATGTTTGCTTTATCTCTGATTGGTTGCATTGGTCTATTAGTTTCAATTATTCTTGTGTGTAGAAGCAACAGGCTTGCAGCAATCCTTGGAACAATTCAGGCATTTAGTTTAAAGTCAATAGAAGCCAAGGCTATTGATTGCAATTATCAATTTAGCGCCAAGGTCACAGCAGAGCATTATGTAGTACATCTGGCATTGACTGTGACAAGCATTCTGTGTATGTTCTTGATCAGGAAAATCTACAGAAAATCAAAACTGCTAAGAGTGTTTGTAAATACTGATATGGCAAATGGTTCAGACACAACAGATTTGTATGTGATGCTGGCTAACTCCAGTACAAGATGTAAAATTTACCTGTGTTCAATCCCTTGCCACATCAATGATCTAAAAATGACGAATGACTTCAAGAATTGCAATCTCAAAATGGTCAGATCAGGAATGTATCAGGTTTTGCAGATCAATTGGAATAAAGTAAGGATTCAAATGTATGACAATGAGAATGGCCTTAAACTACCAAAAATTGCATATATACCCATTATGTTAACACGAAAAGTGTCAAAGCTTATGAAAGGGAAATTTGTGGCAACCATAATGTTAAAGAATGACGATTGTTATCACAGGATTGGTAAATTCAATAATGTACCAGAGTGAATGTAACCCACTATGATAGTATCATTATTTATTGTATTGTATGTTATTTATTTATTGTATTTATTCTATTTATACTATGTATTTAGTAGTTAATATGTTTTAAAAAATTAAAAAACTAAAGAAGTAAATAGTTACAAAGCCTACCAAGGAATACACATGATTCCTTGAACTAATTATACACTCATAGTGTAACTAATTATACAATTCAGGTATATGTTTAAATATTACCTAATGGCTTTTATATGTAACTTCTATTGTTCACTCTACATAAATGTAGTTAAAACCAAGCCATGTAGTATATATTATTGTTTAGGCAAAATCAACATCGGCTCAATAATGGTTTAACATTACCATCATTTTACCATATATTGTTTTGCTTAAAACCGAGCCATGTAGTATAGCCAGTGTAACTTATATGCAGCAGGCAGCATGCATATGAGCCTGCCCTGTATCTATGGTAACTGGTTCCCATAGCAACCACAGAACCAGCAGCAGCAAATAAAGATACCATCCCACTCCGGGGCAGTCTGGAGACTGGGAGTGAACAGTAACCATCATCTCTGTTATAACTCCCAGACATTAGATCAGAATAACACAGACCCATATTCTACATCATATGGTGGTGGGCCCCTGAAAAATCATATTTCACTACCCTGTAAGAAGAGTTGACAGTGCCAACAAACACATGACTATATTTACCAATATATTTAACTTAAAATTGTAACTTGTAACTGATTTAATTTAGTCATGTTCAATATATCATACAAAGCGAATGATTTTGATTTTGTCGCACTGCAGAATATGATATTCTCATTCCATTCCATAACTGGCAGATATCAAAGTTGCACTGCATTAACTGGCAACTAATAATTGCAATTAGCACTCTTTTCAGTCAACTATTCTAGTCTATTCCGTAGAATATACTAGAATATATATAAATTAGAATATATAGATATGAATTAAAATATATATACTTACATATAGACCTATCAGCTGACCTATATATATATATATGTATATATATATATATATATATATATATATATATATATATATATATATATATATATATATATATATATATATATATATATATATATATATATATATATATATATATATATATATATATATATATATATATATATATATATATATATATATATATATATATATATATATATATATATATATATATATATATATATATATATATATATATTAGATAAGAATAGAGGTTAGAATAGATTATATTTGGCCCACAACAAACCATGGCGCAGTTAGTCAGAGCACAACTGAGCTTAATTGTGAGCAACTGTTATTTTGTGATCCGAAAAGTCATGGGTTTGATTCCCGGCCTTACTAGTTAGGCTCTATAAGTTTGAATTCGTGATACACTTTCTCACATGAGTTAATTGAGGCCTGTGATTGGAGGGTCCTTGTATATTAGAAAATATTAGAAGATTAGATAATAATAGGCTACATGCAGTAGATTACAATGGATAAGATTAGATTGGAATAAATAAGATGGGAAAAGATAAGAATAAATCATAACAGATTAGACTAGATTTGATTAAAATGTCTATAATAAACGAGTTTTCATTTATACAAAGCTAGTTAGCAATTTCAAGATTTGATTAAGGATTTTAAACTTTGCGTAAGTTTGCCCTGAGGCTAACCTTGAGCACGCTTGTTAAATGTATGGCTCGATATGAAGTTTATTTAGTGTATCAATATGAAGTGTTTTTTTGTCTCCCGGAATTACTCCATTTCTAAAGTGTGAATTTTTAATACAAATTACCATTTCAGTTTTCCCATCGTTGATTTTCTTGTTCTTAATCAGTAGATTTTGTTTTACTCTTTCAATGCTTTCTTACATTTCATTACAAAATATGTTTGCCAAAGTTGACCAAATTTAGCCAAAACTACATATGTAGGTCTACTTCTGAAAGTAAAAATACCAGTGGGAGATTTATAGTGAAAAAGAAATGGGAAAGATGGCTTTAAAATCCATTCCCTCTGACAGCTTGACAGCTTTAATTAACAAAAATGCTTAATTCTAAAGAAAAGTTCATGTGTGAAATATCCATTGGAAACCACACGGCAGGATTTTCATCAAACCTCTGATTTAAATATTACACAATGAACTCGATACCGCGTGCAAAAATTGTATTTGGAACAGCTCTTTCATGGAGCTTGTTTTGTGATGATATAAGGGGCCCCATAGGTGGCACTACAGTCTGTACCAAAACAATATGGTTGCTGGTCATGGGAAAGAGTTTGGGAAAAGCTTTACTTTTCTTCGTTGTTTGTGACATCTGCCAAAATCTGGTGCTAGCTCAGCTTTTAACTGAGAGTTTTTGTCCAAGTGTATGTTTTCCAGAGGTAAGTTATGCCCAATTGTTGTGAACAGCGTTAAAATATGACATGTTTACTTGGGACAGGTGTGGCCTCTGACCTGGAAATGGACCAAAACTTGGAGAATATTTCAAAGACTTCATGTACTTTTAACCAATGATATAATCTTTAGGTGCTTTGCCAAATATCACTTAGGCGGTTTTTCACGTAAATCCTCAAACAAGAAGTCGGTTTGAAAACAATTTACGGTCTATTTACTCTTCAATGGAATCAGCAATTACTGGGGTAACTTATTAGATCACCCAAGGCCAAGCACAAAGAAGGAAGAACTGTCTGATAATAACTTTGTGGGATATGACACATTGGCAGGGACAGTTTTGGGTCATTTCTGATCATTTTACTGAACAAATATTATTGTGAGATATTGATTTTTGACAATTTTGAGTGATTTTCAGTCAAAATATCACTAATGAAAGATATGTAACAACAGCCAGATTATGTTGTTGCAATTCTTGGTGTTATAAAAGTTGATTGGAAGATATTTTTTCAGTGTAGTTAATAAATAGAGAAATTAGATTTTTTATGTGTCATGTATTTAGTGCTTGTGCAAAGTTGTAACAAAATGTGAGAATAAAGATGTAGTAAATAATATTAAAACTCAAAACATTGTCTATACCCAAAAACATCGTCAAAATAGACTTGAAATCTACTGTTTCCAGAAACATCACAGACTACCCATACAATTTGACTCACGACTCCAGTAGAACTCGACGTCTGGCAACTAACAATCAAACAATTATGTTCCCTTTAAGTAAACATATGATCTCAGTCCGGTCAGAAAGGAAAATCTTTGTTATTTCTTCATCTCGGCATCGTTTCGCCATTGTTTACAAGTTTGCGCTATCAGGTGAAATTGGGTCAGTTTATTCACGGGAGTGACAGCAACGATTTGAAGCTCCACAATGCAGTGGTACTTCTGACGTCATCTGTTGTTTCTCCCTTTGCGTTTCAGGGCTGTAGCCAGGATTGGGTTAGGGGGGTTTCCAAAATTGATAGTCAGATTTGCGCGCGGCCGTCGGCCGTCGGAAACCAGCTTGTTTAGTCACTTACTCCAATATCTGTCACCCCCAATATTTTCTCTTTCCCTGTCTCTCCCTTTTTTTTTTTTCTTCTTTTTTTTCAGTTTTTTTCAGATTTTTTTTTTTTTAAAGGGGGGGGGTTTCCGGGCAACCCGGAAACCCCCCTAGCTACGGCACTGCGTTTCCATGACGTCATCACTTGGACTCTTCTAAATGCCATTTCACGTTGTCAGGTTTAATATCGGGTAAAAAACTGGAGAAAAAACACAACAGAATGCACATGGATTTGTGTTTATAGACATTATGACTGGGAAAGATAGAGGAATGGGTCAGAACAGCAACAGTCAATCGCCGAAGATCAAGTTTATTCAGTAGGGAAACTTCAGTGTGATGGGCAGTGTATGCTGTTTCTAGAAACAGTGGATTTCAAGTCTATTTTGTTGATGTCTTTGGGTATAATGTGGCAGGGTTCACATCCTTAGGCAGGCCTCGACATTAGCCAGTTGCCCGCTTGCCCGGAGGTATATTTCGCACCTGTCGGGCAAGTCCGGGCAACTTGATACATCTGTTCCACTTGCCCGGTGGTCAAGTATTGTAATCTGTCCCCAATCAAAGTACCCCACAGAGAACAGAGAGAGCTGCTGACCACATCACAGGGATGACACCTGATTAGAGATAACTTTGTGTCCAACCTCCGTTGCCCTTGATATTACCCCTGCCTCCCAAACCCTGACCAAGATAAAGTTATGGCATGCTGCTAAATATATATATTCCTCATGATGGTATTTCACACAAAGCACTGTATCAGGAGGTAGAGCTTATCAATTTCGCACATTTTGGTCTTTGTCAATCATTATATTATCCAGGAAACATGTACAGTTGATTTTAAGTATGATGAGTAACAGTGGGGTATATCCATCAGTAACACTTGACATTACTTAATCTTATAAAGTGATAATTGTAGGTTATATTCTTACAAGATTGACAATTCAGGGTGTATTTCATGTATTTCTCTGCTTAAAAATTGAACTCCTGAGTTAGAAAAGGCCCTATTCCTATTGTTTTTATATCCAAGGAACTAAAATAAGAGTTATCAATGATATAAATTGGTCAAGAATTGACTGAGCATTGCCAATTTTTATGTTTTAGTAAAAATTTTGTACTTATGCATATGCAAAAAAAATTGTAACAAACTTGAGGTCACTGCATGCTATTTTAAATAAAAACATGTACTGTTCATTTCAACTTTTTCAAGCCAAATATTGTGAATTCTATGGGTTATATGGGCATTTTTCTAATTATCAGCCAATGTTTGAATGTACAAATCCTATAAGCTTTAGTCCTATACCGTATTCAAATATTGGGACAAAAATTCAGGGCAAGTGAATTGTAATTCAGGGCAAGTAGATTTTAAAATTTACTTGCCCGGTGGGCAAGTGGATCACAAATGTTAATGTCAAGGCCTGTTAGGGACCACTACAGTGGTCATAGGAGAACAAGCATAGCACTTGGCACTTTCAGCATAATACAATAATACTGGCAGGTGCATTTTGGTTGATTTCAGGGAGATTTTATATGAGAATATCACTTAAACATACCCCAAGTCTGTGTAAAATTGCCTGTGACCTTCATGATAAGATCAACTGAGGATCTCTTCAGCTGATATAAACACATACCATATTCTTACGGATTAGCCCTACAACATTCCTTGGTCTTAACATGTACCATAATCCTCAAGATTATCCCAACATCACTGCTTTATATAGAAGATTTACCATATTCCTCCAGATTCTCTGACACTTAAATTCATTATTTAAAATCTTTATTTTTTATTTTACAGGAAAATAAAAATGGGACAAATAGCTCATGCTTGGTGCTACCCAAAGGTCAGTAAAATTTAATATTCTTTAATTATAATTTGTACAATTATTTACAATTTTTTTCCAATGATGTCATCCACATCTACCAGTTAGTCCAGTTTAGGCCTCGACATATGCACTGGCCTGGTGGCCTGGGGACACCATATCCTCTGTTTGGGGCATCAAATGCTCTATGGTGGCTTAGTTGGGCAACCATACTTTGTTTCATATAGTGGCCCAAACTATCTTGATTTTATTCTAATATTGATAAATATCTGCCTCATTTCACAATCAATGGACTTATGATTGGGACAAGTAACCCTCTAAAACACTAGTCACTATGGAGCATTATGTACAAAGTTCTTTATTGTATTATGCATCTTATTATCCTTAGAAACTTCAGGGCACCACTTCTTATGCTCTAGTGGCTCGGTAACCAATATTTTTCTCTAAATGTCAAGGCTGCAGTTTTTATTATCAAAGTCAAAAGGCTGAATGTGGGTCACCATCTTGCCCCATCAAAAGCAACCTATGGGAAGTGCACATAAAAATCTTGAAGTACACAAAAAAGCTCGATAAATTTCAGTTATTAAAAAAGGCAAGATGGTAACCCACAATTGCACCATGGGGTTTTGATGCCATATGTATCTTGTTCCCAAGGTCAGAGAACACATACACTAATATATTTATTTATTTTTTTGTTGGCTAAATATCAGACCTTGCTTTTCAGCTTGTGATGATAATTTGGATGAGTCCCAACGGTTAGCCAGTGATACATACCAGGGCAAGCCACCCATTATCTCCAAGGTCAAGGTCACTTCACCGTCCACTTCCCATCATGCCTTTGGAGTCACATGGTCCATGCCCTCTATAGGTGAGATATATCTTGCAATCTGTGACCCTTTCAGAATCAAAATATAGTTATTATTTAAAATTTTCATATTTTTTAAATAGCTCTATATTTGCCATTTTAAACATCAGTTGAGAAGGAAATAACAATATTTGAGACTGCAATGGTGGAAATATTTTATATCATCAAACATAACAATTTACACAATATATATATGAGAATTAAAAAAAAGTTTGACAGTCAGAAATGAGAAGATTGGATGACCAATGATGGAGAACAGGACGCCAACAATTCAAACATACCATATGATTGCAAATAAGATTTTGATAAATGAAGATGTATGAACAGTAATTCTGTAAACTATAATAATGTACATGATGCCACAAAGAAAGCAAATCTTTATCTATTTCAGTAACATATTTTAAAAGTTTGGATGTACATCTTGTGAAGAACAGATGCAGTTATAGCATGTATCTTGCCATTTTTGGAAAAATCCTTTGCTATTAAACCTGCACATAATAGTGTCACAAATAGTGACAAAGAAACAGAGGCATGGGCAAAGGTCAATTGCGATTGAAGACATGTGAACAACAAGAAGCTCTAACTACAGCAGAATTACCTAACAGAAAATCACCCAAAAATACTTGTTGTGAAGAAAAAAGATTTCAAATAAAAAAAAATTCAAAAAAAGTTCATTAATTTGCAAGATTTATATTTTTTAATTTCTGACTTGTCATATCATTTTCTGTGGCATAAGTTATCTACATATTTTTGCTCAATTTTTCTATTCAGAAAGCCTCAATGAAAGCGAGGCTGTGCAAATCAAGCTGTCAGGTGGCAGCACTGACTGTCAGCTCTACGACTTCCAACATTCCAGTCTCCCATCACTCATCACCTTAGATAGCTCCCAAGTAAGTATTTCTCAATCAATTATATTACATTTGATAAAAATAAATTAACTATCAGTAATATTGTTGGAATTATTTAGAGGAATTAAAGCTAAAACATTAAATTTGTTTTTGTAAGCAAATTGAAATGTTATATTTTATGTTTTGCATTTATTTTTGCAGCCAACATTCCAATATTGTGACAATGGATCCATCGTCAGTGATACTGTATTATTGACATTTACAGTGTTTCCCCACCACATATCAGCTTCCTACAGTATTTTCCTACCTCAGGATTATGGCTCAGTAACAGGTGCAATATCACTCCAGATTTAATTGATTAAATCATTTTTTCTTAATGAAATGTATGTGCACTGCTTCATCCATTTTCTTAAATAGAAATGTTTGGTAATCTTTGCAACAGCTTGATAAACTAATAAACATTTCTATAGCACTATTACAGTCTGTTCACAGCACTTTGTATTTCAAGACAAAAGATTTTATATTGAATTTATTTCATTTTATTATCTTTCCTCGTGATAAGGCCCTCTGTGTGCTAAATAACTGCAAAGAGGAGGTGAAAGTCAATTTGATTCCCTTTCTACTTATTGTACCACAAACAACTGAGGGTTTATAAATTATTAAAATAAAACTAAAGTGATTTGTATCAGCCTGTGTGCTAGAAGGTGAGATTGATTGAGTGGGTTTGTTTTTCAGCACCCAGTTCTGCGCAGACTTGGGTCACCCTTATGGCCATTACTGCTGACTCAGCATCTGCTACGGTTACCATGGTGATACATGCAGTGCCGTCAAACATCAACTTGTCACATTTTGACCTACACTTGATGGCTACCCCAAACAACTCTGTGTTGCACTCTAAAACTGTGCCAGCCAACAATACTATATTTAGCTTTGGAGAATTACAGCATGGAGATCGTTACAAAATACGTCTAACCTTTTATGGTCCAGACTGCCCTGGTGCCCCCAAGTTCTGCAACAGCCAGGACTCACCTGAGGTCTTGTTGGCATGTGAGTAATTTCTCCTGATATTTTTTTTTAGATTTAAAAAAAAAAGAAGAATATGTAAAAGGTAAAATATTTTACGAAATACCGATATGTATAACTAACACCCTTTTAACAGAAGTATATTATATAATTGAATGATAATGACTGATTGTAGCACTACCAACCACTCAGCCACCAGCTACTGTGCAGGTGACAGAAAGCACAACAACTGAGTCAACCTCGCCCACTACATCCATCAAAACTACCCTCCCTTCAATTCCTCAGTCAGCCAAAACTACCCAGGCTACAGGTTGGTCAAGAATACTTTCTACAACATTATATCTTGCTATATTTAAAGTGATATATTTATTTGTAAATAATCAAATTAATTTTGAAAAAAAAAAAAATTACTGTGAAGATGGTGTTAATATTTGAGAATTTTTGGGACTACTCATGTGCTGAATTTAAATCATCTTACTCCAACAGGCTCATGCCTCATGGCTTACTTATTACATTTGGTTATCATATTAAATTAAAGAAATATGCCATGCTTAAAAACTTTTACTCAGATGCACATTTAAATAGAGTTGACTTGGTGAGTGTACTTTCATTGCAGACCCAAGTGTGATAGTGAAGCCAGCAGATAAGAAACAGGAGTATGAAAAGTCCCTCAAGATCATTTTAGGAACCGTGTTTGGATTTGCTGGGGTCGTTATCATCGTGATCATCATCGTGATCTGCGTGTATAGGAAGAGGAGGGGAAATCAGTCAGGTAGGTGGCGCCACTCCTCACCTCACAGACTTCATGTTATGGCATTCATTTATCTCCCATATTAGGGAATGGAACAAGGCTCAGTGGGTGTGATAGTGTCTGCCATGCTAAAAATCTGGGTTCGATTCCTGTTTTGACAAGTACTCCGGTCATGCTGCAGGATGGAAAAAGGTGGATATCAACTACTGAGTCATTTCTATCTCCAACCCATGACTGTTTATCAAAGGCTGTGTTATCATATCTATGCGATAATGGGAAAAAATATCACCAGTCACAATTTTTAAAAAGTTGGAGATTTCAACATGATATAGCCAAAACAGTGCTGAAAACATTTAAATACAAACAAACTGATAACTTATTGGGCCTGGTAACAATTACATTGTGAGCTATAGGTTTGTAGAAGTACAATATTGAACCTAAAATATTTAAAAAATCCTAATTATTTGAGTAAGAGATTAAGGCCAATTACAGAACTCAGAACTCAGAAACAATTTATTTGACCCCTTTACAAAAAGGATCTGGGAGACTCCCATTAAGACCTAATTACTTACATATTTATTACTTAAATCCACGATAACAGATTTTGGTTTGGGAACCGGGAGTCTGACCCCTGCAGGCCAAAATCTTTTATTAGGGACATAAGTTGTTTACTCGGGGTTGTTTCTCACATACCTTTCAGTAGTTCCTGGGCAGTCTGTAATGTTATGAATATGTAAGAATATCATATTTGTGCAGGCAACAATTTCAAAATGGATGTGACTTTTGTTATTGCCTGTGTTTTAAAATGATGATCATTTGGTACGCACACAGATAGGTTCACCATGTCGCCCTCTGGTGGAGTTTTGGGTAACTCTGTAGCATTGTGTACTGATTTTTGCAGGTAACTTCCGGATGCAGAGGTTTGGGCCTGGCAGAGACAGTGACAGCTCCATTGGCTTAGGTAAGCATATCTAAGGCATTTTTTATGACATTAAGTGTAAGTTTGTACTGATAAATGTGCTATTTTGGAATTCTGAATTATCCCTCACCTTTATTGAATGTTCTCTCAATCAGCAAATCATTCCTCCCTACCGTTCTCATTAAAATGTCCTTCCCTCTCTTAATGAACTCTCCCTTCCTTACCTTTATCTCTCAATGAAATGTCCCTCCCTCATAATGAATAAACCCCTCTCATCGAATCACCCCTCCCTCTCAATGAATCACCCCTCCTCTCACTGAATCACCCCTCCCTCTCAATGAATCATCCCTCCCTCTCACTGAATCATCCCTCCCCCTCTACTGAATCACCCCTCCCTCTCACAGAATCACCCCTCCCTCTCAATGAATCACCCCTCCTCTCACTGAATCACCCCTCCCTCTCATTGAATCACCCCTCCCCTCCCTCTCACTGAATCACCCCTCCCTCTCACCGAATCACCCCCTCCCTCTCACTGAATCACCCCTCCCTCTCGTGGAATCACCCCTCCCTCTCTTTTAATCACCCCTCCCTCTCACTGAATTACCTCCCTCTCTCACTGAATTACCCCTCCCTCTCATTGAATCACCCCTCCCTCTCAATGAATCACCCCTCCCTCTTAATGAATCACCCCTCCCTCTCAATGAATCACCCCTCCCTCTCACTGAATCATCCCTCTCTCTCACTGAATCATCCCTCCCTCTCACTGAATCATCCCTCCCCCTCACAGAATCACCCCTCCCTCTCACTGAATCACCCCTCCCTCTACTGAATCACCCTTCCCTCTACTGAATCACCCCTCCCTCTCACTGAATCACCCCTCCCTCTCACTGAATCACCCCTCCCTCTCACGCCTTCTGCTAACCACATAATTATGAGATGAGTCAAATATAATTGACATGCAAGATACATGTAAATATTTTTAACTCATTCTTTCAGAGGACGCATACAAACTGCAGCCCATAGTTTTGATTCTGTATTCTTATGACTGCGACATCCACGAGAGGGTCGTCATAGAGTTTGCAAACTACCTGAGGTTCGTGGGCAACTGTGACGTCATATTTGATGTATGGGATCAGCACCTGGTGCAGGAAACCAGCATATTTCAGTGGATCCAGGACAAAGTAGAGATTGCTGATTACATCATCATCGTTTGCTCAACTGGCGCACGTTTTAAATGCGTCAGAAATAAACACTTTCGTATGAAACAAGATCGACCAATCCCAGATTATTTCTCATGGGCAGTGGATCTCTTGGGAGAAAAGATAAGAAAGACTAAGAATGATGGGGGTAGCACCTCGCGATATGTTGTTGCCTATTTTGACTATGCTGGTCATAGTGACGTCCCACCCAAACTTGACAATGCCAAAAATTTCTGTCTCATGAAAGACATTTTCAGTTTATATTGCCATGTACACAGTTTGAAGCCTGACACACCTGAAAAGGATGCAAACATGAATGGAATTACATTTGAAACGTTCCGGAAAACAGAAGAAGGAAAGTCACTAGATCAGGCAATGCAAACCGCAAAAGCGTATTTCAAGGAAAATCCTGATTGGTTGGGAAAAATTCTGGAACCTCTAACCCCAGTAAAAGCTTTACCACCACCACAAAATAACCAACAACCTGAGACAGAAAAAGCACCTAAAGATGGCTCTCTCACTGATTCTCCAGATGGGCAAAAGATGGAGCTGAAAAAATCACCATCTTCAAGCTCACAGGAAGATATTTTCCTGGAAGAAAGGAAGAAAAGGCGACTACAAGAGACTAATGGGAATATGGAGAAAGTTATTTCTTCAAGCCGAGGATCACGGGAGGTGTTATCTCCGGTCCACAGTAACATAGGGACGCCAGGGTCACAGGTCACGCCCACTAGCAGCAGTGTGTCAAGCTCTTCACCACTGATTCAGACAGATCAGATGACGGTGGTGACATCTGGTGGAGGCAGTGGAAGTGGCGGCGGGAAAAACAGCAAAAATGGCAGTCAGGGAAGTCTTCAGCATGTGGAGGTAGAAATAGAAGACTTCCCAACAAGCGTGATAGATGAGGAGGAAGAATTACAAAGGGACATTGCCTTTATTCACAACTTTGATGCAAACCACCGGTACAGTGGCAACTCCGAGCAGTCGGACATACTCAGCAACATGGAGCTGGGAGGATACACACCACCTGAAGAATACCTCTCGCTGGCAAGTTTGGTCGAAGAAGCGGGAAGGTCCGACGATCAAGAGTGTGACAAAAATGGACCCAAACATTTTGTAATCGACTTTGATATTCCCTCCAAAAATGAGTCCATGTCGGATAACGAGGTTGTCGAACAATTGTAAATAAACAGACCTCTGAGTAAACTTGTGAATAAGTATCGCAAAGGTTTTATTTTGTATATGTTTATGCAGGAAATATCACAGTAATATATTAATTTTGTAAGCAAATGTTACATCACACACACACATATATATACAAATCACCTCTTGTTACATTGATAATTTTACAGTATGCTTTAATCCAAAACTGAGATAACATAACATTTATGAATTAATGATGTAATATATATTTTTCATATTAGGTGCAATTTTTGTGTGTGGAAATGATTAGCCTGTTAGGAGATGTGAAACATCACAAAATGTATCCTTTCTCTCTTCACTATATTTATCTCCCTTCCATTTTATATTGATACAGCTTAGGTGAGTTCATAAGTTGTGAAGAATCTAAATCTTTATTATTAAGATATAATGGTTAAGAAATTTATGGAGTTTGCATTGAATAACATTACTCCAAACCATTAATATATATATATTAGAAACAAGCTTAAATAAGTGGAAATTTGTATGTTTGCTTTATTTTGTTTTTGTTTTTGTTGTTTTTTTTGTCTTAAAAAGTGAATAGGATCTACAAGCCCTGCTATGCAAATAGTATAACTCATTACAAACATCACAATATTTTTCTTCATAGATAATATACAAGTTCACAGTAATAGGAATAATCTCTGGTCAGATAATCTCTGATCATGTCTTAGGTATGCATGTAGGCAATTTACCCTCAATATCTTTTGATTTAAGCCTACCTTTGACTTTGCTGTGTTATGCTTAAATAGTAGAATCATGACGTTAATGAATAAGAAGAAAAAACAATAATCTTATCTGCAAAAATCAAATTCTTTAAGTGAGTGGATTGACAGTGGCCGATTCCAGGATCAAGAAATCCTAAGAGACGTCCCACTTCTGGAGTCAAATATGTGTGAAATCATTGACCTGTTACACAGTGTTTTGTGATGTATTTGCTTTGTTTGAACTGAGAATATAATCTAGTGTCGCCTTTTTATACTATCCTATCATATCGATAATTCTATGTTTGATAATCTCTTAAATTTGATGATCTGTGTTTCATTACTGATGTGAACATTGACAAGTTGGAAGCTTTCATCAGTAGAGTTCTAGATGTGAAGAAGACATTTGCAGGCTGTGATAAGGCCATACTGGGCATTATTTTCCCACTCTTCTGAATCCCTCTCATCAAATACTGTGATGCTCTGACGCCTGTGGCCTACTTACTGCAAACCCCATGAACCTAACCAAACCCCTGTGGCCTGATACATGCAAACTTTGTCAAACTCTTGTGACCTCAATCTTCTCTAATCAACCCAAACCCCTGTGATCTCATACCATCAGACCTATTCATTACCTCAAGCCCATCAAACCTATTCAACCTGCTGTGACCTTGTGCCCTGTCCACGTGATCTTAGTGGATTCAATCACCCTCATGACCCACCCATCTTCCTCTGAGCTGCTTGAAAACCCACTGACTTTCTCACAGCATTTTGCTCTCCTCCAATCTGATCTAGGCTCTCCAACATTTCTGGCAACTGATTTGTCTTCTCTTGTTGAATGCTTACATTACAATATCAGTGTAAATGCATACTGTAGAGAGGTAACAGTGCATAGTTTTAGATAAAGGCATTTAGACAGCTATTATTGTTATAAGAATAATGGTGAAACTATACAAAATTGTTTTTAAATAAAGGTGACATGTTTTACTCTATTGTAATATATTACAGGTACAAATCAGTAATTAATCTGAGATTGTCTCATCAAAATCAAACATTACATGTGTGAGTGTTAAAATAGCAAGGTTTAGTAAAGTGATAGTAATTTTTTTTAACTTGTGAAGTTATGCAATGGCCATGTTTGGCCTTACCCAGTAGAAAAAAACTGGTTGAAAAGACATGTTTTTTCTTTCAACCATGGTTTTTTTGTGTCACTTTGGGGAATTATTAATAAGATACATGGCTCTGACTAATTATCATGGGTACTTTCCATATTGTGCACATTGATCCTGACCCTCAAGAATCTCAACTTGATCCATATTAATGGATTTTGGTAGCAGTAGGTTTTCTGGCATTGAAATTTTAAGATATTCACCATTATACTCTTCTCTTGAGTTGATATAATATTTGAGATTTCCAGATCATGTCTTAATCAATTCTTGTTGGACAGAAAGTTGTGATCAGCAGGCAGTACAGCAAGAAAATATGCTATTTATTCTATAAACTTGATCCATTATTTATCTCGTATCATTGAAACATTGGCTACTTTAAGGCTTGTTTTTCTTATTTTTTAGCTATGCACAGCATAACTTCGGTGGTGAGATGGAAGAAATTTTCTGTCATTCTGTCTGTCCATCAACTTTGATCTTCTCCTCGGAAATTACTAGTAATTTTAGGGGAACCAGTTCTATCTGTTTTACATGAGGCTCAGATTTGTTTCTGTTTTGTTATCATTTAAAATATATCTTGATAGTGATCACTGTATTGTCAAGGCAGCTGCCATTTTGAATAACATGACAAATAATAGCCAATGAGAATCAAGATAACAAGTTAGAACCAAATTGAATATGTTACATGCATTTTAATTAATCAAAATTATCAACTGCTGAAGTCTTCTCTGGGAAAGGATTTAAATGACCATTTATGAAGCAATTCACAGACATTTCCAGAAAAATGTCACAAACATAACAAAATAACAATGATCAACTCTAAGGTCATTGGCCTATGTTTTATTAGAATTTTCCAACAAAAGTAGGCATCAATGCTGTATGATGGTTTCTTTTATTGATATTTAAGATGAAAATGCTCTCCAGATTTTGGCAACATTTTACTTTGGAATAATTTCAGAAAAAAAAGATGTGAATCCCACCACCAGATTTCATGAAGGTTATATAATTTAGATCAAGGACTAATATTCTATGTATGTCTATACGTATAATGTACATTGCATGATATTAACTTTGTGACCGATTTTGTATTTTTTATATTACAAATGTGATAATATATTTTAACTTTTAAAAAGTTGAACATGACACATATAATGGTAAATTAGTTTTTGTCTGATGGGACGAATTGTATGCAACTTATATTTTAGTTTGTGGAGGTATAGTGTGTATACACTATTGAAATTTGTACCAGTCATTTTATACTTACCAGTACCGGTAATCAAATACAGTTTGATGGAAGTGGTTTTACCAAATGCGTAATGTAAATCAAATCTGCATATACATGAGACTTGAGCATGACACAATAGAACAGGCTCTCAGCTATTTAGGTAAAAAAACAGCAAAAATTATCATCTAAATTGTTTTATACGTTTTTGTATACTAACACATTTATTTTTATTCTTGAATAAATAAGGATGATTTTAATATTATATTTAAAAAGGATTGACATGATAATGGGATGGGCCCCTGCATATCAGATGAGATGCAGGACTGACGCTGTTATGGGATAGGCCCCTGCATATCAGATGAGATGCAGGACTGACACTGTTATGGGATGGGCCCCTGCATATCAGATGAGATGCAGGACTGACACTGTTATGGGATGGGCCCCTGCATATCAGATGAGATGCAGGACTGACACTATTATGGGATGGGCCCCTGCATATCAGATGAGATGCAGGACTGACACTGTTATGGGATGGGCCCCTGCATATCAGATGAGATGCAGGACTGACTATTATGGGATGTGAGGATGACACCGAAACAGTGTTTCAGCCAATATCCAGAACTGACAATTATTTTATAACTGGCTGAACTATGTGAGAAAAGTTCAGGGTATATTTTTTAATTGCGTGATTCTGTTGACTAGACTAGATTGGAAAGTGTTCAAGTTTGTTTGGTATTATTTGAGTGAAATTGACATTGATTTAATTAACCATTTGTTAACAAACTTTCCCTATGAAAATATTGTAAGTTTCTGTATGTATATATTTGACTGAATCTTTACCTCAAAACTATTAGTTTGTTAATTGATTATTAATACATTTATAACTTGCTTTGTGAAAAAAGAAGCCAAAATGTATGCATAGGTATTGTTGGACCAGTTTTTCAATATGGAGGTCAGAAAGAGTTCTGAAAACTATTTTGAGTTTCTGAGTTTGTGTATGGTAAATAATACAAAACTTGTTTGTGCAATTTGATTTGTTATTATTGTTGAAAGTTATTGAAGAAAGGCGACAAATATTTATATAGTCATAAACATTTGACATATGACTGTGGCAATTTTGTATTTTCCATTGTTACAGTAAGGCCAATTGGAAAAAGAGTAATGAATTGTGTCTCACCACCACCTTTGTTAACTGAAAACACTAATTTCCAAATAAGAACATTCAAACAACACCATTAATATCTCAACAAAGTTCTGTAAAGTCATTTTCCCAAAACCATTCTAATATTGTGAGAAAAGATGAAAACATTTGTTGTTTTTTTTCTTCAAAAATATTTGTTCTTGCCAGATAGAAACCACAAGACTAATAGGAACCTCAAGACTAATAGGAACCACATGTTCTTCTGCATGAAATATGAGGTTGTTTAGTGCTGATATATTTTTTCAAATGTGGCTTAGAATACTTGACAATCTGGCCATCACTTTACAATGCAAAATATTATAAAAAAGCAAATTAATATATATTTTATTCAATAAACAAGAATTCTTCATATGAAAAATCTGTGTATAAAAATACTAAATGGTTTTTGTATTAATTAGATACCAGCAACATACACAAGATGACAATTAGCCATATTAACAGATTTAATGTATTGGACTGGCTTGCAGAGTCAGCGTGAATTGTGGTCAGATATTCTGACCAATGAAAAACATTTAATCACATATCTCAACTTACCAAGATTATGTCACTTAATTAATACAATTTTGTTTTTAAAATAAGTCATGAGAATGGTATCGCAAATTGATTAATTAATAAACAATAGAGATGCAATGAGTTTCAATGCCCTGTGATGATTTTGTGAGATGTTGCAGATATCTGTGAGTTTTATAGTGTTCTACCCACCTAATATTTGGGTATGGCCATAAATATACTCCAAGCGTTTTGTACTTAGGCTGAAATACATGACATATCCATGGATTTGGCTGGTAATATTATTAAAAACACCAGAGATGAATGTGTGTAGTGTTGTTACAAACACATTCAAGAGGTAAGAGTTTGAAGTGTGACTACATACACCAGAGATAAGAGTTTATGAGATAAGTGTAAATGCAAAAAAAATCAAGAGAGAAGATATCGTAGTGTTTCGACAAACACCAGAGATAAGAAATTGAAGTGTGACTACATACACCAAAGATAAGAGTTTGTAGTGTTAATAGAAACAAATTCAAGAGAGAAGGGTTTGTATGATGAGCTACCCAGCTTTACTAGTCCTGATCTCTCTTCTCTTCAAAACAGGCCTGGCGAAAACGGTACCAATTGTCTTACGATCTGGGCGCTAATGAATATTAATATTTGACTTGCGTCATCGTATCGTGCACATGCCGTCAGAGTGAGAGGCTGTAATTACCAGTATGTCATCGTATCGTGCTTGTGCATCTGGTTACATTCAGAGGGTGGGGCTTATGCCTAAGTTATGGAATGGTTTGAACATATCTGATTGTGTAATCGGAGAGGGTGTTATACTAAGCCCAATGCAAAGCAGAGCAATAATGAGCATGATATATGAATATCTCAGCAGTGGCGGGTATGTGAACAATTGAACAAATATAGCCATGTGTAGTCAATTTGTCACATTTTACACCACAATTCTTTGCTAATTGATATCATAAGGTGATAGTGATAAGGTGATATCATAAGGTCATACAGGCTCACTCAAAGGTGGTACCAGCAAAAGCAGCCAGGCATCTCCAACAACAGGTCACGAAGGGTGCGATGCTGTGAACATACACTCAGCATCAAAGGCTCAATCACAGTGAAAATAATGCGGGAAAGGAAATTGAAACCCAAGGAGATTTTATATTTTGTGGATTTTAATAAATAAATTAATTTACTCATCTGCATGAACAGACAAAAGAGAGGTCCAAAATTTAGGCATATTGCTTCATGAATGAAACATTTGTAAATAATGATTCACAGAATCAGTGTGCTTGACCTTGGCCCGACATTGTCTTTCCCCTTGTTCTAGAAGCAGCTGCTTTGGATATTATATGGTTGTCATAGTTACATGCATAGACAAGCATATATTTGCTATTTATTAATCAGATACTAAGATCTGTCTGACTAACAACAAGGTTATTTTGTATACAAATATTATGCAGTTAATTTGTATTGGAACACTTCACTTTTTCATATTATCTGCTCAATGTTAACACTGGTGCATGAATATTTTGTTAGAAAATAAAAGTTTGGAAACTAAACAAGAATGATTTCTTTTGTCTTTTGTAAAGAGTGTACTCTTGAGTCTTGATGTATTTTTTCAGGCTACAAAACTTGAAAAAATGTGTCATCTTGATGCTTTTGGGGATTTGGGATAAAAATAGTTCCAGGCACCACCATAAGCCATGATAATTATTAGCAAAGAAAAGGCATCGAGCCTTTGTATTAAAATACCCTGTTCCCTCTAACCATTTTCAGGGGGGATGTGATGAGAAAAACCTGTTTCTTCTGGCAACAAAATTTTTACAGGACATGTCCTGGACAGTAAACATTGTTCAGATTGGACAAAAGCTCAACCTTCAGCAGTGGACAAGGGACCAACCAAAGTTGGTCTCCATTTCAACCTACTTAGCCATTCCTTCTAAGATGTTTATATCCAAGTCCTAAACATAATTAAGTCAGACCTTAATTCTGACCTAGCTCAACAAACAAGAGATGAGAGGGAATAATTCTGGATGTATAAGCTAAAAACACTAGCTCCATTAAGCATCAATTCAGCTGACGGTCAAACCACTGAGTCTAGATGCAGCCAGATGGCATGCGTCGTGTCAATCGTCAATGTATATATATATACACATTTCCCCTGAAAACAAAGGCTCGGTGCCTTTTCTTTGGTAATAATTATCATGGCTTATGATTCTGGACTCAGTGGGTCAAACCAGGTCTAAACAAGACCAAGTGGAGCTAAATCCCATGCAGGCTCCACTAGTGATTCACCAGACAATATCTGAACACTTACATCACCAATGGAACCCAATCTCAACATTATATCACTTATAATTGGACCGACAAGCAGGAAAGTGAAACGGGCAGTGATGTGGTTTCAACTTTATCAGGAAAAAAAAAAATTATTTCAATTTTGTCATGCATCAATGTCTGAGATTGGGTCCCTTCAGTCAAACACTCAAATTAGCAGTCAGGATCGAGCCGCCCTCCAATAGCCAATTGCCTTTGCAATTTACCTCATTTTGAACTACTTGGAAGCCATTCATAAAATTTGGTTGGTAGGTGTTTGTTCATATGTATGGACGACGTAGAAAGCAGCTTTGACTCGTCTGTACCATTGAAACCAATGGCAGTCATTCATCAGACCCTGTCTTGCTGGAGGTTGTTAGTCAACACTGCTATACTTTTTAATTACACATCACACCATTTACACATTCATGGTACACAGAGATAACAGTTTATATTGCTATCTGCAATCATCAGAATTGTCAAATTGTGAGTGCCTCAAAATGAACAAAAACATACGGCATAGCCCAGAAGAGAGGTCAGCAAAACCTTGAAACAAGATGTTGGCAGCCACAGAGTTTATACACATAAAGATTCATATCTTCATTTTACTTATTAACAAATGACTTCTGTGTGAGCCCTGGAGAGTAAATTAGACAGATTACACTGTGGGCTATGGCTGCCTATTTGACTGACAAGATCTAATTTTGACATTTTAATAAATATGAAATATTGATCTGTCACAAAAATAAAATATCCAACTTGCCCACAGGGTTTGCTTGTTTTACCCTTGGCCATTATTGGTGACCTGGGGGTAGTGTCAATGCCTGGGACATCTGTATGTCCAAAATGTGTAATTTGAAAACCACGGTCATTTTGCCAGACTCACACTGATTTTTACTTGGGCTATTATTTTTCATCAACCACAAAAATGAGGAAGTTCATATTTTGTCAATATAAAGACCCCAGTAGTTGCATGTGCAACTTCAAATACATATGTCAAGGCAAATGCAATATATGATCAGGAGTAAAGTAAAGTGAAGCTGACATTTATATACCGCTGATACCAGACAATCAATGTCTGCTCATAGCGGTTGATAGTAACTGGCCAGGAATTCGAACCTAGAACCCCTGGATCTCAAGGAGAATACTCTACCAATTGAGCTATTTCGGCCAGGAGCCAATAATAATATTATGAAAGCAAAGTAAAAATAAATAATTTTGGTGGAAACTTTACAGATTTCATCATATACTAAACTGAAGCCCCCATACAACCCTGCAACATAATTATTCTAAGACAAATTTATTTTCAAAGTGGCAAATATGGTCAAAACCGGTTAGCAACAAGAGGCTAAAACTGGAAGAAACCGGGTTTGGATTGACTTTGAATGGTCCAAAAGGGTTAAAAACTGGTCAAAACCTAATGTTAGCACAAGGCTTATTCTTTTTATTTTTACTAAATTGATGTATATTTACTTTTTTAATATTTATCATTTATCGAATTGCACTTACAAGAATTTCATCCTTTCAACATTCATACAAAAATCCTCTAGATTTATGGGTTTCATTTTAAATTACTTCCTGTAATTTGCATAAAATTTGAAGTTGACAATGAGAGATTTAAAAATAAAATATTTTGAGAGAGGATATTGACAATTGATCAATGAATTGAAATGTAGACAAACAACAGCTATTTTTACACTGAAAATAAACCATTTTATTATATTCCTGATATCATTCATTCAGCTGTATACAATGTAAAGTATCACTTAATGGCTCAGGTGCATTGAACAAAACATGACCACTTCTATATCTGACAAAATTACGAGAAATTCCTAAATGTAATAATCCTACATTACTACCTGGCAATTATAACACCTGGCGTTTGAGATAAAAATAAATTAAAAAACCTGGCGTTTGAGATAAAAATAAATTAAAAAAATATATTTAAACTTCACAACATTGGGGTATGTAGCAAGTCCATGCCAATCTGACTCAATCAGTTTTTTTTAGATACAAGTAAGTGCTTCCCTGAAATTTTCCGTCAAATTGATATTTAGTGTGTCAACGATCTCTGATATAAAACATGATATATATCACATCCAAATGGGATAGAAACCAGGACCTTGTTACGATAACCAAATGTACTGTATGTGCAGGTCAAATAGAGTATACAAATATATGTTCGCTCCCTGTATTCAAGTTACTACTATTAGTAAATTTAAGGAAAAGTCTTGGATAGTATTGAAAATATGATTATATAATAATACATATTATTGGATTTCAAGATACTAAATATATATGTTCTGTACAGTAAAAAAATGGAATGTTAATGCTGGAAATGCTACTCTTCAAATAAAAAATGTTAAGTTTATTCCATAATGCTATTATCTAGCTATTTTGCCAATTACTTTTGGTGAACAACTGAGATGAAATGTCTTTAATTCAGCTGCACAAGTACCGGTAAATGTTATGATATTGTCAATCTCACTTAACAACAAAATCAAACAAATTTAAGACATTTTAACCATGAAGATAATATTCTCATTGAAAAAACCCTCACAATAATGTCTTCCATTATGTGTTATATAATGTGTTCAAATATATGAAAATCAGTTAATAAAATGAGAAACAATCCGACTGTATTATGAAAAAAACCCATACTGACTCTTATTTCCATGATTCTTTTAAAAACCTTAAAGGGAAACTTTCACTTCTCTGAAACATTTTTGTAGTATGATGGAGAATTATAACGCACATTGATCTGTGGCTCTGTTAGTATGACCGCACAAGGGAAACATGTTTTTTTGGGAGAAAAATAGCTCTTTTAAATGCACATGCTAGAAAAAAAAGAATGACGTCATCGTGCGGCAATTACCTACTTACATAAATAATTAGTAAACAAACAACAATCCGACCAAAATAGCGGTGTCACGATTTTCGGCCTTAGAAATGACGCACTATAGAATGGCTATGTGCGACGGAAAGAACATGAAAAATGTGACATTTTGGTGCAAAAAGCATGACAATCGGACCAATATTAACAAAGTTATGACAAGTTTTATGAAAGTTGAAAATGATTGCAGCTCAAGTTGCACGTGCAATAAATCCCCCACGATGACGTCATAGGCACAGATTGCAATAAATTATCATAATTTATCAGGGTTGCAAGATTAGTTTTAAATGTTGATTTGTGTTTCCTTGGTTACTGATATAATTATTTTGTCTATGAATTTCAATGTATTTACACATATATGATCATTTAATAATGTAATTTATATAATTTATTTTTACTAGAAAGTATCTCTTCAATAAACACTTTAGATTTCTGTGACATATTTTATCTGAGAATTATCTTCTTCCACTTTTCTTTCCCTTTTCTTTCTTCTTCTGTTCTACGCCGCCCAAACCGGGGAACTGTTGTTTGGGCAAATAGTGTCCTGAGATTTGCTGCATGACAACAAGTGCCATGATCATCGGGCAGGCCAGGCACGCGTACCACGAGGTTCCCGTCACCTGGGATGTGAACCACTTGGACCACATGCCCAGAAACAGGCTCAGACACACCAGGGAAAATAGAACCAGTCCTGAAGTAGCATGGTAAGCTTTAGCCTGGTACAGTTTGATGCTTTTGGGCAGGAGGAAGTTAGGATATAGAAGCAGAGGTCCAGCACAGCACTGGGAGCAGGTGTAAATGACAGCAGCCAGGCCGATCTTGCCGTGCCACGTGGTGAAGTGTGGCTTGCCGCCGTTTTCCTTGTTGCTGTATATTGCCATCAGTCCCAGCACGGAGCATGCTGCCGCACACAGCAGGAAGATCCAGTGCAAACGCACTTTCGTGGCTCGTTCAAGTTTCGGGAAGAGTGAACTTTGTGATGAGAAGAATATTATACCCTCTAACATGCAGAACACAAACTGAAAATCCAAACATAAAATGTATCAATGAACAATATACTGTATACATTCAGAGTAGGTTTTAGAATATAGTTTAAGTATTGACTGCATTATGCCTGTTTTAATCAAATAAAACACTTAAATAATTAAAAATAGCTAGCCCTGGACAAAAGTTACTTACTAAGGAAAATAAGGCAAGCTAGAAATTTTGAACACTGAATCCCATTAAAATTTTTCAAAAAAGGTATAAACAAGAATAGTCAACAAAGGGTTCTATGTAAAGGTACAGATGCAAGGAGGGCTCTGGGGAAAGCTCATCTGACACCTGTTATTGCTGCTTGAATCTATGTTTTGCATGCAAGGAAGCCTTCCTTTTATGTGCAGGTTTTACTTTTTAGTCTTGTTTGAGGAGCAAATTCTACTTTTCTGACATGCTTTTGTAGTTTGGAAGAGAATTATAACACAAATTGGTCTGTAAGTATGACTGCACAAGGAAAACATGATTTTTGGGGAGAAATATGACATTTTCCGGCAGCTGCATGCAAATGCAGGTTAAAAAAGAATGATGTCATCGTGAGGCAATTACCTACTTACATATCTAATTAGTAAACAAAGAAGAGTGCAGCAGAAATAGCGATGTTATGATTTGTGGTCTTAGAATAGATGCATTATAGAATGGTTATATACTTTGGAAAGAACATGAAAAATGTTATGTAACATGAGCATTGACTCCAAGTCCCCCGCATTTTGGGCACAATAGATGTTTATGGCCAGACAGTCGCCATGGCAACAAAAAACAACCAATTACTGCCATAACCTAATCAGATTGGGGAAAGGTCCCCAGGAGTGCATGTGTGTAATATCTAAGGTAAATGTCAAACTGTTCTGGCTGTATCATGCACACAAGCCAAGTTGGCTGCATGGTTGTTATGGCAACAGAAATTGACCAATCATGGCCATTATCTAATCATATCAGAGGAAGGTCCACAGGAGTGCATGTGTGCAATATCTAAGGTAAATGTCAATCATTCTGGTTGTATCATGCACATAAGTTTTCGCATTGCGAAGAATGCAGGGGACAAAAAGCATGTCAATTGGACCAGTATATTTATGAAAATTTATGATTTTATGAAAATTGAAGATGATTGCAGTATGAGTTGCATGTGCATTAAATCTGCCACGATGACTTCACTGATAGTAATTGCAATAGATGATCATATTTTATGGGGGTTGCAAGATGAGTGTTAAATGTTGGTTTGTGTTTCCATGGTTAACCATGTAATTTATAGGTTAACCATGTAATTTATAGAATCTATTTTACTTGAAAGTATCTCTTTAAACAATATTCCAATCAATTTGGGTTCTCGCCAAACAGACAAAGTTAGGTATTGCTAAGAAAACAGAACTTTGTTTAAATATAAACACACACAAAATAAGATGGGCTACATACACACACAAACACACGCTCACACAAATGCTATAAATGTTGTATAACCTTTGGTATTACTAAAAATAATTGGGGGGAAATTACTTTCCATTAGAGCCTGAACGCATACTCACTGCTAATGTCATCAATGTTGGATGCCAAGAAAATAGACCTGAAATATATTACCACATACCATATAGATTAACATATCAATCATTTTGAATCATGAAATATATTACCACATGGTATATAGATTAACATAATCAATAATCATTTTGAATCATGAAAATTGTGTTCTTTCATTACTGTGATAAACATCTGCTCATATCTTTTATGTGAAAAAAAATTTAAAATCTTTGATCATTTTTTCCAGGAACCATTACATTTGAACCCTTACATTCATCTCTTAGATATTAGGATATGAACTTTTTTCATGTGGGTTTGGACACATGACCGATACATGCCTATATTTCACTGCCATGTTTCATGTACTTATAGAAATGTTTTGCTTCACTTATCGATCATCTTTTACCTGCATTAAGCCCATACAGTCTAAGTTTTAAGTCATTAAGTCAGTTTTAAGGCATTCAGAACCATCACCCGCATGTAAAGGATATAGTTGGGATATAGCCATCAAAATCCAATAGTGCGATTGCAGGTTTCCATCTTGTTTTTTTTAATGATTAAATTTTAGAGTTTTTTGTGCACTTCCCGATTTTAATTGTGCAGTTCTGGTGTGTTGTTTTCAATGGGGCAGTATGGTGACCCGCAATCGGCCTATAAAGCAGCCAGACAATTGTAAAATTAGTCCATTAAAATGGAATAGTCCATTTGAACATTAAATTTCAGGAAATATGCTCTGATTTTAAAAAAATAAGAAGAATAATAGATTGGTGATTACTTTCGCTAGCATTTGTTTTTACTTTAAGGCTGAATGTTTGAGGTTTTAACATGATTGAGTCGTAGGTTTAACGAGCATACACCTATTATCTGTCCATATTTTTGACACATAGTTTCTGCTTGCACTGTCAGTTAACGCTTTTATATGAGAAGTGATTTGTAAGTGCGTGGTTGAGAATGAAGATTTCCATGGATTTTGCCTTGGGATTTTGCAAACTTGCGCAAGCTTGATTTTTGTAAAAATCAGCACTTGTTTTATGTATTTGTCTTTGGCATCTATTGATCAAGTTATGGCTGAACAGGGGAATGGTTAACCCCTAATGGATGGGAAAGGATGTTGACGTCCACCACCGGTAATAGACGGGAGGGACGTTGATGTCTCCATTGTTCTGGCTTAATGACGTCATTTTGTAACATTCTGAATGGCTGCAACTTGTTACAATATCATCATGACGATTACGTCAGATAGCTTGGATCATGAACTTTTGGCTCAGTACTTTGTTGAGCATATTGAATAACCATGGTTACTGATTTGATTATACCCAAAGACATCGGCAAAATAGACTAGAAATCCACTGTTTCTAGAAACACCACACACTGCCCATCATATTGAAGTTTCCCCAGTAAGTAAACTCGACTTTCGGCGATTGACTGTTGCAGTTCTGATCCATGTCATCGTCTTTACCAGTCATAATATCTATAATTGCAAATCTGTGAGCTTTCTGTAGCGTTTTTTCTCCAGTTTTTTACCCGATACTAAACCTGACAACGTGAAATGGCATTTAGGAGAGTCCAAGTGATGACGTCATCGAAACACAAAGGGAGAATCTTCATATGACGTCAGAAGGACCACAACGTTGTGGAGTTTCCAGATTGATGCTGTCACTCCCGTGAATAAACTGACCCACTTTCACCTGATTGCACAAACTCGTAAACAATGGCGAAACGATGCTGAGATCAAGAAAAAACAAAGAAATATTTTCAAACAGGGTTCACATCTTAAGTTGATTTAAACAGTACATAATTCTTTGATTGTTAGTCGCCGGAAGTCGAGTTCTTACAGAGTCAGGACTTAAATTGGATGGGCAGTGTGTGGTGTTTCTGGAAACAGTGGATTTCAAGTCTTTCTTGACGATGTCTTTGGGTATAATTTAGTATGCAAATACACTAGTCCAGAAAAAAAAATATAGTCCAGCCGATCGAAAAATATTAGATAGACATGTTCGTTAGGGGTTACACAGGTGCCACTGCAGACTCAAGATTTATTCTCAAACCAGGGCCTGGAAAATGGGATGGGCCGTGCATACGAGTGGGTCAGACTCCAAGTAGTCTACCGTGGTCACAGCCTATAAATAAATGGTAAACTGGAAAACTCACTTGATCCTGGCTGCGCTATGTACAACATGTACCCTGTGAAAAGAACTACTACAAAATGAGCCACCATGGTTAAACTGTTGCGTGTTTCCTTCCCTGCAAACTTAGAATTTGGTGTTTTGTTTTCTGAATTCTGAACTTTGGCTTCCAAATCTTCCATGTCACACGTTCCACTTCCGGGGCTGTCGCAGTTGATAAAACTTTCTGTCGGTCCGTCGTTTGAGGAGTTTCACGGGATCGCGGGATTGCCTGCAGCAACTTTACTAAAAAATGGACGAAGAGAGGGATGAAATAAAGTGCATATTCTTCAGCGAGTTTCATCCAACAGCGGGTCCCAAGATAGTACATCAAGTCAGTAATTACTTCGCGCATTTGTGGGAGGATTCTATTATCGCCCACTTTTGACATTTCTGTTTTGTTCATTTGCCTGCACAACTGCCACAAGGCTGCAGACTTGTCTGCTAGTAGGCTACTACAGTAATCTCTCTCTGTTTTGCATATCCGTCATATATTATATATTATGCATATCAATTTAGTATGCAGATACACTTGTCCAGAAAAATGGTTATTCCTGCTACAGCCACAGGTATAAAGATATGAAGAGTAGTTTCCAACACAAAATATTATAACAAAACATACCGAGTCGGGGAAGCTGGGTGAGCGTATTCAGTTCGTTGGTGATGGCGGACGGATACCCATCACCAACGAACTGAATGCGCTCACACAGCTGACCCGACGAGGCATGTTTTGTTTTTCGCTCGCGTTTGTTTTGCCTTTAGGGCTAGATGTTCGAGGTTTCAAGATGATTAAGCTGTAAGTCAATGGAGCCTACCCCGATTATCGGTCCATGGCGGCCATGTTTTGGCTCAATAATTCTGATTACACCGTCAGATGTCGCTTTTGTTTGAGAAGTGATTTGTGAGTGCGTAGAAGAGTAAGAAGATTTTGCCATGGTTTTTTTTTTGCCTTGGGATTTTGCAAACTTACGCGAGCTTGATTTTTTAAAATCAACACTTGTTATACCTCAGACAACTACTGTATTTTTTTTTTAAATGATACATGAAACAAGATATTTATCATTAAAAACGTTTTGTAAACAAAGCGCACCTCATTTGACCCCGTCACGTGACCCGAAAATGATGCGTACAGCCATAAACTGGTTGCCGCCCTCTGTGTATACACAATGTTTTTGACACTCAGTGGGAGACCAGTCTAAAGATGGCCGACAGAAAATAGTTCGCAGCTAATCAATACGTTACGAATACTCGGCATGCTCGTATTCATTGGAAATCTCGTTGATATGCGCATCACTGAGGTATAAAACATTTTCTGCCTTATCTTGAGCCTGAGAAAAAATTATGCTTTTCCCTTGAAAATTTAACAAAGAATATTTTAGTAGCTTGTTTATCAAATTATAAGAACATGTAAATATTCATATAAAACTGACAGAGGCAGGAGGCTTTTCACCAGTGATGTCTTCAGGTGGTGTTATTTATGTGTGAGAAGTAGTTTCCGACAGTCTTATCACACCTTGGTGAAAAAATAAATTAGAATTTTTGATAAATTACATTATTAGAATAACCTTTTAGCTTAATGTCTCTTAAAGATTTCAGTCATATTCGGCATTTCTACTTCAAACTAATAAGAGAAAACAAACCTGAAAAAAGACGTGCTAAATACAACTGTGATCATTTATATTTTGATAAATTTAAATTGAAGAAAACAAATCAAGTCATTGAAGAATTTCATGCGTAAAGTAATGCTATCGCTCATGTCAACAAGTAGTTGGTCACAGAACATTTGAAATTTTTTTTTTCAAAGATGAATCGACAGAGCAGCACCTAATTGTACATTTTTGTAACAATTTGCTACTTTAGCATCTCTGTATTGTGAAGAGGGTGAAGTCATGAGGTGCAATTTTCACAAGAACTCATTTGTACCATCCGTATTAACTTTTCTATGCCAAAAAATCTGATCTGATATATAGGTTATATATAATTGATAATTTAAAAGTATATTTATCAGCCAATCCTTTGATTGTGTGAGACCTATGAGGGTTAGATCTACATGTGTTTGTAAGCATGCATGTACGCACATGTACATGTACATGCACATTATTTATGCAGTATCCAGTATCAACATAAATGAACTAAATATAATAAACGCTGTCCCAAATAAACTGAAAAAATATGCACTGACCTTGATGAACTGAATATAAAAAGTGCTGATCTTTGCAATTGTCAAGTACATTAGACAAATTAAAGCATTTAAAAATCTCAATTGATTTGACAGGTTCCAGAAGACTACATAAAGAAAGAAGAATTTGATGCCATTCATGTGTATATCATCACAAAACCAGAGCTGCAAAATAGAACTATCACCATGTAAGTGCAAAATTGAATATCACTCTATAAGTACAGGGTAAAACTGCCACCATGTAAGATTGCAAGCACAACATAAACCTGTCACTTTGTAAGATTGTAATTGTGCAAGATAAACCTATCACTATGCAAACAAAGGTTAGAACTATAAATGTCAGCACATTAAAAGTAGAATAAAAAGACAGAATCCTAACAAATGTTATTACATGTACATGCATGTTTATGTCTTTTGTAGCAATGCCTTTGGACACAAAGTTGTGGGTTGTCCAGTTTTCATAGACAACCCTAAGTATGCCAGGAATGCACTCATCTTCAATCTGTGTTTCATGTTTGAAGCTACTGCCAACACAGTGCAGTTTGAAGGTATCGTCAAGAAACTTGCCAGCTATCTCACAACGCTGGAGGTAAAGACACAGGGTTATCATTTTCTATGGTTTCTGCCTTTAAAGTACCTAGTGTGTTATAGAAAATGTAATGTTCATTTAATGATTGATATTAAATATAATTTGATTTGAATTTTTCTGAAAATGAAGAATCAGATGCATTCTATAATTTATACATTTATTGCATGTATATTATGTTGCAGAATGAGAGTGGATTCCTGTCTAATGAGGATACCAAGCAGAAATTGCCGTCCCTCCTGATGGGCATCCTGGACAATCTTAATGAGATCGGAGAATGTGTCATGACTCTCAGTAAGTATTGTTGTGCTGCCACCTGGTGTGTTTAAATTTGCCACACATGGGTAAACTTTGTAGATATGCATGCTTGGCTCATGGTAGTAACACATGTTGATTGACTTGTCATTTTATTTGAATCATTTATTACATCCATAGCTGTCTCACAATTTTTCTCAAGATTCTCAAACTAATTAGTTTTTAATTTCTGTATGTACACTAGTCTTGTTGCCAAAATATTAATGTATTCCTGTCACAGCTTACAGAATAATAATCATTATATCAGCTGACTTGTCTACAAACCTATTTCAGCATGCATTGTACATGACATTAGTGCCTAAGAAACAATGTTCAATATGTTTTTAAATCAAGAATCAAATCATAATTGAAACATATTCGTACTGTTTTCTTTGTACAAATAATTTCGAGCTCTAGAAATGGTGTATATATCAGTCATTGGCCTGTTTTGATGTATGTACTGATCCTGGGATTGTATTTCAGATGAGACGGCGAGGATATCCTTAATGGTGGTGGGTCCCCAGAATGACCCCCCACCTGTCATGGACCACCAGGTCCCCATCATGAGTGCCAAACAGAAAACGGTCATAGCTAGTCAGTGGGACCTCGCCACGCAGCAGGTGAGTACTGAAAAACAGCACAAGATAAATCTATCAATATGTAAGCAAAGGATAGAACTGTAAATGTCAGCATTCTAAAAGTAGAATTAAAAGACAGAACCTTAACGAATGTGATCAAATGTATGTATATGTCTGTATATGCAGCAGTGCCATTGGACATAGTTGTGGGATGTCTAGTTTTCATTTTCATCTCCATATGTTTTGATCATTAGGAAAGAGTATATAAATGTACACTTGAATTTGAAGTATCTTTAATGCTGCCTATTTTTCAGTTGTTGCCATATTTCGATGGATACAAGCATATA
Source organism: Amphiduros pacificus (assembly GCA_949316495.1). Lineage (NCBI taxonomy): Eukaryota > Metazoa > Annelida > Polychaeta > Phyllodocida > Hesionidae > Amphiduros > Amphiduros pacificus. The sequence goes on along the minus strand of OX439009.1, from coordinate 23,362,929 downwards.
TCCCGGATTGCGGTAGAATCAGACGTGGACATTAACATTGTGAAGGCTTGTGTACAGAACTTAGTGTAAGTCAAATTCTGTTTTGGACTGTTGCTCTATATATATTTTTTAATTTGGTGCTTAATATATTATATTGTATTTTTTTTCAAAGGATATGCAGAATAGGATTTTTTTTTTTAAATATTGAAAAAAGGGAATTTCTTTTACTTGCAGCTTCCATGGTGCAGTGAAATTGATATCAATATTCCAGGTAAGTGTCTTGAAATTTAAAACTTTATGGCATTTTTTGTCTGAACTGAAAACTTATTGTCCCTGTATTTGCATAATATGATATATTTGGATTTAAAGCTTTTATGAAATCACAGAGGTCACAGCCAATTTTACAGAGATTTGGGGTTATGTTTATATGATATGTGGTCATGAAACTGAAATCATTAGGCAATTAAAATTTTGTATTAAGATTGGTTTAAGGCAACTTCCTCCAGAGACCAGTTCTTGTGAATTTGTTGTATTGTATCAATATAAAATGAGGAAACAAAAAGGAGGAATTAAGGCCCAACATGTGCATCATAAGTTTGAATAATTTATGGAGTTTTGTTATTTTGTGATTAATATATCCATTTCTTTGAGTGCAAGCGTATTTCCAATCATTCTCTTGTATGTGAACTACAGGACAGAATGTGTACAAACCTGCCCTCAGTATTTTGATAGATTTGTTATTGTTTTGGTTTCTAGTACTCCAATGTGTACATGTGCACACCAGAGATCAGCCAGCTCCGAGAAAATGAAGACCTGCAAGAGGAATGCCTAGCTTATGCTGCTAAACCAGGTATTATAGAAATATTCAACTAAACAAGAGACCAGGTATGGTAATATTAAGCTGTAATAGAGGCCAGGTATGGTAATATTCAGCTGAACTAGAGGCAAGGTATGGTAATATTCAGGTGAACTAGAGACCAGGTATAGTAATATTAAGCTGTAATAGAGGCCAGGTATAGTAATATTTAGCTGAACTAGAGGCCAGGTATAGTGATATTCAGCTGAACTAGAGACCAGATATAGTAATATTCAGCTCAACTAGAGGCCAGGTATAGTGATATTCAGCTCAACCAGAGACCAGATATAGTTGCATTAAACTATACAAAAGATTTTGTAACATGACTAAGCATTACTTCTCTCACTTGGAAGATATCCATAAAGGATGAAATGCTAAAATTTTAAAACTTGGAAAACAGCCCCTCACCCTAGTATATTGTAATAATCAATTGTATGCTTTATCTAGGAAACTGAATGACATCTATTTATGAAGATTTTGTGTGGCTAAATAAATGGGTTTCCTGTTCTATTTTAGGGAAGACGCCGCAGTTCCGTGATGTATTCCAGTTATATTGTTCTTTGACAGCTGGCACCACTGTCAGGGACTTGTGCTCGAGGCTTAACCCTCACTCCCTGGGGGTTGATGAACGGTGAGATATATATATATTTAGAACATTTCAGAATATCAGAACACAAGGGCAGTGAACCTCATCATAGGTTTTTTTTTTAATATAAAAAATAGACAATGATTTTCTCTTCAGGAAGTTAATCCAGTTTGGATTGATGCACGGACTGATACGCCATCTGGAGAAATACCCTGTCAAGCTTCCCAGCACTCCCAGCTACAGCCACTCCAGGCTCTATGATAGGTGGTTCAATGGCAGCCATAGCTACAATGAAATCTGCTGCAAAACAGGTGCACAACTTTATGTTTATTTTAAACAAATTTTCCTGAAGGGGCATTATCAGAGCCTGCACTTGACCAAGCTTAAAACATCGATGCATAACAGCCTAAATTTCTATTTTTGCTGTATGCCGAGAGGTTGGCAGTCTGAGTATTTTTCAAAACTCTAAGTTTTGTAACATTTAAATTTATTTTTGTTTATTTTAGGATTAAGCTTCCAAGAACTCGAAGAAAAAGTGGATAGTGATCATAGTATTCTAACGTGTTGGAAGTAGTGGGACCACAAGTCAAGGATGTGATACTAACTATTTTGGTACTTATGGGCCTGCTTCATTCACGGGGACAGAGGACAGGGCTTGCAGGGAAGATTAGTACTAGCTAAAGCTATGCACGTCTCCTGATTGGCAACTTCTACTTACCTAAAGTAGAGCCCAGGGAATCTCAACCAGTTCCCGCTCAGCGCAGGATGGATTGTGTTATCATGGAAGAGTCAAAGTCTCTCTCTCCAGAGACAAATACTCAACATAGAAAGTTCAAAAGACGAACCTGAAGAATCTAACCAGATCCCCCTCCATGCAGGAGCAATTGTGTTATTGTGTTACGGTATAAATCTCTCTCCAGAGAAAAAGTCAACCAACCACTTGACATAAAAAGTTCTAAAGAGATAACCTGTTGAATCTATCCAGATCTCCCTTGGTGCAGGAGCGATTGTGTTATCGTGTTATGGTATAAATTCCCCTTTCAGAGATGACTCCAACAAACATTCCACATAGAAAGTTCTAAAGAAGGAACAAAGAATCTGACTTGTGCACAGCATTGTGGGATGAGACAAGCTTGCTATGTAAATGTTTTCTCCAGAGCCAAGTAGTGTGGAACAGTACAACACTAATAGACACTCCACATAGAAAGATGGAAATTATGTTTGCTGCATACTTAAAGCAATTTGTGATTCTAGTCTTTTGAAATGGCGTGATATCATGTTTATGTATTTTTCTGGTTGCTTAGTGGATATTTATTAATGCAGGAGAAAAAAAATTATTTTCTTAACCAGAACACAAAAAGCAATTTTGGTATCAAAAATATTAAAAAGATAAATTTGTAAATAAAGCCATAACAATGGTCAAATACTCCAGGTTAATGTGATGTGACATTGTATCTCACCTTTGAGAAAATGCCAGAACCTTGACCACTCGAGACTTCTGTTATATGAAGGATACAAACAGATGTACCAGTATTCATGAATATTAGTGACATGTAATCTGTCTTGCTTCTTTCAAGGAAGAATATTCCCTGTGAAATAAATCAATGAACTTTGTAATGTTATACATTTTTTAAATCCAGGAAATAAAGATAATTGTTTTACATATCTGCCCTTTTAGCTGTGCTGACTATGATATAAATGTGAAATTTATTTAATTGAACACCCCCTACAATATCCATTTCTGGACCCACCAATACACAAGAACTGATTCCTGCCAACATCAGTGACGTGTCAATTCCAAAACTTTTAAATAATAAGGTTTTATGATTTAAGCACCACAAATATAAGATGTATCAGACATTTTTCTGACTGACATAATGCGCATCATGTGCTGAATACAGCAAGCCTCAGACAACTGGTAACACCTAGTGCCTAGCTCTTGGTATCCTATTATAGCCAATAGTGCCTCATTCTCGCAGTCCAATTTTTACCTGAATTTGCTTAATTGATGTGGTGAAATGCCTTTCCACAATGCAATAATTTAATTGTTCTCAGGATTTCTCCCATTCTAATATTTTTTTTCTTCAATAATTAAGGCTGAGGAAAAATGGTCTTGCTGCCAGTTTGGACAAAGTGAATGTAGGAGTCCGATGTGGACTTGTTTTCAATGAATTAAATAAAGGGAATTTGTCAAAATAGTTTATTGCAACAAAAGTCTACAATAATATTACCAGAATACAGATGGTTGATGTTATAATAACAGTATGTCACCAGTCCATCTTCATGAACACTTTTATCATTTCTTGAGGTCTATTTTCTGACCTTTTACATACCAAAACTAGCTCTGGTGTTAACTGACTGTACAATTACATCAAAGCGAAGTGCAGAAAGGTGAAATTTTAAAACCAAACACACCAAGCTATAGTTGTTCCTTTATGGCTATTTTGCACAAAAATACCTCAATCTGATATAAACTTGTTTATTAAATAATTAAAAGTGGCAAATGTAAGTACAAGAAGCTCACTACTGTAATAACAATATATTCATGAGAGTGACTTACTGGCATTCTCATCAAAATTAGCTTGTGCATACAGAAATTGAGTATATTACCAGATCCTTGGTAAGAACCAAACTTTACCTTTAAACTTGCTGTTAATGTCCTTAAAACACTTTATATGATAATAGTGTTACACTTCTCCATGAGATTATGTTTTAATTTTTTTATTAAAGACATAAACAAAAACACAATAATAGGTACTGATAAAATCTTTTCATTGATTTGTTTCCATATTAAATCTAATTTTAAATACAGATCTATCCAATACATCTCTTGAAAACTATTTTGATCATTTATTTCTTGACCTCTTCAAATGTGTGCCATTCATCTAAATTCAATAATAACAAATTATATTTATTTTAAATCAAACTAAATATTCACATAATTGTTATTTTACAATTGGTGAAATAAACATTACAAATTTCCCCAGTTAGTTCCAATTGTTGACTTGATTATACACATTTACATGTATGTGTCAAGTGTTAACATAAAATACCATATTTACACATGTTTTGTAATATGTTCTGCAGTTTTCATTGCATAAAATCTTACTTTATCACAGCAACGAGACAAGAAGAGACTAGTCTCGTTGATCACAGCTAGAATTAAACTGAACATTCCACACAGTCCTCCCTAGAAAAGAAACTAGTGAAGTCTGTTATTTTTGCCTTTCCATGATTTCATCAAATTTAGGTACTTACTGGGGAAATTTAGACACAGAATTATAATGCATCATGTTGCATATCAATGTGCACATATTGTCCACCAGGGGGCACTCATGTCTTCTCAACCTTTGAATGAACCAAGTTGCCCTCTGGTGGACAATCTGTATTGTTTTTAACACTACGCTCAAAATGAGTCAGATTACATCAACACTCAACCTAACCTATACTTACACTAAAAAAAATCAGAGAATAAATCAAAACAAATAAATGTTATGCTGTATATCATATATTGCATTGCTAAATCAAGTTGCACTAGCATTTTAATAATTAAAATCTGTTGAATCACAATCACAAGTGAATTTGTCCAAATCAAACCAGAACAGAAGGATTGGCTATAAATCAAACATTGCATTGCTAAATTAAGTTGCACTGAAAACTAAAATCACAATCACAAGTGACCTTTCCCAAATCAAACTAGGTCAAACTAGGAGTAATAAAACCACAAATCTTCATTATTTTCCAAACACTACATAAACACACCAATGACTATAATTAATAATATTTTCTTCAAATATTTTTTAACTGAATATATATATATATATATATATATATATATATATATATATATATATACTAGTATATATATATATATATATATATATATATTGATAGGAAAAATGGTATATATATATTTTTTCCACCAATTTAGTATTTTAATATGAAATTTACAAAAATATTGGCAAACATAATTTGAGCCACAGCTCCTGATTCAAGTGTTGGATTTGGAGCTAATGCACATCACAAGAAAAGAGATACATTTAAGTGTAATACATGAAACAAGCTTATGAGAAGTCTCAACAAAACCTTCTTCCCTAATCCACTAATAGGGTGAACTCACAGATGATGGCCATATTTAGTGAATGGTGCAGGTCCTAATACCCTACTTACATCCTAAACTCAAACAAAAAAGATATATTGGAAAAACAAGATAAATCAAGTATGACCTTAAATTCCACTTTGATTACAGTTTGGTAGAAGAATTCAAATCTTTCTTTGTTTCTTACATATGACATTGTTGCAGGGCAAATGTTTTAAACTTGTATAATGTATTTTCTTTTTTCAAATATGATTGCATATCATGGAATTAAATTTTACAAAGCATATTGCACATCAAGATACTTTTACATCACACTATTAACAATAACTGAAATGTCATTTTACCTGTCTTCAATGAACTTGTGAATTTACTAGTAAATTCAACCAACTGTGAACATCACATAATTATTCCATTTATTTATCACTTTAATCACGTTAGCTTACAATTATTTCCAATATATAAGGAATGTAGATACTCCAATTTTGAAAAAAGGACCACATAAACTATGAATACAGATTTTTGATCACAAACTAAAAATTCCTTTTGCATTATAATCACTTATCATCAAGAATATGTGTCTTCAAACAACAGCCTAATCTAAATGTTCTATTTTAAAATAAATCAATCCCTCTTGGACTCCTTCTTTTGATATTCTCCACGGAATTGCAGTAGTACTTTGGTTACCATTCCGCTACGATCCATGTTAACAGAATGTCCACACTTATCCAAAATATCCACGCGTTCTAGATTTGGTATCTTCTCTCTCAAAACTTCCACTCCTGATACATGGATAAGCTGTAAACGTCAAAGTTATGTTAGGAGTGGCTTCCAATCCTTCACAAATAATCATATTAGGAGTGGCTTCCAATCCTTCACAAATAATCATATTAGGAGTGGCTTCCTCCTATCTTCCCATTACAATCATAACTGTTCAGAGTGGCATCCAAAATAATCAAGTTAGGAGTGGCTTCCCAATATGAACCCCAGATAAGCCTTTAGGTGTGGCTTCCCTGGACAGGATTACAAAATTCACTCTATATCTCAATGATCAGATGAATTACATCTTAATACTATTACAGACATATATAATATATCACAAATTTTACATTGATGCCATACTTCTATTAATATCAGGAATACATTCATTCAGTTTATAATCAATTTGCCACAAGAGTGACTATCTGGTAGCGATCTGCTTTGAAAACAGTAAGTTTAATTCTTTTAGTTTGTTAGTTAACACATTTCATTGATTACACTTTGCGAATACATGAATGATGATTATTGTAAATGTAATATCTTGGCTCATCTTGGAGCATGCCTCTGGAATTCATCCACTTTCTGGAATTCATCCACTTTCTGGAATTCATCCACTTTCTGGAATCTTATCTTAACATATCAAAAATAAAGGGTCTGTTATCTCTAGTTACTACTAAAAACTTGAATAGTAATTGTTGCATCTATGGAAATAAGCCTTAGACTCATACTTGGTGGTGCTAATGTGGTGTTAACTTAATATGTACATCATATTGGCACATATCTGGAATTTCAGGCACTTCTCAGAAATATCAGATTCTGTTTCATGTCTTTGAAATTATACATATTATTTTTCTATTCCTTATAAGAATAGTTACAAATTTAAATGAATATTCACTTCTTTTTTTTTTACCAAAAGTGAATAATCTTTCAGAACCCTCTGGGAATAAGGCAGAAGAAAATCAGGGAATATTTACAATATCAACTCTGTCCAAGAAATGTTCTTAATTTTCTTCAGGAAAACTGTCTCTGACATTCTCTGTTGAAGGCAGCTGTAAATACTAACAACTTGGCAGTATTTAACTATTGAAGCACAATTTTTCTTGTGTATTCTGTACAACAAGAATTTTGACAGCACTTTAAAATTCACGGGTGTCAATATCTCAATTATCCAGTACAATGTGTCCATCCTGCTTTGTCACTTATAATTATCAGTTTGAAATTTGAATTGTTACTGATAATTTCCTGTCGGGATACGTCTCAGCAATTATTCATTATAGTGTGACAAAAAATCTTCACTAAAAAGTAGAGACTTTTATTTTTGCAAATATGATTATCTTGGACATGCAGTAAATCATCACAGGACTTTGTCTGATGTTCTGTTGTTGTCTTCCCCACGGAACTCTATGAGACTTTGGACCAGTTCGTTTGGGTGGTCCATGTGACAGGAGTGGCCACAGTTGTCAAATAAATCCACTCTCTCTAGATATTCTGGGGCTAATTTCTCCTTTAACACTCCTACTCCTGATATGTGAATAAGCTGAAAGAGATCAACCTTAGCCTATAGTATGTACAGGGGTAACTTAAAGTAATGACTTACAGGTTCTAGGGTTAAATACACGGTTCACCAAATATATCTCTTGTAACAGAATAATTAATATTCCAACCTCCAACTTTAATTTTTCTATTTACTTAAAAATTTATCATTTTTCAGCCTTCAATTTTATATTTTAAATTTAAAATAAATTATTTACAATCATTTCAAGTAAAATTTTCATTCCTCTTGCCTGATTTATTTTTTATTCACTTTGAAATTTTGTGACGTATTATTATCCACATTTGTCTTGCCTAATTCATTTTTTTATCTACTTTAATTTTCTTAATTTTTTTCCATTCCCTTTAACTTCCTGATTTACACTTCATCTACTTTTAACTTTCCTTATTTACTTTTGACCAACCTCGACTTTGCCAAAATTATTTTTTCTTCCTTTTTAACCGGTATGATTTGAATATATCTTATTCTACTCCCGATTTGATTAAGATTTTCATTTCTAAATTGAGCTGGCTAATAACAGAAAGGTGAAGAAATGGCTGAAATTTTTAAAAAAACTAATGAGCCAGGAAAATTTTTCACAAATTATATTGGGCGCCTTGATATAATTTTGTTCAAGCAAGAACACATTCTCTTTTTTCTGATCAGTTCCTTCTAAAAAAAAAACACCCCATCCTTTCAAAAGGAAAAATATTCAGGCATGTACATGTATTAGCATGATAAAATATTTAAGTGTGTATCAATATGAAAACAAATCACATTATTTCTGATGTTTTTGTTATTATTTGTAAAGAACTTTTACTGACGGAAATGAAATGTGTCAACTTCCTAGACTAAGTGTCCATTGTCATAGCAAATATTTGAATACTGACAGCTGTTTGCAAAGTGGAAATGCTATTACCGGTAATTTTGGCTCCCCATTGTTTGCAGATTTATGTTAATTAGAAATAAGGCAGATTAATTAGTCAATAGTTGCACCCACACCACAGCAGAGGGCAGCACTTACCTCATCCTGTTTACCCCAAACTACTTGTGTCGGAACTTTAATCTTTGTTAGGCTTTCTAACATTTCATCTTGGTGCTTTTCTGAACTTGATAATTCCTCAAATACTGCAACACAAGAATTTATAATAATGCTACAAATAGAACATTTTCTTACACAAGCCAAAAAATAAGGTATTTGTACTTTTTGTTGAGGAACACTAAACTATTCTTATCTGAATCGGGTAGATATATAACATATATATAATCTCATATTTACATCGCTGGTAGAAATCATTCTTTGGTAGTCTTGTTTGCAGAATTCCCTTCATGATCTGAAAGAAATATATGGTATTGTTTTAAGTATACAAAAATCTAATTTACAGACATGTTTAAAGTATCAGTATCCTTTTTACTTTATTCCTTTCACAAATATAGTTATCAAGATTACTAAAACCTGAAACTGTAATGTGTTGTAAACAGTACATATGATGTATGTATTACACTCACTTTTGATATTTGGAGGCTTTTTTCTCATGTGAGTGTTTTTGAGATATATAAGTATACATGCCTGTGTATATCAGATATTTAGAACCTTTCACTATGTGTTTACATGATTACCAGAAAATGTTGTTTATCCCCTGACTAGTACATTTGATATTCACCATTTCAAGTAATTTTAAGTCAAGATATATACTTTTGTCAGTGAGACATTGTTTTTCAATTTTGAAATTAAGAGAGTAATAGGGGGCAGCATGATTAAACAGTGGAACATCAAAAGCAAGGTATGTGTCAGTACTGCAATGGATTTTAAAATTTTAAAATTTAAAATTATTTTTCAAACAGAGCAGGGCATTGAGTAATGATGGGTTCATGTGAGAAGAATGTCAAAACAAACAAACCCATCTTGTGATAATCTGAAAAGTCTTGATGAAATCTCCATTTTTTTTAACAAAAGCTCTTGCAAATTTAGATAACAACATATTTTCCCAGATAAAAATAACCATAAAAGAGTCATGTGACGTTAGCACGTATTCAGCACGGTACTGACCTGTTTATGGAGGCTGACTTTGTTGTACATGCACGAGTCCATCATTCTCTGCATACCGTCCACGGTGTCCGGGATCAAACGGCAGTGCCCGGCCTCCACCTCCTGCAAGAACTCGGTCTTCACCGGCGTCTTCACTGCACAAACAAACCACAATAACACATCAAATGTGCATCCAGGGTACAAGCAGACTACATTTATGTCAACAAATAATTTTCTTTTGAAAGAAAATGATGTTCAATGATGTCCAATTTCCCTTACCACTTTCAACATATATTCTAAATAATTTTTTGAAAACATCAAATCCTTGTTAGACTTTGGGACAAATGTTCTGGCTGCTAATGCTTATGGGTCTACACGCCATTAAAGAGTGTTCAACTTGCGATGGGATAGGTAGAAAACTGTGGCTTGACTTTCAGCCTATTTTCTCATGATAATATAGGACGAAGCAAGAAAATAATTCAACAAAATAGGTTTTATTTCTTTCAAACGATGCTTTAATTATGATTGTTTTTCTGAATACCATAATGTTTTACTGCAGCAGAACTTACTTGCTGGACATATCACAGTCAGTTTAGCCAGATTCTTGGGGAAGTTGGCAGCATATAATCCTGCGATGGCGCCACCTAGTGATGTCCCCACCATGTGGAATGGCCGCTCATTAATTCCCAGTTTGGTTATAAACTGATGAAAATAAAATAGATTTTTTTTTATCTCTTAGAGGGTTTTACATAATGGGCAATAATTATTTTTAATTATCCACTTAATCCAATATGTAACCAAGATTAAAAATAACTTAGTCAGTCCCCATGACAACTGATAAGATCAAAGTAATCAAAACTATTGTTGGTATTAGTCCCGGGGGATTAGTCATAATTAGTTGGGGACTGTGATCATCATCTAGACAATCTTGAATATCTTTGTCTATTCTATGAATCATAGTTCTCTAACTTACATCATGTAGACATTGAGTGATCTGGAGCACAGAGATATCATCATCATCCGCAGGAACAGTGGAGTCTCCGTGTCCAGGTAAATCCACCAAAATCACATGGATGTCCTTTGGTAGTTTCTGTCAAGAAAAAAAACATGCTTCACTTCAAATAAAGTATAATATTGTAATTTTAATCATCACATAAATTCAGATCAGGACTCTTAAATGCCAATAATTCTCATTTATCGGGATGGACTCATTTTGACACTATTAGTTTTAGGGCCTATAATTTGTACTGTAAACTTCAATGCACTATGCACAATTTCAAGAAGCAATTGTATGCATCATTCTGTGAGGTGATCACTATGAGCCCCCTTTCCTACAGAAGAGGGGGGCAATAATGATTCAACTAAATTCAAACAGGATCAGGTTGTCTGAGACAATCATAATAAATGTCAAAATTTCTACCTTGACTATTGGCACCCACATATCCTTGCTTGCAGAGAAGCCATGAACAAATAGCAGTGTGAGTTTGTCCTTGTTGTACCGTCCTTTTTCACCATAGCAGTATCTATACTTGCCAGCCATTACATAGCGCATTTTGACACCTGCTTGGTAGAGGGCAAACCTAAATAAAAACAAAACATATAAGACTAAAAGAGAATTTATGTTTAAAGGGATAATATGCTCACCTCACTTTCATAAAAAATATTCATGTCATTCATAATATTACTGAACTATTTACATGTACACAAAGACCATTAAAATAATGTTTGAATACTTTTGCTGCAGTAATTTTATGGAATTTTATGGAACTCACCGCATGAAGGATCTTATCAGCACTCCTGGTTTTTTATACCACACAAACACAGAGGCCGCCACTGTGCTGGCCAAGATGCATGCTGGGTACAGGATAATCATGATCTGAAAAAATACAATTTAAAAAAAAAATGCCTTTTTGGTACTCAATTCTAGTGGTTGAACAGTATTCAGGGATGGTAGATGTAAATTAGATTTATTAATAACTTGTCCACAGTCCACAGTCAGCTAACATTTTTTGGAAAAAATGTAGACTTTTTCAAAATGAAAAAATAACATGTCCACGTTTTCATAGTAATTAAACAACTGTCTGAATTGTTATGGTGAATCAACAGTCCCCTTTGAACCTGTATGATGTCAGATTTGGTTGGCTCCTTGTTTTGTAAGTTTATATCAATATGATTCAGACATGTTTGGAAAACAGATAATATAAAAGATTTCATTCATTTGAACAGTCTTTCTTGCCAATCCCTTTGTTTTCGATCTCTTTCTTCTTGTATTTGTCTTTTGTCCCAGGTTTGAACTAATCATGATCACACGATTGTTATAGTTGTCTGTGTGATGTCAGCCATTTGCATCAGACATGGGTCTATGGGGGTACTCTGCTGAACAGAGGTTGTCAATCCTCAACCTGTGTTATGGGGGTTGCTTATGTTGAACCCTGACCACATGGTTCAAGTTGGTGAAGCTGAAGTATAAGGGAGTTTTGATTTCTGATATTAACAACTACACACAGACCATGTTAGGATCTTGCCTATTCAGGTCTTGATATTTAAAATATTGGTTGCAATCTTCACTGAGCCAAAGGATCCTGATATCTACAAAATGCATAATAATGTAACATTCACTTATGCCCTAAAATAATATAATAATAATAATATACTGGCCCAACTTAGAAATCTTAGCCCAAGAGTTTCAAAAAAAACATTTAGGGTGATCAATAATTTTAATATTGTGCAAAGCATTCACAACAAATCTACAGATGTGTATCTTGTATTGACATTTATATTTCTCTGATTATTAGAACATCAGTATCAATAATAGATTATTATAGATTATTGTTATATATTTGTCTGTATAACAATACACAACAGCTATATTTTTTGTTGGAACATCAATGTCAATGCCAGATATATATTTCAAATATCATTTCATGCTAATATACACAGATTATCTCAATATGAGAACATGTTTTTCCACTTAAAAATGTTCTATCCTAAAGTTTATCGGATAATGTAAGTAAAGATTTTCAGGATGTAATCAATAGTCACTGCTTTACATCTAAATAGCCTAAGCCATGACATTAGCACTAGCCTGGTGAACCTGAAGGGTTTTTCAGACCTCTGGGCCAATGTGGGCCAGTGGTTTAAAATTCTACTGGCCTGTATTTATGTAAAAGTTTCTTATTTATCATTGTTATATGCTATGAACCAGTATCTGACAAAAAAAATGGCCAGTGAATTTTAGGGCAGCCTGAACATGAAGGCTTGTAGTTGCATACCAACATGTGACATATGATACTGTACTTTGTATATTGTGCAGCGATTCTTCAAAAAACACATAAAAAGCCTGCACAGCTTTGTTTTATTTGGACCTGATCCACCTGGGTACATCTGGTTGACATCTGAATATGCTAAATCTGTGCAACTTTGTTAATACACACTTGATGCATAAATTGTATGTATCAACCGTGACTTTCAATAAACCAAGAATGATATAAACATCACATGATTTCATTAAAATATATTTCAATGAATTCTATATTTATTTTCCATATCAATAAGTGGTACATAATTTGATGTTTTTTAAAAATCAGATTATAAAACACTTATATTTTGAAAGTGAAAGGTTGGCAAAGGTAAAAATCACAAATCTGTATTTTATGGAGCATGGTCCAGCTGTCGCACTGTACCTCTACCTATCATGTGACATTCTACCCATTTATGGTCGGTCTTTGCATTGGATTGCCTTTATGTACTGGCCATAGTGTGATTGCAAGTTCCCATCTTGTATTTTTTAATGATTGGATTTTAGAGAGTTTTTTTGTGTACTTCCGATTTTAATTGTGCAGTTCTGGTGTGTTGTTTTCAATGGGGCAGTATGGCGACCTGCAATCAGCCTATGCATATTTGGGTTATGTATCTGGCATCTCTCCATGGTGATGTTATACTCCTGAATAATTCTATGCAATTTAATGATATTGAATACTGAAATCTGCTGCTTGTCTCATTTAGTTTCCATTTTTAATAGTCATCATCAACAATTCAGACACATTTGCTTTGTCTATATTATCATTATCTCATAAGATCAATGACCTATATGATCATATTATAACGGAATTATATTCTTGCCTGATCTTAGTTAGATTAATTATATACTCTGTCAGTTGTTAAGTTAATGAAGAGTTCTGGGTGGCTCCCATGTCAGCAACCTTTTAGTCTTAATGGGATTCTTCCAGATCTTTTTGTGTAAAAGGGTCAAATGAAATGATTCTGAGCTCTGAGTTTAGAGATCTCCCTCCTCAAACTTCAGAATAATCTTTACATCAAAGTAGTTCTAAGCCTGCTTTGTAAAATAAGAATTATCCTCAACTGCTAAATGTCTTTTTTTGTTAACCATACAGATTTGAAACAGGTAACCATCTGGACTGTTTACTGAACTGATTAAGGTTTCAAAATATTGCTGTCTAACATCTGCGCAAATATGACCAAATGAGGTCACACTGTGTCTTTGCACTACAATATTGTGAGGAAGCTCTAAACAAATATAGATACCTGATAAACTTAACCTGGTGGCACCCTTTTCTTGATCACATGACCCTGGTGGCACCCCTTTCTTGATCACAAGACCCCAGTGGCACCCCTATCTTGATCACAAGACCCTGGTGGCACCCTTTTCTTGAACACAAGAACCTGTTGGCACCCCTATCTTGATCATAAGACCCTGGTGGTACCCCTTTCTTGATCACATGACCCTAGTGGCACCCCTTTCTTGATCACAAGACCCTGGTGGCACCCCATTCTTGATCACAAGACCCCAGTGGTACCCCTTTCTTGATCACATGACCCTAGTGGCACCCCTTTCTTGATCACAAGACCCTGGTGGCACCCCATTCTTGATCACAAGACCCTGGTGGCACCCTTTTCTTGATCACAAGACCCTGGTGACACCCCTTTCTTGATCACATGATCATGGTGGCACCCCATTCTTGATCACATGACCGTGGTGGCACCCTTTCCTTGATCACATGACCCTGGCGGAACCCCTTTCTTAATCCGATGACCCTGGTAATCTGAGATCATACAGTGCTGAGTTTGAACATTCCTTCTTGGACCATAGGAATGACTACTTCCAAGCCATGGGGATCCCTGCAACCACCCTCCCCCCAACCCCGCAAGGGACCAGGGACAGGGATGATTCCCCAGGGATCAAGGACATCTTCCTCCCAAAAGTTGCAAAACAATCTCTTAAATAACATTTGCAAAATAATTTAATCAGCATACCCAAAAGGGGTTTTATTCCTTTTTAAATATCAAAAACAAAGTGTGTGTGCAGATGTGGTTAAGATGTGATGAAATGAGTGGGTTACAATTTACACAGACACATTGCCTTGTAATGGATAGAGGTCAAAATATAAGGACAATGCCTGGTCACATTATCTATACACATATAGGGATATATCTCGCCCAGACAAGCTTATCATTCTGATACCCTCTCTCTGTTAATATGTTAAATATTATCTTTCCCAACGGGCAACCATGATAAACTTTAAAATGGATTGATAATCTCAATAAAAAGTGAAGCCAACCTTAAGTCTGGGATGTCTGAGTGAGAAGGGGTCTTGTGACATTCTGTCAGTTAACCATTTCTTCTCACTGATAAAAAGCTAAAAATATCGCACCTTTCCAAATATATAACTTGGTTTGAGGTACACGAAGGTATCTACTAGAGATATAAATTAAACAAATTCAATGGATTTCATTTTAAAACACACGAACACTTACTTTCAGCAACTGTTTCCGCGGACGATGATGACCCCTCACTGAAAATCTTTGTTTTGGTTTGTGTGAGTTTCTACCACTAGGGGGCACTTTGATCTATTTATAGATTTTCACTAGGAGGCAGAGTTACTCCATTTCCGTCTGTCTGTTCCGTAGACTGCAGCGAGTTGTTTATTTTTGACAAGCATTTCTTGATTTTTTACCAATATTAAATGTTTGATGAATCCAGCAAATAGTACAGTAAGTTCTTCATCCCTTTCTGATCAAGACAAAGTGTTATGAACCGTAACATTTGCAAGAAGTTTTCACTAAGGGGCCATTACACGCAGGTTTGCATGTTTGAGTTCGGCATTTGCACTGCTCAGGCAATGACTCCAGAATGGTATCCAGAATAAGTCTGAGTGACATGCTGACATGAAAGTGATGTCGGCCCCTGAGTGAAGTTGGTAGGACAATTCGGATCCCAGGAGAAGCCACCCTGGTCACTCTTTAATGGCTCAAACTCCTGGGCCTTTTGCCAATCTTTCTGACCAATTCAATTGGCAATGATTAAAGGACAGTTCGGTAAAATTGTACAGTTCCAACTTCTGCAAGTTCTGGTGCGTACGTTTCAATGGGAAAAACAACAACATGACAATCGGCCTATGAAACAGCATTCGAAATAAAGGGGGTCCTTGAGTCTGAGGCTTGTAAATTTGGGCTATCAGTTTTCGCTGGAAGTAAGTCCTTACGACTTTTAAAATTATTTAAAACAATTATTAAAACCAAAATTTAAAGCGCAATACATATTTTACCTTTGCAGGCCTAGCTAAGATATCGCATTGACTGGTCGAGATGATTAGTCGAGATGAATGCTACGATCATGGCTCTTAGGGGCTGACTTCTTTTAGGGGCGGACTTCACTCAGGGGCTGACATCACTTAGGAGCAGACCTCACTTGTTACCATACTGATAGACACCCCTGCCAATTACAAACAATCTCAACAATTAGTTTCAAAGGAGTTTTGCATTATATGTTCCAGTGAAGATGTACAGGCAGGTTGTGGGTTGCCATCTTGAATGCTAGACGATCCGCCTCACGCTACCAGCGACTCATAACCTGTCCGCCTCACGACCTGTCCGCCTTACTACTCGTGCGCCTCACTGGGCCATAGTCTATGGCATAGATTCATATTAAGTCCACAATCACCTACCTTTTAAACAACCTCTTGTTGAGAATATTTACAGCTTTGTCAAATGTAGATGTGTTTTAAAAAAAAGTAAGTTCAAATACGTCAATTCTATATTTTGTTCCGCCAATTTCGCCGAGGGTATTCAGAGGGCGGCGTCCGCCGGCTCCAATCGTGGACAAACGGGATAACGTACCCGGGCTAACTTGCCGGACCCTATCATGTCTTTGACAGATCACTCGCGATATACGAATGACGATGTTTTACTAACCTCTTCTTGAGAATACAGCTTTATATGACAAGGATTCGTATTCTTTGTGAAATGTAGATGTGTTTAAAAAAAAAGAGAGTCAAATTCGGTCTATTACAAGCAATGTGAGGCGGACAGGTAGTGAGGCGGACAGGTCGTGAGGCGGAACGTCTGAGGCGGAACGCCGTGAGTCGGAACGTCCAGCACCCGCCATCTTGTCCCAATATTGTGTAGATTATAAGCATACAAGAAAAGTTCTAATTATCAGCCAGTGTATGAAGGTGTGAATTTTATTAAACGTTAGCCTAAGGTAACAAGTGAAGTGGGCTCCCAATTGAAGAGAAGTCCACGCCCAGGTAAAGTTGACCCCTTAGCATGATCACATGATCACTAAGAATTATCTTCAGTATTGTTTACCAGTCTCTTGCTCAGGCAGAATGATATAATTCCTTCCTTAAACTGAATGATCTTGATGAATGTTGAAATAAAGAGCCCAAATCTGTATCATGTTTATTTCATAAGAAGCATCAGTTTCCCACTGATTTATTGTGCACTTTTGTGATTCAACATCATTGGAGTGCTCTTACTCAAATTCATTCATAATAAGAGCTAATGAATGATAATGTAATCATTTCGATATATATATATATATATATATATATATATATATATATATATATATATATATATATATATATATATATATATATATATATATATATATATATATATATATATATATATATATATATATATATATATATATATATATATATATATATATATATATATATATATATATATATATATAAGGTATTGAAGTTTATATATTGAATCAGTGTTGGTCTTCTTAAGTTTTCAGAGTGAGCATACATAAAAATGTCGCTGTACGATGGTTTGGGCATAGATGAGAAGGAATCAGGTGGCAAGGATACCAAAACAGACGTTTGTAAGTATCTTTTATGTTTTGTGTATTTCTGCTCATATTTAGTACCAAAATTGCTGTAATTTAACCATCATTAAACCATGATATAATTTAAATGGAATCTATAGGAAATTATTGTGTGAGTCTTGGTTAGTCGTATTACAAACTCAAATACAAACTGAAAATGTATTTCGTATTTTTTAAAACAAACTGGATTATCTACGCAATTACTGGGGGTGAAGGCAATTGATTTGATAATGGGTGTAAACAAATTATTGTAATTATTGAAATCATTTTAAGGGGTTTTTTTTGTATCATTTTACCTCAAGAAAAATAACTTCTGACGATTTCATTCAATCCTAGAATGCTCAGAATTAATGAGTATCAGTGTAATGTTTAAAGTGATCCCTGGTGATAAGTTCGGACCAAATCTATGTAGTGATTCACAACTGTAGCCTACATGGAGGTTTGACTGGTATATACCGTAAATACTGGTATATTAGACGAGGTTTTCGCACCCAAACCCTTAGTTAATGTTTCAATTCAAAATAGCGAATATCAGACATAGCAGATCAATTTTAATTGCGTTTTAAATGACTCGTCTAATATTCGTCTTTTCAAGCAAAATAACATCAATTTTGGGGGTGGTCGTCTTATACAATATGGTAGCTGTATATATTAATGATGTTGAGTTTTCTTCTGTTACAGCAGGATGGGGGTCCAGCTTGAAGATGCTTCAGACAATGAAGACGCTACAGAGTAAACCTCGGAGTGCTGGGTCGGGAAAGGTAAGATGTTTCCCCAGGAAATCTTTAGGAGGAGTCAAAAACTAAAGTGCTGATAGGTGGCTGATAAAGCTCGACTCCTTGTAGATAAATCCATTGAATAATGGATTGAATAAACCTTGTATATAAATGATGCAAAGAAAAGAAACGGACACATGTGTCCTTAGTATGTCGCATTTGTTTTATAATGTTTAAGTAATAAACCTTGAAAGATTCAAATAAAAGATTCTGAAATCTTTTAAATGTTAGAAGGGATAATAAATGCTTGTCATACAATTTTTGCCATGATACTCAACAGATCATCTCTATCTATTGTGCAAGTTATTTTTTTCCCATTTACATTGATTGTTTTTTATTCCTGTTGAAATGGTTAAAACATGATCTATGCACCACTTATACATTGCATATAATTATTTTTTCAGAAAAATAAGATTGATAATAGAGAAAAAATTGTGACCTTTCAGACAGACCCTTTCATATCAATATTGAGAATAAGTTAAATGCACAGTAAATTATCATATAAAAATAGGATGAATTTACTTTGATATTGTGTGATGATTTATATAGAGAAGGAGTGGCCCCACATTGCCGCCAGTGATAGACCTCAAGCAGTCCCGCGGAGAGGAGCTTCATTTTGATATGAAGACCGGCAAACTAGTAGCAGCTTCTGCCCTGGTAAGATCCACACTTAGCAGACAGTCCTAATATCAGTTTTACGATAACATCCATTGCCCTACAGAATGTTGCCAAAAAGTCCTTCAATATGTAATGCTAAATAAATCTATATTTGCAGTAAAACTGTGGTTAAAATTGGTTAAATTGACATGCACATGTATCTGAATTCTGTCATAATGATTGTTGGAATTTTTTTAGATTGATATAAAAGTTATTTTGTTCCAGTATGAAAGGCCGAGTTCCATACCACCAGTAGTGGTTTCTCCTTTCATCGCCAATGAGCCCCCCTTGGCCCTCATGACCCTGACTGGGGGCTCCGACGAATACGACCCGCTCAGACCCAATGAGTACGAGGAGTTTGTCAAACGTCGAAAAGAGCAAAGAGGTCGCGAGAACAGAGAACCCCGGGAGAAACGCAGCAGGGAATCTCACAGAGATCGGGACAGGGACCGGGAACGTGACAGGGACAGAGATCGGGACAGGGATAGGGACAGGGATAGAGACAGGGATGACGATAGAGCACGCATTATACCACCACTGTGAGTTCATATATTTTTGTACCACATCTTACAAGTGCAGATATAGCCATTTAGGGAAGTTCCCTGGTGACACCTGTACTTATAACACATGGTGCAAATACAGATGTACCCATTAGGCGAGGTTCTCTTTTTTTGATATTTCTGTACTTTTCACATGTCTTATGAGTGCAGACGTACCCATTAGGTTTGGTTCTCCTTTCCTTTTGGCACATCTGTACTTTTCACAATTGCTATAAGTGCAGATGTACCCATTAAGTGAGGTTCTCTTTCTCTCCATCTCATGAATTGTCAAATATTGACCTACTGGCACACTTTTTAGCTGCCATTTTTCTAACCCCTCAGTATATGGTAAAGAACATGTCATATATTTTCTGGAGACGCAGGACATGTTCACATAATAGATGATTTTGTCACCCAATTGATATATGGCGAAAAATCTTTCGAATCCTGACAAGTACATATATTATTTATTCTATTTTCAAGATGCCTGTGTCTTAACTCTGCAGACTTAAACTTGACAGCCATGAACTTTTAAGTGAGTCCGATTTGCAGAGTATCTTAATGGAAATTTTGGATGTTATTTTTTTTCAGATATGATGATGAGCCACCAACGCCCAGAAGAGATAACAGAGACAATAGAGATAACAGAGACAATAGGGATAACAGAGACAGAAATAGACGGAGAGGTTATGACTCGCCAGATCCAGACAGTGAGTTTGAGAAGAGGAAGAGAAGGAGAGAAGAGGAGGAAGAAGAGGACTATGACAGACCTAAAAGAGGTGACAACCGTTTTATTTCTTCAGCCGATTCTGATGACTATTCATAATAATTTTTTTTCAAATGCTCAGCCTCGTCTGTTATTTGTAGATTAAAATGCTTAATGATTACGGAAATCTCAAATACTTGAGCTTAAGGTCTATAATCCACAATCAGTTTGAAGCATCGGGAGAGAACTTCGGGTGGTCTCGTATATTTACGTAACTGCCTTCGGCACACATGGTGGACAAACTCGTTTGCATGAGATTTTTAAATACTCAACTCTTTTAGTGATAATTCATATTTTATGCCATGATTATATCTAAACTGTTCCAAAAAAGTTTTATTATTCTTTGGATGGCATTAAATAAAGAAAATATATAGTCACCAGCTGCAAAAACTGAGTCGAACCCGTTTTAACGGTAGTTAAAATGGGTTCAATTTAACTAATGAAAAATTAAGACTAGCTGGTTAAGTTTACTTTTTCTGTGCTAAATTAACAAATAACATTACTTTGAACACATTTAAGCCAAAAAAACATAAGTCTGTCCCAGTTTTTCATTGTGGATTATAGACCTTAATATAAAGACTTATTATTAATATATTTGACATGCTTGAAGTATTGGGGAAATATCAAATACTTGAGCCTAATATAAAGACTTATTATTAATATATTTAACATGCATGAAGTATTAAGGAAATCTAAAATACTTGAGCCTAGTATAAAGACTTATTATTAATATATGTTAACATGCTTGAAGTATTGGGGAAATATCAAACACTAATAGCATAATATAAAGACTTATTGGCTGCATTATTGTCATATATTATTATCAAATACTTCATAAATACTAAAGCCAAAAATCATTTTTTAGTTTCTTCCCTAAAATCCCATCTCTTGATATTTTTTACTTAGATAACCTTTAAATTTTCACACCCATTCTACAAGTATAACAGTTAATCATTTATGCTTATTTCGCACGTTTGCCATGCAGCTGCAGGAAGTGGAGCTGCGATCGCCCCGCCTCAGTCCCTGGTGGAAGACAGCAGCCCGCCCAGACCCTCCGACATGGATGGAGGTGCGTACATCATACCACTGACTAAATCAATCTCTATATCCTTCAACATGCACGGAGGGTACAGTGCAAATGTGGCCTAACACCCTATTTAAATCTGTATACCCTCCATACAGTGAGGGATTTTTCCAGCACCCTATTTAAATCTATATACCCTCCATACAGTGAGGGATTTTTCCAGCACCCTATTTAAATCTATATACCCTCCATACAGTGAGGGATTTTTCCAGCACCCTATTTAAATCTGTATACCCTCCATACAGTGAGGGATATTTTCAGCACCCTATTTGAATCTGTATACCCTCCATACAGTCAGGGATTTTTCCAGCACCCTATTTAAATCTGTATACCCTCCATACAGTGAGGGATTTTTCCAGCACCCTATTTAAATCTGTATACCCTCCATACAGTGAGGGATTTTTCCAGCACCCTATTTAAATCTGTATACCCTCCATACAGTGAGGGATTTTTACAGCACCCTATTTAAATCTGTATACCCTCCATACAGTGAAGGATTTTTCCAGCACCCTATTTGAATCTGTATACCCTCCATACAGTGAGGGATTTTTCCAGCACCCTATTTAAATCTGTATACCCTCCATACAGTGAGGGATTTTTCGAACACCCTATTTGAATCTGTATACCCTCCATACAGTGAGGGATTTTTCCAGCACCCTATTTAAATCTATATACCCTCCATACAGTGAGGGATTTTTCCAGCACCCTATTTAAATCTATATACCCTCCATACAGTGAGGGATTTTTCCAGCACCCTATTTAAATCTATATATCCTCCATATAGTGAGGGATTTTTCCAGCACCCTACCGGTATTTAAATCTGTATACCCTCCATATAGTGAAGGATTTTTCCAACATCCTATTTGAATCTTTTCTAAAAGGACAATTATAACATGATAAGTATATTGAGTAAATGAAAAACAAGTTGAAGCCAAGCCTCCTCATGGACATGCATAAATATGAAAAAGAACATCACGCATGACCTCTTATGCAAAGTTTTTGTGTGGCATTACTTGGTCATGCATACCAAATATTATTGCCCTAAATCATTAACACAGTCGAGTGTACAGTTCCCAAAATAAAAAAATAAAATGCAATGATACCTAGCTGTCATAAAAAGAAATAGTGCTTTCTTGCAAATTCTATGTAGGATATGAACTATGAAAAATTATCCAGTTTTGTGATTTGTTCTCTATATTCCAGTGCCTATGTCAGGAGCCACGTTGGGATATGCCCTGGGACCTAACAAACCAAGTTTTATGGGGTAGGTAATCAATATTGCAATTATCTGCTCAATAGTGATTGAAACTAATGATTGGTATTATATGGATTACCTTTTTGTTTTCTTTTCTCTTGATGTCAATACAATAAAAAAAGAACTATTTTAAATAATAGATATCTTGATATTAACAATCTTTTCTCTGGATGAAAATAAAAAGTTTTTTTTTATATTATTATAGTGGATCTGTTGCATCTAAGATCATGGCTAAGTATGGGTACAAGGAAGGTCAGGGCCTCGGCAAGAAGGAACAGGGCATGTCCACTGCCTTGCAGGTAGAAAAAACCAGCAAAAGAGGAGGCAAAATTATACATGAAAAAGACATGCCAAAAGGTAGCAGTCATCAAAATCACAAGAATGGATTGAATTTGTCAGTTTGTTTTATTAAAATTTAAGATTTTTTTGTGGTTTTAATAACATGTTTGACATCTGGTTTGCAGTTGTCGAGCCCCCAAGATCCACTGCCCCAAATACAACAGATCTTCTTAAAAATCCTTCAAAAGTTATTTTATTACGAGTAAGTAATTATCATTTAGTAGAAATTGTAATAACATGCATGAATCAATAGTCACATTAGTATGAATCAGTAGTAACATTAGTATGAATCAGTAGTAACATAAAAAATGAATTGGTTGTAATAATATGAATCAATAGTAACCTCAACAGGAATCAGTAGTAACATTAGCATGAATCAATCGTAACAGCAGGAATCAGTAGCAACATTAGTATGAATCAATAGTAACAGCAGGAATCAGTAGAAACATTAGTATGAATCAATAGTAACAGCAGGGATCAGTAGTAACATTAGTATGAATCAATGGTAACAGCAGGAATCAGTAGTAACATTAGTATGAATCGATGGTAACAGCAGGAATCAGTAGCAACATTAGTATGAATCAATAGTAACAGCAGGAATCAGTAGAAACATTAGTATGAATCAATAGTAACAGCAGGGATCAGTAGTAACATTAGTATGAATCAATAGTAACAGCAGGGATCAGTAGTAACATTAGTATGAATCAATGGTAACAGCAGGAATCAGTAGTAACATTAGTATGAATCAATAGTAACAGCAGGAATCAGTAGTAACATTAGTATGAATCAATAGTAACAGCAGGGATCAGTAGTAACATTAGTATGAATCAATAGTAACAGCAGGGATCAGTAGTAACATTAGTATGAATCAATGGTAACAGCAGGAATCAGTAGTAACATTAGTATGAATCAATAGTAACAGCAGGGATCAGTAGTAACATTAGTATGAATCAATAGTAACAGCAGGGATCAGTAGTAACATTAGTATGAATCAATGGTAACAGCAGGAATCAGTAGCAACATTAGTATGAATCAATAGTAACAGCAGGAATCAGTAGTAACATTAGTATAAATCAATAGTAACAGCAGGGATCAGTAGTAACATTAGTATGAATCAATGGTAACAGCAGGAATCAGTAGTAACATTAGTATGAATCAATGGTAACAGCAGGAATCAGTAGTAACATTTGTATGAATCAATAGTAACAGCAGGGATCAGTAGTAACATTAGTATGAATCAATAGTAACAGCAGGGATCAGTAGTAACATTAGTATGAATCAATAGTAACAGCAGGAATCAGTAGAAACATTAGTATGAATCAATAGTAACAGCAGGAATCAGTAGTCACATTAGTATGAATCAATAGTAACAGCAGGGATCAGTAGTAACATTAGTATGAATCAATAGTAACAGCAGGGATCAGTAGTAACATTAGTATGAATCAATAGTAACAGCAGGGATCAGTAGTAACATTAGTATGAATCAATAGTAACAGCAGGAATCAGTAGTAACATTAGTATGAATCAATAGTAACAGCAGGGATCAGTAGTAACATTAGTATCATGCATGCCAATCATCCTCAGAAATGCGGATTTAGCACATGTTTCGCAGACCATGGAGATGTTGCATAAATTATTTTTTTAATCTTACAAGTAGAAATTTCTTTGATGGTTTAAATTATTGATAAAATATTTTGTTTTGTGAAGGTAAAAACCAAAAAAAAAGCGAGTGTTAAAATACAAAGTAGCGTTCTTTTTCTGATTTTGACTCATGTCGCCTTTTTATACGTCTCTATTTTGAGCTAAAATTAAAACTTTGAAGCTGGTAACAGGTACAGAACCTCAGAAAATGTTCCTTGTATATTATCAAAAGTGATTGGCATGCCAGTAGTCGAATCACAAGCCTCATTAGTCTTATCAGTCACATGATTCTGTAGAATCATTCACATCAGTAGGAACCAGTAGTCATATCTGTTTTCCACAACATGCACTCAAACTTTTTCACTGTAACTTTGATTGATTCAATATTTTTCAGAATATGGTTGGTCCTGGTGAAGTGGATGAAGATTTAGAACCTGAGACGGCAGAAGAATGTACTAAATATGGAAAAGTGATTAAATGTGTTATATTTGAGGTAAGCTTGAGATAATGGATTATTTGATAATCATAGAGGTTTTGAAGCTCCATTATTGTTTCTATCACCAAAACCAAATTGCATCACATCATGTACACACTTCCTACTGAAAACAGCCAAATTAACTATTTCTGATTGAATCAACCCAGTTGGCTTGTTAATATGGCTCCACTTTTAGTCAGAGTTTCATGAGTGATCTCTTTCTTGTCGGGGATCACATGGGTGTAGGTCTTGCAGTTCCTCTTTGGTTTATTCTTGTTTTAAAGTCATTTTACGTTCTGATTTATCAAGATTATATTTGTTGAAGCAAATTAGAATATTAAAAAAAGGTTCAATATAACAGATGACCAAAAAAAATGTTGAGAAAGCAGCAAAAAATTGTCATGGGTGAAGCAGTTCCTGTTGACTCTCTATTCATGTGCACTTGACAAGTCCAGGTGAAACAAGATGGCAGCCATTGTAGTGTTTCAGACAATACATCACAGGGCAAAATATTTTTGTTATCAGGCCTGTAAACAGACATGAAAAGTCAGAAAAAGTCCGGAAATAATCCTGAAATAATCCTGATTTCTGTGCGTCTCAATTAGTGGGAACTCTCTGTTGTAACCCTGTCCCTTACCACTCGAATGGCTCGAAAGCTATCACATCGAGCTCCAGGAGTCCATCGGTACATCACTACTGAAAGTATACTGCCATATCTTATCTATTATTACAGTTTTAGGCTCATGATTGTTTCCTCACATGCAACTCACATGCAACTCACATGCAACTCACATGCACTTTTTAAAGGCCCATAAAAAATCTCTCAAACATGACCTATTTTTTTCAAGTTTACCCTTCATAAAGCTGAATTGAGCTAATTGTTATGGTTTCTTGGCACTGAGTCCCCTAATCCTATGCATATATGTATGATTCACACCAACATTCTTGCATATCATCATACATTTTAGCTCTTTTTTAAGTCATTAGCTTTTGGTTTATTGTGGAGGGCAGATCACTACAACCAGGGCATCCCGCTAAAGTAGGCGGGTCACACCTAGGGCGACCTGAACCCCTGCAAAGATTCCTCCAGGATGAGTTACCTGGGAGCCCCGCGCTACCAGGGCTCGTTATTTTCCTTACTCATTAGTTTAAGGCATACTGAGCAAGGGATACAAAATTTGTCTTGTACATTTTGAGCACAGCTAAATTTTGAGTTTAGCAAGGGGAAAACTATGCATTTTTTAAGGAAGATTTATAACTGATTTCTAAATTTTTTAATGTTGCATAATCTTTGGATTTAATATGTAATTCTAAAAGTATGAAATTTATATTTTACCTTTAATATCTTGAATAAAAAAGACTTAAAAGATCCAAAGAATATGAATACAAACACAAACAGCTATCAGTTTTTTATGCATTGCAACTATGAAATATTTTACATTCAGTAATCAATTTAATACTACCCAAACAATAAATACAAACTTCTTACAACATATATTTTAAAAACCATCTGACCTTATTCATAAATATCAATTTGGGTAAATAAGTGTTATTTATCTGTAATTATAGAGTGAGAATTGAATGTAAAATGGTAAAATATTTACAATTTTTTTTTAGATTCCCAATGGTGATGATGATGAAGCAGTAAGAATATTTGTAGAATTCGAAAGAATGGAATCTGCAATCAAAGGTATATTTACCATGATTTTGACAAGAATTCAACAAAATAATGCTGGGGCAACCACAACTGTGATGCACCTGCCACCTGGTGGGAAATGTGAAAACTAATAATAAATATCCTTGGGAGAAATCAATATTTTCCCATCAGTCTCATGCTGCAGATAAACTTAAGAAAATGTGATAATCATCTTAAATATATATTTTTTTGTTTTTACAGCTGTGGTGGATCTCAATGGGAGATTCTTTGGTGGGCGTGTGGTCAAGGCAGGATTTTACAACTTAGATAAATTTCGGAGATTGGATTTGGTTGAAATACCATAGTGCTTCTTATAAAATAGAACAGTATAAGGAAATATATCATTTGAGAATGATATAAAATATAGACTACACACAAACACCTGCAACTAATTATAGATTTTTTAAGGCAAATCTCTAAATGCCTATGGATTATATTAGGCACATGTGTGAAAGAGGTGTGTTAGACATAAACCTGAACCTTCCGTCAGAAATTCTATGTTCATGGTAATTTAAGAATCAATTTTGTCCCTTACAATAAAGCTGAACATTTGTTATTCAGCAAATAAAAAGCTTGCCATGTGATTATATAAGTCATTATAAGTGATTATATATGTTACAACATTTATCTATAAACCTACAAAATGTGCATACTTCATGTTTACGTGGCAGTGTAATTAAATACTTAAAAATAACAAAAACTAATAAAGATATCTATATGAAAACTTGTAATTGTTGCGATGTTTGAAACTCTATCCTGTGTTTTTGTCCCCCGCATTCTTCACAACGCGTAGGGGGTGGGAGCATTAAATTGAGCTTCGTCTGTGCGTGTTTGTCCGCGATAAATTACTTGTGTGCACAATACAGCCACAATGGTTTGACATTTACCTTAGATATTGCACGCCTGCACTCCTTAGAACCTTCCTCTGATCTAATTAGATAATGGCTGTGAT
Source organism: Amphiduros pacificus (assembly GCA_949316495.1). Classification (NCBI taxonomy): domain Eukaryota; kingdom Metazoa; phylum Annelida; class Polychaeta; order Phyllodocida; family Hesionidae; genus Amphiduros; species Amphiduros pacificus. The sequence goes on along the minus strand of OX439009.1, from coordinate 23,334,770 downwards.
TGGTTAATTTCTTTTGCCATGACAACCATGTCGCCAACTTGGCTTGTGTGCATGATACAGCCAGAATGGTTTGACGTTTAGCTTAGATATTGTACACATGTACTCCTGAGGACTTTTCCCCAATCTGGTTATGGTAGTGATTGGTTGGTTTTGTTGCCATGGCCACCATCCAAAGTGGGAGTCAATGCTCTTGTTTTTTCTGAACATGTCATTTTTAGCTCTGCTGAGACTTTAGCTCGCAGAGCTTTAGGAGGGGGGAAAATGTCTGTCCGTCTCCCTCCGTCCGTCCGTCTGTCTGTCAACATTTCTTTAAAAATCTTCTTCTCCAAAACTACCAGTACTATATCTTTCATATTTTATATAGAGGTAGATATAGAGGTGAAGATTCAGATTCCTTCAAATCTTAGTGATGTCACTATTGACCTTCGTGCAGTGATTTTGAGGTCACAAATTTTGTACTGAGCATATCTCAGCAACCACTTATTAGAGGAAATTAAAACTTGGTATGCAGAAATGTCTTATGTTAAAGCTTTGCCTTGTCATACAATTGTAGTCATGTGACCTTGAATTAAAAATTTGTGAACATGCCACATCACAACCATCAGAAGTGAATAAAAACACTTCATATCAGTTATATACTAACACTATGTTTAAAAATCTTCTCCTCCAAAACTACCAGTAATATTTGTTTCATATTTAATACAGAGGTAGATAGAGAGTTGAAGATTAAGATTCCTTCAAATCTTTGTGATGTCACCATTGACAACCACTCCAGCACTGTCACCATTGACAACCATCTCAGCAACCACTTACAAGAAGAAATTAAAACTTGGTATACAGAAATGTCTTAGGTCATAGCCCTGCCTCGTCATACTTTCTTAGTCATGTGACCTTTGACCTTAACACATTGACCTTGAATTCAAAATTTGTGTGCATGCAAAATCTCACAACCATTAAAAGTGGAGCAGACTTGAGCAGATGATGATTTTGACCAATCAAAATGCATGTTACATATCAAATTTGGCCCCAACTTGTTATCTTGATTCTCATTGGCTATGTTATTCAAAATGGCAGCCTCCTTGACAACTCAGTGAGAGCTATTAGATTTTTGAAAAAAAATCACAAATTTTGTGCATGAAATATTGCATTGGTAACACGATAATGATTTACCAAATAGTAATGAATATCTCATCAAAACTGAATTGGGATCTTGTATGGAAAATCATAACCTGGTTGCTTGTTGCACTTTTTCTCAGTTCATGTGTTTTCATTCAAGTCAGCAGAGCTATCAACCCATGGGGTTATGTTTTATATTTTGTTTGCAGAAAATTTGAAACTTAATGTTTTGAGAGGTAGTCTCATATGAAGACCTGTTCCCATCAAACCCATGCAGACACCTTGACACAGTTGGGTCTAGATCTTTTCCCATCTTATCTGTGTGACCATTTTGAATCATTTTGGTCTAGACCTGTTCAACCCTAAAATGTGTGGTGTTTGAATCAGTTGGGTCTTGACCTATGCAAACTTACCCTGTGAGGTAATCTTAAATCAGCTGGGTCCAGACGTCTTCCATCTTAACCTGTGAGGTAATCTTAAATCAGCTGGGTCCAGACGTCTTCCATCTTAACCTGTGTGGTAATCTTAGATCAGCTGGGTCCAGACCTCTTCCAACTTACCCTGTGTGGTAATCTTAGATCAGCTGGGTCCAGACCTCTTCCAACTTACCCTGTGTGGTAATCTTAGATCAGCTGGGTCCAGACCTCTTCCATCTTAACCTGTGTGGTAATCTTAGATCAGCTGGGTCCAGACCTCTTCCAAATTACCCTGTGTGGTCATCATGAATCAATTGGGTTTAGACCTGTTCATACCTAACTTGTACAGTCAACCTGAATCAGTAGCGTCTAAAACTCTTCCCATTCCTGAAACAGTGGGATCAAGAACTGTTTCAAACTGACCATGCTGACCTTTTAGGTCATCTGTTCCAAGTAGTGCCTTGACCACTTCCTATCTGACCTTTGTGGTTATCATAGTCTTATTTTGCATTTGTGGTCAACTTGAATCATTCGGGTCTAAACATTTTTCAAACTATCTTGTTTTGTTATTTTGTGGTTTGGACCTATTTCTAGTCCTACCTTAAGAGTATTAGGCCAAGGAAGAAAGTCTTGTTTCTCACCACCTCCCTGTCTTACTTTTGAGTGATTCAATTTGTTTCAACTTATAAAAAAATTCTTCCCGGCACTTAATTCCTGCCATTATAAAAAGGAAAATACCAAAATGCTCGCACAATAAAAACATAATATTTCTGACTTTATATGAAAAGGTATTTTTCCTCTCTTCTCATCTTAAAAAAAGTACAAATGATGAGGAACAAAACATTTTTATACCTTTCCGATTCATAATATGCTACAGAGCTAAAAAAAGAAGTGCTCAGTCTTATCTCATTTATTCATCCATCATTTTTCCATTCATTTGACTGGACAATTTTTATATCTGAGAGCCATTTATTGCATGGGAGAAAGCGATGAATTATTCTGTATTGTAATGCCTGAAGCTGGGTTTCCCTAGTAGTAACATATGGGAGAATAAATATTTTGTCCCAATCATCCTCAATACCAATCTCACTTTCCCATTTTTTCAAGGATGTTGGTTCCTCTAGTTTCTTATGTACAAATGTTTGGTATATCTTCTTTGTGGTAGATTTGTTTATGTTTATACCATCAATTTGACAAACAATGTTTGATCTACTTCTATGTATATTTTGTGTAGCAAAGGAGTGCTTAATAGCTAATAAGCATGACTGTGGTATAGCCTTTGTTCTGATAATAAGTAAGAATATTTATCGTAATGTTATAACAGATTTCAACAGAAACAGTGGATTTGTGTCCAAAGTATCTAGGTTTTTACAAGAGAAAAATCTACAGACTGTGTGAAATCAGTTTCCTGTGGATTATACATACATTCACACGGATAAAGAAAGTTTATCAACCATAGATCATTTTGTTGTAAATGAAATGGTAAAAAATTTATGTTCATCTGCTGATGTGAATCACTTGTATTCAGATGGTATTTTTCACAGTCCCATAAATATGCAGATTTGTGTGAATGATATCCCTGTGTGTGAACAGAATGACAGTTCTTTTAATCCCAAACTGGCATGGTATAAAGCAAGCCAAGGTGACAAGGAGAAATACCAGAACACTTTTGAGCAGGCTTTAAAGGATTTAGTGCAACCTGATTGTATTTGTAATTGTGATGATAAATTTTGTACTAATGACTCCCATAAAGATGATATTACCCAATATTACAGTGACCTTTTGGAAATAATGATTACTGCAAGTGACCACATTCCAAGGACTTGTAAGCCCGAGGACAATACAAGAGTCCCTGGGTGGACTTCTTATGTGAAATCTTTCAAGGACAGGTCCATGTATTGGAAGGCTCAGTATGATGGACAGAAGCCCAACCCATCTCACTATGTGACAATGATGATGAAGTCTTCTCGCAATGCATATCATTATGCTGTGAGGAGGGTGAAAAGGCATAGAGAACAATTGCAACGCAGTAACTTCATGGATTCTATGATGAAAGGGGACAGACAATTCATGTATGAGGTCCGAAAGATCAAAAGGCACAAAAGGACTGTGGCATCTCAGGTAGACAATGCTACAGAACCCCAGGATATTGCAGACCATTTTGCAACAAAATACAACGATCTTTTTAACTCATGTGATTATGATGGGAATAGTATAGATTCCATGTGGCAAAAAGTAAACAGTGATATTTATAGCTCTAGTCAGGACACTGTTTATAATTCATCAGATATCTCTAAGGCTATTAGTTGCCTGGGAAACAAGATGGAATATGTGATGTTATGTCAGATAACTTTGTAAATGCACCATTGTGTTTTCATGAGTATCTTGCAAAGTTTTATAATGCATGTATTAGTCATGGTTTTATTCCAGAGAGAATGCTAGTGTCAACACTTGTGCCCATTCCTAAAGGGTCTAAGAACAGCAAACTGTCAGACAATTATAGGGCAATTGCTCTCTGTGCATTGTTTTTAAAAGTATTTGAATATTGTATATTGAATAGTAATAAGGACACATTGTTAGCCAGTAATCTACAATTTGCGTACAAGTCTGAGCATTCAACGTCACAATGTACGAGGTTGGCCAAGGAGATCATTTCATATTATAATCAAAATGGTTCAGATGTATATGCATGTTTATTGGACTGCTCTAAGGCATTTGACAAGATTAAGCATGATGTACTCTTCACAAAGTTGTATGACAAAGGTTTACCACCTGTTGTTTTTCGTGTTATTATGAATATGTATATGCATGGGAGTGCACAGGTGCGCTGGGACGGCCACACATCCAGTGCTTTTAATGTTACCAATGGTGTCAAACAGGGCTCAGTTATATCCCCGTTGTTCTTCACTCTATATGTGGATGATCTGATTGAGAAGCTTCAGAAGAGTGGATATGGATGTAAGATGGGTAACAGGTACTATGGCATATTGGTATATGCTGATGATATATTTTTATTGTCTCCTTCAGCATATGGCCTACAAAAGATGTTGAATGTTTGTAGTGATTTCTCAATGCAAAAAGGCCTGCAGTTTAATGCTAGAAAGACACAATGCATTAAGTTTCATACAAAGAAATGTAACACACCAACTGTAAATATGGTGCTAAATGGAGATGTTCTGGAGTGGTATAAAAATGTCACCCATCTCAGTCACAATTTCAGTTGTTGTCTAAGTTTTAGCAAAGATATTAATGTTAGAAAAGCTTGTTTTATTACATGTGTGAATGAGATCAGTACGGAATTTGGCTTTGCCCATCCAAAGTGCAGGGCCAAACTTCTCCAGATATATGGTAGTAGTTACTATGGGTCCAATCTATGGGACTTTTATAGCAAAGAGTTTTTATCATTGTGTAAAACTTGGAATGTCGCAATACGTAAACTGTTTAATCTGCCATGGCAGACACACTGTCGATTTCTGCCACATATTTGTAACTCTTACCATGTAAGCCACATTCTGAAATGTAGATTTTTCAATTTTATGGCAAGTAATTTAGTCTCCAAGAATTGTCATATTGCTTATGTTGCTAAGATGTGCCATATGAATGCCTTGACTTGCTCAGGGAGAAATATAAATGAAATTATTTCTGAATATTCCCTGCTGTATAGTGAAAGAGACTGTTTGAGATCTCTGAGGCTCAAAATGGAGCAAGTGTATTTTGATAAAATTGCTAAGGAAATCGAAGATGAAGAATGGAAGATTAACATGATCTTAGAAATAATTGACTGTATGTATGACAATGTGGAGAATGATATGACACAGGAAGAGAATTTGTATATTTTAAATGATATATGTGTTTCATAAACTTTTAATCTAGTCTGCATTTATTGTAATTGTATTTATATGTTGTGTACACTGACTATACCATTGTTTTTAACTTTGAGTATGAATAAATGATGATAATAATAATAATATTTCTGTTTGAACTGAACAAAATCAATAACATCACCATTTTCTGATATCAAGTCTCCCACTCTAGTAAGACCTGCTCTGTATAATCTAGGATAGAAGATTGTGTTTGTTGTTTTCTTTTTTGGTCCGCATGGATTATGGATAAACCTATTATTCCACAGTATTTGTTCTAGATAGTCATTTGTAGAAATTGGTATTTCTTTAATTTCATTCCAAGCTTTAAGGACCTGCCTGTAGAAAGGGATTGGAATGGAAGCTATATATTCATCAGATAGATTAGTCTGTATCAAATGTTCAATGAGAAGTGGACTGATAAGTTCATGTAGTATTAATTTCCACTTAGCATTATTGTCTAACAGTAACCTTTTTATCCATGCCACTCTATTTGCTTGAACGATTGAGGTAAAATCTGGTGCTTTGACACCGCCATATTTAATGGGCTGGATAATAACTGATTTCTTAACCTTTGGTGTTTTATGTTTCCAAAGAAAATTTGAAATAACCTTTTCTGTTTCCTTTATAATGTTATTAATAATAATAATAATAATAACAATTTATATAGCGCTACATCAGACCAAGTCTGCTCGAAGCGCTTCATTAAGATAGTGTTTTCTAAATAGAAATGTTTTAAGTTTCTTCTTAAAAGTTTCAATAGTCTTGCAATTTTTCACTTCAAGGGGCAGCGCATTCCAGTTCCTTGGCGCATATGCCATGAAAGCCCTGTCCCCATATGATCTCATATTAGTCTTAGGTACCACGTATTCATTTTTATCATTAGATCGCAGTCCCATGCCCAACTGTTTATATTCTAATAAATCAGACAGATATTTTGGGGCAAAGCCATTTTGCACCTTCCATGTTAATAGAGATATTTTGAAATCTATCCTAGCCTTTACTGGTAACCAGTGGAGTTCTTTAAGCTTTTGTGTGATATGATCTCTCTTTTTGAGCTTCCCTACTACCCTCGCAGCAGCGTTCTGTAATTTTTGTAATTTGGCTAACTCACACTCAGGAAGACCCGCTAGAAGGGCATTTCCATAGTCAAGGGTAGAAGTGACAAATGCATGAGCAAGGGTATTTGCTGTACCCTCATCTAAACAATTCCTTACTCTTGATAAGTTTTTTACATGAAAGAAACCATTTTTACACATTTTTCTGATTTGTGATTTCATAGATAGTTCTTGATCTAGAATAACCCCTAGATCCCTTACAGAATTTGATCTAGGGATTTCAGTTTCCCCTACAAGAATATTTTCTGGTACATTATTTTTTCTAAATTCACAGCTTTTACCACATAAAAGCATTTCTGTCTTCCCATCATTTATCTTCATCTTATTCTCAATTAAGAATTTTTTAACATCTGTAATACAAGTTTCCATCTCCTTACACGACTTAACTTTAGATTCTTCAGACTTAGGATCAATGGTGATGTAAAGTTGTGTATCATCAGCATAGATGTGATGCTTGAGTCCATAGTTACCAATTATATCTGATAAAGGCTCCATATATGCCGTAAATAATAAAGGTCCCAAAACAGAGCCTTGTGGGACCCCATATTTAATCTTAATATTATCAGATTTCTTACCATCTATTACAACACATTGCCTTCTATTAGACAAGTATGATCTAAACCATTTAAGGGCAGTCCCTGTGATACCACATCTTTTATTCAGTCTATTAAGCAATATTTCATGATCAATAGTGTCAAATGCCGCCGATAAATCAAGCAATACCAGCATTACCGTTTTACCATCATCAATATCCATTAAGATATCATTCTGAACTTTAAGTAACGCAGTTTCGGTACTATGAAACTCCTTATAAGCTGACTGGAAAAGGCCTTGAATATCATTTCTAACCAGATGACCTACAAACTGTTTAGCTACTGCTCTTTCTATTAATTTTGATAAGTAGGCCAGGTTCGAGACAGGTCTATAATTCTTCTTTATCAATTCCAGGCCCAATTTCTTAATTAAGGGTCTAATGATGGCCATCTTCAGATCATCAGGCATGTCTCCCAATGAGATTGACTTATTTATGATGGCCTTTATTAATGGCAGTAAGTTCCCCATGCATTCATTCAGAAGCCATGTAGGGATAGGATCCAACTCACATGACTTCTTTGCAGATTCTTTAATTATTGTTTTGACTTCCGAATCGCTTAACAATGTGAATTTTGTCAACTGTGTATCAAATTTGACCTCTTCATTTATTTGTTGATGATTTTTGTCAATTCCGTCCATGGACTCTCTGAGATCAGAAATTTTTTCTAGGAAAAAATTATTAAATTCTAGGGCTAACTCCTTTTTGTCCTTATGACTCGGGAAAGGAGTGTCCTCTTTAGTATGTAGTAATCTATTCAATATTTTGAATAATTTCTTCGGGTCGGATTTATTTGAATTTATTATTCCCGAATAATAATCAGTTTTCGAATTCTTAATGATATTATTATATTTGTTCTTCTGTATTTTAAAATTTATCTTATCTGAGGAGAGACCAGTTTTATCATATTTCCTCTCAAGCCTTCTTTTCTTTCTTTTTTCGATCCTTATGTCATCAGATAACCATGGAGCAGGTTTCCTAATATTTATGGTTTTCTCCAAATTAGGAGCATGTTTGTCTAGCACCATTGTCAATTTATTATATTTATCAAGTAATTTATTTAGGTCTGCATCTTGATAAGATTGACTATCCTTGAACATTTCGTCAATGTCTCTTTTAAATTCGTCTATATTCATTTTTTTGTAATTTCTATATGATATAGTTTTTTTGTTAATAACTTTAGTCTGCATATTTAAGGTAAGTCTTAAGATACTGTGATCAGATATTTTTTCATCCACTGTGTGTTCCTTGATTACATTACTATGTATACCTGTTATTAATAGGTCAAGCGTATTTCCCATAATATGAGTTGGTTCTGTCACATGATTATGTAAATTATATAAATCCAGGACTTCATTGAATTTTATTACATTAGGCCTCTCAGGTCTATTCATGTGAAAGTTATTAGTGATGGGTAAATTAGATGCTACATATTGCAGTTTAGGTATGGCTATAGACTTGAGAATGGTGACCTTTCCATTGAGTGAAATATTTCTTGACAACCAAATATTAAGAATATCAGACATAATTTTTAGTCTTGGTTTAAAGTTGCATTTCTCATTTTTGTCCCGCTCATTAGTTATAGTCACCCCTAGTGTGGTTATAGGACCTGATGTCCATTTGATATAACAGTTATCCATTGGCTCAAAGTTTACTAGGGAACCAATACCCATGCCCACAGTTTTTTCATCCATCATTTATTTCTTTTCAATGTTTCTCTTTTTTTCTTTGACATTGATGTTTTGTGAGGCACCATTTCCCAATGGGAAACAGCATCATCTCATCAATCTAGTTTATAGGGGCAGATACATTCAAATGGACACAATTCAAATATGGTTGAAAATGTAAATCCCCCACATGATCAGATCTCTCAGGTCATCTTTCTTATGTAAAAAAAACCAAAATGTTATGGGTAGTTTGGACATCACGCAGTACTGGTGGTGAGGTGTTATGGAACTATCGTGACTGATATTTTATAATAAAGGGGTCTATTACGTATTAAGCAATGGTATGATGACCAGCCATGGACGGTTATCTAACTCCTATGTTATCATATTTTGACACAAACTTTATAACCATAAGTGTGAAATTAGTGTTCCCATCTGGTTCGATTTTCAATGTGCACTATTTGATAAACTCGCCATTCTTCCACTATAATTGACCCCTAATTGTCCAAGCACTTGTGTCCTCGTATGAAAACTGCTGCTGCTGTACCATCAACGGTTAAAATCTATTTTATTTATATTTTGTAAACATAGATAAGGGTATGTCCAGAGCTGTCTGAGATAAACAAATAAACAACAAATGCTCCTGATTGGATTTGGTCTTAATGCACAAACCTCTGCTCAGAATGGTCTCCACGTGTATAATAAAGCATTCCTGAACTCACAGAGTTCACAGGTAATTGTACAGAGGTTTGGGGTGTGCTTAAATGTGGCCACGAAACTGATAAAAACAAACTATCTCACTAAAATCAACAAAAATACACCGACTCAGTGAGACAGACCTTTGCTGGGAGTGCAACTCTTATGTCTTATTGCAACTTATATTATTACTCTATTATAATTTCAATTTGTCATGATGTTCATGTGTGGCTAAGCCTTCAATACACCAAATTGATGCTTTAATACCTTTAAAAAAACTTTACCAAGCAGGTGTTTGCACTAGATTAATGGTCAGCTATACAAAGTTTAAAATGGCACAGAAATTTATGTTGCGGAAATATGATGGGTAACGGCATTTGATTAGAAAGGTTGGGGTGTAAACATTTATATTTTGCAATGAAAATATGCATGAATACCTCATTTCCCGAGTGCTTTAAACTGCTACTGCGAATGATCTTCACATACAAACTGCTGCTCCGAATGGTCTTCGTATTTGATCATGAAGTAAGATAGAAGATGTCCAAAGAACAAAGTCTGAGGTGCATCATCCAGTTATTGTCCTTGTCATGTATCCAGCATGTGACCCTGACCACTCAAATGGGAAATTATTGACTAGCGTGAAGTTCTTTTGATATTTGATATTTGACGTTTTTTTCCAAAAGGTGACTATGAGTATATACCAGTATACCCTTTTGGGGCATGGTGAAAACAGTTATGGTAAAGGATATATATCCTGTCAAAAATACATATATCTGTTTTCCCATGACAAATGAATTTCTCAGCACGATTAATGGCCTTCTTGGCATTGTGGCACAATCTTGATGAATTATTGTAGATATGCCAATGAAATATAACTATATAGAGCTTCATACCCTTTGGGGTATGGGTAAAAACGGATAAAAACTGAGATATACCTATATATATATATACCACACACATTTTTCAGTATATTAATGAGTTCAAAGCATTGTCTTCACAACCATGAATGAAGGGTTATACATGCTTCTTAGATAAGACTAGAACATAGCCTGTGGCATCAAAATGCGAGGAAAAATATATAGTGGAAGATATGACCATTTTCCCTGGCAAATTGAAGATATGGAATATGGTGCATTCTGAGGGTTTGGGCACTGTCTTCAAACCATGAATATACTAATGAATGGTTATACATGCTTGTTAGATAAGATTAGATCATAGTCTGTGGCATTGAAATGTGAGGAAAAATATATAGTGGGAAATATGGCCCTTTTCCCCTGACAAATTGAAGAGATCAAATATCGTATATTCTGAGGGTTTTGGCACTGTCTTCGCAACCATGAATATACTAATGAAGCGTAAGACATATTTGCTAGACATGTCTAGACCATAGCCTGTGGCATTAAAATGTGAGCAAAAATATTTTGTAAAAGATATGGCCCTTTTCCCCAGGCAAATTGAAGATATCGACTATGATATATTCTGAGGGTTTTGGCACTGTCTTCGCAACCATGAATATACTATTGAAGCGTAAGACATATTTGCTAGACATGTCTAGAACATAGCCTGTGGCATTAAAGTGAGAGGAAAACTATTTTGTAGAAGATATGGCCCTTTCTCCTTGGCAAATTGAAGATATCAAATATTGTACATTCTAAGGGTTTTGGCACTGTCTTCGCAACCATGAAAATACTAATGAACTTAATTTCTTCAATATAAAAGCATAAGTATGTTATTTAAGGGCCTATCAACTCAGAAATAGACGAAATCCGATTAATTTTGTCACGTATTCCACCAAACTTCGTTTTTTGACTACGCAACACTGTGAGGCAGTCTCATATATATTTCCTCACATTTTAAAGCCACAGGTTATGTTCTAGGCATGTCTAACAAGTATGTCTTATAGTTACCCAAAGGCTTCAAAGAGAGTGCAAAAATACATAGGAGTCATTAACATGTTGAAATATATGTAATATATAAAGGTATATATCAGTTTTTACAGGATATGTATCCGTTTTACCCATATCCCAAAGTACATGAAGCTCCATATAGTTATATTCCATTGATATATCTGTAATAATTTATTAAGATTGTGCCACAATGTTGAGAAGGCCATTAATTGTGCTAAAAAATTAATTTGTCTTGGGAAAAGAGATATATCCGTTTTTGACAGGATAACCTTTAACATAACTTTTTTTCACCATGCCCAAGAGGGTATACTGGTATATACCTATAATCACCTTTTGAAAAAAACCGTCAAATATCAAGTATCAAATATCAAATATCAAAAGAACTTCACGCTCGTAAATTCACCTCTGACTACTAATTTAATCCCATTTTACTTTATCTTAAGAAAAGAATCTTGCCATGTCCTTCACGCTCTTGATCGTGTATTTATATATCATACACCCCAAACATATTTTTCACTATCTGAAATTAATTCGAAGAGATGAAATTAAAGAGTTGATCGATGAGAATAATAATTTTGCATAAATTGTGCAAACTCCCAAGGGACCCCTGAGTGCCATAGGCCCGGATGAGGTACCAGCTGATGAGGTAGTGTGCACCACAGCCACCGCTTAACCACAGGAACAGGTAGGATATATATCTTATTTATTCCTGATTTTGTCAACCTTTTCGATCTTTATTGTTACATTTCACTCCAGGAACTGCTCGGCAACAATTCTTGTGTGATATATAACGTCAACAGGAATACCAAATCCAAAACATTAACGTCCAACACACATCGAAGTATGAAAAAAATATTGAGTTGACTTTTCATGGTTTGATTTGATAATTTTAGATTTAGGCCAATTCATTTATGGATTCCCTTGTTCTTTGAATAGAATCTATTGATTGTATGGTAGATTGTATATCTATGATTTGCGAAGGGTATAATTTGCATTGTGTTAGGCATGAAGGCACCTGTTGTCGTCAGGAACGATTTTCAGCACCCGAAACAAACGGCAAAAATTTGACTAATGAGTGATCAAGTTGACTAAAAATAGCACAAATACTATGATCTGGCTGGCCACCGGCCGTGGAGCAGTTGGTTAGAGCGCCAGCCTATTAGCACCAGTTCCTCTGTGGTGATCCAAAGGTCGTGGGTTCGATCCTGACCATGCCGAGATTGAATTAATGAGACAATTTCACACATGAGCTGAGGCCCATGCCATAGGGGAAACCCGTTGTCCTTGTAAATCTGTGACCGGGTGAGATGTCATGTCAGCGAGGGAGCACTACATCTGCTACAAGTAGGTCTCATCACGAAATGACTGAAATAATGTTGAAAGTGATGTAAAAACCAAAACAAACAAACAAATTATGATCTGGCCTAAATCAATATCTTCATTTTCTATGATTGGCCAAAACTTGCCCTCACCCATTTAATTTTTTCTCTTTCTTGCAATAATTACTAGCAAAGGATAGGGTATTGCCCCTTTATAACATTCTGTTATCAAACCTCTTTACCAGCAGCATATTGTACTGGTAATTGCTAGGTGGTTGCTAGGTGGTTGCTAGGTGGTTGCGATGAGGTTGCTAGGTGGTTGCTATGAAGTATTATTTAGATTCCCAGAATAAGCGGCTATTTCTTTTTGTGATTATCTGCCGTTTTATTTAGAAAAATATTTTGCAAAAAAGGTAATTAAAAGATGAGACAATGAGAGATACACCCAAGATAACAAGTTGGGGCCAAATTCAATGTGCATTTTCATTAGACAAAATTATCATCTGCTCAAGGTTGGCTTGGGAAAGGATTGAAAAATAGGACAATGAGAGATTCCCTCTATGAACACCCTGACATGTGTGCTCTCATCATGTGTTCTTTTTTAGACTGACACTTATGCTTTTTAACCAGCACAAACCCTTGTTTTGGAAATGCAGAGGGTTTTATAGATTAATTTTAGGTTTTGGTGTCCCTCAAATTTGAAGGAATTGATTTAAAGACTTTGTTTTTAATAGTACCTTGACATGTTGTTGACATGATGTAAAACTTATGAGACATATAACCCATTCTAAAAAGACCCTGAGGAGGGAATTCCCTCTCGAGGTTTGGCAGTGATTTTCACCAATATTGATGCTTGTGGAATGCAAAGAAATGTGCATGTTTTTGTGCTTACCATACCCTCCTGAGCCTTTTTATGGGCACACATACCAAATATTATTAAGGGGAAAAGTTATATAACATAATATGTGAACACATTGGTCAGAGATTGGCTCTGATCTCCTAACTTAGTTCTACCAACGAGACTAGAAGAGTCTCGTTGGTTCTACACACCCCTCACTTTGGACTCTCTTCAAGAACATTGGATAAAACGATGGTTACCACTAATGTCAAATGTGTTATTGTAACTCTAAGCAATCTGATAATTGTACACTTCATAGTTTAGAATCATGGTCCCTCTATCATTTTAGGGGTCAATTCCTTTCCTCCCAGCACAAGGAAGTGCACGCCATGGCCAATTCCATAATGGATGTCTGTATAAAATAAAATATAGAAAGTGTCTGTCATATGGACTGAAACCCAGTCTTTGTATCACACTCACAGAGAGTCTAGGTTAGAAGAGAACATGCTGTGAAGATGAGAAATGTTTCAACCCTTAATTGATTGCAAAACTGCATGTTTTGTTTTTAAAAACAAACCAAACAAACCGAGCGTTGACTAATATCAAAAAGCCAGCGTATCTTATAAGAATAAAATATAAGCACATGTACCGAATTCCTAAATTTCTGAAGAGGCCATTGTGTTTTTAAATAAACCCATTGATATCCCAGATTAGCTCCGTGATTATGTCATATATAAGGTCATTACTACCGTTCCTGTGATTGAGAGCATACTTGAGTATGAAGATAAGCATGTAACCTACTATTAACCACCAATTAAGCACTAAATCTACATATATTAAGCATTAAATTTATATAAAGAAAGGGTGCCACGGCCCGTCGCGAAGTTGGTTTGAGAGCAAGACAGAAGCAACAGTTCCAAAGGTCTTGGGTTCGATTCCCAACCATGCACAGACTGAATTCATGTTAAAATATTACATATGAACTGAAGCCCATGCCAAACAGGCTGACCCATTGTCCTTGACTGGGAGAGTTGTAATGTCAAGGACCAGTGACGCCCAAACAAACAAAGTGAGGGAGCACTACATATTTGCAATAAGTAGGTCTCGCCATGAAGTATCTGAGATTATGTTGAAACTGAAGTAAGACTATAAACAAACAGACAGACACACACACACACACACACACTATAAACAAACAGACAGACACACACACACACACTATAAACAAACAGACAGACAGACAGACACACACACAGACACACAGACAGACACACACACACACACATTTGATTGGATTTATTGTTTGCGACCTAGCATATGAGTTCAGGTATAATTAAAACCATGGCCATGAAGGAGGTATGCCACCTGGATATCATGCCCTTCTGTCCTAAATAGTAATTGGCAATTATATTTTTTGGATAAACGCTCATTCTGATAAATTTTATAATGAAACATGTTACATTTGATTATTTTTGTCTTTTGCAAGATTGCTTGAAAGTTTCGTATTGTTTGTTTATTTGGGGATTTACATCACTTTCAACATTATTTCAGTCATACCACTTGTAGCAGATATAATGCTGTCTCACTGAATTGCCATGTCACCGGTCCTTGACATGACAACTAACATGGTCACCCCACGACCTTTGGATCACCACAGAGGAACTGGTGCTAATAAGCTAGCGCTCTAACCAACTGCGCCACTGCCCGTGGCCTCAGTTTCGTGTTGTTTTGCTATCTCTGTTGTTCTTATGATAATTACCCGACATGACATTCCAGAACTAGGTGGAATTGGACTCAAAAGAGGACAAGATTAAAGGATTAGATGATATTAAAGATTTCACATTGGAGATAACTCTTCTTTATGCTTTCGTCATCGCCATATCGTTTAACAAAGCAGTCTGAGAACAACTTTCAGAAGGCATTGTGTGATTTTTTCCCATAAGAGAACATACCTGATCTTAGAGTTGAAACAAGGGCATTGGAGATTTAAAAAATGAAGAGTCACAAGTGAATTCACGTGTATTGCAGTCGTCGTAAAACCCTTTATGGTGGTGGTAGTCTAGCAATGAGAGCACTAAAGTATGATAGCTGGAGGCTGGTCAAGAAATGCCTCTAAATCTCATAGGTCTAACACATAATACAAAGATTCATGTTTAAAGAATATAAATCCATATAAATAGTATTTTCTCAACAGTGAAAACTCCCAAAGATGTATTTACAAGCCATATATAGATGCCTGAAGTGACCATATTGATAAAGTGAAGTACATGTGTGCAAGCCAGATAAACAGATAGGAAGCTTGATGGCAACAAAGACTGATGAAGTACGTGTTGTAGGCTTTCCAACACAACAAATAAAGCTATATAAATATGTCTGTGTATGCAGTAGTAATAAAAAAGGTTTTCTGGCCCTTCACCAGTCTGAGATATGATATCCTGTTTGAGGTCCTATGAGGCCTCTTCATACAACTCAATGCCCTACTCTTTTCGAAGATTGACATATATTTGTTATCCATTATCACATCAACGTGACAGCAAAATTCAGGTCTGATAGAATCTGTCACTGGGACCCGATGCCCTACTCTTTTTGGTGGATGACCGAGTGTTTAAATGTTATATGGCATAGACGTGAAAACACAAATTGTGACCTTTGATAATCATTCACGGAGCCTGGCTGAAATGAGAATCAACACAGAGGAAGATATTCACCTTCCACGCATTGACCTATAATAGGAGGGGGCATCTGGTGCCTGTATGTCCTCTCGCCAGGGGTCGTAGATATTCACTCTGATTACACCATCTTGACCTTTTAACCTCATACATATAACTGAATAATATATTCTTTTTAATAGTTTGGGATCAGTTTCTGAGTAGCTGGGTCATTTGAGATAAGATTTGATAGATCAACAGACAGACCACAAGTATACTCAATGGAGACAAAGAGATAAACATTTTTATAATTGTATCAACCATTCACTCCATCAGACAATCCAAGTTAGTATTAGACTTGCCTAATAATTATGTATACCTCTGGCATAACTGGGACAATATTGAACTGCAAATAATTACTATAACTTATACAATTGTATTTCTCATATCTCAATGGAAGCAAATATGTCACGTATTGTTATGATGCAGATCCATACACGTATGTTAATATGTTTCCAAATATTCATAAATGTATAATGTATTATTCATAATTGATGTTAATGTGATTTATACATGTAGACATTTATACATGGCGCCAACTGTGAATTGACACAATAATTGGATATATTTTCATCATTAGACTGAAAAATAATTCATTTGTGTCCAATTTAGATTGGCATCGGCGTCTCCATTCCAACATGTTTTTTTAGTACCAATCAGTTTATTACGCATCGAAGTCTTTACTTCCATTTCAATATCTTCAAACTGATTACTTTTTTTTTCTGTGCGTACATTTGTTGGAACATTTAATTTCATTATTAATGTCTTCTCATCACAGCATACATAATTGTAGTCATCAGCTACCATCTCTATAAACCTATCCCAGCATGCATTGCACATGACACAAGAGACACCTGGTGGATCAAAAATGTTGAAACTCAAGCAGTGATAATTTAGCCTGTTTGGAGCATCTATAACCATTACAGATTCATCCCTCTTTTCCAGGCTAGCAACCTGCACTTATAAACATATAAATAATAAATATTTGTAATAAATTGTGTAATTTTGATTCATCTTAGAAGCTTGTGTTGGTTTCAGGCAATGGCCAGCATCACTCCAGACCGGGGCTGGGCATGGGTTGTCCTTATATCTGCTTTCCTCTGTAATGTCATCTTTGATGGCATCATCTTCTCTTTTGGTATCTTCTTCCTTGAGTTCATAGACTACTTTGATGCAGGACGAGGCAGAACATCATGGATAGGTTCGGTAATAAGCGGGACCTATGCCATTGTAGGTAAGCACTCACTCGCCATTATTTTCAAGTATATTGTGCACGATTGTAAGTGAGCAATAATTCATTTTTAATCAGTTTGTATTACAGCAGGTTTAGACGACTAAATTTTATTTAAACCTACACCTACGAAATTAGAAATGACAACGAAGATTTCAGTTCAATTGAAAATATTGTTTTCAGGGGCGGATCCGGGGGGATGCGTGGCGACTTTGGGGGTCTGTGGCCTAGGGGGGCTTTTAGGAACTGAAGCCCCCCCCCGCTTTTATTTCAGAACACATTTGAGCACGCTCAATCCCCCCACCCCCATCCTGGATCCGCCCCTGGTTTTGGATACTTGGATAAATGAACTTCCGAATCTAATTTAAAAACTTATAAATCATTAAACTGAAAGTATCAAGTAGTATCATTGAAATTAAGCATTGCCAGATGAAGTGAAACATAACATGAATCCCTCAAACACATTTCAAAATAAATCCAGACTAAGAAGAAATAAGAGGGTAAAATAATGGAGGGTAAATAATGGAGGGTAAATAATGGAGGGTAAATAATGGAGGGTAAATTATAGAGGGTAAAGTAATGGAGGGTAAATAATGGAGGGCAAATAATGGAGGATAAATAATGGAGGGTAAATAATGGAGGATATTATCCCTAATGAAATTATTTAATGGGCACAAGTCAGTAAAACTCTAACCGCATTTTTGTCTACTTTCTTTTCATTAAAGGGGACTCCTTTTTGATAAGTAATTAGTGATATAATTTGTAGTTGTTTAATGGGCTGCATGAGAAGGGTTTATTTTGAAGGTCCATTGGCAAGTGTTTTGGCTAACAAGTTTGGATGCAGAGCTGTGACCATCATGGGAAGCCTAATAGCGGCTGCTGGGTTCATTCTCTCCACATTCTCCCCCAATATAGATGTCATGATCCTCACCTTCGGCTTCATGGGAGGTAAGAATATTAATACAAGATGGCTGACAAAGATTTTGGAACGACATTTGTTAGGTGCATTGCATAATATTCTGTATATTTGTTCATTTACTATATATTATGATTGTTGATAATTTTAACACTGGCTAAAACAACTCAACATAGTTATCTTCCCCCACAAATTCTCACGTGTTATTTTATCATTCAAGTTGTGTTTGACATCGTATAACGGCAAGTTGATGGTCAAAATATCAGTCACATTTCCATTAAACTAACTCGTGGTAAATGTCCACAAAAGAAGTTTGCAAATAACCTACAGTTATTTATCAAAGCACATCTAATGTCACATCAGGACACAGATCTTGTCCTATCAATATATGCCATGCTGTATATGTTTTATGTGTTGAAGGGTTTGGATTTGGCTTGATGTACCTGTGTGCCTACGTGATGATAGGGCACTTTTTTGAGAAGCACAGAGCCTTTGCCACAGGGCTGGCGTCCTGTGGGTCAGGGGTCGGCACCTTCATCTTCAACCCCATATCTGTCACCCTCATAGAGTCATTTGGCTGGAAGGGCGGCATGTGGATCATTGCAGGAATCGTCCTTAATGGGGTTGTCATTGGTTTTACATTTAGGGATATATCTGAATCAAAGGATGAGGGAGAGGAAGAGGAAGTCAAGGAAAATAAGAAACTCATAGATTTCAGCTTGCTGAAGAATACACCATTTATGGTTTTCTGCTTTTCCTCATTTTTATGTCTTATAGGTAACAATCAAACCTTATGTACTCTGTGATCATAAAAAATCAAAATATCTTTTTAAATTTTACAATTTGTGAAACAATAAATATGGTCATTTGTGATGAAAAGGATTATCATATCTAAAATCATAACAAAACACCAATGGCATATTACAAAGAAATATATTTCACAAGTTACATGATTGATTTATGATGATAAAACATAATATTGTGAATATCAAATGACTTGTGGTAAGTTAAGATAACGTGAATTGTACAGATAAATAGGTTTATGGGTTGAATGATCATCATGTGTTGCAGGTTTTTTTGTACCCTTCATGTATCTGCCTGACTTTGCCCGGAAACATGGCATTGGCAAGGAGGACGGAGCATTCCTCGTGTCCATCATAGGAATAACAAACACTGTGGGCAGGATCATCTGCGGCTATGTGTCAGATAAACCCTGGGCAGATGCTCTCAAGGCTAGTGCTCTGTTCTTCTCTTCTTTTGATTTTACAGAACTTCTGAAACTATATTAATGTATTTTATTGCTGGGCCAGTCTCAACACTTATACCAAAGTGTCATATTAAGATTGTTGTGGCAAAGGTTTGCTGCAATGAATTATTTTATGATTATGGCTTTGGTGAGATGATTATAAGCAGCACTTGGACATCATCTAAATATGCAGTTACTGACCATCAAGCACACCATCATTTGAACATGGCATGTCAAACCTGTTTGAAAAATGACCTTTTCATGGACGTTTTAGTGTCTAAAATATTTCCTTCTTCATTCCAGTTGTTTGTACAGTTAAGCTTACTAGATGCTCCAATTACAGATCTATAATACAGCCTTAATCATAGGGGGTTCAGTAACTATGTGTGCAGCCTGGTTTGACACATATGCTCTCCTAGCCGTTTATGCTGCAATATTTGGTTTGGCAGTTGGTAAGTTATTTCCTTGCCTGAGTGAAGAGTCACAAGTCATCTTCATCAGTCATTTAGACTTCAATATAGACTTCAATATAATGATGATCTGAGCTGTTATCATAATCCATATGTTTTCAATGTGAAGTTTACTCTTGACCATTTGCCATTTTGCTTAAGAACCACTAGAAATAAAACTTGTTCTACTTTTCAGCTGCTTATGTGTCACTCTGTGCCATTATTTTGGTGGAATTCCTAGGATTAGAGAAATTATCAAACTCCTTTGGGTTTCTTAACATGTTTCGTGGAATTGCAACATTCATTGGTGCTCCAGTGGCAGGTAGGAAATTTAACAAACTTATAATCTAATTTCCATATTTCATTTGGTAAGCCACAGGCCGTGGCGCAGTTGGTTAGAGTGCCAGCTTGTTAGCACCAGTTCCTCTGTTGTCGTGGGTTCGAACCGCGGCTGTGCTGGGATTGAACTCATGATACAATTTCCCACATGAGCTGAAGTCCGTGCCTAAAGGGTTTAACCGTTGTCCTTGTAAATCTGTGACCGGGCAGATTGTCATGTTAAGGACTTGCGACATGACAATTCAGTGAGGCAGCACTACGTCTGCTACAAGTAGTTCTCATCACGAAATGACTGAAATAATGTTGAAAGTCATGTAAAAACCCCAAACAAAAACAAAAAATTGTCATTTGGTAATTAATCAAATCATAGGCTTTTGATAACCAGTCATAGAGCACTGGCCAGAACCAGCTCTGTAGCAGATATCCACATTTCTCGACTATGCGGCATGAACCTGGACCTTTAGCATGAGAGATGGACGTACCACTCCCCATAAATTGCTGAGATACAAATATGAAAATATTGAACATTGAATGATGTAGATATTTTGTGTTTCAGGTATGTTGTTTGATTTGACTGGAGACTATGAAGTTGCCTTTTATGTGGCTGGAGCAGCCATCGCAGCGGCTGGTGTTATCTGCCTGCCTCTGAGGGTGTTTGGAAAATGCGAGGGTGCAACCAGAGCTGTTAACCAGTTTAACAAGGAGAGGGCTATCACTCTTACCGATGAGGAACTGCAGGAACTGGCTGTCAAACTTAACCTGGGACCAAATACAGACAGCCAAAACAGTAAAATACCAACACTATATAACAGAATGTTGATGAATGCTTCCAGTACAATGTCACTGGAGCTCATGGACAGAAACATTGCGAGAAAAGTGGCAAGTAAACTCAGTCTAACTGGTAGTGTGTCAACTTTAATTGCCAGCAATCCATCAATGTATATTGCAAGTACACGTAGTCTTCAAATGAAAAACAGCAATCCATCACCGATGATTGCAAGTAACCATAGTTTGCAAGTAGACTCAAATAGTCACAGACTGCCAGAGAATAATCACGATAAGCTGGAAAATGTTCAGAAGGTAAATGTTGTGTAGTAAATATGGTAAAAATCAAAAAGATTTTTTTTATATCCTCAATCAGATGTATTCTACAAATCAAAGGGATTATAGAACAAAAATCAAAGAAATCCAATTTATTTGTTAATATTTGTTTCACTTTCTTAAATGAATACATCTCTCTACTTTCTACTCCACTAGAGATAAAATATGTTATCCGTAGAAGAAATATCTTTATGTGTTTAAACATATTTTATATGTAAAACGTTACACAAAACAGGATTTATACAAATCAATATTTCAACATTAATGAAGGTACTGATCTGAATAAATACAATGTTTAACAGTCTGACATGGCATGTTATTCCCTTAAGAGAAAGTTTCTTGGCTCAACTAAAAACCAAATCCAATGTGAAGGGTTGAAATATTGAAGTGTGTTCTGTTTGGAGAGCATGTGTTTGATGCGAAATCAATTGTGATCATCTCAAATCTCTTAAGGGTCTAACACGTCTTGCCATGTTGTAAATAAATAGTTTAACATGATTTGAAATAAAAGTGCTCAGTAAAATGTAGTCTTACCGGATGCTTAATTCTATAAGCATTCAATATTTAGTTTCCTATAAACCTTTTACATATTCTATGTTTTGTAATATATGCAATTAAGATGAAATTATTACACCACATATTTTAGAGGAACCTTAACATTGTATGTAACGCTTTAATATCAAATATTCATTAGAGGTTATGTGATATCATACATTGATAATAATAACAAATTAAAAAATATATTATCGATAATAAGAGATGAAAAGGTTCTCCTTGGAATGAGATTAAATATCGATTGAATATCTAGTTTTTACCCATAGCAAGTTAACCACTAAACTATTTTCTTATATGATAGCTTTTGAGTTATAAACTATACATTCATACAAGATTAAAAGGTATTAATTTTTTGTTAATATTTGCACGATACAGATGTAGATAAAATACCTGTCGTCCAGTAAGATCATAATAAGTTAATATTTGTTTGCATATTGCCTCTGCGACAAACGGAAGTTAAAGAGCAAATCCATCCTGAAATTATGTTCAAAGATGGGTTGCCGCGATATTGTTATCAGTAAAAAATAATATGTATTTCTCTCAAATAAAAAAGAATGGTAACACAAGAGGAGGTACTCTTTAGATGGGTATAATTGATTTGTGGTTCCATAAACCCAAGCCCTTGTTTCATGTGCCCTGTTTATGTTTTTCACATGCCATTGCAGTGGTGAGATAATGATCCTGATATCTGGCTGTTGATTATTCTACTGTAAAGATGTTTTGTAGTAAAAAAAACAAACAACAAAACAAAACAAAAAAACAACAAATTAAGCAAGTAACTTTGTGCGGAAGGAGAGACGATATACATGTGTACGTCTTGGTGCTGGTTTATATTTAGAAATTAGAATCAAATTATTCCAGAGTTTGGCAAAGGTACACACACAGTTTTTCTTTTATAAGATACCATAATGTTTTTTATAAGAGTGATTGGCCAGAGCAGGGAAGCATGGCAATCAACTCTATCATCATCCAGAGTGATGATCGCTGCCCACAACACCCTACCCCATTTTCATAAGCGGGTGGTATGCGTCAAAGGGAAGATTGAAGGAGCAAGGGGCAACAGGCCAGAAGTTTGCCAGAAAGTGAAGTGCTTATGACAGGAGTGGGAGGAGGAGCAGAAGGAGGATTAGCAGGAGCAGAAGAGGTCTCTGGAGCTAACTCATCTTCTGGATGAGAAGAATGAGAGGTGGCAGAGTCAGAATCTTCGAACTAAAGGTGGCAGAATCTTCGAATGAGAGGTGGCAGAATCTTCGAATGAGAGGTGTCAGAGTCAAAATCTTTGAATGAGAGGTGGCAGAGTCAAAATCTTCAAATGAGACGTGGTATAGTCAGAATCTTCGAATGAGAGGTGAGAAAGTCAGAATCTTCGAATAAGAGGTGACAGAATCAAAATCTTCGAATGAGAGGTGGCAGAGTCAGAATCTTCAAATGAGACGTGATAGAGTCAGAATCGTTGAATGAGAGGTGACAGAGTCAGAATCTTCGAATGAGAGGTGACAAATCCAGAATCTTCGAATAAGAAGTGACAGAGTCAGAATCTTCGAATGAGAGGTGACAAAGCCAGAATCTTCGAATGAGAGGTGGCAGAGTCAGAATCTTCGTATGAGAGGTGACAGAATCTTCGAATGAGAGGTGGCAGAATCTTCGAATGAGAGGTGACAAAGCCAGAATCTTCGAATGAGAGGTGGCAGATTCTTCGAATGAGAGGTGGCAGAGTCAGAATCTTCGAATGAGATGTGATAGAGTCAGAATCTTGGAATAAGAAGTGTCATATTCAGAATCTTCAAATAAGAGGTGACAAAGCCAGAATCTTTGAATGAGAGGTGACAAAGTCAGAATCTTCGAATGGGAGGTGACAGAGTCAGAATCTTCGAATGAGAGGGGACAAGCCAGAATCTTCGAATGAGAGGTGACAAAGCCAGAATCTTCAAATGAGACGTGATAGAGTCAGAACCTTCAAATGAGAGGTGACAGAGTCAGAATCTTTGAATGAGAGGTGACAGATTCTTCGAATGAGAGGTGACAAAGCCGGGATCTTTGAATGAGAGGTGACAGAGTCAGAATCTTCGAATGAGAGGTGATAGAGTCAGAATCTTGGAATAAGAGGTGTCAGAGTCAGAATCTTCGAATGAGAGGTGACAGAGTCAGAATCTTCGAATGAGAGGTGACAAAGCCAGAATCTTCGAATGAGAGGTGATAGAGTCAGAACCTTCAAATGAGAGGTGACAGAGTCAGAATCTTTGAATGAGAGGTGGCAAAGCCAGAATCTTCGAATGAGAGGTGACAAAGCCAGAATCTTCGAATGAGAGGTGGAGGAGTCAGAATCTTCGAATGAGAGATGACAATCAGAATCTTCGAATGAGAGGTGACAAAGCCAGAATATTTGAATGAGAGGTGACAGAGTCAGAATTTTCGAATAAGAAGTGACAAAGCCAGAATCTTTGAATGAGAGGTGGCAGAGTCAGAATCTTCGAATGAGACGTGATAGAGACAGAATCTTTGAATGAGACGTGACAGATTCTTCGAATGAGAGGTGACAAAGCCGGAATCTTTGAATGAGAGGTAACAAAGTCAGAATCTTTGAATGAGAGGGGACAAAGTCAGAATCTTCAAATGAGAGGCGACAGAGGCAGAATTTTCGACCTCCCTGAACTCTTCACCATGGTTGAAACAGGAGGGGAACATGAATTCTCTCAGGGAGATTATCAGAAGTTAAGAGAGAATGATCAGAGCAAGAAGAGGGTGAAGAGGAGGGAAAAGCTTGATCTGGGGCCAGTCCTTCCAGAGCCATTTTAACAGCTGCAGCCACCCACTCTGGATATTTTGGACCCATACTGTTGCCTTTCTTTTACGGAAAGATCAGTTAATGGCCAGTGGTGATCCCACAAGGCAGGAATTTCCCCTTTACCCCCTGATTTAGCGAGTGCCAGGTGCTGAATACTAAATTGCAGGGTGGTTAATTTATGGTCTTTAGTAAGGGTTTGAAAGTGAATCTCAGGGTTGTTTTCGGAGCATAGGATTGGGGATGGGCAAGTCTGTTATCAGAAGCATCCTTGTGGGATAGGAAGGGGATTTTTTTGGAGACTTGGGTTTGGGATGGGTAATTACACAGTATCTTCGTGGGGATGGGATATTACATGCACTGTTTAGTTGAAAATGTACCAAATACTTTGTTGTTCATCCTCAGAGTTTCCAGGATAGTATCATTATAAATCCTCCTCACGACAAAAGGAAATATACCTTTCAAATGTTCGCACGGGGTTGATATGACGTGCAAGGAAGGTAGTTCTTTTCTGTGATCTTTGGCTTTGGTTTGACATGTCTCGATATCATAGTTGTGCTTCAGAAAGGCGCCAGTCCTGCAAGGGGTCGGGTACAGTGAAGCACCCAATGGTCGCAGAGCTATCGGCATTATTGTATTTTTGGGCCAAATTCTGTCTCTGTTCTGCCAGATGTGTGTTTCGTTCTCACCCCAAAAATGTATATCAATAAAAGGCCATTTCCACCATCTGAGAAAGATCTTTTTACTGTCAGTTTTGAAGAATTTCCAAGATTTGACAAACTTTCTGGCAACTTGAAAGTCAGGCTGTAAGGTTTGTAAAGCAATGCCGACGTTCTCTTGCACCGAAGAATTAAATATGATATCTATCTCATCATCCCATGGTATCAGGTCGTGGTGCCTGTATGAACCAATTAAAGCGCCACCTATGAGGAAATATGTCAGGTTATGGAGTCTTGCAGTTTTGTCCACCACAGACAACAAATGGTGTAGCTTGGTTTTCTGTACTTCTGAAATTATTTGGAAACTAGTTTGGATATTTTGCCTTTCGAGAGGTTCTTGCTTATGATTGGAATATGATAAGAAAAATGTCATCACGAATATAACGTTGATTATGATCACTATTATAAAGTAAAACAACAAACAAGATTTTGTGAAATATGTTTCTAGATCACGAATCTCTCTTCTGAATCTCATTTCTTGAGTTACGTTTATGTAACCTATAAGAAATGCTCAATGAAGCTAAATTGTTTTAAAAATCCAATGAGTTGGAAATTAAGCATAACTAATCCCAATTGATACCAAAGCGTGTTACACATATTTAGGTGATTAAATAATCATTTGTTTGAAGAAAGATCATAATGTGAAGCTTCCATTATTATATTGTATTTCCTCTGTCCATTTATGATAATTGTTTGGTAGAGCAGACACAGAAATTCACGTTATCATATGTACTTAGTATTGGAGTCTGGATTACCGCATGGCAGATTGAACACAGCACCTGCCATTATAACATGCACATTGTTTCCATTGCTGGTTAAATCATGGCAGAATAGACAAATAATCACCATTATAACATGTACTTGATTTTCATTGATCAATAATGCATGGAAGAAAAGTCGTAGATATTCCTTTTATACGTTCCTCGTTTTTCCTTCATGGACAAGCAACAGCTGTCAGACATATTAATTTATTGTATTTTCATTTCCATTCTTGATACATGGGTTCTATTTCATATAATCAGAAATGGTATTGAAATGATTGATCATACATTCATTATATCTCTAACAAAGATGAATGTATCCTGCCATTACTTGTTAGGACTTTATGAGCTCGATATTTCAACCTCCTTCCGGCCATCTTGGTTTCTGTGCTTCCAAAGCTTGGCTACAGCAATCATGCTTTTGCTGGCCAGCCCTATCCAACTTTTTAATTCCCCATGACTGTATTTACTCCAGTGTTTCACATCAAAAGTAAGGAATATTCGCTTGTGGAAGGACATCGTGCCATTACAAATTGTGCATTTGGCACTAAAAGTATTGTAAGTGCATATAAACATCATGACGTGGAACACGTTGAGAGATATGATATTCATATAGGACTATCTTTTTTCAATTTGCTCCTTAAGTTTCAGAGATAAGGTAATTAGGGGAGAAATTGTAAATGCAAAGTGCATATATATGCATGATTAAGTTCTACAGAATTGTAAGAAGACCTAGTTGTTTTGTTGTGTGCTCTTTTGTAAAATATCCTTGTGAGACGCTGATGTTAAAATATTCAAAATGACCAAGATTCTTTGGAATCATCAATCATTTATATTCCCTGATTCACAGAGTAAATATGAAATAAAACTGTCAATCTTTCATAAATGAGCAAGTCTGAAAGATCCAGATGTCACGGTAAAAACAAGTAGCAGGATATATATCCACGTTTTGGAGTGTGTGAATAAAAATAAGTATCGCTATTATGGAGTTTTGTCCAGCCTGTCATATGTAAACAGTTGGTACTGTTATAACATGCACGCCTCTCACGTGAGCAATGTGGAGTTTATGGTGTGAATCTTCCCGTCCCGGTAGATTAATGTGAAAGTTATGTGAAATCTGATTTTTATTCTTACATTTCAAAATCTCTGAAAAATATTTTTTAGACAGTGTAAACATGTTTAGATCAATCCAAAGATGCTTAGACCAATCCCAAGTTGGTTTCATTCCTGATCCAGTGTTCAGTAAATTAGTCCAGAAAACCTTAAACATTTAATTGTATTTGGGTTCAATTCAGTCATCTAAACGGGTTCAACTCTGTTTAAACGGGTTTCATACAACATTTGCAACTGGCGCCTGATGTCGAATCTATATATTTTCTTTATTTAATGTCACCTAAAGAGTATTTAAGCTTGTTTGAGATTAATTATCACTGAAAGAGTTGGGTATTTAAACAAATCCGCAAACGGGATTTGGCATAAATAGATAAAAAGTCAGAACTCTCTAAAACACCTTTATGGGCTTGCCGATTGGTTATTGGAGAACGCTAGGACACAGTGGCCGCAACTCGGCATGTGATTGAAATCACCTGCTTCCGGTTTGCTTCTGTTTGTGACATGATGGTCTTACAATTGAAGAGGTATGCTTTAAGTTTTCAAATTCACAAGGAAACTACTTTATTCTTGCATGAAATGGTGTCTCGACACATAAAACATTAATAACTATCCCAGATGAGACAGTAAATGAGCTCACAGGTACTCGAAAGCTTTGGCCGGAAGTCCAAACATGCATCCAGGCACCAACTAGAAATGCGCCATTATTTTCTGGTAGTTGTCTAAATATTGCCATTATTTATATACTTTGAAAACTTCAGGGTCAGCATTTCAGGGTCAGGAAACAAGTTTGTTCTGTTCTGGCGAAATAATCTTAAGATCATTTAATATATTTTATATAAACTTCAAACTGGCCATATTCAAACATTTTATTCCAGATCTTTTTGCGCTGATCCGCCTCATGGTACATCTTGTGGCTAGCTGAGCCGTATATTGCAAAGTATAGTTCACATTTTTATTCTTAATCAGTACAATCGGATAAAAAATCCAATGAAATAAATGTAATCACAATTGCCTTTAACATACAAAATTTCTTAAATCCATATATATTTCAATTTGCTTTCTATATCATTATTATGAAAGTAAGTGTATTTATTGGAAAATACCACAAGGCATTGTGTTCACAAGAGGTACCATATTACATAAAAAATAATAATAATAAAAAAATATACAAAGTTGTCTGAGGAAAGGTTCTTGTGTGGAAAGCATAATATACGCTACAAGTACAAATACATTTTCAGTATTACATATAACATAATGTATGTTACATCATTTCAGAATTAAATTTTTAAAACATCTGTTGTCAAAAAGCAAAATGTTGGTTTGTGAAAATGTCCCAACCGACATAATGTATTACTTGTTTATGGGTCAAGCTAGGAAATATAAGAAAATTCCATGTTCTTACACCTGTGACATGTAATAAACTGGAAAAATGAATGTTATATAGTAATGACAACAAAGATATACAGGCCAATTTTGATGAAAATCTGTGTTATTATGTTATTAGCAAGGAATTAAAATTATATTTAACTTGGTGAGAATTTTACGTTGCTGGCACTATTATGTAATTGATTTATTAGTAACATTTGATCATGAAGATCTGGAGAGATGTCCTCAGATTTGTTCTATTCTTTAAGGGCATCTATTTCTTCTCACTTTGATGTCATCGACAGCGATATCCCCAAAAGGTTCGCCTCTGTATCTCCCCCCTCTGGTGGTCTCTAACGTAAGATAACCTCTGTTCCTCACGCTCATCTTCGCGGACATCCAGTTATTAGGTCTTGTCGAGTGCTCTGTAAATTTGAAAGTAACTTTTTATTTTTGTATGGTTTGATTCTTAAAGTTATTTTTTGCTTTTTATTTTGGCACAATGGTTGGATCTGATAATAGGTTTTGTACTTCATTATTGTTCAAACTGGATATCTTTTTTTTTCGTCAGAAATTGAACAAACCAGGAAATATTGATACTGGATATATATACTGGTCTGCTTACTCGTCCAGGTGTATTCTCCAAAAGTTTGGATGTTAAATGTAATAAACAAGTGGATTTTAGCCGTGCAGGAAAGACAAACATCTATAGACTAGAACTAGGTTATATATTTGCAACACTACGACGTATTTTCCATTGAGAAACAAATCCTGGATAAATGGTTAAATGCTTATGTGTTTGGAGAATAATCACAAGGGATGGATCATTATTCATTCGGGGGGGTGGAGGAAAAATGTTTTGCCGACCTGACAACCGATTTTGTTTAAAGAAATCCATCGCCTAAGCACCTTTTGGGAAATTGGAACAAATGTGCGAAAATGGAATAAATGTGACTGGGGTATAAGAAATGATATTTGCATGATAAGAGCCACACAAAAGTTTTAAAGTTTTGCCCAATAATATAAATGTCAACTGAAGTAATCTAGCTGAACATGTAATGTAAAAGATAAAAAAGATATTTGCAAAAGATTGCACCTGACATCAATATAACATTTCTGTTCATTTTAGTTTGCTTTTCTCCATCAAGTAGTCTCACCGATATATATATATATATATTGAAAATTATCACAAAATTGTTAAAGGCCTACAACCGACGACAACAGAGCTGCGGATGACAACAGGGCTTTCAGTTTATCAATTGCTTGGCGATGTTTTCACCCCACTTGACGTTGTTGGGCACATTTACGTGTCTGGAAACAACGTACTGCAATCTTCACCAGAGGGCGACATGGTGAACCTATCAACCTTAGACTTTGCAGTCCAAATCTATATTAGGACTATCAAGGACATCTCGTTGCAATGGGTTTGTGCAGCGGGCGAATAATGTCACTATTATGGAGGGGAAACCCTAAACAACAACCACAAATTTCAGTGACGTGTGACCAGAATTCCGGGCAAAGACATACGGGCACCTGCGCGGTGGTGTACTGTCCATATATATGGACATGTTATTAGTGTCAACCTATAGTTTGCGTGTGCCTCTGGTGGACAGTGTGAACGTACTGAGTATCTTTTCGAAAGGGCAGATAAAAATAATTATTTTTTTGTCGTCCGCAGCTCTATTGTCGTCGGCTGTAATATGTTATGGCATATATTTTACGGCGACAAGACAAAAAAGGCCCACCTGTACTTGAGCTAGACTTTGACAAGCCCCACACATAACGCCGCCCCGAAGTCTCGTCGCCTCTCGAATTGTCTGACGTTGATACAGTGAGATTTCCGACGTGTTGTCCATATGCGTGATATTTAAACTCCAGACAAGCTGGACCGTTCACCTCTTCCTTAAAAACAAAGCGTGCCTTCTCCCCGGGCTAAAAACAAATGGAAACATTTCTTGCAATATATCATATCCAAAACAAAAGTCCTCAAACATTGATCTCTTTAAACTAATTATCTAATTCTTAATGAAATAATATCTTTATCATAATAATATCTTTGAATTCACATGTTAGAGTTCAATCATCGTTAAAATGTAAATATTGTGTGTTATATAAAAGCACTAAAACACAAAAGTTCAGTTTATTCATATGTCATCAATAATGTATAAAATATCTTGTCTAGTCAAAATACCACATTCTTTTCTTCGTTCCCTCATCTCAACCATCTCATACACAACAGCAGCATTATTGATTGACTCTAAATACGATATGGTATGATACCAATAATCTTTCCATCATAGCTTTCCACTTACATTTCTTTCAGATGCTTCCATGTACATGTACATCCTTTTGCCGTCTCTCCCCGCACTGCCCTGCCCGTCCTCGGGGCCAGTGTTTGAACTTGGGGTCCTTCCAGAATGTCTTCTGAATGGAATCTGTCCTACGTTGTCAAGGTAGGTAGTGCACTCGTCATCATTAAATGTGCACTCTGTAGAAATATGCAAATGAAGATAAATTTTACATCATACAAGCCGTTGTGGATTTTAAATCAAATATCTTGTAGTTAATATTTGAAGTTAATAATTGAAGTTTATTTAAATGAGAATATGCTTCCATATCCATATTTGTGGTTTTATATATAACCCGGATGAGTTAATACACTACCTTGAACTTGATTCTGATTAAGAGATAGGGAAATGCAATAGTTTACAGTGAAATATATATATATATATATATATATATATATATATATATATATATATATATATATATATATATATATATATATATATATATATATATATATATATATATATATATATCGTGTTTGTTCTCGTCTTGAAGAACATTTTCATTAAAACAAAAAGCAAGTGCCTCAATATTTACCAAACTCCGTAAATGTTGGTGTTGGATTATTGGGATTGTCATCTCTCCAATCAACAGTAACCTCATTACTCTCACTGGTAGTATCATCATCCCAGTCACTGTTGCTATCATCATCCCAGTCACTGTCCTGGTCACTTCCATCTTTGTCACTGTCACTATATCCTCCATCTTTGTCACTGTCACTATATCCTCCATCTGTGTCCTTGTCAGCATCTTTATCCACATCTCCATCCTCATCTTTTCGCTTATCTCCATCCGTATCAATATCAACATTACCAACTACCTCTGGACATTCTCCCCTGGTCATCTTAATGGGAAAAAAATTCATAATTAATACACTGGACCTTATACATAGTCCACATTAAATAATTCAGTTTAAACTGATATTCTGCACTGTGTGTGATATTTTTTTAAGCAGTATTGCTCCCTCCAGGTAACGTTACAGGAGTGAGTTTATCTGTTATAACTGTATTTTGATCAATACGGTACTTAAACGTCCTTATACGGTAATCAATATGATGATGAGTAAGACTAATATAAGAATATGTATTAGCCTTAATATATGCTAGTGGGGTATGATGTAATAGCTGACTTAAGACAAATGACCTATGACTAGTTACTCTGATAAGCCAGGCTGAATTAAGCCAGGCATCAAGTCGTCATTGGACAACCATTGTAGGTGATTTATTAAAATTCACCCATTGTCTCAACAAATTCATATTCACCAGAACTGTATGATGTACAACAATATCGTATGCTGATTGGTTTCTCACAGAGCAGCTAAGACATGATTGGTCAGAGAATTAACAAATCCAGCTCCCAAAGAATTTGTGGAGACTCCTTTGAGCTATCTTTCAACATGTAACTTGACAACTAGTGGTGAATATTGTAGCTTATCGTAGAGTAGAATAAAATAAAGAAATCTACAAAACAGTGTTTTGTACTTAATATTATTTTAGTGGTGAGCAAGGTGATACCAGCTACAGAAACTACCAATTGTGTAACTGTCAAACAACTCAATTCAAAGGGAACTGGATGGCCATGATACAAATACAACAACACATGCTGTCATTAAACATTCAAATAGCAGTATGCCTCGATATCAAAATTAAGACATCTCTTGCTTTAGCTGTGGAAGACTGGGACACATGGCCAGAAATTGCAATACATATGTTTTGTGCCAGCTTTATGGTTCAGCAAACCATCTAGTTGGCATATACCATGAAAAGTTACAGTTTCAGAAAGATAAAACCGTGAGGAGAAAATAGGCTGCATATCTCAGCAGCCCAACAATCACAACCATCATTATTTTCGCTGCAGCAATAGGTCAGATGGGCAGAGAAGATATAAAGCTCAAAACTACTGGAACTGCCACCAGGGAAACTAGAGACCCCTGTTCCAGTTTATAGACATTAGAAGCGGCTTGATTCTGAAGAGCAGCAAAAGACTGATATAAAAAACTTGACGTGGAGATCTAACCTCTGGACCTAAAATCAACAACTCTTAAAGGATCCGCAGTTATCCCATTACAAGCATTCCTTGTATCTGTCAATGTTTGTGACATCAAAATTCTGAGTCTGATTGACTCTGGAGTAGAAATGAGTATTATTTATAAAGACGATCTGAAAAAAAGAAAAAGTGTGCACCAACAAAGATATGCACATTAAATTTGTGGTAGCTGTTGATGGTACAAATATACCAATTGAAGGTGTCGCAATTCCGCTTGTTAAAGTAGATAGTAAGTTCTGTCACATAAAATATCAAATTGTAGACAAGTTGGAATTCACACTAACTGATATTGGACAGGAATTTCCAAAATGAAATTTCATGTCATACTAGACTAAAATAGTAAATATATGAATATGATATAGGGATGGACCCTTTCACAGCGGCAAAACTTTGAGCTGAGCAGCAGAATTATGTGGATTTCTAACACATTGTTGCCTTTTCAGATTGCAACTCTCTTTCCCATCAGATCTAGGACATTCTTTTATAAAATATAATAAGACATTCTATTATAAAAGCATGACAATATTCCTCTTTGGCTTACACCCAAGACACTTTTCAAAGGATAGAAACTACATGAAAATAGGCTTGTGAACATAACATGACCACAGAGAAGAAATGAAAGAGGACTATGATTGTAAGGGCATTACCAATATTACTAAGTTATTGATAGAGGATGGATTGGCGCAATAACAAATGCCTATACGCTCTATTAATATCTTGGTCTTTGCTAATTTTGAAATAACTCAAATGTTCATTTATACACACCATTATGGACTCATATAGGTTACACCAGGACGAATTCCAGGTCTCTCATTTTCAAGAAGTGATCGAGGAGATATTTTTTGCATTATCAAGAAGTCATGATAACCGCATCCCACAGCCTTCGATAATAATGTCATGGATATTTTTAGTTTGCTTGATTATATAAGAATAACTAGTGGGAAGTCTAGTTTAATACTGTGGTTGAATCCAGTGTGGTATACATATATCAACATAAAATCATCAAAATACTGTTTTCATGCCCAATCTTTTGTTTTGTTTGACAACTGGATGTAATTAAAGTGGCTTGTCATGTTGATATATACATAAATATATATATATATTATATATTATATATACATTATATATATATTATATATACTACACACACACACACACACACATATAAAATAATAATGGTCATAAATACCTTTATATCTTTAAAGGCAACGAATCCGTTATATGTGGTTCCAACCTGAGCAGTAAATGTAGCATAGCCTGCACTCTCCATAATGTTGATAACTTGTCTATTCCACCTTCCAACTGTCAAAACATGTCATATTAAGGCTCTATCTATTGATATTACATAACTATGAAATTATTAATCATTTTCAAACTATTCTTTAATACATTTGGACTGTGCTATAACCAGGTTGAAGGTTTAAAGCACAATATCTAAATGACAAACTGATAGTCAAAAGAAATAAATATGTAAAACTTATCATGCTTGTAGGATATTTCTTTTGTTCCCTACATTCACATACATGTACAGAATGCTTCAGTCACTTACCTGCTGAGCTATCGGACTCCTGATAAAGCAATACGGATTTTGTAGTGTAGTCATTTTGGGCCTTGAATGCCACCTTTACTGGACCAGCTTGGTTGGAGGACCTGTATACTGAGAACCCCAGGCACAAGTTGTAGGTAGAGGTGGGCAACGTCCTGACTTCCTGGGTCGCAGCAATGATAGAACCATTCACAGAATCACGCGTCTCACCCAACAAGATTTCTGTTTTAAAAAGACCAAATTATCATTTTTATCAAAGTTATTGTCAACGTTTTAGTAGTCATCTTTAATTTATCAAAGGACAATATTGATATTATAACAATATTATATTAAATTGTCATGTCGATAAGCTCATGAAGATTATTTGTATAAATTAAATAATCAACTAATAAAGCTGGCCGGATTCATTTCCTTAATATGAAAATTAAACTCCAGAAATCAAGTTCTAAATTTGCTCAATTTCCAACCGTAGATTTTTGCTCGTATTGTGGAAAATCATTTGTGATTGTTGTAAGCAAGTATTCAATCAAAATCTTTTAAGCGCCTCACACTTTTTATGTCATAAAAGAATCAATAAAGGATTATAGGTTACTTACTTCCTTCCCAAATAGATGCTCTGTAATCAATTGTCCACTGTCTGTTGACCAAATTAGAATGAAATGCCATATTTCCATTGACCTCATTATAATTTATCGAAAGAGGCACTGCAAGAAGAATGACAAACAATTCAAATGACTTAAATGCCTAAATTGCTTAATTGTAAATCATTATTCACAGCAAAAACATTTGTTGCGACGTTAACAAGATATGAATGAAACAGTTCACTATTTTCCTTGGCGCATATTATCTTCAAATCTAGTTTGATGTTCAATTCAGGTTTGACAAGTTATTTGCTGGTAGTCAAGAACAAATAAATATTAATACGAAATAAGTAAAGAAATCATATATCAGTTTCTGTTTTACAATAAAACTTATCTCTGTAATAAAAAGTTGCATGTCAAGAATGAAAGTATCTCACATTTCATGTCTCGATGGTAGCATGTGACTTTGGCGACAGATGAGAAGTCGGTGCAAGTGTTGTCCGAATGTGTACATTGGAAGAAATCATTGTCTCGGTCTGTACAATGGTAACTCTTTCTGTATACACCATACGCCGGATTGGGACGACTGGCGTAACTAGACCTTCCTCCATTACTGCAGAAATAATAAAAAAACTTATTGTAACTGTTTATCTTGCAATGCATAATTTAGATTGGCTGGTGAGAATCAAAAGAGATTGAAACATTGTTTGAGGTCAGAATTACATGTGTCAGATGTGTTTTCCCCATATAGAACTTCTTGCCCATATCACATGTGAAATATTATGTTATTAAGGATAATTTTGTCTCCATAATGTAATCTCACGAGGGCCCAAAAACAAAGGTCATCCCAACTTATCCACATTAGCTTTGGGATATATCCATGTCATTGTAATAGCTACAAGGCCATTGCCTTTTCGATCCAAACTAAAAATGTTTACTGTTATTTGACATTTTACTGGGATGCCCTTGACATGACTCGAGGTTTCCAAACAATTGTTCGGGGAAGGCCACCTTTCTAAAGCTTTTGTAACTCCTCAGGCTTACATTTACTTAAATCAAGGCATTTTGCACATACTTACTTAAATCTAAGCATTTTGCCTGTACTTACTTGAATCTAAGCATTTTGCCTGTACTTACTTGAATCTAAGCATTTTGCCTGTACTTACTTGAATCTAAGCATTTTGCCTGTACTTACTTGAATCTAAGCATTTTGCCTGTACTTACTTGAATCTAAGCATTTTGCCTGTACTTACTTGAATCTAAGCATTTTGCCTGTACTTACTTGAATCTAAGCATTTTGCAAATACTTACTTGAATCTAAGCATTTTGCCTGTACTTACTTGAATCTAAGCATTTTGCCTGTACTTACTTGAATCTAAGCATTTTGCCTGTACTTACTTGAATCTAAGCATTTTGCAAATACTGACTTGAATCTAAGCATTTTGCCTGTACTTTCTTAAATCTAAGCATTTTGCCTGTACTTACTTAAATCTAAGCATTTTGCCTGTACTTACTTAAATCTAAGCATTTTGCCTGTACTTACTTGAATCTAAGCATATTGCCTGTACTTACTTGAATCTAAGCATTTTGCCTGTACTTACTTGAATCTAAGCATTTTGCCTGTACTTACTTGAATCTAAGCATATTGCCTGTACTTACTTGAATCTAAGCATATTGCCTGTACTTACTTGAATCTAAGCATTTTGCCTGTACTTACTTGAATCTAAGCATTTTGCCTGTACTTACTTGAATCTAAGCATATTGCACATGGTTTTGGCATCAATATCATCGAATGATTCTCTACACAAATACTTCCACGAATCGCCGTCCATGACCCTTGGAATACCTTGGATGGAGTCTTGTCCTTTTTGCAAATTGTCAAATCTCAACCGTGTCCACCACTGTCCACGGACATTTACTGTAATTATAGAAGACATAACTGAATATCTTTTCATACATTTTGTCTTCCAAGGTATCGGAAAATGTCTTTTCCAAAGACATGTGGTAAGACAAAAAGATATCTTCAGAATATCGTTAAATATATTAAAATTTAAGAACAATTACATAATTGTTAATGACAAATAATAGCAACGATTCACAATAACGTATCTAAAATAGTCCGTTCCATTATATCATTTTTAATTACGGTCATTCATTTACCTTTCCATATTGTGTAAATTGTACATTTGACCTTTCTGTAACCAGTTTAAATCACAGTTGATCTTAATTGATAATATCTTATTTTCCTCGGATAACTTGCATTAAATCAAATGTTAGTATTGATTAATACTTTATATGTATCAGATATTAATTGTATTAAGATTATATCTGTATCATATATTAATTATATCAATATTATATCTGTTTCACATATTGATTATATTAATATTATATCTGTTTCAGATTTCAATTATATTAATCTGTTTCTGAAATTAATTATATTAATATAATAATTTTCAGATAATAATCATATTAATATTAATATTATATTTGTATCATATATTGTATTAATATTACATCTGTTTCAGATATTAATATTATATCTGTATTATATCAATTGTATTAATATTAAATCTGTTTCAGATATTAATTTTAATAATAACATATCTGTTTCAGATATTAACTATTTTAATATTGTAGGTGTTTCAGATATTAATCACATTAACATTATATCTGTTTCAGGTTTCAAAAGGCTGGTGTTGGACTAGTTGAGTTCCTCACATTTGTTGTAACATTCCACCGCCAGGATATCATCGGGATGACAATCGTGGACTCCGATTCCATCATGGCTGCACCCCTCAAAGTCTACCTCATTTCCTGAACACTTCAACTCATCAAGCAAGATAGTGTTCTTCCCCATATTATTTGAACCTGTCACCTCGGTCCTGGGTAGCAATAGTCCTCCTCTGTTCAGAAAACCCAAGGTGTTTGTTAATTAAGTAAAACAGAAATATTTTATAGAGATTATACCTTTAAATATTTAACTTACTTTTTTCACATATTCATAAAATAGCAAAAATATGAGACTTGTTTCATATAGAAATTATAGATATATGGAAGTCTTCACATACTCAAATGATAATTCCTGGCACAATTTGTCGACCTCTGTTTGTGTGATCCCGTCTCTGCATATTCCCCCCTTCATATTTTTGTATGTGGCCATCACTGTCCCCATACCTTCCTTCATACCGTTTTCCAGTCTGAGCTGGATTTTTTCATTGTCATCTTAAAAGAGAAAAAAAACACTAGATTTGATAAAAGACTGATAATCTTTAAATATAAAAACATTCACAACGGGAAAGATCTTTTCACAAAAAGAAAAAGTACTTTGCTGTAAACACAATGTTATTTAAACACTTACCTTCATGAGAATTATCAAATTTATTTTTTACAATGAAATCATTAAAATTATATGTAAGAAATCTAGCATTTGTAGTTTTTTATGACTTGAAATTGATTTTCTTTCTTAAGCCTTGCTTCCATATATGTATATTATTTTATATATAGCACTGTTTTTCTTAATCTCGATCTTGTATGAAAGAGCTATTCTGAAAGATTGATTTATTGAAAAATGTATTAGCGTGCTGTATAGAATCCATTCAGAAGGATATAGCGTTACTTACCTGTATCCCTGCAAGCTCCCTCAACAATGGAGAGGCCATCAACGGACACCAGACCACCATAGCCATAGGCCTGAGTCACTTTGGAGGTCAATACCAGCTTGTAAGTCTGTCTGTGGTTCTGGAACGTGAACTTCTTATTTCGCCATGATGCGCTCGGGTCTAGAATATATTATCATAGTTATTATATTATTAGAAACATATGGTTAACAATAAATTATCCACTGTTATCTATACAAGCTACTGTCACCAAGGTCTATGGTTATCTACACAATAAGTTATCCATTTTAATCTATACAAGTTACTCACGGTCATACAGGTCAACAGTTCGGACAATTTGGCCCTCGTCATTGATCGTATCAATCTGAAGACTGTTACCCATTCCATAAACCAAATAGCTGAGTCTAACGCATCCCTTGCCAGACACTGTGATAAAGTTATCCGTGGTTGCTATGGCAACATAGGAATTCTTCATAGAATAGGAAGTCATGCTGATATCATTGTGATCAACATAATAAAAGTCACCTGTAATGAAATTAAAAGAATAACTATAAATTAAACATGTGCATTAAAGCTACATCTTACATTATCTGATCAATATTGCACTTCCGGTATCTGCATCTTCTGGTGCATTAGTGGAATATTGATAATATTTTTTAATCAAATCTTGGAAACCTCATAAATACTTTTCGTTTTAATTTCTCAGATTTTACTGTTATTCAAAGTAATTTCTTTCCGAAGATGACAAAGTTGACAAAAATTGCCTAAAATACTTCTGAAAATAAATTATTTGACAGAGGAAAATATTTCATCCTATATACCAAAGAATTCGACCTTTTCACAAATTATGTATTCAAGATAGTCCTGTAAAGCCATTTTTGTGTACCAATCATAGTAATTATACAATGTGAAAAATATTTGAACATAAAATGAAGATATATTGACGACGGGTGTGGTCTTATGTATTATTTAATTGATTTGTCTCTTCAATACATTCTGACAATACTTTATCACCCAGAGAAATATAGAAAACTGAGAAAGGATAAAAGGTTATTTCAGTACATCTATAGTTTGGAAATAATTGTTTTTGAATAGAGATGATATCCTGAGACGAGAGCCAGAAGCTCGACAAAGATTATATTTCCGATAAAAAATTATAATCAAAAAGACAGTTTGTGATTTATGATTTCTTTGCAAAAATAAATCTCCAGATATTAACCTCACACTAGTGTGGTGAAAAAAAAGCAGTCTTTTATTCATGGATAAGATGAATATTATCATCATCATTTGTCCGCACATTGAAAAGTAAAAAAGAAAAAAAATATTTTTTTTTTTACATTTTTTTACATTTAATGAAAATATATGGTTGAGTACTCTAACAAAATTTCAAGTTATATGAAAGCAGTAAGAAGAGTATTAAACTAACAAATTTTGGCTTTTCACAAGAATCATAATTTTCCATTTATATAGTAACATCATTCCTTATAATGTTATAAACTCCTTTAAGGTCTATTATGCTTTAGATGCTTGCACTCACCTGTGGGATTCTTCATGGTTGCATCACATCTGGACTTGACTCGTGGTGAGGAGCCACTCACCCAAGCCATACCAGACTGGCTTGATTTCACCGAAGTGATGCCACACTTGTTATCATTCTTCCTATCCCACTCACACCGTACCAGAGCCCTGTCTGCATTGACCAAAACTGAAATGTAAAAAAAAAGGAAAATGTTAATATCATTGTCAATATATGCACAACTATGTCTGGACTATCACCATTGTATCTGCATCAGCGTAACTATGTATTATTAACAATGTCTCTATCTTAGTCACCTATGTCTGTATTATCCCCATTGTATCTGCATCAGCGTAACTATGT
The DNA here is from genome assembly GCA_949316495.1 of Amphiduros pacificus. Lineage (NCBI taxonomy): Eukaryota > Metazoa > Annelida > Polychaeta > Phyllodocida > Hesionidae > Amphiduros > Amphiduros pacificus. The sequence goes on along the minus strand of OX439009.1, from coordinate 23,293,935 downwards.
ATTATTAACAATGTCTCTATCTTAGTCACCTATGTCTGTATTATCACCATTGTATCTGCATCAGCGTAACTATGTATTATTAACAATGTCTCTGTCTTAGTCACCTATGTCTGTGTCATCACCATTGTATCTGTACCAGTGTAACTATCTCTGTACTATCACCATTTTATCTGTACCAGTGTAACTATGTCTGTATCATGCCATTGTTTCTGTATCAATGCTTCTCTACATGTATTTGTAGTACCACTATGTTTTATCACCTTGTGCCTGAATCAGTATAACTCTGTATTCCTATTGCTTAATTTCTATTATCATCATTGTATCTATATAAACGCATCTGTATTTCTATTATCACCATTCAGTCTGTATCAACACTACTATGTCTGTATAATCGCCATTTCCTCTGTATCAGTGGTGTATGATTCATGGAATCAATTTGTTGGTGTAAATTTTCAGGGGTGAGGGATCACAGACCATACAAACGTCATAAATGTGCTTCGTGGATGTGCTTCACGAATGGAAGAGCACTGTAATTTGTAGTTCCGTGATGACCCAACTCATCTTCTTTTGTAGCAAAACTCAATATTTTCTAAGAGTAACTGGTGATTTTATTTTGCATAACCATATACATATATGTTGACGGCCTTTGATAATTGCCAGTCGGTTGCACTAAAATATTATAAACAACTTATTTGGAGGTTTCCATCTATCATTGATTATGACAAGTTCTGGCCCCAATTTGGAACCGAATTCTTGCAGCCAGCATGAGAGATAGAAACCACATCCTATCCCTCACAGACTAGCATTTTACTCTCATTAAAATCTGAAAAAATTACCTTGAGATTGAACAAAAGAAATAACGATGCAACCCAACAGTACTCCTTTTAAGGTGCCCATCTTTACGGTTGTTCCAGTGTCCGACTAGCTTTGCATATATTTTTTAATCAAAGTTATTCCACCAATAGCACAATGGGCAGTTCAACAAATTAAGAGATCCCGAGGGCTTGTACTTGTCCCCCTTTCTGGTGGAGAGTGAGGATGTGCTGCATGGGTCTCTGCTATATAGACATATATATCTGAATGGCACAGTCACGACACATGCAGTCAGCATTAAACAAACCGTATAATAGACATGAATGCTGAGGTGGATTTTAGGTTTCTGTCTATGTGGTTTAATATCCATATCAGAGATATCTTCGGCATCTTCAGATTAAAAGCTTCATTTTCAAATTAAAAGCATCTACACACATAACTTTATCGTTCAACACAAACCATAATGCTGCATACACTATCACTCTACATACACCATAATGCTGCATACACTATCACTCTACATACACCATAATGCTGCAAACACTATCACTCTACATACACCATAATCCTGCATACACTATCACTCTACATACACCATAATGCTGCATACACTATCACTCTACATACACCATAATGCTGCATACAGCATTTTGTCCGTTTTTCCCCACATGTAAAATATATTCCATCCTTCCAGTTACACAGCACAATCATGTTATAAAATGTAAATATACAATAACATAATGAAATTTGTAATATCAGCTATTGATAAGGCCAGAGGAGAGATATATTATATCATTAATTTATATTAAGACATTCTGTAATAATTAAGGAATTAGAAGAAACAAAGCATGAAATTTACATTAAATTCTCGGCATCACATTCAAATTACAGGTATAAGTGGAGAACACATTTGCATGACTCTAGAAAGTACTCTTTCTTATGTGACAATGCATTGACTCATCCAGTTAACATTAACATAAGTATACAGATGCATACGCTATTCATATAAATAATTTTACATTAGATATTTATATGTTTGTATGAATATTTTAAAAGTTTTTTTCAGTTTCATATTATACTTTATATCCACAAAAGAGGTTCTTATTTACATAGGTATTCATTTATTTACTCTGAACGAGATCCATGTTAATTTTACAAGTACACATCATAGTTTGTGACATTATTGCACCTGTAGTAGTGGATATTGTTGGCTGATGACATCAATGAGAATGTGCTTGCAGAAGCATACACGCCATGCATGAGTGGACACCTTTGGATTTCAAGGTTCCGGATAAACCATATCCACATTCAAACTATACTGCTTAAATGACCAAATATATAAGATTCATAGGTTCCTGGTATCCAGTCCCAAATAGAATTTAGTTATTGATTTAATTATTGATACATATCATTGATCATTTAAACCTTTAAAACCAAATAATGTCTATGATAGAGCATTTAAAAATTTAGTTATTTTTTTCATCTAGAATCTTGCTTAGACATTTATTTAGAACCTTAACATTTGTATGTAATTGTGATTTCTCATTAAGATATATAGTAAAGCAGTGTGCTAACAGAACAGCTTTGTCCCCTGATATCTCATAACATTTCAGCTGTCCTCTGGCAGGTAATGTCTATTTTTAGAACACAGAGTCACGACACGTTCTCATAAGTTATGACCCGTGATACCCAACATATGTCATTTGTTTCGAATGAAACCTTTCAATGTCAAACATATTGTATTTGAATATTCTGACCTCAATACTTGCAAAACATATTAATGCATTCTTCCAATTGGGAAGAATATTTCTTTATGTTAATGAACATGTTTTTATTGTACAATACAATGGTAATACGTTTTCATGCAATATCTTTATACCTTATGCTGCACTGTTGATACTAACCATGTGACCTTGACCTCGAAATATGTTTCTAAATTGCATATAAACTACTGGTTAAGTTTTCGGGTGGCAATATCAATGTTACATGTGTGTTAATTTTTAAGCAAATTATCAATTTTTGTTATGTTTATGTATTCCAGTTTGAGTTCGGTCATTTTCTGGTATGATTATGCAAGTATTTTACAATCTCTTTCCTCTCATTTCCTATTTATTTGTACTAAGATGTTCTAGTTTAAGATGCTCAATGTTAGCCAATTAAAAAACAATATACAGTCACAATGTTTAGGCTCACAACGATGGGAGTCACAATTATTGGAGTCACATCTCTTGTCACAATGTTTGTTTGCAGACAGGGGTCCATGCAATACATTCCTGCTACCTTACTTTCTTATAGAAAATGAAATATGTACTTTTGTTCTTATTTGACAAAAAGAATATAATCAATTTCATTTTGAAGTTTCCTGTCTTCGAAATGGTAATACGCTGTCTTCGAAATGGATGCGTTTCACTTTGCGTACCGCTGTTTTATCATACTGCCCAAAATAAAACATGTGTTGTAAAATTTAAACGAAAAAAGCATCTTACCTCAGGTAAGACAACACATTTGTTTTGTTGATATATTGTTGTCATGGCAACAACTGTAAGCAAGATGGAAACAATTGTGACATCATGTAACACATGTTTATAAATATACGCTGGCTTAAAAAATATTTATATCAACCTGCCAAAATGTTTTCCCCTTTCTAATTGGGTTCAAAATTGAAAAAAATCTCGCATTTCTAATGTCGGGTAATTGCCTGATAAATCATGATTGAGTGATCCACAGACTGCATCAGCACTGTCAAAAGTCATTTTGATAGCGATACGAATATATAAGATTGGCCTACGATTGGTTAGAGATTGCCTTAAGTTCATGCCCACTCTACGATTCTTATGAAATTATCTAATTAAGATTTGTTTTCATCAGAGTAAATCGTATCAAAAATCGTGACAGTGTTTACCTGTGCATAACTTTAAACTATTACAGATTAAACATACCACAAGCTTGCTGGCAGTCCTGCAATGACTTGAACCTGTTGTCATTGCCACCGCACCCTCCATACACGAATGTTTGGCACTGTTGGAGTGTTCTGTCATAGTACCATCTATAATGATGAGCTTTACAAGGTCCAGTGTCCTTGACCTTGCTACACACACCTTTAACAATTAAGTTTTGTACTTATTAATATATAACACAAGCAACCAGCTGTACAAAGCTGCACAATTTTGTATTAATGGATATTTTGACTAGACTGTTTTTTTGTGACCATTTTCGTGCAATGTATATGCATCCCTCAAGGTTAAATATGTTTATGAGTGCTTATGAATATCTAGCATATTTTATATGATTCATCACATGGGGGGGGGGGGGGGGGGGGGGCTTTGTAAGCAAATAGGCGTCAGGTCAAATATCTACTTTGTTTAAATCTATCAGAGAGACATTGTAAATAAAAAAGTAATCTTTTCTTAAATAGAAAAATAAACCGTGTCACATATAGATATTCCATAATTCATTAAAGGATCATGGATGGACATTAGTTACAGACGATTGCGGAGATCCGTCACAAATGAACATTTGAAATATTGCAAAATGAAAAAAAAGGTTTTCTACCTTTAGGTGTTGAGGTGTTTCTTCTATACGTTCTGCATTTTGTGGGATCTCCTCTCCTGAAATATAAATACAACAAATCTTTTACATCCGCTCAGTATTTGAAAAAAACCCTCTAGGATATACATGAAACCTAAAACAGACAACTGGAACTAAGCATACAGTAACTGACTTCAATATATCATTATGTAAACACACCAAGTCAGATTGTAAAGTCATGACTGATATTTTGTTATAATTGTATTACATCTAGGAATAATATATTTGCCAGGTAAAGCATTCATTGTAGATTTAATGTCTTACCTTCTCGGGTCTACCAGTTTATAGACATGCCCTTCTGCGGGTCCGGCAAAACTGGTTGATAACATATATATTTCTCCTGTAAATATGAAGAAAATATGAAAAATATGTGTGAGAAGAAATACCACATTCATATGATACTCATATGATACTCATATTGAATTTAAATTTAAATTCTATGCGCAGAATTCCATCATGGCGAATACAATTTTGGATTGTTTCTCAAGAAATAAAAACATTATAAAACAAAATTCTGTTATCTTCAAAGCATTATCAATTTGATCGTCTGGACACAAAGGAAAATGTTATGGTGATGATTCCGAGATTCAGTGAATTTCATTTTTTAATTGCTTTTTCCCATGTAAATTTAGAAATGAAGATTTGATTTTAAAAATCCAATACTGCTTTCCAGGGAGATGCCTAGAGAGATAAAATTACACTTTAGGAAAAAGGTATTGGGTAAAGAACCAGCAAGGGGGATTAAATAGTTAGGTAGACTTGCGAGTGCATTTATACGTATTATGTTGACTGCAAAATCATTTGTGGTAGTGGTAGTCAAGCTGTGAGAGCACTAAAACTTAGTGCTTAAAGTTGGTCGAGTAGTGCCTCAGAAGCTCTTAAGAGCCAAACACGTAATGATAAGGAAACATAATCTAAATCCCTGTTACCTACCCGAGTGAAACATTCGGCTGTTGTAACCTTTTAAATCTTGCTTCATAAATGAATGCATTTGTCCAAACAATTGAAATGTCAAACAATTGAAAAAATATATGTTAAGCTGGGTCACCTCTCTCAGCCACTAGGTGGCACTCACGCCGTACAAGCAAGGCTGTCAGATAAGACTATCAGTGTCTCCAGTCAGATGAAAGAAAAAAAAGAATGCGCGAGTCCATCTGAGGTACCTGTACAAGGTTTAAATTTGATAATTTTCTTGAGAAAACTCACTGCTCCGGCCCATTTTATGCATGATATTTAATCATTAGATTGTTTTCCTGATACCTGAATTAAACTCATGACAACATGTCAGTTTCATTCTTAGTCAATTTATGTTCCGATTTAACAAGATGATATTTTCTTCGAGTGATAATAATTTGTTACTGTCACAGTTGGCTTAGAAATATTCGGAAAGTAGCAAAAAGCTGGCATTGATAAACCAATTCCTGTTTACTTGCTATTAATGAGCACCTAACAATGCAATCCTGTCGAGCAAAAGAAGATGTTGACCTGTATTGAACTTGCAATGGAGGTAATCAATATAAGCCAGTCATGCAGCATGGCCAAATAGGACGCCTTACCCATCTGTACCTTTATCCTTGTATGCTATCCTATAGACCATTTGGATTTGTTAACAATGAAAATATAAGATAAATCAATTTGCCACTACATACGACCAGTCAGTAACTGCTAGCATACCTTACCATTGACCTCCTTGACAAATCAGATTTGCAGCAATTAGTGTCAGAAATGGAAAATGGAAGGTGTTTGAATGGTAATGAAATTAAATTGTTTGATTAAAAATAGAAATTGAGTCTGGTGATCATTCTTCCCGAATAGCATGAAATATAATTTTTTGATTCGGGTAGCTATCAGAAATTCACTTGATAAAACGTCCATATTCACTTCACATGTGTCTATGATACTTTCTTCAAAACAACAGTAGAATTTATAACATACACACACACATTTTTTGTTCTTGTTTGAGTTTGAATTTTTTGTCTGAATTTTTGTCAATTTTTAAAAATTGTTTCAGTTATTTCATGACAAAACCTAGTTGTAGCAGATATATTGCTGTCTCATTGTGATATCAAGTTTGCCCAAATAATGTTGACTGGCAAAATAAATGAGATTGACCTCGAGCAGTATATAGATATTGAGATGTTTGGATATTATTAGACTGACCATCAGCATCCTCTCCAAATGATAGTATGTTAGGTCTGTATTCTCTAGTGAGACCATTGAAGCACAAGTCACTCCCACACATTCGGATCTGGGTGGCGTCCCATTGGTTCGTATCACGCTTTTCTGTCAACTTGAAGATTTTTCTATGAAAGGCAAAAATATTACACCAGTTGAAATATAAAAATATATGAATAAACCACAACCAACAAGGCAGCCACAAATCAAGGCACCCACAAATCAAATTGAGGGGATGAATGAGGTGGGAATTAGAGTGAGGGGATGAATGAGGTGGGAATGAGAATGAGGAATAATTATGGTGGGAATGAGAGTGAGGGGATGAATGAGGTGGGAATGAGAATGAGGAATAGTTAAGGTGGGAATGAGAGTGAGGGGATGAATGAGGTGGGAATGAGATTGAGGAATAATTAAGGTGGGAATGTGAGTGAAGGGATGAATGAGGTGGGAATGAGAATGAGGAATGATTAAGGTGGGAATGAGAGTGAGGGGATGAATGAGATGGGAATGAGAATGAGGAATAATTAAGGTGGGAATGAGAGTGAGGGGATGAATGAGGTGGGAATGAGAATGAGGAATGATTAAGGTGGGAATGAGAATGAGGAATGATTAAGGTGGGAATGAGAGTGAGAGGATGAATGAGGTGGGAATGAGAATGAGGAATGATTGAGGTGGGGACAAGAACGAGGGGATGAATGAGGATGCGCAGGGTTTGGTTTAGCATGGGGATGGGGATTGATATAGGGTTAACCATACACGCTCACTCACCCCGACACATAGTCGCCAAATATATATTGTCCTTGAAGAGCGGGATTGAGGCATCCCCGGTAGATATGTCCTCCAGTGATGGACTGCATCACATCATGGCCGTACACATGGATAGGCTTCACCACCTCCCCTGAAACATACAACATGTCTTACTCTCACTGGGCACAGCTCACACTTTACAAAATGAGGTGAAAGAGGCCAAACTGGGAATGAGGCACATTGTTGGGGATTGAACAAGTTGAAAAGTGATGTATTTGGAGTGCATTCACACATTTTGTTTCGGAGGAATATCGATTGCGATTGAGGTAGCGAAGCTCTAAAAGCACTGAAACCGAGATTGCTGAAAGTTTAAAGAAAAAAATTATCATTATCTTTGAGGGTCTTCAACGTACTGTGCAAGGGATTGTCTTTCATCAGAAATATACTTCAGCAGAGTTTTTGATTTGATTTGGCTGTAAAAACGACCCTTTTAGCACTGTTTGGACAATATCAGACCCGATGGAAGCCTGTCACTGGGATTCAGTGCCCTAATCTTTTTGAAGAGTGACTTGGGTTTTCTTTTTTTGCATTGTGCTATTAGACATGATAGCACAGACCACAGTCTTTGATAACCAGTCATGGAAGACTGACAGGAGTGAGAAACAACTCCGTTGGAGAAAGCCACCTTTCTCTATCATGCAGCATGAGGGATGTACTTGTCCCAACTGGATTTCGAACCTCTGACTTTTATCATGGATGACAGACATTTGCCGATTGGGCCATGTCCCGCCCCCTTTAGCAAAACCAATTTAAAAAAAAATAAACGTGACATAAAATATATGGTCACAAATAAAATTCACAAGATTATATACATTGAACAGAGTATTTTCCCTGTGAAATAAATGTTTACCTATTTGTCCACACAGACTCTGCTTGTAGCATTCATAGCCTTCTCTAGCATTCCATCCATAGTTACCCCCAGCCTGCAGGATGTCGACCTCCTCATAGCGGTTCTGGCCAACATCTCCACAAAGAATTCTGCCTTTACCATAGCCTAGCAATCAGAATCAGTACTATTACATCACACCATATTATTTGTATTTGTTTTTATTGTAAAAAAAATATCTACCACTTTATGATATGTTTTAGTGTAGTTCATTTCTTACCAGTATCGGGATGCCCTTCATCCATGTCACATCTCCAGATATTCCGGATGCCATAGGCATATATCTCGGGTTTGGCACTGCTGTCATTGACGAATGGATTGTCCGCAGGTACTTGGTAAGGTTTGGCCCCATCCACATCAATTCTCAAGACCTTGCCAAGCCACGTTTGTCTATCAAAAATAAATACTTATAGGTTAAAATTCAAGTTATGCTGATAAATCTTTCTTGGTAAACGTGTACAAATAATGTCTAGTAAAATTCTAAAACCACTGGAAAAATGGATCTAAAACCACTGGAAAAATGGATCTAATGGCTCAAAGGGATCTAATGGCACATAGAGATTTAATGGCAAATAGAGGTTTTATATCATGTAGAGATCTAATGACACATAGAGATATTATGGCACAGAGATCTAATGGAACACAGAGATCTTATGGCATATAGAAATTTAATATCACGTTGAGATCTAATGGCACAGAGATCTAGTGACACATATAGATCTAATAGCAAATAGAGATCTTATGGCACATAGAGATCTTATGGCACATAGAGATCTAATAGCAAATAGAGATCTTATGGCACATAGAGATCTTATGGCACATAGAGATCTAATAGCAAATAGAGATTTAATGTCACGTAGAGATCTAATGGCACACAGATCTAATGGCACATAGAGATCTAATGTAACATAGAGGTCTAATGGCACAGAGATCTAATGTAACATAGAGTTCTAATGGCACATAGCAATTTAATCTCTACTTATAACGTTGTAAAGGTGTATACTATAAAGAAAGACACCAACTTGTTCTGCGCATATCCGTGAGGATCTCCACCGGCACCTCCGTCCCCCAGGAACAGATAGAGATATCCATCCACACCAAACAGAATCTTAAAACATCACACACATTATTAGTGTGCGTGTGTGCATGCATGCATGCGTGCGTGTATATGTGCGTGTATATGTGGTTGTGTGTGTGGTTGTGTGTGTGTGTCTGTCTGTGTCTGTGTGTGCGTGTGTGCATGGACTACTTTATCCAGGTTTGGGCTGTACTTCACCACAGTCTCACTCGAACCCAGGACAGCAACAGGACAACACCTCAGCGCGGACCACGGGATTGACCAAGACAACAACCAAGACATTGCCAGGGGAGCCAGGAGGCTACCCCCGCCGCAGCTCTAACCTCGCTACTTACCCGGCAAGTACACAGTGCTTATTAGCTTAGGCCTTCGGGCGGCTCCCAGTACAGGCGGGCCGGGGCTACATTAGCCCCCGAGTTACCACAAGCTCTTGTCGGATCACACTTATATCATTTATAATGTTTTAAATAAATTACTGCACTAGTATAGTCGCACAGTTATCTTGCTTATAAGTTGGTGAATCATAATATTCCCCGGCTATAAGTTGGTAACAACCTTGCTCATATACACAGCACCTAAATTGTATAAACATTTCTCGCTTCACTTGCACTGCCTTAAAGTTAAACCACAGTGTTTCTCTCTAAGGCAACAAATTCACTACAGCACCTTAAAATTCGCAATTTTTGTTTACTATACACTGTATGTACTTCTCTGATTTGTTTTATGCAGGATGCAGAACACTCAGAGTACGCCCGAGGTACACCTTCCCTACACACGCCAGGGGAAGGATGGACTGCTGGACATCAGCCCAGCCAGACAGACAACCAGCGCCGCCAGACAGACGGCCGCCATCGCCAAGGCGGTCAATCGCATCAGGCCGTCCCTACCACCGTCGATCAACAGCGGAGTCAAGCCCGTAACTGCAAAGCCGCCGAAAGCAGCAAGGAAAGCGACCCCGCAGCCGAAGGGGTTCTGGTCACCGCCGCCAGGGACCAGCCAGGACCCCCAGCCACACACCACGACACCCGCGAAGAAGAGGCTCTTCTCGGACGTGTCTCCAGACTTGAGTTCGGACTCGTCCACCGACAGCCTCATCATCGACATGCCGCGAGCCCTGTCACCGCTAGAGAACACAGAAGAGTTCCCTCCACTCCCCGTCCCGGGACCAGATCCCAGACTACCAGCACACCAACAACCCAGCGTGAGCAGCAGCCCACGATCCTCAACCGGAGCACCCGTCGCTACTCTGCCAGTCGTACAGACCACTCCGCCATCGACATCATCAGTCAGCCCAGCGGGCCCAGCCGTAAGCCCTTCAAGGCAGCCTTCTCCGCGTACCGCGCCTTATACCGCCAGCAACAGCGAAACACACGGGATCACCCAGCCGAAGTTTCGCATACCCAAGGACACCGCGTTCCCGTCACCGTACCATCTTGTCACCGCCCTCGACCGAGCTCATCCAGAACTCAACTATATCGCCAGGCCGAACATCAACGGACAGTACGTGCTGCACCCGAAAAACAACAAGACCACGATCGCACTCAGACGTATCACCCAGCTGGCAGGCCACGCAGTCACTCTCCAAGAGCTCGACCCGCTCCAGAAGCCGTCATCGGTCATCGCCATGAAGGTCCCCCACTTTCTCCCAGAGGAGGCCTTCACCGACCTTCCAGGGGTGACACGAGCTACACGGATGAAGGCCAGGGATGGCACCTACACGAGACAGGTAAACCTTATTTTTCAGGGCCCTGCACCGCTGGAGGTCGAGGTTCCCCACTTCGGGATCTTCCCCACCAGGCCTTACCGCCAGGAGGCGCCCCGCTGCCACAGATGCCACAAGTACGGCCATCTGGCAATCACCTGCAGGACCACCAAGGAAACCTGCGGGATGTGCAGCGGCGGACATTCCACCACAGACTGCCTCACGAAATTCAAGGCCGGGGAGAAGATCGACGCCAAGTAACCATCACGTATGGAGCAACCGGTGTACAGCGAGGCCCCACCTGAGACATCGGACAGAGCCGACACCCGCCCAGCCAGCTCCCGAGCCAGTGATGGTCCCAGCACCACCTCCAGCCACCAACGCCTGGACACTGGTACAGCGCCGCACTCCGAAGGCCGGACCAAGGCATCGACACCTAGTGAAGAGCAGCACAGCCCCAACCCAGATGGACATCGATCCCCCCGCCGAGACAGAGCCAGCGCCAGCGCCAGCCCCGACTCCAGCCCCTACGCCAGTCGCCGCTCCACCTCCCGCCCCAGTCGCCGCCCCGGTCGCTGCTCCAGCCGTCGCCCCAGTCGTCGCCGCTCCAGCAGCCCCGCCGACCCCGCAGCCCCAACGCAAGACACCCAGAAAACAACGTACTCGTCAGAGGAAGCCGACACCTACCCCACCCGCTCCACCTCCACAGGACACCACCGTCGCACCTATAGACAACGCACCGCCATAGTCACCCAGAATGCCACCGAAGCCACAGCCAACCGAACCCACAGCATCCAACGCCACCGACAACGTCCTAGCTGCGATGATGTCACTCGTCAACCAAGTCCAAGGCATGCTGGAGACGTTCGCCCGCATGCAAGAAGAACAGAATCGGGAGAACCGGGCTCACCAACAGCAGCTGATGACGATGATGACCATGCTGCTCCAGCACAAATCAACATAGACCCGCCATCAACCGACGTGCAGAGACCTTCCACCGGTACCGTGCAACAGGCAACGTGCAGTGTGCAACACGCCGCAACACGCCGTCGACAGCGTGCAACACACCGTCGACAACGTGCAACACGCCGACGACAACGTGCAACACACCGACGACAACGTGCAACACACCGACGACAACGTGCAATCAACACCGCTGCACACAACACCGTTGCACACAACACCGCTGCACACAACACCGTTGCACACAGAAAGGGAAACTCTGCACACAGAAACACGTCCAGATCGTCAACACGAAAAGACGTCAGATCGTGAAGGTTTTTCGCCATTTTTGTTAACGATCTCAGATCGTTCAAATTTGGCGTCAGATCCTTCAGATTTGGCGTCAGATCGTGAAGAAATGACGCCAGATCGTGAAGATTTTTCACCATTTTTGTTAACGATCTCAGATCGTTCAAATTTGGCGTCAGATCGTTCAAATTTGGCGTCAGATCGTGAAGAAATGACGTCAGATCGTGAAGATTTTTCACCACTTTTGTTAACGACCTCAGATCGTTCAAATTTGGCGTCAGATCATCCACATTTGACGTCAGATCGGCAAGATATGGTACCAGACCGTGAAGAACATTCACCTCTTTTGTTAACGATCTCAGATCGTTCAAATTTGGCGTCAGATCCTCCAAACTTGGTACCAGATCGTGACGATCGGACGTGGATGCACGAGGATCAACCAGACCAGTCAACAGGACCAACACCAGACAGCCTACACATTCTAACATGGAACGCCAACTCCCTTCGCGCAAAGTGCACTACCTCATAGCAACGGTGGGTATAGAACAACCTGACATTATATGTATACAAGAAACTTTATTAACATCCAATGTTTCTATTCCAGGTTACCAACCGTTCTACCACTGGGCAAACACCACCCCCCACGACAGAGGCCTAGCCACCTTCGTCAAGAACCGTCACATGGTCACCCGCACTCCAGACCCCCCTTTCTGCGGAGAGGACACAGAGGTTCTTGGCGTCGTCATCCACCTCCAACAACGCCCCCTACAAGTCTACAACATCTATTCCAACGCTACAACCGGCGAACTCGAGCTCGCGGACCTCTTCACCAGAGCCGACACGCAGGACCTGGTCATCACCGGAGACTTCAACGCCATCCATAGCGAACTACAGTCCAACTCCCGGGATAACCAGAGAGGGCACCACCTGACACAACTTCTGAAGGAACACCCCTCTACCACGCTCCTCAACGACGGCAGCGCTACGCACATACGCGGAAACCCCCTGGACCTCACCATCGTCTCTACGCAGATCGCCCAGGGAGCGACTTGGACAGTACATCCAGAGCTTGCCAGCGACCACTACGCCACCTCAACTGTACTCCAGATTGCCAACCTACCACCACCAGCCCCTATGGCACCACCCAGATGGAACATGAAGAAGGCAGACTGGAAACAGTACGAGGACTTCCTAGACACGCAACGCAAGGTCTACCGGCGTCACCCCACCAGCGACAACAGACGACTCCTGGTAGTCGTCACTCGTCGCTGCCGAGATGTCTGCAGAGGCATACGCCGAGAGAAGTGGTTCGAGTGGTGCCAGTCCTTCAATCAGCACACATCGCTCAGCGAATTATGGAGCAAACTACGACAAGCTTCTGGGAAGAAGAAAGCCACCCCTGGTGTACATCCAGAGCCCACCAAGGAAGCAGAACGACTCGCCCAGATGTTTGCCGATCGAGCCTCCACCGCCAACCTACCCTCCGACGTCCAAGGCAGACTGCGAAGATTGGCTGACAACCGTAAGACGACACTACGGGATGCAACCCAGGCCAGCGCCCCTTCAGACGCCCCCTTCACCTACACAGAACTGGAGAAGGCAAAGAAGCGCAGCAAGGACACAGCACCTGGGGCTGACCGCATCACCTACTCCATGATCACGAACTCTGGAGCAGCAGCCAAGCTTGCAGTTTGCCAGCTCATCAACGACTCGTTCAACCAAGGCAGACTCCCCGCCAGCTGGAAATCTGCCGACATACAACCGATCCCCAAGCCCAAGGAACCAACCAAGCCCAGACCCATCTCCCTCACCAGCTGCCTGAGCAAGACAGCCGAGAGGATGGTCCTCACTTGCCTCCAGCACCTACTTGGCCCCCTTCACCCCAACGTGTTCGGTTTCGTCAAGTCCACCGGTACCGCCGAGGCCATCTCGACCCTCCTCTCAACGGCCAGCGCCCAGAAGACCGCCCTCGCTGTCTTCTTGGACCTGGAGAAAGCCTTCGAACTCGCCAACCCCTCAGCAGTACTCGACTCCCTGGTATCAAAGGGAGTCACAGGTAAACTCCTGGCCTGGATAGAAGATTTTCTATCCGGCAGACAAGGTAGGGTTCGATTTCAAGGTTCAACTTCCAGGTACCACAGGCACCAGAACGGGACCCCACAAGGTAGTGTACTCAGCCCCACCCTCTTTAACCTACTAATGGAACAAATCGTCTCTCTTTCTTTTCCAGCAGGAACACAGGTCCTCAGCTATGCAGACGACTTGGTACTTATAGTACATGGTGCGAAGAAGTCCTACTCCAGAGCACAGACGGCCTTGGACCTCATAACCGACCGATGTGCAAACCTGGGACTCAAGATTTCCACCACCAAGTCACAAGCCCTGCTCTTCCGCAGAACCAACCCGCCCATCAACCTCCACATCCAAGGCCACAACCTGGAATGGGTCCCTGCCTACCAATACCTCGGTATCTGGATAGACAGCAAACTCAACTTCTCCAAGGAAGTGGCCTACCTACGTGAGAGAGTGCGAAGCCGACTCAACGTCATGCGCATCATCTCCTCCCTGGACCTCGGCGCCAAAGCAGCAGTACTCCGTACCTACTAAGTAGCCGCTGTACGGAGCCTCATCGACTACGCTGCGCCGGCCCTCCTCATCACAGACAACGCATCTCTACAGAAAGTCGAGACGTTACAGAACGAGGCCTGCCGACTAATGCTTGGAGCCCCGAGATGGACAAAGGTCACTGCCCTTCAGATGGAAAGCAACCTCCATGCCATCCCACTCCGTATCGAGCAAGTCATCGGCGCCCTGGCAGCCAAGACCCTGCTCAGACCAACGAGCATCTCCCTCCAGAACACCCTCCGCACTGCAGCGGCAGACCCCCGGCATGCCAGCGAGGCCCCCCGGTGACAGTGGGCCCTCCATGCCAAGGATGTTCTGGAGAGATACGACTCCACCCATCTCAGCCTAGAGCCAGACACCATAGATCCAGACTACAAGCCTCTACCCCCTTGGAGTGAGGACACCATTGCTGTCCACTACACCCCTCTACCGGAAAAGAAGGCTGACATGGACAAGTTCGAACTCAAGATGGCAGCCCGAATGGCCATGGACATCCACACACCCAAGCCCACAACAGCCTACTACACAGACGGCAGTGTCCACCCAGACTCAGGTAGAGCAGGTGCAGGCTTCTTTACAGAGGGAGAGCAGTTCTGCTTCAGACTGAATGACAATTCATCCACTCTGCAAGCAGAACTGGTCGCCATCTACCACGCCCTGAACCATGCCTACCTGGCCAGTAAGTACCCACAGGATTCGATTTCTGTTCCATTAGCACCAACTGTAACTATTTATTCTGATTCCAGATCATCGCTCCAGACCCTCCAGAATGCAGAACCACGGGAGAATGTGCGACTTGTCACCGCCATTCTCAGACTGACCCAACAACTCTGCAAAGAGTCCCGCCCTGTAACATTCCTATGGATCCCCAGCCACATCGACATAGCAGGGAACGAGATGGCGGACGAAGCAGCCAACCAGGGAGCCCAACGCAAAACAGTGGACTCCGGCCTTGCCCCGTCCCTCTCCCGTCTCAAGTCCTCCTTCACCACCATCAACAACACCCGTCACATTTCTCGCTTTCTAACCTCTGTTCCAGAATCCAGGTCCAGCCAGTGGTACCAGAAGGCAACCAACCTCAAGGCCCTAACAGTACCTGCCGACTGCAGTCGCGATATGGAGGTCACTCTCTACCGCTTGAGGCTTGGCTACTTCTGCAACTGGATGCTACCCAAGGAACCGGACAGAGACTGGGAATGCAGCCACTGCAGCCGCCCCACTACCAGACCCTTGCTCCACTACCTATTGCAGTGTTATCACACCCAAGCCCTCCGCACCAACGCACCAGCTATAGACTGCGACATCGAGGAACTGGACAGAGACCAGTGCCCGAGGCCGCAGCCATAGTCCTGGAAGCCATTCCACAGCCTGAGGCTCTGGAACTGCTTCAGCAGTACCACCCTCCCAGGTAAAGTAACCTCGGCATAGGATAACTGCCTGCCCGCTCGGATGGGGCATTAAACGCTCCTCGGAGTTCGGTGGTCCCGTGTATCTGGCTCCTATCCCAGAGCACGTTAAAAAACCTATTAACATCTATCGAAAAGAGTAGGGGGAACCCGGTGTTAATAGTCTCTCCTCCTTACAGTAAGTATTGCAATAGTTACAATTAACCTTCCTCTCCTCCTTTGTAGCTTTCAGAGAAGCTGGCTTCAACGCAACATCGCAACATTATGACGAACAAACAACCATACACACGTACACACGGCCACGGACAGACAACCTAGTCACAACATTCAGGTTTTTATTTTTATGCACAGCACAATTTTATTGTCACACCAACTCGCACACACATATTATTTATTCCAGGTAACATTCAAACGCATAAAACGACAAGCCCTATCACGGCTTGTCTCACGTACACCTTTTTAGTTTCACGACTCGACATTCAATAACGGCTTTCATCACGGCTTACATACTCACGTGTACATACAAACCACGCTCCAAAACACTCCCCACGTCACACACACACTGCTACATTCACAACACACGAATCCTACACGACCTAGATCATATATCATATCCAATGGCACAACACAATCCATTTCCACAAGATTATAACCGCAACTTTCCAGGAAACTGATTACCGGTTAACGTTCTCTTCACAATCAAACAGAACACAACGTGGAAACACGCCATCTACATTTACGGGCTAACACTACTCTATGTACAAAGTTACCACGTCACAAACCACGTGGTAACCAAACACGCCCACTTCTACCTCATTTGCATCAAGCAGTCAGAACGTGCTTCAGCGCCATCTGTATCCTATCACGTGATACACCTATATCACAAAGTTACCACGTCATCGACCACGCGGTACTCAAACACCTCCACTCATCTCATTTACATACTGCGAACATAGCCAAACAACGCCACCTCGTGTCAACACAACGCCACCTCGTGTTAACGAGACGCTTGACTTTACGAAATAGTAAACCGAACGTCACTACACCACGTGACCACTAAACACGCCCACTTATCTCATTAACATAGCACTACCACCGTGCATACACGCCATCTATCGTTTTAGACATGACTGAATTTACGAAATTCAGCATCACACGCCAACACTCGGTAAAACAACGAATTAACACATAGCAACACACAGCGAGGACATGATGGTACACTTGTATTTATGTTCTGTTCAAATTCATCTTTATTTTTCCTGTTACAGCCAAGTGCAGAGCACCCCATAGAACACCGCTTGTACAAAGAGTACCACTACGGAGGGCCGCCAGATCTGGCCACGGCCCTCGAGGGATCATCCCCTCGAACCTACATCATCATCATCATCACCACAGTCTGGCGGTGTTCACTCTCGTGGCAACATCTCCCGAATTCAGTTGAAAAATTTCTTGGAAACTTTTTGACTTTAATGGCAGTACAGCTACTAATTATTTAGGAAATCTTTTGACCACCTCTACGGCAGAGCACTCGCCTTCCCTGCACACGCCTTGAGCGTGGGAGGCAGTGCCTTAACCCCTGCTTGAGGTATATTCACCATCATTCAATAATTGAACTTTGTTCAATATTTTTTGGTTTTCACGTATAGGTATGCACTAACAAACACACCACACCAACAAACGAACCCCTGAAGCTTACGGTTACTTTCCCGAAGGTAGAAAAGGCTGTATCCTGTAGCCTTTTCTATTAGCAGGATTGTTGAATTAATAGCCAAGGGGCCGTATCATGATCTATACACACTTATTTTAGGATAGAATCTTTTCACATATTCACATAGAAATAGGCAGTTCATATAGGTATATAGGCAGAATGGCTGGAACTTGTGGCTTGATTATTTCAAGCCATTAGTCACGGCTCAGTGAACATGCAACACTAGGCAATTGACCCCATTCAATCAAACTTGGAAGTTTTTCACACCCACTCAGTGAACATGTTACACTAGGCAATTGACCCCATTTAATCAAACTTGAAAGTTTTTCACACCAACATACAGACCAAACATGGAAATAACTAGCATTTCCCCCTCAGCCACTTCACCTAACCTCACTTTACTGCAGAAGTTCACTCTACTGCAGAAGTCCTCCTCTATCCAAGAGAAGGCCATGATGACAGTTCTGAGGGCTAGTCCTTCTCAGGACAAACCCGCTGAACTGCCTGCAGTAGAAACAACCTCGCCACAGGCTAAGAAAAGCCCATACCATTCACTCACTATCTCCCACCCAAAGATGAAATTAGTTCAGCTTGCCCCTCCCACTCAGACACCACTGAAAAGGATAGCAGACTTCTCGTCCTCTTCAGAAGAGGAAGTGTCTGGATTTTGGCAGTTGCCAAAAACACGTAAAAAAGCCAAGCAGCCCAAAAAGGCCCTACATTTTGAAAGACTGACCCCTAATTGCAATGCAGTAGCTGCTTTTGATGAGGTAGATCTTTTGGACACATAGCTACCTTCTGCAGAAACTCAGCAGTCTGTGGCATCTGTAGCAAAAAACACGACACCGAACAGTGCCTTGTCAAACTCAGAAATAAAGGACAGGTTGCTCCTTGTTGTCCAAACTGTCACAAAAAGCATCATGCTTGGAACAAAAGATGTCCTGAGAGGCTAAACAGAATTTATGCGCAAAACAAGCCAAAACTTCAACAAGTGCGCCCCCTGATGACCATTCCCACCCATCCTCCTTCTAGGACCTCACCCCCTGCCCCCCAGCCTGCCCCCCAGCCTGCCCCCAGCCTGCCCCCCAGCCTGCCCAACGGCCAACCAAAAAGGCCAAGCCAGGCCAGCAGGTCAAAAACCCTGCCAAGAAGTCCACAAAAGACACTACCCCCACAGGCCCCCTACACCCACCCCCACCCCCACCCCAACCCAAAACCAAGAACCCCCCAACCGTGAACTCTCGTGTGAACCTGACCCCCACCCCTGAACCCACCCCAGGGCCCAGCAAAATGACAGTTTCCCTCCCGACGTCTGACTCTCCCTTTCTAGAAAATGATAGGACTGACGTTCCATTGATTCAAAGCATCCCTCCCACATCAT
The DNA here is from genome assembly GCA_949316495.1 of Amphiduros pacificus. Classification (NCBI taxonomy): domain Eukaryota; kingdom Metazoa; phylum Annelida; class Polychaeta; order Phyllodocida; family Hesionidae; genus Amphiduros; species Amphiduros pacificus. The sequence continues at coordinate 23,274,515 of OX439009.1, read as the reverse complement.
CAGCCGCACACAATCCTTTACCGCTGTGTGCGGTTCCTGTTAATACTGAGAATGCCTCCCTTGTTCAGGCCCTGTCACAATTAGCCACAGTTACTCAAGAGGCCAGAGACATATCTAAATCAATAGTAAATCTCCTCATAGAAATTTCGGCCAAGTTAAATTCACAGAAGTAAGTCAGAATCTGAAAATCATTAACTGGAACTGCTTTTCACTAAAATCCAAAATTGCCACCCTCAAAGCCTGCATTGGGACAGATGAGACAGACATCATTACCCTCCAGGAAACTTTAGACAAGAAAGATTCTCCCCCCAAAATCAATGGATACACACCCTACACTGAAAAAAGTGAAAATAATAGGAAAGGTCTCGCAATATACGTTAGAAATAAAATTCCATCCAAAAAGATAATTGATCCTCTTAACTGTGGGACAGGTATAGAAGTGCTAGCCATAGAGATCACCCTCTCCACAGGTCCTGTCCTTATATATAATATATACTCCAATCCCAACCCATTCCACCAGGGCAAAATAGATCTCACGGAACTAGCGAGAGTTGCAAGCTCACAATCCATTGCTGTGTTAGGTGATTTCAATGTCCATCACCCCATTTTGTATTCCAAATATTACAATCATAATGGCCATCACATCAATGCCCTCCTCAATGACACTGATGAATTGTCCCTGCTAAATGATGGTACGCCCACTCACATTAGAGGACACTGTTTAGACCTTACCTTTGTGTCCTCAGCCCTTACCCAACTTGCTAAATGGGGAGTACACCCCACCCTAACCAGTGATCACTATGGTACCACTCTCTTGCTTGACATTCCACACATCCCACCCCCTCCTCCACCCCCACCCAAGTGGAACGTTAGGAAAGCTGACTGGGACAAGTTTCAAAAGACAATATCTGACTGGTATGACCAATTTGTCCTACCACAGGACATAGACGAACACTCAGAGGCAGTCACGCAGGCTCTTACATTAGCGGCTAATGAAGCCATCCCTTTAAAGAAAGCAACAGGTACCCATCATACAAACTACTGGTACTATAATCCCACAATAGCTGAGTATAGGAATAGGCTAAATAGGACCAGGAAGATATATAGAAAATATCCCATCCCACACAATAGGCAAATGCTCAGGGAGGTTAGCAAACACCTGCAGGAGATCTGCAGGGGTGCCATGCGTATTAAATGGGAAGAGTGGTGCGAATCTTTCAATGAGCACACATCTCTCACTGAGCTCTGGAAGAAATTGAAAATTTCTAGTGGCCAGAAAATCTCGCCCATTCCAGACCATCCCAATCCCAGCATGGAATCAGAAAGACTTGCAGCCAGCAGGGCCTCGTCAGATAATCTGTCACGAAGCATTAGGCTCAAACAAAACGAATTGCTTAGTGGCAGGGACAAAATCATTAGTGAGGCTTGCCAGGCAACACACAGAGCAGACATTCCCTTCACTATACAAGAACATTTCAATGCTAGGAAGAAAGGTAGAGACACTGCCACAGGTTCAGATAAGATCACATACAGTATGATCAGCAACGCAGGCACAGCTGGGCAAATGATGATATTAGATCTCATAAATGCCTCATATCAAGCTGGCCAGCTCCCGTCAAAGTGGAAGCTTGTTGACATTCAAGCCCAAAGAACCCACCAAACCTAGGCCAATCTCACTCACGAGTTGCATATGCAAAACAATGGAGAGATTAGTACTAAACCGGCTGCTGTATGAACTAGGGCCCTTTCACCACAACATCTTCGGGTACATTAAGGCAGTCAGCACCACCCACAGTATAGCCACACTGCTTTCCATCATCAAGACAGGTCAAAGCATTGCCATCTTTTTAGACCTTGAGAAAGCCTTTGGGTTAGCCAGCCCAAAAGCAATTTTAGCCACTTTAGCCAGCAAGGGCATCAAAGACAAGCTACTTGCCTGGGTTGCTTCCTATCTCACAGGTAGGAAAAGTAGGGTGCGCTATCAGGGAACTTATAGTGCTTATCATGCTCACGAGAACGGCACGCCCCAAGGTGGTGTCCTGTCCCCCACGTTATTCAACATCCTCATGAGCAGATTAGTCTCCCTCAAATTCCCACCAGGTGTACAGCTGCTTTGCTATGCTGACGACTTGGTATTGACAGTCACAGGTAAGGGATTGAGCCTCAAAGCTCAGAACTCGCTAGACATCCTATCTAGAGAATGCACAAATATAGGGCTCAAAATATCTGCCTCCAAAACAAAAGCAATGTGCATCAAAATGAACACACCCAGCTCACAGCTCCAAATACAGGGCCATGCCCTGGATTGGGTCCCTGTGTATCAGTATCTGGGGGTGTGGATAGATAGTGCCTTTAACATGCACTATCAGGTCAATTACCTCAAGGAAAGATGCCAAAAGAGAATAGACGTCATGAGAGCCCTTTCTTCCATCAAGATGGGCCCCAAAAGTGAGATTCTCAGACTTTACTATTTAGCCACTACATGTAGCCTAATAGACTATGCCACACCACTGTTAGCAGTTGTCTCAGATAGTGCATTACAGCAGGTTGAGGTCATACAAAACAAAGCCCTCAGGCTCATTAGGTGCAGGAATTATCGAGAAATAGTGACAATTGCTCAACCCTGCAGACTGAGCTCATTGCCATTTCATTTGCCCTCCTAGATGCCCTTCACAACAAGACAGGTCCAGTACTAGTAATCACAGACTCACAGTCATCCCTCAAAGCACTAGAGAAAGGTCACCCCTTAGACAATGTTAAGCTCATCACGGGAGTTTATGTTACCTTGTATAAGTTACAATCAGACAACTGCTACACTGGATCCCCAGTCACATTGGACTTAAGGGTAATGATATGGCAGACGAGGCTGCGAATGCAGGCTGCAAGCTATCCAAGATATCAGCCCATGTCCTCCCCTCTCTTAGCCAGACCAGACGACTTTTTATCTCTGATTCAAAGGAAAGGCACTATCTCAGGCACAAATACAGTGTACCCGGTTCAGGAACTGCCAGATTGTATGCCATAGTCACTAGATACAAGCCACTCCCCAGACTAGCTGAGAACCACAGATCCCTACAGGTCACCATGCATAGACTTAGACTAGGCTACAAGTGCACTTGGGAATTGTTAGGAGATATGGATAGAGCCTGCGAGCATTGCAGTAGGCCCACCAGTAAACCACTGTGGCACTACCTGCTAGAATGCTTTTACACAATGCCTCTTAGACAATATGATGATAGAGTATATGATGTGGAAGATGGTGCTGACCGCACCCAGGCTGCAGCTGAGGTGGTCTATAATGCCTTAAACTTTGTGGATCTGCATTATATCCTGACTCAGTATCCTGTGCCCAAATAGGAACTGGAAAAGATCCCACTAGAACCCATGAAGTAGGCAGCCCCGCATGACTGACTGACTGCGGATGGTCAATCAATGGTCACTTAAGAGATCAGGTCACAGTGGCCACTAGCTGATTCCCCGAGGACACATTGACTAATTAAAATGGAAACGAACCTGATCCTACCACTGGCTGCAATGATGGAATGTATGCCCTACATCCCTACATTGACAGCCAGGGTAGATAAACCTAACACATTACTAACACATGGCACCCATAATAGTGAAAATGCCTGGCCTGGGTCACAGATTGTGCCTGCTTTGGTTTCACAAGAATGACCAACAGCGGTTGCAGAGATATTCAGTGTATATCCTGCCCATAGTCGGCTTTCAGTGCCCCAAATCGGGCCATTTGCACCGATAATCACACACCACCCACCCCATAGCAATTTCAAATAAACTATAATTAGGCATTTATACACAAAATAAGATGGAACACATAATAATATGAATCTTCTGAATTATTCTGTCATTCAAAAGCAAACAAAACAAGCGTAAACAAAAAAAGTTCACTTTTGCCTATGGACACCCCACTGGGTAAAATGCAATTCTCACTACTTTTAATCAAAATTTCTACGTAACTTTTCATATATGCAACCCACACACAAAATCTGAACACAACATAAAACCACCTCTAAACTCACTATGGGTAGGTCCCCCTTTGACAATGCCTGGTTAAATTGTCCCCCAGCAAGGTTATTGCTTGCGTGCTCGGATTGGGCGTAAAACGTCGTGGTCCCGTGTATCTGACCCTATCCCAGAGCACGTTAAAGAACCCAGTAGCACTTATCGAAAAGAGTAGGGGGAACCCGGTGTGAATGGTCTAAAAAAAACACCTTTCAGTGAACCAACTCACAACAACAATAGTCCATTTTTCAATAGCAATAATCAATGACCAAATTTAACAAGACATGATTGCAATTCACAGCAATCACACTGCAGGGCCGCCTCTCCAGGCTACGGCCCTCTTGCAATTTAATATTGCATAGATTTCATTCATTCTGTACTTCACGGAAGTGGTCTGTGACCTGCTTGACATTCTGTACATTCTGTCTCAAGTTGCATTTTATATCTTACCCAGGCAGGTGTTTCAACATCGCTCATTTGACCCATTTCCACAACGAGGCTTGTAGAAGGAAATAAAGAGCGTCTCGTATCCCTACGCACAGCTGAGTGTTGTTCTTGATCATCGCTCATCATTTAGACTTATAATGGACATGTTCAAGAAAGATAAAGTATTTTAACAGCAGGCCTCATTTTCTAAACTTTCATTTTCTAAATTGGCAGAGCATGGGTATGTTTGTTTGGAATATTTAAATTAGATTTTCAGGTGAAGATAATTTTTAAATAGTTACATCTCAAAAGCTCAATAAACTTGTCATTTGCCCTAAAGACTCAATGCACTTCTATTTTCATCCATTTTGCATTCCAGACCCAATGCCCTTCTATTTTCATCCATTTTTTTATTCCCTACTCTATTACAAATTAGACTAATGTTTTCGTCACAAGATGTGGGTCATACGGAGTGACATATTTTCAACTTTCTAAATCATACAGCATGACCAAAACTAAATACTTGTAAAACAATACATTTGTATAGATATGCGTGTGGGAAAGTTGTAGAGTAACAGAAACTTCTTCTGCAATACCTCTCCAATAACATTTGTAGTAATATTTTAAGGTTCATATTTTGATCTATAAATTAATGAGACCTTCCATTCAATACATATTCCGTATTCTTAAGGCAGATTTCTCTGAAAATCTCATTGTATAATATAACAAAGGTCGCGAAGTAAGAGGCTTGGAAAAAATGGAATATATATTTGGAAAGTGTGGAGTTTCTATTTTATTCTAAGTATTTGGTTAAGTGTCTCTGGATCAACCTTAACTCATGCTATGCTCTGGATGTGACAGTATTCTAATGTTATCATGATTTGCAGTACAGATATCTGTTTTACAACTGTAATATACATTGTTTTGTTTGGTACGGAAGAAGTACTGTAAAATGCAGCAAAAGTTGAACATTTACTTTTTACAGTGAAGGTCTTGTCTAATGTTTAAAACCATATAGAAATAAAATGCAAATTGCTAAAAGCGTTCTTACCTCCCCTCCATTGTGATTAGCATAGGTCTGTTCCTGCTCAAGAATGATCTGCTCAGATTCCTTGTCTGCCTTGTTTGGGTTTTGGGGAAGAATATTGAATTCTGAAATCCTAATAAACTGGTTTTGGGATTTCATCACAGAGAAGTACACAAAGAGTCGACCGTTTTCCTTGAAGTTGGGGTGGAAAGTCAGGCCCAGTAAACCCCTCTCATCGCCAAGCCAACGCCCAGGGTTCAAAACAACTCCCGTCAGGTCCAGGAATGGATCAGGCAACTTTGTGCCATTTTTGTAATATATGTTTATCACACCTCTTTGTTCCCCAATAAAAAGCCTCTCAGAGTCATCATCGGGCACTCTAAAAATAAGGGGCATTATGAGTCCACTGGCGAATGTCTCCAGGCATAAACACCCATCTTCAGTTTTGGTATTGTTCACCAGTATCTGGACAAATATTGGGTTATCTTTGAGCTCCGGATAGCAATAATTTGTGTCCACTAAACGCACCATTGAGCAGAACTCTGAAGCGGTTTGCGATTCCACTGTATTTACTAATCTGGGATCATCTGTCAATAAAGGAATTAGCTGTTTGCACTGGCTGTAGAACCTGTGGCAGTAGCTTGAGCAGAGACCTGGGAAGGAGCGCTGAGCAGTTGAACTGTCCTCGGCGTCGTAGATATGAGCAGCATATGGTGAGCAGACTTGACATAGCAAACTTCTCACATAGGTCTCACACCGATCCCTCATCTCACTGCTTATCTGATATATACAAATGTTAAACATTGATTTATCTCATGTAAAACAATGAGGCAGAATGATAGATTGTTTCACACCGACCTCTCATCTTTCTGCTTATCTGATATATACAAATGTTAAACATTGATTTATCTCATGTAACACAATAAGGCAAAATGATAAATTGTTTCACACCGACCTCTCATCTTTCTGCTTATCTGATATATACAAATATTAAACATTGATTTTTCTTATGTGACAAAATGAGGCAGAAAGACAAAATCGCATATTGATTTGTGTTGTTTACGGCTGTAATATGTACTGTTTTGTTATGCTTTAACCTTTTGAAAGCTTTACACTACATCTGGCATGTGAAAGCCTGAGACCTAAACCTCAACCAAGATCCCAATATAAATTATGACATTCTTTCTAATATAGTACAAAGTGCTAGGAATAAACATATGCCCACAAAATGAGTCAAGTTCAAGAAGTCTAAACATATAAAAATCTCCATGGATTACATATGGGTTCAGCAATTCTATCAGCTACAAGGATAACCTAGTATAAAAAAATTGAAAATTACTGATCCTGATTCCTCCAATTATCTTGTGTATAAAAATAACTTGAAAACTTATGACAAAATTCTAAAAAAATAGCATACGCATGGCCCAAATACTGTATTATGAAAAAGTATTTCATAAATACTAATCTGATATTAAAAGTACCTGGAAGGTATTATATGATTTGTTAAATAGGACAAAGAAAAAAAATCATTCCCAACTATCTACATGGATGAAGAGAGAATCATCACAAACAAACTTGACATTGCTAATAGATTCAATACTTTTTATGCAGAAGTAGGTCCTGAACTGGCCCAGAATATCAATATGCCAACTAACAAACTTTTCACGATGTATCTTACTACAAAACATGATTTACAATTTAAATTTGAAAATGTTAATGATAGAACTGTTAAAGAAGTTATAAATAATCTAAAACCTAAAACAAGTTTTGGTTGGGATGGATTCTCCACCAGATTATTGAAAACTATACAAGATGTAATACTTAAACTTATAACGCTTATTATTAATCAAATGCTGTGCACTGGTATATTCCCAAATAAGCTGAAATTAGCAAAGGTATGTCCTATATATAAAAAAGATGATGAGACTAGATTTACAAATTATAGACCTATCTCTTTATTACCTGCTGTGTCTAAGATTTTTGTAAAGGTTATATTTAAACAAATGTATAATTTCTTTCAAACTAATAAGTTGTTTTATAATAGTCAATATGGTTTTAAAAATCAACATTCTACGCAGTACGCTGCTTTAGAGGTTGTTGATCATATTATGACATCTATGGATAAAAACGATATACCAATTAATATATATATATATTGACTAAGGCATTCGTTACTTTGGATCATCATATATTATTGCAGAAACTTACTATTTTGGAATAAATGGACCTCCTCTTGATTTAATGAAAAGTTACCTATCAAACCGAAAACAATATGTTGAAATTGATGGTACTCCATCTGAGACTGTAACCTTGAAGACAGGCGTGCCCCAAGCTCCATACTTGGACCTCTCCTCTTTATTATCTATATTAATGATATTGCTTATTCAAGTAATCTAACCGGCCCCACTAGCACAGTTGGTAGAGTGTAGGATCTGAGCCTTTAATGGTTATATAAGTGGAGGACGGGAGGTGGTGGGTTCGACTCCCACTGTCGGCAGTGTTACTTTCACACTGGTTAAAAGGCTTGAAAGTCGACCTGATATGGCCATAGTTGCTGAAAGGGTCGTAAAAACACCATTTCACATTTCACATTTCAAGTAATCTACTAGATTTTATTATATAGGCTGATGATACCACTTAATAAAGTACACTAAAACTTATTTCCAATAATTCCATCCAAATATCCCCTAGCCTGGCCATAAATGATGTATTAAATAAAGTAAGTGAATGGCTTAAATTAAATATACTGTCATTGAATATATCAAAAACTAAATATATTGTTTTTCATACTCCCCAAAGAAAAATAGAGGAACTTGAATTAAAAATAGATGGTATTGACATAGAAAGGGTTAAAGACTTTAACTTCTTAGGTATCACACTGAATGAAAATTTAACATGGGATAGTCATATTGACAAAGTCTCAAACAAAATTTCAAGAAACATTGGAATTATTAATAATCTGAAAAAAACCTATTACCCGAGAAGACCAAGTTACTACTTTACAACTCTCTTGTTCTTTCTGAATTTTGGCATACTCTTGTTGGGTCACAGATGTGATCGTATACTTAAATTACAAAAGAGAGCTGTTAGGATTATCAAATTAAAGAAATATAATGCCCATACTGAACCTATCTTCAAAGATCTGAAACTGCTTAAAAATGATCATATATTGAAACTGCAAGTTCTTAAGTTTTACTATAAATTTCAAAATAATTTATTGCCATCATATTTACAGTTTACCTCTACAACATATAAATGAAATGCATAGACACAGTACTAGAGCTGTACAGGAAATGAGAACTCCTTTAATAAAACATGAATTTGCGAGAAAATCTATAAGGTACACAATTCCTGAAACTGCAAATAACACCCCAAACTGTATTATTGATAAGATAGAAACCCACAGTTTACAGGGCTATTCTAAATATGTTAAAAACTACTATATTACTTCCTATAAAGAGCAATGTTATGTGTCAACACTGATAATTGATTAGTTGTTCAATCAATATGTTCATTTATTAATTATGACACTTTATAATGATTGTTGTTGTCTTACTTCCTCCATGTTAAAACCAGCATATGGTTTAAAAAGGAATGCATACATATTGTACGCCTGAATACACAAGTCTGCAAATAGTTATGATATTTAATATTGTATATTTTATCCAGTGAATTTAAGGACATTTAAATATTTTCTGTTTCTAATAGTGTATAAGCTATATCCTGTGGAATAATTTGAGCAATGTGTTTAGTTGTTTATTATTTACTTTCTTTACAGGGTGGCCCCTGTGATAGCGGTGGGATATCCAAACCCACCTTCATAGGGGTCTCCCTGGCCTGATATCTTTATTTAATTTAATTTGGACAACAAAGAGTATATAAAACTTTTTTGTAATTAAGGCCGAATAAATAACATCTGAGTTCTGAGTTCTTAGACGGCCTTCCTGTTGGACAGGTTTAATTTCCCCTGAGAGGGCCTTCCTGTCTGACTGATTTAATTTCCTCTGAGAGGGCTTTCCTGTCTGACAGGTGTAATTTCCCCTGAGAGAGCCTTCCGGACAGGTTTAATTTCTCCTTAGTGGGCCTTCCTGTTGGACAGGTTTAATTTCCCCTGAGAGGGCATTCCTATCGGACAGGTTTAGTTTCCCCTGAGAGGGCCTTCCTGTCGGACAGGTGTAATTTCCCCTGAGAGGGCCTTCCTGTCTGACAGGTTTAATTTCCTCTGAGAGGGCTTTCCTGTCTGACAGGTTTAATTTCCCCTGAGAGGGCCTTCCTGTCGGACAGGTTTAATTTCCCCTTAGAGGGCCTTCCTGTCTGACAGGTTTAGTTTCCCCTGAGGGGGCCTTCCTGTCTGACAGGTTTAATTTCTCCTGAGAGGGCCTTCCTTTAATTCCCGACAGTGCACATACCTCACGTTCCTTGTGACACATTAACACATTAATCAATATCTCTCCTCATACCTTACTCAATGTTCCCTGTATTTTTGAATTAATCTCCAACTCCATATCCTCAGAGCAGCATCCAAGATCTCTGTACTCTGGACACACTCCCATTCTGTTTGCATCTGGGTAAGGTGCACGGAAATCCAAACATTGGGGATGTCCAGCCGTGAGAGACAAAATACATAAAGCCACCAAGAAAGCCAACATCTTAACGTGTCAGTTTGAAACCTTATGTTGCTGTCTTTGTTCTGGTTCAACCCTTCTATGCCAATATGCTATCTTCTTCAACATCAATATCAAGACTTGCGAGACCTCTGCCGCGTTACTTTGAAGAATCATATATGTCACACACCATAAGGCCCTATGCGGGAAAGATGGGAAATTTGAAGCAAAATATCAAAAATATCATAAACTGGGCCATTTCATCAAAACAATGTCATTGTGTAAGATAATAATATCGTCAATATGATCATGAGACAAGGACAAGGGTTCCTGCAGTGATCGGCCTGACTGGTCTCTCAAGTTGGTTCCGGTGGAAGAATCTCAAGTCTGATTTTTGTCTTTATCTTGCATCTTGAGTATCAGAGACAGATATGCTGCATCGTCGAGATAAGTGGGTATCTGCTGCAGGGTTGTGTCCCATTCCAACCAGTACTCCATATCAAAGGCCGTGGTTATCAAAGGCCGTGGTTATCAAAGGCCGTGGTTATCAAAGGCCGTGGTTATCAAAGGCCGTGGTTGTCAAAGGCCGTGGTTTTCAAAGGCCGTGGTTATCAAAGGCCGTGGTTATCAAAGGCCGTGGTTATCAAAGGCCGTGGTTATCAAAGGCCGTGGTTATCAAAGGCCGTGGTTATCAAAGGCCGTGGTTATCAAAGGCCGTGGTTATCAAAGGCCGTGGTTATCAATGGCCGTGGTTATCAAAGGCCGTGTGATATCATGTCTATGTGATGATGCAAAAGAAAGATCCCCAGTCACTCTTCGAAAAGAGTAGGATATTGATTCTCAACAAACAAAAACGATATGTCAATTTTATTTTTATAAATATAATTGTTAATAACTTATCTTATTTCTTCTTTCTAATTGATTGCACATTAACAAAAGCAATTTTAGTACTTTCAAATTGCATTTGTAAATATTAGATACATCCTTAATCAGCTCATCATTCAAGTCTGCACAATACATTATTCAAACACTGAATATTCTCATTTCTATGCAATCTATAACCGAAAGTGCATTTTTTAGTTCCCTTTCTTTAAAACTATTTTTCCCACAATGGAACTCCTCATCAATTGTGCCTTTATATTTAATAAATGCATTTAATCCATGAGTATTCTCTGAAAGCGACATACCTACTACATCATCTTTATAGACACAAATAACTGGACTAGGATAGTCTGTCCGCTTTGCCAGGTCGTGAATCTATTGTAAGTAATCTGACTTGATTCTGCTGTGGAAAATAAAGATTCCTACCAAGCAAAAGATACTTGAACATTCAAAGAGATGAAATTAAAAGACTTTGTGTCTGATATCACTGAAAATTTGCTGATTTCACTTTTTTAAATATATCTTATTCCACAATACTTTTTTTAAATATTATATAAGCATGTTTCATAACGTTTAAGACAGCAATAAGAACAAAAGTCTGATACCTTGATCAGTGTGGAGATGAGGAAGGAACAGACAAAAAGAGAATCAGAAAAAGAACTGGGTACAACATGTCTCAGTATTCGCAAAAAGAAGTTCCTCACCCACCACGTGAACACCACGTGAACATTGCATACACTACAATGCAGAGCGTGGACCATTCCAAACCCAACAATTTCATATGAAATCACACATAATGTAACCAAGTTTATCATGTATCTGAGAAAAGATGTCCCTGCTAGGGCCTGTGTCATGTACGATGACTCGTCATGTGCTATGATTCTGTGTCCTATTTCAGGTTCAATTTGTAGTGTTTTCCTAAGATATCCTTCCATGCGTAAAGTTGTTTTAAATATTTAGTGTACAGTAGTTGTACTGTACTTTTAGACTTTTAGACTTTTAGTGTACAGTACAAGTGCGGATGTTTGGATTTTATTTAGCCAACATTTCCTACATTTTCATGCAACATTCTCAATGAGGATTTAACATAGAGATTTGTCAAAGGCAAGATTCAATAAAATTGTCCTATGATTCTATTTTAAATTTTATGAATTATTGACATCATTAAATGCAATGAGCTTTATCAAAACTCTTCACACTTAAAATTTAAATTCCAGACACCAGAACTAGATATTTACTTATCCTTATTTGAATTCATGTAAGCATCAATATTACCAGACCTTAGTTATGTTTATTCTAAACCATGTACTTTCCTCACTTACAACAGTAAAAATACACTATCATTTCAAATTTTAAATTATTTGCAAAATTAATTATGTTTAGGATATTCTCAATCTTTACCTCTAATCTATCTAAATTTGTCTTCAAACTTTAGCATCAACTGATTGAAAAGTTGGAGAAAATTACCACAACCACATCTAAAATTACTAATAATAAACATTTTTAAAATTTGGTTATCATCAAATAAATGCACATTTTTCTCCAACTCTTCTCCATGGGCATATTTTTCACCTTCATTTATAAATGGAGATTTATAAATGTTACAGAAATTTGAATCATTTGAGTTGAACAAAGAAAGAAAAGTTTGTTAACTCAGGGTGGGAGAGCTCTGAACCAATCTGGGCGGTAATCGAAAAATATCTTGATAATAATAATAATTATCAATAATATGAATAGGAATGATAAAGTCATTAATTAGTTCATACGCAGCATCCGCTGCAACGATCAGCATGATCTTGGGCTCATTGGAAAGAAAAAGATGAAATATTAAGAAAGGTGTCTTTTGTATATAAGACGTGTGCATCTCGTAGCCTCATGCATCTTTCTACTCCAATTATTGACGAAACTGGTGTTTTGTTTTTGTAATATTCAGTTGAAAGAATTGTGCATCTCGTAGCTTCACGCAACTGTGTTTACCTTGCATGCAACGTCAAGACTTCTTTCTCAATTGCAAGTTAAATCTTCTTTTTACTCCAATTGTTGACATGGAAATCTTAACCACTGAGCCACATATCACCCTGTGGCAGCACTGTAGAAAACTGTAGAGTCACAGCATTATATGAAAATTGAAATTGGCACTATGTTCAATTTCTTTGCTAATGTGTCAACTTAAAGCATTCATGAAACCTGGAAGGTACCAGGCAATTTTACAGTGGTTTAAGGTATCTGAAAACAATATATGATCTTAAAATTGACATACATACAGGCAATCTGTCTGAAACCACAAAATAATCTGCTCTGAGAATTGTGATTTTTGTGACCACCAAGTACTGCCAGTACTGGACAGGAAGTGTGCTGTGTGATCTTGACCTTTGAACTGTCAGGGGGCTCTGTAAGTCACAGGAGGTGTTGTTTACCAATTGTCAAAATTGGAGCAACACATTTTCGGCCATTTTTTCACTATTTTGAGAATGAATTGATGGATTCAAAATCCCTTCTTGCAGCGCTGAAGGAACCTTGAAGCAAGTATTGGTTTTCTCTTAAAGGAACAGTAAGGTCCCGTATTTCAAGGTAATATTAAAATTTTACCAGGTTAATTGGCTGTCTGGTCCTCGTCCAGGGCACCGATAGCAGGACTGGGATCAACCAGGAGCGAAGAAAAAGAAACAAAATAATACATAATCTTGGAGACTGGTAAAAGGCGAATTTGGGTTTAAGATCTCATTCCAGCAGCAAATATCGTAAGAGAACACAATGGAGTGCAGAAGATTTCTCACTAAGACTTTTAGACCTTCTATTGTCAAACGTAAGGTAATTACATAGTACATACAAAGAGGACTTAAGTTTAACAAAATAAGTAATTGTATAATAAACACAAAACAGTAAATTATTCTGACATGTCTAGTTAGGGTGGGTTACATTTTGTTAAGGCCACAATGGGAGGAACCAGTGTACATACAAGACAAGCAAGTCTGAGGAAATCGACACCTCATATAAGTGCAATTTGATCCAAAGGCAGGAAAGAAGAAGAAGAAGAAGAGAAATAAGAAAAAACAGGAAAATGGTCCATTACAACAGGAAGAATAGACCCAGCGAAGATCTATATTTCTAATACTGATTAGACAGATTTTGGAAAATGTTACAGAAGGTAAATATCAAAGGTGTATGTCGATATTGGCAGATGGTTTAGGTGACCTTTAAGGGTTGTGCCAATTTTATGGGTGGTAACACACAGCGTAGTGTGAGAAGGAAGAAAAAGAGTGTTAGGCCGCGCGGTGGAGTTACGCCGCAACGACATATTTGGGCACCCGCCAAATTTTAATTATGCAGGAAATGCAAAAAAAAATCAGGTGATCGCCAGATCATAACCGACACAAGTGACGCAACAATGCTACATTCTACGGAACATGGACAAAAATTAAATCAGGTACAAGGATGGCAAAGGTTTACAATCACGGATCCAAAGTGGATAGTGGAAAGATTAGAACAATACAAATGGATTAGTAGAACGAGGTCACGAATGAGGTCAGCGGAACTTTTGCACAAATACAGCGTGGGGAATTCCTTTTTAGGCTTCAAGGACAGTAGCGGAAGACACGAGAAGGAGGCGGAGAGAAAGCAGCCATGTGAAACCCGATCAGAACCAGGTAATGTGAAGATTGGTTTTTATTGGTTATTTTTCTGAAAGCGAGCAAAAACACTCTCACCAAACGCAACGTTCTATCGTCAGTTCTGGCAAAAAGTTAAAGTCACTATCCGTAGTGTACGTGCAGTTTAGGGCGGCACAGTAACCAGATATTTCACATTATCATGTTGTCAACCAAAGTAGCGTCACATATCTCAGGGCAGGGGAGTGAAGATTTCAAACCACAAGCTCAGTCGGTGCACATCAGTAGATAGAGGTTTCGAAAATGATAACAGATGGCATGTCATACATGGTTGATCCTAGAAAATAATTAAAACTCCTCAGACCGAGCACAGAGCTTCGGTACTTTTGGACGCAGGCGGCAATAGCCAGTATATGTGTATTGATTCGAAGCTATATGGCTAGATTGACAAAACTGAAGGGCATACCCTATACAGCACGCCTGACTGACAGGAGGTTCTAGGAAAGCATGGATGACTGAGAAGGACAGACAAGTTGAACGGGCGAGCAGGACACGTAAAACGTGAACCAGCACTCTGAGGACTGGTAATCGCACTCTCCAAATCGAAACAGCTGTTTCGTAGCTTGTATATTTTTTTTTTTTAATTCGAATATAAATACAAGCTCGTAAGAATCAATCGTGTATGGCAAAAAAAAAGATATACTCTATTCGAAGTAGTTGAAAGCATATTCAATCGAGAAGACAGGGTAGTGTAGAAATCGACAATATATCGTAACGTTAATTAATACAGCATTACATCGAATGAGAGAAGTATAATCATGGAAAAGGGTGTGATAAATGTGAATTGAACTAGTCAAACATTTGAATAACTCAAAATTTACATATACATTTAATATTATCGGTGAAAATTTCCTCATGTTTTCCACTTTGTATATTGTAGTGTACGGAGAAGAAAGGACAGAAGAGAGAGAGAGAAGAAGAGGAATGTAAAGAGAGAACAGAGGTTTTCATCAGATGTCGAGATACTCAACTATACCCTTGTAGGTTTAACATGATCCAACACAGTAGGTACGAACTAGAATAACACATAAGTCAGCAATATTATTATGATATATGTATAAAAATAAGAATGTTCCCTTATCTACCTAGTTTCACATTGCTTTAAGTATTTAGCGATATAATTATTACAATCATGTATAGTAAAAATAAATAGATCATCTTACATTGTAATGCATATGTTCATAGAGTCCTCATATAGCGAGCGAATAACTAACCAGGTGGCGCCAGGGGAAATCCACGCAGGCATGTCTCTCATATAAAACCTTACACGCGGACGTCAATGCCTGGGTTATACAAGCAGTACAGAAGCGCCCCATGCGGAATGTAGTGTCTAACATTGAAAGATGTTATGCATATTCATCAGCCCATGGTGCTTGTAGTAAAATAATACAACATTAAGCTATTATAGTAAAGCACAACATTTAGGATATTAAAATACAACACTTAAAATTATAAAAGCACAACATTTAAGATATTAAAATACAACACTTAAAATTATAAAAGCACAACATTTAAGATATTAAAATACAACACTTAAAATTATAAAAGCACAACATTTAAGATATTAAAATACAACATTTAAAATTATAAAAGCACAACATTTAAGATATTAAAATACAACACTTAGAGGAACAGGTATTTTTGTATAGTAGTTAGGTTGTTCTAATGACTTGAACCAAGCATTATGTGAATAGCCATTATAGTTGCCTTAAAGGGTAAAATTGTTTCTAAAGAAATCATGACTTTTAACCCATATCATGATGTTTAGTAATTTATGAACCCATTTTTATCATATAACTGTCCTAGTTATGGTTACAACACTTTGTGTATGGGTACCACCCACAACATTAATAGAGGCATTTTACAGCCAAACTACATACCTGAGGAGTTATACATTAATAATAATAACTACAAAACATTACTATAATGTTACTTCAAGCCTATAACGTGAGACAAATTGGTTAAATTAAGCATAAAATGAGATAAGTACTTGTGTCTGTATGAGCAGTACAGATTGGTGGAGTGGTATCCTAACATAATATTGTTTGAAATGGAATTCAGGGTTGACAATTTAATTGATGTCCTTTCTAATTACAGGTAGAGACTCTGTATAAGTTTTTGTGTGAGGTGAAGTTACAAAAATGGAGTCAGCAGAGATACTGGCTTGTGGATCATGACAGTGATTGCTAGCTTGTGATGCAGTGGGGAGGCAGGATATGGTGAGCAAATTACATTATAGGTGAAGGAATACTGGTTACAGACAAGGCAAGTTTGAGGTAGGTATTTTGTTTAAGAGTCAAAAAGAGGACAAGTATTGGGGCAAGTTAGGAACATGATGAAGGGTATATGGAAAGTGTCAGGCAAATTAACATTTCTTTGATAATGGTTTTTCATTTGTCATGAGGGAAACTACTGGTAGTTTACCTCATTCATCTGTTACTCATTGAAGGAGATATTGACATTGTCATTGGATATGCAGGGGTGCAGTTTTTTGTGAATGGATCGTCCATTATACATGGATGTGTCACTGAGATGGCACCATGGAGAGCAAGAGAGAAACATGGAAAACAACAGTAATGTGGAGCACTGTAAAGAGGACCTCCTTGACTCCCATCCCAGGTACTGCATGACAGCATGATACGTGCAGGCTGGTGTGGGGGCTCTAGGGGGAACTCATAGGGCAGCCAAACAGCTAGGGGCCATCTCAGTGAGCCTAACATGGTTTCCTGTGCCCTGTCGAGGAAGTGCGTGCAATGTAGGCGACATATACACTGCACCACAACCGCGACAGCATACAAGGAGCATAACAGCACATCAGTAGGAAGATGTGGAACTGGTCAACAGACTCAAACAAAATATGCAGGAAGAAACCCCAAAGACATGGAATGGGGCAAGAGACTGGAAAGCAATATGCAAGAAGAAACCCCAAGATATGGATATGGTCAGGAAACTTCAAACCATCTTTGTCAAGGTAGTTGAGGAAGCTGCCTGCTTGGCTACAGTAGCAGGAAAAGGCAATATTTTACTAATTGTAAGGAGGGATGGGAGGAGATTCAAACCAAAGTCAAAAATGAAGAAGTGAACAGGGGCCCATACAGTGACTAGATCCAGGGGTTGTACACAATGCAGTGAAAGATCTGTTGCCTTCTAGTGACGATGAAAGATTGTAACATGTCAATACACGTTTATGTGGGTTTGCCTCAAACAAAGTGTTTCCTTTTACAAATAAAGAGAGAGATAATTAAAGACATGGCCTTGTCACTTGACAATTTATATAAGTTATGGCCATGGATGCTGGGGCATGTTAAAATAGCCGATAGCCAGCAATAAAAGTAAAGGGAGGAGAAAGAAGAAACCACCTAGTCGTGGCAGGCTAGGAAAGAGGAGAAAAAGGAAGAAGGTGATAGAGGAGAACAACGCTTGAACGAAGCAATATAGCGGTTGTCATAGCATGACAGGAATAGCGCTGAATTTAAGCAAAAAAAAAAGGAAGGGGAGAAACAATGCAAGATAGTCACATGGTCGAGGACACACCTGTCAGTGTACCTGATGATTGTGATTTCCTCATCAAAACAATTTGAGTCCGAAAAGGAAACTGACTCAAGGCGGTCAAGGTCAAAGATGAGGTAAAAGAGGAGGAAAAGTTTGAAACAAGAAAAGTCAGGACCAACATAATTGCGTCCGAAAAGGAAATTGACTGCAATAACAAGGTTAAATCGCACTAATGGTCAGTGCCTCCGTTCAGTGGAGTGAGGTTGCTTGTAAACAAAGCTCAAGCACCATGCACCACTGATAGGAAGACTGGGCAAAAAAATGGTTGAATAATATAAAACATGAAGACCATTCGCAAGGGACAATGATGAAAATTTTGCATATGTACAAAAAAATCCAACTTGCAGATGGGATCTTTCAGTTGCCCTGAGACTAGCACAGAACAACCCCCTAATAGTTAGCCTCTTACAACATGCAGGGGATGCAGTGGGTATATTCTAATTCCCCAACCCACAGGGGTAGCCTTGATCTATGGGTAAGTGTACGTAGTGACCTGATTTGTATGGGGTGACCCCACATGGTAATACCACAAAAGTGCTGCATCAAGAAACTAAACAAAAAGAAGGTGACAAATTAATGTTTGGAGCACAATGTAAAAGAATGGGAGCGAGCTGTCATCGCTGCCATCCATCTGTAAGACGCTTCAAAGTTGGACAGAGTTGAAGGGGTGAGAAGGGGTCGCGGACAAAAATAAAACAACAAACTCCTCTATGAGAACGAGAGAAAAAGGCGTCTAAAAAAAATTTCAACCGGAACAATCAAAAGAAACGTGGGGTGTACGAAAGTGAAGGCTGACATGGCACATGAAAGAAATATTTATGGGTCAGAAAGAAAAAAAAGGTAAAAAATGCAGGTTGACAAACGAGAAAAAATAATCATTTTACGACTTTCGGGACAGCCCTCGAGCAGACGAGCTGACAGAAATCCCGAAATGATGCAACGTTTAAGCGTGAGACATGGACCATATTTGGACGTCAGAGGGTGTAGGGTATGGAGATTTGATATGACGTAAAAGCAAGAAATAGAGGTATAGGGCGGAACAGAAGAAACTAAGAGAAATAAAGTGGTGGTGTAAAACAAATATCACCACAAACTTGTAAGGAAGGTCAATCGGGCCAAGATCTGGAGTGCCGTCGAGCGGCGAGGACACACGCACCGCGCAGGTGCAAAGTCAGTCATGGACATCACACAGCTAGTGAGAGACATCGAGGAGAGAGCCCGCGGCCTTCTTCATCAATTTATTGATGGAGAATGGTCGTGGGCTGGTTTCGCCCACCTAGTAGTGGATGCCGCCTTTGCCGGCTACAGGGTAAGTACAAATTTCATTCCGCAAATTGTTTGTTAGGAAGAAATAGCGATTTCAAAGTGGGGCGTGTATGAAGGCTGATGGAGAAAATGGCGCCGGCATTAGATCACCGGCATGGATCAGCAAGAAGAACGGGGATGTTTTAGAATGACGACTGGTCAAATATCGTAACGAAACACGTAGATAGAGAGGAAAACATGTCAGGAATTGAACTGTGACACAGGCAAAGTCGGAAGTGATCGGATTTAATCATAAAATGTAGTCATCGTGGGTAGGATCCAGCACAGGAGGGATCAATTTGAAACTGCCGGGTTAGGAAGCTAGTGGTGGAAAGTTTCTCTCGACGAAGTGGAAGGCGGGGCTCAGCTTCCAGACAGCACTGTCTAGCCAACGAGACGAACAGACAGATTCGTGCAGGGCTTAAAAGTGTGCATCTACGATGGTGTGGAAAAATGGTTGTGAACAAGGTGGCTAGGGAATACACATGAGGGGTGATCGAGAAAAGGGTGAAATGGGAAACAAGAGAGAAGTGAAATGACCACGGAGAAGCATCAAATCCAGGTCAACATTGACCTGCGTAGCGGTGGGGGTAAGGGGGGGTTATTATGTGAAGGGGGACGAAACAGGGAGAGGCGGGGGATGGACTAAATTAATGTCAGAGTGACCCAACGGTAAGTGAAAGCAATTTCGTGGATGCTATATGTGACATCGAACAGGGGTAGTTAAGCGAACAGTAATATGAACTTATCTTTTCAGATCTACCAGGAGCGGCAACGGCGGCTGCGAGAGCGGAGGAGAAGGGAGGTGGAGGGACCAGGGGGGGAGGTTGTCTAGGTGTGGGGGTAGGGATAGGTAAGTAAGTGGGAAGGGTTGTTAAAGGTTTTAGTTTTTTTTTTATATATATTTGGATTTTTTCGAATTTTTATTGGGGGTTTTGAAATTCTCCCTGTGAGCGGGGTGGGCAGCACTGTGATTAGTGCTGAGATAAGCACAGTGATCGGTGCTTCAATCAACCTTATTGTTTTAATCCAGACTGTTCGTGATCAAGTAAAGTAGGCAGTTATTTATTGTGTGTTTTTAAAGTAGGGACTATTAAATGATTTTGTCTGATGATTCGCTCACGTCGCTCACAAGGAATGCCATGACTATATATATTTTTTTATATGTAAAGGGTAGTCTGAAATGGGGATTCCAAATTCTAGTCTAAAATTTAATTCTAAATTTGAAGAAATGTAGCATTCAAAAAGGGGTCATTGACATTTATCACGATTTTCGGAACTTCGGCGTCATATACTTTCGGAACTCGTCACCCCGTCCATTCTGAATAGGGCGGTCGGCTGTTCGAAAGGTACTTCAACCTTTCAAACAGGACTTACACGGTATTAGTGTATAGGTATGATTAGATAGACAGGAGATGTGGGAATGGCCTCCGAGAAGACCGCCTCTCGAAGCAGTCTACTAGTGCAACGCACCAACCGGCGAAAGGGCCGAGAGACTGTAATTAGCCTGCGTGGCACAGGTGAGGAGGCACCGCTGGTAGCAATGACTGTGAGCAGGCGCCATATAATGAAGCTACCGGACTGTCACAGGTGACTGCACCGCTGGGCGTAAATGCATTCATTTGCATACACCAACAAACAGAAAAGCAGACAGTGTGGACCGGGAGGCTAAATGACAATGCCGTGATGGCCAAAACACAACACGATCAGATAAGAGAACGTGCAAGTATGTGCCGCGAAGCAATGAACACAGGACAATGCGAGTGCAGCATCGTCAAGGTCGAGTGACGGTCGACAGCCGCTTGTGATTAAGAGTGCCTGACCAATGTAAACGGCGCAGTGTGAAACTACTGTGCTAGCAAAAACACCCGAAGTACGTGGTGTGAAATGCTGTGATATTTAAAGGACACCTGTGATAGCTGGTGACAGCAATGTGGCATAAAACAACCAGGGACTGGTGCTGAAGCAATCTGTGATAAAGTCGGGACACGTGAAATAGGGAGATGGGGCGACAATGGGGTGAGAAGCTGGACTCCTACAGTATGGACTATGGTGAAAATGTGTGATTATGGAAGGACCATAAAACAATTAACAAACAAAACTTAACATAAGGACAATGTAAAGTGACTGTGATATTTTAACAAAAGATGTTAAACGGGTGTGGGGTGGAGGGGACAGGGGCTAAACGGGTAAATTAAATGGCCAGATGCCAAAGGGTAGTGGGTAATGGGGCAAGAGGTGATGTAATCAAAGTGAATATCAAAGTGTGATAATGATGTAAGAAAAGTCGTGGAGTAATAAAAAGAGATGTGTAAAGTATGTGAAAAAGAAAACTTTTGAAGATGAATCATTAAAGGTGTCAAATGTTTGTCGTGAAGATGAAGGGCAAGGGAGTTTGTTAAAAACCAGATGAAGGGGGTGATTTTGGTCTAAATGTACAATCAAAGCATAAAGGTTTGCGGGTTCCATGAAATGGCCAAGAACGTATCGGAGGGTGTAAACACAAGGGCCAGGAAGCTGGGAAATTGCAGGAAGTGGCGAAAGGGTCGGGAGAGTCGGGTGGGGGGACACAATGGGCGTCCGTGGGAGAAGGAATTAGGACAGGGGTTTGATTAACGCAACCCGAAACGGAGTGTACAGCATTTCGGATGAATAGGGCACAAGGGGTACTGAAGGGGGAAGGCGACAGACGGTCATGGCAGACAGCCTGGGGGAGGGGTCCTGAAGGGACAAAGGGCAAATAGAAAAACCCGTAGCCACCATATGAGGGGTCAGGGCGGGCAGTCCTATAACGTGGTTTGGGGGAGGAGATCTTAGACAAGGGTGAATGGGGTAATATATAATCAGAGAAGACAACCACCTGATATTCAGTGACAGGTGGGAGCCGGTCGGACACGGGGCTACGGAATTTCAAGGGGGGGCCAAGTAAGTCAAAGTAAAGCTCAGGGGGAGTTAGTAAGGGGATGCTGTATATGTCAGGCAACGGGGATGTCCTACAACAGACACAGTCAGATAATATTCTATGCACCATTTTTGCAAGGTCAGGGAAGTATGCGAAATGGCATACTTCAGAGAGGGTCATAATAAATGACTTGTGGGTGCCACGGGGAATATCATAAAATCCCAACCCACAAGAAGTGTGTATCTCCATAACCACAAACCAAAAGGCACTGAAGCTATGGAGAAAAGGCACTCTCCTGTCTGGGGCGCACTCTCTCGGAATATCTATGAACCGAGGGAGACACCTGGCGGTTCCCGCCAGCCCAACGTTTCCATCCCTATGGGAGATGATTGATTCTAGCGTTAAATACCGTTCTATAGGGGTGCTACATACCTCAGTGAAGAAAATCTCGCGCCGTGAGGCACAGCGAGATGTGAATTCATCAGGGTCCTCGAGGTAAACCATCTGGAAGTAAAACATCAAAGACAACACGTGATAATATAAAGCATTAAACGGGGAAAAAAATAATAAAATCTAGCCCAAAACGTTGTTTTGTGAATAATACATGTGTCAGAGTTAAAAACAATAATTCTTGAGAGTTAAACGTTAGATGTGTTAGACAATTATAAAGAGGGGTGAGAGAAAAAAATAAGCAAAAGACACCACACCATAAAGATTATAAGCACCTGAATTAAAAGCTTTTAGTAGAGCGTTTTCACTCCACAGAGGGAGGGCGAGTACCCACAGAGTCTGGGACACCAGGAGTGTGAACGGAAATAAATGACAGCCACGGGTCTAATGATGCTAAAGCCATGAAATATTTAGGAGAAAAAATGTCTCTGCCTTCCATGCAAAAATATGAGAGGGCTCGACGCACAACGCGTTCGGCCATGGCCCATGTCATGGGATTGGACCCGAAAAATAGCTTCAAGAAGCGGAGCGCTAATTTTTCAAGGCATTTGGAGCTGCAAGGTTTGTCTAATTCAAAGCAAATATAACAACTAGCATTGTCATGATAAAGGACATAGTAGGCTAAAACGCCGGCGAGTGCCGCGTTAGTCCTGATTTTGATTAAGATTTGTGAGGTAAAATGGAGAGGCAAAGTTGGCGTGGCAGAATTCGTGACAAATGAAGCTAGCAGGTGTAATTCAAACATATCCGTTTTGAATTTCTGTGACTCCATGGGTACCATCTGGTTATCGTTTGAGGGAGAACTTACCTGAGGCTGGGATGAGGGGTCAGCCATACTTACCGAAATTGAAAGTCCACAAAGGAAAGGGGTGAATATATGCCTGAAAAGGAAACTGGTGAGTGAATATCGCACCCAGGAGCAGGCGCCATCTATCTTTCTATTAGTATGTATATTGTCTTTTTGTTTCCTGGGAATATTTACAGCCGATCTCCCAAAGTGTCTGGTGTATCCCCGGGTGAGATCTCTGTATTAGTATGATCGCCCCACCGAACCTTCTTTGGGGGGGGTTCATGGAAAGTCAGGCAGGGTGATGATTTAGCGGGGGACAGTACACCCTGACGTGTAGAGCGATTGTTGTCCTGGGGATCGTCATGCAATTGGTCAAATGTGGGGAAAACAGAATTGAAATGCCTAATGCAACGTCTCTTATCTTGTTTACGGGAATCATCAGGTGATGATAGGGCTTTTCGGCTGAGGGGGGTAAGAACGTTGCCACGTGGGCGTAAGGGTAAGTCAGAGGGCAGTGCGTGGAGTATATAATAGCTGTCGCATCCAATAAGCAAATTTAGGGCATGGGAGGAAGATATGACAGACTTAGTGAGCATCCTGAGGTGTAAGGGCACATTGATAACAGAGGGCATGTGAAACTTGAGCTCACGATGTGTGTCACGTAACATAGTCATATCCCAGTCAATTATAAGGTGGCGATTAAGGCATCCGCCTGAAAGTTCAGCGTGTGGCATTGCCTCACTAGGGGCAACTTTAATACAACCAGGGAACGTAAGGATTTCTGTAACAAAGAGAACTACCCTAGATGTGCCAGAGAAAAGTTCCAAGAAAATACTCGACTTAGGGCATTTTGTGTCTCGGTCAAACATGCGCATGACCGAGGACAAGTCGTGTCTACGGCGATAAATACAATATAATCTCTGAGAGACAAGGACCGTGGCAACAAAGGACAAGGTGGCAAGACCATTGAGGTCAAATAGGTGTAGGGGACGGGTATTGGGGAAAACGGGTGTGGCGTCTGAAGCGGGCACCTGGCTGAGTTGGTATAATAAGACTATCTTTTGAAGATGTGCGTATTTGCCGTGTAGCACAAACAGGCAAATCGCGCATGCTATGGATAATCCAGTACCGATTGTATTTAGGAGGCTAAGCCAACCTGGGCTATCTTGCGTAGTAAAACTACCGGGCAAAGTCCATGAGGGATCAATGTACGGAACTTGTGAATCTTTCCATGCAGAAGCAGTGCGATTTAGGTCGGCAATAACCATACCCTGTCTGTCAACGAACTCATCTACGCCTAAAGTTAGCAAGTCTAAATCCGGTACCTCTAAACCAGGCGGCTCAGGGAACAAGGTGTCAGCTGTCATGCCATGCATGGCAGTGTCATTGTGAAACAGGGAAATAAACAATAAATTTGCAATGTAGGACTTAGCCACCCGAGTCATGACATTTTTGTCACAATGGATCAGGCTCGGCGGTATATACACGCCCGAACTAGATCGCATACTACACCCGCAACCCAGAGTCAATGTGCAGAAAGTGCAGGGTTCAACTTCAGTGGGGGTGACATCTAACTGACACGTGACCAACCAAGGTTCACTATGGCCGATGACTAAGAAGGATGAGTTCTGCAAATCCCTGACAACTCGCAACGGTGATTTAAGCTCTATGAGGTCCACTTGGCAATATGACATAATGTCACGCACCTCGCCTTTATAAATGGACAAGGCACAAGACGGGATGTCAACCGGAAATTCCGGGAAGGTCCTGTAGCAATGGCGAACTCCCGTCCCAAAACATTCTGCCAAATCAGCCCTAGACAATTCTATATAGAATCTCTCGTCACGGGATATACCAATGAAATCGGAGAACCCCGAGAGACGAGTGAATTGATTTGGCTTCTTGCCTCCCGTCGGTATCGGGAAAGACGATACCTCATATATTGTGAAGGCATTATCTTTCACCACAAGTGGCAGGCTAACATCAATATACAAATGGGAGTCATTGTTGAGGGCCGTTACGCCTGGAATGGCGTAAATAGCACTTGGTTGGTCATACATCAACTTGAAATTCGGGTACTGCACACGCAGTAATCTGGCAACCTGTCTCATGGATTTATGTAACACATCAGGGGGGACTAAAATGGGAGATAACTTGTTTTCAGCGATGGTTTCTAAAGCAAGAAGGGTTGCCCGGGCTTCAGATTCTAATAACGTTAAAGCCTGAATGTGACCAATTTCAGAAACACTGGCATATGTGAAATCAGATAAAGACCTCAAAAGGAGCCGTTGGGCATCGGTCTGGACCTGCACAACTTCGAGTCTGTGAACAAGTGACTCACTGTTGTGGAGAAGTCTGGCAATGTTCAAAGTATTATTTACCACCCCATCAGAAACAATGTCCAAGCGTTCGTTTGTAACTCTCACCAGAGGTTTGGGTATGCAGGGTATTTAGATTTGTTTGCAAACGTTTGGAATTACCTTCCACCACGCTGACTCTCTTCATCAGTTTATTTCGTTGCTTGTCAGTGACTA
The DNA here is from genome assembly GCA_949316495.1 of Amphiduros pacificus. NCBI lineage: Eukaryota > Metazoa > Annelida > Polychaeta > Phyllodocida > Hesionidae > Amphiduros > Amphiduros pacificus. The sequence goes on along the minus strand of OX439009.1, from coordinate 23,248,352 downwards.
AACCGAAAGCAGAACCGAGGAAGGAACCTACAAATGGTAGGAACGAACGTTTCTGTCGTCCGTTTTTGCGGGGTGGGGGCTGCGTGATCGGCCACAATTTCTTGATAGATCGCCAATAGCGATGGATATGGTTAGTGAGAGAATCGTTAAGATTCCGATAAGCAGCAGTTAGGGAACCAAAGGTGGTACAAAACCCGTGGGCGATAGAAACATCTCGCCTTCGTCGGGGGGAGAGAACCAACGGAATTTCTTCATCACACATGCTGAACGGAGGCGTAGAAGCCGGTAGCTCAAGATGTGGGACGGCAAACGTGACTTGCCATGTTGCTGCACTGTTTGCAACGTAACCTTGCTTGGTCAGGAGGGCACCGACATTTGGGCGGCCCAAAACACTGACAGCAGATACCGTGGGTGCAAGCACCAGAAGGACCTAAATTGTATACATGACCCTTTAGAAGCGAGTACCCTGGCCCAAATGAGTCAAGCAATGATAAGGGATAAGAGTGAATTCTTGGACGCGGACACTAGCGTCACACTTGGGGCACGCCTGTACCACTGAGGCGAAGGCGGGTTGGTTGCGGGGGACGTAGAGAACGGGATACGTGGCACTAGGATCCGGTTGCTGTGGAGTGGGAGGCGGGGGTGGAATATGTGGTGGATGTAGGGCAGGTGGGAATTGCGGACTAATGGGGAGGAGGTGAGGTCTGCCGTTTATTGAGGCAAAACGAGGGAGGGGTACAGAAGGATCGGGAGAGACAGAAGCTGGTGGCGTATGTAAAGGGACAGAGGGGATTGGAAATGACGGGTCTTCTGTATCAAAAACGTTAGCCCATAAAGTTTTATCACTGGGGAGTGCGTCCAAAATGTCGTTAACTTCCTCATCCGAAAGAAAGGCTAGTGGTGGAGCATCAGGAAGGGTGATAGGAGTGTCTGCAGGAGTCATGACAGGAACATAGTCGTCTCACCTGGGGGGTGAACGATTCAATGATTAGTTATGTTATTCAGGCGTGCGGGGGTGAAAGAGGAGAATGAAAAACTGGTAGGGAAGTATGCCATCAAAGTCTGTGTAAATTGAATAGCACATGGCCAGGCAACTTAACCGAGGAGTAGAGATGAGATAGTAACATGGTATAAGAACACAGTCATCATAAGATAAGAACAAGCATCAAACAGCTAATAGCTGGGTGTCAACGTATAGTCTAATGTCGGCAGTAAAAAGGCAGTCGTCACTTCAAATAGATTCGAATCAGTGAACGTATAATTGACATAAGATAAATTACAGGGTTGGCGTGAAACGGCACTTAAGATTCGCATCAAGCAGTCAACTTAATAATAAACAGCACAGTGTGCGTTAGAGCAATCAACAGACACAGCGTTATTAGCGGTGTGAGGTATATAAAAGTGAAATCAAACATCCGGATCAGGCTAACCGTCGTAGTGTGTCGTCGAAAAATTGCTATTAAAACAGCCGTTGTAACCGTCACTCTGCGTAAATACTCATGAGCCTTAAAAAAAAATCGTCCATGTACCGGTACACATAAGGCAATCCGTCCATCATTAGTGGAGGAGTGCTCAAAAAATCATCGCAGCCTGTGTCCCGAGGCGCGGAATATATATTAATCATTACATCGCGTCTTACACCCGATCGGGCGGAATATACATAAGATACAGCCACCCAACGCCGTGGAATGCGCCGTCTTCACAACTCCATTACTGTTGTGGTACAGAGAGGGACAGTTTGAGTAATACAGCCAACCAACACCCTGTGGAATGCACTGTCTTGGTAAACCTATCGGTCCTTGTTTACGGTACAGAGAAGAAGCAGGAAACCAAAATACAACCATTGAACACCCCGTGTAATGCGTTGTCTACGTAAACTTTGTTTACTAGTTTACGGAATAAGTGAGAATAAGAAACCAAAACGCAACCATTGAACACCCCGTGTAATGTGTTGCCTGCACAAGCTCTATTACTGAAGTGAAAAATACGAATTCTCGATGCAAACTACAAAGCGCTCTATGTGATGCGTTACCTCCACAAACTTTATTACTGTTATGCGGTATAAGTGGAAAATAAGGAAGCCCGATGCAACCATCGAACACCCCGTGTGATGCGTTGCCTTCGTAAACTTAGTTTCTTCGTTTACGGAATTAAATGGGAATAAGAAGCCAAAACGCAACCATTTAACAACCCGTGTAATGTGCTGCTTTCGCAAATTTTTACTACTGTTTGCGGTATAAGTGAAGAATAAGAAAACCCGATGCAACCATCGAACACCCTGTGTGATGCGTTGCCGTCGCAAACTTTACTACTAGTTGCGGTATACGTGGAGAATAAGAAATCTCAATGTAATCATCAAACACTTTGTGCTATGCCTCGCCTTCGTAAACTATATTTACTGTTTGCGGTGAAGTAGTCATGGCTCAATCAACATATTCGTTCGCAAGAGGACCGGAGGAAACACTCACATTTTAGGCTACAACGCTGGAAGGTCGTCAAAGTCAAGTCAGAAGTCAATGTATAATCAGAGACACAAGTATTACTATAACAAAAGAAGGATCCACTATATAAAATGAGAATACTCACGATAATGTGCAGTGGGACGCAACTTTAAGAACTGGCCAGTCAGTAACACAAAAGTCGATCTAATATACGAAGTGCGGAGACCACAACGATGGTACGAAGCACGTAGGCAGGAGGAAGCTACTTGAAGGCGCGGATGCTGAAAGTGTCTGAGATGTCAGCGGAACCGCTATATCATCCAGCAGCATCGCGCACACAGCGTCCAATCCTGCGCACGCAGGTAACAAAGTGGTAGGCAGCCTGTCATGAGTCATGCGGGGAACAGAGGGAGACACACTAACGAGGAGAGAAGCCAATTTTACAGGGTCAATTAGTAAGGGTCCGATGGGCACAGATCAGAGTGTCACCAACAACGGACAAAAGGCCACATGGAAATGTGGGAAAACAGATGTCAATCGAATCATCATGAAGAACAAGGCTATACATAAATAAATTCTAATAAGCCGGCATAAACGGGGCCATACGAGGGTCATCAGAGTAAAGTACTCGAAAGGTTGCTTGTGAGACAAAGTGGGTTAGGATGTCTAAATTGGCAACATCGTGTACCAATCGATTTTCGGCTAAGGCAATTATAGCAGGCTGTTCGTAGGATACAAGAAGCGAGTCAACAAAGAATAAGGAGACAATTATGTGTGGCTGAAGCAACAACTAAACACAACGAACAAGGGAAGGGATTTGTAAGAAACGACAAAATCTACAACAATACAACACCTAACAAACTAATCAATTCACTTTTTTCGTTCCCGGACAGTAGGGGGAGGGGTGGCAAGTACATCTGCCTGAGTCTTTTTTCCCAAGAAGGAAAACGGTTCCCATGTATTGTCTTTGGTACTATAATTCTTCCATTTAATCAAGTATTCCATTTCTTGCGAGCCTTTACGCTGTTTCAGAATACGCTCAATTTCATACTGTGTATCAGACTCGTCATCCGCGTCATCAGCATCAGAGCCGGGTGGGACGGCAGCTTGAGCCGGTACATCACTATCACCGGGGTCTGGTGGGTCATTCTCCGGCAAAAGATCCGAGGGTGGGATTGCATCTGCCGGGAGGTCGTCACCCGGAGGATTGCCGTCTTCGAATTGCAGTGGGGAAACGGGGCGATCGAAACGCGTGATGCAAGGGCGAAATCTGTAAACATGAATAGAGGACTTGGGCTCTATATGGGTGTCACATGCACGTACTTTGAAGTTGAGTGGAGCAGTTTGCTCGATTAAGTAATATGGGCCACTGTAGGGGGATTTAAGCTTACGGCCAGGGATTTTGGTGGCGGCGGAGTAAATCCATACTTTATCACCAACTTGAAACTTCCAACCTTTATTCCGGGAATCATGATAAGACTTCATTTTAGCTTGCATGACTTCGTTATTTTCCTTCGCCCATTTGCGCGCGGTCTCAACACGTTCAAACATGTTGCGCACATAGTGCCTGACAGAGGGACTGGGGTGTGTAGGGTCGGGCAGGGACGTCTCAAACGGGTGTTTGGCGTCACGACCAGTCATTAAGAATAACGGGCTATACATCGTGGCTTGGTGTACCGACGATCGCATGGCAAACAATGCAGAGGGCAAGAACAAATCCCAAGAAGTAGGCTTATCATGACAAAGTCGTGTCAGATTTTTAGAGATTGACTGAACGCTCCGCTCGGCCATTCCATTGCTACGAGGGCAGTAAGGCGTAGTCATGACCTTTCGAGCCTGCATCAATTTACACAATTCCTCTGCGATAACGCTAGCGTAACACCCGCCACGATCGCTTACAATAGATTCAACATTTCCCCAGCGGCACCAAATATCTTTAAAGAGGCGTTCTGCCACCGAGACGGCTGACTGATCAGGGAGGGGAAAGGCTTCAGGGAAACGTGTGAGAGCGTCTTGAAAAACAAGAATATATTTGTTACCGCGGTCTGTTTTGGGGAGTGGGCCGATAAGATCAGTGTGAACCCGCTGGAAGGGGCGTGAAACAGGAATAGGGCGCAGGGAACCCTGTAAATTTTTTGGGAGTTTACTAGTTTTGCTACAAACTGAGCAGGACTGAACCCAGTTCATGATATCACTATGCATACCGGGCCAATAATATTTCTGGCGAATTGTAGAATACAATTTGTCAGTTCCCAAATGAGCACCCATTGAGCTATCATGAAAAGCCTCGAGTAAATCATGGCGGAGGGTGGGTGGTATAACCAGTTGAGTTTTGCAACGGTCTTTAGCCGGGCCCTTACCTGGGGTCACGTACAAATGAAATAAAACATCTTCTTGCAAGTAATAGTCGTCTATTTGTGCGAGGAGTTTGCGGGCCTCGCGCTGGGTAGAAGGGAGGTGGGCTGATTTGAAATACTTGATGAAGGACTGAAGGGAGGGATCAGCAGATTGTTTCACACCAATGTCACTGAAGGTGTACAAAGTGCCGGATGACTGGTTAAGATCAGACAAACATTGGGCAGCCTCATCGGGGGGGACTGGTTGAGGGTCAATATCGTAGGGCAAGTCAGAGACAGCAGCTAATTTAAGCTCTAGCTCCGGGGTGGGGCCCGGTTCCAACGGATACGTGCGACGACTGAGGCTGTCAGCGTGCGGGATCGATTTCCCTTGTTTGTGGACAATCTCATAACGAAATTGTTGGAGGGTCAACATCCACCTTCCCAGGCGGCCTTTAGGTTCAGAACGAAATAGCCACTCTAGGGCAGAATGGTCAGTCACGATAGTGAATTTCTCGTATTTAAGATACGGCTCATGTTGTTTACAAGCAGCAATGATGCTGAGGCATTCCCGCTCGGTGCATGTATAATTTTGCTCAGCGGCGTTCAGGGCTCGGCCACCATAAGCAATGACACGCTCGGAACCATCCTGTAATTGACTCAAAACGTTACCGATCGCAAAAAGGCTGGCATCTGTTGTAATAATGAATGGGTTATCGGGTTCAATGCGAGGGAAAGCTAGTATCGGAGCCGATACCAATTTCGCCTTGAGAGAGTCAAAGGCAGCCTGTTTTATTTTATCCCATTCAAATGTGCTCTTTTTACTGGTGAGAACATTAAGCGGCTGAGCAATTTTCGCATATCCCTCCACAAACCGACGATAATAACCTGACAGTCCCAGAAAGGCTAGTACATCTTTGCAAGAGGTGGGCACAGGGTATTCGTCAACAGCCGTAGTTTTCGAGGGATCCACTTCTATACCATTTTTAGATATGATGTGACCGAGGTATTTAACCTGTTTTTTCGCGAAAAAACATTTGTCAGTGCGAAGCTTCAATTTAGCCTTGCGGAAACGCGCAAAAACTCGCGTTAGATCGGTCAAATGACGCTCGAAAGAAGGGCTGTGGACCAGGACATCGTCCAAATATATGAGACAGAGGTCAGAGAGGCCCTGTAACACAGTTTCCATGAGACGTTGGAATGTTGGGGGTCCGTTGATGACACCAAACGGGAGACGTTTATATTCATAAAGACCCCAATGGGTGATGAAAGCGGTCAGGGGTCGGGAGTCGGGGTGAACGCTCACTTGGTGGAACCCGCCCATGAGGTCAAGTGTGCTTATGTGTGTTAATCTACGAGCTCCCAAGCTGTCCAGGGTGTCCTGAATATGCGGCAACGGAAAAGAGTCAGGCACGGTGACTTCATTAAGCTTCCGAAAGTCTATGCACATACGGTACGAGACACTGCCGTCTTGGGCTGGCTTCTCAACTAAAACGGCTGGGAAAGCCCACGGACTGTTGGAGGGACGAATAATGTCTTTATCCAGGAGGCGTTGTACCTCTTTGTCAATAATACCCCGTTGCTTATAACCGGCACGGTATGGCCGTAGCTTAATGGGACTAACCGACCCTTTGAGATAAATAGTATGTTGTACAACATTTGTGTCACCGAACTCGCCATCACGGGTCGTGAATATGTCACTAAAAGACGAAATGAGACGTTTCAGGGAGTCTTTCTGGGTAGATGACAGATCAGAATTTGTAAGGTCAATTTTGTGATGGGGGTCTGGTGGGTCGGCAGTAGATGCCGAATTGGGAGCTAATTCTACATCATTTGCGGCGTCACCGGCAGGGGCTCCCCATGCGAGGTCCAAAGTGGGGAGTTCTTGCGGCTCAGAACCAAGGGGAATGGGGTCGAAATAGCCGACTGCAACGCCCTTTGGTAAGGTGACAGCATTATCGGCCATATTCATTAAACGTACGGGCACCCTCTGATCGTCATGGACAGTAGCAAAAACTCTTGCCATGGCAACCTCAGGGTAGGAGGGTAATTCACCATCCATAGTGCAAACACCCAAAAGGCCAGACAGATTACTAGGTTTGAGGCGAGCATGAGTTATAAATTCAGACTTGGCAGGGATTCTGATTGTTTCAGACAGACGTAATTTCGGGGACAATTTAAAGGCAACACCGCGTTGAGCGAAGTCAAGGACTACGCCATAAGCTGTAAAAAAATCGCGCCCCAGTATAATGGGATATTGTAAGTCAGGGACCACCTGAAAACAGACAAGACACTCTTGATCTCCGATGAGTAGGTTAAGATGGGTTTGAAAGTGGATAGGGACTGAGCTGCCCTCTGCAACCACAACAATCTTGCTGGCCCAGGCTTGTCGTGGGAATGAGTCGTCAGGACAGAATGCATGTACAGAGGCAAGCGTGATGATGCTACGTTGCGCTCCGGAGTCTAATAAGGCATCTATGGTGCTAAACTTGGTTTTTGTCGCGATGCGGCCATCAGAAGAGAGGGGAAAGAATTTTATATCATTGTTCAAAAGGGTAGGGGGATCTAGTGGTACAGAAGCGGGGCAGGCGGAGACCAAGGGATCGTCATGTGAGTCAAGGGAATGAGGGGACATCTTTGCAAAGTAACAGTGAACCTCGTTCAATATGTCTGATTTACTATGGTTTATTGCGATATTAAACGAATTACTACTCCTATCACGTGGCTCACGGGGCGGGACAGGAGTTAGTAGTTTTCCTGCCGATATTGAGGCCTACTGTCCTGTCTTGGCCCAGAGCGGCGTTGATCATTAAAAGGGGGGCGGCTCGAATTATATCTACCATCGTTTCCCTGCCTGTTGTTTGAATAAGGTCTATTTTGGGATGGGCGCAGACTGTTTCTACCGTTATTTTGTTCATAACGGTCCCGGCCATACCCTGTCTCGAAACGGCCAGTAGGGCGGTTAGAACGGTTGTCTGACCTCGGGGGGGTACGGGGGGCCTGATCACGGGAAGCACGGAATTTATCGGGGCAGAAGATAGACAGGTGAGAGTCCCGTCCACAGAAACTGCAGTCATGGCGCGCCTTGCAATCTCTGATCCAATGACCGGAGTTTCTGCAGAAAAAACAGAAGGAGTCGCCCTCCTCTGGACGGTTGCCAAGCCTATGTAGCCCTTTCCCAACATCTGCGACCTCTTCACGGAGGGCAGCCAAAGTGGAGGATTGCTGTGCCAAAAACTGAGACGTGGGGTCGGGTGGTGAATCTAACCCATTTAAAGTGATGGAGGAATCACTAGTCATTGTACAAACTGTTTCAGCTAATTTAATTTGTTCAATGGTGTCATCAAGTGTTTTAGGCGACTTCCCCACCACAAAAGCTTTGAGACTAGGGAGGAGACCCCTAACCAATATTTTCTTAGTCTCCATATCATCTTTTTGCAACCTCTGGCACTGACTGAGGACATCATTGATGTACGTTTCAGCGGATTCTTTCTTTTTCTGACTTCTAGCATCCAAAGATTGCTCGAGCAGCCAAGCGTTCGTCTCACTGCCGAAAAACTTGACAAAAGCGGCATAGAAGGAATGCCAAGAGCTAGTGACATCTGGGGGCAGGGAAAGGTACCAAACGTCTGCTGCGCCATGTAGCAACATGCGACAAGCGGGCACTTTCAAATCTGCGGGGGTATGGGAAAGTTGGGTGTAAGTAAGGAATTTGTTCATAAAACGGAGGGGATCATCCGTGGATCTACCATAAAATGGAGGGGGGAGAAGCGACTTAGAGCCTTGTCTCTGTTGGTGGATCTTGTTATCTTTCGACTGTGCATTCAACATGTCTACAATGTCAGTCTGAGCATCGGCAATATCAACGCTACGCAAGTGGTCTATAATTTGATGTAGCATCTCTTGTACATTCTCACCTTCAGCCATCTCTACCGAGGGGGATCGGGAGCGATCAGGACCCGAATTGTCAGAGTTAGCAAACTTGATAGGCGCTTTTGGTATGGGGAAAGCCTCTCGGTCGTTCTCTGCGACGAGGAAGGGGCCAAATTGAACGTCCGAATCTGAGTCAGAGTCAGATGAGGTAGAAGCGCAAGGGTGAAGCGGAGAAGTGCTGCCTGTACTGGCAGATGTATGAGACAAAGGGGCCTTGCTACCACTAAAAGACGGGGAGGTGTGCACACCAGAAGAAGAGTTGAGATCTGACTAGGGAAGGGCTAGAGGGGGGTTCCACGCGTACGGAACCACTCACGAGATCATTTTGTCTCTCGGAGGAATCTTGGAAAAGTAAATCAAACTCACCTGCAGATGTAGAATCGTCTTCAGCTAGCGGGGGATCACGAGCCACTTGCAGCTTGGTGGAAAGCTTTTTAGAAGACCGGAGCAACATAGACTTATATTCAAGTAACAGGGCGGCAGTCAGGATCTCCATACAGTATCAGCAACGCTCAAAGCCATGGATCGATTCGGATATTCTCCACCATATTGTTACCCACTAATGGAGAGTATCCGTCGTTGGGGGACGTGGACGGGGGATCAATACTCTACCAATTAGATAGATACTCTAATCTGTTCTACTCTATCGTACTGTACTGTACTTGTTAACCATAGCTCAATGACTCGCTGGCTGTGAGTTTGGGCACGGATCCTAGCTATCATGTCATACCCTCATATAAATGACGGGAAGTAAGGACTGCAGACACAGGATATACACAGTGTAATAGTTACCTTTATTCAGTGCTGTGATCCCTGCTTGTCTGGCTAGGCCGGCATGGCAATGAGCGAGGCATGTGAATTACCAACTTTGCATGATACTTATGAAACCCTGACTATATGCTAAACACCCAAGTCTATGTGGTCATGATCCTGAGAGTCATGGATCTTCAGTGGCAAGTGGTCGTTGATCTCCTTCTTGACTTCTGAACTACGGTCTGAGCCCGGATCCATGGTTGCGCGTCTCTTTTAAGGGGCCACTCCGCGTCATCTGTGGGGGTTTGCCTACGTGGCTTCCTCACGCGTCATCAGATGGACTCGTCCTGCCTGCGTATCTAACTTTGGCTCGTCCGTCTTACACGTGACTTCACGGAGTGGTGGTTATGGTGACTCATCAACCATCAGTATCGTGCCTTATTGTCTATGAATGTTTATGTATTTCTGAGAGTCTCTGGGTGTGTATTCTATATCCTACAATAACACTTATCATGATAATAGTGCCTTTTCTTGGCTTTCTTTTGGTGGTTTGTTTGTTTGTTTGTTTGGGGCTTTACATCACTTTCATCATTATTTAGGTCATTTAGCAGATATAGTGCTGCCTCACTGAATTGTCATGTCACAGGTCCTTGACATGACAACCCACCCGGTCACAGATTTACAAGGACAACGGGTTAACCCTTCGCGCACGGGCCTCAGCTCATGTGTGAAATTGTATCAAGAATTCAACCTCGCCACGGCCGGGGATCGAACCCACGACCTTTGGATCACTACAGAGGAGCTGGTGGTAATAAGCTGGCACTCTAACCAACTGCGCCACAGCCCATGGCCGTTCTTTTGGTGGTAAAAGGATTAAAAATGAATGAATATTTATGAATTTATGAGTACAAACATCCAAGAAGATTTTGCAGAAATTGCCAATTTAGTTTAATATTTTCTGATGTGTATATCGCTTAAAAAGAACCCAATGTGAAGATTTCATATTTGTCTTCTATATAAAGTCATTATTCTTAATATTTTCTACATTTGCAAAAAATAATTCAATTCTATATGTTCTGATGTGCATTTCTCTCAAATAGAACCCATTATGAAGGTTTCATCTTTAGTTTCTATACAAAATCATTATTTTTTATATTATATATGTTTTCAAAAAAAGTAAAACAAAAAACACAAAAAAAAACAATTCTATACAGCCCAGCCTTCAAGGGGGGATCCATGCACCCTTTGATGTCTTCCCATTCAGTGGTGTGAAAAACCCCAAATTTCATCAAAGAGGGTCAAATCATAAATTTCACTGATACCAATTATCAGCATTCACAGTTTTTCCATTCAAAGTCCTTGTGATTTAAGGCAAAACCAGTGACCAAAGGGTTTAATGTCACTTTTTCCATATCTCAGCCTTTAAGTTAAGGGGGATTCCATGCAACCTTTGAGTCATGTCTTCACTTTTTGACAGAAAGGTTTTCATGTGCATAAGATATTTTTCAAATAAATAATATACTTTTCCCATAAATGATATATCATATACAATCATAAAATATTTGTCACAACCATAAAATATTTGTCACAACCATGACAGTTATTTCATTGATTCAAATAATATTAAAATATTCTTATGTTGTTAACACTGAACACTCCTGGCAATTAATTTTACAAAACATCTCCACCCTGTTTTCCAAGCTGGACAGGTGCCCAACTGGTAACTCATTAGGTGTTTACATGAGATCACAGACCAGCTAAACAAAGCTTGTTGACAAAGTGTTCAATTGCTGGTGTAGGTTTCAGCAGACAACTGATCAACTTTCAAATGCCACAGAAAGTTGTTAATAGGGAATATTTTGGGTAATACTACATAAAAGCACTGTTTAGGGTATAAACATTCATGTTATGTAAAAAAAATGTGTCGGAAAGTCTGGTTTCATGAATGCTTTAACCCAAATATTTTGATGTCATCTTTGTTTTCTGTATAAAGACATTTTACTTAAGACATTTTATCCATTTGCACAAAAAAAACACCAAAAAAAACTATTTAAATGTTCTGACTTTCATATTGCTAAAAAAATTCCCAACATGAAGATTTCACCTTTATTAATTGGATAGTCATTATATTTTATAATTTCTACCAAAACAACAATATTTCAATTCTGTATGTTCCGATGTGCATATTTCAGCTTCAGAATAAAAAAAATAATTGTTCCCACCAGGAATTGAACCCCAGACCTTTAGAATGGGAGACATGGTTTACCCACTGAGCTATGTTGAATAGTATGATTTGACTTTCTCACTGGTAAATCACACAAATCAACATCTTTAACACTTTATCAAGTTATTTTATAAAGGGATATTCAGTAATTTCACACAGCAACCTCAGTTAAATTTATAGACTAATTTTTTCCAAAAATATGTTTGTGTAAGATGATATCAATAGTTATGCAAAGAGATCAAAAGAAACAAATATCTATAACTCATCTCTCATTTAAATCTAACCATTTTCTAGTTGATTATCTGTAGGTAGGTATATAAAGTTAGCATGTAATTATTTATATTGAATATGAGGTGTGTCATATAATGTCCTGACACATTTTTATGGTAAACTCATAAAACAGAAAATTGTTATCAGCCAAAGAAAGCCAGTGACTTGGGTGGTGCATCTTTTGATGTCATGACAATGCATAATTGATAAATTATATCAATTAAAAGTAATCTTCGTAGGTCCAATATGTGAGAAATATGAATATGAGACGTATGAACTCCATCGTTAATTTGAAATGGAATATCTTTCTAAGGTTAAGACAGAAATGCACACTACTTTACACTTCCTATCAGAAACATATTCTTTTCAATAATGCCTTATAAATTAAAGGTTTTACACCAGTGGAAATTTTATTGTAGGATTCTATTGCACTTTGAACAGAAAAAAGGTCACATAATTTTGGTTAAAATATATTTATATTTATTAAATAGCAAAACATTTTGGTCATACATTACATTTGATTATCATCATATTAACTCGACTTCACATGTGAACATATATATCTGTATATAATTTTAAATGTAATAAAGAGCATCTATTCTAGTTTTATGATTTACAAATTCAAGCATTGATCTGGTATGATTTTGCACAATATGGATGAATTGGAAACTGATTGCAGCAATCTGCAACAATTTAGCATCATTGACTCTTAACTTCAATGAAACAAACCATCATCAATCTGGCTACAAGTCGATACATCTTAGGTACCATTGGAATATATATGTGGTACAAATATGTAATCACGCTGGTGATGATCTGCCATGGCTAAAGCATCCAGCATCAAAGGGTTAAGATCAAATCTACCATCCACATTAAGTAAGACCCCGATCCATGCCACTGTGCCTAATTAAACTTTGACCATTATGCTAGGCTGATGCAGTTCTAATGAAGTAAAGCATCAATAGTTTCATTTTTAAAAATTCACCAAAAATGTTCAAGCGAAAGCAATTATCATTTCATCGATGCTAATTATGTTTAGTGATTGTATACATTGAATTGTGCCAACATCAGTTGTAAATCAATAACAATAACAGTAACAATAACAATAACAATTTAGTGTGTGAAGTCTATGCATATAGTTTTGAATTTAATACAAAGATATATACATTTGCATATAATATACATGTAAAAAGAGAAGTGTTTTCAAATCATTTCACTTTAATACAATAACAAAAACACAATCATTCAAATAACAGGCAATAACATTTGAGAATGCCAACAATATTTTCAGAAAATGTCTAAAGGGATATATTTCATGAGTGTATTATGTTGCAATGTATGAATGTGTTTATATGCATGTATTCTTCGCAAATGTGAACTTCCTTTCAAGCCATTTTATTTGCTACCTTTATCATCTTGTATCAATATATATATAAATATATATAAATATATATATATATATATAAATATATATATATATATATATATATATATATATATATATATATATATATATATATATATATATATATATATATATATATATATATATATATATATATATATATTTATATATATTTATATATATATATATATATTTATATTTATATATTTCTGGATATATCAAATGTTGGTCTATATGTTGAAATGTCTTTGCCAACATTCAATCATGCTGTGGTCCACTTGCATAATAGTAGATCATGAACACTTTTTGCAGCTTTTCTACAATAAAATTGGGTCAGACGATCTTCTTCTTCATCATCGCAGAGATACCCTTCAATTAATACATAACCTGAAACAGAGATGATATCATGAGTAGTTGAAAAGTCAAGCCAATATTCTATTATGCAATTTAATATTTAATACAGTATACAAAAGATTAAAGTAAGCCCTGCATTATCACATACAAATAGTACATACCATTCTGTTTATCATCCGCACTTTTGATTTTATGAGAGAGTATAAAACTTTCTCCACAGACCATCTCTACTCTATTCCTTTCTTTGTGTGTAATCTCATAGGTTTTTCCCAATATAGCAAGCTTCGTTTTGCGTTCTTCGCTTTTATTATCTTCCTCATCTTTCTCCTGCTCATCATCTTCATCATCAAGGGTTTGTGCAGCCTGTCCATCATCTTCATCATCAAGGGTTTGTGCAGCCTGTCCATCATCTTCATCATCAAGGGTTTGTGCAGCCTGTCCATCATCTTCATCATCAAGGGTTTGTGCAGCCTGTCCATCATCTTCATCATCAAGGGTTTGTGCAGCCTGTCCATCATCATCATCATCTACAGCAGCTTCCTGCTCACCCTGCTCTTCACCAGAGGTCTCCTTATCTGCATCTGCTTCGGATGCTAAAGCTTCTTCTGCAGCCTTGTCTTCATCACCCTCATCCTCACCCTCATCCTCATTTTCCTCGTTTTCCTCTTCCTCTAATTTACTTGCAGCTTGTGCTAGCTCTTCATCCTGGTCATCATCTTCATCATCAAGGGTTTGTGCAGCCTGTCCATCATCTTCATCATCAAGGGTTTGTGCAGCCTGTCCATCATCTTCATCATCAAGGGTTTGTGCAGCCTGTCCATCATCTTCATCATCAAGGGTTTGTGCAGCCTGTCCATCATCTTCATCATCAAGGGTTTGTGCAGCCTGTCCATCATCTTCATCATCAAGGGTTTGTGCAGCCTGTCCATCATCTTCATCATCAAGGGTTTGTGCAGCCTGTCCATCATCTTCATCATCTACAGCAGCTTCCTGCTCACCCTGCTCTTCACCAGAGGTCTCCTTATCTGCATCTGCTTCGGATGCTAAAGCTTCTTCTGCAGCCTTGTCTTCATCTCCCTCATCCTCACCCTCATCCTCATTTTCCTCGTTGTCCTCTTCCTCTAATTTACTCGCAGCTTGTGCTAGCTCTTCATCCTGGTCATCATCTTCAAGGGTTTGTGCATTCTGTCCATCATCATCTGCAGCAGTTTCCTGTTCTTCTTGCTCTTCCTTTTCATCATCAAGGTTTTGTGCATTCTGTCCCTCGTCATCTGCAGCAGTTTCCTGTTCACCCTGCTCATCACCATTGGGCTTCTCATCTGCATCCACATCCTGGTCATCATCAAGGTTTTGAGCAGCCTGTCCATCATCATCATCATCTACAGCAGCTTCCTGCTCACCCTGCTCTTCACAAGAGGTCTCCTTATCTGCATCTGCTTCGGATGCTAAAGCTGCTTCTGCAGCCTTGTCTTCATCACCCTCATCCTCACCATCCTCATCATCTTCCTCGACGTCCTCTTCCTCTAATTTACTTGCAGCTTGCGCTAGCTCTTCATCCTGGTCATCATCTTCATCATCAAGGTTTTGTGCAGCCTGTCCATCATCATCATCTGCAGCAAGTTCCTGTTCACCCTGGTCATCATCTTCATCATCAAGGTATTGTGTCTCCTGTCCCCCATCATTTCCATCTTCAGATTCTTGTTCATTCTTTTCACATTCATGCTCAACTTCATGCAGACACCTTTCTAATTTGCATAATTCACTATCTGATAATTCCAATGCCTGTTTCAAAGAGATAATTAACTTTCGTTTTATATGTGTAATAGTTTGCCACAAACGGTTAGATCTAATACAGATTACAATATTATGTCTAACGGTTAATGTCTTATCTTGTCACACATGCCAAACAGACTTTTAATATTGCATATTATTAACATTAGAATAAATATAAAACTGTCTGCTACTAGTTACTAAGTTCAAAAGATGATTTATGTATCATAGTTACACTTTGTATGTTCCATAAAATCTTACTGTGTTTGGATTACTTACTCTCTTATAGGAATATCCATTCCAAATGCGTTCACTTCCTAGAAATGATACTCTCCGTGCTGCAAATCTGCCTTTTTCAAACACGCAGGACTTTTTAATGCAATAATTTGCCCATCTATCCCAGCCAGAGGTTTTCTTCCTATCAAGGATAATACTGTCAGAAGGAGAATCCGACCTGATGACAATTTCTGACTTTTTTGATTGTTTCGACTTGGTGGTGGTCTTTTTCGGCATGGTGAATTTTCAGCACTGTACTGATATCTGAAAATATAAACAATTCAATAGTGAAATTGTGTTATAATCATAAATATCAGGTCTTAAAAAGAAGGTTGAAAAGCCAATAAAACCCACAACTTTGTAAACAACTTAATAAATAAATAATATATACTCAATATACGCATATAACTTTGGGCTCTTATTCCCTGTTCTTAGTTATGGAAAATATTAGTAAGTGGAACCAAACACCTCATGTTAGTGTAACTCTTAGTTACTGCTTGATAAATAATAATGAATGGGCAAGGATGTTGAATTACTCTCACAATAATTTAAAGTGAGTCTGCTAAGCAGCAGCTGACCGGTTGTTGTAAGTGAGTCTGCTAAGCAGCAGCTGACCAGTTGTTGTAAGTGAGTCTGCTAAGCAGCAGCTGACCGGTTGTTGTAAGTGAGTCTGCTAAGCAGCAGCTGACCGGTTGTTGTAAGTGAGTCTGCTAAGCAGCAGCTGACCGGTTGTTGTAAGTGAGTCTGCTAAGCAGCAGCTGACCGGTTGTTGTAAGTGAGTCTGCTAAGCAGCCGTTGACCGGTTGTTGTAAGTGAGTCTGCTAAGCAGCAGCTGACCAGTTGTTGTAAGTGAGTCTGCTAAGCAGCAGCTGACCGGTTGTTGTAAGTGAGTCTGCTAAGCAGCAGCTGACCAGTTGTTGTAAGTGAGTCTGCTAAGCAGCAGCTGACCGGTTGTTGTAAGTGAGTCTGCTAAGCAGCAGCTGACCGGTTGTTGTAAGTGAGTCTGCTAAGCAGCAGCTGACCAGTTGTTCAAAGTGAGTGCTAAGCAGCAGCTGACCGGTTGTTCAAAGTGAGTCTGCTAAGCAGCAGCTGACCAGTTGTTCAAAGTGAGTGCTAAGCAACAGCTGACCGGTTGTTCAAAGTGAGTCTGCTAAGCAACAGCTGACCAGTTGTTGTAAGTGAGTCTGCTAAGCAGCAGCTGACCGGTTGTTGTAAGTGAGTCTGCTAAGCAGCAGCTGACCGGTTGTTGTAAGTGAGTCTGCTAAGCAGCAGCTGACCGGTTGACCGGTTGTGCTGCCTCACTGAATTGTCAGTCTGCAGACTCCTGACAAGACAGCCCACCTTTCTTGTGAGATCAACTGCATGTGGTGTCCTCTATATTCTAATCAAGATAATTTAATTTGAATAATTTGAAGTGTGGCATTTGTGCGACAAACCTCTATTTAATTGTTTAAAAATATTTCTTCATGTTTATCAAACTCTTGAATTAATCGAGCTCTGTTAATGAGCATCATTACATTATGGAGAGAAAAAGAACCTAAAATGTGATAATGTTGGCCCACCACTCACATATACAAAAGGTTATTACATTTAAGTATTTTCCATTTATAAAGAATGCAATTCATAAAAGTGATAGTTGTTGAATTAAGAAGCAAGATAAAACCTACCTGTGGATTATGTGTTCTTCTCAATAAAAGCGAAGCACCAAATGTCCTCAGCAATAGTTTCTGTAGAATGTAAGTATTAGCACCAGGCCAATAGATGAATGTTAGTCGTCAGGATGAGCTGCGAACTATGATCTTACTGAGTAAAGCACATATCACACCATGTACTTATATACTTATATGTGTGTGCATTGTTAATAGCACTGCTTGTGCCATGGTTACAAGCATATCGGCTGTGTCCACACTAATTACCAGCCCACTAAATCAGATGACAATTGGGGATTTTTTTCAGATGATCATAGACAATGCACAATAATTCATTTGTTGCAATTAATGTAAAGAATAAAATGTCAAATCCACTTGCAAGATTGTTTCACAGATTTTTTTTTTTGTCTCAAAAATACATCTTTGATTGTCATTGAAATGATGCTGTCAAGGTCCCTTTATTATGGTGTTTTTGTGTTGCCATGGGTAAACTAACATCAGGACATTTGCGATATTCATGCTCCATAAAATCATATATGAATTAATCAAAGAGATTTTCACCATGATAACACCAATTCAATTTCCTGATTATAAATATAACATGATCTCAATAACCCTCAAATATCAGAGCCATTTCAACTTAAAATTCAAAAACAACAATTCCTTGCCATTTTATCATGACAATAATTTGAAATGTTTGAAAACTCTCAGAATACTTGACTACCTCAGTTCATCTCTTGCAACTGTTATCTGTTTGCTATCTTTTGAACCCAATATTGTGGCAAGTACATAATTTGTTACATTGAATATATTCGCACCCCCGGAAGTGGCTCTAGGACATTTTTAATCCCATCCTGGTTTGTGGCTGGAATATGCCCAGCAGAGATTAAAAAATATCGTGATAAATCCAACTTCCATCTTGTAAAAGCTGTATTTTTGACCAGTAGTATTTGTAGTGGTTAAAGCTTATTTAAAATATCTTATTTAAACCATATTTTAACTAATCTGACCAAATTTGCACAAGATAATTGTGAACAGTATTTTTAAACAGTTACGGAAATTGGAGCTTCACTATATTTTGTTATATTTAGTAAAATAGTGTAGAAATAATAGAATCAAATATAGCAAGATGACTGTTGGCATTTTGAACGTAATTTGAGGTAAAGATTGCCATCGTGTTCATATGCATAGTGCATGGTATCACTATAAATTTGAAATTAATGTGATAGATGCCCTAATTTGATTACTAAATTGTTGTTAAGTATGTTGTAGTGTATTGCATCAGCAATACAAAATGTTTTACCTCCATGTGCGAATGGAATGGTATGTTTGTATTTTATAATATTTCTATGGGGACATAGATGACCTATAGCAGTCTCAATAACATCATTTAACACTATTTGTACTCCAGAATCTCTTATCAGAAAAAATGTACTTAAAACCAAAACCTAGAGGAACGTCTCAATATTTCATACTGAATACACTTACTTCCTTCCTCATTCAAAGAAGAACAAAACGATATGTTTCTAATGTTTCTAACCAATGTATAACACTGGAAATCCTTCATAATAATAAATAAATGTGTCTACTTCAGAATGTCTAACACTGGAAATCCTACATAATAATAAATAAATATGTCTACTTCAGAATGTCTAACACTGGAAAGGCTTCGAATTAATAAATAAATATGTCTATTTCAGAATGTCTAACACTGGAAATCCTTCATAATAATAAATAAATATGTCTACTTCACTGGAAATCCTACATAATAATAAATAAATATGTCTACTTCAGTAGGTCTAACACTGGAAAGGCTTCGAAATAATACATAAATATGTCTATTTCAGAATGTATAACACTGGAAATCCTTCAAAACAAAAAAGAAATGTTTTAAACAGATGAATAAATAGATTTATATCATATGTAATGACTATTATCACATTGGAAGGCCACGGGCCGTGGCGCAGTTGGTTTCCCATATGTGCTGAGGCCCGTGCCGAAAGGGTTAACCCGTTCTCCTTGTAAATCTGTGACCGGGTAGGTTGTCATGTCAGGGAGCTGTGACATGACAATTCAGTGAGGCAGCACTATATCTACTACAAGTAGGTCTCATCATAAAATGACTGAAATAAGGTTGAAAGTGATGTAAAACCCCAAACAAACAAACAAACAAACAAAAAAATCACATTGGAATAGTCGCATACAAGAAGCACACAAGTAAAATAATGCGTTTTAACAAATCCCTTAAAACTTCTCATATGTTTCTTCCCAAATGTATGAAACACAAGATAGACAATTCTACAAATTTGGAAGAAAAAAACAGTTTTTTCTGTGTTATGCCTAAGTTTCCTAAAAGTAAAATTATCGTGGACATCAGCGATGTAATGATTTTAAAAGAGTTTCTTCAAAGAAAAAAACGAATTCTCAGTCAAGCTTTTCAAGACAAATAAGAATAAATTTTTTTATTCATTTTTTTTCAAATAGAATTTGGGAAGATAGTGACAACATAGTTGCTATAACATGTGTAATCAAAACTCTCAACAATCCATCTTTGGTAATGTATTGTTAGGTAACGATTACTTCCCCAACAATGACCTAGCTGCTCTGTTCATGACCGAAACTTTGGAGATGGTGTTGGTAGAACTAATGGTCACCTCTAGTAAGGTCGCCTCGGGTTCCAATGAGAAAATTGGAAATGTGGAGGAATCGGTTTACTCAACCCAGGTGAACTCGCCCCATGGTTCAATGCACTGACCAACAAGCATGGCAACACCTTTGACCTGGCATGCCTTATAATTGAAATGGGTTACACAAAAGTCATGTTAGTGATGTGTTCCTAAAAACCTAAACCTCTCAATAAGTCAGATAGGTCCAGAAATGCCAAGAAATTTGATAAAAAGCCACTTAAAATGACATTAAATCTAGATACTAATCTAGATATCAAATCAAGATACATGAGATGATTAGCCCTATCAGATATGGTTGAACACCAGACCATGTACTGTTTACTCCACATGATACCCATGCTTCCTTTTATAAAAGACAAGATCTCACTCAGGAATCCAGAAGGCTGGAAAGGAAGGTGAACTAGCAAATTGATTTTATAATTCTCAGAAAAATAAACTGAATTATTTATTGAAACAAACTGAAGTGCTAATTTGTGCAAGAAAGGGATGTAGTCCCAATGTTAGACATGGCACTAGCTCAGTGAAAATAAATGAGGCAAATATCACTTCCAATTGATCCGTTGTAGATCTTGGTATCACCTTGGACTGATATGAACATGGAGACACAATGTGAATAAAGAGACTATAGAAACAGTCAGAAACAGATAGAAACATATCTGCTATTAGAGTCCAGACGAAAGGACAGCTAAAGTCTTAATAGCAGCTCCATGAGAAAATCAAAAAAATGTGGACATGGTCAAAAATAGATTTCCTTTAAAATTTGTGTATGGTTAGGTGTTTGTGAAAAACAGACAAATCTGAAATATTTCACTTCTGAGGTGACCGTAACCATGGTAACCATCAATTCCTTAGTAACAGGCTCTGGGGCTCAAAATGACACTTTTCTAACCTTATTTTTGGCCATATTTGACCTAATCTTACAGATAAATTACTCCCTATAGAGGTATTGTGATCATTTCACTCTGTAATTGGTTCCTAGGTCACTAAATTAAGATTTGAAAAATTTAACAATTCTAAATACTCTCCCTGTAACAAGCTATTACTGTTGCCATGACAACAGTAAGTTTGTCCCAAGTCATTTTGTGGCCAGTTTACAGGCATAATTAACACCCCAAAATCAAATTGATTTTTAAAATATTTCAATCAGCTTTAAAATAGGCCAAAATGAATAAATATAAGCAAAAAGAAAAATGCTAGATCCTAAACAAGGTCATGTCAAGGTCATTCAAAGGTCATCTGTTTTTCAATAACTGCATTTTCATCAAAATTTGACATATTTGACCTCCATGATCTCAGTGACAAATAATGTGAATGTACTAGCTAAATGGTGCATATTATTCAACATAACCTACTCTTCAATGCCTGATTCATAAATCAGTTGCTATGAACAATGTTGCTATGGTAACCGGGTAATCAAAATACCTTGTCCTCAATTCAGTCCAATTTTCCGAATTTTGATGATTTTTGCAATGTTTTGCATTGCAATTACTCATTATAATGACATTGATTGAACAAACTATGTTATCTATAATTATACACACAGGTCATGCCCTTATGTTACATACATAACATATTTGATATCAAATGTGTTGCTATGGTAACCAGGTGATGCAATTACCTTGTCACTCTCTCAGACTGAATTCACCAATTTTGATGATTTTCGTGATATTCAGCATTCTTATTCTGAATGAAAAACAACTTAAACATATCATTTATATAGTCTGTTGTGATAAACATGGTCCATACCTTTATGTTACCCAAATTGAATAGTTTGGGTCAAATGTGTTGCTATGGTAACTAGGTGATGAAAACAGCCAGTCCCTGACTCTGACTGAATTCACCGTTTTTGATGATTTTTGCAATATTCAGAATTTTTATTCTTAATGAAAAACAACTGGAATGTGTCATTTATATAGTCTGTTGTAATAAACATGGTCCATACTTTTATGTTACCCAAATTGAATAGTTTGGGTCAAACGCATTGCTATGGTAACCAGGTGATAAAAATACATTGTCCCTCACTCAGACTAAATTTACTGATTTTGATGATTTGGGGCTATATTCAATATTGCTATTCTAAATGATAACCAACTTGAGTATACCAATTTTATAGTCTTTTGTAACAAACATGGCCCATACTTTAATATTCCACACATAGAATGTTTCAGAAGAAATTAATTTCATGTGTTGCTATGGTAACCAGGTGATGAAATAAACTAAATTTACTGATTTTTGACAATTTTCAGTTATATTCAATATTGTTATTCTAAAAGATAACCAACTTGAATGTACCATCTATAAATCTGTTGTCATAAAATGACCTATGCCTTAATATTATACAGAAAATTATTCAGAGCAAATGCTATGGTAACTAGGAGATGAAATTTCCTTCTCCTTTACTCAAACCAAAATCCATATATTTATTAACGTTAGGGGGAACAGTGTCTTCTAAAGTTCTTTTTTCCCGCCAAAAAAAGTCATTTGAACCCCAAAAAATGATAATAATAATATTAATAATAACGATTTATATAGCGCTATATCAGACCAAGTCTGCTCGAAGCGCTTAAATGGTGCAAGATGATTGCTTTGTATAAAAATAACTACAAAAAGCATTTCAACCTTTAAGGTGTCAAATGCTTAGGGATAGATTTTTCTTCAGATTTGATTTTTAACTTGTTTTTAAAATTTTATCATTCTTAATCATTTTACATTTAAATTTACAGTAAAAATCAGAAAAAGATGGTTTGTTTGGTAACAATTTTAGAAAAGATAGAGCTAACTTGAAAAACATTTTTGTGAACAACTACACTATCAATCTGTAGAACTAAGGCATTAATCTAAAGCTAGAATGATGTTATTTAGTTTAAATAGACAGAATTTTAAAAGATGTCTTATAACTCAAGTAATTTGTGTTTTTGTAAATAAAATGATTCAAATAAATGCAAATTTTTGACACCATTTGGTAATTTTTGACTTGAGTTTGAAGAAAGTTAGGTATCTCAAAATATAGACCATTAATCAAAATTCCATCTATTTAAACTAAATAGAATAATATTTGGAGTACATCTGTTCTTAAATTTTGGTAATTAAACTTGCAAAACTTCTCAATTTTGTTATAAAAAGCGTGGGAAATTTGGAGAAATATGATATTTTGTTTACTTCTAATTGTGTATCACTGGGCAGTGATGAGGTCGAATGCAGCAGCTACTGGCTAATGGATTAGTCATAAAAGACCACTAAATGATGTTTATATGTGTATGTATCAACATTGATCCCCTTTGGACAGAAGTATGTTACCTATTTAGCTTACTTTGGTATGTTACAAAGGTGCACTATTTCATGTAGTTCAAGGAGTAATGACGTCATAATGGTGCTGTGGCTATTCATCAATGAAATAGTGACGTCATACCTTTTGGTAACTAAGCAACAATCAACAACACATTTCATGCAGCTGTGATCCTCTGTATGAAGTGTCCCTGTTCCCCCTAACGTTAAGTTAGCACAAGCTGACTATGTTCTTGCTGCGTTTCCACCACGTCTGCAGCGTCCGCTGCTGCAACTTGTTTTCTTCCTCATTCAATAAGGATTGGACATAAGGACTAGATGCTTAACTATGATAATATGAAGGTCTGGAAATTTTTTAGGCTGAACTTTGGTGAACTTGGGTCAAGGTCAAGGAGCAACTTTGCCTGTCAATGACCTATTTTCTAACAAAATACAGTAATATTGATATAACTTGATAGATTTGATTAACCTATGAGGGCTTGAATAAATATGATATTGGATGACCTTGGACAATTTTCAAGGTCACAGGACACAATTATCTAAATCAGATATTTGTCATATGTTGCAAAACATGACAAATAACATTTATTCTGACTACATTTATTTTACTCAATATCTTTCTTCATAAAATATTATGTAACTAGGTCACAGTGACTACTTGAAGGCCATATAGGTCCAAGCTTCTAAAATATTGTGAATCTAATCCTTTACAAATCAGAAAAGATTAGAGCTTGATATTATGGAAATCTAGGTAAATTTCCATGGTATTTTATTTTGGTGCACTTTCTATGACCTTGGGTCAAATCAAGGTCATGATCAGCACTAATACAACTTAGCATGTGTATGCTCTATTTTCGTCAAGATTGCAGCAACATCAATATGATTTGGTAGATGTGATCTACCTATGAGGGGCGTGAATAATTCAATGTTGGGTGACCTTGGGCTATTTTCAAGGTTATAGGAGCCGATTTTGAAAATCAGCTATTTGGAATATTTTGCAAAACATTACAAATAGCATTTCCACTACATTTATCTTGTGCAGTATATTCATTCACAATTTTTAGAATAATTTATGTAACCAGGTCACATTGACCTATTTAAACGCCATATAGTTGACAACTTCCAAGATATTGAGAATCTGATCCTTTACAAATCAGAGAAGATTAGATCTTGATATGTAAATATTGGTGCATATCCAAGGATAATTTATTTAGATGCACTTTTTGTGACTTTGGCTCAAGGTCAAGGTCATGACTAACACAAGAGGAACTTTGCTTGTGAATCCTTAGATTACAACAATATCGGCGTGACTTGGCAGATGTGATCTACATATGAGGGGCTTGGACAAGTATATATTGGGTGACCTTGAGCTATTTTCAAGGTCACAGAAGATAATTTTCAAAATCATCTAAATGTGATATTTGCAAAACATGATACAAAACATTTATTGTCACCATGTTTATTTTACACAATACGTTTGTTCACGTTTTTGTGAAACATTTATGGAACTAGATCACAATGTGATCTAAAAATGTTTCAATGTAAACAAAAGTTTGGGATGAGTCAAAATAATTGGAGTTTCTCCTTATTTCAATTTTATTGCAATAATTTAAGGAAGTTTAGAATGTTGCTTCTTTGATTGTAATAACGATTTTTAAGCATCTTTGTATGAACCCTTTCAGGTTATGCGAACTGTGTACTAAAATATTAAAATTTACATTGCTTCCTTTTTACTATTGCAGCATATATTAAGATATGTATGTGCAACATATTAGTAAAGGGTATGAATGACACTATTGCTGAATGATATATGATGTTAAATTATAGAATTGATTAAACTAAACAATACATTGAATACTTCAACATGTCCTGATTTGTCAAAATGGGTGAATTCAGTTTCTAACAGATAAAAGTTTTTTTTTCAGCTCATGTTTTTTTTTCACATGGCAACATGTTCACTCTCAAACAGCTTTGTATGGAATTATAGGTATGGGATATGTTTAGTGCCAGACACTGTATCAATGCAACATTCAAGTTTACTGTCATTGAAACAATGAATATTGAACATTGTTAGAAATAATCAAATTGGATGAATTTAGTCAGGGACTATTTTCATTACCTAGTTACCATAGAAACACATTTGACTCAAACTATTCAATTTGGGTACCATAAAGGTATGGACCATGTTTATCACAACAGACTATATAAATGACACATTCAAGTTGTTTTTCATTAAAGGGATTAAGCACCGATTTTGAAAAAAACCTTTATGGTAACATGAAGGTATGGACTTTGTTATTGAATAGACTAAATGGCACATTCAAATTGGTTATCATAATAACAATGGCTAAAATGTCTCAAAATATCAAAATTGGTACATTCAGCCTGTGTCAGGGACAAAACAATTTCCTCACCTGATTTCCATGGCAACACATTTGATCTGAAATATTTTATATATGTTACATTAAGGCATTGGCCATTTTTATCACAACAGACTATACAAATGGTACATTCATGTTGGTCATTTAGAACAACAATATTGAATATATCCCCAAAACATCACAATCAGTGACAAATTCAGTCTGAGTGAGTAACAAGGTATTTTCAACACCTGGTTACCATAGCAACACATTTGATCCAAACTAATCAATGTGGGTATCATAAAGGTATGGACCATGTTCATCACAACAGATTATATAAATGATATGTTTAAGTTGTTTTTCATTAAGAATAAGAATGCTGAATATCAAGAAAATGATCAAAATTGGTGAATTCAGTCAGAGTCAGGGACTGGCTATTTTCATCACCTAGTTACCATAGCAACACATTTGACCCAAACTATTCAATTTGGGTAACATAAAGGTATGGACCATGTTTATCACAACAGACTATATAAATGATATGTTTAAGTTGTTTTTCATTAAGAATAAGAATGCTGAATATCAAGAAAATCATCAAAATTGGTAAATTCAGTCAGAGTCAGGGACTGGCTATTTTCATCACCTAGTTACCATAGCAACACATTTGACCCAAACTATTCAATTTGTGTACCATAAAGGTATGGACCATGTTTATCACAACAGACTATATAAATGATATGTTTAAGTTGTTTTTCATTAAGAATAAGAATGCTGAATATCACGAAAATCATCAAAATTGGTAAATTCAGTCAGAGTCAGGGACTGGCTATTTTCATCACCTAGTTACCATAGCAACACATTTGACCCAAACTATTCAATTTGGGTACCATAAAGGTATGGACCATGTTTATCACAACAGACTATATAAATGATATGTTTAAGTTGTTTTTCATTAAGAATAAGAATGCTGAATATCACGAAAATCATCAAAAACGGTGAATTCAGTCAGAGTCAGGGACTGGCTATTTTCATCACCTAGTTACCATAGCAACACATTTGACCCAAACTATTCAATTTGGGTAACATAAAGGTATGGACCATGTTTATCACAACAGACTATATAAATGATATGTTTAAGTTGTTTTTCATTCAGAATAAGAATGCTGAATATCACGAAAATCATCAAAATTGGTGAATTCAGTCTGAGTGAGTGACAAGGTAATTGCATCACCTGGTTACCATAGCAACACATTTGATATCAAATATGTTATGTATGTAACATAAGGGCATGACCTGTGTGTATAATTATAGATAACATAGTTTGCTCAATCAATGTCATTATAATGAGTAATTGCAATGCAAAACATTGCAAAAATCATCAAAATTCGGAAAATTGGACTGAATTGAGGACAAGGTATTTTGATTACCCGGTTACCATAGCAACATTGTTCATAGCAACTGATTTATGAATCAGGCATTGAAGAGTAGGTTATGTTGAATAATATGCACCATTTAGCTAGTACATTCACATTATTTGTCACTGAGATCATGGAGGTCAAATATGTCAAATTTTGATGAAAATGCAGTTATTGAAAAACAGATGACCTTTGAATGACCTTGACATGACCTTGTTTAGGATCTAGCATTTTTCTTTTTGCTTATATTTATTCATTTTGGCCTATTTTAAAGCTGATTGAAATATTTTAAAAATCAATTTGATTTTGGGGTGTTAATTATGCCTGTAAACTGGCCACAAAATGACTTGGGACAAACTTACTGTTGTCATGGCAACAGTAATAGCTTGTTATAGGGAGAGTATTTAGAATTGTTAAAATTTTCAAATCTTAATGAAGTGACCTAGGAACCAATTACAGAGTGAAATGATCACAATACCTCTATAGGGAGTAATTTATCTGTAAGATTAGGTCAAATATGGCCAAAAATAAGGTTAGAAAAGTGTCATTTTGAGCCCCAGAGCCTGTTACTAAGGAATTGATGGTTACCATGGTTACGAACATCTGCCAGCTGAAATACTTTGGATTTGATCATTTCTGAAGGTTATCTAGCCATGTACCAAATTTAAAGGAAAGCTATTTTTGACCATGTCCACCCCCCTATTGAAAAATTTTGATTTTCTCATGGAGCTGCTATTAATACACGCCTTGGGTCTTTGAGGAATGCCACACCTGTTTCAGAAACAGTATTTTGAAAGATATGATAAACAAATTCTGTCTGATATTAGCACTATAGTATAAATTTCATTAATCTTGATCATCATTATTTTGTTGTCATTGAGTGTGTGGAAAAAGAAGAAAACCAACTCCTGACATCTTATTAGCTGTGAATGCAACACATGGATTTTGTTTGTTTTAGGTTTTACTAACCCAGTCAAAAATTTACAAAGACAAATCCTTTCAGGCACGGGCCTCAGCTTATATGTAAAATTGTATCATGACATGATTTCAATCTCGGCATGGCTGGGAAACCCACGACCTTTGGATCACAACAGAGGAACTGGTGCAAACCAGCTGGTGCTAATGCCTCAGTCACATTTGCACCGGGCGCCGGCCGGGAAGTAAGAATCGGCCGACTTCACGATCTGCTGGGCGCCGGGGAGTTTATAAGCAACAATCTGAGAGATGCCGTAGCTGTGGTCACGATGCCACCGGCAGCCCTAAGATAATCTGCCGATGTCCCTGCGGAACACTGCTGGGACCCTGCCGTGTACTTTAAGATGATATTTGCTGATAAGACAAACGCCGGCAACTTTTATGTTCCAGATAAAAGTTCCCGATGACCCGCCCGACGTCTTAAAGGTGCCCAATTGTGGCCGATGATCTCCCGGTGCCCGTACGGCAATCTGAACTGCCTGCTGATTATGTAAAAAATACCCTGAAATCGGCACAAATGTGACTGAGGCATTATGCCTCAGTCACATTTGCACCGGGCGCCGGCCGGGCAGAAAGAATCGGCCGACTTCCCAGTCTGCCGGGCGCCGGGGAGTTTATCAACAATCTGAGCAACAATCTGAGATATGCCGTAGCTGTGGTCACATTGTGAAAGGCCACCGCACGGCACACGCAAGAAAATGACACAGACGTCTGAAGGACATCTTAAAGACGTCTGTATCATGTGACAGACGTCTGCAGGATATCCTAAAGACGTCTATATCATTTGACAGACGTCTGAAAGACATCCTAAAGACGTCTATATGAGACCGTAGGGAGCCCGGTGGATCATCTGACGATGGCCTGTGAACACATGAAATAAAAACAATCCTATTTTCACCGCACGATGCCACCGGCAGCCGTAAGATAATCTGCCGATGTGCCCGCACAGCAATCTGAACTGCCTCCCGATTTTGTAAAAAATACCCATCGATCGGGCATCTTTACTGGAATGGGCACAAATGTGACTGAAGCATCAGCAGTGTCTTTATTAAGTATGAAGAGATCACAATTGTTTGACACACTGATGTCTTCGGAAATGCGAAGTTCGGCCCATGTGTATTGGCTGCCAGAGTGACGGTCACGGTAAAACATATTTCAACTGCATGTACTGATATAGATGATAACAGTAGGCAATATATATATTTGATCCTATAGATATCTCTTTGATTATATTGTTTTAAAAACCCATATGACTTTTTAAGCAGTCTTTTCATGTTGAGCTCTGTTTTATTTCTTAGGCCTGTTCAGGACCGCACAGCTGTACCCATTTTTGACAGTGAATATATATGATTACTAACTGCAACACACATAGTTTGAACGTATATTTTGTACTTAAAATCCTGGTCAGTAATTGAAATTGTTTTGGTGTTCACTGTTTTAAACAAATGACGTTTTTTTTTGTCTTGATATGTCGTTCAGCAGTCATTCATTGACAACCCAGTGGTTTATGCCAGGGAAACATGGCTGTCTGTTTGGGAGTGTCGCATTAGTAACAAAAGATAGCTGAATATATCAGCATAAAATAATCATGTTTTTGAATATCAGATGTCAGGAAAATTGTTGTTTGAGATTAGACTTGATTCATGTCCTCATCCATCCGCAGCTAGTGCACAGTATATTGCTAACAATTGAAGAGAAAATATCTGACTCGGAACTTCAACTTTCCATAATTCCCATCTGGGGAATCATTCATGTTACTGGAATAATTCTAGTATATGTCCTTCAGATTATATAGGCCAAGTTCCGTGTGTAGGTGGTTGAAGCGCAAGCTCATTAGCACCTTTGTGATTATCCAAAGATCGTGGGTTCTATTCCTGGCCATGGCAAGATTGTATTAATGCTTTCACATATGAGCTGAGACACGTGTTTGAAGGCTTTTTGTCCTTGTATAGCTGTGTAATATGAGAATTGCAAGGTGAATACCTAACTTTTTGGGGAAAGGAGGAAGTTCAGAGAATACAACACACCTAAGTTTTCAAGTGGAGTCTTTGGTAAAAGACAGCTCAGAAATATCACATGCTAACTAATTGTTGATAAGAATAACTCCTTCATTATAAATATATCAATAAAGAAGACACAATTCTTCATTATCTCCTTCAAAATAAAGTTATGGCATATGGAATGATGTACATCATAGCTAAGTAGGGCCGTTTGAATTATCCAAATCAACTCAAACTTTCAATATCCCTTGATACACTTGATATAAGAAGCTGTTGTGCTGATGCTAAATATTGTCACGATGAATGCACTCGCCCCATCATTATTTGTTTGCATGCATAAACATTTACATCATGTTTTGTCAAAAGCTAGACTAGATGGCATTGACATTGTGCACTGTGCAAATGGACGGCGACTGCTGAGTCAGTTGAGTTGAGAGATTGGCGTTGAAACTCTATACTCAATAGGTCTCTTTCCGAGGACCTCATAAAGTCGTAGTCTCCTTCGTCCGCTCATTGTGAGGTACAGTATTTGGATGATACTCACCCCATCTGTGAGATGCTACAAATAGTGGTTAACATTACTATTTACCTCTGTTGACGATTGGGTCGCCCCTGATTTTGAGCCCTCTTACTCCTTTTAGTCTTAACCTTTTATCTTTGAGTTCTTGGAACTATCACCTCTCCAATTAAATCTTGATCTTATGACTCAGTATTTATTCTGAATGTTTTATGAGGTGTGATTATAACAGGAACTGTGGCTTAAAACTAGTTATCATGGGGAAATGATCCTCAAAAATGGCTTTTCTGTTCCACCCAAATCAATAAGCAATTTCAGCTCTCTGCATTCAAATATATTAATCGACATTGCTAGTTAATCTCCATTTCATTTCCTTGTCCTTTTTTGTTAAGTCAAAAAGATGTAATAGCTATAAGCAACTTTTCCTGGTACTGCCCTGCTACTATCATGTGGTGATGTTCACCGACATGCAGGACCTGTTAATTTTTTTTTTTTTTTTTTTTTTTTTTTTTTTGTGGAGTTACCAACATTCACAGAGCCATGTATTGTGATAAATGTGATAAATAACTATACATTAAATGTAATGGACTAACACATCAAGATTATGAATTATTCAATAAACAAAGATTGATGTCATGGGAGTGCTGGAAATTACTGTGTAATATTTCTGAATTTAAAACAAGAAATCTCTTTGAAACACTATATAAGTGAAGACAGAACTTAAGACCAACTAGAAGAAAGATCTACAACATAGACCAAAGCAAGACAGGAGAAAGAACAAAAATCAAAAGCTTAAGACTCAACTCAACCACATTGCCCATACCATTTTTGAATATGTAATCAACTCTGATCACAGATGCAAGGGTGGTGGGGTATTGATCAGAATCCACAAAATATGGCTGTGAGACCTAAAGGAGGAGAATGGATTTAAATGGAAAACATTAAACATTATTGGAATAAAATCACTGTTCACAGGATGTTACCATAAGCCAACAGACAAAAATGTATCTTATGTCCATAAACCCAATTAATATTTTGGGAAGATAGGAAACTAAGGGAGAATATTCCCTGAAGGTCAAGGCCTGTATATGGGACTGATCTTAACACATCAATGGTTGATTCTTTTAATGAACAGTTCCTTACAGAAGTAAATCCACATCCAATTAGGGGAGGAAATAGGTTAGATTTGTAAAATTAGTAAATAAAGTATCTTTCCACCCCCCATAAGTGACCATATGGTGATAACAGAAATCATTGCAAAAGCCACACCAGTTAGGAAAAATCAAGAATGTACGACTGCAAAGCTAGACAATTGTTATTCCAATCAGTTGGCCCTGTTATGTAATAAAAATAGAGGCTCTCATATGGGGAGATTTGCATGGATAGGTTGTTTCTGGTACATTAGAGAGAAACTTAACAAATAAAACATAAAGCTCTTTGCACACAACAGTCTCTTATATAGAATAGTTGAAAGTGATGATTTTTTGTTTGTGTGGGGTTTTACATCACTTTCAACATTATTTCAGTCATTTCGTGATGAGACCTACTTGTAACAGATATAGTGCTGCCTCACTGAATTGTCATGTCGCAGGTCCTTGACATGACAACCCATCCGGTCACAGATTTACAAGGACAGCGGGTTAACCCTTTAGGCACGGGCCTCAGCTCATGTGGGAAATTGTATCATGAGTTCCATCCCGGCATGGCCGGGGATCGAACCCATGACCTTTGGATCACCACAGAGGAACTGGTGCTAATAAACTGGCGCTCTAACCAACTGTGCCACGGCCAGTGGCATTGAAAGTGATGATGATGGAGTAAAATTGGAAAAGGACCTTAATACACTGGGGAAATATCAAATGAGTAGCAAATAGACTTCAATGCTCAGAAATGCCAGACTCTGAGCAGCATGAAAAAAGCCAAGCTCATGGTCCAAGAAAATACACATAACTTGATCACATCTTGCAACATGTTGTACATCATCCCTATCTAGGAGTTGAGCCTCAAATAGATATGATATGGGATCTACATACCAACAGCATGTTTACAAAGCAAGTCAAGTACTGGGGTTTATAAGATGAATCCCAACAAGTGCCCAGTGGAAATATCAAAGAGGATGTGTACAATATACCATTGTGTGCCCTTACCTAGAATATGCATCAATTACTTCAGGAAATATATTTGACTAATAAAATCAGTGCGAATCTAGATGTGTGACTGGTTATGGCCATTGAAATAAAGAAACAGGCACTGAAAGAAACATTCTTGAAGACCTCAAATGGGATTA
This sequence comes from Amphiduros pacificus, assembly GCA_949316495.1. Classification (NCBI taxonomy): domain Eukaryota; kingdom Metazoa; phylum Annelida; class Polychaeta; order Phyllodocida; family Hesionidae; genus Amphiduros; species Amphiduros pacificus. Next base: position 23,215,415 of record OX439009.1, on the reverse strand, counting down.
ACTAGCAGTGAGAAAGACTCTGAGGTTGTTTTTTCTTCTTTTGTACAATAGATAAATGGTATAATAGCTTTGAAACTATTAGAACATGTCATGGAAATCGGTATGTAGATATGGTGACAAGCTGTGAGACTGGAAAAATCTTCCCCCTGATTTAACCACATTAGAAACTTGATGTTCAGCTTGTTTCATAAGCATCTTTGCCAGAGTGAAAATGTTGGTACGGTCCTGTCGCACCCCTTGTACCAAGTGGTTTTGCCAATGAACCTTATATAGATGTACAAACTGAATTTTTACATGCTGCCAAGTGGTTTTGCCAATGAACCTTATATAGATAGTACAAACTGAATTTTCACATGCTGCCAAGTGGTTTTGCCAATGAATCTTATATAGATGTACAAACTGAATTTTCACATGCTGCCAAGTGGTTTTGCCAATGAACCTTATATAGATGTACAAACTGAATTTTCAGATGCGCCATTAATTATGAATACATTCTTATAACATGCAAACAATGCAAAGTGAGCGCATGATATCGATAACTAACAAAATTGTGAATGTTATTGTCCATTGACCAATGAAATTGTTAATTCACACTGGCTGAAGATACTTTCACAATCGATGGATCAAGGTGGTTCAAGTTGGTTTGGTTCAAATTTGGTGTAAATTGGACAATTAGAACAGAAATTTAAAAAAACAATCACATTACATATTAGCATCAAAGCGATATTAGAGAATAGTTAATTTTTTTTTGGGGGGGGGGGGTTTAGGCAGGTTTTAAGCAATTCATATATCTGAAAAATGCTTGAATTGGGCCAAACCTTTGTGGTAACCAGGCAGAAAAAATGCTTTGAAGTCAATTCATTAACAATCATAACTATTTATTGACAATTTTAGGTTCCCAACACCTCAAAGGTGTATGGGGCCATAGTATCAGGTTCTGTCTGTGTGTGCATGGGTCCGTGGAGTCTGTCTGTCAACAAAAATGTTGACATTTTGCTATCTAATCAGCAATCTAAGATGCAGGCTTCACATTTTGCTATCTGATAAGCAATCTAAGATGCAGGCTTCACATTTTGCTATCAATCAGCAATCTAAGATGCAGGCTTCACGTTTTGCTATCTAATCAGCAATCTAAGATGCAGGCTTCACATTTTGCTATCTAATCAGCAATCTAAGATGCAGGCTTCACATTTTGCTATCTAATCAGCAATCTAAGATGCAGGCTTCACATTTTGCTATCTAATCAGCAATCTAAGATGCAGGCTTCACATTTTGCTATCTAATCAGCAATCTAAGATGCAGGCTTCACATTTTACCACACATGCATCCCATGAAAGCCTAAATAGGATGACCTTAGCTTTGACCTTGACTTGGTCGTAGGCTTTAAATTGTAATCAAAATATTATATTGTGACCAAAATCTTTGATATTGCTATAACTTGCTGTTTTTTAAGAACCACTTTTGTGTGGCTCTTATCATGTATATATCAGGTCTTATACCTTAATCACATTTATTCCAATTTCGGACATTTGTTTCAATTTACCAAAAGGTGATTATGCGGTGAATAATGGTCAGTCTCTTAGATCAATATTTGCTAAGAAATTCGTCCACATACCAAAACAAAGTTTATTTAAAGATTATCCAAGAGTATATATCGACCCCCAAGCTGTGTTTAATGATTAATGATTTCTGTGTTGCTTGGACCAAGATTTGTTCTGATTTGTTTATTTAATATTTGTTTTAATTTTGTGTCATTTCTTTAATTATTGTTTTTTAAAGTATTTGTTGAATTGCTTTAATATTATTCTATCTATTATTTTTTCCCATCGGTGTTACATGTGAAGCAACACATTTCTTGTTGGTTGGTTGTTGTTAGTGTTGTGTGCCATGAACTTTTAAAGATTTGTGAGAGAGTCCCTTACCAACCGAGGACCCGAGCAGGGGGGTGTTACATCCCGGACACTAAAAGGACACATACACAATATACAATATTAAAATATAATTCCCTTATCTCAGATTTATATCTTATCTGATTGACCCAATGGAACGGTATCCTCTTCAAAGCACTATTTTATATAAATGGTAATCTGTTATTTGCCAAATAAAATACTTAACATGAATATGGATCAAAGGAGGTGGGATTATTAGAGAGAACATCTTACCAATGCTTCTATAGAAACTCCTTGAACAAGATGTGTTTGAGTTTCTAGGAAGTTTTTTCTTTACTGATGCTACTAACTGTAAAAAATAATATTGCTACTCATAATATCATGAAAAGGAAAAGCTGTTTATTTGGTATTGTTTGTTTGTTTATTTGGTATTGTTTGTTTGTTTATTTGGTATTGTTTGTTTGTTTATTTGGTATTGTTTGTTTGTTTATTTGGTATTGTTTGTTTGTTTGTTTGGTATTGCTTTTGGTGGAGGTTTGGTCAATCTGAATTAAGAACTCACTTATTGAAGTTCAGAATGATTAATTCAAACATTCAGATCAAAGGTCAAAGGTCAGATATATGAGGTCATAAATGGATTAATAAAAGAATTTTTCACAATCTCGAGCCAAAGTTTGTTTAAGGAATATTGGTAATAATTATCGTAATATTCATAAATATGTTAAATACGGAAATTTTTTCATTCAAACATTATTTGTACCTTGCTCATTTAACATTGTGTTCAATTTGTAAAGTGATGACTGTTAAAATATCATTTAGAACTGCAACATAGTTTGGATATTCATAAATAAAAGAACTTTCGGCATTGATCTCGTGTGATTTGTAGAATATATTTGTGCAATATGGTTGCAACGGTCAGCAGTTGAAAACCAGTGTTTCTTTTACTTAAATAAGACATACTATTATTATAAGTATAATTAAATTTTTTTATTGTGTCTAAGGAAACAAATTACAGGCAACAAAATGGACATTTTTAGATAAACATCAGCCAACGGATCAGATTTATGAAACAAGTGAAACTTAAGTGGAATATCTTATATACAATTTTGTTGAAATACATAATATAAGTATAGAATATCATCTTAGAAACAAAATCGGAAAAAAACATGATTGTTTTGCAGATAACAAAAACATTCTTAAGTCAATTTAAAATATGCTTTAATACTAAAGTGCTTGTTCTGTGAATATCTCATTTTACAATAAATACGTTGAAGATCATTTATATTTATATATTTTGTTAATTCACATATATATATATATATATATATATATATATATATATATATATATATATATATATATATATATATATATATATATATATATATATATACATATATATATATATATATACATATATATATATATATATATATATATATATATATATATATATATATATATATATATATATATTATATATATATATATATATATATATATATATATATATATATATATATATATATATATATATATATATATATATATATATATATATATATATATATATATATATATATATATATATATATATATATATATATAAATGAACTAACAAAATATATAAATGATCAAACAAAATATATAAATGAACTAACAAAATTGGAGACTGGCCTTGTTTTGGACTCTATTCGAAATCTTATTGTTTTTATATTATTGCATCAAATTATATTTTGCCTGAAATATTCGTCTTAATTTTATATATATATATATATATATATATATATATATATATATATATATATATATATATATATATATATATATATATATATATATATATATATATATATATATATATATATATATATATATATATATATATATATATATATATATATATATCTATATATATATATATATATATATATATATATATATATATTTATATATATATATATATATATATATATATATATATATCTATATATATGTTAGCTCAGTTTTCGTTGAGCTTTTATCACTTTTCGCTGAGTTTTAACCGACTATCAATTCCATTTGTATTTTAGGAGTTGAAATGTAGAGCTTGCAGCTTTTCGTATGTCATTATAATCCTCCAAACTCCCTTCAATGAGTACGAAACCTGAAACATAAAAGAGATGATTAATGTAAAACGGCAAAGCACTTGAATAATCTATCCAGTTCCTAGACATTGCCATTCAAATGCATAACGTATGTATGAATAAAACTCTCCATAGAATTAGTAACGTTTTGTGAATGATAACATACTCTTGAATATAGCATACTACACGTTATTAAAAACGTGTATACTGTATTGAATGATAAAATACACAATGATATAGCTTACACGTTATTAGAAACGTGTATACTGTATTGAATGGTAAAATACACAATGATTTAGCATACACGTTATTAGAAACGTGTATACTGTATTGAGTGATGAAATACACAATAATATAGCATACACGTTATCAATAAAACAATTCATACACCTACCTGATTCTTTGTCATCATTGCTGCTGATTTTACGAATGATCATAAATCTATCTTCACAGCATAGTTCGGTTTTCCAGGGTTTTTTGGCAATAACCTCATAATCTTCCCCACATAAACGAAGCACCTCATCCTTCTTCTTGGCTTCATCGTCCTCTCTCATCATATGTTTTTTTAATTTGTACATTTCACTGTCTGTTAATTCTATGGCCTGTATCAAAGAGATAGCAAGGTTGTAATAGCAGTTTCATTAAAAAAGATATAAAGCGGTGCTTAACGATCAAATAGCATGGCTTTGCAATGTCGAGACAAAATTTGCATAATACTTTTAGGTATATGTTAATTAGGAATTGCTTACCCTTCGATAGTTATAACTATTCCATATGCGATCACAGTCTGTGAATGTCACTTTGCGTGCCGCACATTTCTCTCTGTCATAATTGAAGGACTTTCTTATACAATAATTTGCCCAGTCATCCCACCCCGTACATTTCTTCCTGTCTTCGATGATTGGTGAACAGGACATTGTGAGACTTATTTAAATTGATGATGCCTTTATGGTTTCTACAAATATAAAATAATAGTAAAAATATATTTTGCATGGATGAATATAAGATTTATAAGATATTTATAAGATATTATAAGATATTTATAATAATGTTGTCTATTATATAACAGTGGAGAGAAAATGAATATTCCAAAATAATAGACTGAATCAATTATTGAGCTTTTATTTACTGATATAAATGATAAATATTCTTTGCAGTGAGTTCCACAGAAATCAAGAATTCAGCTTATTCAAGCTCAATTTGTGGCCAAAAATATACATAACTACTGGAATCAAATTATGCTTCTATCATTTTTTAAACTTTATAGTATAAAGATTAAGTTTGCGATTCATATTTCTGCTTGTTAAAAAATCGATATCATTAAATAGGTAAAAAGGTGTTACATGAAAGAGAAGAATAGAGGAAAGCGATGAAAGAATTGGCACCTATTGTTTTATGGTATTCATTAGTGTCAGCTTTAGTCAAGGTGTGAAAGCACCAAAACCAAGATGGTCGAGATTACTGGTTTGAGGCGATAGTGCAATATTGGCATGTGATATCTGTATTCTACCATTAGATATATAAATATGAATCTTTCCATTGAATGATGATAATGATGATAATGACGACGACGACGACAATGGTAACTGACTGTTTCGTATTGTTAACGATAGGCATCATTATCAAATTGTTGAAAATGAACTTGAGGTTGAATGAATTTTGAAGTGGTTTGTATTTCTCCATCTGGTCTGATATATATGCCTTCATGTTTTCAAGGTAATACTTGAATTCATCAAATATGAAACCTACCTGGTTAGTATGTTCCTGAAGATGCACTGTAGACACTAGCGATTTCTCCGTTATATTTCCTTTGGTTTAAAGACAAAAGAACAAAGTTGAGAGGTGAATGTTTGTCTGATGAGTTGCAGCTAGCGATGAGTTTGCCAATGACGCAATTAATACAGTGTGTGAATGTCATATGGGTTGATGTAAATATATGTGTAGATATATCAGTGTCTATGCCATAGTTACAATCATAAACAGCAATGCATACTAATCAATCGCCGTAATTTGAAATTAACACTGTTTTGTAAATAATAAATGAAATGAAAATAGACCCATAAATGCATCAAACATGTTTCAACAAATTGCGATATGTTTTCCTACTTATATGATTTTTGTTTGTCTTTAAAATACAGTTTCATAATTTTAATCATTGTTAAAATAATTATTCCAGGATCCCTAAAAAGAGAAACGGTTGTGTTGTAATAACTGAAATGAAATCAATACACTGTCAATTACCAATGCTTTGGCAAAAGATATGCAGATTATTGAGATTTTCATAGTGATAAGTAAGAACTAATTCATTCCCCAGGTCATAAATATCCAAGCAACCCTCAAACACAAATATTAAACTTCCTGACAAATTATTTTCAATTACATTCATATTCCTGAGGCAAAAGTGATTAAACTATATCATTTAAATGTGAAATGTTTTGCAATGGTGAAGGCTGGGGAATAAAATAATAACGCCAAATTCTTTTGTAATTATATGATTTTAAAATAAAAGAACATCATACATCAAAATTGCAAATCAGCCTGGTGTTTTAGACATAATTTCCGACAAAGATTGGCATCTATCAGCATATGTCATGATATGTCACCATACTATTGATTGCTTTGCGATTATTGTGAAATATAATACAAACACATTGTTCAATACATGTATGTTTGATGACGAGAGAAAAACTTTTATTTATATTTATTGACGACCATTTGAACACTGTTTAAGCTAAGAAATGTCACGGAGAAGACTGTCACCAAGAGTCAACGTTACACTTTTTTGAAAAGTGCCAAGGTTTTATTTGTTCTTTTGCATTAGCATATAAATATGACGACAGAAACTACGGCTTTTGATAATCACATTTTTGTATTAATGACCTTTATAGCACTGCTTTGCTACAATAGGTCAGATACAAGCCTGTCACCATGACTCAATGCCCTACTTTTTTGGAAGAGTGACTGGGATTTCTAATTTATATTATCGCATAGACATGACAATTGGAATAGGAAACAACTCAGTAACATATATCCACCTGTTTTATGCAGCATGACCGAAACACTTGTCCCAACCGAGATTTTACTGTGGACCTTTAGCCATCAGTAGAAATGACATACATAGACCAATATCGTTTTTACTACGTGGGACACATCCACAAGTGATACATGACTGAATGGGGACCTTTGTAAAATATTTTTATAAAATATTGTTGGTGACTTTGAAGTGACCTTTTGAATGACTTTGAAAATGAAACTCCTATTTCCGTGAATTTTATTATTAATTTCAAAATTCATCTGTATCATTCAAGAACAAGCTCGAAGAGTCTTTATTAATCAAAATCCGTTCAAAATTTAAAATATTAGAGCAATTTTTAATTTTGAACCAATTTGGAAGGGAAATTAGAGGAAATTTAGATATGTTGAGCTATTTTGAACAATATCTATAATAACAACTTTCTGTTGGTTAATTTATGAAAGTACATATAACAATGCATAGAAAAAAGTTAATGCTGAAAATAAAATGAAAATAAATTCCGTCAATTTCGAGATTTATTAACAAGCTAAATTTGGTTAGAAATAGCTGGAATGTGGCAGGTGTACATAAGATGAAAGTTGACGGATTTTAAATTGATCCGATGCAATTTTTTAAAATTTCATACACATAAGATATATATGTATTTTTAGAAAATAGCCCCCAATAAGTCGCTCTAATAACATCAGGTAACAAGAAATATATTAAATATAGAAAAAGATGGATTAACTAATTGAAAAGCTGATTTATTTTTGCAAAGATTCATAGATTTAATTCTTTTCTTCAATAAGAGGAAGGTGCTAAAATTATTTCTTAAATATGTATATAAATTCTAGAATGTGAGAGAATCAGGAGGGGGGTCACTTGCTATTTGAATGCTTGCAAGGGTTCATCAAATTTTACAATAATGATGTAAGACGGACGTATCTTTTCTTTATCACTTTAATCTATGAAAAACGCGTGACAACCATCGACATCTTAAACAGGTAAAACATTATTCAGAACGTCTATATTGACTGACAGGAGCAATGACCTTGTACAGTATCAAATACATCTCCACAACTGCAATGTGTGTCAATCAAATTGCTCCACCCACATAAAATGAATATAAGCTTCATAGATCATGAATTTTAATCTTTCCATACATTGTTTTACTGTCAATATTTGATTGTCCAAGAACTGACAGAGCGACTGAGTTGTATATTTGTTTGTTGCAAATTTGCACTTTTGTAGGTGTATTTTGAGGCAATAAGAATTTTTAATTGTCTGTTTTTTTGCACCAGTCACATTTAATTTGCGCCAATTTTTAGTAAAGATGCCCGGCCGATGTGGTTTTCTTTTTTGTTTACCAAAATCCGTGAGGGCACCGAGAAATCATAGGCTATATATAATTGGGCAGTTTTAAGACGTCGCACGGGTCATACCCCAGTCACATTTGCGCCGATTTCAGTTAAATGCCCGGCCGATGGGTATTTTTTTTACAAAATCGGCCGAAGTCCAGATTGCCGCGAGGGCACCGAGAGATCATCAGCCACAATTGGACAGTTTTAAGACATCGTGCGGGTCTTCGGGAACTTTTAGCTGCAACATAAATGTTGCCGGCGTTTCCCTGATGTCTTATCACCAAATATCATCTTAATGTACACGGCAGGGTCCCGGGAGTGTCCCACAGGTACATCTTAAGATTATCTTAGGGCTGCCGGTGGCATCGTACCGGCTGGCATCCGGCGCGAATGGGACTGAGGCGATTCACTCTAGTTCACATGAACTTGAACATTGAACTTTTAATTGATTCACAGACAAGATCTGCTGCACTAATTGCTATGAATTTAAGCTCATGTTTTTGCATTGGTACCCCTGTCGGCACAAACTTGCATTGGTGACACAGACACATCGCAGCTTTCACTTTTGACAGCTTTCAACACAGCTAAACTTCTTTTAAAAGATTGTGTAATGTATCATGTGTTTGTCACTTTTAACATTATTTCTGTCATTTCATGACTAGATTTATGCTTCATTGCATTGTCATGTCACAGGTCCTTGACATGATAATCCACGCTGTTACAGACTGAAAAGAACTTCCAGCTACCAACACAGCCAGGAATCAAACCCATGCTCTTTGGATCGCGTCAGAGTAAGAACTGGTGCTGATAAGCTTGAGCTCTGACCAACAGCGCCGCAATAATGGCAATATTGCATTTGAAACTTGCTCCAGATCAATCTCACAAACACTGCTCCTGAAGCTGATAAAATTCACTATCAAATCCTTCACCTTCTTTACCAGCCACTTGGGCATCTTTCTAATATATGTCAAAAATAAATCTTATTCCAAGGCCTGACAAAGATGTATCAGATTAATAAAGATATAGTCCTATTCCTTTAAATAATTGTATCTCTAAAGATATGGAATAAATGATACACAAGCATTTTGTTTTTTTCTTTATCAGTTGCAGCTGAAATTACAGTTGCAGAGAGTGGCTTAGGAAAACCTGAATGACCGTTGACCATCTTGTAACTTCAGACACTTGTGGCATCAAAGGTGAACATATCATCAGTGTATTCCTTGATTTTGAGAATGTGCATGTGGAAGTATGGGAAAATGTGAAATAGGATTAAGGGTCATTTACTCCTTTTTTGTTCAAAACGTTTTTGTCTAATAGAAAATGTGAAAGACCTGGGACAAAATGCTCATTATTGGTGATAATTTCCATTTAAGTTTCAGGTTTACAAGCATGCATACCACCAAACGACAGCTCCAACAACACCTAAATAAAATAAAAGAATGGGCTGATGAGAATGGTTCCAGGTTTTATAGAAAGCAAGCTGTATATATGCACCTATAAAGAAAAATGGAAAGTTCTCCCTGTTCCCGATTTTTACATACCACTTAAAGTTATTGAACTTATTTTATACAGAGTGCAGTTTCCCAACTTGATTATGGATGTAAAGTGTACAGATGAGCTAAATATGTGAAGCAAGCATTTCTGAAGATTTCTTGCATGTTGTTGGCCACACTGATTGGAGAGGATTGCTAAGTTCTATTACAATTTTGCAGACCATTGGGTCATTCTAAACTTGATTATGAATGTATGATGCATGAATCGGCATGTCCATCATCCATTAAAGTGCTAAATCCTATTCAAAATTTACAGTTTTTTTATATTTCCCATTCCGGAATGCCTGCTGGTATACACGTGTCAATATATTACCATCCTTTAATCAAGACAATTTTCTATCATGGATGTTTATTTGTAATAAGTGTCTTGCATTTATTACCTTTTCAAAACTGATCGCATAAAATGTCTTTCAACAAACTCTGTCTTGTAATTTTATTTTTCTTGTTTGGATTTTATTCTACTCAGGCAATTTACTGAACATAATTATTCAAATTACTATATGATACAAATGAATAAAACATGAATGAGGATATAATATAATATGCAGAGTTTGATAACAATATTTGCCTCAATTTTATCTCACATGGCGGTCACGGGCCGTGGCACAGTTAGAGTGCCAGCTTATTAGCACCAGTTCATCTGTGGTGATCCAAAGGTCGTGGGTTCGATCTCTGGCCGTGGCGAGATTGAATTCATGATACAATCTTGCACATGAGCTGAGGCCCGTGCCAAAGGGTTAATCTTTTGTCCTTGTAAATCTGTGACTGGGTGGGTTGTCATGTCAAGGACCTGCGACATGACAATTCAGTGAAGCAGCACTATATCTTCTACAAGTAGGTCTCATCACAAAATGACTGAAATAATGTTGAAAGTGATATGACCCCCCAACAAAAAAAAATTTTTTAATTAAAAAAATTATCCCATGTGATATCCCACAGAATTCACTGCTTTTAACCCATTGTTTGCTGCTTTATTGCTAAAAATAATCAAATTTCTATTTGTCAATCAAGAGATATGTCAAACCTTCCAAGCTTCTTGTTTTCTGAATGCGAAGTTCTAGTCTAAAATCACACTAGGCTTTTTCATAATGATACTAACAGTTGGAAAAATATTCATTTTTTTTCAGCAACATAGTTTTCAAAAGTTGAAAAAAGAAAGCATATTTACAGAGTCTCAATTCTCGATCTTGCCTATGTTCAACATGATTGCACTAAAACAGTATAAATGACTATTAGTTAGTGTCATAACCCATAAACAGGTTTGATGCATTCTGTTATTTATTTTTAATATATTTCATATATGGAATAAAATAAAGTTAAATATCAAACCAAGGGATTTTGTTTCGACAGAGAGGTAATTTATGATTGTGATATAGTCAGGAAGTTGAATGAATTTAAACTTATCATGATGAAAATCTCTTTGATTGACTTTAAGTGCATTGATAATTATAAGAGAACTGATGTTACATTTGCCTTAGCAACGTTACAATTCAGTAATGACCAGTCATAAATCTTCACATAAAATACAATAAACCTCACATTCACCTATATCTATATAAGTCTATCTGGCATATTCACACTGTAGTATTACATTCACAAGGAAGATCACCCGTAGCCGGAATCCTTGCGTTCATATTTTTGTTCTCAGGTAAGTCTGTTTTGAAGCATTAAGGAATATATTTCAGTTAAGAAGGATATTAATTAATCACTTTATTGTCAGTTAAACCTACAGTGGATTAATGGTATCACATCCCTTCACATGTAGTATCTTCAAATACAACTTTTTTGACAAGTTCTTTTTTCTTAGATTTGATGATACATATCCAGAATATAGCATTATGTATCAATCAAAGTAACTAAAACACAGAGTTGGGACATGCAGCACGCACACCTCATAATACATATGATTGAGTTTCCAGAGATTTTATTATTATTTTAAAATTAATTTAATTAATCTATATAGATATATTATTGTTATAATGTTTAAAACATTCAAATAAAGATTATGGGACAAACAAGCTTTGGAAGAAAAATTCAAGCTATATTTAGCAGGATTCTATTTTAAATCTGAAAATATAGTCTTAACTTGTCTTAAACTACATTTTAGGATAATATATGAGATGTATTAGTCATGAAGAATAAAGTAGTCATTTCATCGTTGAAACTTTTGTTGGTTTTAATAAGGTTAACATGTTCATTGATATTTATGTTTTAACTGCATTCTTATGCACCACTTCATATTTGCATTAGCTTTTTACAAAATTGGTAAAAGGGACAACATAAAATAGTAGACACTCAACATTTCTGAAAACCGATTTTTGTTCAATGCCTTTGTTGCAACAATGGAAAACATACACCGCGAAATTGTACATAAACTTGTGGCACTCCACGTTAAGATTGTTTAAAAGGTTAAACTGCATATCAGATATCAATAAAAGATTTCCATTGTATTGTTTACTTACAGTATTATTGTCCTCCTTTTCGTGAATCTTATAATCATTGTTCTAATCCTTATGAATCCTATAATTATTGTTTACCTTAATTCTTTTGCAACTATAGTTTCCGCCATGTCTCAATCATCAGTTAAAAGATTCACCCCAGACAGGAAGAAATATACCGGATGGGATAGATGGGCAGAATATTGTATCAAAAAGTCCTACATATATGACACAGAGGACTGTGCAGTACAAAAAGTGTCATTTTGTGGTGAAGATCGCATATGGAATAGTCTTAAATACGACAAAGTAAGTCATCTTGTACATAAGGATTAATAATATAATCAGAGTTTAAGGAACTATCAAATGCATTGTTTGACCTTATAATTAAGGTAAAGAACAGATATTTTGGAATAAAATTCAGTTTATATTGACCTTGATTTTGAAATATGCACTCCTCATAAAAAATAGACTTGATCATCTGAACATGTCTTTCTAGTCTTTTTATGTAAGTAAAAAGTTTTCACATATAAGATAAAAACTGTGCAGGAAAAGTGTCTACTTCTATAGAATTATTTTAAATACATAGTGAGTGAAACTCAAAACCAAATATTTTCATCTTATTTGGATTGTAAAAAAACCTTATTTCTTACTTCCATATATGATATACTGACCTTTGGTTTCCGTGGTACCTTTAAATGATGTACCTGTTAATATTACACCGCAAATATAATACATGGCTCTGTAATATTGAAACAGAATATGTTGTATTCCAATATTACAAAACCTTGTTCTTTACACAGTACTCTGTTCTGGTGTCAGTTGTATATTATCTGAAACTAAAATACTTTGCTGTCATTTTGTTACAGGCATTGGAATTAACAGATGGTGAATTGTATCGTCTCAATAAATATCTGAATAGTGATACAGATAAAAGAAGGTCTTGCTTTCCTCTGCGTGGAAGAGATTATGAGGTTATTTCCAAACAGCATTACAAAATTGAGTTGGGATGTGAAGATAGTTTTATACTTGTACGTAAAGTCTGCAGTGCTGATGAAAAACAATCAGGTTTGTGTTCATTAGATAGAGTATTATTTCTTCATCACTATCTTATTCTATATTCATCAATGCCTTAATCTTCTTGAACTATTTGAATTGAATTGTCTATACAAATAGATATCTGTACAAAGATTTGACAATGATCATCTTATTTTTGTTTCAGGTTTCGTAATCATGGAAGGGACCTTGCAGAATTATAACTTCATGAGAAAAGCTGCGTACTATGCATATGAACTCCTGAAATGCAAGTGGACACAATAATGAATACCAAAGTTAAACTCAAAATATGCTTAAACACACATTCACACACATATAGATATGTGTGTGTGTGATAAAACAAAGGATTTGTAACATCAATATTCACATGCTCTGCACTGAAACAGCCATATGATTTAAATCTATGTTTGTGCACCTCTAATCAATATTTTCACTTCAATATACGATAAATTCGATGATTGAAATTTTGAGATAGAATATATTTCAAATGAATCAGAAAATGATGCCCTTAAATGGAATTCTCGTAACATTTTAAATCAGAATCTGGTTCATATAATATTAAATTATTGCAATATAATTTTTTTAATTCTTATTACTTAGTTAGGCAGCATCAGTCTATGAAAATGAGCTGTGTATGGTTGTGCACAGCAGTGGCATTTGATTGGATCCATGCGAGCTTTTCTCTTGAGTTCAATGTTGGATGATGTATCTAACGCTTTTGTGGCCTGTATTACTCCTTGGTATATGAGGGTTATTTATCTGTTACTGGTGGACTGATGTTGATATCAGTCTCATCGTAGGGAAGATATTTTGATGTTAAATTGTTTGCTGTTAATTATCTATCCATGATGTAGAAAACAAAACTAGATAAATGACGTAAAATGTTGATCATAACTATGAGAAAAATGTGTGTTCACTTGTTTATATATTTATGCAAACCTATATAATGTATGTAATCATTGAATGTAATTATCAATGAATAAATCATGAATGAAATTAATCCAACTCTAATATGATGATTATAAGCGATAAAAAATCTTTAAAATATTTCTAAACTGCCAAAGTTGTATGCATATAGACTGAGGGCATTTGCTGAAATCTGTTTGGATTATCACCCCCACTGATCATGAGAATACTAAGGGTGGGGTTCAGCAACGTCTGTTAAAATTGATGCCCATTTCCACTAAACATCTTTTCCCTTCCCTCCTTAAACCAAGGGAACGAGCCAGTATAAAATTATAAAATTAATAAATAATTCATTTGTCCCCCAAACAGATAAATCTGCCTGTGTCATTCATATGAATATAATAATAATACATATCATCAAATACACAAATCATCGTGTCTCGATCCCAAATGTGGACGTGACCTGTGCTAATTGGAACGAGCCGAAAATGGGGGCGTTCCCAGTACTAATTACTACTAGCTGGATCCCAAATGGTGGCATTCTCAGTGTTGCTACAATACCTTTAATAAATGCATGGCCATACACCCACAGCTTGAGGTGGATAACGCTGAGAGTATGGGATGACTGTAAGGAACGGTTTAGACAGGGATAAGCCAATGAGCTTGGCGTCCCTAATATACTCCATGGTAAGCCTGGGACCTCATTTGGCTAGTGCTGCCACCTCCCGGTCTGCCCATGCGTTACCTGTCTGCATGGGTGGTGATGTAGACACTAATAACACATATAATGTATGTTTTGGGCGGAATTCCGACCATACGTCATTGGAAATATGTGGTTACTGTTTGAGGTTTCCATGCTCTATTGTTACCCACTGTTGGAGAGTACCCGTCGTTGGGGGACATGGATGGGGGATCAATACTCTACCATAGATAGATACTCTACTCTACCGTACTGTACTGTACAATAAGTATAGCTCGCTAACTCGCTGGCTGTGAGTCGGGGCACGGATCCTAGCTACCCTATATACCCAGGTGAAAGTGGCAGGTAATAAGGACTGCAGACACAGGATATACACGACACAATAGTTAACTTTATTCGGTGCTGTGAGTCTTCCTTGTCTGGCTAGGCCGGCATGGCAATAAGCGAGGCATGTGAACTACCCAAATGCATGATACTTATGAGATCCTATCTATACACAAAACACCCAAGTCTATGCAGTCACGATACTGAGAGTCGTGGATCTTCTGTGGCAAGGGGTCGCTGG
Source organism: Amphiduros pacificus (assembly GCA_949316495.1). Taxonomy (NCBI): domain Eukaryota; kingdom Metazoa; phylum Annelida; class Polychaeta; order Phyllodocida; family Hesionidae; genus Amphiduros; species Amphiduros pacificus. The sequence continues at coordinate 23,199,811 of OX439009.1, read as the reverse complement.
ATCTCTGCTTCTCTATCTCTAGGTTCTGCTCTCCCTGCGCATCTCCGAGGATCCAAAGGTTGCGGGCCTTTTTAAGGGATCACTGCACGTCATGTGTGGAGTTTGCCTGCGTGGCTTCCTTACGCGACACCGAATGGACTCGTCTTGCCTGCGTATCCGACATGGGCTCGTCCGCCTGCACGTGATCTCTCAGTGTGGTGGTTATAGTGATGCATCAACCATCAATAGCGTTCGTGATTGTCTATGAATGTCTATATGTTTTCAAGAGTCTCTGGGTGTGTAATCCATATCCTACACTATATTTACGTGGACCAATCAGAGCAATCCTCCAATAATTAGTGGCATTATTCGCCCATTTATACGAGAGGTCAGTCCTACTATTTTGGTTGGACAAGGATTGTCCAGTGGTGATTTCACTTCACAAACTGTGACTGTCATGACTGTCCAAACCCACCTTGGTTGCCATGAACGTAATGGTGTGGTTGGCTTGGAGTTTGGACATGGGGGAGTGTACATGGGGGGGGGGTGGTGAACATGCGTAAGTAACAAGATGGCAGTATTTTGAATTAGCTCTGTATTTTGTTGTTTATTTCGGCAATCTACTGGACTCTAACGAATCAATTATCACTGCAGAGACTACCTACTGATGTGACTCTTACTAAGTTCACACCAAGCTTAATACTAGTTAAAACTTACCTTTTCAAGAGGTTCTTTCGCAGTCGGCGTCCAGAGATCATCTGTCTAGCCTTCACTTTGTAATTCCCGCCTGGCCCGGCGTAGGAATATTGGTGGGAGGTGATTGGCCAGGGCATTGATGCATGAAGATCAACTGGATTATTGCCTGGCCACAACACTCTTCCCCATTTTATTTTTTAAGAGGGGGGAAAGGGGGGGGGAATACATTGAGAGAAGGGGACAATGGGCCAGATGTTTACGAGAGGAAAGTGGGCCACAGCGGGAACAAGGGGTCAGAAGTTAAACCAAAATTTTGAAATTATAATAAAATTTATAATATTCCCTTTCTTATTTATTTTTTAGGGCCCCCCACAACTCAGGACTCATAAATGAAATTAAAAAGTTGTTGAGCTTACCAACATAAATGACAAACAGCTACTCTCAGCAGCAGTGATCCCTGCTCTCAGTGGATGAATGTCTATCTATTGGTCGAAGAATATTTTATTTTAGCAGGGCCGTGCCTGCGAATTAAAAATATACCAGAAAGACATACATTATGTATCATTCTTTTATTTTCAGAATTAAATTTGGAAAGTGGAGTCAACACTTAGCGACCCCTAAAAAAATCATATATATATATATTTATATATATAGGAGAATTCTTAGTTAGCCAACTGATAAAAGTAGCAGGCATTATGCCTGGTTATCTCCAGGATCATAGAATGACCGGTGTGGAGAAGCTGGCTCAGCCAGTCAGCTATACAGCCAAGAGTCCAAGGATGGTTTGGGCTGGGGAGATGGGGAGGATTGAGATATGGAGCATCAGACTCAAGGAGAATGCACTCCAAAGAGATATACGAAATAGCCTTCTCAGAGAGTGCCAGTTTATTTGGGTCCTTCTCTCTGAGAATAGAGGCAGATATGCCAAAAGAACATTTTGGAACAACATTCATCCAGATTTGGAGCTCTGAGGGTCCCCCCGAAAAACAGTGAACATGAATTTTATGGGTGTTTGGACATGGCGCTTCATGATATTAACGCAATCAGAGATGATGATGTGCGGATTTTCACCATCACATGGGCGGCAGTGAATGACAACTGGCTTCCCAGTGTGGGAGGCCAGTTCCATGAAGGTATCTAAATGACTTTTCTGCAAGTCCCTCTCGTGATCACGGGGGTGACCGTGATAATCCAACCCAATCTCTCTGATTCCACAGCAGCTAGGATCATGTACCAGCTGTGTGAGCTTATCAAGGGTTTTGGGCTGAATGTGACGAGAGGCAAAATGGGGGTGAATTCCACTGGTATGGGCCACGGACAGAATAGGGGAGGAGGTCATTGCAAGAATCTGACACCAGCATTCTGGAAAGACAAAGTTTGTCACCAGATGCTGTAGTCCCATATCTGCCTGACCTGCATGGACTAAGAGTGAGCAGAGGTTATCATTCTTATACACCCTTAAAGTTAAGTCAAGATGACAGTAGGAATCCATAGTCACCAGGCGGAAAGGAAGAGGAGAGGGGGCAGGGAAAAGCTGCTGCCGGAGACAGACCTTGCTGTCAACGGTGCGTATCTTTTTCCTGAGAGGAGGGGGAAGAGGTCTAATCAATTCGATCAGGTTCCTCCAGCACGACAGAGATGTCATTCCACCCAGTGGCCCTCACTCCCAGGGTACAGAGCTCCCAAAGGCGAATGGTGCAAAGTTGGGGGGCAGTTAGATTCAGACTAACAGTGTCTTTGACATGCCACTGTTGACTGAGAGAAAGTTTGAAGAGATCTTGAATACTCCTAACCCTATGACACTGGGATAGGGTTTGGAGAAGGTGGGTCATCCTGCCTGCCCAGTCTGGCAAATGGTGGTCTGAAAAGAACTTGTTGGGGCAGTGAGCATGTTGGTTAAAGAAGAAACAGTGTCCTCCAACTGTGTGACGACATCCCCAACAAGTCTGTGTGGGGTCAACATACCAAGGCAAATGCTCCTGGTTGCAATGAACTTGCCAGGGACATGGGAGTCACACAGGGGACAGTAAGTTAGATTATTAGAAGGTTTGATAGACAAGGGAACATGGGGTTTTCCAAGAGAGAAGGGGATACAAGAAGGAAGAGGGGGATGCCAGACCGAGATTGAGGGAGATTTCTTTCTATTGGCAGGAGAGGGATCAGGACATGACTGGGGAGTAATGTTAGTAAGAGACGGACTACTGTCAGCAGGAATAGGGCTAATGACAACCGTAGGGGGACGAGAACTACTGACGACAGGAGCTGGGGAAGAGCTACTGGCGACAGGAGCCAAAGGAGAAGGAGGTGGATTAGGAGTGGAAGTCAAAGTTTCTGCAGCCACCTCTTCTGAATGAACCGAAAGAGAAGTGTCAGAGTCAGGGGAGGAACATGAGGGAGGGAAGAAACGTCCATGGTTTTGGGGGAACTAGAGATAGGGACAGAGGAAGGAACCGTGGAAGAACCAGCAGGGGTGGGACTTGTGGGAGAGGAGGAGGGGAGGTCAACCTCAGTTTAGTCCATCCCATCCAGAGCGGCTTTTACCGCAGCAGCCACACGCTCTGGATGATCTGTACCCATACTGTTGGTTTTCACTCCTCTGGCCAAGTCTGTGAGAAGGCAGTGATGGTCCCACAAGGTGGGAAGCTTCCCTTTATCCCCTGATTTAGCAAGAGCCAATTGGTGGCAGATGCTTTCTTGGAGGGTGACAAGATTGTTGTAAAAGGGTCACAACTTCTGTGGGAGAAAGGGTCTCTGGCTTCAATATTTTTCTCCATGGTTGGCTTCTATTGTTTATCAGTTGGTTTGGTTGTCGATGAGGTATTTCTCACACAAGGTTTGGGGGCAGGGGTAGTTACTTTGTGGGAAGGGGAGGGAACTGAAGAAATGAATTCTTCAGGTTAGGGGTAGGGGCAACAGGGAAGGAATGACCCGGGACGAATGGTTCTCAACCATCTCTTTTGGGGTCATTTTCAAAGAGGGAAGAGGGACAGGTATTATAGGGGGAGCCGAATAGAATCATCCTGTTTCCTTGGGGGTATGGACAGGAACATTTCATCTTCCTTTATTTGGGACATTCCAAATAAAGCTTAAAGGTATTAAGCATCAATTCTACAATTCGATGAAACTGAAAGCCTAGCCACATATGAACATCATGACAAATTAAAATTATAATAGAGTAATAGTTTAAGTTACTACAAGACACAAGAGTTGCACTTACAGCACAGGTCTGTCTAAGCCATAAGCTGCATGCGATGGGTAAACACGGGCAGCGTGAACCTTGCCTGACCCCAACCGAGGCCCAAAGCAGGGCAGCACTGCCTAACATCATTCTGGCACTATTCAAAGGACAATAACTTTGATGACGTCATAAGCATATTGCCATACTCTTGTGATGTCATTTTACCCTTCAGTGCCTGTATGGTCACACTCCACATAAAAACGATGCCAAGAAAGAAGTGTGCTTTCATAAAGGGGCAATATATTAGGGTCTTGTTAAAATAGAATTAACAGGCAAACATGGAGATGCATCAATAAAATAGAAAAGAGACATCAAAATAGACATCATTTATCACCAATATGTGAATTTTAAACGTTTTTTTTTTCAAAATCGGTGCTTAATCCCTTTAATCAAGTGGTTCATATTCGGGGCCAAATAGGAGAGGTTTGTCCCTGTAGAGACCCTGCTCTGCAAGGACAATCGGTCATCAAATCGATTTCCTCCTCATCCCTGATATCAGGAATGAGCTCCTCAAGGTCAAGGACTTGATGTTTTCTTTGGACCCAAAGGGGTATGTGACTATCATGACAGATTTTGAGTCTATCATGATGTCTGCTTTGGGTCCCCCTTCGTCCCTCTAATTGGTACGGAATAGGGGAAATTAATGGTAATTAGGGGGTGGGTCTTGTTTCAGGGTGTGCAAATGGTTGTAAGCCAGTTTGGGGGTATTTAGTGGAATGAATACTTTCCACTTTTTTATCACGAGCCTTGCCTCGCAAGTGCTCTTGATCTTTCATCCCCTCCAAATTATCATGAGGATGGCTTTTTCATGCATGGGGCCCTTTATATCGGGAATTACTTCCGGAGGTATCTGATTCGCCAGAGGGCCAAGAAGAATCAGAGTTATCAGAAGAATCACTATCAGAGTCCTTGGACAAACTAGAATTACAAGAGGCTTGTCCTTGGACTCTATGGGGGGAACCAGAGTTTTCCTTGGGGTGTCTCCTCCATTTTTTACTGTGGGACCTACCTCTACCACTGGGATTTGAAAAGGGAATCATTGGTCTCATTGGCAGGTATATAATAAGAGATGGATGGAGACTGGGAAATTGCAGCATTAGAAGGGGCTGACATGAAGTGTGGAACCCGTGAGGTGGGGGGTGTGGAAACTTCATGGGGTCCAAGCACTATGGGCATGGCGGGAGATACAGGGATGAATTGTTTAACACCAAGTGATGAATGTGATGGAATTCCCCTTGGTGGACCATTCACTTGAGGGAGATGCATGGAAAGAGCATGGAATGATGAAAGCTCAGGTTCGGTATAATCGGCTGAAGGGTATTTAGTGGGGGACAATGAAGGGAGTCATATTTGCTGGGGTGATGCCTCAGAGAACCAAGGAGGAGGTTTAATCATTCTTCGGGAACCTGTTACGGTAGACGAATTCTGACTATTTTGTGGTACCTCTGGGACTGTAGGCATATAAGGGGTTACAGAAGGGGGGTTACAATGGTTGGAAGATATTCTTGCAATCTCTATTCTTGGGGCAGCAGTTGATGTAACATATGTATAACCCACAGCAGGCGATACATGAAAGAGGGTGGCTATGATATGTATTGTTGGTGAATTTATTGGGGGATCTTGTGAATGACGTGGATACTGCTGATTAATTTGTGGGTGTGAAGAGGATGGATGGTGAGATATAGCATAGGGTAGTGCCCTATTGGTCTATTGGCGTGGGAGTCTGACAACCTCACTTGTTTCAGTGAAGTGTCAGTGATGGGTATGGGAGTAAAGTGGCTGGACACATCTACTCTTTCTCCCAGTTGGGGTACCCTTGCCAATGTTTCCCTCGGGGCTGGATTTTCAAAAACCTGGGGTGATCGTGTAGGGGCTGGTGGTTCTTGAGGAAATTTGGGCATATCGTGGGTAGGATGAGGGCGAAATGTAGAGTGTGTCTTGGGCTCTATATGGGTTGTTGCTGAAAGAGGGTGTGCTGAGGGATTCAGAGACTGTATATCAGTGGGGGAAGCTTCGGGGACTGACCATAGGTTTGGGGTGGGCCTTGTGGCAGGACGATGTGGAAACATTCTTTCAAATGCTCCAGCTTGGGGACCATGGTCATGGGAAGCCAGGTGTTTTATCACCAACAGTTGGGTCTCATTAAAGCCAGGGGGGAGGTGAGGTTGGGCTAATTCCCTAATGTTGTCTTTCTGGGATTGGCGGGTCAAATAGGTTTGTTTGAACCTAGTCTCGTGATCTGCCATTTGTGAACCCTAACCTGTTCAGCACTGTGGTCTATGAGTGCAGGGTTTCGGGTTGGGATTGGGGGGATGGATGGGCTGTCTTGTGACCTTGGAGTTGAAGTGTTATGTGGACCCTGCCCCTGCACCATGGCTTGAGCAAAGTCCATGCAGAAGGTAGCTGCATTTTCTCCAACAACAACTTCTTTCCTACTTCCCCTAGACTCTTTAGTACTATTAGGCGAATTTACACGGGCAGAATGACAAGAAGAATGATGGGAAGAATGACGAGAAGAATGATGGGAAGAGTGACGGGAACGGTTATTTGAGGATCTGGAGGAGCGAGAGGAATTGTGACTGGTGGGGGGTGTGGGTTTTATGAAAGACAACATCCCTCTGGCTGCCCATGTCTCCCATTGTTCAGTGGGAATATGGGTTATCTCCTGAAGCCTCTCAGCTGTAACTATACTATTTTGTTCCCTTTCAGTAACAATAGTTTGGCCAAGCAAACTATTTGGACCAATCTTCCAAAAAGAACCAAAAGAACAAAAAGAACAACAAAAATAACCAAAAGAACCAAACCAAAAAATGGATAGTTTGGCCAAGCAAACTACTTGGGCAACTCTTCCAAAAAGAACCAAAAGAACCAAAACAAAAAAAGGATAGTTCGGCAAAGCAAACTACTTGGGCAACTTTTCCAAAAAGAACCAAAAGAACAAAAACAAAAAAAGATAGTTTGGCCAAGCAATCTACTTGGGCAACTTTTCCAAAAAGAACCAAAAGAACAAAAACAAAAAAAAGATAGTTTGGCCAAGCAATCTACTTGGGCAACTCTTCCAAAAAGAACCAAAAGAACCAAAACAAAAAAAGGATAGTTGGCCAAGCAAACTACTTGGGCAACTACAAACAACACCAACAAAAACAAAAACAAAAAACCGACACATAATTAAACTTACTTAATCATAATTACTTATTCATAATTACAACCCTACTTGAAATTCATAGTTTTACCCAACCTACATACAACACGATGAAATGTTACCTCCCAAAACTGATTCTAAACTGTCTCGTCTGCATCTTGGTGGCAAGCATAACGCACAAAGGAAATTTTGGCAATACTTCCAACAAATCAAGAAGTACTGCATTGGTAATGATTAATGACCTAATACACAAGCAATGTATGATTCAAAGAAACCCAATACTGGGCACTGCCTTACACAAAGCCAGCATGATATACAAGAAACAGAATTTCTGCTACTGGGATAAAGCAAATATGAATAAAAGATGCAATAATCTTGTGCTACTTTTCCTGATATCCCTGCTACTATTATGTGGCGATGTTCACCCACATCCAGGGCCTGTCCAATTTCCTTGTGGAGTGTATGAACGAACAGTTGCCAAAAATCACAGAGCCATGCAGTGCGATGAATGTGAGACATACCTACAAATTAAATGTGATGGGCTCACAAATAAAGATTATGAGTTTTTCAATAAACAAAGATGGCTGTCGTGGGAGTGCTGGAAATGTTGCCTCCCTAATATTTCTGATGCTTTCTTTGTAAATGAACTTGAAATTGAAACATGTAATCTCTTCGAAACACTAAGTGATGAATGTATCACTAGTGAAGAAACAGAATATCAAACTGCAGGAAAAACCACCAGACCAAAGCAAGGTAGAAAAAAGCAAAAAAATCAAAAGCTGAAGATTATGACAGTGAACTGTAGAGGCCTTACCTCAACCAAAAAGCAATTGGAGCTACAGGAACTAATAACTGAGCATAATTACCCTGATATATTATGCATTACGGAATCCCACATTGACCACACTATTGCAGACAGTGCCATCCACCCTGATCGGTATCCATAAAAGATGGCTGTCAGACCTTAAGGAGAGCCTAAAAACTGACTGAGAACTTGTATGGAGAAAACTTAACATAACAGGAACAAAACCAACAGACAGAAATATATCTAACGTCCATGAATTAAATGCATCTCTTCGAAAGATTCCCCAGTTCGACACAAACACCCCTAATATATTACTAACAGGGGACTTTAATGTACCAGATATCACTAAAGTATCTGTCCATCCAGGCATGAGTGACCATGATGTAGTGATAACAGAAATCAATGCAAAAGCCACATTGGCCAAGAAAAAACCAAGAAACGCTGTACAAAGCGTATTGCTGTACAAAAAAGGAAACATGAATGCAATAAGCTTATGGAGTCCATCAATAAAAACATTCCTATTACGAAAATAACTGGTAGATGGGATGTGCCATGGATGACAAAGGAAATCAAGAGACAAATAAGAAGAAAAAAAAGCCTATACAACAAGGCTGAAAAAATTAAAAAGGATTCTGACCATAGGAAATTCAGAAACCTTAGGAAACACATAAAACATAAGTTGAGAGAATCCCACACTGAATATGTCCTTGGGCTACTTGATTTACCTGACATTGAATTCAGTAGACCAACAATGGGAAAATGGTTCTGGAACTATATTAGATCCAGGCGCAAAGATACTGTTGGTGTACCAACACTGACAGAAAATGGCATTGAAGTGAAAGACAGTAAAGGCAAGGCAGAAGTTCATTCACGTCAGCACAAATCTGTTTTTTTTTTCTACTGAAAACATGGAAAATATTCCTGACAAAGGTGATCCAACTTCTCCACAAATAGAGCCAATTACCATCACAGTTACTGGTGTGGAAAATTGCTCTCTAACCTAAACTGCAAAAAAGCCAATTGCCCGGATCAAATACCCACAATAGTCTTGAAAGAATGTTCACATGAAATAGCTCCAATCCTCTAAAAAATATTCCAAGACTCACTCGACAAAGGAGAAGTCCCAAAAGCATGGCACACAGCAAATATAGTTGCAGTCTTTAAAAAAGGAGATAAAAGTTGTGTCGCAAACATCAGCCCAGTTTCTTTGACATCTGTCCCCTGTAAGATTTTGGAGCATATAATTGTCAGACACATGATGAATCACTGCGAACTTTATAATAACCTGGTAAATTTTCAGCATGGATTCAGGAAAGGCCACTCGTGTGAAACTCAGTTAATCACAAACTTACAGGATATACTCAAGGCTGGAAATGATGGGCAAAATGTTGACATGCTCATTCTCGACTTTAGTAAAGCCTTTGACACAGTCTGCCATGAACAGCTGAATCACAAGCTCGAGCATTACGGAATCTCAGGGCAAGTGGGTTCATGGCTTAAAAACCATGAACAGAGGGTAGTTATTGACGGTGGTGAATCTGACCCTGTCCATGTTAAATCTGGAGTGCCTCACGGTACAGTACTTGGACCAATACTATTTCTACTCTACATTAATGACATTGGAGAGAAGCTAAAATATTCAAACATAAGGCTCTATGCTGATGACAGCCTCCTATATAGAATAGTTGAAGATGACGATGATGCAGTAAAACTGCTAGACGACCTAAATATGCTGGAGGAATGGTCAAGTGAGTGGTAAATGGACTTCAATGCTCAGAAATGCTACACCCTGAGCAGCAAGAAAAAAAAGCCAAGCTCTTGATACAAGAAAATATACATTAAATGGTCACATCTTGCAACATGTTGAACATCATCCCTACCTGGGAGTTGAGCTCCAAATAAATATGAAATGGAATGAACATATCAATAACATTGTCTGCAAAGCAAATCAAGTACTGGGATTTGTAAGAAGAAATTTCAATATGTGCCCAGGAAATATCAATGAGGCTGCCTACAATATACTTGTGTGCCCTCACTAAGAATATGCATCAAATGTGTGAGACCCTTGCACTGCCCGAAAAATAAGATTTACAAAAATGAACATGTATTGTTTTTCCATTGTACAGACCAATGGAGATCTTTCAGCTAATAAACAATTTTGTAAATACCATTTACTTATTTACAATGCTTAAATATGTTGTATTTTACCAAATATATCAAATTGCACATATCAGTTCATAAACAATGTTGTTAAGATTGTTGAATGTCTTTACAATATTGTTTTTATGTTGTTAACATCAGAATACATGCATATCACCTTTAATCAATATTATGGTTAATTGTATTTTTCAACAGGGAGAACAGGGATTTTTTTATACATGTTACATAAAGAGCTTCACATGAAAGTACAAACAAATATGTACAATTACTTCTATGCTTTGTAGTTCTTGGAATTGTATATATGCACATATGCATACAGCATTGGAAAATGTGCATTTGAGGACTTTATTTGAGGACTTAAAAATTAACAAATCACGACATCAGGATATAATATATTGCATTGTAAGTGACAAGATATCTCTATTTGCATGTTCCTCAGGTTGTTTAGATACTGTTAGGACTTTTCAGAGTGAAAATATGTTCACTACAAGCCAAGATCTTGGATAGCAAATCTTGGATTGAAGTGACAAGAAATGTATAAAACATTAAAATTGCGCCTGCCGTTTTTACACCTTTATGGTACCATTTAACATTCAGATCTCTTAGATATCTCATTTACCATGATCCTGAGATTGTCCAGATACTGTTAGGACTTTTCAGAGTGAAAATATGTTCACTGCAAGCTAAGATATAAGCAAATCTTGGATTGTAAGTGACAAGAGAGGGTATAAAATGTCAAAAAATTGTGTAAATTGTGCCTGCCGTTTTTTACACCTTTATGGTACTATTCAACATTGAGATCTCTTAGATATCTATATTTCCATGATCCTAAGGTTGTCTAGATACTGTTTGGACTTTTCAGAGTGAAAATATGTTCACTACAAGCTAAGATATTAGCAAATCTTTGATTGGAAGTGACAAGAAAGGTACAAAACATTAAAATCGCGCCTGCCGTTTTTTACACCTTTATGGTACTATTTACCATACAGATCTCTTAGATATCTCTATATCCATGATCCGGAGGTTGTTTAGATACTGTTAGGACTTTTCGGAGTGAAGATATGTTCACTTCAAGCCAAGATATCAGCCATTGTTGGTTTGTAAGTTACATTGGGAAAGAAATCCATTTCTTGACAATTCTTGACAAATTCTGGTTAACATTTTAATTTGCTGAGTTATAACTTAGATACTGATAGGAATTCAGTTGGTGTTGGTTTTACACTGCAGACAGCATGTGAGACATGTACACATTATCCTTGTCAATAGTTTTCCCTTTTTATCCCTCTCTCCCTCGCAAATGTCCAGATGTTTTGAGGTCAATCAGTCTGGGTCATCCGGTCATATAATTTATCTTCTTTCATCTGGGACAAGGGGCATTCATTCACCCCCTCATTACATCAATGGTGACCTATAAATCTTGTTTAACTTCATGGAAAGCTACCATTTGGCAGAAAATACTCACGGCAGATGAGCAGGCAGGACCAGGATACTTGTGTGCCTTACTAAACATTATTTTAACACACTTGTAACACATTGAATGTCCATTTCCATACAGGAGCAGTGACAGGCTGAAACCTCCACATGCCATTTACATATCATAGTTCATTTAACAGTATGAATTTAGGCGGTAGAAAAAAGAAACATTGTTTTGCAGGACATTTTCCTCTAGAAAACACCACCTCCAAGGATATACTTTTTACTGTAACAACATAATTTGATTTTACTCTGTTTCAGGACTGCATATCTCCAGGCAAAGTCAATGAGCTTTTACAAGTTTATGCGCAGTTTTGACAAGGGAGCTGATTGAAAAGATCAAACCATCAAGGTCAAGTATAATATATAACATACATTGTTTTTGTTTTGTTTCAGAGCTGCTAGTTTTCAGACAGGGTCAATGACAAGTCTACATACTGTTCTTACAAGGGACTTGATTTGAATGGTTACATATTATTCAATGACAACCATACAGTACACAACCTTTCCTTTTGTTTTGTTTCATATCTACTTATTTTGATGCAAGGTCATTGACAAGAAACATACTTTGATGTACAGTTTGTTTTGTTTCAGGATTGCTGGTTTCAAATAGAGGTCAATGACCTTCCAACAGTTTATGCAATGTTCGTACAAGGACTCAGATTAAAAGGTTCACATATATTAAGGATTGATATACATTGCATTTTGTCTTCTTCCAGGACTCTTTTTTTTGACATGAAAGGTCAATGACCTATTACTTTTCTTTGCACAATCAAAGACCTTGATTGACAAGGTCTTATAAAATTCAATGATATCAACTACTGAAAAAGGTCCTTTATTGAAAAGACGACAGACAGTTCAATAATATGATGTGCCTTGTCCTGTTTCACTATTGATTGTTCCCGTGTTAGGGCATTAACCTTTTTATGTAAATGACATTTTGCTGTTTGTGCATTATTATAATAAGGGCCCTGATTGAAAAGGTCACAACCTATCCAAGGATAAATATCTTGATTTTAATTATGTTTCAGGGCTGCTTATTTTCAGGCAAGGTCATTGACCTTTTACAAGTATGGATACAGCTCTGACAAGGGACTTGATTGAAAAGGTCACATATAGTTTCTGGACATTTATGTTTTGTAGTAAGGCTCCTCGTTTCCTTTCAAGGACAATGAAGCTGTATTTTAGAAAACTTTTGTGTAGAAACGGTCAATGACCTTTTGCAATTTTTGGAAATGTCTTTCAAATGTGTATGTTATTCTTATTTCTATAAATTATTTTTATTTCAGACAGATTGTTTCAGCAATCTTTTTTCAATGACCTTTTTAATTGTTATTTTCCTAACAATACTCATCAGTGCAAAAATCCAAATGCCCTTTATTATCAATTATCCAAATTCCCTGAGGTATAACCTTCAAATAAAGATATAGCCTTTTCTCTCTTGTAAATATCCTGTCTTTATATATAAGTATCTTAGCTACATATTGTAAATGTCAAAATAATACATTTAATCATATTTTGTGTCCAAGTAAAGATCATAATATGACAAGCTTTTCACATGCAGCTTGTTTATCTTTACATGCATATAGTATCTTGTATTTGTCTTGTTTATTTGTTTGTTTGTTTGTTTGTTTGTTTGGAGTTTTACATCACTTTCAACATTATTTCAGTTATTACGTGATGAGACCTACTTGTAGCAGATATAGTGCTGCCTCACTGAATTGTCATGTCGCAGGTCCTTGACATGACAACCCACCCGATCACAGATTTACAAGGACCACGGGTTAACCCTTTGGCACAGGCCTCAGCTCATGTGGGAAATTGTATCACGAGTTCAATCCAGGCACTGCCGGGATTCGAACCCACAACCTTTGGATCACCACAGAGGAACTGGTGCTAATAAGCTGGCGCCCGAACCAACTGCGCCACGGCCCGTGGCCTTCTTGTTTATTTGAAATTTAAAAATTGTGAAATTGTGAAATGGTGTTTTTACGACCCTTTCAGCAACAATGGCCATATCAAGTCGACTTTCGAGCCTTTTACCCAGTGTGAAAGTAACACTGCCGGCAGTGGGAGCAGGGAGAAGAAGGACACATGCTGGTTTTATTGTACAAGGCTATACATGGTGAAATAGCTTTGAAACTTCCAGAACATGTCAAAATGAAATCAGCTCCTACACGGAAAATCCATAGAAATCTCTACATCGAAATGGCGACAAGCTGTGACCCTTATAAATACAGCTATTTTCCAAGGACAGTGACTGACTGGAATAATCTTCCCCCTCAATTAACTACATTGGAACCAGGTAGCTCGGCATCCTTCAGGAAATCCCTGGCCAAAGTATAAAGGTAAACTTATAGAGTAAACTTATAGATGTAAACTTATAGATGTAGATGTAGTCTCTGTCTGCTTAACCAGCATTTAAGCAGAAAGAGGGCCTTCAGGGTTAGACTTGTCAGAGGCTATGCTCAAGCCAAAGTGCTCTTACAGGCTCCATTTAAATGCAAACATTTATATTATACAAGGAAAAGGTGCTTAATAACCCCATATAATGAATGCTTTAAGGAGTGAAGCTCCTATTATTCCCATTCCAAAAATCAGACAAAGATGCATCAGTTTCTCATTTTGTCTTTGTTTGCTTTCATTAATTTACAGATTTTCCTTAAGCCAGAATAATTGAAAAAAGAAGGAAATCTCAGGTCAGGGTACCAAGCTAGAGACTAAAAATGGGAGATGGCTTCATGCTGAGAATGCTTGCTTGCTGAGATTAGTATTCAGATTAGTGGGGTGGGTGGTCACTTTCACATGTCTAAAGTAGTGGGCAAATCACTGCACACACATCTGAACATTATCACCACACATATTTCTTTACTTAAATTGTGGTTTTATTTGACAAATAAAATAATGATTGCAATATTTGATAATTCTTTTTAGATATAGAAAGTCTAATACTATATTGTTGATAGAGTTTAAACAAAATTGAATCTGGAGAACTATTTTGGAGGCATTGACAACATTTCCAAGAGGTGATCTTTGCACATTTGCTGCTCTGACTGGAAAACAAGGAAATACACAATACACATGATATGTTGATTTCCATTATGACTGACATGATCAAATATTGACAATTTTGAAGATCTTAAATATTATTTTTGGAATAGATAATATTCCAATCTGATGCAATGAACATTGTTTACAGGTATGTGTTAAGAGTTGATGAATTGTTATAACACCTTGGATAGGTAAAGTCCATGTTTATTTTGAAATGTGGATCCAGGTATAATGTTGAGTGAGCAATTTTGCATTGTGAAAAAGTCAAAGCAAATCATCAGACCTGTGAGACACATGCTAGTGCTGAAAGATTTGGAACTATTGCATTGCACTGTATATATAAACATATCATCAGTCATATTCATATTTCATTGCTTGCAAAATATTAATAATAAATAATGATAATTATTTTCTTCTGATGTGCAAATTGCTCAATTAGAACTTCAGTATAATTTTTTTTGGTATTAAGTCATTTCTATTATTTTATATTCTTCTTTATTTGCAATGAACTATTTGAAAGTAATCCAAAATTTGCAATGAACTATTTGAAAGTAATCCAAAATAAAATGACATAGGTTTTCCTTATTTTATGTCAAATTCTTTTGTTATATTTGAAAAAAAATGGGTTTCTTAAAGGGGATTTGGCCTTTTTTGTATATTTTGTATATTTAAGTGTAGTGATTATTAGTGTAGCTATGAGTCAACACTTTGAGCTCTAAAAAATATAGTTGATATACATGGGATTATGATTATAAATTAAAAATACAACCTGAAATATATCTTTCTCAATGATTTTATTATTTTAGAGGTAAAATGTATCTCATATTTCATTTACTATCACATAAACGCAGGATTAATTATATTATTAATATATGATTATTATATTTATTACATATATATATAAGAGAGAAATGTACAAATTATCTTATGATTTACAACTGATGGCATCACTCTGATATGGTTATGCGCAATATGGATATGGAACTCTTTGAAATGTTGCTATTACGACAGTCAGCTGTATCTTTAGTTCAATGAAACATACCAACACCCGTCTTATAACAAGCAGACCACCCTCATGTACCATAAAGTATAGGGTACAAAAACGTAGTCACAAGCACTTTAGTGACGACATGCCATGGTTATACCATCCAGCATCGACAAAAAAGAGTACAGATCAGCTATCCACACCAAGTTTCCAATACCACAATCATATGCAATACTGGACAATCATTTGAATATAAATAAGCTATGGAAAGTGTATACCAATATAACATAATGATTTGATGATTGTTCATTGTCTGACCTTTTCTATATTTTAATTTACTTAACTTGAATATGTCAATAAATAGAAATATAATTGTATCCTAAAAACGAAACAAATTATAATCCCTATTTGTAACACTGTACATGCATGTATACATAGTGTGACCAATTGTTCTTGGTTTCTTTATTACATTTTCAAACCGATTTCACAATGTTGAGATTGAAATGAAAATGGAATGGTATTTCCATCATAAAAATATCATATTCGAGAGTTGAAGTCATGAGTTGTAAATCATAGTGGTTACATTAAATTTATCACAATATTTTTGGGCGGAATTAAAATTAAAAATTCAGAGCATGCATTATGTTTCTATATATTTGATCACATAAATATATTCAGATGAAATGTATATGTTTTATCTCAATTACCAAAACACTTTTATCTCACCCTTATTTTACACAAAGACCTATCGGAATATTCATTCTTTTTTAGTTCTGTGCCATCTGTCTGAATATTCATACTTTTTTTAGTTCTGTACCATCTGCCATCATTTTATTTATCATTACATATAATAAGAATGCCCTGTCAAGTGGAAACTTTAGTGTTTCATTTTCCTCATAACTGCTTACCATTTGCAACTGAGAAGTCCAGTAAGACATTTGAGGCCTTTCTTCATATGACTTCGCACCAATTTATCCTTCTGCGTTTTGCACCTTTCTCCTTCAAGGACCACAAGACCTGAAATATAAATAGAGTGACAACAGATTTGTGATAGATGAGTGCATGTTTAGGGGACCATTTGAAAATGTATATATTTCATTGCATGCAGTAACAATGATATAATATAAAACCATTATATAAAACCATCAGACATTATATCTTGTAGCTTTAGGAAAATCTGGAATAATAAGCATGCTCCAAATTTTATAATTTTAAAATAACACGTACCACGACATGTTTTGTCACGATTTGCAATTCTAGAGCATATTATGTAGCTTGTGTCGGCAACTAATTCAAGACGATCTTTTTTGCATTTTTTAACTTCATATATAATTCCTGCAAGAGTAAGCTGGTCTTTTTTCTCTTCACTTTGGTCATCGATATTCTGTACTTCTTTATCACAGTCCTCATCGGTCTCTTTAATGGTGGCTTCAGCTTCTTCTTTTTCCTTTTCCTCTTCATTCTCTTGATCTTCCTCTGTACCATTGTTATTATCATCATCTACCTTATCTTCATCATCCTTAACTTCAGCTTCCTTGGCATCATCTGCCTCCTTAGCAGTTTCCTGGGCCTCACATGATTCCTGGGTCTCAGCTGCCTTCTTGTCAGTTTCCTGTGTCTTAGCTGCCTTATCACCAGTTTCCTGGGTCTCAGCCGCCTCCTGGGTCTCAGCTGCCTTATCACCAGTTTCCTGGGTCTCAGCTGCCTTATCACCAGTTTCCTGGGTCTCAGCTGCCTTATCACCAGTTTCCTGGGTCTCAGCTGCCTTATCACCAGTTTCCTGGGTCTCAGCTGCCTCATCACCAGTTTCCTGGGTCTCAGCTGCCTTATCGTCAGTTTCCTGGGTCTCAGCTGCCTCATCACCAGTTTCCTGGGTCTTAGCTGCCTCATCACCAGTTTCCTGGGTCTCAGCCGCCTCCTGGGTCTCAGCTGCCTTATCACCAGTTTCCTGGGTCTCAGCTGCCTTATCACCAGTTTCCTGGGTCTCAGCCGCCTCCTGGGTCTCAGCTGCCTTATCACCAGTTTCCTGGGTCTCAGCTGCCTCATCACCAGTTTCCTGGGTCTTAGCTGCCTTATCACCAGTTTCCTGGGTCTCAGCCGCCTCCTGGGTCTCAGCTGCCTTATCACCAGTTTCCTGGGTCTCAGCTGCCTTATCACCAGTTTCCTGGGTCTCAGCTGCCTTATCACCAGTTTCCTGGGTCTCAGCTGCCTTATCACCAGTTTCCTGGGTCTCTGCTGCCTTATCACCAGTTTCCTGAGTCTCAGCTGCCTTGTCACCAGTTTCCTGGGTCTCAGCCGCCTGCTGGGTCTCAGCTGCCTTATCACCAGTTTCCTGGGTCTCAGCTGCCTTATCACCAGTTTCCTGGGTCTCTGCTGCCTTATCACCAGTTTCCTGAGTCTCAGCTGCCTTGTCACCAGTTTCCTGGGTCTCAGCCGCCTCCTGGGTCTCAGCTGCCTTATCACCAGTTTCCTGGGTCTCAGCTGCCTTATCACCAGTTTCCTGGGTCTCAGCCGCCTCCTGGGTCTCAGCTGCCTTATCACCAGTTTCCTGGGTCTCAGCTGCCTTATCACCAGTTTCCTGGGTCTCAGCTGCCTCCTGGGTCTCAGCTGCCTTATCACCAGTTTCCCGTGTCTCAGCTGCCTTATCACCAGTTTCCTGGGTCTCAGCTGCCTCCTCACAAGTTTCCTGGGTCTTAGCTGCTTCATCATCAGTTTTCTGGGTCTCAACTGCCTCCTTGCCAGTTTGCTGGGTCTCACCTTCCTCATCATCAGATTCCTCGGAATCATCTACATCCTCACTGTCTGATTCAGCTTTCTCTATTCCGAAATATTCGTCTAGGTAAAATAATTCTAAATCTGATAGTTCCAACACCTTTCAAAAAAAAGAAGAAAAATGCTGTACAGTAATATCAGATATTAAGAATGAAAATATGGGTCATCAAAGTTTAAAAAAATTTATTTGAGTTAAAAGGTAGATAAGAATTGGTACTTTAAGTTATGCTAGCATTTTATTGGAACTAACCCTTGTATATTTTACTCCATTCCATATACGACAAACGCTGACAAACGATGCTTTCCTAATTCCAGGACTCTTATTTTCATAAATATAGGACTTTTTGATGCAATAGTCAGCCCACTTATCCCAGCCAGAGGATTCATTCCGGGTTGGAATTATTGACATTGTGAAGTTTATCCCGATCAATGCTGTGACAATTTCTGCAAAAAAAACATAAATAAGCCAGCTCAGTTATCAGAAACCACTTTGCGCTCTGTTGATGCATAAGTTTTCTTGTTATCTACTAATTACCGGTCTTCTAGTAGTAACGTGGGGACTCGCTTGCTGCATTCCTATCTAACCTCAATCCCTACCAAGGACGCCTGCAGAGTCTCTATGTATGGTGCATATTATGTTTTATTGACAACATTCTTACAATACAGAGATTTACAGTGTCAGAGTCTGTGTTGGGCATGATAGAGTGTGACAACCGGGTTCTCATCTCTCTGCATTCTGCTTTTCTCTTCTCTTGTCTTGTCTCTCTGCCTGCGTGGCCTGTGTGTCACCTATATATGTCATATGTATCCACACAGCAGCTCATAATATGCTAATGGCACGCCATTGCTTGTGTGTATGGCTGGACGATTGGCAGATGAGTCATCATGGTTATTTTATGTCTCACAAAATATGCAGAAAAAGTCGAGGGGGATTAAAAAGTTGAATGGGGCAGGCTGACAAAAGCATTCTCACTTTTTGTGTTACCTGGAAAAATATGATACCTGAAGCTTTGATAGCACTAAAACCAAGATGCCCTAAAGTTGAAGCAAAAGGATGACTCCTCAGAATAAATTATCCTCAAACTTGTCCCAAAAAAGGTGTAGCTACACATTTAGGATTTGTTTTAAATGCCCCAATAATGTGTTGCCTCACATTCTACTTTGTTTTAAATGTCCCAAGAATGTGTTGCTACATTTTTAGGATTTAAAATTAATTTGTTTTATCTTTCTTTCATAACTATATCAAAACAAATCTCATCTGTAATTGCTATCACCTCTCCAGTATAAAAAGTGTTGCACATTTTATATTTCCATTTTAGAATGTTTGTTTAGTGTTGTGTTTCATAGTTGGTAGAGCAAAGGATCTGCACCTAACTTGGTTAAATTAGTGGAGGGCAGGAGGTGATGGGTTTGAATCCCACTACCGGTGGTGTTACTTTCACACTGGTTAGAACGTTTGAAAGTCAACTTGATATGGCCACATTTGTTAAAAGGGTCATAAAAACACCATTCCACATTTGTTGCATTTATCGTTTATTTATTTTCACTTTATTCATACCAAAATGGCAATGAATGATCTCTATGTGCCGATATGCATGCATGAATCCATTAACATATTCAGGAAGGAAACTCCTTGTATGGAAGGTTGAAAGGCTTAATTGTGATTTTACATATTCTAAAATCATTCAAAACATATATTTCTTGTTCATCACAAAGTGAAACTTCATTTCCTATATTTATGAATAATAGAAACCTACCTTAAGATGATTTCGTTCCTGCAGGAGAAATAAAGGCACCAAATATTCCTCAACTAAATTCTCTATGGAAAGTGTGTATGAGAATAAAGTCAATAGATGAATGTCACTCCTAGCTGCAACTTACAATGATCTATCTCATGAATGCGGGATAGACTTATATACTTAAGCTTATATGTGTGTGTAATGTTTATACTACATGTACCATGGTGACAATAGCATTAGCATTAGATTTAATTTGCAAAGCATAAAATGAAATATTGATTTCAAGATAATCAAGGCAATTGATAACGAATATACATTAATTTCTGTCATTTCAAATACAAGTTTGAAAAATCCAGATATATCTGTTAACATATTTGTCTTGAAAAAAGACTGTTAACATATTTGTCTTGATAAGTTAGATTATTATAAAGTATAAAGGCTCCATTTGCATTGTATTGTGTTACCATGCCAATATGATACAGTGATCTCATTATGTGATGTGTCCTATCTAGATTGACACCAATGCACTACAAATAAAATATGCATGCACTGAAATGAAATAATTCGAACCATTTCCATTTCCTCATAATATTTCCTGATATATATACATATGTGTACATATTTACAAATAATAAATATATGTAAGATATAATATGATACATTCATATGATATAATACATATATATTAGATATATATATATATATATATATATATATATATGTATATATATATATATATATATATATATATATATATATATATATATATAATATACATATAAATATAAATATATATATTTCAAATATTAAATGTGTAGATATGGGGAAATGTCAAATGTGTAGATATAAGGAAAGTTCTAGGTTAAACATCCATTTTTGGTTATGTAAATCTGGCAAATAGCATGATCATCTTATTTCAATCAACCTGTCTAAAAACTCCACAAGAAACCATGAACATTTTATCTTGAAATAAATATAAATTTTAAAAGAAGCCTACTCACTATAAGCACATGTATTATATTAGGTATATTGACATTTTAGCAATATGGCATAAGATATAGCATGGATAAATTCCAAATTTCCAAATAGCAAGATAAAACCTATTAAGCATATTGCATATAATTTGAAAACAAGATAAGGGACATATTGCATATGCACTTGTGCATTGTAATCAATAAATTATTTGGATTTCAAATTATTGTGATAGATGTGCTAATTTTCATGATTGTTGCCAAGCATGTTTGATTGCAATGTTAATGTTATACTATATTGGATCTGAGAACTACATTGCCATGTGGGAACAATGTTTTTTTGTTCTTCATGACTATCTTTTTATCTAATTATCTATAGAGAGACAATCTAAAATCAAGTTTGAATGCAGTTAAGGTTAACAAAGTTAAGGTTATGTTGAAGTCTAAAAGCAAGAAGCACAATGGTTTTCTTGGGTGAGACGTTTTCATATCTGACCAGATGATTTTATAGGTTTTCATATCAAACCAAATGATTCATATCTTTAGATCTATTTATTCCAAATGAAATAATTCACATCTATAGAAGGTAATCTTTAAATCAAATGGAATAAATCACATCTATCGAAGCTAATCTTTATCCCAAATGAAATGACCCACATCTATTCTTCACTTTTAATGAAATGACCCACATATATAGAAGCTTTTCTTGTGTCTGAATTCCTTTTCCGTTTATGTTATCAGTGGCTGACACAGGGGAGGTTCAGCCGGACTTTGCAATGAAACAACTCAAGTCAAAAAGACAAACATTGAGGGGGGAGCCGTTCAAAATTGGGAAGAATGACATTAAAGCAGAAGTTGCTTCATTTCTATCAGAAGAGTTGACATCAATGAAAAAGCAAAGATGGACGATCCGGTGGCTTGTAGCGCTTATATCAGCTTATATAGCTTATAGCAAATTGCTTGTTCCAAACTCTCAAAACATAAGAATGGTAAGCACCCACGCACATAACATAATTTGACAAATACAGCATTGCATTAGGCTATCTGTCCAAAATAAATATGCACATTGACATGGCTGAAAAGAAGATGCTCTGTTGGAAAAGTTGGATTTAAACTGTTAAGATGTTTTTCACTTGTGTTTCAACCATGACTGGCTTTCAAAGGCCGTGGTTTCTGTTACTAGGTCAATGTGATTATGCAGAATAATCTTCCACAGTCACACAAAAGGGCATTGAGTCACGTCGATTGCCTTCTATGTGGCCTGGTATATCATAGAAATCGCTGAAAATGTTAACACAAACTCATGCATGGCATTATCGAAGTCTGAGTTTCTCATTAAATGTATAGAGTAAGCCTTTTTTAGGCACATAACCCTCATCTTTCATGAATATGAAGCCTGTCGACCGCAAAATATTTTGTAACATAATGTTATTTTCATAATGTATCAACCACTTTATCATAATACAACTGATTGCACAATATGTACCTAATTGATTACCTCCCACAAAGACATAAACCAAGTTTGTTTGGGAATGGCTTGCATCATGTCTTCAAATAAGTATTTACACTAGGATTTCTCACTTTCATCTTCTTTTGTTTTTAGTAGCGATTATGTATAGGGTGTTCTTGACATAGGGACGAATCATTCGCTGATAATAACTGTGCAAATTTGCTATATACACACTACCAACACTGGCCTCAAGGAAGGCCATATATCGGTTATGTCATGATTATGTCATGACATATCTCATTCCGATTTGTTGTTAAGCAAATATCACATTCGTTCTTCAAAATCAAGAAACTAGGTGAATCAAACAACCTGATAAGTTATCGGGAAACCTTTGGCCTCAGGGAGAAGATATTGTGTTTTTAATGAAGAAACAGGAAATATTTTCCCTCAGGTCGAAAGGTATTGTATAGTACATCTGTCTATTCCTTACATAAGTATAATGGCAGTCAGGTTAAATCTATGGAGGTAAAAATATATCTGGCCTGAAAATACAAAGGTGTCAAAAAGGAAATATAAGTATCAAAGTGTATATGTGTCTGCTATAAACAAGTATCAAAAACTGTATGTGTCTTCCATATACAAGTTTGATGGCAGTCAATGTAAACCTGTCCCTCCTGATATCAGTATGGTAATAGTCAAAATGCATATGTTCCATCCCATAGTTCCCTTCCCTATCATTGTTTAAACTAATTGGAGCCATATTGTTTAGCATATTTCCTTTTTATTACAAAAGACTTCATTTGATAAGAGTCGGTAAGATGTCTGTCTCCCATGTTGGAGGAGCAGGGTTCAATTTCCGGTTGGGACAATTTCTCCGGCCATGTTTTTCCCATTCCAGTCGGTGCTCTACGACTGGTTCTCAAATGCCATGGTTTGGTTGATCATGTTTATGTAATATTGCAAACGAAAGAACCCAAGTCACTCTATGAAAAAAGCAGGGCGTTGAGTCCTGGTAATAGGCTTCTCTTAGACCTGATATAGCCTAAACGGTAAAGAAAAGGCCGATAATTTAAACAATAACTTGAAATCAAATCAATGATTCACGATTAACCCGTGATATTGGAAATAACCTCTAAAAGAACATCAGCGTAAAATGTGTTCTCCAATACCTTATAGTAGTTGTTATGAATAATAGATATAGAGTATTATAGAGGAATGGTATGCAGCCTTTGGTCAGGGTCAGTAACATTTTAGGTCTTTTTCTCCTGTTGACCAATGTTTGACTGATGAAGAAGGCTAAAGGCAAGCAGCTTTTTGACAATATTTCACACTGATGCCGTGATATCTACTGGAATAATACATACATACAATTATGTATGCTTTCCTCATTTGTATGAAGGGCTATAGTATGTGTCCTTTCTCTTGTAATCATTCAGTGTATTGGTGTTGTATTATTATATTTGTCTTTGGTAGTGACATTGTACCTGGATGGTCCACTTATCTTATACCTCCCATTTCTCACGATTGCAAAGCTTTTGCCTGGAATTATAACTCCCGTCCTCCAGTGAACCTAAGTGAAAAAGACTAGGGAAACAAAATATATGCTTGTTGATTTCCTAATTTACTGAGTATTCATCTTATATGTTCCACTTGTGTTTATTTCATTTCAAAGGTATATTGCGATAGCAACTACCAAGCAAAACAACCCTTCATATTCAAATAAGTCGCTTTTTAATCAATATGTTTGTAATAGTTCCTGACCTGCATGACCTTTATAGTGGGAATGCTATACTTTATATCTGATTTGATCTGGAAAATTCATTAAAATTGAAGAACCTATCTCTAAAATCTAATTTCCATCAAGGAAATGAATTATTTACATGCATAATTTATGATGGCATATTTCATTTGAATTTAAACGCTCCCAAACAAGATCATCACCACCGCATTGTCCTGAATATGTCAAATTGTGCTGTTTCAAGTTTCAGAGGTAAGGACATGAATTCTTCGATGAAAAGGGAATGTAACATGCCCTCAAAAATACTGCCCATCAAAGTGGTGACGACTGTATTTCAAATTATATAAAAAAGG
Organism: Amphiduros pacificus; assembly: GCA_949316495.1. Taxonomy (NCBI): domain Eukaryota; kingdom Metazoa; phylum Annelida; class Polychaeta; order Phyllodocida; family Hesionidae; genus Amphiduros; species Amphiduros pacificus. The sequence continues at coordinate 23,175,259 of OX439009.1, read as the reverse complement.
CGATCACCCATTATATTCTCAGAGTTGTCTTTCCTTTGTAAGAGAGAAGAAATTTAGCGAATACACCATGCTGAAAACATCTTTTTCAGAGGAACGCTTGCATGAAACACCTTTTAAGACTTCAAAGACGTCCTATGCTGAAACTTTAAAGTCTAACAGAATCCCCATTTTAAACCCCATTCATTTAATCCCTGTTACAAACCCTTTTCAATCATTGAAGTTCTAGACCTCAGACCCCCTTGTCTTGTATTACTCTGAAAATCTGTCAATGCCCTACTACTGCTCACATGGCTGGTCTACAATTCAAAATCCGGCCTTCTCAATTTTCATAGTAAATTATTACATCAGGTTGGAAACAAGTTTGCAATTGAAGTACAATTTGCACTTTGAAGGAAAAAATATGAACCTTTCTTGTCAAAAGCTTGTGAATTTTGATTCAAATAATTTTGAATAGTATTTTATTTTTTTTCCATAAAACATTAAACAAATTAAACTATAAGCCTCAAACCTATACCATATAAAAGGCCAAGTATGATTAATTTTCTACCTATTACAATGGCCGGCTTTTGTCACAGGTGTGAAAACACAACACTTTTTTTGGCAAACAATGATACTGATACATACACTTTTGGATTCATTTAAAACATTTTTGCTGTAACTTGTAATTGATTTACAGCTTGTTTCTGATTGGCCAGTACTACTATAATCCACTTGACAAGATGGCTGCCACCAGCAAAAGATGGTCATAAGTTAAGAAAAAAAAATCCAAAGTATCAAAATGATATCTCATTTTTCCTTTTCTTGTCATGTTTGTGTTCAAATTTATGAAAATTTAAATTGCAAATCATCACGTTTTGAAGATTTCCTTTAATGCTAAAGAAACAAGGGTGATATCACTTTACACCAACATTACTGGATGATGAATGACAAGAATTATTCCCTCTTTTATAAATACATCACAACCTTCAGCAACATTCCCTCACACTTCTGCATCCATTAACCCAGAATACCTCAGAAATAAAATCTCTTCATAAACTCACTCTATATCATCCAGTAATAAAAGTGTAGATAATAATAGACCCGGAAATGACCATGAGAAAAAGTAACCAAAGCTTGATTAAGGAAACCATTGGAAAGGATAGACACAACAGATCCTCCATACATTTTGCTCCTGTTCCCTCAAAACTTAATCATAAGCTCAATAAATACGTATGTTAAATTATATATTTAAAGGGATTAGGTGCACCGATTTTGAAAAAAACGTTTAAAATTCACATATTGGTGATAAATGTATTTGTCTTTCATGTCTATAAACTTTTCAGCAATATTTTACAATTGAATTGCAGAGGAGATGAGGCAATGAGCCCAAAATTATAATGCGTCTGGTGTTTGTTGACAAAGAACTAAAGTTAAAGATAATTACACAACATTTAAGGGATATTTACCTTATAACAAAGTTGGTTTAATTGATACAGCTCCCTGCAACCAAGGTCAAACTGAAACTCCTCAGCAAAATAGGCCATGCTGTGTCATATCATATGAGACAGTCTGACATAAATAAGGTGGCCACATTGGATCCCATCTACTGATTTTTAAAGAAAAGGTAGCATGAGAAAAGATAGGAATGCTTCTGCACAGGGGGAAACATTAATTGAGCAAAGGTTAAGCATCAAATACCCATAAATCATATGAATAGATGCCCCCCGAACCCCTGACCTTTATATTACCACAAAGGAACTACTGCTATATGTTTGCGCTCTAATCTTACCATTAATTTAATTAGTTAAATCAGAAAAGCCGAGGGCTGTTAAAGATTGTTAAAGCACAAGCTTATGAGCACCAGTTTCCCAGTGATGATTCAGGTCGTGAGTTCAATTCCCTGCAATGCCTGAAAACATTATAGGGTTATAGGGATGCAACCAGACTGGGATAACATCTATATGCAACTGAAGAGAACAACAGGGGGCCCATTGCTGCTAAATGTGATCAAAGATTTGGACAAATATTAATCGAGGTAAGGTTATGTTATGTTTTGAAACATTGAATTTAAGGATTGGATGGTATAGATCAGAAATATCCACACTTCAAGGTCATGAACGTAAAATGAATATCTTTATACATGGGATAAAAATGATCACATCCAAAGTTGTGATTTAAGCTTCCATCCCTTTAGTTGCATATAAAAAAGAATTGACATTGCATTGGTCCATGGAGATGTAGATTTTGGTATCATCAAATGACTTCTTTGTCGCCTTATTGACCAGCGTAAGGACATCATCAGATCATAAATGAGCAAAATTCTCCAGGGAGGGATATCATAAGTAGTGACCCCACCATTGTTCGCAGTGTCATCTGGTGGAGGAACAGTGGCATGAAGAACACTATTCATTTCATTTATATTCAATTTCTCCAAGGAAAAATGAATTAAACGTGTTCGGATGATGGGTCATCACTAGGTGGCACGAGTGTTTCCCTTGACTTATGCATGGCGAGGTCAATGACTCAAAATAAGTTTTTAGTTATGCTTGTTTTCGTCCACCAACGACAATATGTCGACTGAGAGGTTTTCAACAGGGAATTATACTTGTTTCTCTGGAGATTGTATATTTGCTAATCAACCTACAGGTTTGACTTCTTCATCTTTCTCTCAAGCCTCTTCTGTGAGATCTTTCATTCCTTATGTAGTCATTCATCCAAGGAGCCGGCTTCCAAAAAGACATGTTAGCCTTTGAATGGATCCACCATGTCAGATAGGGGTAGTTACCTCCATCTCACTGAGTCATGCAGGACAAATCTAGTGCCACTTTCCAAGGCTTCTTTGGCAAACTTCATGGCGTTTCTAAAGCTGATTGATTTTTATGTGGTTTAGGTGGTCTCAGATTGAGGATGATCGTGATCATTATTTTATCTCATATATATCTATCCACCACATGGCTGAGCACGAGCCTGTTCCTGAATATATCAGCAAGAGATCAAATGCATTTCCGTGTTTGTGAGTTGACTCCTCGCTCCATTGGGTCATGTCAAAAAATGGTCATATGTTATTAAATTAAATGACATCAGGCTTGATTGGTGTGTTGATATGCAAGTTCAATAACATCTCATGGGTGAAAGAGCATTAATGGGCAGTAATATCTGCAGCAATAATAGATGATACCTATAGTCACTTTTTCCCATTAATTGATATATGGAGGATTCCCTGAGCTCCAAGGTTGTGAGTGCAGGTGCAGTGGAGCGGTTTGTCATGACCGGAAGTCCGCGGAAGTGCAGAAGTACAATTCCCCCTCTACTCCATCCTCTTCTAAGGAATGATTGGAATTTAAAGTTACTCTTTTATGGTGACTGTTTGTTACCCTATCCTCATTTTCACCCATGAGCCACGTTTCAATTATTCATCACACGTTTCAATTATTCATCACTAGAAATGGCAGACATAGGGATATAACTTTATTACTACTCAGAATACATCTACAAATGATATGTGATCGAATGTCAACCTTCTTAGGCTATTTTGATAAAATATTGCCAATGACCTTGAGGTGACCTTTCAATGACCTTGAAAATAGAAAGCCTATTTCCTTGAAATTGTCTACATGTTTTATTATCCTATCATCTACATCTGTCAAATACGAGCTCGTAGAAATCAAAATCTGTTCATAATTAACAATTTGAGAGCAGTTTATAGTTTTGTGGTCAATCTATAAAGGAAAACAGAGGAAAATACTATAATACTAAGTTTTTTTAAAAAATATAAAAATGCCAGCTTATTGGGGGTTAGTTTATGAAAATATATAGAATACTGCACAGAAAAACACAGTAGTACTAAAAAGAAATTGAAAAAAAAGTCCGTCAATTTCAAGATTTATTATGAAGCTAAAATGATTAAAAATAGCTTAAATCAGTAGGGTTACAAAAGTGACAAATTGACGGACTTTAATTTGACGTCACATTTATTTTTGAGGTATTAGATAAATTAAATATAAACTAATTTCAGAAAATAATCAGCAATAAGTTGCTCTTATCATAATAAGAGGGCCTTCATGGTATATGCTCCAAGAAATTGGAATGCCCTGCCCCTTTAGGTGAAAAACTGTAAAACAGTGGACACTTTCAAGAAAAAACTAAAGACGTTTTTATTCAGGAAGCATTATCTCGAGAAGTGCTTAGAGCAGACTTAGTCTGATATAGCGCTATATAAATCATTATTATTATTATCATTATATTATTATTATTATAATACCTAAAAAAGAAGAAATATTCCCTGAAAAATATGAGAAAATTAGTCATGAATAGAACTGGTTAAAAAAAATATAATAAAAAATATATTGAATGTAGAGTCAATTGGGTTATTTTAGTAGCTGATGTATTTCTAAAAAAAATCATGTACTTGATTTTTCTCAACAATATGAAGAAGTTAGTGAAATCCTTTTATGAATATGTCTATGAAACGCATCACTAGAAGTGGCCAATCATTAAAATGGCCTATGACCCCTTTTGCTATTTGGATAATTCTATTAGTAATACATGACAGAAATAAAATCATTTGTGATACATGCAGCTAAACTGTGAAAACACAGAAAGATTTGGTGAATGGAAGTTGAACATGGCCAATATTAAATGTCACTAACTCTGAAAGTGCTCTGCAGGGTGCTTTCTGGACGTCCGCTCCTCCCACTGCTATAAACCCGTTACATGCACTATGTCACTCATTCTCGCTGATGGGTAATAAGATAGTTTTGTCTTGTTTGTCAAAGTCAGGGACGAATACAATATGATCATAGTCCTGTTGAATCTTACACAAGAGGTAATGGGCATTGGAAATTTAACTTCAATTTGTTAAAAAGCAAAAACATGTGACATATGCAAGAAGTGAAATTGTCAAGTGTGCACTGAGGACTCCTATTTAAGTTGAACCTTTCAATGTAAATAAAAAAGGTGAGATTAAAGATAACGTTATAGAGGATTAAAGATATTGCAGAATATTTTCCACATCAACACACAAATGAGGCCATAATATTATAGTATACTATTATTAATCTATGAAGAGTGAGACTGAACAGTAGTTATAGGTAATTACAATTAATGGTGCCATTCAACTATCAAAAGCTAATGTGCTGAAACTGGGGAGAAAACTCAAATTACTTTATTTGGAAAAAAACTGCTCTTAACAAAAACATTTCATCTTAGTAATGACGAAGGTATGCTGTTAGAGGACACAAAATAGACCTTTCTAGGAATAGTAAAGTTTTACAAAATACGATACATTAAATCTGTTATTACAAACTCCAATATAATAAATCATGAAGCAAATGGTCAGAAAAGAAGAATTGAATGATACATTGTTCTGACAGATCTTACATCTTTAGATGAAAATGGAATGGCTCTATAAAGGTAAAGTCATAGATGAGGAATGTCTCAGTACATTGTAAAACTGTAAATCTCCTGGCTCAAATAGATCCAGAATAGAATGTTATGAACTTTTCTATATATTGATATAAGAACATCAATTATATCTATGATAAAGGGGGAAATGACCAGAAGAGTGGCATTATACCTTTAATTAACCAAAAAGGGAGGAATAAGATTATTATAAGATAAAGAGCTCATTAACACGACTGAGCATTGATCACGAATAAGACTGCCTGGTAGTCTGCAGATGGTGCTGTCCTCTATCTTTAATGGTGATCAAACAGATAGCTTAAATGGGCGCGACATTGATGAAAATGCAAGCATGATATCATACCTGATAAATGCAACCTGTGTGAAAAAAAAATAGCCAGTAGCTTTAGTTAAGTGATTTTGACAATGTATTTGATAGCATAATATGGTCTTTTTATTTTAAAATATTTCATTTTTGGTAGTCAGTTTATTGGTTGGATTGATATCATATGTAAAAGCACAGCGAGGGTTTTCATTACATATAACGGCCACTCCATTAACAGATTCTCAATTATAAGGAATATTCGTCAAGGTTGACTAATTTCTCATATTTATTTATAATAACATTGCTGATCACTATTCAATCAAGAAATAATATAAAAGGTACAGCAAATGGAAATACAGAGATCAATTTTTCACAATTAGTAGATGATAATACAATGTTTCATCTCAAAAATGTTTTAACTTTGTCTGCCCTAAAACTGAACTTGGGCAAAACCATAGTAATGCTGATTGGCTCACTGAAAAAATAGACTAACTGATCACCTGCGAAAGCTATATTGTATCTATCGGTAAATATATACATTAGGTCTCACCATTACCAGTGATCGAGTAACAATATATGATTTACATTTAAGCTAATACTTAAAGTCATCCTCAAACTTTTAGCAACATGCTGTCCAAGTACGGCCAATATAAAAATTGGTCAATTGGACCTATTCAGGCATATATTGCCTAAAATGAAGGAATTCTTATGTCTAAATGAGCCGTTTGCACGGAGTCAATAAAATGATCACGATTTTAAAAATATAGAGGGCACCACATACAAGTGATCTCACAAGAATTGGCGTGAACATGATGCATTCATTTTTGTCTTAGATGTAATGAAGATGACATCAAAGGTTTGTGCTCACATCTCAAGTAAGGTTTGTAGTTTACTTGGATGCAGTTTATTCTTTGATACATGTTCCATGGAAAATAAAAAAGAGAAAAATGGCTGCAAATGTTTAACAAAAATTAGTTTTAATTTCCTTTTAAATGCATTACACTGCAACAAGATTGTGTCAAATGTGAGTCAGATGTGTCAGTGATGGTCCTCTCTTCTGGTTTTCGAGTGGCAAATCTGTATCCAGAGAAAGTTTCAATATGGAATTATCATGGTATCTGGTCGAAAATAATCTTCCAGCCACTTGTAAAGGTCATTGTTTTCCACCAAAGTGCTGCAACACGTGCGTCATCATTAGACCAATCAGATTCCTCCATTCAAATTCTTGGTAGATGGAAGTACAGTACATATAGAAACTACACACGAAACGCTGCTTTATCTTCAACTTGATTAAACATACCCATAACTAAGATCAGTAGGGCTTTATTAGCTAAATTACATTTGCTGCTTTGTCTTCAATTAGATGAAGCATGTCCATAACTGTAGTCATTAGAAATTTCACAGCTTAAGAGGTGTGTTATTTACGACAAATCCATAACAACTCTTGTAAGGGCTTGTGAATTATAACTGCTTTTTAATAGGATAATATTCTAATGTAAAATCACATCTAGAAATACTCATATGTCATACTATGTAAATTAAAGTAGTTCAGGATTTTTTTTTTCTATTTTGATAATGTGTATTATTCTAAGGTTTAGTTTGCGTTTTGGGCTTTACCATCTGTTTGACCATTAGATGTTTGCACGCAAAAAGGAGGTGTATTGAATGTTCTGGTTGTCAAATGATTGTATTTTTGAATAAATTGTTCTCTGTCAACATTTAGTGCAATGAGTCATGCTATGTCATTGGTTTAATTTTATGATAGTATTTCAAAGTTAATCACAACATGTGCAAAAATCGCAAGTGGAATCAATATCTGTAACCCAACAAATATTTAATGTTATCAAAGTGAAAACAATTATAAATGAAATTAAAGTTATAACAATTATAAATAACATCAAAGTTACAACAATTATAAATAAAATCTCATATTAATTAAGTTTGATCCCCGGGAGAATGGTTGAACTCAGCGCACACATAGGCCCTGGTGATTAACACCATTCTAAGATTTAGACGCCCAGGATAAGACGTAATCACCAAGTGCAACCCCTTACCGGACCAATCACAAAAGGACATTCTATGAAAACAGTTAAAATAAAGAAGTTCAGCCAGTTCTCCAGGGCATATTTAGTTATGTTTTTGGGTAACACGATTATGTATTTGTATACTTTTTATGTAAGTCTGTCGGCCAACCATCTAGGGCCCTTGGGTATATAAGAGGTCCTCCCTGGTTGACCGGGGTGCCAGCCTGGAACGACTTTGTACATTGAGGAAATAAACGTTGAAACTGATGGCACCGTGTAGTGTGGAATTTATCCCGTGACAATGTGTACCCAAACAATAAAGTTGACCTAACTTTGTGTACGTTAATGTGAAATTACCTCTAGCTGTGGCACAGTTAGATTATTAACACCAGTTCCTCTGTGGTGAACTAAAGTTCGTGGCTTTGATCCCGGCCATGCCGAGATTGAAATCGTTTTACAATATCGGAAATGAACTGATGCCCGTGTCTGAAGGTTTTACCCTTTGTCCTTGTAAGCTTGTGACTGGATTGGTTGTCATGCCAAGGACCTGCAACATGACAATTCAATGAGGCAGCACTATATCTGTAAGATCATGAAATAACTGACATAACGATGAATATGCTTGAACACCCCCACCCCCCCCCCCCCCCCCAAAAAAAAAAACAACAACAAACAAACAAACAATACAAACAAACACATTGCCGTAAATGGTGGTTATTTGTGTGATAGGAGGTGTGGAGATGCCCGGATGTGGTGTTAGTCCATGCAGAATGCCCAGCATTATCTGCAGGTCGAGCATAGCCTCTAACGATAAGCCTGCTATGTGGGTGCACGACTCTGTGGCACGAGGATCACATTTAGGCTTTATCATTCGCTCGTTACACTTATTATAATTACAATAGATGCACATCACTATGAAAAGGTTTGGTGTCATTTTCTCTTCTTAGAACACAAATCTGTCTATAGAGGGAGTTTTTTTTATCCAATCTAGGTTTCTATTTTATATGCCATATTAGGGGACATAAACGTTTAGCTATGCAAAGCATGGGGACCCCAGTGAGAGGGAGGAAATATTCTGGCTTTTTTTTCTGTCAAATTTTATCTTCTCATCTGAAATTACTGGTTGGAATTCTTAGTAATAAGAAGGTGAAATATATTTTCAGGAAACCAATTTAATCAGGCTCAGAATGTTTTCCATTCTTTCACGAATTTAAAAAAAACTATCACTGAGTTGTCAAGATGGTTGTAATTTCCGATATGAAATATAAGCCAATGAGATAACAAGTTAAGTCTTTATTCAATATGTAACTGAACAAGTGTAACAAAGTAAAACTAAGTGCCTGAAATGGGACAGAAATGGTATTTGTATGGAGGAATATTCACTTTTGCTTGGATCATCACTTTTGATGAGGACATCATTTTTTTCATTTTAGTATTTTTTTTATAGTTTTCTTCCCCATCCATTTTTCATTGGATTAGGTGTTATATTAGTACTTGGCCTTGTCAGGGAACTCTGGGTCATAGATGAAGGAAGTTTTTTTTCTTAATAAAATGATTAATTGTTAGTTAAAATTCAGTTCAAGTGCAGGAAGTGTATGTTATTGTTTTGTATTAACAGCCTTTCAGCACTACTTGGGATATATCAAGTCAAACAGAATCATCTCGCCTTAGCACAGTATGCTTCTTTCATCATTATTTATTTGGATATTTTACATAGTTGTGTTGAACAGTTACATGATGTGTTTCTCCACACCGAATATACATGTCTTTGAAGGTATAACACTGAAGTAAGGAACAGTCGTGGATGACTAAAAGGTTGAATTGAGTATGCAACTTGTTGATTTCCAAATGGTCAATTTTTTGTTTGGGGTTTTACATCACTTTCAACATTATTTCAGTCATTTCATGATGAGACCTACTTGTAGCAGATATTGTGCTGCCTCGCTGAATTCTCATGTCGCAGCTCCTTGACATGGCATTCAATTCGGTCACAGATTTATAAGGACAATGGGTTAACCCTTCAGGCACGAGCCTCAGCTCTTATGATAAATTGCACCATGATTTCAATCTCGGCACGGCCGGGGATCGAGCCCACAACCTTTGGATCATCAAAGAGGAACTGGTGCTAATAAGCTAGCGCTCTAACCAACTGAGCCACGGCCTATGGCCCTGACATGGTCAAATGTAGACAACACCACATCTGATGGACTCTGATGATACCAGGATAAGTGTCTGCGGGCATGTGCGAAAGGTTGATGAATTGACATGACATTTGGATAAAGTATAGTCCTTGTTTGGATGGAAATGTGGATCCAAGCAAAATGTTGAGTGAACAATATTGTCATGAGTGATGGTAAATGCATATAATCAGGCCTGTGAGACACAAGTTTCTTGATAAAACTTTTGGAATGATTGAATTGTACTATACTTATCTCAGACCAGTTAAGTATTATCCTAATACAAAGAAATTAGCATTTTATCAATTGCAATATCTGCAAAAGGGAAGTTGGTTTTTAGTGGTTTCCTTTTTGTCTTCCTTTGCGTAGGCTACATATATCTGCTTTAAAATGCATTTATGTAAGGCCCTTTGAAGTAAAAGCTCTTCTATGGAGGCATAAAATGTGTTGAAATCAACAATACTCTGTCATGAACAATTTGTCCATGTAAATTTCCCCATGGAAGAACCTCTCTATAACTGATCTAAATATAAATTGTCAATTAGCTGTGATGGTGGCGAAAGCATTCGCTCCTTTTGTGTTACAGGGGAAAATTATTTGTAGTCGTTGGGGCCAAGCTATGAAAGCATCAAAACCAATATGGCCGAAAGATGAACGTTGCTTCAAAATCTCTTCAGGGCTTAACACGTAATGATAAATGCTTGGAAGTAAGAAACCTCCAAGAATTCAATAAAAGTTATTGGAATAATCATGATGCAGTGATATGATGCTTTGTGATATGCAGTGAACATACATATAAAAAGGAAGTAGACGTGCTCATACAAAATGGGAGACTTTAATTCTGTTTTTTCATGTGTTGTATACAAAGGTTGTTTTGGCATTTTGATGATGTATTTGTAATTTTGAAAACAACATGAGTTTCATAAAGACATTTGCTGAAACCATGTTCAAGTGGTAAATACAAAATATATAGATAAATGTTTTGCCGCAAAACCTATTTTAGCTTCCTTCATTTCTGCCACTTCTTATCTGCCTCGTTCTTACATGATGTAACGAATTTCTTCAGACATGTTAACTAATATAATATTAATGTTTTATTCCCGCAATATAATAAGTCTCATTGATTCTTTAAATATAAAGTTAATGATATCATCTCATCTAAAACGTGTACTTGAAGCTTTGATGGATTAATACAGAGGAGGACATCATACTGCTTTTGTTGTTAAAAAATGATATTGAAATGAGTGTTCCATTGCTTCTTTAATAATTTGATATGTCTGGATAGAGATTTTTCAATGAAATATATGATTAAAAAAAGACATTGTCTAAACAAGATATCTTCATATTTCCCTATCGCGATGGGGCATGCAGATTCCTACTGCAGCCGTTTTTCCCGGCAGAGGCACACATTTCAAACCCTGCGCGCAAGGACACCTGGGAATTGAACTGCGTACCGGATATCCGATTTGCTGAGTATGTTCCTGTGTAATACATATCTCCCATATGTTTCGGTTTGGTGTGCATACTCCAAAACCAAAGCGGTCTTCTTGTTTGTGGTCACAGCAGTACTCCAAGCCACAATCCTCGCGAACAGTACAGCTCCCATCCTGAAATTACACAAAATATCATTATTTATTTTCGCTCGGAAATACATGTACATGTAGATATGAGTTTCTGTCTGTCTGTCTTTATGTCTGTATGTATATCTGTATGTTGTGAAAATCTAACTAACTTTGCTGGAGCAAAAGCACCTTAAAATGGTAAAAAAATATGGAATAATCAATGAGTTTGATATTTACACAATATTAAAAACCTTAAGCTTTGCTGGATATGTAAAAATATGTATCAATATACAAATGAAAATAAAATGTAGTATTCCGTCTGTACAAAATAGATTGAACACATTTAAAGAAACATCAACTTAATCGAGCTCGTGAGATATGCAGCTGTTCACACATAAATGGCTACAAACATCACTGACGTTATCACGTGACCCAAGGGCGAGAGTTGGGTGAGAGTGTGATCCTAGAGTGCCATATGTTGAAATGATGAGAAAGACAAATGCACCATTACTCGGGGGCAAACCATTGAGGCGAACTATCAACATCCTCATTCCAAAAGAGTCCTTGGGCTGGTAAACCTTTGAGCTATGTGGTAAATGACTGGTAATTAGATCCTCGCTAGTCAAGGTGAAAAAATGAAATCCCTCTCCTTGTGAAGCAGTAAGTGCCCGTCTTTGTTAAACAGTCAGTACCCGTCCATGTGGAGCAATCGGCACCCGTCCATGTGGAGTAGTCAGTGCCCGTCTTTGTGAAGCAGTCAGTACCTGTCCATGTGTATATCAGTCAGTACCCGCCCATGTGGAGTGGTCAGTGTCCGTCTTTGTTAAACAGTCAGTACCCGTCCATGTGTACATCAGTCAGTACGAGCCCATGTGGAGTGGTCAGTGCCCGTCTTTGTGAAGCAGTCTGTACCCGCCCATGTGGATATCAGTCAGTACCCACCCATGTGGAGTGGTCAGTGCCCGTCTTTGTGGAGCAGTCAGTACCCGTCCATGTGTATATCAGTCAGTACCCGCCCATGTGGAGTCCATGTGGAGTAGTCAGTACCCGCCCATGTGGAATGGTCAGTGCCCGTCTTTGTGAAGCAGTCAGTACCCGCCCATGTGGACCAATCATTGTCTGGCCTAGTGAAGTAGTCAGTACTTGGCCTTGTGAAGCAGTCAGTATATGGCCTTGCGAAGTAGTCAGTATCTGGCCTTGTAAAGCAGTCAGTAGTTGGCCTTGTGAAGCAGTCCTTTTGAAGTGATCATAGATTCCTAAAGATGGGCGTTTTCAGCATTTTTCTATATATCTAAATTCGTTGGGCACCTCTTATCTCCTGTATGTCACAATATTGCCGATTAATTTGTGGAAACAACTGTAATTAAAATAATGATACGCTAATAGCCCTTAAATTAGACATACTTTGTCCATAGCGCTCAAGTGCAAGTTTATTTCAAAATGCATTCTTTAGTCATGTTGAGAACTGTTTAGCATGTTTTTTTATGATCATTACTTCTACTGTTTGTTTTATGGTTCCAACGCATGAAATCTGATGCCTCCCTTAAAAAGCAGAGGAGGGTGGGACCTAATATCCAAGCCAGTCATTGATGCGAGCATCGCGTGGAATTCATTATTCAACATATTTAGAAAACGCTTGGTACAGGTCATACAAGCGATCATGAAATATGTCCGTGGAGTAGCCGCGCATTCATGACAAAACGGGAAATCACGTGAAAGGGAAAAAAGATCTACGCATAATGTGCGACAGGTAGAGAACTTTATATGAAAAGAAAAGGGAGACGAGAGGAAGGGGAGATAAGAACTATATATATATATATATATATATATATATATATATATATATATATATATATATATATGTATGTATGTATGTGTGTGTGTGTGTGTGTGTGTGTGTGTGTAGTTCTGGATACTTCAAGGCAAGAACTGATTTAAACGCAGCTACTGAATAAAGACACCGCTGTGCACAAACTATATATGCCTCTCTGTTTGATCTTTATAAATCAAATCACTTCATCGTTTTTGCCATATTGAAGTGTCACAACATTCTGTAATTGTATCATTGTATTCAGACAATTGATATTCTTCTTTCTTTTTTTTCATATACAAAATAAATAAGACAATTTGGCTTTGTATACAGTTACCATGCGTCCACGCATTGAGTGGCATTACTAACCGCTTTTCTCTGAGTCTCTCACTGTTCACCTTTCCCGATGAGGCTCATTGGTGGTGATTAGCATATCTCTCATGTACGGCATAATTCATGCTTTTCTTTGCTTTAAACTACTATTCTGCGTCATTAGCACTATCACTGTGATGTTAAGCACTCATTAGACCAGCCTCCACGGCTAAGTGGCAACTTCAATGTCTATTTCACATTATACTTGTGTTCGTGTCCCGGGTTTGTACTCGTGTGACTCTTTCGCTTTGTTAGATCACCTCAAAAGAAAACAAGCATCTATGATTGTCGTTCATCCTTTTGATATACATGGAGAGAAGTTTGGTTTCTTGTCCGAATTGCGATCTTTAAAATCACGACAGGGGACGCCGCTGATTTATATCGTTTGATTTGCTGATAAAAATATTGTATCGGAACAATTTGGTGAAATAGCCCTGGTTTCCATTTGTACAATTCAGATATATTTGGTTATTGTGTCTTGGTTATTGTGTCTTTCAAAATGCTTTTTGACAGGTAAGACCAATACAGAAATATTGTTGTCACGCAATGCTGATTGATTATATTACTGTCTGTTTCGCTTGTTGACTGCATGGTCATTTCTCATACTTGACATGCGCATTAATCGCAAGGCTTTGACCAAGACATATCTTGTGACCGGAAGTAGTAGGAAGGGGGATATTCACACCTATATCAGACAATAACTAGAATAAATATGTTTCACCTGTAGTCAATCATTTGTTGACATTTACTTTCTTTTATGGTGGAAAATGTAGGCATCTCAGTCTGCTGGATATGTAGCTATTCTACAATCTAAAAAGGTGCAAAAGTAATGTGTTTACACTGATCTTTACGTTAATTAGAAAAGAAAATTAAATATAGAATATCAAGCAAATTTCCAGCCATTTTGTTCATATCAAATATAGAAAACAGAATAATCTGCTGATGGGCGTGATGTTTTCACGCATTGAGAAAAAAAAAAATGGTTTGGAAACAGCGTGGAGGACTAAAAAGTTGAGAAGGGCTGAGCTACAAATACATTCGCACATTTTGTTATCAAAATCATTTTCATAGCTTTGGTCAAGCCGTGAAAACAACAAAACCAAGATGGTGGAGAGTTTGTCAAATATTGCATCTAAAAGGCCAACCACGCAACGAAATTTGACGGGACGGTTACGTTATTCAAATGACATAATGAAAATTTTTAATCAAACCTGATAATTAGCTGATCCTTCTCAATCTGGTGAATGTGAACTGTTAAACTCTGAAGACTCGCCTATTAAAATGTTGTTGGCAGGACCAGCCAATTTTCTTCTGGACTAGTGTATCTTAAGACTAAATGTATATAGTTCATAAACCTGGTTATTCAATACGCTCAACGAAGTACTAGGTTCAAAAGTTCGTGGTCTGACATCATTACCATGATTACATTGTAATAATTTAGAGACTTAGAGAATGTCACAAAATGACGTCATCTAATGTCCTTCCCGTCCGTTTCCAGTGGTGGATGTTGACCTCCCTCCTGTCCATTTGGAGTTAAAGTGCTATTGTCAATAGTTTTCTCCAATCACCAATCGGCAAAGCCCAGATAGCTGATCTGGAGGGGTTTGTCGAACGTCCATTTTCTCTACCAATTACAACCAAAGAAAAGTTTGGTGGAGTTGATTGAGCTCTAGTGAAGTAAAAAGTTAAAACGGGTTTGACTAAATTTTTGCAGCTGGCGATTATTATCAAGTATTTATATTTTCCTTATTTAATGTTATCCAAAGAATAATCAAGCTTTTTTGTGAGGTTTTAGACATAATCATACATAAAATATGAATTATCACTAAAACAGTTGGGTATTTAAAAAATCACATCTAAACGAGATTATGAAGGAAAAGCAAAAATCTCAGACCTCTCCAGATCACTATCTGGGCTTTGCCGATTGGTGATTCGAGAACACTCTATTGTCAAAACTCAAGAAACGTTATGAAATATTTGATGAAAACCTATTTAAAGGCAGGTTTACCTAATAAGGAAGACTTCGGGAAAGTTTCCCCATAAATTATGCTTCAGGTAATGTTCTTTATCGGGTTTTCCTTTTGAGACCACAGATGAGACCACAAATATAATTGGTCATATATATAAGACCATATATACATGACTATATATACATGACCATTTATACATGACCATATATACATGACCATATATATAACCAAATATATATGACCATATATACATGACTATATATACATTTACATGACTATATTTACATGACCATATATACATGACCATATTTACATAACCATATATAGATGACCATATATAGATGACCATATATAGATGACCATATATGGATGACCAAATATACATGACCATATATACATTTACATGACTATATATACATGACCATATATACATCACCATATTTACATAACCATATATAGATGACCATATATAGATGACCTTATATGGATGACCAAATATACATGACCATATTTATATATACTTAACCATATTTAGATGACCATATATAATTGAATATATATGAATGACCATATATATCGCTTGGCATTTTCTGGCCACGCACAGCACGTGGCACACTATTTAGTTTGGCATACCTTGTTCACAGCACAACATGGTCACACAAAGGTCGTGTATGACTTTATACAGTCACGTTCATTAATTACGATTTCACTATTTGTATTTCAATGAATATTTCTGAATGTGGAATCTAGACGTGATAGATACCATTCAGAAGAAAGTGATATAACCTCAAACATGCCACACGAAACCACAAGAGGATAAATAGAATGTTGGCAAGGAATGCATCAGTTGGTCCAAGATGCATTAATCCCAAGATGCACGATGAAATATATGGGATGATGTTATGACAAAATATGATGCCCTTGTGTTCCTGGTCATTTTGATAGTTGCTTGCAGCCGTCTTCGTTGTAACGGGTGTGAGAGGCTTGACAGCTTTGGCAAGCTCCCATGAATACTAATGTCATCTTCAGAAGATGACAAGCGGACATCCAATGCTATTTGATGTTAAGGTTCCTTAAAGGTCAGAGAATATCCCTGATTTGATGAAGAAATTTGGGAGCTGTGAATAAAGTTTTCTCCTTTCTGAAGCAGTATATAAGAGCAACATGGCGTTATCTTTGACAGTCCACTACTATTACATAAATAACATTACACGATTGTCGGCGTAAAATGATTGTAAAAGTTACAGGATAGGTGATGCTGTTTGAAAACTATCAAGGAAATACTCCCATGCAAAAATATGACGGCATTCTAGACAAGAACTTTATTTTCATTTGATTCAATGATTCAGATTCAATGATTGATTCAGAAATTATTATTTGCTGTCATGCGAGATAGTATGTATATTAGGAAATGTTTTCACATAGATAGTCTCATGAATAAATTGGGTCAGTGAAATAAATTAAAATATAGTTGCAGTGAATAAGATTCTGAAACATTGAAGGAGATTATATGAGATACTGGTTAATATTTTTTTTCTCAGAGATATCCTTTCTAATGTGTTACTGTTGTAATATTTTGTTAATCTAAGGTTGTTCTGCTTCAATTATATACCAACGTTGTTTTCCAATTATTTACCAACGTTTTTTATAAAAAAGATAAATAAGTGATATTTAATTGCTACAGAGCAGGTGGTATATTAAGAACCAAATTAACCTAATTGGAGATTTATGTCTGTCTGTATGTTATTTGAGGACCATCTTGATTACAATATTTCCTACACCCACTATCCTCAATGCTAATTGGGAGATACCCAGAGTAGGAGTTGACATGGCAGTGTAAATAAGGCCCACAAGTGATCAACTATCTGCACACACGTGTGAGTCATTCAACTCATAGACAGGGCAGCTGCTTCGCCAAATACCGTCATACTGCATTAGCCAATCACCCGCACCAAGCCAGCTCAACATTTTCACTCTAAAGATGTAAAGATATGTATCTACATTGACACTGTGATACTGTCTTAACAAGTCATTTTTTATTTTTCACCATTTAATAAAGGCATTGTTTTTCACTATAATTTTTATATTTTTCTTAATTTGATAATGGCATTGTTTTTCACTGTAATTCTTTAATAGCCCCGAATTGAACTCATGACCGTTCGATCATCACAGAGCATTAGTCATTGATTACAATATATTTTTCATTGATTACAATCCACATTCTTCATTGTTCATGACATAATTCAATTTGATTATTACAAATTATATATTTGTCTTCGATTCCAGATCGGAGAATTTCTTGAGAGGATAGGATGATATATTTTGGCTCCACCATTAAGGATATGCGATTTGAATTGAAGTTGATAAATGTCATGTTATGAGAGTATTGGTATTTGTATTATTATGTAAATCAGTCAGCCATATGCAATTTACAGTGACGTAAGTGTGCATAAGAGTTCATGTCTACTCCAGTAAACATCCTGCTCTGAAGAGTACAAGGACAGGCTAATTATTACAGAGCTTTGGGTCCAGCCATGTAAACATACAGCTTACAGAGCATAAGTTTAAGCTGTTAACATTCTGTTCTGTAGATCCGAATGATAAGGGCAGGTGAGTTATCATAGAGTTTTTAGGTCCAATGAAGCAGACCTCCTGATCTACGGAGTAAAAGGACTTTTGGACATCCTTTTCTACAGAGCATTAACTTTCTTTGTGCGAAATTCGTTGTCTGATTTTTATTTAGTGTTTCAATACACATGTCGCATCTTGACATTACATAATATACTTGAAAGCCTACGTTGTGTATTTACATGTTTATACCTACCAGAATATATTCAATTATAAAATCGTGAATGAGATGTGCACAACACAAAATAATCAAATCAGTAACTGAGTTATATACATAACATTATTCTGTTTGGCACATAATAATATCTGTATTCTACAAAGATGGCAATCAATTATCAAGAATATGATAGGGATTATGTATTAATTAATATTGTGTAGTATATAATGTATTGTGTAACATGGCCCAAACATGGATACATAATTCTAATTATCTATATGGCAATAATGTGTAATCTATGGCACACGTGAAGTCAAGGATTAGATAACGTGTGACATGAGCCTTTATGAGTCCGACATGGGTGTTGCAGAAAAAGACAAGATCAAGAGTTATTGAAATACTTAACCGCGTATCAATTGGTCCAGGAGGTTTGGGAAACCTCTGCATTCCCAAGTTAAAAAATATCATGTGTTAGGCCCTTGAGAGATTTTGAGGGAAAAGTTCAACCAACTTTCGGCCATCTTGGTTTCGGGCTTTCACAGCTTGGTTACAGCAATTTCAAAATTCCCCTGTAACAAATTCCCCAGTAAAAGGTACGAATGCTTTTGTCACTCTCCCCTATTCAACCTCCCCACGACTGTTCCTTACTCCAGTGTTTCCCCTGCAAAGTGATTTATATTCACTTATGGCAAAAACACGTCATGACATACATAATTTGATTTTGGCCATGTGCTTTACAAATGCTTGTTGTCAGATAAATGTGAAACTATGGGCTCTGGTGAAGTTGTTAGAATGCAAACTTGTTAGCACCAGTTCATCTGTAATGATACAAAGGTTGTGGGTTCGTTTCTCAGCCATGTCGAAAATGAATTCATGTTACAATTCCTCATTTGGGCTGAGGTCCATGCCTGAAGGGTTAACCCGTTGTCCTTGCATATCTGTGACCGAGTGGGTTGTCATGTCAAGGACCTGCGTCAAGACAATTCGGTGAGACAGCAATTTATCTGCTACAAGTAGGTCGAGATACAGAATAAAAAAATCCTAATTGTTCTATATTTAAAAGAAAAACATGAAATATGTGAACTACACATCTAATACAAGAGGCATAAAAATGAACTCATATAAGAGTAGAGAGTATCAATAATAATGCTTATGCCCAATACAGTGGCTAAACGTTCCTGTCATCTTCCAAATAGACCCTTTTTCATGTGGTTACCTCTTATCACATCACTGCACTCTTTTGATATGGATTCACACATCTAAAGTTCTATCTGTAACATTTGGAACATCATGCCACATACAGACACGAGAATATTGTACCACATACAGACACGAGAATATTGTACCACATACAGACACGAGAATATTGTACCACATACAGACACGAGGATATTGTACCACATACAGACACGAGAATATTGTACCACATCCAGACACTAGAATCGTACCACATACAGACACGAGAATATTGTACCACATACAGACACGAGAGTATTGTACCACATACATACACTAGAATCGTACCACATACAGACACGAGAATATTGTACCACATACAGACACGAGAATATTGTACCACATACAGACACGAGAATCTTGTACCACATACAGACACGAGAATATTGTACCACATACAGACACGAGAATATTGTACCACATACAGACACGAGAATATTGTACCACATACAGACCACATACAGACACGAGAATATTGTACCACATACAGACACGAGAATATTGTACCATATCTAGACGGACGAGAATATCATACCACATACAGAAACGAAACAATCATGTCACATACAGACTCTAGAATATTTTACCATGTACAGACTCTGGAATATCTTACCACATACAGACTCTAGAATATCATGCTATATCCAGACTTAAGAATACCAGGTTGCGCATAGTCTCTAATAATTCACCACATACAGTTTGAAGAATATCATGTCACATACAGACACTTGAATATTATACCACACAGACTCTAGAATATCATGTCACATATAGACTCTAGAATATCATGTCACATATAGACTCTAGAATATTTTACCATGTACAGATTCTAGAATATCATGTCACACGCAGATTCTAGAATATTTCACCATATATCCAGACTCTAGAATATCATGTCACACGCAGATTCTAGAGTATTTCACCATATATACAGATTGAAGGAATATCATGTCACATACAGACTCTAGAATATCATGTCACATATAAACTCTAGAATATTTTACCATGTACAGATTCTCGAATATCATGTCACATGCAGATTCTAGAGTATTTCACCATATATACAGATTGAAGGAATATCATGTCACATACAGACTCTAGAATATCATGTCACATACAGACTCTAGAATACCATGTCACATACAGACTCTAGAATATTTTACCACATACAGATTCTAGAATGTTTTACCACATACAGACTCTAGAATATCATGGCACATATGTAGCTGTGTGAGTTTGTGTGTTTATTCCTATATATTACAAGGCACTAACGAGAAATTACCAAGATGACTTAACGTAGGTTTACAGGTGAGACTCAAACAAATTGGTTTAGCGTATCTAACATCATACAACCATTGCTATAACCTCTCAGTCACCTGCTACTGATTCATCATATATGCAAATTCTTGTCATTAATTTTACTGACGCTTAGTTAATTATGATAATTTGGGAATTAGGGCACATTGATTTCCCATCAAGGTGTTAATTCCATTAAACCTGGTAATCTTATCAATGCAATTAATGTGGTGAGCTTATGTAATGAGTCAATGTAGGTGCAAAAAAAGCATGGGAAGTTGTGGGAATTTCTTTTTTATGTTTGAGTTGTTAGAGATTTTCAAAAGGTGTTTTGGTCATTTGGGATTCTGCAATTTAGTATATGAATCATATGGCACACAATGATCAAAGCACACTGACAATGTCCAGAAATATTGTTATGAGCAGGTCCCAGATAAATCTATACCAAGCGGGAGAGATATCTGGTTCAAATAAAATGCGGGAATTATGGAAATGTCATCATGTCTATAGCTATGTGATAATGCAAAGGAGAGATCCCTATTCACTCTTCTTAATGCCAAATTGGGAATTGGTACCAGGGAACAGGCTTATCTGATTTGATATATCCCAGATATTGTTTAAATATCGTAAATACGTGCTGATGGGTTCCTTGTATTGCAGTTCCTTTTTGTGCTTGTGAATCAACTGTGATCATAAATATTTTCAGTAGTGACACAATTAATACACAGAACATACAATAAAATACAATATAACCAAAACCTAATTTCCCTTGGAAAACTTTTGAAGGTCAACCTTATATTGTCTTTAGAGGATCACTTCTTGGACTTCTTGAACGCTTTTTTTCCAACAAAAAAAAACAATTATTTTTGCGTAATTATACTGCTTTATTTTTGTAATAATCATATTATAATCTACTCTCTTGGAGTCTCGGTTTATTTACGTACTTGTATTGAGGATTTCCAAAAAGTCCATAAATATGAGATTATGATATGATAGGTAACGGTAAGAACTGGGGTTAAATATATCACCAATATCATAGTGGATTCCATTAAATCTCTGATATGTGTGAGATATTGACATTATAAGTTTGTAAAAAAACAATCTGTATCTATGAGGAATTATCGTGTTTTAACGCAAATATGTACAACCGTTTTAAATTAGTGGAAATGACTTAATTCTAAATAATAATCTTATTTCTTAGGGTAATATATTTCCATGGACGACCTTGAGGGGGGCTGACGATCACAACTCCGGATGAAGCTACTTCCGGCGTGTCAAAGGTCAACTTCGGTGGGAAACATATTTCACCTTCTACCAATGAAACGGGTCAGAGCCATGTCATATGTGCCTCCTAAAGGATTATCTATCACATAAATTATGTGTATCTGTTCCCTCGCTATGGCTTACAATTCTCTTTTCCAACATAATATGTCCTTTCCCACGACAGTGGGTATTTTATGAGGTGAAGTACTGATAATCTTTTTCTCAGCATTTTGTATTCATTGTCAATAAAATATGCCAAATCCGACCACCGTGTACATACCACCATGACAATATGTTTGATAACTATGATTTTTATAGTGAATCTAATCATTTGGAGCAAATAAGAAGACAGTGCTGTTCTTGGAAGATGAAAATACCACATTTCTTTATTTAAAAAAGAATAATTCAAACAGTTGAGAGATGTGATTTTTTGCCATAAAAGGATAAATTACATTCATGTGTCCATCTATTTGTATTTAAGATAAATAAAAATAGGTATGTAGCCTATGGCGCTATCATTATAATTTGTAAGCTGCATCTTGCTACATGAAGTGCAGAATTCTAATTTTAAGAAAGGCTGCAGGGTGTATGCTGTCATGCAAAGGAGCCTAAATTCTTGCTAAAAATTCTTGCTAAAAAATCATTTATGCGAAATAAAAGAACAACTTGTACGTGCATGTATAGGTAAAATGTATTCACATATTATAAAATGGCACGAAACATGGGTCAAATGAGTATACACAAGCTGTATCTATGAGCAAAATAGAATTTTAGTGTCTCCAGTTTAAATTGAGAAGATTTTAACACAAGAAGCATAATCTGATATTGTTCTTAATAATCACTACAATCAGGACAATGTCATGCACACCCAGATAACAAAGTGGATAACATAAGGAGTAGAGATTGTAGTGGAAAGAGAATAAAGCTAAATTTAATGCCAACTGGTGCATTAATATGTTTTCACTTTTCACATGTAAAGCATATGCTTGCATGGTACTAAGATTCTTCCTATATATTTCTCATAATTCCAGAAATACAATATACGTGAACAAGATACTATTCTGATAGGGACCACGCCTAAAATAAACTGATTTCTATCAATTTAATTTAAAATCGTGTTTTCTTTTCAATCGTAAAGTAACTTACAAGGGCTGCATGGATATCCGTCTCAAACACTACCAATAAATATAAAATATTATCTTTCAGCTTTCATCTGCTTTGACCCACGTGTAATACAGCAGGAATATATAGCATTTCCCATCTGCACTGAGACCATAAAATATCGCGTGGGCCGTATAATAGTGCTGTCACACAAGCACTGAGACTGGATCGCGTTGCTATCAAGTGACGGGAAGCACCAAGAAGAACGGCGGGCACTCCAAGCACGCATGGTTGACTCAGTTAACACTCCCGGGCAACCCCGGGAAGCACCAAGAAGAACGGCGAGGACTCCAAGCACGCATGGATGACTCAGTGAGCACTCCAGGGCAACCCCGGGAAGCACCAAGAAGAACGGCGAGGACTCCAAGCACGCATGGATGACTCAGTCAGCACTCCAGGGCAACCCCGGGAAGCACCAAGAAGAACCGCGAGGACTCCAAGCACGCATGGTTGACTCAGTTAACACTCCCGGGCATCCCCGGGAAGCACCAAGAAGAACCGCGAGGACTCCAAGCACGCATGGATGACTCAGTTAGCACTCCAGGGCATCCCCGGGAAGCACCAAGAAGAACGGCGAGGACTCCAAGCACGCATGGTTGACTCAGTTAGCACTCCAGGGCATCCCCGGGAAGCACCAAGAAGAACGGCGGGCACTCCAAGCACGCATGGTTGACTCAGTTAACACTCCCGGGCAACCCCGGGAAGCACCAAGAAGAACGGCGAGGACTCCAAGCACGCATGGTTGACTCAGTTAGCACTCCAGGGCAACCCCGGGAAGCACCAAGAAGAACCGCGAGGACTCCAAGCATGCATGGATGACTCAGTTAGCACTCCAGGGCATCCCCGGGAAGCACCAAGAAGAACGGCGAGGACTCCAAGCACGCATGGATGGCTCAGTTAGCACTCCAGGGCATCCCCGGGAAGCACCAAGAAGAACGGCGAGGACTCCAAGCACGCATGGATGACTCAGTTAGCACTCCAGGGCAACCCCGGGAAGCACCAAGAAGAACGGCGAGGACTCCAAGCCAACAGGGATGACTCAGTTAGCACTCCAGGGCAACCCCGGGAAGCACCAAGAAGAACGGCGAGGACTCCAAGCACGCATGGATGACTCAGTCAGCACTCCAGGGCAACCCCGGGAAGCACCAAGAAGAACGGCGAGGACTCCAAGCACGCATGGATGGCTCAGTTAGCACTCCAGGGCATCCCCGGGAAGCACCAAGAAGAACCGCGAGGACTCCAAGCACGCATGGATGACTCAGTCAGCACTCCAGGGCATCCCCGGGAAGCACCAAGAAGAACGGCGAGGACTCCAAGCACGCATGGATGACTCAGTCAGCACTCCAGGGCATCCCCGGGAAGCACCAAGAAGAACGGCGAGGACTCCAAGCACGCATGGATGACTCAGTGAGCACTCCAGGGCATCCCCGGGAAGCACCAAGAAGAACGGCGAGGACTCCAAGCACGCATGGATGACTCAGTGAGCACTCCAGGGCAACCCCGGGAAGCACCAAGAAGAACCGCGAGGACTCCAAGCACGCATGGTTGACTCAGTTAACACTCCCGGGCATCCCCGGGAAGCACCAAGAAGAACCGCGAGGACTCCAAGCACGCATGGATGACTCAGTTAGCACTCCAGGGCATCCCCGGGAAGCACCAAGAAGAACCGCGAGGACTCCAAGCACGCATGGTTGACTCAGTTAGCACTCCAGGGCATCCCCGGGAAGCACCAAGAAGAACGGCGGGCACTCCAAGCACGCATGGTTGACTCAGTTAACACTCCCGGGCAACCCCGGGAAGCACCAAGAAGAACGGCGAGGACTCCAAGCAGGCATGGATGACTCAGTGAGCACTCCAGGGCAACCCCGGGAAGCACCAAGAAGAACGGCGAGGACTCCAAGCACGCATGGATGACTCAGTTAACACTCCCGGGCATCCCCGGGAAGCACCAAGAAGAACGGCGAGGACTCCAAGCACGCATGGTTGGCTCAGTTAGCACTCCAGGGCATCCCCGGGAAGCACCAAGAAGAACCGCGAGGACTCCAAGCACGCATGGTTGACTCAGTTAGCACTCCAGGGCATCCCCGGGAAGCACCAAGAAGAACGGCGGGCACTCCAAGCACGCATGGTTGACTCAGTTAACACTCCCGGGCAACCCCGGGAAGCACCAAGAAGAACGGCGAGGACTCCAAGCACGCATGGATGACTCAGTTAGCACTCCAGGGCATCCCCGGGAAGCACCAAGAAGAACGGCGGGCACTCCAAGCACGCATGGTTGACTCAGTTAACACTCCCGGGCAACCCCGGGAAGCACCAAGAAGAACGGCGAGGACTCCAAGCACGCATGGATGACTCAGTTAGCACTCCAGGGCATCCCCGGGAAGCACCAAGAAGAACGGCGAGGACTCCAAGCACGCATGGATGACTCAGTGAGCACTCCAGGGCATCCCCGGGAAGCACCAAGAAGAACGGCGAGGACTCCAAGCACGCATGGATGACTCAGTTAACACTCCCGGGCAACCCCGGGAAGCACCAAGAAGAACGGCGAGGACTCCAAGCACGCATGGATGACTCAGTTAGCACTCCAGGGCATCCCGGGAAGCACCAAGAAGAACGGCGAGGACTCCAAGCATGCATGGATGACTCAGTTAGCACTCCAGGGCAACCCCGAGGTCGCTGGAGGTCTACAGAAGATGGCAAACAATAGCCACTATGCCCGCTTGCCCTGGTCTGATCATGATAAGGACTCGGTAGGGTCACTGAAGTAGTGCAAACTTAGTGCTCTCAGTGAGAGCTCACTCCAGTTTATTGTCTCTTTACCGAGTCCTCAACTGGCCCTGTATTGAGCTCCCATTACGTCCATTGCGGTGCCTGCAGATGACGGCAAACAATAGTCACTATGACTGCATGCCCTGGTGTGTTTGTTTATGTTGTTTGGGATTTTACATCACTTTCAACATTATTTCAGTCATTTCGTGATGAGAACTACTTGGAGCAGATATAGTGCTGCTTCACTGAGTTGTCATGTCGCAGGTCCTTGGCATGACAACCCACCCGGTCACAGATTAACAAGGACAATTTGTCGACTTCCTGAGAGATGCCGTAGCCGTGGTCACATTATACACGGGTGCCGCACGGTACGTGCCAGATTATACCCAAAGCCATCGGTAAAATAGACATGAAATTTTTTTTAATATTTGCTCTATATGAGCGTCGTACTTGCTACAGGTCAATATTTTTAAAGCTTTCTTTTGCAGCTTCATTATTCTTCCACAATTGCATCTCCAGGTTAATATATAAACCACAGTTGATATCTGAATTGTAAATAGATAACTTAGGTCTGATTGGCAATAACTCTTTCAATTTATTTAGAATGATAGCAAATACATGGCAGTGGGGGCAGAGATAGTGAGAAGATTGAACCACTTGCAATACGAACTCTGGTACATCTGTATCGTAAATACACACTGAAGATTAAAAAAAGAATTGATATTTGAGTATCTGGACATCCCTGTTTCAGTTTCGGTTATGTTGTCTAATAGATATTGGCATTTGTTACCATTCTACACACTGTTAGAATTAACTGTAGAATATAAGCAATTTTTATTCCCCACGACGTTTAATTTCTCTAGTGTTTAACTCCAAACTCAGGCATATTTGTTGTTGGAAAAACCAAGTGATGCAACCATTCCAAATTTGTAACCACTTTTTATCGGACTAAAATGTTGACTGGGAAGTCATGTACAGGGAACCTATTATTTAAATAAATCAAAAGTTCATTTGGATTGTAATGGAATTTAGCTTCCATCTTTTGCAAGTGAGATTTCATAATGAATTTCTAGAAAGATTAACAGTAAATTGGCTGTAACAACTACTTGTAGTGGGAATAGGTTTATGCCTTGTGGTAGGTCTTAACCCCAGAGATTATGTAACTGCTCTTGGTTAACTGATCCAAATATTTCCCAAGGCAAATAAGTCGAATTTTATGGATTGGTGGGCAAAAGGGGACTTCTAATCTGTAGATATATTTTATATTGTATCAACATGTTTAATTTTTAAAGGGGAAGGAAACCCTTAAAAATTGTTAGCAATTTAATTATCATCACTATGAACACATATTAAACATTAAAAGAAGATTGTGAAATATGATTTTGATACTTTTACTTGTCAAATTTTCTGAACTGACGAGTATCTTTTGTTGGTGGCAGCCATCTTGTCAAGGGGATTATAGCCAGTCAATTGATAATCAATTGCTAATTGCAACAAAAATGTGGTTAAATAAATCCATGAATATATGTGTCCGTATCATTATTGCCACAAACACAGTACACTTTTTGGTCGGTCTTTGCGGCCATTTGGTCACTTAGCCATTGCAAACTGTGAAGAATACTGGCCATTTTAACAGGTAGAAAATTAGTTACACTTGGCCATTTATATAGTGCAGATTTGAGGATTGTGAAATATAAAATTTGTTGACTATTTTATTGAAAAATACAACATGCCATGCTAAGTTATTTAAATCATAACTTACAAGCCCTTTACAATTACAAATAATTCAGACATTTTACATGGCAGCCATGACATCTTCACCCTGTCCCTTATGCTGTTCACAGTAAGTAATAAGAAAGGGTCATAATATTTTTCTTCAAATTGCAGACTGTGCTTCAATTGCAGGTATTTTGTAACTTTCAACTATGATGTAATAATTTACTATGAAAATCAAGTAGGCCGGATTCTAAATTGTGGACCAGCCATGTGAGCAGTAGTAGGGAAATATCAGATCTTTGGAGTAAAACATGCGAAAAAATACATGGGGATCCTAGGTTTACAACTGGATGGGTTGAAAAGGGCCAATTACAAGGATTAAATGATTGGGGTCTGAAATTGGGATTCTGTTGGTCTTTAAGGGCTATGCTTGCAGATTTATTTCTGAGTGGTCTGGAATTTAACAACACGTTCTCTCTGTCACTGCTTTAACAGAGTGGCATAATGACATACAAAAGAGATGAAATTTTAAAACATGACATATTCTTTTTTTTCATAGATTTCTTTCTCATGTGTCATTGGCCTAATATACCCGTTGAACTACTGTGTGATCCTAGTGGAGTATGAGAACTAGCCTCATTGAGATGTGAGAGCTGCTGCTATACCATGCACAATGCGAATATAGCTAATTTTATCGCAACAAATGGCTTGCCATAGAATTAATTGTCCGTTCCGTTTCCATGACTTGTTTCAGTCTTTTGATGTACTAATCCGCCTTTGGTAGTTAAGATCCATTATGCGTTATTTCCTGATGAGAAATTAATATCCATTCGAAAAAATGGTCGCCATGAGATTATCGTTTATTTAATTTGTTACTGGTGGAATTCCACCAAGATAACCATGGGTTTTTATTGTTTTGATATGTAAGTTGCATTGCCCTTGATATGGGTTTGCAATATGAAGCTCACGCCCCGGCTAATAGTTTTTTCTATTCATTATAAGTTTATTCACCCAATTATTTATCATACATCTATTGTTTCTGTTTCCATTATATTCATCTCCATCTCATTTCATTAAACTAGTCTTGTTTATTATTTTCTCTGTTTGTTATGCCTTTTGTTGTACAAACTCCTTTGTTTGTTCATATTTATCAAAATGGGGTTCCTCATACGATTCAGTTTATTCAAAGAAGGGGTCAAACAGAAAATAATGTCAACAATTTTAAGCAGACGTGTCAATGCACATGCTAATTAAAGAACGAATTGAAAATAGACCTCATCTCAATTTATGCGCATATGCATTGTATTTCAATGAATAAAAAATAAAAAAATTCTCCATCTCAGACCTTTAAAAGACGTTCAATTAAGGTTGGTGTTTTGATTCAGTCTATGTGAAGTACAAAATATTCGTAGTAAAACTAATGGTTGCCTGTTAGCAGAGAGAATCTCGCTGGATCAAGACATTTGACACAAAGGTATTGAGCTTTGCAATCATTCCGTGCTTATCCCGGCCGAGTGCGCTTTATTGAAGCAGCCGGAAAACGTCGATGACTTGAACTGTGAAAATAATGACACGATCAAGAACTCCCATCAAACCGTGGATAATAAAATGTTTCCTTTTGGGAAGTGGACTACGCTTGTCATAAGTTTTCCTTTTGATATTGTCTCTGTTATTTACTCGTTTTAGTATGATATGTTTTTTCCCATGTACTCACTGTGGTTTGGGAAAGGGGTCTTGTTTATTATGTTTGAGTGAAGTATGCAAACTGATTCAACTGATGTTTTAGTTTCATTATACAGATATGGATACGCTTTATGGATATGGATACACTCTATGGATATGGTTACATTCTCTGGATATGGTTACACTCTATGGATATGAATACACTCTATGGATATGCTTACACTCTACAGATATGAATACACACTAAGGACATGGATACACGCTATAGACATAGATACACTCAATGGGTATGGGTATGGATACACTCTATGGGTATAGATACACTCTAAGGACATGGATACACGCTATAGATATGGATACACTCTATGGATATGGATACACTCTATGGGTATAGATACACTCAATGGATATGGATACACTCTATGGATATGGATACACTCTATGGATATGGTTACACTCTGTGGATATGAATACACTCTGTGGATATGAATACACTCTATGGATATGAATACACTCTATGGATATGAATACAATTTATGGATATGACTACACTCTGTGGATATGGATACAATTTATGGATATGAATACACTCTGTGGATATGGATACACTCTATGGATATGGTTACACTCTATAGATATGGTTACACTCTGTGGATATGCTTACACTCTGTGGATATGCTTACACTCTACAGATATGAATACACACTAAGGACATGGATACACGCTATAGACATAGATACACTCAATGGGTATGGGTATGGATACACTCTTTGGGTATAGATACACTCTATGGATATGGATACACTCTATGGATATGGATACACTCTGTGGATATGGATACACTCTATGGATATGAATACAATTTATGGATATGACTACACTCTGTGGATATGGATACAATTTATGGATATGAATACACTCTGTGGATATGGATACAATTTATGGATATGGATACACTCTGTGGATATGGATATGGTTACACTCTATAGATATGGATACACTCTACCAATATTGATACACTCTATGGATATGGATACACTCTATGGATATAGATATATTCTGTGGATATGATTTTATTCTGTGGATATGGTTACACCCTAGGCATCTGGTTACACTCTGTGGATACAGATACAACCTGGGCATCTGGTTACACTCTGTGGATACGGATACAACCTGGGCATCTGGTTACACTCTGTGGATACGACTACAACCTGGGCATCTGGTTACTGTGGATATGGTTACAACCTGGGCATCTGGTTACACTCTGTGGATATGGTGACACGCTAGGCATCTGGTTACACTCTGTGGATATGGTTACACCCTGGGCATCCGGTTACAATCTGTGGATATGGTTACACCCTGGGCATCTGGTTACACTCTGTGGATATGGTTACACCCTGGGCATCTGGTTACACTCTGTGGATATGGTTACACCATGGGCATCTGGTTACACTCTGTGGATAAGGTTACACCATGGGCATCTGGTTACACTCTGTGGATATGGTTACACCCTGGGTATCTGGTTACACTCTGTGGATATGGTTACACCCTGGGTATCTGGTTACACTCTGTGGATATGGTTACACCCTGGGTATCTGGTTACACTCTGTGGATAAGGTTACACCCTGGGTATCTGGTTACACCCTGGGTATCTGGTTACACTCTGTGGATAAGGTTACACCATGGGTATCTGGTTACACTCTGTGGATATGGTTACACCCTAGGCATCTGGTTACACTCTGTGGATATGGTTACACCCTGGGTATCTGGTTACACTCTGTGGATAAGGTTACACCCTGGGTATCTGGTTACACTCTGTGGATAAGGTTACACCCTGGGCATCTTGTTACACTCTGTGGATATGGTTACACCCTGGGCATCTGGTTACACTCTGTGGATATGGTTACACCCTGGGCATCTGGTTACACTCTGTGGATATGGTTACACCCTGGGTATTTGGGTACACTCTGTGGATATGGTTACACTCTGTGGATATGGTTACAACCTGGGCATCTGGTTACACTCTGTGGATATGGTTACACCCTGGGCATCTGGTTACACTCTGTGGATAAGGTTACAACCTGGGCATCTGGTTACACTCTGTGGATATGGTTACACCCTGGGTATCTGGTTACACTCTGTGGATATGGTTACACCCTGGGCATCTGGTTACACTCTGTGGATATGGTTACACCCTGGGCATCTGGTTACACTCTGTGGATATGGTTACATCCTGGGTATCTGGTTACACTCTGTGGATGAATCAGGACATATTCCTTAAACCATACAGTGTCATAAACACTTACAAGCAGTGACTTAAATTACAAATAAAGAAAAATGAGTCAAAATAAAGTAAAAACATCAACAATTTCCATATAATTGCGCTGACGTGTGATATGTGAATATATGTTATATTAACTGCCCCAGTCACATTTATATAACATATATGTTATATTATCACATTAATTAATACTCATTTGTCTCTTTTCATAAAAAGTATTATATGTGTATATAAATGGTTCCTTTATTAGCATGATTGACGGATAGATCCATTGTTCTCCAATATTCATGACGCGTATTTTAGACAAGAGAAACTGGCGGAGGTTAACATTATTAACTATGTTCCTCTGATGGTGAATGAGTGCATTCCCATAGCGGATTTCTCTGGAAGAAATAACAAGCCATAGGCCATACGTTTTGTGAATCATTTTTCTGTTTGTGGAGAGATTTACTGTGTATTACATCGGTAATATTGCTAGTCGTTCAATCTTCTCACTACCTCTGCAGCCATTGCTCTTTTTCACGTTGTTTGAAATTCCATGTATAGTCATGCATATGAGTCACGCCCACCAAGATATCATTCAATCAGAATTGAGCAGCCTGAGATCACGACCTGTGATAACTTTGCAGACCGAGTGCCTTACCAATCAGAATCTCTTTGAATAGTTATTTATTCTGTCACCAATCAGTTCTCAGCCAGCGGCCAATGCTGTGTGCACATTTTTATCATTGGCGGCAGGGGCTAATATAGTAGACAGGCCTTGTTTGGAAGGCAGTAGAGATCACATACTCTAAGTATACACTCTTTTCACAGCTTGTGATTTGATTTTTGTGTTTACTGTGACTCAATGTTATAACAAAAGGAAACTTTCTCCCGTGTCTTTTAATCTTTTTAACTGTTTTGTTATTTGAACTGGAAGATGATTCATCGCAACTATAATTGGCAACCTAATTTCTTATTTCTTCTTTGTGCACTCATGCTCACTTTGTAATTAATTATTTTCGGTAAACATGATACGATAGAAATCTGCATTGTCAAACACCAAATCAATTATCTGAGAGTAATATTAGCAAGGTACCATATGGCCACCTTGGACAACGTTTTAACCTTACGTATGTTCCTAATCAGAAAATATATATCAGTGTATCTGCATTTTATGACTATAAATATTTTCAATCCACCAGATACCTTGTGTCATGAACAATGCATGCTGGAATAGGCTTGTAGACATGACATGATGACTAACATTCTGTATGCTGTCAAGGGAATATACTTATATTATGGCAACAAATACATGTACAGAAAAAAGCTAGTCAATTTTGGAATCTCAAGAATAATAGAAAGATAGGTATGGATGTAATAAACTGATCAATTAAAATGACATGTCAATCAATATTTGTAAATATTATGAGCCAAGCTGTTCTGCATTTTATCGGTAGTGTTGCTAGTCATTGAGAAGTCCGTGACAGATTTTAACACACCAGGTGGGAGTATGGCCCACTGGAGCTGTGAGAATGATTTAAGATAAATAATCGATTTCGACAATTTCTTATTTGTCCAGTTCTACTTTTGCAATCCGAACATACAACGAAAACACTGACGCTAAAACCACTATTGAAAGTGGAACAAAACCTTCAGATTATTTACAATTATATTATTAATGCACATTTCGATTGGTGAAGTTTAAACTCGTAATCAATCAAACCTCGATAACTCTACTTTAACCGTGTATAAAAACTCTGCCCATCCAAACTCAATATTCCTCTATAACACCCATCCATACTGAATCTTTCATTATCATCACCATCACCCATCCTTAATGATTCCTCCTTTATAACCACCCATCCTTAATGATTCTTCCTTTATAACCACCCATCCTTATTTATTCTTCCTTTATAACCACCCATCCTTAATGATTCTTCCTTTATAACCACCCATCCTTAATGATTCTTCCTTTATAACCACCCATCCTTATTTATTCTTCCTTTATAACCACCCATCCTTAATGATTCTTCCTTTATAACCACCCATCCTTAATGATTCTTCCTTTATAACCACCCATCCTTATTTATTCTTCCTTTATAACCACCCATCCTTAATGATTCTTCCTTTATAACCACCCATCCTTATTTATTCTTCCTTTATAACCACCCATCCTTAATGATTCTTCTTTATAACCACCCATCCTTATTTATTCTTCCTTTATATCCACCCATCCTTAATGATTCTTCCTTTATAACCACTCATCCTTATTCATTCTTCCTTTATATCCACCCATCCTTAATGATTCTTCCTTTATAACCACTCATCCTTATTTATTCTTCCTTTATAACCACCCATCCTTAATGATTCTTCCTTTATAACCACTTATCCTAACTGATTCTTCCTTACAACCAAAGGAAATCTGAAAAACTGAGATAGTGCCAAAATTTTGTGATCAATGCAATGTCAAATCTCCCTTCTCTCATCTACAACTAAAGGGATGAATGCTAAAATCATAACCTTGAATAAGAACATTTGTAAATCATGTGTAAAGTTTTTTTATATTATACCTTCATGAGCTTGAAGTGTGGATATTTCTGTTCTTTGCCATCCAATCTTTAAATTCAGCATTTCAAAACTTATCTTATCCTGACATTAATCAATATTTCTGCTCAAATCTAAGATCACTTGTACAAATATCTGAAGTCTGTGATCTAGTTGAGGGAATCATAGAAATAAATAGTGTCCCACAGAATATTATTTTAATCCTGTGCTCACTTAGATCTGACAATGCCTTGCAAAGATAGACTATCTTAGTCCAAATATATTAGGACTATCAAGGACCTCTCATTGAAATGGGTTTGTGCAGCAGGTGAATAATGTCACTAATTATTGGAGGGTTGCTCTTATTGGGTCACATAAATATAGAACACGGAAACCCCAAACAACGACCACATATTTCCAGTGACATGTGACCAGAATTCCAGCCACAGCATACAGGCACCTGCGAGGTTGTTTACTGTCCCTATATGGGACAGTTATTAGTGTCTATTGCAAAGAGCATGAGCAATTAAACACCAGGGGTGCAAAATTTGTAAATTTCCTGGAGAATAATTTAATTGACAGGGTGTTCCACCACTCAATCACCAGTTTTCTCTCATTTATCTTGGAACACAAATTTCAACTCCATGAAATAAATATTTCAATGAAGCATAAGGTAAGGATTTCAGTTTCTAAAAATGCTTTGCTATCTTAATATTGTATAGTTCATATCCTTAAATCTGAAGGATGTACCAAACTATTTTTAATCCAACTTGATACATTGATAGAAAGATTGATATAAATGTGGTGCAAGAGCTTTCATGCCCTTAGTTTATATATAGTGTAACTATAAATAAAAACATGGCTGAGATCAAACCTATTCTTATCATTTGGTTTACAGACAGCTCATGCTTACAACAATCCATCCATAATGAATCTTCCTTTATAACCACCCATCCTTACTAAATTTTCTTTTATAACCATCCATCCTGACTAAACCTTCTTTTATAACCATCCATCCTGACTAAACCTTCTTTTATAACCATCCATCCTGACTAAACCTTCTTTTATAACCATCCATCCTTACTAAACCTTCCTTTATAACCACCCATCCTTACTAAACCTTCTTTTATAACCATCCATCCTGACTAAACCTTCTTTTATAACCACCCATCCTTACTTAATTTTCTTTATAACCATCCATCCTGACTAAACCTTCTTTTATAACCACCCATCCTTACTTAATTTTCTTTATAACCATCCATCCTGACTAAACCTTCTTTTATAACCACCCATCCTAACTTAATTTTCTTTATAACCATCAATCCTTACTAAACCATCTTTTATAACCACCCATCCTGACTAAACCTTCCTTTATAACCACCCATCCTTACTAAACCTTCCTTTATAACCACCCATCCTTACTAAACCTTCTTTTATAACCACCCATCCTTACTAAACCTTCTTTTATAACCACCCATCCTTACTAAACCTTTCTTTATAACCAACTTTCCTTACTAAGCCTTCTTTTATAACACATCCATCCTTACTAAACCTTTTTTATAACCACCCATCCTTGCTTAATCTTCCTTTAAAACCACATATCCTTACTTAATCTTATTTTATAAACAACCATCTTTACTAATTCTCCTTTTTAACCACCCACCCTAACTGGTTCTCCCTTATAGCAACCCATCCATAATTAATCATCCTTACAACAACCCATCCTTACTGATTATTCCTTTATGACCACCCATCCTAGCTGATTCATCACAATCCATCCTTACTAATTCCTCCATTATAACTATCCATTATTACAGATTCTTCCTTACAACAACCCATCCTTACTGAATCTTCCTTTATACACATGTATCATAGAATAATATATTCAAAAGTGATTTCATCTGAAGGCGCCCAGCCTTGTCCTCCATATATATTTTTTACAGAAACAATAAGTAGGGAGAGAACATGAGGAAAGTCAATATACCTGTTTCATTTATTCAATAACAATATTTCAGGACATAACGGTCACAACTAGCACTGTGGGAGAATAAATGGCAGTCAAGACAGATATAGCCATGAGGAATCAAATGATGTACTTTTACCAATGTATATTGCACATATCACGAGACTGAATATAATTATATTCACTTATACTAATTCCAATTTAAACCAGACACCGATGCAGCATCAGGTCACATGACAAGAGACTTGTGGTATAATATAAAATTCCATGATATATGCAATTTATTTTTACAATGGTATTGAATATTATATATGCACTTATATCAGATCCAATTGGAACCAGACACTAGTGCAGTTTCAAACACAACACACAACATGAGACTTGCTATATATAAAATAATTGATCTGTCACTGAAAGCTAAATCTTAGACTCCTACATTTATAGTGTAACAATTTCAAAGAAACATTTCAATGGAAACATAGAAGTTGGTTCTGGTGTAAGGATCACACTCGTCCAAAATAAACATGGTGACCTCATGTTTTTGAAAGCACAGCCTTCCAGTTACATGCACTCTGGAGATAAATGTCTGATATCTGTACTTTGGGAGTGATAATGTGGAGACAGTTTTACTAAGGTTCATGCCACATGTTGAATAGAAACAGAAGCGAGTAGGTTTTGCTTGGCAGAAACATACAAGAAAACTGTACTTGACATAAACTGTTTGCTTTGATGTGTGAACATTGAACAACTTGCATACTTTGACACAACTCCAGAAGTACTCCTTTTCATGTTCAAGGTATTTCAAAGTTCATGGTTTCTTATATATTGGCAAGAATTGTTATATTGATTAAAGTGGACATTGATACTACTTTGATGTTTCCAATCTTTTCCAGGCGTAAGCTACCTGCCAAACAGTGAAAGTAATATCAAGGGGATGCACATGTCTGCCTATGTGACAATGCAAAACAAAATACCCTCAGTCGATCTTCAGAAAGAATAGGGCACTGATTCCAGGTGGCAGGCTTCTGTCTGACCTGAGATGCCTTATTGTGCTCGATGGGCCATTTATTCCAAATCAAAGTACATGTAATAGACAATGAATCATTTATATTTCCTTATGTGTTTTCCTTTAACCTTTAATTCTTCCTTTTCATTCCCGCATTATTTCTGCTTTTCTTCCCTTTCTTTCCTTTTCTCCCCCTTACCACATTCCTTCATTTTCAATGTTAAGACAGAAATAGTTTTATGTGATCAACTTAAAATATGAAAGATAATTGAAGGTGTCAAAGGCAATAATGTGCAGTAAATGCATCAAGCTATTCACATTTATTGGACTGACATTAAGAGATTTACGCACTCATTCATCATCATCTCATCGCTGCCATTCCTGCCCCTCTCTCACCCAGATATTATTAAAGCTTTTCTATCAGAAGAATAGCCTTTTTTGTTCATGTCCTTTTTATATTTTTTTGTATTTTTTTTTTTTTTGCTTCTTTGTCATGTGCAGTAATTTAATACAATTCATTTCTAAAATAAATAGCATCAAATTAACTTATTTTTTGTAATTATGTATTCCTCTGTCCCCATTGTCTCTAATATCTCACATACCTTGATAAGGATTCGCATATTGAAGTACATCTGTTTAGATATGAGTGAGGACGTAGAAAAATAATTGAATAAATTGCAAAGGCATTTGTGTTTTCCAGAACCCAAAGTGTTGGTCCTCTTTGCTACCAGCAGGTGAGCTACGCCAAGAAGTAATTATGCACTTTCTACTCAGCTTCTATATATTGTCACTTTCATAATTTAAAAAAACTGTAAATGGTATGAGAATAGGATACAGCAAAATTTGTCCGCGGAAAAAGTACCTCAAATACCATTCCAGACATACATGTAAGTGAACAAAACACCTCACAAATGAAAACATTAAATGCACAAGCCTTCACTCTCTTTTCCAAGAGTTTGCACTCGTCAATAAGTTTTAATAGATACTTTTAATTGGCAATCATATGTTTAACATCTCAGATGTACATTATTGAAAATGAAATGAAATTGAGATAATTGAAAACCCATCTCTTCAGGATGCACGTCCTGAACACAGCGCTATGAACAGACTTGTCTGGTATCAGCGCTTTACAAATGTTATTATTATTATTGAGTATAGTTGAAAATATCACTACGAAATATTTCAGGACATTTAAAATGGTTGCAAATGAACTGTTTATCAATATGAAATTACAAATGAACTGTTTATCAATATGAAATTACTGATGTACACAAAGGGGCGTATCTTTGTAGCCTTGATAAATATAATCTAACATAACATTCCATTGACAGGACATTTGAGAATCTAGTTCTTTATTTCTCTGCGTCCATTCAAATATGTGGAATAAAAAAGGAAAATTGCTTTCATTTTGCAAAGAGGTCAGTTCGCAATCAATCATGTTAATTGTTAAGGATGTCAGTACCCATCATATGGGAATTATTATGTATTACAAGTAAACTTCCAATGTAACATAAAATATTTCATTACCCTAGAAGTGAGATAAAAAGTATAATAAGAACCTCTAACATTCCACCCCCACCCTTGCAGCGAATGTCCTGTTGTAACACTTATTTGAATCTTGCATACTATGGGTTACAGGTAAATTTTCAATGCGACATGAAAAATCGCATTACACCTGGGAGTGGAATAAAAGCTACAGGAATCTCTAACCATCCACCCCCCCCCCCCCCCCCCCCCACCCTTGCAGCGAATTTTCTGTTATAACAATTTTTGCTTATTTCATCTAATCTGCTGCACCCATTTGAACTTATACCTTGTCCAAATGAGATTGGTAAGAACCAATTTAGCCTAACATTGTCATTTGGGACCAATGACCCACGCAAAATGACTCAGCTACATGACTCGTTCATATATATTTTATGATGGAAAATGTGGACTGTTAAATATAGAGATATAAGTCAAAATGTCATTCATTTAAAGCCATGGCGAGACACTTGATACTATACGAATCAAATGTGTTTTATGTATTTATATTATATTAGATATATAATAAGATATTTGTTTGTGACTAACTTGTCAAGTTGAGTTACTTTTTACTTCTACATAGAGTTTCTGGCAATTTATAACAATGCCAAGAGCTATAACAATTCAATGATCAGACCGGCAAAAGACGAAACGGTCAATCCTATTTTAAAACCAATTTACCGTCTAATGTTTCAGCCAAACTATGTGTAAACTTGATTTGTTTTGATTCGCGTCATCTTCAGAATACTTAAATACTAACTGATTCATTGGCTTGGAGGAATACTTTTTCGCACTTGATTTCGTCTTTAATGTTTATTTTTGTTTCAAATTTTTTAGATCTTTTACATCTCAACCAAACAAATCTATACTTTTATGATACTATTAAAATAGTTCATAACAAGTGAACGTCTTAGATGGCCCGGGTAACAACTAATGGTACAAGATTCTTTTTAATTATTTCACAACCTCCTTTTCATTTTCATTGCTTCCTGTTTACTTTGTTTATATGCATTTGACCATGTCAAGAAGCACGTGTATTTAAAGGCAAGGGGTTCGATGAGCTGTGATTTCATCAACGTCCACCCTAAAATATTAATGGTTCTTCCATAAAGTATTTCCATTAATGTTGTTCAGGTCAAATACATGTAAACTCAAAACAAATTACATTTCTTAAATTCTAGCAAAATATGTATTTGGTCCTGGGGTGTCTACTTCCTAGTTTGCAGTAGTCTGCAGTGTGTATGCAGATTTATGTGATAAAGCATACCCCCATATTATCATATCTAAGAATGTGTAATGTTATCTCTCTAATGGTCAAATAAATCTATGTTTCTGCCAAATGTAACTGAAACTTTAATATCTTAAAACTAGAAAAAAACTTTTTAAATAAATGCGTGAGGTAAAGGAGAGCTCTATTTTTATTACACGTGGTACCATTATTCTCCAGAACCAACCTGCCAACATCTGACCTTTGAGGTTGATAAACGCTAGCATTAAAGCAGTTCTACAAATGGATATGTCAGTTTGCAAATATTTCCCTCCCTTCATGTAGATATACATTGTAGTCCCATATCATCTAAATACGGGTACATATTTACACCTACTCTCATCCAACAGCCATACCCTGACATAAAACTAAAATCTGGTGCCGAATCGTGAGACAAATTATGACATCCAAAATGGGTTGAAAGTCGCGGATCAATTTGTGCAACGTGACTTGTGAATGGAGAACGAGATCCGCAGAGCGAGACTTGAAGTGGCGGCCATGATGGGTACGCATTGTAGGGGGGCGGGAATGATACCACCCAGACCACGCTGCGGACCACCAGGCCAAAAGGTCTCCCACCTTGTCCTGCATCATACATTTCATATCAAAATCTAGACTGATATACACATATTCAGATGCAGTATTATCCAATGTTATATAAGCTGTAAAACATAAATGAGAGAGTATAGTTGATTTATCAATTGATATACAACCGATATTTAATTTCAAGAAAATCAACTGGCCTGGCCTTTGAAATTGTGTTATGTTGAAGAGTTGAAAAATATTTAGAAATTGCCACAAAATTAGAATGTCATCCTAGATTGACAGGATAAATTATTGCCTAATGAGAAATGGGTTAAGTTTAGGTTTCACAGTCAAATCGAGCCATAGATTGGATCATTACTTTAGTTAACCCCAAAATTCATACTGGAAAAGCTTTTGTTCAATCATCTCTAATTTCACTTTCACCAAAGTATTTATGTAAATTAAATTTCAACTTGTCCTGACAACAAAAATAAAAACATCATAACTTCAAGGCATGGTTATGACAGATACATATATATGTTGCCTATCCTGATAGGTCATTTGGAATTCATATGTAAAGTTGATGCCAGGTCACATGAAATAAATCATAAACCAAGTGAAAGGACATAATGAGAATTTGTATGGATATAAAACTCACATTTCATATTGAACAATAAAATATGCTTTATTGAATTTGGTTAAGAAATGTCAAAACAAAATTTGCAATATGTTGTAAAAATATGTATAAATGATTATTAGTTTATTATCTTATTGGCACGCTTCCGTTAGTGTAACCTGGCCTGAGTTTAGAACAATTTAAACCGCGTCACTGTGCTTAATTATTGATGTCCTGCTAAATGCTTCAGACAAGATAAATGTAGTATATTTGAAAGGGTCTAACTTCATGCTCATCTTGACAACACAAACTAAAAATCTAGTATGATTTCATAAGTCAACTGTGGTGGATACTTGTACTTTTTGAAATTTATGAAATCAATTATTTCAGCCACCGAGAACCACCTCGGCCTTTGGAATGGCCTGGCACTGCAGACTGAACAATCCTATCAGGAGATCATATTTACAACAATTCTTTGAAAAAGGTGTGTAAAAGCCAAAAATACCCACGAAAGCCCATAAGGACCTCAAAGTTATATTATAAGCCATCAGGGCTTCTGAGTTACATTATGAGCCATCAGGTCCTCTGAGTTACATTATAAGCTATCAGGGCTTCTAAGTTACATTATAAGCTATCAGGGCCTCTTAGTTACATTATAAGCTATCAGGTCCTCTTAGTTACATTATAAACCATCAGGGCTTCTTAGTTACATTATGAGCTATCAGGTCCTCTGAGTTACATTATAAACCATCAGGGCTTCTGAGTTACATTATGAGCTATCAGGTCCTCTTAGTTACATTATAAACCATCAGGGCTTCTGAGTTACATTATAAGCTATCAGGTCCTCTTAGTTACATTATAAACCATCAGGGCTTCTGAGTTACATTATGAGCTATCAGGTCCTCTGAGTTACATTGTAAGCTATCATGGCCTCTGAGTTACATTATAAACCATCAGGGCTTCTGAGTTACATTATGAGCTATCAGGTCCTCTGAGTTACATTATAAGCTATCATGGCCTCTGAGTTACATTATAAACCATCAGGGCTTCTGAGTTACATTATGAGCTATCAGGGCTTCTGAGTTACATTATGAGCTATCAGGGCCTCTGAGTTACATTATAAGCTATCAGGGCCTCTGAGTTACATTATGAGCTATCAGGGCTTCTGAGTTACATTATAAGCTATCAGGGCCTCTGAGTTACATTATAAGCTATAAGGGCTTCTAAGTTACATTATAAGCTATTATGGCCTCTGAGTTACATTATGAGCTATCAGGTCCTCTGAGTTACATTATAATCTATCAGGGCTACTGAGTTACATTATAAGCTATCAGGTCCTCTGAGTTACATTATAAGCTACCATGGCCTCTGAGTTACATTATAAGCTAGCAGGGCCTCTGGGTTACATTATAAACCATCAGGGCTTCTGAGTTACATTATAAGCTATCAGGCCCTCTGAGTTACATTATAAGCTATCAGGGCTTCTGAGTTACATTATAAGCTATCAGGGCCTCTAAGTTCCATTATAAGCTACCAGGTCCTCTGAGTTACATTATAAGCTACCAGGTCCTCTGAGTTACATTATAAGCTAGCAGGGCCTCTGAGTTACATTATAAGCTAGCAGGGCCTCTGAGTTACATTATAAGCTATCAGGTCCTCTGAATTACATTATAAGCTATCAGGGCCTCGGAGTTACATTATAAGCTACCAGGGCTTCTAAGTTCCATTATAAGCTACCAGGGCCTCTAAGTTCCATTATAAGCTACCAGGTCCTCTGAGTTACATTATATGCTACCAGGTCCTCTGAGTTACATTATATGCTACCAGGTCCTCTGAGTTCCATTATAAGCTACCAGGGCCTCTAAGTTACATTATAAGCTATCAGGTCCTCTGAGTTCCATTATAAGCTAGCAGGGCCTCTGAGTTACATTATAAGCTATCAGGTCCTCTGAGTTACATTATAAGCTACCAGGTCCTCTAAGTTCCATTATAAGCTAGCAGGGCCAATGAGTTACAGTATAAGCTACCAGGGCCTCTGGGTTACATTATAAGTTACATTATAAGGAGATCATATTTACAAAAATTCTTTGAAAAAGGTGTGTAAAAACCAAACATACCCACGAAAGCCCATAAGGACCTCAAAGTTATATTATAAGCCATCAGGGCTTCTGAGTTACATTATGAGCCATCAGGGCATCTGAGTTACATTATAAGCTATCAGGGCTTCTGAGTTACATTATGAGCTATCAGGGCTTCTAAGTTACATTATAAGCTATCAGGGCCTCTGAGTTACATTATAAGCTATCAGGCCCTCTGAGTTATATTATAAGCTATAAGGGTCTCTAGGTTACCACTCAAAGTAGGTTAATATACGATGTAACATAAACAATCATTTATGGCAGCTGAGAATAATTAGCCTTTGAGAGAACCTCTCGCTCTATTTATTACTTAAAATAATGTTTCATCATTCAGATCCGTACTATATCCTACTTAATGACATCACAATTATTAGGGTGGGTCTGAAACACGGTTTGTGCCAACTAATAGATGAAATCAGCAACCTGATATGACTTATCATCACTCAGTATGCTCATTTGAAGCCTGTTAGGCCTCTGACCATGTTAGCAGCTTCATCAAACTTCATACATCAGTTGCAATGTTTTACTGGGTGTACCCAACACACCAGCAAAGCGTACCCAATCCATCCGGGTTGTAGTTAGTTATGACGTCATCCAATTGTATAAAATCAATGAAACATTTGAATACATTTTTGTCTTCAGTGCCCAAGATATATATAAAGGAGAGTGACAGTATTTCTTGTTGTATTGTTTTATTCACAATATTTTCAAATGTTATTTTCCTTCTTATGTTTGTGACCTTGAGACCCTGTTATGTGTTTTTATTCCCTGGTCAGTTGGAAGTGAAGTGTCAGTTACCTTACAAGCTTGTCATGATATGATAAGATAAACAAAAATGACTATATCTACTATATAAAGAATGCATTTAATGCTGGTTAAAATAAATAATATTGATTAGACCAGAATATACATGATTCTAGTTCCTTTTCTCACATCTGAGGTTTGTAAACACATTAATGGAAGTACGGCCTCCTGGTGACTGACAAGGTGTAATCAAAACATCATGTGTTGAAAGAGATTTCATATTAATTATTTTCAGAAAATATATTCGATTTAGTCTAATAAAATGAGATACGAAACGTTCTAACAACACTAATAAGGTTTCTCATTTTTTAATGAACAATGGATTGTTAAAAATCTAGTCTAGAATTCCATGGTGCAGGTCTTGCATGTGACCTTTTTGGTTGTTTTTGCAATTTGGCAAGAGAGGTCTCAAATTAAATCGATAAAATAACTAATATAGGTTACACACAGAACAATGACAAAATAAACATGTTATGTAGATAGGTTTACAGAACTAAGATATTCAGTATGAAATGTGACTCTTGTTCATACTCACTATGTTCAAAAGTTTGATTTATATAATTCATAAATAATCAGCTCAATCTTACTCTACATGACATAGGTAGTATTCAATTACTACCTCTGCAGCCATTTCCCTGTTTTTGATATCATCCAAAGTTTGGAATTCCCCTAGTCATAAATACAAAAATATCATCAAATCTGAATATACCA
The DNA here is from genome assembly GCA_949316495.1 of Amphiduros pacificus. Lineage (NCBI taxonomy): Eukaryota > Metazoa > Annelida > Polychaeta > Phyllodocida > Hesionidae > Amphiduros > Amphiduros pacificus. The sequence goes on along the minus strand of OX439009.1, from coordinate 23,130,370 downwards.
ACATCAGGTCAAAAGCTATAACCAGTTGTCGTTGTCTGGCACATTAACTGAACAATCAGTACAATTGCCAGTTCAAAACAACTCTTTCACCGATGAGTGGACAGCCAGATTTTTATGAATACTGATGACTTGCGCTCAATTCTGTGCGCACCTTTATACGTTTGGTGGCAGGGACTGATATGATAGAGAAGTCCTGCTATAGAGAGTAGGTCAATCTGTATTTGTTTCCCATTACTGAAGCATACCTGAGCTGGAAATTCACCAAAATGAGCAGTAAATCGCGAAAATGGGTTAGCTCATGTCATAACTCATTCTATGGCTATAATTTGTTGTACATCATTGCAATGGATTTGATTCCGATCTACAAGTTTGTGTTGCTTCACCTATTTCTTATGGACAAGCATCATCACCCATTTCTTATAGACAAGCATCATTATGTTAAGATCCGTCTGAGGACAGTGGGCGATAGGGCCTTTTCTTCCATTAGCCGAAGGCTTTGGAAATCCAAAGGCTTTTTGGGGGTATGTTTATATGATGTGGTCACGAAACTGTGATACAAGCAAGCTACATCCGTGAAATTAACCAAAATGCATCTGTCGTGGTTATTGTGTTTTGCTGTGCCAAGTACTCGATGTACTCTTGTGACCACTATGTGGATCTGTGAGGGAGTGCGGAACCAATATACCAACAGTTATGGACAAACCGGCCTCTGTTAGCCAAATCACTCCAATGTTACAATCCAAAGGTACCCATTGTTAGCAAAACGTGTGTTTGTTGGCAAAGTGTCGAATAGATGATGTAGATTTTTGCAGAAGATTCATCTACTTTCAAATAACATAAATGTATATAGGGGAATTATGGATAATAACATTTGATAGCAAAGTTTATGAAAAAAAACTTATAAAATGCAAGGAAAAAGTCTAAAAATCTCATTTCGTGAATGCTTTAAACCAACTTTTGTTGTTGTTGTTGTTGTTGCTGTTGTTGTATTTGTTGTTGTTTTGATGTGATGGCCAAGTTTTGAAAGCGCTGTAACCAATATTGCTAAAAGCTGTTTGAAAATAAAATCCCCAAAATTTCTTCTGTCCTGATATAATAGAAAGTCTGACTCCCGTGAATATGACCAGAATAAATGTATTCAGAATATACAGAACTGCTTGTCGGAATTATGTTTTAAAATCTTAAACCCTAGTTTCATCCCACTTGTCTATTGTTTGCTGTTGGTGAATTGATATCCGTGATTCCATCAAGAGACAGAGGTCAGAAATGATCCACCTACCTTAAGTTCTGTAAGTCTTTTCCCAACAAAGAGTGGTCTCCTTGGCCTGGCCCTCTTGGGACCTGATCCTCCCATCTTGGCGGATAAAGTCTCAACTAGCAAGACTGTGAAAATCACTATGGAAACAAGCCCTAGCCTCATACTGCGATTACAGATTTCTTCTCCTTTGATTTTCGGCAGCTTCTCTTTTCTGGACGAGATTAATTGTGTTAGTTTTGTTTTGATGATGATCTGTTTGGTTTTTACTAATCTCGTTATGACTTTGACTTCTCACGAGAAGATCTCCCCGTGGCTGTGTGGATTAATGCGAGGTTGGTGTGGATAATGAGGTAGCGTCAGCGGGCAGAGGTGTGTGGGCCTGTATCAAAGTGGCTAGCTGAGCAGCTCACAAGGGATTCTTATACACAGGCTGAGTATGGGTCCCTACATGTCAAATTAACTGACTGTGGGTACCCCACATGTCAAATAAACTGAGTATGGGTCCCCACATGTCAAATAAACCGGTTATGGGTCCCCATCTGCAAGATATACTGAGTATGAGATCCTAATTGTAAAATAAACTGAGTATGGGTCCCCCACCTGTAAAATTTACCAGTTATGGGTCCCCATCTGCAAAATAAACTGAGTATGAGATCCTAATTGTAAAATAAACTGAGTATGCCCCCCCCCCCCCCCCCACGTGTAAAATAAACCGGTTATGGGTCCCCATCTATAAAACAAAATGAGTAAGGGTCCCCCACATGAAAAATAAATTGAGTATGGGTCCTCCACATGTAAAATAAATTGAGTATGGGTTCCTATTTGTAACTGAAATTGAGTATGGGTCCCCCACATGTAGAATAAACTGGGTATGGGTCCCTACCTGAAAATCAAAATGAGCAATTAAAGTTATATTAAGAAAAAAATTGTCTATTTACACAAATAAGCCCAGCGTGCATTTAAATATTTTTCATTGAAAATTACATTTGTGATATGAGACATGGCATAATTATATTATAAATGGACAATGGAAGCATTCGCGAAGTATGCACGAAGTGGCTGTATATATATTAAAGTATCTCAGTATTACTATTACTAGATTAAATGTAATTGGTAGATGATTCAGCTAAATTCATAAGATGACCTCATTACCATAATGTACTCTTTTTTCTTATTATTAGATGAAGTATAACAATTAATCAAGTCCCCATATGATATCAATCAAACGATGATGATGATGATATCAATTTTAAAAAGAAGAAAGCATACAAAACAAACAGCATTTCCAAAACAGTAAAATAGTACAAAGGATTATAGCTTCCACAGTTACAGACACTTTCAGTAAAACACAATAATCCTTTCATTCACAGCTCTACATGTTATTACATCATGCATTTGACTGAGTTACAGCCCCCTCTCTCAGGAAAGGTATCCCTTTAATTGTAACAGTTAATTGCATCATTGGCTTATTGGCAAAAGTTTAATATCCAGTATTTTTAATATGGAGCTGTGATATGTTTTCTGTCAACAGTGGATAATGTCTAGTTTACTTTTTAAAATTATCCAATAATAGGAAACATATTAACTGGTGTTTTTAGTAGCTGTCCCTGATCTCACTCATAAAGAGATGACCAAATCCAGTTCCTTGTGAAGATTTATAATATCAAACTGATTGCATTTAGCTCAATACCTTTCACATGGGGACAGGTTTTTATCCAGGTAAAATAGTATTACAAGTCGTTCAATGGTCTCGGGACTTCTGTTGTCATCACCGCATATTGTTTTGCAAAATGTGGAATTCCAATTTATAAATACTTATCTTTCCTTCCAAAATATCATCCAATCAGAATTGACTAGCATGAGGTCATGACCTTTGATCAGGTGTCTGATTCCGACCTTGGCAGTTGGTTAGAACATAAGCATATTAACACCAGTTCCTATGTGATGACTCAAAGGCTGTGAGTTCGATTCCCTGTCTTGCCGAGATTGATTTTGCTATAATTTCTCATATGAGCGGAAGACTGTGCTATGAAATGCTATAACAGGTATTGGATCATCATGGCAAGGACCTGCGACAGTGAGGCAGCACTATATCTGCCCAAATATACCAATATTATACCATTAAGATGGATTCCTCTATACGAGAATAAAGGGCATTTTCAGGTATGTGTTCAGAAATGATAAACTCTCAATACCAGACAATGATGGGGATGCATTTTTTTTTAAATTGTAGACATGAAAGACATGAAAGTTCATTTATTACCAATATGTGAATTTTAAACGTTTTTTTTTTCAAAATCGGTGCTTAATCCCTTTAAGGATAGCCCATGTTTGTATTGACATATGGATCCCGAAAAAAAATGAGTGAGTTAACCTAAATTTCAATTCGATGCTTATTATCAGACTTGTGAGACACAAGCTTAGTGACCAAAAAAACACTTTGGACCATTGCATTGCACTGGACATATTCATAAATCATTTCAGACATTTTCAATGTCACCTTTATTTGGGGGGGGGAACGGATCATCAATAGCAAAATCCACAAAATGAGCAAAAGGGAGGGCGCGTGAGCCTTATTTTGGCACAGAGATATACCGGTATGTATATTTTAGCTCTGATTAAAAATGGTTTTCTGCACAAGGTCAGTGACAATAATTTTGATATATACAATCAAATAAAATTTGACAAAGAAATTAAAATCTCCTCTGTGGAGGCATAGAATGAGATAAAATCAACAATACTATGCAATAAACAATATACCCATGTTAATCTGCCCACATGAGAACATATATAAGCTCGTTACTACCCGGCTATCTCTCTACTCCTATTTTTTGCATTGAATGGTATAATTGCATTTTTTTAGTGACATACTTGTTTTAAATAAATAATGACCTCCTTTCCTTTCAATTTCATCTCCATATCATCTCTGAATTAGGATTATTAAACAGATTTTTCAAAATGTAAATTAATAACACACATATTTTTTTTATTTTTATTTTTTTTTTGGGGGGGGGCTTCAGTGATATGGAAGTAAACGTGCACTCAAGATACATTGTAAATGAGCATGACTCGGGGTATGTTAATATACACGAATGGAAAATATAAGATTTGAGAGCAATTATTTTGTTTTGTGAAGTGTGAGTGGATTCTGCTTTCTCAGCAGACATCCATCCTGTTTTGTGATCAAGACTGTCCGACATAGTTGATAAGGCACTATTTCAAACACATTCTCCTTACACGGATTCAGCTTATTTTAATATATCTGCTGTGAAACAATATTTATTGGTTGAGTTAGTATAATACATTTTCTTTTCTTTTGATATTTTATTTCTGTATTTAGTCGCTTGTAACTTTGTCACCATGCTAAACAGATATGATCATGTGCCCTGTTGTATAAAACTAAGTGACATGTTTTCAATAAAGATTTCTTCAAAATTATGACAGACTGATTCCTATTTATTTAATTAGAAGTAGACTGATTGCTGTTTCCTAAAGTAGAGTGATTCCCGAACCCTACAGTCAACTGGTTGCTGATTCCTCTATTTTTTTTATATTTTTTTTTTGGTCTATGTGGGAAACTATCATCAATTTATTCCCTTCTTTCCTCGCCACCTGTCAAAGCCACTCATGCCCATATGTGCTTTTATGTTGAAAAGAGGGAAAGCTGAGAAATCCCATTTTGAATAAGTCTTTGTATAGGCTCTAAACCTGATCCACTTTCCGGCGACATTTGTATTAAAAGAATCTTAATCATAGGTAGTCTTATGTCTTATGAGAAGTGGTGTCAAAGATTACTATTCTTAAATCTAATATAAAGCAATCAAGTCACTTCCGTTCAGCCCCGGGAACCGGAAGTGCACCATTACATGCACCACCAATTCGGCCACATACCCACAAATAATGACATTTAATTGAAAGATTTCACGATTGACATAGATATCTATATATGTATAAATATATATATATATATATATATATATATATATATATATATATATATATATATATATACAGAGAGAGAGAGAGAGAGAGAGAGAGAGGGGGGAGGAGGTTCTTTAGCGTTATGATGTGTTGCCGTTTCTATATGTTTCACAATAGGACTTCTCGCCTCTTATTTCTTAGACAAATATATTTCCCATTTATCGCCGTTCTCGGATGTTTAACAATAGGACTAGTAGTATGTATCCCTTTGTCACCGTTCACCTGTATGCCTCTCGGCTCTTCAAAGTTTGAAAATGTGAAAACCTTATTGAGCCCTCGAAGCATTGCATTTGGACATTTAGAATGAAAAGAAAACCCTGAAATACTGAAATAATATATAAGTGTCTGTGCATTATGGATGTCAAGCGGATAGCGAATGCGACTGAAACATTAATAAATGATTATGAAATTATTCTGGAGATGAGGAATAGCGTTTTGTCGTTTTAATTAAGGTATTACGCTATGATTACTCTCGGTGGGGTGTGGTCGCGCTGGCCATAATGAGTCAAGCTGTTGGGCTGAGTAGTCCGCTCCAGTTTCTAATTATGTTTGTTTTGACTGTTACTAACCTTTATGAACTTTTAGGAGTTCATAAAGGAGGGTCGATACATCGAGCGAAATGAATATAAGTCAATTGTTTAAAAAGAATAAAAACATTATTTTTCTTTTTTCAGATTATTTTATTCAACATATAATATACAAACAAAACAAAAACATTGCTGACCATTACTTTTAAATATATGGTGAATTTATCAAGTTTGAACTACATCAACATTCGAACAATTATGTATAAATAAGTTGAGTTTGCCATCCTAATTGCACTTTTTGTCATACCAGTCCACGTGAGAAACCTATAGTTCGGTTTTAAAGACCGAGATTTATATATAGTATAAAAATATATAGTATTCTAAAAATCCAGCACAAATACAATAGCCAAACTTCTGCGATGCAATCTCTCGGTGCCTCGAGACCATGACGATGTGGATTTGATGTTAAGTTGGTTTTGAGTTCTATGTTGTGCACACACTTCAGTTTGGGGAATACTAGTGTTTTTAACTGCTGACATAATTTTCCTTGATGAAACGCTGGGGATGTTAATTGGCACAGTGCTGCTCCCTGGTGGCTGAAATAATTGTTTCCTTAATGCCCCCTTGTGGCTAAAATTCCTGGTGACATGTGTTCCATTGTCCACTCTTTTTCTTGGTTGCATTCCAGTTCCATTTTCTGTGTGTTCAAGAGTTCTCTGTCTACAGCATTTCTTGTGAATATTAGACACAGAAAGTCCATATTTTGGTGACTTTGAGGAAGCTTTACAAATCGCGGATTGGCGCACTATCCTTTTTACTGAACAGGGACTGTAGAACTTTCGGCGATTTCTCAGTTTTGTCAAAATTGCTAGTGGATAATCTTTTTGATCCACCCTGTGATCCCTTTCTGACTTTCCCAGTCCAGAGTCGCACTCCTCATCTGAAGACATTCCACTGTCGGTATGAGATGCAGAGTCACTATCTGAGATGCAATCAGACCCAGAGGACAGTCCAGAATCTGCTGCGTCCAGCCACTCATAACGGTCCTTCTTCAAACTCTCAAAAGATTTTTCCATTTTTTTATTATTTGTTTTCCTTTATAAGATAGCAGTAGACTAGATACTTGCTGATATGCTCACTTCAAAATTCACTCGTATTTTTATAGTAATATTGACGTGTCAAATGGTTAAGTCAACACCTTCCGTGCCACGTGTCAAGTGTCAGTCACGTGTCAAATATGTTTAACACTTTAAAGTGTTACGGTTTGATTGACACCTCGTTCACACATCACCTGTCTCATGTGTGATCGACATGACCATTCACACCTCACTGACTGTGCTGTAAAGTGATACCTTGTTGCTCACCCACATAAAAAATAACTTATCACCCTCTCTTCACAATTGAATGCTAATCGTTAGGCAAACCCATATATTTTTTATTCTATTACGTGCTGATACAATTTGAATTAATGTTTCCATGTGATTGTGTTTCACAATAAATTTGATTATTTAATATCATAGTCTCGTGAAAATATAGGAAACAATCAAAGAAATCAGAGGTTGACACAACATGAAACAAAGAGACATTAAGGCTGATGCGCTTAGCATATCTTCTTGAGTTTTAGTTATTCTACATAAAGGTTTGGATGAGTACGAGTTACAAGTGGAGCGGCCAACATAACAAATCAAATCAAATCTGCGGTGGGAAATTGAGCGTCTTTTGAATACGTATTACATCATTACATATATTATTGATTCTATTATTGTCTGCTCTGAAATAATAACTGATATAAGAAATAAATTACTTTTAAATCAACTGTATATAAAATAAGTTTTCTTTGAATTGCACAATCATAAAATTGATATTTACATCAATGAGTAACCCTTATAATACCGTGTAGACACTGATTCATAAGAAACTCAAGGCACACAACAGTAAATAGTACAAATGAAAAATAGTAGAATTCCAAATTTATAATGTTTCATCTCATCTTTATTCAGTTATATGCACATACAAACACAATATAATCATTTTCGTATAGTACAGAGTCACGGGTAAAGCGAGAAATATTGTCTCCCGAGTTGAGGCTTTTCGATGGAAATTGATAAGGGGCGATCCATTTGATTTTTGTGGGGTGGGGTGGGAGATTTTGGAAAAAAAATTTATTCACCCACCCCATCCCAGAAAAAAAAATTATTCATTCACCCTACCAAAGAAAAAAAATTTATTCATCCACCCTACCAAAGAAAAAAAAATTATTCATCCACCTCCTTCCAGTTTTTTAAAATAATTTAGATGGTTTATATTTTGTAGTTTTGTCCTGCCCCACCCAGTAATTAATGACGGATTGTTAACAAGAAAAAAAATTTATTCACCCACCCCACACCAGAAAAAAAATTTATTCACCCACCCCACACCAGAAAAAAAAATTATTCATCCACCCTACCAAAGAAAAAAAAATTATTCATCCAGAACTGCTGTCCCACCCCACCCCACAAAAATCAAATGGATCGCCCCTAAAACTCTTTTTCTTTGATTTTTTTTTTGTTTACAGGGAAGGGAAAATGGCTGTGATTTGTCCACAATGTATTGTATATTGATTAATTGACCTACTTTAGATATACAGGAGCAGTGTGCTTCCAGTTATATTTCACTTATCAAACTCCCAGAGTCCCATTGTTATGTAATGTACATGTCTCCCTGGCGCCACCTATCTCCCTGGCACCATCTATCTCCCTGGCGCCACCTATCTTCATGTTGCCCTCTATCCCCATCCTCCTGCCGCCTCTTATCCCTTGGCATAATATAACACGGTTTCCTTGGAACAACACCCCCCCCCCATACACACACCCCTGCCTCTTGATCGTATCCCTTGGTGCCACCTGGTGTCTAGGGCATGAAGTAGTAAGCCAGTTCTTCCTCCTCTCTGCTGGCCTGTTCGGCTGCGTCGTCGTCAGTTTTCTTGATCTGCGGTGGTTCTGATCTCATCACAACTCTCCGACCATTCTGGAACAAATGCAAGACACATCTATAATAAACTAACAAAAAATCACTGAAACGTTTTAACAGAATATACTAGTATAACTCAAAGGGAAATACTGCTGAACTAAGCAATGTAATATTTCATTTTGATAGAAGCAGTACTTTCTTAATAAAGAGGAACATTGGCAGAATTTAATTGTTATTTAGATTTGAGAGGAGGTAATGAACAGGAGATGAATTAGAAAATAATTCAGATGTAATGAGGCTCTTGTTCAAGCCTCTCATTGCCAACCTCTCCTATATATTATTGTGTGGAAAAGACCGAAGTGCAACCCCCAAAAAGAGCTTCTTGGGCTAAGCTGTCATCCCCATCTAAGCTGGCTGCCCCACACTCTATTTTTAGATATTTGACAAAAATGAGCTCTTACAGTTTTCTTGGGATCAGCCGAACCCTCTCCTCCCGGTGGATACGCTGATATTTACCCCCTCCCCTGGACCCGCCTCTCGTGTCAGATATGAGCTCTTACAGTTTTCTTGGGGTCAGCCAAACCCTCTCCTCCCGGTGGATACGCTGATATTTACCCCCTCCCCTGGACCCGCCTCTCGTGTCAGATATGAGCTATTACAGTTTTCTTGGGGTCAGCCAAACCCTCTCCTCCCGGTGGATACGCTGATATTTACCCCCTCCCCTGGACCCGCCTCTCGTGTCAGATATGAGCTATTACAGTTTTCTTGGGGTCAGCTGAACCCTCTCCTCCTGGTGGATACGCTGATATTTACCCCCTCCCCTGGACCCGCCTCTCGTGTCAGATATAAGCTCTTACAGTTTTCTTGGGGTCAGCCAAACCCTCTCCTCCCGGTGGATACGCTGATATTTACCCCCTCCCCTGGACCCGCCTCTCGTGTCAGATATGAGCTCTTACAGTTTTCTTGGGGTCAGCCGAACCCTTTCCTCCCGGTAGATACGCTGATATTTACCCCCTCCCCTGGACCCGCCTCTCGTGTCAGATATGAGCTCTTACAGTTTTCTTGGGGTCAGCCTTGGCACGCTCCAGGGCTCGGCGAACCCTCTCCTCCTGGTGGATACGCTGCTGTTCTAACTTCTCTTCTCTCATTTTCAGCCGCCTTTCCTTCTCCTTGGCCTGAAAGAAATCACAAAATATCCACGTTGAAATCAAGAGCATTAAATATGTGCGCATTTACTCTGAAATCATGATTTCTTCGTCTTAAAATAATAGATAACTTTTCACTATTTTGTCTCATTCAATTTTTCGCCTTTTTCAATTATGAATTTTTCTCATTCTCAAGAAAAAAATCTGCGTTATTGGGGCCAAGAAACAAACTCCATCAGAGGGCGCCGTGGTGAACCTATCACAGTTTGCGTGTGCCTCTGGTGAACAGTGTGGCCAAGAACCAATGTTGAGAAAATATCATGAAGAGTCTTTGTTATAATTATATTATAAATGGACAATGGAAGCATTCGCGAAGTATGCACGAAGTGGCTGTATATATATTAAAGTATCTCAGTATTACTATTACTAGATTAAATGTAATTGGTAGATGATTCAGCTAAATTCATAAGATGACCTCATTACCATAATGTACTCTTTTTTCTTATTATTAGATGAAGTATAACAATTAATCAAGTCCCCATATGATATCAATCAAACGATGATGATGATGATATCAATTTTAAAAAGAAGAAAGCATACAAAACAAACAGCATTTCCAAAACAGTAAAATAGTACAAAGGATTATAGCTTCCACAGTTACAGACACTTTCAGTAAAACACAATAATCCTTTCATTCACAGCTCTACATGTTATTACATCATGCATTTGACTGAGTTACAGCCCCCTCTCTCAGGAAAGGTATCCCTTTAATTGTAACAGTTAATTGCATCATTGGCTTATTGGCAAAAGTTTAATATCCAGTATTTTTAATATGGAGCTGTGATATGTTTTCTGTCAACAGTGGATAATGTCTAGTTTACTTTTTAAAATTATCCAATAATAGGAAACATATTAACTGGTGTTTTTAGTAGCTGTCCCTGATCTCACTCATAAAGAGATGACCAAATCCAGTTCCTTGTGAAGATTTATAATATCAAACTGATTGCATTTAGCTCAATACCTTTCACATGGGGACAGGTTTTTATCCAGGTAAAATAGTATTACAAGTCGTTCAATGGTCTCGGGACTTCTGTTGTCATCACCGCATATTGTTTTGCAAAATGTGGAATTCCAATTTATAAATACTTATCTTTCCTTCCAAAATATCATCCAATCAGAATTGACTAGCATGAGGTCATGACCTTTGATCAGGTGTCTGATTCCGACCTTGGCAGTTGGTTAGAACATAAGCATATTAGCACCAGTTCCTCTGTGATGACTCAAAGGCTGTGAGTTCGATTCCCTGTCTTGCCGAGATTGATTTTGCTATAATTTCTCATATGAGCGGAAGACTGTGCTATGAAATGCTATAACAGGTATTGGATCATCATGGCAAGGACCTGCGACAGTGAGGCAGCACTATATCTGCCCAAATATACCAATATTATACCATTAAGATGGATTCCTCTATACGAGAATAAAGGGCATTTTCAGGTATGTGTTCAGAAATGATAAACTCTCAATACCAGACAATGATGGGGATGCATTTTTTTTTAAATTGTAGACATGAAAGACATGAAAGTTCATTTATTACCAATATGTGAATTTTAAACGTTTTTTTTTTCAAAATCGGTGCTTAATCCCTTTAAGGATAGCCCATGTTTGTATTGACATATGGATCCCGAAAAAAAATGAGTGAGTTAACCTAAATTTCAATTCGATGCTTATTATCAGACTTGTGAGACACAAGCTTAGTGACCAAAAAAACACTTTGGACCATTGCATTGCACTGGACATATTCATAAATCATTTCAGACATTTTCAATGTCACCTTTATTTGGGGGGGGGAACGGATCATCAATAGCAAAATCCACAAAATGAGCAAAAGGGAGGGCGCGTGAGCCTTATTTTGGCACAGAGATATACCGGTATGTATATTTTAGCTCTGATTAAAAATGGTTTTCTGCACAAGGTCAGTGACAATAATTTTGATATATACAATCAAATAAAATTTGACAAAGAAATTAAAATCTCCTCTGTGGAGGCATAGAATGAGATAAAATCAACAATACTATGCAATAAACAATATACCCATGTTAATCTGCCCACATGAGAACATATATAAGCTCGTTACTACCCGGCTATCTCTCTACTCCTATTTTTTGCATTGAATGGTATAATTGCATTTTTTTAGTGACATACTTGTTTTAAATAAATAATGACCTCCTTTCCTTTCAATTTCATCTCCATATCATCTCTGAATTAGGATTATTAAACAGATTTTTCAAAATGTAAATTAATAACACACATATTTTTTTTATTTTTATTTTTTTTTTGGGGGGGGGCTTCAGTGATATGGAAGTAAACGTGCACTCAAGATACATTGTAAATGAGCATGACTCGGGGTATGTTAATATACACGAATGGAAAATATAAGATTTGAGAGCAATTATTTTGTTTTGTGAAGTGTGAGTGGATTCTGCTTTCTCAGCAGACATCCATCCTGTTTTGTGATCAAGACTGTCCGACATAGTTGATAAGGCACTATTTCAAACACATTCTCCTTACACGGATTCAGCTTATTTTAATATATCTGCTGTGAAACAATATTTATTGGTTGAGTTAGTATAATACATTTTCTTTTCTTTTGATATTTTATTTCTGTATTTAGTCGCTTGTAACTTTGTCACCATGCTAAACAGATATGATCATGTGCCCTGTTGTATAAAACTAAGTGACATGTTTTCAATAAAGATTTCTTCAAAATTATGACAGACTGATTCCTATTTATTTAATTAGAAGTAGACTGATTGCTGTTTCCTAAAGTAGAGTGATTCCCGAACCCTACAGTCAACTGGTTGCTGATTCCTCTATTTTTTTTATATTTTTTTTTTGGTCTATGTGGGAAACTATCATCAATTTATTCCCTTCTTTCCTCGCCACCTGTCAAAGCCACTCATGCCCATATGTGCTTTTATGTTGAAAAGAGGGAAAGCTGAGAAATCCCATTTTGAATAAGTCTTTGTATAGGCTCTAAACCTGATCCACTTTCCGGCGACATTTGTATTAAAAGAATCTTAATCATAGGTAGTCTTATGTCTTATGAGAAGTGGTGTCAAAGATTACTATTCTTAAATCTAATATAAAGCAATCAAGTCACTTCCGTTCAGCCCCGGGAACCGGAAGTGCACCATTACATGCACCACCAATTCGGCCACATACCCACAAATAATGACATTTAATTGAAAGATTTCACGATTGACATAGATATCTATATATGTATAAATATATATATATATATATATATATATATATATATATATATATATATATATATATATATATATATATATATATATATATATATATACAGAGAGAGAGAGAGAGAGAGAGAGAGAGGGGGGAGGAGGTTCTTTAGCGTTATGATGTGTTGCCGTTTCTATATGTTTCACAATAGGACTTCTCGCCTCTTATTTCTTAGACAAATATATTTCCCATTTATCGCCGTTCTCGGATGTTTAACAATAGGACTAGTAGTATGTATCCCTTTGTCACCGTTCACCTGTATGCCTCTCGGCTCTTCAAAGTTTGAAAATGTGAAAACCTTATTGAGCCCTCGAAGCATTGCATTTGGACATTTAGAATGAAAAGAAAACCCTGAAATACTGAAATAATATATAAGTGTCTGTGCATTATGGATGTCAAGCGGATAGCGAATGCGACTGAAACATTAATAAATGATTATGAAATTATTCTGGAGATGAGGAATAGCGTTTTGTCGTTTTAATTAAGGTATTACGCTATGATTACTCTCGGTGGGGTGTGGTCGCGCTGGCCATAATGAGTCAAGCTGTTGGGCTGAGTAGTCCGCTCCAGTTTCTAATTATGTTTGTTTTGACTGTTACTAACCTTTATGAACTTTTAGGAGTTCATAAAGGAGGGTCGATACATCGAGCGAAATGAATATAAGTCAATTGTTTAAAAAGAATAAAAACATTATTTTTCTTTTTTCAGATTATTTTATTCAACATATAATATACAAACAAAACAAAAACATTGCTGACCATTACTTTTAAATATATGGTGAATTTATCAAGTTTGAACTACATCAACATTCGAACAATTATGTATAAATAAGTTGAGTTTGCCATCCTAATTGCACTTTTTGTCATACCAGTCCACGTGAGAAACCTATAGTTCGGTTTTAAAGACCGAGATTTATATATAGTATAAAAATATATAGTATTCTAAAAATCCAGCACAAATACAATAGCCAAACTTCTGCGATGCAATCTCTCGGTGCCTCGAGACCATGACGATGTGGATTTGATGTTAAGTTGGTTTTGAGTTCTATGTTGTGCACACACTTCAGTTTGGGGAATACTAGTGTTTTTAACTGCTGACATAATTTTCCTTGATGAAACGCTGGGGATGTTAATTGGCACAGTGCTGCTCCCTGGTGGCTGAAATAATTGTTTCCTTAATGCCCCCTTGTGGCTAAAATTCCTGGTGACATGTGTTCCATTGTCCACTCTTTTTCTTGGTTGCATTCCAGTTCCATTTTCTGTGTGTTCAAGAGTTCTCTGTCTACAGCATTTCTTGTGAATATTAGACACAGAAAGTCCATATTTTGGTGACTTTGAGGAAGCTTTACAAATCGCGGATTGGCGCACTATCCTTTTTACTGAACAGGGACTGTAGAACTTTCGGCGATTTCTCAGTTTTGTCAAAATTGCTAGTGGATAATCTTTTTGATCCACCCTGTGATCCCTTTCTGACTTTCCCAGTCCAGAGTCGCACTCCTCATCTGAAGACATTCCACTGTCGGTATGAGATGCAGAGTCACTATCTGAGATGCAATCAGACCCAGAGGACAGTCCAGAATCTGCTGCGTCCAGCCACTCATAACGGTCCTTCTTCAAACTCTCAAAAGATTTTTCCATTTTTTTATTATTTGTTTTCCTTTATAAGATAGCAGTAGACTAGATACTTGCTGATATGCTCACTTCAAAATTCACTCGTATTTTTATAGTAATATTGACGTGTCAAATGGTTAAGTCAACACCTTCCGTGCCACGTGTCAAGTGTCAGTCACGTGTCAAATATGTTTAACACTTTAAAGTGTTACGGTTTGATTGACACCTCGTTCACACATCACCTGTCTCATGTGTGATCGACATGACCATTCACACCTCACTGACTGTGCTGTAAAGTGATACCTTGTTGCTCACCCACATAAAAAATAACTTATCACCCTCTCTTCACAATTGAATGCTAATCGTTAGGCAAACCCATATATTTTTTATTCTATTACGTGCTGATACAATTTGAATTAATGTTTCCATGTGATTGTGTTTCACAATAAATTTGATTATTTAATATCATAGTCTCGTGAAAATATAGGAAACAATCAAAGAAATCAGAGGTTGACACAACATGAAACAAAGAGACATTAAGGCTGATGCGCTTAGCATATCTTCTTGAGTTTTAGTTATTCTACATAAAGGTTTGGATGAGTACGAGTTACAAGTGGAGCGGCCAACATAACAAATCAAATCAAATCTGCGGTGGGAAATTGAGCGTCTTTTGAATACGTATTACATCATTACATATATTATTGATTCTATTATTGTCTGCTCTGAAATAATAACTGATATAAGAAATAAATTACTTTTAAATCAACTGTATATAAAATAAGTTTTCTTTGAATTGCACAATCATAAAATTGATATTTACATCAATGAGTAACCCTTATAATACCGTGTAGACACTGATTCATAAGAAACTCAAGGCACACAACAGTAAATAGTACAAATGAAAAATAGTAGAATTCCAAATTTATAATGTTTCATCTCATCTTTATTCAGTTATATGCACATACAAACACAATATAATCATTTTCGTATAGTACAGAGTCACGGGTAAAGCGAGAAATATTGTCTCCCGAGTTGAGGCTTTTCGATGGAAATTGATAAGGGGCGATCCATTTGATTTTTGTGGGGTGGGGTGGGAGATTTTGGAAAAAAAATTTATTCACCCACCCCATCCCAGAAAAAAAAATTATTCATTCACCCTACCAAAGAAAAAAAATTTATTCATCCACCCTACCAAAGAAAAAAAAATTATTCATCCACCTCCTTCCAGTTTTTTAAAATAATTTAGATGGTTTATATTTTGTAGTTTTGTCCTGCCCCACCCAGTAATTAATGACGGATTGTTAACAAGAAAAAAAATTTATTCACCCACCCCACACCAGAAAAAAAATTTATTCACCCACCCCACACCAGAAAAAAAAATTATTCATCCACCCTACCAAAGAAAAAAAAATTATTCATCCAGAACTGCTGTCCCACCCCACCCCACAAAAATCAAATGGATCGCCCCTAAAACTCTTTTTCTTTGATTTTTTTTTTGTTTACAGGGAAGGGAAAATGGCTGTGATTTGTCCACAATGTATTGTATATTGATTAATTGACCTACTTTAGATATACAGGAGCAGTGTGCTTCCAGTTATATTTCACTTATCAAACTCCCAGAGTCCCATTGTTATGTAATGTACATGTCTCCCTGGCGCCACCTATCTCCCTGGCACCATCTATCTCCCTGGCGCCACCTATCTTCATGTTGCCCTCTATCCCCATCCTCCTGCCGCCTCTTATCCCTTGGCATAATATAACACGGTTTCCTTGGAACAACACCCCCCCCCCATACACACACCCCTGCCTCTTGATCGTATCCCTTGGTGCCACCTGGTGTCTAGGGCATGAAGTAGTAAGCCAGTTCTTCCTCCTCTCTGCTGGCCTGTTCGGCTGCGTCGTCGTCAGTTTTCTTGATCTGCGGTGGTTCTGATCTCATCACAACTCTCCGACCATTCTGGAACAAATGCAAGACACATCTATAATAAACTAACAAAAAATCACTGAAACGTTTTAACAGAATATACTAGTATAACTCAAAGGGAAATACTGCTGAACTAAGCAATGTAATATTTCATTTTGATAGAAGCAGTACTTTCTTAATAAAGAGGAACATTGGCAGAATTTAATTGTTATTTAGATTTGAGAGGAGGTAATGAACAGGAGATGAATTAGAAAATAATTCAGATGTAATGAGGCTCTTGTTCAAGCCTCTCATTGCCAACCTCTCCTATATATTATTGTGTGGAAAAGACCGAAGTGCAACCCCCAAAAAGAGCTTCTTGGGCTAAGCTGTCATCCCCATCTAAGCTGGCTGCCCCACACTCTATTTTTAGATATTTGACAAAAATGAGCTCTTACAGTTTTCTTGGGATCAGCCGAACCCTCTCCTCCCGGTGGATACGCTGATATTTACCCCCTCCCCTGGACCCGCCTCTCGTGTCAGATATGAGCTCTTACAGTTTTCTTGGGGTCAGCCAAACCCTCTCCTCCCGGTGGATACGCTGATATTTACCCCCTCCCCTGGACCCGCCTCTCGTGTCAGATATGAGCTATTACAGTTTTCTTGGGGTCAGCCAAACCCTCTCCTCCCGGTGGATACGCTGATATTTACCCCCTCCCCTGGACCCGCCTCTCGTGTCAGATATGAGCTATTACAGTTTTCTTGGGGTCAGCTGAACCCTCTCCTCCTGGTGGATACGCTGATATTTACCCCCTCCCCTGGACCCGCCTCTCGTGTCAGATATAAGCTCTTACAGTTTTCTTGGGGTCAGCCAAACCCTCTCCTCCCGGTGGATACGCTGATATTTACCCCCTCCCCTGGACCCGCCTCTCGTGTCAGATATGAGCTCTTACAGTTTTCTTGGGGTCAGCCGAACCCTTTCCTCCCGGTAGATACGCTGATATTTACCCCCTCCCCTGGACCCGCCTCTCGTGTCAGATATGAGCTCTTACAGTTTTCTTGGGGTCAGCCTTGGCACGCTCCAGGGCTCGGCGAACCCTCTCCTCCTGGTGGATACGCTGCTGTTCTAACTTCTCTTCTCTCATTTTCAGCCGCCTTTCCTTCTCCTTGGCCTGAAAGAAATCACAAAATATCCACGTTGAAATCAAGAGCATTAAATATGTGCGCATTTACTCTGAAATCATGATTTCTTCGTCTTAAAATAATAGATAACTTTTCACTATTTTGTCTCATTCAATTTTTCGCCTTTTTCAATTATGAATTTTTCTCATTCTCAAGAAAAAAATCTGCGTTATTGGGGCCAAGAAACAAACTCCATCAGAGGGCGCCGTGGTGAACCTATCACAGTTTGCGTGTGCCTCTGGTGAACAGTGTGGCCAAGAACCAATGTTGAGAAAATATCATGAAGAGTCTTTGTCACCTTTTCTGCCGCTTCCACTTTCTCCTGGGGCATCATTTCAATCATTTCAAACAACTCTTCCAAACGATTCTCAATGTTGGTCAACATTTGCAGTGTGCTACAAGATGAAAAATCTGACATGAATATTCAAAGGATAAATAGCCCAATGCTTTATTATTTTTATTATGAGTTGCAGGTAAAATATGAATTTCTCTTTATATCTTAAGAATCAGCATTTGACATATTGCAATATGTGACATACCGGTAATACAATATACATATTATTCTAAATGTTTTTTTATGATAAAATTGGATTTGATTGGATGTAGAATTAATTATACATTGCAACACTGTTTTGTCGATATACATTTATCCTTAACAACATAAACAAATCTCTTTTCAATTAGAATTTCAGTCAAAATGAAAGATCTTTCTAAAACGATCATACAGGAAATTTGCGATACCTTTTTAAACAGAAGTGTCATTTCTAAAAGTGTGTTTTGAGGGTATTTAACATATGATAGTGAGGCACTGACGAACTGAATCAAGATATTGCCTTTTAAAGACAACACAAATTTTGGCGGTAAATGATTAAATTTAAAGATTGCATGCCAATATAATAAAATGGCAAATAGAGACAAAATACTATGTATGCAGAAAGACGACACAAAGCAAAAAGTAACAAGAGTGGGATGATACTTTTAGGGTGCAAAAGTGTAGATAATATTATTGGATGATAGATACATCATTGTTCACAACAACATATTATGAATAGTAACCACTTTTAATTGATTGAATGATAAAATAATTTGAAAAAAAAAAATCAAAAATATATCGCACATAACAGCCGTGCAGGTGATTTTATCAAAGATGTACACAAAATATAAAATGTAAAATTCTAAGAGTTAAAATGTTATCACTCACGAACTGCTGCTCCCCAGAAAATATATAAACAAAATGTGCTCATTTGATCATCAACTTCAAACTGAATGCAAAATAATCAGGTGACGTTCTCCAGATAATCTTATTTCCGGTTCCTGAAATCAGGCGAACATTTGCAAAGGAAAACAATACATGGTTATGTTCATAATACAATGAAAAAGGTACACTTTAATTTCAGTATTTTTATGCATCTGTAAATAAAAGGACTCATATAAATATGTCAGCTTAATTATATCAGTGTCATTTTTCCCATGGACACATTCAGCCAGAACTTTTGCCCGGACTGACTTCACAGTACAGATAATATCTGATGACAGCAGGCGGTAATCCACACTGGTACCCGTAGAAACTGTTATTTTGTAAGTGGTGAAATGCGTAATTAAAAAGTGTAGCAGTGTTGAAGGTCCGATGTTTTTGTTCATTGGTTTCAATGGTACAGACGAGTTAAAGCCGTTTTCTCAATCGTCTGCGTAAATTTACAAACACTTGGCAACTAAATTTATGAATGTCATCTATGTAGCTCAAAACGAGGCAAAATGCAAAGAAGCCATTGAAGGACAGCTCGATCCTGCCTGATTCTCCTTTCTTTATTGATGTTCCATGCCTTGTTGATGAGTGTCCTCTTGTGGCAGATTGCTTTGCTGGAACTACTTTTCTTCATTAAAAGTAAAACTGCTGGTAAAAAACTTTAAGTTATATCTTTCCAGTGATCCTATTTCAGTCAGATTTAAACATTCTGAGGGAAAAAGAATTGCATTATATACTGGATATCTCCACAAATTTATAATCAGAAAGATGTTGTGTAGACCTACTAACATATCATCAAAACAAAACTAATTGTGTCAGAGTAGGGAAATTGTCTAGAGTGTCGGATCATTTGTAACTTATCTGTTCATTCAGAGAAGAAGTCTAAACTGTTACATGTTCGCAATTTGTAATGTTTTTTCATAACACTAGAGGGTGCCACTAGGTAGACACTCACTAGAGGGTGCCACTAGGTAGACACTCACTGGACTCTGCCCCTAGGTAGACACACACTAGAGGGTGCCACAAGGTAGACACTCACTAGACTCTGCCCCTAGGTAGACACTCACTAGGGTGCCACTAGGTAGACACTCACTAGAGGGTGCCACTAGGCAGACACTCACTGCAGAGCGCCACTGTGTAGACACTCACTAGAGGGCGTCACTGTGTAGACACTCACTAGAGGGCACCACTGTGTAGACACTCACTAGAGGGCGCCACTGTGTAGACACTCACCTGATGTTTGCCTCGTTGTCACCAATACAGCTGCGGTACACTTCCTCCACCTTGTGGTTCAGGGACTCCAATATTCTCTCTTGATCCTCGGCTTTAAATTCCCCAAACGAAAACATCCTATTTACCAAGGAGATCAAATAGATACATTAAGATTGATGAGTACTGCATTTGAGTGAGCACTGGTGACATGATAAATGGGAGAATTAATTTGATGAAATATTCATGTGTTTGAACAAATTGTGTTGTCAATTTCTTTCACATATGTCTCAACTAATGAATACAGCTTTATATACCTCTAGAAATTTGGTAGCCCTGGTACCCAATGTCACTGACAACACACCTTTTAAAAATCAATGGCCATTGCCTTGTAATATTAACAGGTATACGTCGTATTGTCAGGAAATACATTGAATATGAAGCACACCATTTTAATCAAAACCATTTCGATAATAAGCTGAACGATTAAAGCGTTTAAAATTTCTCTGCATCTACCACCAGGGGGCAAATGGTTACAACCCTCAATAAGCTTTAAGAAGGTGAGAATATGACATACCTGGCCTTCATGTCCAGTTCTTTTGCCTTTTCCTCCTCTCTATGTATTGCTGTGTTTAATTTTCCTATTTGCTCTGTCAAGATCTTTGTTTCTTGTTCCCTTTAAGAAAAAAACTATTTTACAATATATTCATAAAGGACAAACATTTATTACATATATAGACAACACCCATTTTCAACTCTGCAAAAAGTTGTGCAGATAGTGTTTTGTATATAAGTGAGTTTTAAGTTTAGATGAGCTGTTTAGCATGTTATAATTTTTCACTTTCAGGAGCAGGGCATTCCAGAGTTTGGGGGCATATACCTCAAAAGCCCTATTACCGTATGTTCTCAAATTAGTTCAGGGGACAATATATTTATCATTACCGGTTGATCAAAGGAGTCTTGTACCATGTTTAGGTATCAATAACCACGATAGGTACTGAGGTGCATTGCCTTTTTGTACCTTCCAGGTTAGTAGCACTATCTTAAAATTTATTCTAGCTTCCACCGGCAACCAACGTAATTCCACCAGTTTTTCCGTTATGTGGCCTCTTTCCTTTATTCTACCTACAACTCTGGCTGCAGCATTCTGCAATATGTGTAACTTGGATATTTCACATTTTGGCAAACTTGCCAGTAGGGAATTGCTGTAATCTAGCGGTGATGTAACAAATGCATGTGCTAAAGTATTAGCAGTTTTCTCATCAATTTTTTTAACATGAATAAAAAACAAAACATTTTTACACATTTTCTAAATTTGTTGCTTCCTGGTAAGTTCCTGATCAAAAATAAACCCTAGTTCCTTGACTTTGTTGGATCTTGAAATATTTGTCTCACCAATCATAATTTCTGCTGGGATTTCTTTATAATTATTTTTAAAATTCGAATTTTTAGCACATGTTGTGGGCCACGGAC
The DNA here is from genome assembly GCA_949316495.1 of Amphiduros pacificus. NCBI lineage: Eukaryota > Metazoa > Annelida > Polychaeta > Phyllodocida > Hesionidae > Amphiduros > Amphiduros pacificus. The sequence continues at coordinate 23,108,581 of OX439009.1, read as the reverse complement.
CGTGGCGCAATTGGTTTGAGCGCCAGCTTATTAGCACTAGTTCCTAGTAGCACTAGTTTGAACCCTGGCCGTGCCGGGATTGAACTCATGATACAATTTCCCATATGAGCTGAGGCCCATGCCATAAGGGTTAACCTGTTGTCCTTGTAAATCTGTGACCGGTGGGTTGTCATGTCAAGGACCTGCGACATGACAATTCGGTGAGGCAGCACTATATCTGCTACAAGTAGGTCTCATCACGAAATGACTGAAATAATGTTGAAAGTGATGTAAAACCCCAAACAAACAAAACAAAAAGCACATGTTGTCATTTCAGTTTTGTCATCATTCATCTTCATTTTATTATCAAGTAGGAATTTCTTTATGCTCATTATACATTTTTCCATTTCTGTGCAAGATAATATTGATTCTTTTCTAGATTTTTGGTCCTCCTTGTGGTTTGCCTGACCCCTTCCATGGCCTCCAAATGTAGACAACACCCATATAACACTCTACTTACATTTTCTCTTTGGTCCTCCTTGTGGCCTGCCTGACCTCTTCCATGGCCTCCAAATGTAGACAACACCCACATAACACTCTAACATGGGCTCGTCTGCCTGCACGTGATCTCTCAGAGTGGTGGTTATGGCGACTCATCAATCATCAATATCGTTCGTGATTGTCAATGAATGTCTATATGTTTCCAAGAGTCTCTGGGTGTGTAATCTATATCCTACAATAACACTCTACTTACATTTTCTCTTTGGTCCTCCTTGCGGCCTGCCTGACCTCTTCCATGGCCTCCAAATGTAGACAACACCCATATAACACTATACTTACATTTTATCTTTGGTCCTCCTTGTGGCCTGCCTGACCTCTTCCATGGCCTCCAAATGTAGACAACACCCATATAATGTTACCCACTAATGGAGAGTATCCGTCGTTGGGGGACGTGGATGGGGGATCAATACTCTACCAATAGATAGATACTCTAATCTGCTCTACTCTACCGTACTGTACTGTACAATAAGCATAGCTCGCTAACTCGCTGGCTGTGAGTTGGGGCACGGATCCTAGCTACCCTATATACCCTCGTGAAAGTGGCAGGCAATAAGGACTGCAGACACAGGATATACACGACACAATAGTTACCTTTATTCGGTGCTGTGAATCCTCCTTGTCTGGCTAGGCCGGCATGGCAATGAGCGAGGCATGTGAACTACCCAAATGCATGATACTTATGAGATCCTATCTGTACACAAAACACCCAAGTCTATGCAGTCACGATACTGAGAGTCGTGGATCTTCTGTGGCAAGTGGTCGCTCTATCTCTGTCTGTTCATCTGCCCCGATCCAAGGGTTGCGCGCCTCTTTTAAGGGGTCACTCCGCATCATCTGTGGGGCTTGCCTACGTGGCTTCCTCACGCGTCATTGGATGGACTCGTCTTGCCTGCGTATCTAACATGGGCTCGTCTGCCTGCACGTGATCTCTCAGAGTGGTGGTTATGGCGACTCATCAATCATCAATATCGTTCGTGATTGTCTATGAATGTCTATATGTTTCCAAGAGTCTCTGGGTGTGTAATCTATATCCTACAATAACACTCTACTTACATTTTCTCTTTGGTCCTCCTTGCGGCCTGCCTGACCTCTTCCAGGGCCTCCAAATGTAGACAACACCCATATAACACTCTACTTAAATTTTCTCTTTGATCCTCCTTGTGGCCTGCCTGACCTCTTCCATGGCCTCCAAATGTAGACAACACCCACATAACACTCTACTTACATTTTCTCTTTGATCCTCCTTGTGGCCGGCCTGACCTCTTCCAGGGCCTCCAAATGTAGACAACACCCATATAACACTCTACTTACATTTTCTCTTTGGTCCTCCTTGTGGCTTGCCTGACCTCTTCCAGGGCCTCTTCTGTCTCCTGGCTGTTCTGGATCAGGGAAAGGTTCTGTTCCTCCAGCTCAGAAAAGATATCCAACAGTTGTTGAGGGTCGTGGAAATACAAATCTGGTTCCTGTAAAAATAGCCATATTTCAATATTAAAAATTCGTACCTTACATAATTTGTATTCTCAAATTAAGAAATCGATTAACATATGAACTATATCAGGATGCCTTTTCAAGGGATTAGAAACAGGGTTAGAAAATAGACTTAAACTCACACTCTCAGAGTCAGTTTCTGAGTCAGATTCTGTGGATGACTCCGAGGACCCCGAGTCGTCTTGTCTCCCTCCTCTTTAACATGCAAAACAAAATAAAAATAGGCAAAATGTCAACCATAATAGTTTGTTGTAAATATTATTTTTCACGATAATGCTATAGCATACATGGTCATGCATGGAAGTAAGACTGACCTTCTTCTGGAAGCCTGGGAGATGTGGCCAGGTGCTTTCCCCATCCTCCCCTTTCCTGTTCTGCTCCCACCTCTCCCCCCTCGTGACTGAATGGACTCTGCCATATAAACATAATTTCCCTTTTATCAACTGAGAATTTACATGCATTCAAAGGGTGGATAAGGAGATTTATTTATGAGTTTCTTATTTGAATATCATAATGGTCCATGTTGGTAGGTTTGTTTAATTTTGAAAAGCTATGTATGTCATGGTTATTTGATTTAATATGTGGTGATGCTTCAGGAAGAGAGAATAGCGTCCCTGACTGCTTACCTTTCTTTTTGGCAGCTCTTCTTTCCAGTTTTTCCATCCTTCTTTCCTCTTTCTCCCATTCTTTCTCCATAATCCGTTCTTCCATCCAGTCCTGATTGAATTATAAAATCAAAGAGTAAAGCTCACAAACCGACAGAAGAAATAACCAATGTCTACCACATACCCAGAGGCCCTCTTCTATTTTACCCATTTAACTCCTCCATACCCATTCACCCTCCCCCTCCTCCACACCCAGTCGCCCTCTCAATCCTCCATATCCAGAAAACTCAGTTACCAACTCAGTTATCACCTAACTCCATACTCAGATATAACCTCATTCTGTCGCTTGAAAATCTCATTCCTAACATTAGTGAACTCAATCAGTGATTCTTTGATTGCCTGTTGAAAACCTCCTTTCATATCCTTTGATCCTAATGTTCTAGGGCTTTCCTTGAATTTCCTTATGGGGGCGTAACTTGCCATACTTGCCAAGAAAAGACCTGTAAGTATAACCTATATGCTTATATTGTAGAAATAAGGTTCTTTTCATTACCTTGGGTGTAAGAGCTTCCAGGAACTGTCTATAAAGTTGATACTCTTTAAGAGTGTCTTCATATTTGGCAATGTCTCCCTCTATCATCATCATCTGATGGTGAATTCTCTTTATCTCGGCGACCTTCTCTAGTTTTGCCTTCGTTTCATTCTCTGCACTGAATTCAAGGAACAAGACACAACCTTACACGTGGTATATCTGATATGAATCATATGAGATTTTTAAGTTGAGCTATGGATCATATATGTAATGTCTAAATTTAGGGGTGAATCATATGATGACAAATGACCACAGATGACCGGACCATCTTTGAACACCTTTGAACAGGACAGAAATGGAGGGATTATATTTGATGTCTAAGTTAAATGATAAATTATATTTTATGCCTGAGATAAAGAATGGATCAAATATAATGTCTACTTTCACTAACGTAGCACATGTCAGGCCTCATTATGATATGTTTGATTTAAATCTGTCCCATACCGTGTCATTCTCATCCTTCAATACCTTGCTCACTCACATTTTAATAGCTGTGACCGAATTTTTGTCATTCTCTTTAAGAAAGTCATCAAACATGGCTGCATCTTGCTCTAGGTAGAGTTCTGTCATCTCTAGTTTCTTCTCCTCGGCTGCAGTTATCTCCTCCAGCTGCCGCATCTCATCTCGCTTAACACCAAGTGAGTACTGTATCCAATAATAAGGAAGTATTAACCATTTTGAGCTGGAGATTATTATTCTTTGTTTTGTACTCTCATATACATTATTCACAATATTTTCCTAACATTCTTAATCTAACTGCCTGAACATGAGGTCATCTACAAACTATTTCCAGTTTTTTTTTATCAAATTAGAATAAAGTGAGAAGAACAAGTGAACTGCCGATTATGGCAAAAGGGATATATTGTCAAAACCTACCTGAACCAAAAATATTTCTCTTTTTTTGGCAATATAATCAGCTAAGGATTCCTTTTCGACAGCCCTATCATCTGTTACAGAGAAAAATATTCATATTGATTAGTTAGCAGTCAGATGCTACTGCAAATTCAAATTTTGTCATAGCCAAGTTGGCTAAGCAAATAAGGGCTAGGTTCAATGTGGTAATAGAGGTAGGCTTTGGTTTAATAGCTTACATCTGGTAACAGCGAGTTGGACTGTACCTCTGGTTAGGGCAACGTGAATTGTAGCTTACCTCTGGTATGAGGCTATGAGACTGATGACAAATACTTATGTCCTCCAATAAAGAGAAGTACATTACTGTCTATGCTTACATTTAAGATGAACTGTGGTCAAATATATTACCTCCATACTTCAAGTGACTGTTTGCTATGATCTTTGGTCAAAACAAATACTTCTGAATATTGTGGCCAAATGTGTTACCCCCATACTTCAAGTGACTGTTTACTATGATCTATGGTCAAATTAAATACTTCTGAATATATATCAGGTAAAATTGTATTGGTCAAATAGTTTACCTCTGGTCACAGCCAGTGTAAACTGCGGATTGTCTTTCACGGCGACATTTTTCTCGTCATCCTCATCAGTTTTCTTCTTTTCTTCATCAGATTCTATCATCTTTATCGTGGAAGTTGTTTTACAATTCACGCGAGAGCTGAATGTTGTCTTGTTATATATTTTCATCTTTTTCTGTCGTAATCTTTCCTAGATTGTAGAAAAATGCCATCATTTACAATTTCCATCCTGAAGATTTGTTCATATTTGGCTCAGGAAATCTTGAGCCAGTCACCTTTTATCCATCATATCTTTAGTACTTTCACAGCTTGGCTACCACTACCTTTTATTGCACTCTCAACTCTACCACATTTAACTATTGTATCCCCTACGTCTGCTCCTTATTCAACATGACTAAGGTCAGTTGTGTTCTCTTATACTTTCATTATACTTTCAGTTTTTTTTACAAATTCTATCCTTTGCAATGGCCTTAGAAAACGGATATCATTTCCTTTTTTCATTTATTCACCCTCCCACTCCTCCATACCCAGTCTCCCTCTCACTCCTCCATACCCAGTCACCCCCCACCTCCTCCATACCCAATTTTTTTTCTTCTGCTTTTGTTTTTGTTTTAGTTTGGCTTTTTATTACCTCTGATATCATTGTCTTGAAATGTTTTACCTTTTTCCTGCGTTGTTTCTCTTTTTCTTTAAATGAGAATATGTCTTTATCGAGTGGCATACGGAATGGATTTCCTGTTTCCTCCTCATCTGATAACTGTAGTTCTTTATCCCTGGATTGACCCTCACTGGAACCCCGCCCATTCTTCCCATTCAACCTTCCTGCAAAAGTACCATGTTATTTCAACATGTTGTGTAAAAAAGTGCTTTTAGAAGTTTGAACTATTTACTACAGGCAATTCATACTTCTAATGTATTAAAGATTGTATAAATAATATTTTCTTTTTGAACTTTGAAAATAAAATTATTCTCTAATCTATCTTAAGTGTTATTTTCTTGTTTTGATTCATTGTTAAAATGCATATGCTTTTGTTTCTGGAGCAATTTGTGGACCTACCTGATCTTCTACCGGACCTTCTCGATGCCACAGAACCTGCTGCAGACCCTGGAGCGGATGTAGCCATCTTTCTTCACTACAGAGAGTAACCATTTTAGGCCAGGAAAAAGAGGGACATGTTTATCGTCATTTCTTTTTTGAAAAAATGCATTGGATGGGGAGGGGATTTCCTTTTTTAAATAAAATGATATACTTCAATATTTAGGTTTCTTTATTATAGTCTGCACTGTGCTTAATGGACATTTTCTGTTCTAATGATGGTATATTGTTAGATGACAAAGCTGCTCATGGACGTTATTTTCATTGATTTGACACCTTGAGCTTTTAATTTCTTATTAAAAGACGAGACACGGATTTCATGAGAAACAATACCTTTTTTCTCTTGGCCTAAACACACAGAAATATACCTGTGTATAGTTTAAATGCATTTCATGATCTGAATAACCTTTAAGTATTAACAGGTCATAAATAAATTCCTTAGAAAATAACAGATTGATGAATAGATTTGATGGAGAAATATCAAACAATTAGATCTAGAAATGAAAAAATGTCTTTCCTTTCATTTATACTATTGATTGATTAAGAATTTACTGAGCTTTTTTATCTCTCAATATCGTGAGATAATGAATCAAAACCTTGAGCTTGTTGACTTTTGACAACATGGCATATTTACTTATCACGAGAGCATCATGGATTATAATTCATGCCATGCAGAACTCAAAGGTGTGAAACTCAACAGGAAATCAATACGTATATATGAATGTCATACAAATATAATACCTGCATATATCTCGCAGTGACCGATAAAAATTAAAGTTATTTTTACTGACCTGTTGGTGCGGGCAGATCGATCTCTCGCGGCGGAAGTGTTTGTTGTCGTGGCAACTTATCAACAACATTAGACTAAGATGTAATTAGGAGTATGAAACATTAATGCCCGCGTGTGGGGGCCGTCGGGGGTGATTGGCCCAGTGGGTAGAGGCGCTCGGCCGTCTCACCAATATCCACAAGCATCACGCTCAATCAATGTACTTAACGCTGTGGAGGCATTTTCACATCTCACATCCGTCCGATGTTATTTCAGATGCTCAATAGTTTAACAGACATTATTTGTCTGTTCAGTTATTTTATTCATATGTTTAAAGAAAATAGATGTGAAGAATTAAGATAGAATTAAGACGTTTACATATCAAATAAACAACTACATTTTAAAATATATAATCAGGTAACCAGCCATTTTGAGGAATAACTATTGTCAAATATAACTTGGCAAATATAACATGTTTAAAGAAAAAAAATGTGAAGAATTAAGATAGAATTAAGACGTTTACATATCAAATAAACAACTACATTTTAAAAGATATAATCAGGTAACCAGCCATTTTGAGGAATAACTATTGTCAAATATAACTTGGCTAAACGGAGATTGACAGTGCAGCTGGTTTATCATTCTTTTCTCTTTTCAAGTCATATGACCTTATGGTTATACATATGATAAACCACCACACTATCACACTATACCTGAAGTGCCCCCTTGTGGCTGGATCCAGCCTCACATTTGGCTAGTTTCTATATAGGAAAAAGCACGTCATGAGATGTGGACAGTAATTAAAGTTCGGAGAACAAATTGCATGGCTATTCATTATGTTGAGGTCATAATCAGATGTTTCCATAAGATTGATCTCATTGCATCATTTGATCACGTGGTGTCATTACTCACTTAACCCAGTTTTGGAGATGTAACGTGCAGGCACGTGATTCCAATTATCATTACTTGTTCCTTATACATGGCAGGTATTGGTAAAATATGTTGATAGGAAAAATGACTTGCATATATATAATTAGTGATGTTTACAACAGGGACCAACTCATGGTGTCCTTCAATTTACCTTTTTCCTAAACTTTTGTCATAAAGTCTCTCTTTGGTACTTTATGTGTGCCATATTTGCTACAATATGACCTGAACTTGGTCCGTGTAGTGGTATTGAAAGAAAATACCAAACATGGAACCAGTATTGAAAATAAAGAAGTTAAATAGGCATATACTGGTAGCTAAGCTGTGAAGGCACTCAAACATGGCGGCTGTACGTTGATGAAGAAATTATCTTAAGGATTACACGTTGCTAAAATCTTGTTCCTCATTTATCGTATATAAATATGTTATCTATCTTTATATTTTGTTTATTGAATATTGCCTGACATTCAATATTCCGTCCATATTGTCCGATATGGTATAAGGACATTCCCCACCCGGACATTCCCCACCCGGACATTCCCCACCTAGGACATTCCCCACCCGGACATTCCCCACCTAGGACATTCCCCACCCGGACATTCCCCACCCACCATCATTCCCACCCCTCAGCCCATCATACACCATTTGATACACCCCCTCCCACCACCATCACTTCCCTGGGGCCCCCTCCCTAACCATGCAGCTAGTTGTTGTTTGTTGCTATTAATTGTCCCTGTGGGTAGTCATTCTTGCTAAAAGCTGTTGATTGCCCTATAGTTGATATCTGCCTTGAATTTAATACTGTGAATGTGAATTTCTTCTTTAATCGTCTTACTTTCCTTATCAATTTCTTCAAGCTATTTCATCTAGAAATATTATTCTTATAGCCAAATGGACTATTCTATCATGTTAAGCAGGTCTTTTTACCCTATGTGTGTTATTTTCAAGTAGATGTGTGAAGCAGAAATTAGTTTTTCGACTTGATCAAAACGCAGGTAGCGCTAAGGAATCTATAGGCTCTCAATGCACAAGTACAGTAGTTCTAAATGTTCACAATTATGAGTTGTAAGGGTAATATACAACTTGTCTATATTGTCTGATATACAACTAGTCTATATTGCCTGATATTCAACTAATCCCTATTGTCTGATATACAACTAGTCTATATTGCCTGATATTCAACTAATCCCTATTGTCTGATATACAACTTGTCCATATTGTCTGATATACAACTAGTCTATATTGCCTGATATTCAACTAACCCCTATTGTCTGATATACCACTAGTCTATACTGCCTGATATTCAACTAATCCCTATTGTCTGATATTCAACTAATCCCTATTGTCTGATATACAACTAGTCTATATTGCCTGATATTCAACTAATCCCTATTGTCTGATCGATATACAACGAATTTGCCTGATATTGAACTAATTCACATTGTCTGATACAAAACTAATCCCTATTGTCTGATATTCAACTTGTCTCTATTTCTCAATCGTTAACAAACTATATTTCATAATTTGCTCATATTTTCTCTATTAATATTGGCTTATATTCAATATTCAAACCATATTACCTATATTTTCTGATTTTCTGATCTAGCAAATATTGTAAGTATTGCACTGGCAGATAATTTCCAATATTCAACAAACTACTCATATTGCTCAAACATGATTCATTTCCATTCCAACACTCATAAAATCACTATGATCTATATTTAAAAATCATTAAATGAATAAAATCTGAGCCTCATAGTCATTATCAGCTAAAAATTTGAAATTGCCCATGAATAGCTAAACAATTCACCAAATAGTTTAAGAGAAGTTCAGTTCTGTCTTACTGCATAAGCTTTGCTGACATAAACAGCACAAATAAAACAGACAAGGAAAATCATTTTATAACAAGTATGTACATTTTATTGTTTTATATTTTACATATTGGCAAATTGTGTACCTCTCAGATAATTAGATTTCTCAGGAGATCTATGTTACAGATATTTGGCTCATGCCATCTAGAATTATGTCGAGTCAGTGAATTCAACAGTTTCACACATTTTCATGTTTCTATTTTGACCCTATCAAAGTTTATCACAATTAAACCTTAATTAAGTCTTCCACATTTGTTTGGTCACAGGGAGAAATACAAGTTCATAAAGAAACAAAGTACACTTGATTGGTGCATCAGAATATCAGAAATAACAGAGAAAAGATATAAGATTATATAACAAGAGTATCGTATGATACAGATCCTGATATTACATCAAAGCAGAATTAATGGTCAGTAACCTCTTCCCTTACAATATATAATAACATTAACATACAGATCATGAAGCATTGAATTGAGCATATTCAAAATCACAAAATGGGCTTTTTAATGTGTTAATATTTCATCACAAAGTAGATCACTGATGAATTATGGTAGTTTTCCCTCAAAAAGATTATTTAATAAGCACCTTTATTTGACATCACTCGTTTTGAATACAATTTTGTGTTAAGATCCAATGCATTCATGGGTGTTTTTATATATCTTAACAATTTTCTCTTCAATGAAGCACTACCATTCTCCAAATAATTTATTTTTTATTTGCTAATCTTAAGTAACACCCATACTAAGGTAACCAGAAATTAAGAATATTGACCCTGAAAGGGCATTCAATCTTATTACTTTGAAACACTGATGAATCAGCTTTGAAAGAAGGAATTTTTTTATCTGGAATAGGAATTTGGGTATAGAAATGTGAAGAGAAATAAAGGGAAGGTTTGAGCCAAACTTCAGTGGTAACAGAAAATAATGAGCCTACCAGATAATGTAAATAGTCTTAATTATGTACAACTTATCTTCTACTTGTCTGATTTAATCATAATATTGTCATTTTTTTCCTGATATACAATATGTACAGTCAAACATTTTTTGTAACCTTTATCTGAAATATTTTAAAGAATTTGTGACAAATGTTTGAGATTTTGATAAGATATTATCATTTTATCAGAGAGATCAATCAGATATTGATATTTCTTTTCCATATATTGATCGGAAACTGTTATCTTTATTATATATTGATCAGTTATATTTATCAAATATAGATCAGATATTGAAATTGTCTAAAATTGATAAGATATCATTAAGATAATATTGAAATCAATTATTGATGAGAAATTGTTTCTTTGATCAGATATTGTTACCTTTAGAAGAGATAATGACAATTTAACTTTCCGTCACAAATCATCACATCATACTCTCAAATTACTTAATCAGGGAAATTATATTTAAATATTAAAATCTAGGATATCAATATTTATTTTGTATGATCACTCCTTAATTTAGATAACTAGATTTGTTGTTGAGACAATCAGAACTACATGTGCTTTTTTTCTTATAACTTTTAAAAGATAAACTGACAGTTTTTTTCCTTTAATTGAGTCATTTTAACAGCAGTATAGCACACTTAAGGACCTCATAATTTATCATTTTAAATTAACAAATATTAATGTTAACTCTATCCCAACATAAGTGGAAAATGAGAGTGGATATTGCAAAAAAAAAGAAAAACAATTAGAGCCAAAACTTTGTCTTTTTGGGGAAATGATTAACAAAGAGTGATTGAATCATTTCTCACATTTACTATAAATTTCATGTCCTGGTGTTTACAATTAAAATCAGGAACCAAACAAAATGTGATCTTGACTATTATCATAGTTCACTCTTTATAAATTGCAGAAATCAATCACTATCCTCACACAAAATCCTATAAAATCTTTATGACCAATCCAAAAAGGTTGAATCGTAAAGTTGATAATTAATACCAGTGTCTTGCTGGTAGCGGGTTAGCTTTGTTTGGGGGGGGTTAGCTTTGTTCGGGGCGGTTTTGGCGAGTCATACGTTTTGGTCCCCGTCCAGCAGGGCCTTTGGGACGAGCAAACTGTTGTCTAGCAACGTTCTTCTTGGGATGGATTTCTTCATGAACAAATTCTTCTGTTAACTCACTTCCATCATCAATTTCCAACTGAAAACATAAACATATATTTTAAATAACATTATTATATATTTATTAATGTTATTTTACAAAGATAAGTGTCAGCATGTTTTTTTTTATAAAAAAATTGTCACTTAAATTTATGTTCGACTTTTTCTTTAACCTGTGGGAAAATATATGTAACATGTTTTTTAAACATTGTAACTAGGCACCAAAAGCCATTGTCCAGGTACAGATCAGTAGTCACCAATCTAAAATCCAACAATATTTTATCAAACAAACCAATGATGTCACCAGCTAAGGGACTGAAGGTTGTTTGATGATATGAAGTTAAGTGAAAATTTTGCATATTTGCTGCAAACCTTTTTGGCAATTTCCAGCCCCAATCCTTGTTCAGCCATGTCTGTGAGTGGTGATTTACAGGAGGAATACAGCATTCTCTCCTTTATAGGACACTTGTAACCAGGCATGGAATAGATGAAAACTGAAACACAAGAAAACACCCTATTATCACCCACACAGCAACTCTTATAGTACATGAGGGTAGGCTGATTAGGCTGTAAATCTATTGAGTTTTGATGTATTCTTGTCCCCATCTTTATGCTATTTTGGCACATGGTGGCACTTTTGCATTGAGATTGGAATCGATGAAAAGAGAATTATACAGTGTGTGATCGCGCAGTATCAGAAATTCACAGGCTTAGGTTGTTTATTAAATAACTTTGTTTTTTATTTTCTTTTGGTTTTCTTGAATATCAATTTGCAAATCCTGTGTGAGCTTGATTTTTAAAAGCCAACACATTTTTCTTGGCATTGTCAAATCAGTACAAGGGAAAATTACACAGAAAAATAGATCACTTCAGTATTGAATGGGTTTTTAATCATCACAAAAATGTCGATCGGAGAGAGAGAGGCTTACCGATACTCTCCATGTAGTCACCCTCGTGTGTGTGCTTGAACACAAAGAAGTGGTATCTGGCGTGGTCGGTCGGCACGCGCTTTGGTAACTGATGAATGCTCGTATCCTCAAATGACTCCAGATTGATGATCTCAGCATCCAGATCCAAACTCTACAGGCACGAATACATTCATCATACAGAAATGGGCCACTTGGTATATAATATTTATGGACAGGAAGGAAACACATATATGATAAGATAGAAATGAGTCTTTTGATAAATTAATGGACAGTCCAAGACAATTCACAAATTTAAATATTTTCTGGTTCCTGGGAAGGGCTGGGAGATTGGACGTTTATGCTTAGTTTTAGTCTTATGGTTAGTGCCAACGAATGATGAGTAGTCAAGGTAAGAACTTTGACTGATTTTAACAAATTATAATATAGGGTTTAAATGTATCTTTGAGTCACTTTTGTCAATGTAGCCATACATTTCATATCATAGAGACATGGTATCTCTGCACAAAGTAAGAACACATATTACAATGTTCATTTAAAAATTCATGCCAAAAGATTTGAATTCTGCACACAGTACAAGAAATATATAAATGAAAAAAAAATATGTCCAAATTATGTTTGTGTTGAAGAAATATACTCTAATACAAATACAAGTGAGGAACACCTCGACAATATGTTCTTTTCTTTTTCAAAACTCCCCTACAGACATATTTTCTAAATACTAAAATCCCTTCTGGAAATCAGATATACACAATATTGAATGATACAACCAGTTTGAATCTGGTAGAGGGCATTGTGGTAAGCTTTATGTTATTGGTGGATTTAGTGTTGAGTTTACTGACCAGCTGCACATAGTTGACTGCTCCTGCCTTGAGTTCCAGCAACTTGTCCTGGGCTTCCCGGGAGAGGGGGAATGCCACGCCCTGCATCGTCTGGTGCTTTGTATCAACACTCACATCCGTATTCACCTGGTAAAATATTCAATCAATATCTTTATAAATAGGATAATTTTATGAATGATACACTTGGTCCATATTCACCTACTGTAATATCTAGTTTAATATCTTTAAACCAAAAAACATTCATGAATGTTAGGACTTGACTTTAAGGATTTTGGTTACTGTCCCAAAAAGGAAGACTGCCTTGAAATCCATGGTCATTTTGTTCATAACTATTGGCCTACACATAAAACAGTGAAACCCTCAAGGCAACTGGGCCAGTGTTATTGTCAAGTCCTGAACATATAGCAAAACAAATCAATGTATACCACGGTTTGGAGATCTTATATCATCTTGATAATTTCTGACATAAGTTTAAAGGTTAAAAACACAGGAAAAACATATATTGTCCGCTAACTTATTTGTCAAAATAAACAGTATTTTAAGATATAAATCTTTTTATCTGCAGTTTTTATCAATACTATGTGGTAAATACTATCCATAGTATAAGCACCAGTGTGGAATTATTATAATGAGATTTTAATTCATCCTACCTCATTTTTCTTGATAAGAGCGAGTTCTTCTTCAGCCATAGAGAGTGGAGCTGGTGCATTCTGGGACTGCAGATGCTTATTATATCCTGACAGCTTTATATCTTCCTGAAAATACAAAGTAGCAATATATATATATATATATATATATATATATATATATATATATATATATATATATATATATATATATATATATATATATATATATATATATATATATATATATTCCACCTGGTAACAATCTTTCTCCCATTTAACTCTACAATTTACACCTCGCTTCATACTAATTTTAATAAACGGTTTGTGAAACTCATTAAGAAGGATTGAAATTATCTATTTCTCTATTAATATTTTGTTCCTTTAAAAAATATTACCAAATAATAAAATTAAATATACTCTTAAACAAATGCAAATGCAAAAAAGTGATACAGAATGATATGTCTATTAAACAGTGTAACTATGTCCCAAAAATGTAATGTGACACTTGTTAAGGTCAAATCATACAATTATATTTTAGAGTATTGCCTAACCTAAAAGTTGCTCTTTAGTTTCTTGATGCATACCAGTGAATTTCCTATTCTCTCCTCTTCATGTGATGCTCTTTTGTTTTATTTATTCTGAAGCAATTAAATGTTGCTCTTTTATTTTGGAATACATATCAGAGCATTTTCTGATCTTTCCTCTTTAAGTATTGCTCTTTTGATACATACCGGTGCATTTCCTAACATCTCCTCTTTGATGTGTCCCCCTCCAAATTCCATCTTAAGTGTGGCGCTGGTAGCAGCATACAACATCTTCTGACGCACCTTAAACACAAACATATAATATAATTGTATGTGGCTCTCTAATAAAATGTTATCACTTTTTGTCATGGGTTGTATGACCTTAGACAGTTGACCACAGCCCAATTGACCAACATAAATCTTTACAGCACTGAATATTTTATAAAATTAGCAAGGGCGTGTTTATCCATTGTGGAATCAAAGATGGGGAAGTTAACAATATCTATTGGAAACAATTTCTCAGTAAATGCTTCATAAACTTGAAAGTGTGCGTGCATGTAGAGAAATATTCCCACTGTAAACAAGATCAAATTAATTTGAGATTATGATATTTTAGTTGATAAAAAAAAATCGCCTAATTCATGCTGTAGTGCAATAAAGTAGGATTTTATGTTGCTTTTCAATGGAGTGTATAGTGTTACAGACTATTGGTGTGATCAGAAAAACTATGGCTATTGAAATTTCATCAAAAATAGATGCCTGATGCGTATCGTCACTCAGGGTGACTCTTCAGAGGCTAGACAAGAAAATTTTGATTGTATAATCAGAAAAACTATGGCTAAAATTTTTTTACAAAGGAGTGTTTATATTTCTCAGAAGTGGTACTTACCGGAGCCTTGTCTGGCACGTATGAGATGTATAACCACTCATAACCTTGGTTATTCTTGGTGTCCAGTCTGTACAGGAAGTAGCAGGCCTGGGCCACATCCAGGTGTGGAACTATCAGCTTGTCATAATGTGACACCCATTAAGGAAAAATCATACACGTAGAAAAATAGTTAGCCTCTCCAGAAAAAATTGGAAACAGCTTTTCTAAATGTTGTGATTTTAGCCTTATAAATAAATTGGTGTTTAATATTTCGGTTAACTCCACAGACAGGAATTTATGGACAAGCATCAATTTGGTCAAATATTAATACAAGAGTGAGTAATATCATAAGGTATGCATGACCAGATGTAGTCACATGATGATTACATGTAATCTTATCAGTTTACATTGCGTGACTAAATAGAGATTTGGTTGCAACTGGTCAGCAATTAAGGATATCATCTTCCCAACTTCCTTCAGGAGCTTTACTGTCAGCTAACACAAGCTTCTCTGAAAGCAAGAATTTATTATTATTTACATTCACATATAAATACACTAGCTGACTAGATTACACATTTTTGAAATATTTGATGATTTATACCAGATCTTGGAAGACTGAGCTAAAAAAATTGTTTTTCCCCCATAAATTCACCAAAATGATTTTATTACTTGCAAGTCAAGTTACAGGACATCGTGTTGTACTGCAATTTTGATCAAGTTTCAAGACTTTATGACATATGTATGAAATGAGAAAGTATCAATAAATGTGATTATAAATGTTGAAATTCAGAAATTCAATAATTAATATTCTCCAATACTCTATCATATTAATTAGGTTCTTTTAAAAACATCTTTTCCAAAATTGTGAACTAAATTTTTAAACATTTTTTTCAAACAGGGTACTGGCCTATCCAGGAATACTTTATCCAGAGTCTTTGAATAAGTTAATTGTATATGTGCATGTATTATCATATCTGGGCCACTGCATGCTTTCGAATGGGGTCAACATGATACTTCCTGAGACTGTGGTTAGATAATCATATATCTCATTTAATCTCCAAAAATCCTAATTTCACTCAGGGCTCGACATACACACTGGCCTGATGGCCCGGGGCCACCAGATTCTCTTTATGTCAAGGCCTGTTCACTTATCACTATGGTCTCTATACCAAGAAATTAAGATGGTACATAGGTATATAAAACTGTATTGCTTTGAAATCCCAAGATATACATGATGTAAGGAAATGTATTGTTAGTTGCAAATGCAATTTCAACATGCTTTTTCACAGACATGTTTTAATAAAAATTTGTCAAAACACTAAAAATTTTAAGCAATTTTTAAGTGCAAATGTTTTTACATTCCAAGTTTATTTAACAACTCAACATAATTGGCACATGCAGCCAATCATCACACATTTGTTAGAAATGCTAAATAATTCTTGCTGGTATTATGCTACTTAATCATATAACAATACACACAAGATTATAATGCTTGTCAGGGATCAATATTATCATAATGGCAATGTGCTGAAAATTACATCTAATTACTCAAGATGTATCATTGACCACTTGACTCTTCACAATGTTTCTGACCCTCATGTTCCTGTATCTTACATAACAGATTTTAAAAGAAAACTGATTGGTAATGTATCACCTGGATCACATAGAGTCTTTATGTAGCATTCATGGATGAAAAGGAACAACAATATTTTTCAAGCCAAATGCATAAAAAGTCAATTTCTGATAACCAGAGCTGGCCTCTTAGTGTTTAATAAGAAAGGAAACAATAGAGAAGAGGAGATAACTGAGCACAGGAGACAGCAGAGCAGAGGAGAGAGCTGGCAGAGCAGAGGAGAAAGCTGGCAGAGCAGAGGAGGCAGCTGGCAGAGCAGAGGAGAAAGTTGGCAGAGCAGAGGAGACATCTGGCAGAGCAGAGGAGACATCTGGCAGAGCAGAGGAGACAGCTGGCAGAGCAGAGGAGACATCTGGCAGAGCAGAGCAGACAGCTGGCAGAGCAGAGGAGAAAGTTGGCAGAGCAGAGGAGACATCTGGCAGAACAGAGGAGACAGCTGGCAGAGCAGAGGAGATATCTGGCAGAACAGAGGAGACAGCTGGCAGAGCAGAGGAGACAGCTGGCAGAGCAGAGGAGACATCTGGCAGAACAGAGGAGACAGCTGGCAGAGCAGAAGAGACAGCTGGCAGAGTAGAGGAGGCAGTTGGTAGAGTAGAGGAGACAGCTGGCAGAGCAGAGGAGATATCTGGCAGAACAGAGGAGAAAGCTGGCAGAGCAGAGGAGACAGCTGGCAGAGCAGAGGAGACATCTGGCAGAACAGAGGAGACAGCTGGCAGAGCAGAAGAGACAGCTGGCAGAGTAGAGGAGGCAGCTGGTAGAGTAGAGGAGACAGCTGGCAGAGCAGAGGAGACAGGTGAGTAGGAGGAAGCTCAGCATCTTTCAGAAATAGCCTTTCCAGAGTGTGAAGGCTGGTGTCAAGCAGTTGGTATGGTTCAGCTGCACCCTTAGTGCAATCTTGCACTCTTGGCAGGATGCCAAATGGGTTTGCTGAGTAAATTTATAGATGCAAGGGGATAGCTGAGTAGAGGAGCCAGCTGAGTAGAGGAGCCAGCTGAGTAGAGGAACCAGCTGAGTAGAGGAACCAGCTGAGTAGAGGAACCAGCTGAGTAGAGGAACCAGCTAAGTAGAGGAACCAGCTGAGCAGAGGAACCAGCTGAGTAGAGGAACCAGCTGAGTAGAGGAACCAGCTGAGTAGAGGAACCAGCTGAGCAAAGGAACCAGCTGAGTAGAGGAACCAGCTGAGTAGAGGAACCAGCTGAGTAGAGGAACCAGCTGAGTAGAGGAACCAGCTGAGCAGATGCACCCTGCACCTGCCTTAAACTCATGAACTCTTCTCCATTTCAAGTATTTGACAACTTTCCCAATTTGTGGTAGCTACTCATGTCATTCAGGGCCAAGTTTTCCCTAGGACCAAACTCTCTCATTAAATGATTTCAATGTTCACTGCCCTACTAACTTAAACAAAACTCTGCTCTGATATTTGTCACTGTCACTAAATTTGTAGTGCTTTATATAATTGCTGATTTCTTCAGAAATACTTTTCTAGTTATTCTTTGGTACTAAAAAATTGTGTGGTGGCGAAGCAAAATAAATAAAAAATAAAACAGGTCCTTACAAACACCCTCTTATGTGTATGCACATAATCATATACACTATGACAGATATGATTTTTTTTCTGCCACTACTGCTAGTGTTTGATGAAACATAGTTATGCATGGTCAGGATTCAGAAGGTATCACACAGTTTTCAATCTCCATGCCAATCATTGTTGTCGAAAAAATAACACAATCTGACAATTTTCACACAGATTCCTGTAATATCTCACCTTTACATTTGACTGCATCAGAAATAAGAAGACTTAATATGTAATTTCCACATAAGGAAATTTGAGGAAACGTTTTACTTGCAGGACATCTTACATAAAATTTTAATATTTTTCACCAGCATGTCTATAGAAGACTTATAAACTAAGGTAATGAAAACGGGTAAATGTAGTTCTTAAAAAATGGAGCCAAACATCAATTTGGTCATGCATGGCCAGATAATGCCACTCAATGTATGACCTTATTTGGTCATGTCTCTGCATGGCCAGATAATGCCACTCAATGCATGACCTTATTTGGTCATGTATCTGCATGGCCAGATAATGCCACTCAATGCATGACCTTATTTGGTCATGTTTTTGCATGGCCAGATAATGCCACTCAATGCATGGCCTTATTTGGTCATGTTTCTGCATGGCCAGATAATGCCACTCAATGCATGACCTTATTTGGTCATGTTTCTGCATGATCAACTAGAGGTGTGGCACCAACTAATCAAGAAATAGGAGAATGAGAATTTATGATATATTTGTCCTGATTAAGACTGGCAATATAACATGATCCTACCATCTCTGATGAGAACTTTGATCAGTCTCACAGCTCCATCCTTCGCTCTAGCAAAATGCTGACGTAGTTCGTCTTCCGCTAAAAAAAAACAATGACAGAAACAAATCAGCATCACAGAAACAAGAATAAATCCTTGAAAAAATCATGTGTTAGACTGAAATCTCTCTCTTGCTTTTCTGTTAAGATGGATGTTTTCACCAAATGTTAAAGGTTAATATAGTTTGTTTTCTAAAGAATTCCTGAATCTTATCATTTTATATACAAAATCAAATGATAAAATGTTTTTACATCAGTTTCAGCAGAAAATGCTGCATGAGAAGATCTTTTGGATGCATATAACCTGTTCACCAGTGGTGGCAGTAACCACCATCTGAGTCACCTCCTTGGCCAATGTTCATTCCTCTATGTACAACATTGGTGTGATTCATCAATATGTCATAAATATATATGGAATCAAATTTGGGTAAGAAACCGGGACATACTTAAGTTTTAGTTCAAGATCTTGGGCCAAGCCTAACTGAAAATTTAATAACTTCTCTTTTATATTTCAATTGTAAAATCTACTTATTTAGTTAAATGATCATCTTGCACGAAAAAAATGAAACAAATCAAAATATGCAGATATATGAAATTCTGATTCAAAAAAGGAATATGACATAAATCTGATTCTCCTTATTTCATTCTCGCCAGAGAAAAAAAAACAATTCAAAACAAATGGCAGTTAAGCTCTGTGAAATATTCAATATGTGAACAAACTTGGTGTAAAGAGCAGAAATTAAACAAACATGCATATATTAAAAAAAAAGATTAAGAAAAACAAAATCAGATTCATGGTGTGATAAAAACCATAACATGCTACCTTCAGGAATTGTCACTGGCAAATTAAATAAAGTCTTTGAGATTGTTAAATCAAACAATGATCTATCATCAAAATAATAACTCTCATATAAATATACTTTTTATACTTTGCCATTTTGATCTGTCAAAATAACATATTTATCACAGATGAAGCTATAGCAGCACTTAATATGCCACTATTCTTCTTAATACACTCAAATTTCTAAATGCCATCAGTTTGACCAAATTTGACTTATTAACTTGACCAAATTTGACTGCATTTTTTCATATTGATGATTTTAATAAGCAATAATTTAATAAATAAAAAATCAACTATTTGAGTGTGTAAATAATAGCATTTTCAACAGCACAAAATTGTTCCTTTTTCAAAGAAATCTTCCTTGTTATCATATTGTAGCATTCTTTCAGCAAGAAACAAAACAAAAATAATGAAATGAAGTGTTTGGCAGTTACCACACTCAGCATTTGCTATTTCCTAAATGTTCCATTATAGGACTGTTTAAATTCAGTCAAATATAATACAAACCCATCATACAACACAGTAGATATTTTTAAATGATTTTTTTTTTCAAAGACTTGTCAGCAGAAGACATAAAACATTGACCTATTGGCCTTAGATCTGTACAGTCCATTGCTTTTCAATTTTTTTTGTGAACATTTCCTGGAAACAGAGATATTTAAACATGTCTCCAAAATGCTTCATAAATGACTATTCAAAGTATTACTGACTTCATCATCCCACACTGTATTATAATAGAATAAAGCATTGGATGTTCAAGATTATATGCATGTGCGAAACAAATCACTGTTAGAATTCATCTCCTGATAATATTACACCTGAGTTTTTCTCCCCCAGTCTTTGAATATCAGGTATTCCTCATGGGATAATGCAACACATTTGCACAGTGTAAGAATTCTTACTTTGCCTTGTACAATATTGGAATTATTCCTATATAGGCCAATTGAAAACAACATACTGGAACTGCACAAACAAGACCGGAAGTTCGCAAAAAACTCTCTAAAATATAATCATTAAAAAAAAACAAGAACGTAATCTGTGCTTGTGCCTGACCAGTTTTCCGTCGCTACCAATTACCACCGATTACAGCGGCTAAGCCAGATAGGACCCTTGTAGCCGCTGCCAGTCACGGTCTTCTTCATCGGCGGAAATTGGTCGCTGACCAGTAAATGCACTATTGTATAAGATTCCACTTTGTGTATTAATTATACAGGTCTAACAGCTGGAACTGTCCTGCTGTACCCATAAGACAAAATAGCACTGTTGTTGGGATGGCTGGAGGTTTTAATAAGTTGACTTAAAGATATGTATTGAGATGTGGACACTTGAGAAGTCACGCCCCTCTCACTTCAGGAGACGACTGTCACTTTCAATCCTGAACCGGATGACAAACTCCCGGCTCGTTAACACCAAATATCTCAAACTACTTCACCATTTGATCATTCAAATTTCGTTCTTTAAAACACTTACCTGTAATACCTGTCTGATGGGACATTTTATCTTGCTTAATATGCAACTATTTGATAAATTACTCCAGAAAACTTCAAAATCAGACCAAAACTTTCTTGGCAGGAAGCGGAAGTTCCCCTATTTCCGTATTGTATTTATCACGTGATAAAAATGTTAGAAAACTTGTGATTGGTCATCAACTGGAAGAAAAAAAGTGACAGCGAATCAGAATGAAGTTTACTGAATAATTTGGGACAATTTTGACAGCATGGCCGCACATGGACAAAATCGAAAGATTGTCGTTTGAATTCGGTTAAATACACAGTTCTGATGAAATTTCACGAAGATAAGATGGAAGAATATCAAACAGCACACAAAATATCTCGCAAACCCAGGACTGGAGATGTCATGATAACTGAGAATGTTGACTTCGCAGCTTTGTTGTTGTCCAAACCAGTTTTGGAAGGCCTGTCAAAATGTGGATTCGAGAAACCTTCACCCATTCAGTTGAAGTCAATTCCTCTAGGAAGATGTGGATTAGGTAAGAAGGTTAGGATTAGAAACTGGGGGTGGAGGGAAATTCTATCATGGTGAACTGCTTTGCTCATGCCTGACCAGTTTTCCGTTGCTACCAATAACTGCCGATTACAGCGGCGAAGCCAGAGAGGAGACCCTTGTAATCTCTGACAGATACAGTCCACTCCATCAACAGAAACTGGTGCCCGTCAGTGACCATTTTCCGCCAATGAAGTAGACTGTCAGCAGCTACAAGGTCCTCTCCGGCTTAGCTGCTGTAATCGGCGGTAAATGGTAGCAACGGAAAACTTGTCAGGCACAAGTTCAGAATGTATTGCATAGACTATTATACAGAAAACAAAGATAAAATCTTCATCCAAAGATGAAGCCTTCAAAATATTAACAATTGAAATCACACTAGGGCATCACATCGTTGGATTTCGTCGATACGATGAGATACGTATCAATGATTTATCAATATTCGATACATATCGATATTACTGGACCAAAATAGAAGACTTTATCGGCATGAAAACTATCCGGGTACAAGCTCTCCCAACGGCGATAAATTTCATATCAACGGCGATAAATTTCAGTGTCAACAGTAGTCCGCCTCCAAAACGATTGTGGAGCTGCCACAACGTGTTCATTCCCATTGAAATATTAATATATTGCGCAATGATGGATCCCTCAGTCTTCTTATTTACATTTTAAAGATTCAAAAAGGTATCAATGCGTAAGATATCGAAGGAAATACCTGTGTTTTTATGGTGAAATGAGGGCCCAATTCAATACAAATAATATATCGAAGCACCAGTATCGATGTCTGTATACTGGTATCTCAATAATATCGCGTTCCGGTGTGAGACCCTAAATCACACAGTCGCACATCCAAGCAGATTACGATCAAACAGAGAAACGGTCAAATAGAAACCCTTGCAAAACTGTCATTTGCTGTTCAACCAAGTGCGTAGCTGATATTTTTGCTCAGTGGAGTAACCTAAATAGATCGATACTAGATGTTAATACCTCACTACCTTATCTTCTCCCCCCCCCCCCCCCCCCCAAAGGGACTATGTTCAAACTTACTGTTATCAAAGAAACTTGAATTATCAAATATCTGCCTTTACTTTTGAAATACAAGATCTTTGTTTAACCCCAGAGAAAAGTAATGTGATATCTTTTTAATACCCACAGTTCCCAGGAGACAAAAAACCTTTGAAAGTCAACAGGTGTATTAAACAGGATTTTTTTTTAATATTTCAGATTTGGTTGTCCAGGCAAAATCAGGGACAGGTAAAACCTGTGTATTCACAGTAATAGCATTGGAGAGTTTGATCTTACCCAGTAACAGCATTCAGGTGAGTGATTGAGTTCCAGCTTTTTTAAAGTTCTATAATCATGTCAATCAAATGCAAATTACACTGCTTTTACCCTTCAACCATACTTGGGCACAAAGTTATTTTTGTCATCTTTGTGGAACATCCTTTTTTCTGTGAATACAATGAAATAAAAACTTTAATGTAGTGATTTGTTTTATATAATTATTCCTAGTGGGTATATAATGATGTGCCAAAAATCAAGCAAAACCTTTAATATTGGACCACAACACCAACTTGATCATTAACCTCTTATCATCATTAATGTTCTTTCTCTCACACATAGGTTCTGGTACTTGCACCAACCCGGGAGATAGCTGTGCAGATACAACAGGTCATAACTGCAGTGGGATGTGGCATTCGCAAGTTACAGTGTCACACCTTCATAGGTGGCACTCCACTTACTGAAGACAAAGAGAAACTGAGAAGATGTCACATAGCTGTGGGAACTCCAGGTGAGTTGATTCTATTGTTATATCTTATTCTAATGTCCACCAACAGGTGGAGCCTGTAGTTACTGCTATCACCACTAGGGACCAAAGAATCTATGAGGTTAGGAGGAAGATCTTGAAAGTGGAAAGCTGTTAACCCAGGGGGTATATACAGCCTGAGAACTGATTACTTAATGAAAGGGAAAGACAGGAGTCAGGATTCTTGTCAGATCAGGAGGAAGATCTGACTAGGGGACTGGAATTCACAGAAGTAGATTTGACCTGGAAAGTTGCAAAATCAGAAGGTCAGATCTGGGAAGCTGTGTGCTCATGACTCTCTCATCATGTGTTTTGTATTTCTGCTATAGGTCGCTTGAAGCAGTTGATAGAAGAAAAATTACTTCGAACTGACAGTATCCGACTATTTGTAATGGATGAAGCCGACAAGCTGATGGAGAAAAGTTTCCAAGATCAAATCAAGTGAGAAAATATATTTTGATTGAAGATTTTTTTGGTATGTTTTGTGAGCAGTTTAGATAAGAAGTATAGCTATGACATATAAGCATCATGTTACAAAGGTTTAACTTTTTGTTTTTGACTACATTTGTCCCTCTGGTTTCCTTTCTATGCAGTACCATGATGAGTATGTTTCTACATTTTTAGTTGGATCTACTGGACATTGCCGGATAACAAACAAATGTTGGTCTTGTCAGCTACTTACCCAGAAGATGTGGCCAAACTGGTGACCCAATACATGAGAAACCCAACACTGTGCCGCCTAAATGCCTCAGACCCTGCCCTCATGGGTGAGTACCTTACTAACTCAAAACCCCTGCCCTCATGGGTGAGTACCTTACTAACTCAAAACCCCACCCTCACGGGTGAGTACCTTACCAGCTCGGTACACCAGACCCCGCCCTCATGGGTGAGTACCTTACTAACTCAAAACCCCTGCCCTCATGGGTGAGTACCTTACTAACTCAAAACCCCTACCCTCATTGGTGAGTACCTTTCTAACTCAAAACCCCACCCTCACGGGTGAGTACCTTACCAGCTCGGTACACCAGACCCCGCCCTCATGGGTGAGTACCTTACCAGTTCAGTACACCAGACCCAGCCCTCACCGATGAGTACCTTACCAGCTCAGCACATCAGACCCAGCCTTTATGTTTGAAAACATTCCTCATACCTTCTCATCACACCAGACTTATATATATATATTATATTTACAAAGTGTTTGTATTCAGTGTAATTTTAACCAAATTATTCTCAAGATAAACTTGTTTTTTTCTTGTGTGTGATTTTCCATCAGAGATGAGAGAGTATTACACCTAGCATATTGAGGAGGGTAGATCATCACATTATATTAGGTAGTAATCCTCAGAAATTTGTTAATATAATCTGCAAAAATCAGTCAATTATATTGTCAATCTAATGGGTTAAATTTTGCAAAGGAAAAAAAACAGGAAAAAATTATCCCTGCTTAGTTCCACTTGGTTAAGTGCAATACCTTGTCAGAAAAAGTACTTTGCTCATATTTAACATGTAAATGACAATATGCTAAAAGCTCTCACTGTATATATTTTACACAGGAATCCACCAGTACTACCAGACAGTGGAGTTCCACCCATTGCCTCAGAAGATGTTTGATGTGAAGCTGGCTGCTCTGATGAAGATCCTCTCCTCTGTCACGTTCCAGCAGTGCCTCATCTTCTCCAACTACCAGCTCAGGTCTCTATCACTAACACATTAGTATAAGGCCTGAAAAAAGAGCTTGTTTCTGATTTCCCTATCTACCCTAGTTCAACCAGCTTTTGTTGTTCGTTTTTACTTTTTTGATAAAAAGTGACAGTTTCAATTATAATTTTATTATAATAAAATCAAAAGGAAAAATAAAAATCTATCCCCATCCAATTTTTTTCAGGGTACATTATCAGAAAGAAGCTTATTTTTTTTGGCCACACCAAATATTTATCATGCCTTGCATAAATGTGACTCAGTAATATCATGATTCTATTTTGTCTCTTACTCAGCTGTTGTGCAGCTGTATTTAATCATGCATACCTTAGACATGACTTAAATTGGTCACATAAGGATCTTGCATAAATGCATTTCATGTTTTATCATCTTGGCTTTATTCCTTCAACATAACATAAAACATTAAGATTTTAATCAGTTTTATTGTTGAGAATTATTAAAACATAAAATGAAATAAGCACATATTGATATTTATATTTTAATCAGTATGGATATGATATTGATAATAATTATTTTCCTGTAAGCAGAGAAATTAGCTTGTCAATCATATTTTGTGTGCACCAGAAACACATGTGATACTATGAAGTTACACCCCTATGTCACATAATTGATCTCTGAGTGCTTTCACTATATCATTTGCACAGCTGTATTTTATTACCCTCAAATAGTGATCAGCAAACTTGCAAGTCTTTAAAAAATGTTGGCACATGTGAAGACATAAAGTGCATATGATGATGTGTAATTTAGAGCGCAGAGCCTGTCAGATATGCTGAGTGCGCAGGGATGGCCCGCAACCTTCATCAGCGGCAGTCAGGACCAGCAGCACAGACTGCAGGCCATGGAGAAACTCAAGAAGCTGCACTGCAGAGTGCTCGTCACCACAGACCTGGTCAGTATGAACCAATGACCAGCTAACAATTTTAACAATTTTGACTTGTGATCTAGTGAATATGATAAACTCAGGGTACTTTCAAAATCAGACAGTTGATTACCTGTGATAATTTAACTGCATTTTGTGATTAATATTACTGCATTTACCGTTTCAGAATGTTGATATTGTTATTGGGTTTTAAAATTTGCAATCCACTAGGTGTCTTGTGTCATGTATAATGCCTGTTGGGATAGGTTTATAGACATGACAGTTGATGTGATAAGCACCAATCTGTATGATATGAAGGGAATAAATCATATATTGTGAAAAAAATATAGACATATATTAAACATTGGACATGAGGTATTTACATGTATAATTCAGACATCCCGGGGTATCGATGCAGAGCATGTAAACCTGGTGATAAACCTAGATGTCCCTTATGACCACGAGACCTATCTGCACAGGATAGGGAGAGCAGGAAGATTTGGTAAACATCACTCTTTTAATAATATTTCTACTGCTACTATACACACATCTGGTTAGCTGTTGAAATTTGGTTGAAGAATTCAGAGACCAGCTGATAAACGATTACAAGAACTCTCCATAATGGCAAAAGTAGGAGACGATAAACAACATGTCTCAATTTCAAGCTTGCAAATTTTGTTTATCTCACCCACATTGTCAAGACAGTTCCAGTGCAGGTTGAATCATATTTCTGCTCATTTTTTAAACAAAATTGTTTTCGTCTGGTAGGCATAATAAGATTGTGGAAAAGGCAATTCATACCTCTGATAAGAACAAGCTGATCATGTTTTCATTATTTCAGGGACATACGGTGCTGCCATCTCTCTGGTTGCAGGGGGGAAGGAATATGCAGACTTGAAAACTGTGGAGCAAAAGTGCCATACCAGAATTAAAATTCTTCCTGGTAAGTAGGAGATATGATCATCTGTTTCGTCATGCATACCAAACCTAGTTGAAATTTCCATTGTTAAAAGGCTCGCCATTGCAGAGATATCAAATGGAGTTTTTTTTGTTAATAAGAGAAATAAATTTAGAATTTCACCACATTTATTTATAATTTTACCAGTTTAGAATTCAGATTTGGGAATTAAGTGCAATTAACATAATCTGACTTATAACGTTTCAAATAATAAATTTGCTTTTCTGGTGAAAAATGATTACATAGTCCTGAATTTACAACCTTCTGACCCTGATCTTTTTGCTTCCTTTAAATGAAAAGTCAATTTTTTTTCAGATCCAATGCGTGAGGATCTTCTTTCCCAACCACCTGATGAAGATATGTTTACCTTTGTGGAAGAGCTCAAGCTGGATCAAATATCTAACAAGTCTATACAACAGGATAGCATGAACTCAGTCCAATCCAGAGGCAAACTAGAATCTGAACAACAAGATAGCATGAACTCAGTCAGGTCCAGGGGCAAACTAGAATCTAAACAGCTGGACAGACATCTAGGTTTAGAAAATAACGCCAGTATTTTTGTTCAATCTGACTGTAATGGAAAGACTGAGAAAGATTATATTAATGGAGACACAAGTGTGGGTGAAGTGAATCCTGCGATTGCTGATATATTTGATGATAAAATTGCCCAAAATGAAGATATTGGTGAAGATGAAATAAAACTTTTCAAGAGAAATGATTTAGAAAAAGTTTTGCAAGAGGAAAAAGGAGTGAAAGTGAGTAATAGTGGTAGCGATCACATTGCCTCAAAGGAACAGGAAACTCAGCCATATTCTTTAAACACAAATGAGCCAGTGTCAAGGTCAAAGAAAAACAAAAGAGCAAGAAATAAACCCAAGAACCAGGCTGTAGGTGAGGATATATATCAAAACATCTCTACTGTGTCAAGTAATAAATTCCAGTCAAGTTTGGGTGTTGATGACCTTGGGCATAATGATGAGAGTGGCAAAGTGGAGAGTACTGCTAACAAAGAGCACTTCAGCAAGGATCAAATTGACAAAAAAGACAGTGACAAATTCAACATTTACAAAGTTTTAACTAGAAACTGGAGTAGTGCATCAAGAAAGGATGTGTCATTTGAGGTGATTGCAAAAGATCATGATAGATTCATGAACAATCCTGAAAAATGGGAGAAAACGAGAGGTTTTGGTATTCAGAAGACTGAGTTGACTGAATCTGTGAATGTCTCAGGTGAAGAGTTAGCAGATGGTATGGCAGGCCTGCTTCAGAAGCTGCATGTGGGGCCTGTAGAACATGGGGAGGACTACCACACTGCTATGGAGAGTGTCTTGAGAAGGGAAAAAACTCTTACCAACAACATATCCAAGACTCTAACCAGCAGAAAGATGAACTCAGATTATACAATGGACGACGTTCAGAGTTTGCTGGATAGTTACGAGAATATTGCTATGGATGGGTCAAAAATCATGACAAAGCCTCTGACACTTATGTATTCTAAACTGGAGAATGAGGATGACATGAGCGACGGGGATGAGGAATGCTCGGATTCTGACGTCTCCGAGGGAGTAACGTCCAGCACGGCCATCAGTGACTCGTGTTCGGAGTCCGATTCTGATGAGGAGCTTGAAGCAGGATTCATACACAAGGGATCAGCCATACAGTACTGTGATCAGGGGGCGCCACCTGAAGAAAACCAGATAGAGCCACCTGGTGGTGGAGAACCATATTATGATGAATATGATCAGTCATATCTGTTCTATCAGGAACAGGATAAAAAACACCAGCTTGCTTTTGATAATGATCATGGAGATTCTTCCTATTCAAAAGATGAATATATTACTCATTATGCTCAGACAAATGCTGTGTATAAAGATGAATATTCCCCAGCAAATTATCAGCATGAGTGGGAACATGACCCTTTCTATGTTGAGGAATATTTGGAAAATGACTTGGCAGGTGATCACCTCAAAGATGGACACACATCTGAACACTCTGAAGGAAAACAATATCATAAAAAGCAAAGGAAACAAAAGAAAATTTCACATTCAGCTAATCGGCATGAAGCCAATTCAAACACCAATTCTTATTGGTGGTACAATAACATGGCTTATTCAGCCAATCAAAATGGTGTTGGGAAGCAAAATATAGATTTAAAACCTGGTTCAAGTGGGAGAAATTATGTGGTGGATTCAGGCAATGAACAGGAAACTTACAAAGCAAATGAAGGTTATTTCCCTAGTTTTGATTGGTGGAACTCTTACATGGCTCACAATTGGATGATGCAATATCAGCTGACCAATCAGATGCAACTTTGCTATCAAAATTACATGACACACTATCAGTGGGCATTGTATTATGAAAATATGCTGAAGAATTACAAAAGACATGAAAAACTATCAGACTCATATAAACAACAAAAGGAATATATTGCCCAAATGTCTAAATGGATAACCAAAAATAAACAAGTATGAAGTGACTATATTTAATATTATTTTGTAAATTTTGTAAATGTGAAAATAAAGTATTTTTCTTACATCAGTCTTTTCAAAAAGACATGGCCATAGAATAAACTTATAATGTGTGTTTGATTGAGCTCAACTCCCATCTCTCACAGACCAGGACTGAAGGACCGACCATATTTGCCCTGACCAGTCTATCCCAGCAGATACCATCCAAGTTACTCTGCTTGAGAAGCTTGTCTTGCTGACTGGAGGAGCCAGTGGGTGGGCACATATTAAATAAATTGGCATATTCCAATAAAGGGGTTTTGTAAAAATGGAACAATCTTGAACACTATTCCACTCCCCATATGGATCCCCAGTGTGTGAAAAATGTTTGTAACAGGTGGAAACTGTCATTATGGTCCCCAACTGCATAAGAAAGGCACAAAAGGGATACCTTCAAATCATGGTTTTTTACTATTTCTGATTTTAATCCTAAATGCATAGGTCTTGGGCCTAAGAGCTGTGTAAACCGTTCTTTTCTGTGAGCATTTCATGGAAATACCTGCAATTAGTTTTATTAATGAAAATGTCAAGTACTTACACAGCTTTGCAGGTCTGAATGCATCACCCCCTCAACTTTTCTCCAGAAATTTCAAACTGAGGCTTTATTTAAATTAAAAGAAACTGGCACTGAATGTTTTGGGTGTCTATGCATGTGAGAAAAACTTGGTATTTGTTTAAACATGAACAAATCTGTATATCATTGGAAATACATATACATGTTGCATATGAATAACTAAGAAAATCCATCCAGTAGTTTCAGAGAAGGTAAAGTTTGACAGGCAGACAAAAGTGCCCCTCTTACTGTGAAAGCTATGCTAACAATGTCAGCACAGCTTAAACATTGGCATGATTGACCAAGAGGTCTACATTAGGAAGTTGTGAATGTTCAGACTCCTGAAGATCCAATGCTTGAGGGAGGCTTGATTTAACCATTCTGGTTCCAGGATTACCAGGATTTCTGCTATAAACTTTTTGGGGCCAAAAATCTATCCTATCACATGTGAACATGACTCCTGAAGGTTTTGCTTGATGATCTCTTGGGAATCCATCAGATCACCGAGCTCATGCCTTGCTTTATTTTGTAATGCATGATTCATACTTCACAATATAGTAACCACACAGTAAAGTATAGTGATATATCACTATGTCATAGTGATGTGACAAGTTGACACTATAGTGAGAAGTTAACACTATTGTGATAAGCTGCACAGCATAATTACAAGCTGACTAATGAAACACGCGACACAATATAGCATAGCGACACTATAATGGCGAGCTTCGCAATATACTGACAAGCTGCGCAATATAGTGACAAGCTGCACAATATAGTGACAAGCTGCGCAATATAGTGACAAGCTGCACAATGTAGTGACAAGCTGCACAATATAGTGACAAGCTGCACAGTATAGTGACAAGCTCCACAGAATAGTGACAAGCTGCACAATATAGTGACAAGTTGCACAAAATAGTGACAAGCTGCACAATATAGTGACAAGTTGCACAATATAGTGACAAGCTGCACAGTATTGTGACAAGCTGCACAGTATAGTGACAAGCTCCACAGTATAATTACAAGCTGACACTATTGAAAGTAGCTGCACAGTATAGTGACACTCCACAGTATAGTGACAAACTGACCAATATTTAATTCCCCGAAGTTAATTACCATTATCATCATTAGCAAATTGAAATAGAAAAACCAACAAAGAATACAGTAAGTGACCCCAGGAGGAGCCATCAAGTTTATTTATATTCAGAGTTTAAATAAATATTTCCCCCCCTCACCACTAAGGACCTGAAAGCATAAGCAAAACACAGTGACATTCAATGATGAATATTTTATACAAAACCTGGTGTCAGAAACCTGGACTAATCTTCAATGATAATCAATAAACATCTTTTTATTTGACAAATATTTCAAGGATGTGAGTTACTCTCCTATTTTTTTCAACCTGACAAAACATTTGTTTTTGCTGAATGATTCCAAAACAGATCTTTTTTTGATCTTTGGCTGATTATATGCTTATTTTATCATGAACAATATTGGGTCTTCTCCCCGGTATCTTACAAACAGCCAGCATAAAATGGTAGAATGCAAATATATTATTTCATATTTCTGGTTTCATTTATTTTTTCTTTAAAATCTGTGGTAAGTCCAATGGGCCATATATAGCACTGATTATTGAGAGTTGTTTGGCTTTCTCTTTTCCAGATAACACATCAACATGATCTGCATTGGTGATTTTATTCATAAGAACAGAGATAATATTTTCTTAAGGATGCCTGTTTAAATTATAATATTTTTATCACATGTTTTCCCTCATATCTACGGTTCTACCATTCAGGAGATGAGGAATTCTGCTTTTCCACCTTCCAAAATAAAAATGCAATATATTATGAAGAAAATATGTTTTATAAAATATCCAGATTTATTCTCATAATTGTTATATGCCATTTTTACCACATACATGTATATATATACAGTACATCAGATCACCAAATATCTTTCTGCCTTAAAAATAAGTTCTCATATTCCTTAAAGAGCCATTTTTAGTATTGAATTCTTGCAGTTTTGAATATATATAATGTGAACTCATGATACAAGTTTGTGTTTTTCTTAAAAAACAGAAAAAACAAAACATATAAAGAAAGACCCCTGGGGCCAGTAAAAATGTGTTTCTCATGACTGTCCTCCCATATTTTAGATAAAAAAAAGTTCCATGGCATTTACCCATATTATTTACAGACTAAATTTATACAGCTGTAAAAATGTAATGAAAATAGGAAATAAATTTAGCATTTTCAAGTAAACTAGCAATATATCGAGGAATATGGATCTGAATTTACCACACCTTCTTTCTAAATTACTAATTCATATAAAAATCAATGAGAAATAAGAAATGAAAATTTTCAATAAACTAAATCTGAAACACAGCACACAGTCTGGCTAATTTCACCTGGCATATTAACACTGTTTAGTTTAGTTGGACGAAATAAGAGCACAGACAACATAATATTAGTCTGGCTGAAACAGCTCAACTGGGTGTTTGCCATGATATCCAGGGATTCGTGGTTCGAATCCTGGTAAGTAACTATCAACCCCTATGAGCTGACACTGTCTGGAATCAACAATATTAAGGTCAGCTTTACTTTTTTACTTTATAAGTGATCACTTGATGAGGTCTGAAATGTAATAATCACACTAACATATCCATCTTCTCAGTCAAATACCTGCAGAGTTTACGACAGCACAATGTGACCAAAATAATTATTCCACATATTTTGCCAAAAAATTTTAAATATCTTAATTCAAACCTAAGACTATTTACAATAATCTGATTCAGCCAGGAAATTTTAACCTGTTTGCAATTTATTCTTCAGTGCTATAACCTTGTTTATAATCTAAATTTCTCAACTAATCACAAATATTTCAATTTATTTACAAACCAAAAAGTCATAATTTGCCTATTGGTTTTTTTAAACCATGAAAATACAATTTGGAAATTGCAATATTACTTAATTCTTTTCAATAGCCTAATGTTTCTTTCTGGGTAAAAAGAGAAGGGATGAAATACACAGTAGACAGTATTCAATGTGTTACCTTGATCAGCTGACTATGCAACACAGCAGTTTTATGTGAACTCTGTAAGAATCATAAAACCTCAATATAAATATGCATCTCTTCAATTCAGGGTGTTGATTTTAATGTTTAAAACAGGGATTAAAATTTGACACTTGCAAAATTTCCTTTAGTGGTTTATTTTCATGGAAGTGGAACCAGATTTTCAGATTTAGTTTATATGTAAAACATGCAATTTTATTTCACAAAGTATGGTTAGTAAGCTGTTTATTTAGGACAATAAATGGTTGAGTAAAATCAAGCAAAGAAAATAAAGTTCTGGATATGTAGATTTAGAAAAAATGCATACCTTGCTTGCCCAAAAATATGAAATAAATAAATAAAGCTTTGATTAAGAATTAATATTTCTCAGTTTTGGCATAAAGCAATTTCTTTATTTCTGTTTATTAAAAAAAAACTATTTTGCAAGGTTTATTAGAGTATTTAACTGATACTATTCCAAAATCTATTAATTCTTTGTAAAAGTCAAGGTGAAAAAAAAAACTGAAAATGCTAATAAAAACTGTTATAATATGAAAGTACACACAAACATTTCATTTTCAACATTGTGATACCCCAACAACTGATCATGAGTTTACTATAATTCTTAACACACAAGTGAAAAGTGCAAAGTATGAGCAATGCCTTACTGTGCAACCTTGATCAATACTTAAAACAACAGCCAATACCAAAGGGTCAACCAAAAGCCATGACCAATACCCTGGACCAACAGCCAGGACCAACAGCCGTGACCAACAGCCGGGACCAACAACCGGGACCAACAGCCTGGACCAACAGCCGTGACCAACAGCCGGGACCAACAGCCAGGACCAATAGCAATAGCCTGGACCAATGAGCCAACCAACAGCCAGGACCAATAGCCATGAACAATGTGTTGACAAATAGCTATAGTAAATTGGTCTACCAATGAGTGTTCAAACCAATAGCCAGGACAAAGGGGTCATACAACAAATGTTGATCAAACATTTTCATATTTGCGGCTGAATGAGCTCCAGTCTTTGATCACATTAATGCACAATCACCATTTGCACAGAACTGTTGATAGACTTGTGCTGAACCGGTTTTCACCAGTGAAGTAGTCTGTGACTGGCAGTGCTGAAAAAGGGCCTCTCTGATAACTGGTAGCAAACGAAATCTGTTCAGGTGCCAGTGTGCAATCCAGCACTTTGTCAATGTTTCATTATTTATGTGTATGAAGCTCAAGTTAGTATGGCACCAAAGAGAATACAAACTAACATCACGGAGGCTTAGTAAATCTTATAACTGAAATAATGCACCACAAATCTCAACTGGTCCCACACAATCAAAAAAATATCACTCAGCAAAATGTGGTGTCTGCCAGCACACAGCACTACCAGATTAAATTATATCTGGTCATCTCCATAGATGAGCAGCTGGGAGTCATGTGTCCATATAGTGACTTGCAACAGTTGTGCATGACCAGTCTCAGTCACATGACTGCCATGGCATGACCCTATTTGGTCATGTGAGTGACCTAATAGATGTTTGACTGTAACTACTGAGAATATGTACAAAATCACACAATTTTCTTTGACAATTTCATTGGTCACACAATCTGCTTGACTGACCCACAATGTTCACTCAACTTATGGACTACAGCTATGCAGCAGTTTCCAGATTAAATCTTAATAGATATAACATCTAGTAAACATCCTTCAAAAAAACATGGCAAAGAGTGGAAAATAAATTTGAATCGATTAAATTGTATGTGACATACAAATTCATAGCTTTCCAGACTGATTTCCACACCCAAAACTGCAGCAACCTATCTACCACCTGTGGCCTTGAAGTGGAAATCTAACTAAACCGTATTACTCCCACCTCTGAAGGAATTTCATATAAAATATTTATAGTCCCCATCCAATATTGTTCTCCATGCCTCAGTTACAAATTACTGTGAAAATATATGTTTATGTGGGTATTTTTTACAATTGCTTATTAATAATTATGTACAGATCATTGCAAGCTTGTTCTTCCTTATCAGAGTATGGAGTGCCATCATCTTAATGATTGGGACACAACCAACTGCCTCGTTATCTGCCATTCTATTCAGTGCTCAACATTCAGTCAATTAGAGCAAATCGCAAAAAAAAGCAATCTCATCTTTAAAATAAAAAAAACACAAAAAAACATTTCATCTATATACTGGGAATCCATTACATATCTCCTGCCCAGTGAATCCCACTTCAGCATTTTTATATATTTATATACAATTTCAATTTCATCACCGCTCCAAATAAGTTGTGTATTATACATTTCTGTCACTGACAGATTGCTTCTGTACAAACATTGTCCAGTTGCTCAGATCTGTTACGAAGAAGCATGAGAGTCCTCAGTCTCTGAGAGTGACTTAGCATTTTCCTTAAAGTCCGGGACTGGTAGCTTAGATCCTGAGGCTGCCCTCTGGTGTTGTTTTTCGGAGCTATCTGCTTGTGTTTTCAAGGTGGCATCCTTAGAGGAGCTTACAGGGGAAGTGGGCGTGGTTGATGGTTTTGTAGGAGTGGTTTCTTGCTCCTCTTCCATGGCTGGCCAGTTCACCTGCTGATCTCCTTTGCTCAGTCGCTCATTCAGAGCCTTCAAGGCTAGTGTTCTAAAATCAGATGACACACAACATATCAGAGTTATGAAACGTAAACATGCTATGAGTAATATATCTAACCAAACACTGCAATTCATTTTAAATATTTTTTCATGGCTGGACATGGTCTTAGTTCTGAAAAAATATGATAGTGAAAGAAACAAATCAACAGCAGATTTCCCACAATCCTCACAATACAACCTCACTATGAAGCCAACAAATTTCAATCAGTCACATTATGACATCATGAACCACACAATGCAATTAGAGTTCTTCATTTTGCAGGCCATAAAAATATACCTTAACATAAGTAATAAGTAAATATTTTATCATGATTGTTGACTGAGATCTCCATTTTTATAATCACTGATTGCAGATCATAAAAATATATTGTAAAATAATTTGATTTGATTTGATATGTTGGCCGCTCCACTTTGGTCTCGTGGGCACTCAGAGCCTATTCAGCTAGAGAGGAGATTCAATGCGCACTACCTCCAATCTGTGAGTAGCACTTGTGCTGACTGCCCGGTGCAGGCCCCTACACTGATGAAAAACTACCCTATCTAATAACCACCTTCTGCACTGTCAACTTTCACCTAAACGCATTTTATCATGACCATTGATTGAGATCTCCATTTTTATAATTATTGAATATAACATGATAACCAGCAAATTATTTGATTATTATTTGGAGAGTAGATGTGGACTGACCTTCTCCTCTCGGCATCATGCCTGTCAGTGCCTGGCAGACTGACTGTTATGGTGGTGGGAGTGCTGATGTCGTAGATCCGCTGAGGCTTCTTGCACACTTTAATCTTAACAAGAGCACTGAACACAGTGTTACATAGGATTCCGATGAAAGGCTGAATCGTCTCTGGGAAGAAACTGAAATAATATAACAATGTTATAATTATAACCTTTTTTTATTATTGCGTTTGAGAATTATTTGTAAACACAGATGTGTTTATACATGTGTAAACTTAATGGAACTTTCAAATGATTACCCATAGTCCCGCTGCTAATCTCTCAGACCAATGATTAAATATAGAGGAGCTATACAGTTCTGGTTCCAGTGAAGTTGTAAAGTTCCAGTGTGTACTTTTCAATGGGGAATAAATAACAACATGGAGATAAGCAATCTGCCTATGCCCATGACCATCTACTTAACCAGCCCACTGAGATTATGAGATAAACACCAGAACTTCTTATTATAATACCAGATTATTGAAGATAAGCAACCTGGGGGTGTACTCTTTTAAAATTTATCTTGATCATCTTAAAAAGATAATTAGGCACAAATATCACAAATCTATATCATTGAAAATGAGCCCAGCACATTCTCCACAAAAAACATAAAATCATGCCTTATTAATACTTAATCATGCTTAATCATACCAAACATTTGTTATGAAAATGAATATATATTTTAGGGTCTCAGCTTTCATGTTGTTGTGGTGCCTGAAAATTTATTTTCTAAACTGAAAATTAGAGTTGGGAGGCCAAGAAAAATGATATATTTTATTACTTGCTTTACATGCAACTTGAATTCATGTATATAATCTGTAGCAAGATGGGGCACATGGAATTTCAGTAGTACAATCAGCATTCATGACACTCATGAATATCAGACTCAGACATAAAAACTGGCCACAGCAACATATATATGTGGAAATAAATTAACATTCTCATTTATGGTAAAAGAACAAGCATTGCAGATAGAAATTACTGTTATTCATATCATTTATTGAAGACCTTTAGAAAAACAAACTAATGTGGATGATAACAATTCTAGTTGATGCTTAGGTCTCACCTAATTGTATATTCATCAACTCATTTTCATGATCGTATCTTAAGGTTTTGAGTTCATATCTTTCAGGACTTAATAGATTAATTCATCATCTCAGCAAGCTTGACAGGCCTTTTAAATTATTTAGGAAGGCTGAATTCTATTCAACATGGTCAATTGAAAATTATGAACATGAACCATACCTTTACAATATTGCAGAAACATACATGTGTACCAAATAGCAACATGTATATGCATGACAAACAAATTCGACTGATCAATATGCGATTTTACTCTTTTTCAATTAAAAAATATTCTTAATGATGATTAATTCAGGCAGGGACATTTAATACGGAGATTGGAAACAAGCTGAAGTTCTGCATTATCGCTCAGGCGAACCGATCTCACCATCGCCACAGTAAATACGGGTTCGTAAATACTACATGTAAACCTATAACACCGCCCTGGATCCGGATTCACATACTCGCGGACTTGTATAAATTTATACAAGTCTGCGAGTATGTGAATCCGGATGTCTATGTCTTTTTTGCAAGAAAGTATTACAAGAATTGCTTACTTTTCACATATCTATGTTAATCGTACATCAATGACATTAAGAATGGAAGAATTTGTGTAATAAATGCAAAGCTATTTATCGCTGATCCACAACAGTTGCACGTCAGAGTTGCATGGTGCACCACGCTGACACCTAGTGGCAGACCTGCTGTTTCCAATCTCTGTTTAAATATCTCTGATTCAGGAGATTGTTGGGGGAAATACAAACCTGGCAAAGGTGAAGCTATCAGCCATGTCTCCTCTGTTGCCATTGCTGTGTTTCTGGTAGAATCTAAGGTAGACCCAGCTTACCAGCAGACCCATGCCAAACATGATGGGGTATGGACCGTCGACACCGCCAATAATCCGAACAATGATAGCGAGATACAAGAGGAAGTGTGGAATGTGTTTATTTCTTAGCTTCCCAAAGGGAGAGTTGATGAGCACATGATCAGGCATTACTTGTTTCACAGCAACAGAGAATCCTGCCACATATCCGGCCAGTCCATGGATGTGTGTGTCAAACAAATATTCTTCATTTTTTGTGACAAAGTAAATACATAAATAGGTGAACCAGGTAAAACAAGCTACCCCTGTGTTCACTACTATATAAAAGATCAGCATTTCCAAAGCACCCCATAATGGTTCCAAGAGCTTGCCATACAAAATGACGATTCCTAAATCCACGATCACACACCAAATGTGAACTTCTATGAAACTGTGAGTGATGTAGGTCCAGAAGGCAAAATTGGGCGGTGTCACATGCCCTGGTGTGACCGTTAGAAGATTTAATGCCGTCTCACTATATGAAAGAAAGTAGCACAAAAACACTGCCACACATACAAACTTCACAACAACACTGCTGTTTCCCAGCACTGCCGATATTTGTTGCTTTACGTAGGTAATGTTTTTCTGATTCGTGGATGTCGCCATGTTGGTAAGCTTTAGATGACGTCAGGAGCACCTGCGTGAGGTAAAATGCGCGATAGTTTGATCAATTTTTGATCATCTTGCCCTATTTTATTGAGACGTTCCCAAACACACACTTGCCAACGCGCTCATTTAATTTTATTATTTGGTAATATTTTTTAAAGGAACAAAATATTAATAGAGAAATAGATAATTTCTATCCTTCTTAATGAGTTTCACAAACCGTTTATTAAAATAAGTACCAAGCGAGGTGTAAATTGTAGACTCGTTAAATGGGAGAAAGATTGGTACCAGGTGGAATATATATGTGGAATACAGATGTACATCTTAAACATAATACATGATAACATCTTAAATAACATAATAAATCTTTAAATTGATATATATATATATATATATATATATATATATATATATATATATATATATATATATATATATATATATATATATATATATATATATATATAAATTTAAAGATTTAGTTGAGTTGTGACGTTGTGGACCGTGCACATGACGCCATAGCAACCCATTATTTGGAACAATGGCATAATTTTTCTTTGCAGCAATGTGTGTTACCGCCAATAAAGAGAGCTATTTTGAAATATTTAGTCATAAAAATAAATTTATCATATCATAATGAATAGGTTTTTAGTTTTCTTATGGTGCGATTTTGGATAATTGTAATTTCATAGGTAATTCCCTGCAATCCCTTGAAATTGCTATGTACAAAGAAGATTTTCAGTAGCTACAAAGTCTATATGAAAAGTATCTATGGATATAGAAGAGTGAAATTTCTGCAGTATAAATAATACTCTTCAGAGAATTGCCTTAACTGTTTATCAATATCTTATTAACCCAACATCGGAATTTTGTGAAAAAAGAATTGTTTTTCATAAAACATCAAACTTTTTTGTTGGAATATCAAACTTTTGGGGGTAAAAATGTTGCATCAATGTGAAATCACTGTACATTCGTGTACATTTGGAGAACATGAAAAAAAATTATATCTCCATAATCAGTGAAAAGAATAGAATATTTCACTCGTAATATGTCTTGGTCTAAATACTCACGGACTATAGTGAGACAAAATTGTCAGAAAGTTGAATAAAGTCATATTCTTCAGGTTTTCGGGCAATACGGCGTCAGAGATATTTAAACAGAGATGTATAAATATCTCTGATGGCGTCCAAAGCCACAATAGATTGTCGGTAACACACATTGCACGTTTGATCTTATGGCGTCACAACCCCATTCAATATACTCCAAGCTTGGATAGAGTCAGATTTTATAAACTTAGAAATGATAAAGAATGGCTAAACAGAAATCGCTGACTACATGATAAAAATAACACAAACACATGTTCATTCTCAGTGGTGTAGCCAGGATTTTCTGAAGGGGGAGGGCTGAAATCTGGATATGTTGGGGTCCATGACTACTTGCCCACATACCTATCCCCCCATACCCGCCCGTAACAATGCTAACTAGAAAAAAAAATTTAATGTTGGAGGGGGGTGTAGCCCCCTCAGCCCCCCTCAG
Organism: Amphiduros pacificus; assembly: GCA_949316495.1. Lineage (NCBI taxonomy): Eukaryota > Metazoa > Annelida > Polychaeta > Phyllodocida > Hesionidae > Amphiduros > Amphiduros pacificus. Next base: position 23,067,632 of record OX439009.1, on the reverse strand, counting down.
TGTTTCCATGGCAACAACTGAAAATAATTTATTTCTGCACCATCATCAAGAATTCTTTAATTGATGAACTTTAGGAATCACGTTGCATATTTCTCTGACCAACAGGCAAGTCAGCTGCTTGTTTCACACCAAAGAACCTGGATCTGTGGAGCCGATTCCTTGCCCAAACCCAAATCTAATGTAATCCTCCAAGGCACCAGAGGCACATGCAAACTATTACTAGGTTCACCACATCGCCCTCTGGTGGAGTTTGCCTCCCAGGAGGAGGGAGAGGGAGAGTGACACCTGGTGGTCATGGCCATCATGGCATCGCGCGCTTTGGTCAAGTAACATGACCTCTTTTTATGTTTAATTATAAGTATTAAAAAACTGTTTAAAATATTATTTAAATAATGCAATGAAAATTTGAATTATGTATAATGTTATACATTATTTTCTGAAGAAAAGATTTAGTAACTGAATGAAAAGAGAAGAATATATCCGTAAAAGTGTTGTTTGTTTTCAAGGAGGCAAGCACAGAATGTTATTGCACGTTGAGTTTGGGGATAAAACTGCGCGAAATCACTAATTGTTGGAATATCTTATTGGTGAAGAGTGTTTACAAACATATCACCAGTAACCTAAGTATTGCAAGAAAGTGTATTCATAATATTGGTGAAGGAAAAGATTGTTATTCCAGTTGACGTCAAAGCTTTTTGACGTATGATTATCTCACTGAGACAGCTGATGACACCCATGCACCCCACATGGAGATACAACTCAGTTCAAGTATGAGTTGAAGACTACAGAAAAATGGAAAGACAACAGGGGTACATGATGCTTGATATCATGCAAACAATCATTTGAAGGATTTTATTACTAACAAGCATTCCATCACTTCAGGAACATGGATTTTAAAAATACTTGCCGTGATGAAATTGCACTGGAGGGACTGGATGGTAAATTAAGACTTTTTCTTTGTTCCTAAAGCATAGGCCGATTGCCAATCTCCATGTTGTTTATTTCCCATTGAAAAGGACACACTGGAACTGTACAACTTTACCAGAACCAGAACTGCACTACTCCTCTATATTTAATCATTGGTTGGAGAGATTGACAAGGGGGCCTTTGATATGAACTAAATTGAGGATCTCTTGTAGCAAAATTGCCTTTTGTTAATTTTCGGCCCAGTGGCCATTTTGCCGCTAGAGTGAATTCATTAAAATTTGTCTCTTCCAATTCAGCTCACTGACATTTTCTCATATACCAAGTTTTACTTCACAAGAAGAATATATTCAATCAGGGGATCTTTCTATAGGCCCATAGATACCATTTTAATATATTTGATATATTTTTGCTTTTTAATCTTTTCATCGGTGTGCTAATCAAGTGATTTTTGTTGCAGGGATCACACTGTCAGCCTTGTGGCTGAGGCTGGACAATGTGAGACCACCGTTTCCCTTGGCCTTGGATGATGATTCCAAGGCATTCCTATGGGACATGATTGCCACGATGGATGATATAGACTTTTATGAGATGAAAGAACCAAGAGCAAATCTGGTGATCTTTGACAGGTTTAAACTTACAGATCCAGAAACAGGAATATGTCTAGAATCTGTAAGTTTTCATTGAATATTGGCCATGTTAAATACATTTGGTTTACCATGAATTTTAGAATATTGACAATAAACTTATTTAATAAAAAAAATTGTTACATTTAGATACTAGATATTTAAAGGTTTTTTTTATTCTTTCAGCCAAATATCCCACCAGATATTTACCCAATAAATATAATCCGTGACGGAAATATCTCTGGGTCTTGTGTTGAATATTACACAAGGAAGAAAATCACGGAAAAGATCAGAAACAAATCTGGCAAACTTTTATGCAGTGTGGATGAGGTTACAAAAAGGTCAGTCATTATACCATCAATTATTCTTTGCTTATTTTAGTTTTGTTTGTTTAAAAGTCATATTACAAGAATTTGTTTAAGTGGTAAATCTTTAGATTTCATACCTCTGAGAAACATCTGACAATTTTTTCTGCAGTCTGATGTTTAGTTTAGCTATAATCCAAGATCTTTGAACCCCCAGGGTATTTAACCTACTCCCTTGACCTAGAACTGGGTCAGCAGGCTGCCTACGTCATTGCGCCCCGCATGCATCTCCTGCACACATATTCCTCCTATGTCTGTACATGTATAACACCTGATGTCCTTACTTCTACACAAATAACATCCATTGAAAATATGATTAATGGCAAAACTTAAGGCTGTAAAATAGATCAATCCCTACTTTAATTGAAGAAAATAAGCAAACATGACTTAATTGGGTATAGTGTCTGAAATATGGCCTGCTCTACTTTTATCAGTTTCAAGACACTTATTAGCTAGCCCAAAACATCATGGAATGACGTTTAAGGGTTTTCAAACTGTAAATGGAACATTGGGATGACACTTTTAAAATATCTATGAATTATTTTTAGTTGATATTTCCATATTTTTTTACACTGAAAATTTATTTATTAATTTGTTAACCAATGACCAGTAACAATATCAATTGGTTGAATATTATTCATATTCAGTAATGTTGAGCTAAACTTTGCATGACATAATTGAAAAAAATGTTTTGAAAGCATTCGACACATATTTTTAGATCTGTTTCATTGCTGGAAATTATTTTGACTTCTAAATTTTGAGGTCTGGTTATATATTATTTATGCATTGCAGTTGTATTTCAATGGCCATTTGAAATGTTTAGTTTGGTATTTTTTTAATGTCTGTCATTGCGTGTCAGTGGGTACCCAACTAAATCATATATTTATATTCAAACAGACAAAGGAATTTTGAATGAAAATAGAAATTCTGTAAAAATGATGCTAAACTTTGAGATTTCAATATTTCTTTCACAACAAGGAAACGACTTTGACCATAATGTTATGATAAAGAATAGTTCAGTCCCTTGAGGGATCTGAATAATCTCAATAGGCAGATGTAAGTTTGCCAAACCCAACTGGGAGGCTGGCTGTATTCCTGTCTTCCCCATCACTACAGGCAGAATCCAAGTGACTATGATGTGAAACATGATCTGACCTACTATCCACATGTGCTAATTAGGCCACCAGTGGTTCAAAGATGTCATCAACACTCTTGTTATTACTTATAAATTACAATCCCTCCAGACTTTCACTGGCTTGGAGTGGTTTGTTTTGAACATGAAGGGCGAACATGCGTCACTTCCGACAAAATCTCAGCAGCCCTGATTTGACACACATAAAAAGGGGCGTGTCCAACAAATCACTTTGATCCACTATAATTCTGTACTCCATTTATAAAAATGTGTAAAACATGTTGAAATGCAATGTCCATGTATTATAATATATTATGGCTCAATGTAAACATTTTCACAATTTTCTTGTCATGTGACTTTTAAGAGGTCCTAGTTCTACTCCTAAAGGAGAGTCCATGTTTAAACAAACATATTTTAAAAAACAATTAAATACAGAATAAATACTTACAAAGAATTAAAATATATATATCAGAAATGAAATGAAATTTAAAAAAGTTGAAATATGGTTTTAGACATTCATACTGTTCATAAAAATATGATATTTGAGAATGTTTAGTTAAATATACTGCAGGTGTTATATTGAATATTAAACTTTTAGGTCGATGTTAGCATTTATACTTGGTGTTGTGTTTCAGGTGGGGTGAGCGGTTCCTGATTGTTGCCTCCCAGGAGATGCGAACTGAAGCTCTATTTGGGCCTGAGGCAGATCCCAACTTAGTTCTCCCAGAAAAGCATTATGCTCTCCTGGAAAGAATTGGCAGGTGTGCACTATATATATTAACTAATAATCAGATGGTTATATGAAGTTGTATAAAGGAACAGACAACAGATTTTTACCATACTCTGTGGATTTTTTACCATACTCTGTGGATTCATGCAATAGCAATGATCATATTCTTAGTATTGAAAGGTATGATGTGGATTTTTAAATTGATAAATATAAAAGTGCAACAAACATTCATTATGCTTGATATTGCAGATCCAGGTGGCAGGGAGAGGTGACTCAGGGCAAACACAGTTTGCAAGTCTTTAAAGACAACAGCAAAACGCTCTTTTATCTTAGAAAAGTTCTCAATAGACATGGCCTGATCACTGTCCAGGTAAAGTCATCAACTTAAAAACCAGGCAGTGCATTGCTATCAAGACAACATCTTATGGCCTCACAACCCCATTCATTATACTCCAAGATTTCATTGTTTTATTGCAAATAATGTTTTTTTTTAATGCAGAAAAAAATGTTTAATAATACAATACAAAATTTAAATAGAGAAATCAGGAAATATATGGACAAAATATTCCAAGATTTATTCAAAATGTTAAAAATATTTCCAAGAATCATGACACTAGTGAAATTGTTGTACTCACCTAGTTTTCTTCATTCTTGTAAAATAATAACTTTGTGCATATTTCATACAATCATAACACTAGTGAAATTGTTGCACTCAACTAGTTATTCTATGTTTGTTTAAAATAATATCTTTGGCATTTTATAGGCATTTAATCAGAAGTTGCTGAAGGGTAATAATTCTGCGGGAAAGTTGATCCACCTTCGGCGGTTCTGTGAGGAGCGCAAGCCCACTTACCTTGGCCTTCTGGAGGCCCTCACATCCAGGCTAGCAAGCAAACCTTTCAACCGAGAAGTGCTCGGCACTATTAGGGCTGAAATGGTACACTATTAATGTTTAGTCTGAATTTATTATAATTTTATCATTTTTTTTAAATCAATAAAATTTGGTAAGGTGTGAAACAAGTTTCATTTCTTAAGATAAATTTTCAAAATATTAAATCTTTTTCCAATGCCATGTAGTGAAATTTCTTTTGGATGTTTTTTTAAGTCAGCAAAGATTTGTTTTATTTAGGATTGCATGTCACTTTCCTAATTAACACACATTACTGCCCTGATGCAAGGTTCCAAAGTTACATGACTGTACATGATATTTCAGAAAATGCTTACTTTTAGTCCTAATTTTTTTTTATGGTAAAAAAATATCTATTCTGGTCTGATGATTGATATTTTTTTCAATATGACCATAAGCTCATTGAAATGACACTTACACTCAATGAAATAATTGGTATTGAGATATTAGGCAGTATCAATCAGATGTTCATTTTAACCCTTTTAGAAATAAATATTTAAATGTTCATGAATTTCAGGGTCTAAATGACAAAATGTTCAAGAAGCTGTATCAGCTGGGAAGCCATTATGTGAAGACGGACCTGCTGCCCTACCGGGAGGTGTATCCAGAGGCGCCTGAAAGCCAGTACCTCGTCAAAAGGTAGCTTACCATATAGTCCCTTGTAAAAGACTATAGCGGTGGTACTTTTTTTTTTCTTTTTACTCAGACTAATATTATTCTTGTTGTTATTTGGTTTCCTCCTGTTTGCACAGCTTTTTGGGTTCAGATTTTTCAGGCTTTAAAGGTATGAATTAGGTTCAAGGGGAGAAAATGAAAATGAAAGTGCAGAAGGACTGATCATCATATTTGCACTTTCCTGGTTCCATAGGTTCAGGAGCGGGAAACTGGTTCTATTCTATTAACATAAAGTTTTCTGTAAAATGCTGGTTTTTAGCTCTGCTGACTTCTTGAAGTCACAGAGCTTTAGGAGTGGGGACAATTTCTGTCCATCTGTCCATCCTTCTTTCAACGTTCCAAAAAATTTCTTCTCCAAAACTACCAGTAATATATGTTTTATATTTTATATAGAAGTAGTTACAATAGAGGGAATGATTTAGATTCTTTCAAATCTTAGTGATGTCACCATTGACCTTAGTGCAGTGACCTTGAAGTCGCAAATTTTGTAAAGACAATATGTCGGACATTCAGCCAGTCAACTTTAGAAATTTGGCTTCAGCATTAGAAATTTCACCGCATATGCCTTTGAGCCAATTGTCACAAGCTACGGTTGAACTGGAACCCTATCGTAGTTGTGGTTTTGTAATAGCAAAGAGTAAGTTAGGAAACCAGAGAAATTAAAGTCTGAAGCACCCATTGTTTCGATTGCGATTACTGCGATTACTGTGCATATCTTATAAATGGATGGAAAGCTACTGGCCTGGCCTGAAGAGCATGCAAAATATTTGCTAGTTACACAGTTTATATTTAAGTCAGCAGAACTGTCAATCCATTAGGTAATGTTTATTGAATATTCTGTGTGAAGATTAAAGATTTGTAGAAATACATAATGCATCTTGTTATTAAAGATTTGTAGAAGTACATAATTTGTAGAAGTACATTGTTATGGTTTGTGATTTCAGTGGCGCCAAGGAGCGCTTTCTGCGAGTGCTGACTCTTATTAAGAGGTATGAGTATGTCATGGGAGGAGGGGCCAATGATGAAGAAGATGAGGAAGAAGAGGACGTAGAAGAAAAACTCCTCAAAGGAAAAGAAGGTGAGTGAAAGCTTGCCAGGACCGAAATAAATGAGATATTTCTGATCAAGATAAGTCCTTGGTCAGAGTCTCATCTGTCCTGTCATGACAAGTCTTTAGTCATTGTGTCTCATCAATCCTATCACAACAAGTCCTGGGTCACCGTGTCTTGTCTATCCTGTCACAACAAGTCCTCAGTCTCTGTGTCTCATCTTCCCTATCATGACAAGTCCTCGGTCTCTGTATCTCATCTTTCCTTTTATGACAGGTCTTCACTTTCTCTCCCATCATAATAAGTCTTTCTTTGCAACTCATTTTTCTGCTCAATTCACAAACACTCCATCGATGATAAATGCAGATATTTTACATTTAATGAGAAAATACTACAGAATGTTTTCTTTTCAAGTAGCATCACCACACTGTAGTATCAATTTTAAGCTTTTAAGATAAAATGACAAATTATGGAATCAGAGGAATATCTTTAAATAGGATTTTCCTGGAAAGGGTCTAATTATTGTGATAATGCATTTTGTAGTGATGGCTTGGGATCGTGTCAGGGAACTGCCGTTGCTCCACCAGGCCTTCCATTTCATCATGCAGCATAAGGACGGTGGCGCCACCCAGCTGGAAGTGTCACAGGCCTTCAATGTAACCAAGCTGGAGTCCCGGCAACTGTGTAGGAATCTGGAGAGGAGAGAGGTGGTGAAGAGAATACTAAAAGACATTGGCAAGCAAAGGGTTCATGTGTAAGCCAACATTATCACGCTTATCTTTACTGCAGACATTTGCAAGCAAAGGGTTCATGTGTAAACCAACAAGATCACGCTTATCTTTACTGCAGACCTTGGCAAGCAAAGGGTTCATGTGTAAACTAACAAGATCATGCTTAACTTTACTGCAGACCTTGGCAAGCAAAAGGTTCATGTGTAAGCCAACAAGATCACGCTTATCTTTACTGCAGACCTTGGCAAGCAAAGGGTTCATGTGTAAACCAACAAGATCATGCTTATCTTTACTGCAGACATTTGCAAGCAAAGGGTTCATGTGTAAGCCAACAAGATCACGCATATCTTTACTGCAGACCTTGGCAAGCAATGGGTTCATGTGTAAGCCAACAAATCACGCTTATCTTTACTGCAGACCTTGGCAAGCAAAGGGTTCATGTGTAAACCAACAAGATCATGCTTATCTTTACTGCAGACATTTGCAAGCAAAGGGTTCATGTGTAAGCCAACAAGATCACGCTTATCTTTACTGCAGACCTTGGCAAGCAAAGGGTTCATGTGTAAGCCAACAAGATCATGCTTATATTTACTGCAGACATTTGCAAGCAAAGGGTTCATGTGTAAGCCAACAAGATCACGCTTATCTTTACTGCAGACCTTGGCAAGCAAAGGGTTCATGTGTAAGCCAACAAGATCATGCTTATCTTTACTGCAGACCTTGGCAAGCAAAGGGTTCATGTGTAAGCCAACAAGATCACGCTTATCTTTACTGCAGACCTTGGCAAGCAAAGGGTTCATGTGTAAACCAAAAAGATCATGCTTATCTTTACTGCAGACCTTGGCAAGCAAAGGGTTCATGTGTAAACCAACAAGATCACGCTTATCTTTACTGCAGACCTTGGCAAGCAAAGGGTTCATGTGTAAGCCAACAAGATCACGCTTATCTTTACTGCAGACCTCAAGAACTTTATTCTGAAAGTTTCTATCTTGTGAAAACTTATCTTTAGGTATGCGTAGCATTGCTTCTGTTCTGATGGCGGAGAAATTTTCTCTCATTCTGTCCATCAACTTTGATCTTTTGCTCTGGTCAGAGTTCTTAGTTATTAATAAGGAAGAATAAGGAAGATATCAATTTTCCATGCGGTTCAGAACTTTTTTCATTTTTATAGGACTTTTTAAATGATCTAATAGCTATCACTGAGTTGTAAAAAAAGCTGCTAGTCTGAATAACATGGCTAATGCAGCCAATGAGATTCATGATAACAAATTCAATATGTAATATGCATTTTGAATGGCTGAAATTATCATCTGCTCAATTCTGCTCTGGGAAAAGATTTTCCAGAAAATGTTCCTAAACATTACGGAATGGCAATGATCAGCATACCTCTAAGACCATATGCCTTTGTGTTTTAAAATGGTAAAGACTCAATCTGTAAGCTAATAATGAAAGTGTCAGGAGTATACTATATTATTAAATTGTTGTAGGTATGTGGCCAAGGAGTGGGTGGGCATGAGCAGTCTTCTCAAACAACTTGAGCAGGAGAAGGTCAAGATCAAGAGACACTCCCTCGCCATCAAATCAGATCTGGACGAATCAATAGGTAGGAGAAACACAATTATAAAATTTTATAATTTTTATAAATGCTGATCAGTATTTTTTATTTGAATTCTACTCTGCATGAATGCAATAACCTCCAAAACATTCCAAGATATTTTTAGTTTGAATTTATTGGAATTTTTTTTCTTTGGATAAGATTTTACATTTCAAATAATCAAAAGAGTGGTGCATTTAAAAAAAAGAAGACAGTCAGTGAAGTTTTTTTTCCTATTCTTTTGGCACTTGACATGTTAGAAGTGTGGTAGTCCTCTCTAAAAAGCCCAAACATCTGATGTTATTTTGTAGATCACGAGTTGCATGATACACCCATGGGCACTCCAAGGTCCTCGAGGGCGTCAACACCCAGCCAAACCCCAGCGAAGAATGAATTGCTGTTCTATGATGATGAGGAAGAAGGGGAAATCAACAAATTGCACATGAAGAAAAAACATGGTAGCACATTATTTTGAATAGTATTTTGTAAATGTTGGGCTAATATATTTGAATAACATTTTACAGGTAAACACTTAAGATGAAGATCAGTTTGCAACAAGTTTGGTTTATGACAGGATTTTTTTAGTGTGTTAGTGTCAGTTATTATATGTCAATGCCAGCTCACATGTGTTATTTAAATTATATTAGCTCTAACATGCCAGTTGTATTAATGCCAGCCGTAATATATATATATATATGTATCAGTGCCAGCTGTTATTTGGAATTACCACTGCAATATGAATTTTACATATTTAAAAAAAAATTTCAGTCCATGTAACCTATCGTTTGCTGAGAAGAGCAAACATTGTCATAGAGGCGGTGAAAGAGGCAAAGCTCATTGACAACCTCTACTACATTCAAAAGGTGAGCAACATTGCTAGCAATCACACGGTGCAACATTTCTTATGTTTATAACAGACTTGTTAAGGCTGGGGACATTTGGCAACCAGGCTTTCAGACAGGTAACACTTGCTTCATGGAAATATCATTCTCCAGTTAGTTTGATAGTGGCAAGTCTGACAGAATTGTGAAGGTGGTTTGTGGTAGGTTGACAGAAGTTGGGCTGTGTTGTCCGACATCTCAGCTGATGGTCTGTTTGCCTGCAGAATCACAGCTTACTTGCACTACATAGTGGGTGATGATGGTGCGTAACAGGTCTAAGATTTTATGTGGCCAAATATGGTCATATAATCAACCTGTGTGACCTCATCTGGTCACATTTATGCATCACCTTATGAATATTTGGCTGCAATTATCACTGTCTGCTCTCCCATAACTGCTGCATTTTCAATTCTATGCACTTTTGGAACAGCATGAACGGCCCATTCGGGACATTGTCGCCTCTGCATTTCAGCTAAACATCTTTTCTCATTTCTCACTTCGTTTTTCATTTTGGTCTCCAGAATGATGATGTATAGTATTGCAAATTACCATATACTTTTATAAAGACTGCATGACAAAAATGCAATTCCACTGACAATGGCTTGGTAGCGATCGATGTGAATCAGAAATTCCCCTCCCGTCTTGAAGAAAGGCAGGCAGAGGATTATGATGCAAAATATTTCCCATCATGCACTCCTCTCTCGAGCCAGTCCCGTCAATTTTTCACGGACCAGCTAAAAATCTGGGAGAGTAGATAGCAAGAATTGGATTTGAGCATAATCATTTAGGTTTTTTTTGCTGTGGCTAAACTTTTTAAAGCATTTTCACCACTAGTTAGTTCTATACATTATATTCACATATACCTATGAAAAGTTTATATTTCTTTGCACAGAAAATCATAGATGAGGAAGCCAGTGAAGGAATCCAGACCAAACTGGACAAGAAATCCCTGGTGCGCCTCATACAACGCCTCTCCACAGAGGGACAGATCAAATCCATCAAAACCCTCATCAAGTTTGGCAATGAGGAGAAGGAGGTTTGTATTAGATCTCTGAGGATTGGTGTTCACCCTACCCCTGCTTATATTGTAGCCCTCATATGTACAATTTTAAAGTACATTTTATAGAATGACTTTTAAGAAAGTACTGGATTGTAGTCAAAGTACATGCTTAAATGTTATTCTGTGAACATACACGCATACATATACACAGACACACATATGCCTCAAAGACCACCTACATTTTTACAGTTGTATCTTATCCTTTATTTTGGATTTATCTGGGCCAATACAATTTTCCTTTATTCATTCTTGTATTTTTTCAGCTGCACTTTGTGGTTGATCCAAGTGTTTCTCCTGAGGATCAGATTGTCAAGAGTGCCATAGAATCTGCAAAGATGCGCCACCTAGCCCTCAGCAAGGAAATCACACGAGATATCATGTCTCAATCAAAGACCAAGGAAAGCAAAGAATTGTCAGTGGTAAGTGGGTCCCCTTTTTTACCCCCAATCCCAACTTGGCTGAAGAATTAATGTCTTGAGCATCTGTCCATACATAACCATTTGGAATTATGAAATTATTAAAAAGCATGTATCTTGAAGTATTAAATGCCTATTCCAAAGTAGTGATCTTGACCTCCTTTAAATGAGTAACAAATACATAGCCAAGGAGTTTTAGGGCCTTGCATTGTATTTTTCCTATATAAAGTTGTTTGTCTTTATTTCTTGGAGATTACAATATACTTATATAAAGATTACAATATACTTCTATGAAGATTACAAAATGGTTATATGACTGACATTGGCTTGTTAATGAATGATTTGAATCTGAAATTTCCTCCCAATTTGGAAAAAAGGCAGGCTTAAGGTTGCACTGTAACATTACTTCTGGCATGCTTTCCTCTCTCAAGCCATTCCTCTCAATTATTCATGGACCAGTTAAAACCTCCATGAGTAGATAACAAGAATTGGTCAGGCTCCACTGTTTTATCAATTTGTAATTTCCACTGGGTTTTGCAGAACTGAGGAACAAACATTTCTATTTGCTTAAAGTTGATGATGATGTTTATGTGAATGTTACAGCCTCAAGGCCATGATATGCTGAGACCTAATTATGCCCTGCTGAAGAGCCAGCTGAGTGTGGAGGACATGACTTATGACAGTGTAAGGCTCACTTATGTTCTCACCAATGCTAATATTAGGCTAATATTAGGCTGAAACCTCCTGTAATGCTGGTATGAGCCTCACTCACTCCTACTATAATGCTAATATAAGGTTCACTCACTCCTTTAATAATGGTAATGATATCAGGCGTACTTACTCCTACTATAATGCTAATATAAGGTTCACTCACTCCTTTAATAATGGTAATGATATAAGGCGTACTCACTCCTACTATAATGCTAATATAAGGTTCACTCACTCCTTTAATAATGGTAATGATATAAGTCGTACTTACTCCTACTATAATGCTAATATAAGGTTCACTCACTCCTTTAATAATGGTAGTGATATAAAACGTACTCACTCCTACTATAATGCTAATATAAGGTTCACTCACTCCTTTAATAATGGTAATGATATAAGGCATACTCACTCCTACTATAATGCTAATATAAGGTTCACTCTCTCCTTTAATAATGGTAATGATATAATCATACTTACTCCTACTATAATGCTAATATAAGGTTCACTCACTCCTTTAATAATGGTAATGATATAAGGCATACTTACTCCTACTATAATGCTAATATAAGGTTCACTCACTCCTTTAATAATGGTAATGATATAAGGCGTACTCACTCCTACTATAATGCTAATATAAGGTTCACTCACTCCTTTAATAATGGTAATGATATAAAACGTACTCACTCCTACTATAATGCTAATATAAGGTTCACTCACTCCTTTAATAATGGTAATGATATAAAACGTACTCACTCCTACTATAATGCTAATATAAGGTTCACTCACTCCTTTAATAATGGTAGTGATATAAAACGTACTCACTCCTACTATAATGCTAATATAAGGTTCACTCACTCCTTTAATAATGGTAATGATATAAGTCGTACTTACTCCTACTATAATGCTAATATAAGGTTCACTCACTCCTTTAATAATGGTAGTGATATAAAACGTACTCACTCCTACTATAATGCTAATATAAGGTTCACTCACTCCTTTAATAATGGTAATGATATAAGGCATACTCACTCCTACTATAATGCTAATATAAGGTTCACTCTCTCCTTTAATAATGGTAATGATATAATCATACTTACTCCTACTATAATGCTAATATAAGGTTCACTCACTCCTTTAATAATGGTAATGATATAAGGCATACTTACTCCTACTATAATGCTAATATAAGGTTCACTCACTCCTTTAATAATGGTAATGATATAAGGCATACTTACTCCTACTATAATGCTGATATATTAAGACTCACTCACTCCTAGATGCCTGTAATTCTTAGATACTTCTGTAAGTTGAATGGTATTTTTAGTATTCAAATAGAATTATATAAAATAATAATATTCAAATAAAATTATATATCTTTGGCTTGACTTTTAATGTTTTTGCCTTACAGGAAGCAGGTCGTCGTTATGGATACGTGCCTCGGATGAAGCGGTGCCATCTGGTGCATGAAGTTCTCTGGTATCTTGTGTATGGCTATGATCAGGACGATGGGGAACATCGTGGTGAGAGGGATTACAGCCCAGGTACAGACTATCACACCACCTGGTGGTGAAGTTGCCACAATTGTTGAACACCACTATATTGTTTTTTTTTTCATTCCGAGAGTATCAGAATTAGGTTAGATTAAAAAGAAGTTATGCTTGCCCATCGCAGGTTTTCTGTTCTCAAATTGTCTTAGAAAATGTTATGATGACATTGAATTTTAATTGGACTTTAGGCAGATTGGAAATTACTAAATATCTGAACATAGCACTAAGAAATATTTCAAAGTCACAGGTTCTTTGATAATGTGTATGAAAATGATGTGTAACAAATGTGGTGTTCTTAAAATATTGAGATTTGACTGGATGATATTATCCATAAATAATTATAATGTATATGTCCATAATTTCATGGTGAATATTTGCATTCTAAACTTGGCCAAATTATTTATTCATCACCAGAGGACAGCATTAGCAGTGCAGTTGTGAACGAACCTGGAACCTCAAGGAAGAGCATAAAAATGGAGCATTCTTCAAGAAACGCCAAGGTGCCTTACCCTGTATAAGCACACTTTGCTATTTAGTAAACTATGTTAAAAAATAAAGACCTACAATGAAACATACTTACCTGAGAAAATAATATGTGCTGAAAAGGTTTTAGGCTAAGTTGTGCCCTTAGAAATTTATTGCATGATCGACCACCTGGTTGCATTACTTTGTGAAAAAAATTAGTATAAGATTGCTGTGACATGTCAAAAGCAGCAAAACTAACTAGTAAAAGTATAAAATACCACAAGAAAAATGCATAAATTTTATTGTTGCTTGCAATGTTCAAGGCGAAGACAGGGGACAGCCTATTGGACGGGGCGGTGGTGTACAAGGACGAGAGAGGATGGCGCAGGTTCATGCCGTCCCTCCCGATGCACAGTGGCTATGCCCAGGGCTGGTGTCTGATTGGAGATGTTCTCCTCATCCTGCCCATATCCTTGTTCTGTCAAATCATAAGAGTCAATTTCAAGGTCAGTGTCAAGGTCGCCTCTGTCTCAAGTCAATTGTTCTTTGAAAATGAACATATCGTATCTTTTGTCTAAAATAGATTTATCCCCTTTTGAATAGAAAATCACTAACATGTAAAATATTAAAAGAAACTTAGGTGATGTATATTTGAGTTATATTTGTTCTACAGATACGAGGGTTGGAGGAATTTTTACGTCACCCACTGAAACGGTACCTGACTGTGAGTCAGCTACCCACATCCATGAGACAACAGCTCATGTTTGAACGCAAGTTTGTCTACAATTTCTTTGAGGTGTGCACCTTCCTCTGCCAGATGGGGCTGGTGTCTTTTGGAAAAAGAGAGTGGAAGGACAAAGAACAGGTCAGAAGCATAAATTTCAAGATAAATTTAGATATCAACAATTATCTGAATTTTTGAAGAAAAAAAAATAAAGAAAAAAAGCACTCCCAAAATTCTGCTAGATTTAAATTTCTGTGCATAGTAATTTCAGCTTTTCTGTTGGTCTCTGTTTATTCCTCATTTTGTGTTAAAAGCATTGTATTTCTGTGAATATCTTAATATATTTGTGTAATGAACATTATATTTGTTTAATGTTCAGGCAATAAACTGGAAGAACTGAAGGGATCCTTCACTTTGTATAATGATTTGTCAGAGATATATTTCTTCGGCAAGAGCAATTCACTTGTTTATGGGATATAAGTACCAGAACAGATATGTTGTCATTATGAACTGCAGGCCTTCCTGTTCTTATATATACATAGGAGTTACAGAACTGATGGTGTTGTCACTATATATTGTAGATATTTCTCTACCTGCACAAGAACTGTAGTGTGTTGGATACGACCTGTGGCGCCCCCGATGAATATGGTTATGATGTTCGACACTTCCAGCTGAACACATATAAGGACTTCCACGAGTTCTGGTTTACTCTGCAGTGGGTGTGCCTCAACACTCCTCTGGGTGAGCGACAATCATTGTCTCAGTGTCTTTAATACCATTTAGAGCAAAACAGTGAAAAAATATAAAAATTCTCAAGTCTTTCTGGACGACCTTCATTAGATTAAGGCCAAAACACCTACATCATGACACAAACCCAATAAGGTCACTCATATAGTCAAAGTGGGTCATTGTATGACCTAAATATGCAAATTAGGTATGGATGCATCCATTATTCATATGGTTATTTTTCACCCAATTTAACTGAAACATTTTTTCAATGTATTTTTAAAAATTTTATTTCAGATATGAAACACTTAAAATACTTAAATTTGGATTGGATGCTTCTGTTATGGTTTGAATGGACTTTTTTGCCTAATTTAACTGAAACATCTTGAATTTTATTTTAGATGTGATGAACAGTCAGGGGGAACAGTCAGGGTCCAAGACTACTGTCAGACTCGACCGTTTTGCTGAATGTGTGGAAGGGAAATCTCCAGAGGAAGTGGTCGATGACGGCCATATCCCTGGCAACCAGCTTGGAGCCGGCGGCTTGGACACTATCTTCTGGGCGTCAGTTATCTTCCGCTTATTTTAATTCAGTCCATTGTATTAATTTATTTAATATGAATTTCACAGCAGTACTTGGACTTTTACAATTGTTTTAGATACTTTTTTTAAAATAAGATAAATAAAAACTAGTTGAAATTAGTTAGAATTTTATTTCTTTGTGATTTTTTAAGAACTTGACAATAAAAAGGTGAAAAAGAGGCAAATATGACAGATATATAGATAAAGAGAAAGTTGTGATAGTTTAGTTTCAGATAATACATTTTCAAAGAAGAATCGTATGTATTGCAAATATTATATGTTTTATTGTCACAAAACCAAACATTAACTTTTTCTCACAATTTTAACATTTGCAGGCATTTGAAGAGGAATTGGTCATACAATGCAGATATTGATGTAAAAGTCGAATCTATCCTGAAGGTCAAAAGGAAAAGCGACCTTCCACAGCCACGTAAAAAGAAGCCCAAGGTCGTGTCTGATGTTGGAGTCAAAAAGCAGTATCCAGGAGTAAAACCAAAAACCAAGAAATCTGATGTCAGGCTTGTGAAAACTAATAAAGAAAAAAGACAACCTAGTAAGAGAAAGAAGGGAAAAAGATTCACAAATTCAGTAGAGAATGGTAAAATGATATTAATTTCATAACCAACATTAAATTTTCTAGTTCCTTTTTAAATTGACATTATTTTTCTTAAATTCTTAAAAATGATCAATTCCTTTTTTGTATTTGCTACTAACCAGATAATGAAGTACCTGTGCAAAACGAGAAGAGCCCTCTGGTGCCAGTTGCAGGAACTTCAAAAACACCAAGTGGTGCTCCCATTTTGGATAAAGATGTCTCTGAACAGAAACCTGTGGAGAATGCGGCACCAAAGGCCAAGAAGAGACCTCTCACTGCTGCTGCTTCTGCCGAGGGAGCAAAGAAGAGAAAGAGTATGGACTTCAATATGATAAATATATCTAAATATAAACTTATGTCGTCTTATCAAATATAATTGTATTGTCTAATAAAAGAGATTTTGAAGCATAATATAGGGAAGTGTATGAAATTACATTTTGTGTTTCAGGGGCAAAGTATTATGATGATGTAGACAAGGAGGCGTTAAGGAGGATGACAAAGGAGCGGGTGACCTGGACTTCTGAGGAGGACAGTCTGGTAGGTTGCCTCTTATATGTGTCCTGCTTAAATCTGCCAGTGATATGTGTCCTGCTTAAATCTGCCAGTAATATGTGTCCTGCTTAAATCTTCCAGTAATATGTGTCCTGCTTAAATCTGCCAGTAATATGTGTCCTGCTTAAATCTGCCAGTGATATGTCTCCTGCTTAAATCTGCCAGTAATATGTGTCCTATCTAAATCTGCTAGTAATATGTGTCTTATTTAAATCTGCCAGTAATATATGTCCTGCTTAAATCTGCCAGTAATATGTGTCCTGCTTAAATCTGTCAGTAATATGTGTCCTGCTTAAATCTGCCAGTAATATGCATCCTGCTTAAATCTGCCAGTAATATGTGTCCTGCTTAAATCTGCCAGTAATATGTGTCCTGCTTAAATCTGCCAGTGATATGTGTCCTGCTTAAATCTGCCAGTGATATGTGTCCTGCTTAAATCTGCCAGTAATATGTGTCCTGCTTAAATCTGCCAGTGATATGTGTCCTGCTTAAATCTGCCAGTGATATGTGTCCTGCTTAAATCTGCCAGTAATATGTGTCCTGCTTAAATCTCAGTAATATGTGTCCTGCTTAAATCTGCTCGTAATATGTGTCTTATTTAAATCTGCCAGTGATATGTGTCCTGCTTAAATCTTCCAGTAATATGTGTCCTGCTTAAATTTGCCAGTAATATGTGTCCTTAAATCTGTCAGTAATATGCATCCTGCTTAAAACTGTCAGTAATATGTGTCCTGCTTAAATCTTCCAGTAATATGTGTCCTGCTTAAATCTGCCAGTAATATGTGTCCTGCTTAAATCTGCCAGTAATATGTGTCCTTAAATCTGCCAGTAATATGTGTCCTGCTTAAATCTGTCAGTAATGTGTCCTGCTTAAATCTGTCAGTAATATGTGTCCTGCTTAAATCTGCCAGTAATATGTGTCCTGCTTAAATCTGCCAGTAATATGTGTCCTGCTTAAATCTGCCAGTAATATGTGTCCTGCTTATATCTGGCAGAAATATGCGTCCTGCTTAAATCTGGCAGTAATATGTGTCCTGCTTAAATCTGGCAGTAATGTGTCCTGCTTAAATCTGCCAGTAATATGTGTCCTGCTTAAATCTGTCAGTAATATGTGTCCTGCTTAAATCTGTCAGTAATATGTGTCCTGCTTAAATCTGCCAGTAATATGTGTCCTGCTTAAATCTGCCAGTAATATGTGTCCTGCTTAAATCTGCCAGTATTATGTGTCCTGCTTAAATTTGCCAATAACTGCTCTGATAATGAACAGACTTCAGCGAAAAGCTTGTAGTTATAGAAAAAGGTATGTTTCAGTTAAGTGTTATGCATTGGTTTGTTACAGCTTCTCCTGTGCCAAGTGACCAACTTACTCCTTGGAGGTCACAGACGAGATTTCCTGGTCTCCTTCAGTGTCGTCAGGGACATCATGCATCAAAACTTCCATGCAAGTCTACACTTAATGTTATATTTTAGTTCATTTTTACATTTAGTTGCTTTTTAGTCATGAAATGATTGGGTCTGAGTGTACCTGTATTTCTGATGCCAAATATTTCTCACAGCAATTAATGATATTTTAGGATATAACCATACAAACTCAAAAAGAGGGATCACATTACACAAAAACTTATGGACCTTCATTGGTTGCCAGTGGAAGCTAGGATTGACTTTAAAATATCCCTATTAACATGGAAGGTGCAAAATGGCTTTGCCCCAGAATACCTTTCTCAGTTATTAAATTGTAAAAAATCTGATTTGGGACTAAGATCAAACAATAAAAATGAATATGTAGTGCCTAAGACTAACCTGAAAACATATGGTGACAGGGCTTTCATGGTATATGCTCCGAAAAATTGGAATGCCCTGCCCCTTGAAGTGAAAAACTGTAAAACAATAGATAACTTCAAGAAAAAACTAAAGACATATTTATTCAGAAAGCATTACCTCGAGAAGCGCTTAGAGCAGACTTAGTCTGATGTAGCGCTATATAAATCATTATTATTATTATTATTACAAAATGTAAATCAAATTAATTTGTATTTAATTGTTTTTGGGAGACAGATTAATATAGAAATTGTAAATGGGTCAGAAATTGGGTCAAGATCAGAATACTGAGAAATATCCTATATTACTGAAAAAATAATATCAGACAAGAATGTTTCAATATTTTACAATATTTGTTTCCAGACTTCACAGGACAAAACTTCCAAAGCATGTCAGCGTAGGTTACGTTATATCCTCAAGAACAGCCAAACCACGACCAATGTAAATATGTATCTGGGGGAAGCTCTGCAAGATAAATCCCTCGTTGAGCAGTTCCAGAAAGGCAAGAAATATGTCAGATCCCATGTGGAAGAGAATCTCGAAGCCTTCAAAGCTGTGCTTGAGAAGCTGAGAAAAAAATTTGGGTGAGTTATTGAAAAAAAAAAACGGCCTGTCATTCATCATTGTAATGGATTGTGAGTAAATGAGACAGTATTTTTATATTGTTAAAAGTGATCAGATATTGTCCCCTGCCAAGATATTTATAAATTTATTTTATTTATTTTGTTATTTTTTATTTTTTTGGGGGGGGGGCATTAAAAGAGTTAAGGTCTAAGTTTTATGAGGGTTTATAAGTCTTGATTGCCACCAAACTTTACATTTTAATCATGTTGACCTTCTTGATAGATTTGACACTTGTAATTAGGTCAAGATCAAAATGCCTTGCAAGTTTGAGAACTAACCCAACGCCTGGATTATCCAAAAACTTTACAGATCATATAGTAACCAGGATGTGTAACTCACTGTTAACTTGTTTATCATTTTAATGAACCCTTGTTTACTAGCGATATTTTATCCCAGCTGCTTGCAAAGTAAATGACAAGCTTGAGCAGTGAATCATTTTATTTTCCATTCCTAACCATTATGAAGTGTTGGGACTTGAATAAAATATAGAATAAGATTTAAACACATGTTTTTGGTGCATGTACAGCCATTGAGACATAGTCAGGTAGATTTGAAAAATCAAACGGTTTTAATTTCCAGGTCAAGTACAGAGGATGATTCTATACAAGACTTGCCAGACAACATAGAGGAGATATACAGGAAGTACCACGTCAGTCTCCAGCAGGGGCCGCCACAGTCTCAGCACCATGACCCGGTCAGCGAGCATGACATCCAATTCTCTGTGCTTCACAACCTTATACATGTGAGTCTTAGGGAAGAAAAATACCAACGTTTAAATACCAAACATACGGTGTCATAATTATCATTATCTGTGTGGATTTCCAATTTGAAACACCAATACGCTAGTTACCGAAGAACACATTAAAGGGAATTTTCCATGATTTCCATGATTTTAGACATTATAGATTGCCATAGTCTGAATAAAAAGATAATCAGAAAATTTTAGACATCGCTAGCATCTTTTTACAGTCCTTGTCTATTGCCACTGAAACTATTTTATTTGACTAAAATCTGCCTTTTAATCCCATGGACTTGCCAGCCCTCAATAGTTTTTTAGGTACCATAATGTGACAAAAAAACTTTAAAAAAAAGATGTACCTCATTTTAAAGGAGTTAGACAGAGGAAATATGGAAATTTAGAATTCCGGTATTCTTGTAGCATTCCAAATATGATAACCATAGTGAATTGTGAAGAAAAGTCAAAATTTACCTCATTTTGAAGGGACTGTACAGGAGAATTGGAATTTATAATTCAGATTTTTTGTGAAATATTCCAAACTTGGTTACAATCATGAATTCTGGATAAAAGTCATGATGTTCCTTATTATGAAGGGGAACAAGAGAAATAAAATTTGACCATTCTAATTATTTTGGAACCTTCCAAACTTGGCAGTCTTGAATTTTGGCCAAATATCTGGATGTAATTGATTTGAATACATGAGAGTTTCAGTTAGAATTTGACTAAAAATAGCCTCAGATTTGCTTTTCTGTTGGTCCTATTTTATTTAGATTGCATAATTATTTTGATATTACATAATTATATTTGAGTCATTGCCAATACATATAAAGAATGTGGCTTATATATCTGTATCTATAAGTTTACTTGGCAAAGCCAATTGGCATCTAGCTTCAAACCACCGTCTTCATGGGACAAATGATTTTTGAAATACTCATTTCCAATGGCATTGCTGTTGTGATAAAGTGACGAAGAAAGATTATGTCAGTGTTTCTTTATTATTTCAGTCTGCCATGTTACTCCAGGATAAGACCGGTCACGCCCACGAGCTGTACCAGCTGTTTAGCCAGTATTCCGAGGATCTCCTCCTGGCAGTCTTCACCTCCATGAAGAATGATGGCATTGTGACCAAGGTCAAACCAACAGTAAGTACAATCAATGAATTCAAACCTGATACAAGTCCCAACTAAGGTTACTAAGGTCAAACCAACAGTAAGTAGAATCAATGAAGTCAAATCCATCATAATTCTTAACTAAGGTTACTAAGGTCAAACCAACAGTAAGTAGAGTCACTGAAGTCAAACCTATTGTAAGTCTCAACTAAGGTCACTAAGGTCAAACCAACAGTAAATAGAGTCGCAGAAGTCAAACCCCTTGTAAGTCTCAACTAAGGTCACTAAGGTCAAACCAACAGTAAGTAGAGTCACTGAAGTCAAACCCGGTACAAGTCCCAACTAAGGTTACTGAGGTCAAACGAACAGTAAGTAGAGTTGCTGAAGTCAAACCAGTTGTAAGTTTCAACTAAGGTCACTAAGGTCAAACCAACAGTAAGTAGAGTCACTGAAGTCAAACCCGGTACAAGTCCCAACTAAGGTTAGTAAGGTCAAAGCAACAGAAAGTCTTAAATATGTAGAATCATTTAAGTCAAACCCACTGAAAGTTTCAACTACAGTTGCCGAGGTCAAATTCTGAACTATTGCTATCAAGGTCAAACAGTGAGTCTTAACTATTGTTATTAAAGTCAATTCCATGTTAGGTCTCAGCTTTTTTTACTAAGTTCAACACTCATGTAAGTGTCAACTATTTTACCAAGGTCAGAGTAAATCTAAATTTTGCTACCAAGGTCAAACCAACAGTAATTCGAAGATCAAACACCAACTTTTGTCACCAAGGTCATTATCTAGTGCCTTCATGAAATACTAACAACTACTGTTACCAGGGTGAAACCAGCACTAATGTGTCTGTATTAATATCATCAATAATGTGATTATTGTAATTGTTAATTTCATTAGTCTCATTGAGATTAAATGCACATTTAACATAATCTTATGTTATACAATTAATTGTGATTAAAAAAATAAAGATGTTTCCATTATAATTAGAAACAGATACATTATTCATGTTTTGAAAGATTGTTTTTATGAATTTTGAAATTGCAATTACTCTTTTAGATTGATTGCACATTTAGCATATGGTGATGTCAGTCGATTAAAGATGTATGTATTGTGAAAAATGACAATATTTTTTTCTTGGTTTAATAGGGTCCTACAAAAGGAAACACTTGCCGAAGATCCACGACTGTCCCAAGCGTGGCTATGGGAAGCTACCAAATGGCCCAGAGGTAACTAATATCCCATACAAAATAAATACACCTTAAATAAACCGTAAATAAACCTTAAATTTCACACCTATCATGCCTTCTATCCAGTCTTTAGGTTTGGAATAGCATTACATTCAGTAATGTACGTAAAAGACATTTCAGCTGAAAACCCATACAAAATCTTGCCATTCCAAATTCTCACACATTTCTTCTCCTCATTTCTGTAGTAAATTTTTATTTACTGGCTTTCAGTATGGCAGGAGACATATTGCCTTCTGTCTGTGTTTTCTGGCCAACCATTTCTGTAGCACAAATTCATTTAGGAATCTAATAAAATGCAAAACATAGGCGGCAATGCCACTGAATTTCAATTTGACAGACAACATATTTTTGGGGGCACATCCATTATCTCTGATTGAAGTTTAATTGTAACAATTACTATTAGGTCAATAGATATTAAAGTTAAGAAAATCAGGTGCTGAAAATGGTTGAAAAATGATTTGGCAATATAAAATTGGCAAAGGTCTGAGTGGTCAAAATGTTATATTTTTGTTGAGTTATTATTGTAATGATTAAGATTGAATTATACTTGACAGGTATACATACAATTGGTTTACTCGCTACCCAAAGACGATCTTCCTGCAAACATTCAATGTTATGATGCATCTTGGCCAAGGGCAAGCTAACGGTCATAATCAGCCAAGTCCACAAGGTCAGACCAAAAGTCAAGGTCAGGAGGAAGGCCAAAGTCCAGAAATTCCAGGATATGAGATGGAGGAAAATGGGGGTTTTTCTTCAAATGTAATTAGCCTGATGGCTACGAGACAGGTGGGACATGACTTCAAAGTTCTGAATAGATATTTGAAAATATTTAGTTTTTTCTCAAGTAATGGAGTGAATGCAATTCCAAATGTATTACCTGCTCTGTTGGAAAATTTAATAGAATGTTTTGTTTCAGATTAAATTTGAGGTACTGATCCCAGAACACATCATTGTTGTTGAGTCGTCCGTAAAATCTGAGGGCAAAAAATCAAAACAAAAAAGCAAGATGGCTGCCAGCGAGCTTGGTTTGGGGACTCAATCAGATGAAGAGGAGGAAGCTTTGATAGAAGAGGCAGAGAAGAGTCGGCAGGGACCTGCAGCATCCGATGAGTCCCGATCTGTAGAGGACCTGCTTGCCTCCCTGTCACAAGCCGAATCAACTGACCTCACTGACAAGAAACACAGCATCGCCGCCTCACGGATCAATCTCACCCTAGTTAGAGGTCAGTCACAGTATGTTCGTGTGTGCCATTTAGCTCCAATCTAGTACATACATATGTATGTACGAACATACATATGAACATACGTACATACGAACATACGTACGAACATACGTACGTACATATGTACGTACATGTGTATGTATGTATATATGCGTATGTGTGTATGTATGTATGTACGCAAATTTGATTACTTATTGGTTTTGATTTTATTTTTGTAGGTCAGAGCAATGGCAAGGCAGACATGGCAGATAAGATTCTGGCGCCCTCTGACAACATTGTCATCAACTCTTGTCGCATGTACATTTCTCTCTCACCAGAGGTCATGTACTGTAACAAACCAAAGTACAACACCATCTGGGGTAAGTAGGTCAACCAGAGGTCATGTTACAAACACAAAAAACACAATATGGTCTGGTGTTGTGTAACTTGATTATAGGTTATGTACGGGAACAATTCAAAATGCAAGACATGGGGTAAGTACTTTAACCAAAGTCATGTTCTGTAACAAACCAAACTTCGTCTATAAGATGATCCCAGGGATTTAGGTCAACCAGATGTCAATTTCTGTAATAAACCAAAGTACAAGACGGTTTTGGGTAAGTAAGACAACCAGAGGTCATGTATTAAGCACCTTACTTGTTTTCTCTTAAATTCCAAAGTGATACATTTTTGCATTTAAGCCGTGCCTCAACAATTCTACCTTTGATATTATATACCAGAGTTAGTATAATATAGTGCATATTCCCATTAATCCGCCCTGTGTCGTCCACAAATCCAAAGAAAACAAGATGAGCAGAAGCAGTTATTACATATTGGCAATTTTATTTAAAAGACAGATAATGAAGGGGTATATTTGTCCAGGTTTGTTACATACTTATCCTAGTTTGTTATATATTTGTCTTGGTTTGTCTGTCAATGAATATTTTAAGCAAAGTGAAGAATGTTCGCAGGTCGAGAGATTGAAGCGCACAAGGAGATTCAGGCATACAACAGCATCTCTTCCTGGCTTCATCCACGCACCTGTTACCGGATGCTGCGGCACATCCGCCTCATCCAGCCTTTCCAGATTGACATGGAAACATTTCTACAGAAGACATGCCCCCAGAAGTGGGACATGAGTGAAGAGGAGGTCGAGTGGGTCAAGGTCATTGTAAAGAAAGTAGAAAAACATGGCATTCTGGGTATGACCTCACAAGATGTCAAGGTGAATATTCCTTTTTTTCTCTATTGGTTGGAATGTTTGTATATTCACAAAAAAATTCATTCAATCACTCAATCACTCGATAACTCAATCTTACCTTTATGTGCGTATCTGCTGGCATGATGATAAATGTTTTACATTTTTATCTATATATCTTTTCAGTCCAGCTTTGGAAATATTACAAACCTGGAGAAGATCATGAATGCTCTTCAAGAACATCATGTGGTAGGAAACACAAACTTTTTATACTAAACTTTTTGCAATTGCATCGCTGTGTCAGATGCTTAAATGTATTTGTTGAATGAGTTTGTCATACAGTCAGTTTAAAGTGAAATAGCTGAAGGTTTAATATTGTATTCAGCTAAAATTAAATGTGAATAGATATGACCACATGCTTCTAGTGTGAGTCATTGGGAGGAGATTCAAGTGTGATTGATAAATATGATCAAATGCTTCTAGTGTGTGTGATTGGGAGGAGATTCAAGTGTGATTGATATGACCATATACTTCTTGTGTGTGTGTGTGTGTGATGCTTCAAGTGTGTGTGATTGGGAGGGGATTCAAGTGTGTGTGTGATAGATATGATCAAATGCTTCTAGTGTGTGTGATTGGGAGGGGATTCAAGTGTGTGTGATAGATATAATCAAATGCTTCTAGTGTGTGTGATTGGGAGGGGATTCAAGTGTGTGATAGATATGATCCAATGCTTCTAGTGTGTGTGATTGGGAGGGATTCAAGTGTGTGTCATAGATATGATCAAATGCTTCTAGTGTGTGTGATTGGGAGGGGATTCAAGTGTGTGATAGATATGATCCAATGCTTCTAGTGTGAGTCATTGGGAGGAGATTCAAGTGTGTGATAGATATGATCCAATGCTTCTAGTGTGTGTGATTGGGAGGGATTCAAGTGTGTGTCATAGATATGATCAAATGCTTCTAGTTTGTGTGATTAGGAGGAGATTCAAGTGTGTGTGATAGATATGATCCAATGCTTCTAGTGTGTGTGATAAATATGATCAAATGCTTCTAGTGTGTGATTGGGAGGGGATTCAAGTGTGTGTGATAAATATGATCCAATGCTTCTAGTGTGTGTGATAAATATGATCAAATGCTTCTAGTGTGTGATTGGGAGGGGATTCAAGTGTGTGTGATAAATATGATCAAATGCTTCTATAGTGTGTGTTTGGGATGAGATTCAAGTGTGATTGATATGACCATATGCTTCTAGTTTGTGTGATTGAGAGGGGATTCAAGTGTGTGATAGATATGATCCAATGCTTCTAGTGTGTGTGATTGGGAGGGGATTCAAGTGTGTGTGTGTGTGTGTGTGTGGTGATAGATATGATCAAATGCTTCTAGTGTGTGTGATTGGGAGGGGATTCAAGTGTGTGATAGATATGATCATATGCCTCTAGTGTGTGTGTGTGATTTTGAGAGGCTTCCAGTGTCCATGATAATTGTTACACATGCCTCTAGTGTGTGTGAAATTGAGAGGCTTCCATTGTCTATGATAATTGTTACACATGCCTCTAGTGTGTGTGATTTTGAGAGGCTTCCAGTGTCTATGATAATTGTTACACATGCCTCTAGTGTGTGTGATGGGGACAGGCTTCCAGTGTGTTTGATAATTGTTACACATGCCTCTAGTGTGTGTGATGGGGAGAGGCTTCCAGTGTGTGTGATAATTGCTACACATGCCTCTAGTGTGTGTGATGGGGAGAGGCTTTCAGTGTGTGTGATAAATGTTACACATGCCTCTAGTGTGTGTGATGGGGAGAGGCTTCCAGTGTGTGTGATAATTGTTGCACATGCCTCTAGTGTGTGTGATGGGGAGAAGCTTCCAGTGTGTGTGATTGGGCACAACAGGGCCAATCTCTTGTGGGATATGAATTTGGTAATACATATCAATGCTTGAAGGCTGATGGGATCTTGATGTTTGATAATAAGACAATCAGATGAAGCCCATTGTGTTGGAATCATAGTAAGGAGATTATTGCAAGTATCTCTAGAGATGGCCATAACAATATAGTAGATAGTGGCATTATATACTGCACTCACAAGCTACTATATGTGCATCTCACCAACAATAAAGACCAACCTCAAGGCTGGTAACAAATTTGAAAATGAAATCTTCTATTTTTTTATGTCTGTCTTGGGAAAAGTTTTCTTTGCCTTCTTTTTTCCCTCTAATTAAGTGAGATTTAATCTATTTTCTTGCACTTAATCCTGTTAACTCCAATTTTCAGTTAGAAATATTAAATAAATGTCCTAGGACCAGGGCAATTAGATTTTAAAATCTAGTAGCCCTTAATTGCCAAGTTTAGTAAAAAAAACAACTCTTGGCTTCCGAGCTGATGTTAATCTCAAGCCCTGCTATTTTGAATCAATTTACATGCAAAAAGACCAGTGTTTAGATTAAGATAAATTTTCCCATACTCCTTAAAAGAGCTTTCCTGTAATAAAATTGCTGTCTCAAGATTAGAAATATTTATCTCACTGGCACTTTTATTAAACTAATTACAGAATGGCTTGATGGGGCGCAGGTGTATAGCCCAGGTAGAGCGAGGAATTAATTACCATGATGCATCATTAGTTTGACCTACTTTTTAATGGCAATTGATCCCTAGGGTGTCGCTAAACTACTTATCACTTTTTCAAAGTTTGCCATTTGGGCCAAGCGTATAGTTTATTTTAAATTATCAACAAAAATACAATGATTGCACATTAATTTTAATGTAGAATGTTATTGGATTTGATATAATTGCATTTTATGAAAATAGAAGAAGAATGCATTGCATTGATATTGCTGACAGTGATGAAACTGGTGCTGTTTGGCAACTGTTTGCTGTGTGGAACATCCCTGTTTTAATGATTTTATTTATTGTGGCGTGAGGGTAGTTTGTAAGTTATGGGAGGTTTCAAAAGGGTCAAGTTTGAGATCAGAATACTGGCCTCGTATCTCACAAAGTTGCCATAAATGCCACATAAAGCTTGCTCACTTCTATGGTGGGGGTAACAAAGGCAGGTGATAAACGCAAAAATAAAAAACACCACGAAGTGACTCGAGACTCGTATAAACACTGATCATCCAGCACGGCAGGGCAGCATGGCATGAGAACCGTGGATAGAATCTCCCCATTGACACAATAAAACACCCAGTAAAGTCTGGATGGGGTTGCAGACTCAATATAAACAGAATTTGTTTTTGTCAAATCTAAATGAAAGCAAGTGTTCTAAATGGGTGTGATGAGGATTCCTATTAAAGGTAATAATGAAAATATATTCATCTACTTATTTAATTAAGTCGACACAAGTTGACGCCATGTTTTTGCTCTGTTTCTGCTCCATTCACACTGCTCTTTGAGCCACAATTGTTTTCAATGCTTTGATGTGAAAGGCCTTTATACTTTGATATGTCATGGACATAATGCACTTTATTTTAATATTCTCAGATTTCTAGTGGGAATCATATATATGGATCCTGCAATATAAAACACTTGTGGATGACCAGATATTTTGGATTCAATAGCCTTTTCCATTTTGATTTATTGATATAGTATATTTCAAATAAAACTTGATTAGATGGAAATATATGTAACAATAAAAAAAACAATGTTTTTCTTTCATATTTATAGCGCCCTCTTGAGGGGAAAATATGATAGAGGAATTACCCATGCTCGCGGGGTATGAGAAAATAAACATGCTCGATTTACTAAATGACAGGATATTTTACAGGCAAAAATATGGCACTTTGAGCAGCTCAGGGTGTTATGTATGCAGAGAAACATTAGCACTTTCAACTAATATATAATCTGTGAATGAGACCAATTTTCAAACCAACACTTCACACTCGGCCATATTTTTCCACATAGATCAAGTGATAAGCAAAAAGTCTTTATCTGTGATGAATAGCGGAGATACCATTCTGTATATATGACATGTACTGAATCTATGGGTTTACTCTGGAACACAAAAAATTGTTTGTCATGGGCATGCAGTGAATTCATCAAGAAGCAAATAGAGGAGAATGAGGCATATCTTAATGCTAGATGACCAGGAATATTTGAGACATTTGGACATTTTTATGATAAACTTACCAGCGTTTGGCAACACAGGAATAATAGTATTTCTTTTAGGAATACCTGCAGTCAATTTATTAAATCTTTGTCTCCCTAGATCAAGTACAGGTCATTTATATATCAAGCACAGACCACAGATCTTACATTATACATTGATGAATCGCCTTTATTCATAAATTCAATCGTAGAATAAGATGCTCAAGTAAAGTTTTCTTTTTCCAAATGTTTTCTCTTGCGTTAGAATGGAGTGATTGTGTTTGAATAGCTTTTCTAAGAGTTTCAAGAATTTTACCAATTGAATGATTTTCTTATTTTTTTGGTCATTTTATTCATTTTAAACCTATTTTATTTTTAATGTGCAAAACACAAGACATTGCAGTTAAATTGCGGAACATCCCATTTAAATTGCAATCAAATTGCAGAACCTCCCTGTCTGAGAAAATAGCCATGCAGCTCAATTTCCAATTTTTTTTTAAATCTCAGTATGGAAGAAAAAAAATCAGTCTCCTTTTATATGACAATTTCAAGCTTTTCAACACTCACGTAATGCCCACCTATTAGTAAGTATGAGCAAAGTTAGCATTCTGACAGCAAGATCAATAGAAACCAACCATTCTAATCAAGACACTGGTCCCATTTACAAGCGATGTATGAGCTATAAATATTAATCAAGTGTGGCCGGAGAGGAATCACCTATTGCCACTACTCATTACTTGACATAACCAACTCCTCGTTACCACACAGAATCGCTCCGGTCTTGGAACAATTGTCTTGTCGTTGCCATCTGAAGATTAGTACACAATTTTCACCAATATTCAAGAAAAGTTGACTCGGGAAATATCTGTCATGATCACTGGAATGGCTATAAAATGAGAACATTTCAGAATTTGCCAAATTGAATTGCTTATGATTGACAATGAATTTTTGTTAAATCCAGTGATTAATTCTGGTATCACAGTTGATGGGAAAGTGTATTTGTCTTGATTAAACGATAACGTGGGCCATTCACCTATTTTTCCAGGGGGGGGGGGGGCTAATATTTCAATGCATACAAATTACGGCCGGGGATGGCATCTGGGATGAGACACTGCTCACCTGCCGCATCCATCCATCATGCCTGCTCACCAATATATAAGTGGACATTTTTTCGCAGCAGTTTGATATCTGCCTGTCAAATCTGCCAGACAAGAAGTGAGAAAGAATGTAGACGGTCATTCATCTTGGCAGAGATCTGCGGCTATCTTGATAGGCGTGGATTGTGCTGTCGTTTCTGGAGATTTGGCGGAGAATAAGAAAGATTTAAAGACATGAGAAAAAAAGACTTTTCTTATAGTGCAGTAGCATATATTTGTATGTCTTCTGTGAGATGTACCATTTCAGACATATTATTTCTTATAGCTGACATGATGGGACATGAATTTAATATTCAATGATAAATATAAAAGCATTATTGAGTTGTTTAAAATATATGTGTATGCCCGAAACGAATGATAAAACATGGTTGGGACAAATGATTACCCATGGTTGGGAAGATTGTTAAACAAAACTTTTATGAATGTTAGATTGGGTGAATGGTAAACAATGGCTGGAACGAATGATATAACCATAACTGGAAAGAATGATAAAACCTGGCATGGATGAATGATTTGCTAATACTTTGGTGAATGATTAACCATGGTTTTGTTGAGATATAAACTATAGTTTGAGTGAATGATAAACAATTGCTTGGAAGAATATAAGTACCATAGCTGGAAAGAATGATAAGTCATGTCTGTGGGTAACACAGAATATTGGGAAGCATTAAAACAAAATGGTTTAATTATGGTTACTGAATGAATGAAAGAGTGTTGCAGATGAAAAAAAGGATAACTAAAAAAAATATCATTTAAAAAAAATCTGGTTGAATGAGGAGAGCATGTTGGATGCATCAATGTATGGAAGAAAAGTGGATTGAATGAGAATGAGAAGAATGATAACTCACTTTGAGCAAGCAATGACCTTGAAGCTTTCTTAGTTACTGATACAGAATGAATGTGATACTACTGAGTGCATGAAGTGTGAAGATGGAATGTCACATTTAGTACTGTGCTTTCCATCAGTACTTATCAGTGGATATTAATTTCGACTCCATTGGCTTTATTTTTTATTTTTTATTATTTTTTTTTGCTTTCTCTCTATCTTCATAGTTGATTGAATTACTTGGAGTGTTTGTTCTGTGTCTATTGCTGTCTTCTTCAATTTGTGGAAGATTCTTAGCATTTTAGTATGCCTGAGAAGTAAATATAAACAAACTCGGAAACTCCAGGAAGAGCTGCAGGCTACCATCGGTTGATGATTCAACTGATGCTGCCCTCTGGTGACCAGATTGAGAACACAGGAATGATGATGGCCTTGCCAAGGTATGGGTTAACTTTCAAATAATATTTGATAATAATCATTCCATGTTAAAGAGGAAGAAAACTTAAACAAATTGCTGCTGCAAAGTGACAAATAAATGAATAGTTTATTTAAAATTTCCTTAGAATGTTAATAAATGTTCATTAATGTGTGAGGCAAATGAAGGAAACTTGTTGTTTTTGCCTGAATGTTGATAGCTGAAGTGTCTTGAGAGAGTTACAAATCTGACAGCACATTGGCCATCCCCCCCCCTCTCCTGCCGCCAAGAAAAACAGCTCCAGCCCCTGAACGTTACTTGTTACTTGTTACTCGGTGCATCCTCACGGTGCATCCTCACGATCTTTGTTATGCAATAATGCTGCTGATATAATCTGTGTAGCTTCAAGGCATCTCAGCTGGCACCAGACTCACAAAAACGGTTGCATAAACAGCAGGAAATCCCAGCTGCTTTGTTGCAGATTTTTCGTCCCGGATTCAGATTTTTCCCCTTTTACACAGCACTCTACAATCAAAGCATTGGCAGTCTGGCAGAAGGACAGCAGGGGGCGCTGTCCATCGTTCCTCTTTCTGGGACTCTATTATTGCCCAGTGGCCATAATCCATGATTAAAACCTCGATGCATTGCTCCCTCTAGTGAAATATATGTCATGCCAGCAAGCAGTATCTTATTTGATATAATACTTCTGAAAAAAAAGAGGCAAACAAAAAGATTTGTATTTGGTAGACATCTATTATTTAGCAAAAGAGATGTTTGCGAGTTTATGAGATCACAACAGAATAAACTAATACAACATGTCGAAATATATGATCCGGATAAAAACATATTCAGATATATGATATTATAACACAAGTATGACCTCATTAAGGGGTAGTATAACATAGAATTTTCACCCAATGCATTAATTGTTCATTGTCCTTCAGTTTGACACTTTGTAGGTATGTAGTTGCAAAAGTGGATCACATTTTTCAACCCACGTACAAAAGTATTAATCATCTTTTTCAGTTGTACCAGGAAGATAATTCTGGAGAACTTTTTAGAATTTATATTGAAATTCCTCCCTGCAAAGTTGATACCAGTGTCTTCATAAGAGCTTGCCATCTCAAATGGTAATTATTCTTTAATAGTTGATAAAAATTGTGTTTTTTTTTTATGCCAGAATTTTAATTTGTCAATTGTCTGATAGGATTTAAATAATTTGATATAATTTGATCATATCGGTTTCATGATTTACGTTGAACTTTAAAATAATGACAAAATTAATGAATGTGTGGTAATTTGAGAATGATAAAATCAAAATGGTTCATGCATTAATGTATTTATTGATTGGTAGTCAGTTTTAATCTTGTTAAGGGTTCTTTATTAGATTTGCAGTCATAGTATTGTGCTGCAATCAGTATCGTGTTTGCAATCATAGCATTGTGTTAAATTATTATGTTTGCAATCATAGTATTATGTATGCAATCATAGTTTTATGTATGCAATCATAGTATTATGTATGCAATCATAGTTTTATGTGTGCAATCATAGTTTTATGTATGCAATCATAGTATTATGTATGCAATCATAGTATTGTGTTATAATATTGTGTTTGCAATCATAGTTTTGTTTTGCAATCATACTATTGTGGTTGCAATCGTAATATTGTGTTGCAGTCAGAGTAAAAATATAGTGTTGGTGGTAATTATATTAAAGTCGAAATACACAAGGATATTTCATAATTTAGTTTGATTTAACAGTAGAGATTTCCACAAAACTTTAATTTAATGTTGATGTTTTCAATAGATTTAGTATGGTATGGAAGATTAAATTTTAAGCTTAAATTTGCAATTTGTCTCTTTGCTTAGCGTACATTGTCATCAATCTCTTCACAGTCAGATTAAGTTGAAGTTTATTATCATTTCACGTTAGATGATGAATGGATTAAATGATTCTTTGATTTTTTCCATTTCAGATGAACATTAAAAGACAGCCAGCTCAATGTGGTAAGTTGTTGCTTTTATTGAGACATAGTGGTAGTTTAGGAAAGAGTGCATTTGTGTAGTTATGGTCCACTCAAACTCTCAGAACAAATCAGTAAAACAGCATCATAACAACATGATAAACAGAATCAGAGCAACATGGTACAACAATGTCATAACAACATGTCAAAACAGTATCATTACAACATGATAAACAGAATCAGAGCAACATGGTACAACAATGTCATAACAACATGTCAAAACAACATCATAACAACATGATAAACAGAATCAGAGCAACATGTCAAAACAGTATCATTACAACATGTCAAAACAGTATCATTACAACATAGTAAAACTGTATCATAACATGGTAAAACAGTATCATGGAAACATGGTAAAGCAGTATCATAACAACATGGTAAAACAGTATCATAACAACATGGTAAAACAGTATCACAACAACATGGTTAAACAGTATCATAACAATATGGTAAAGCAGTATTATAACAACATGGTTAAAGAGCATCATAACAACATGGTAAAACAGTATCATAACAACATGGTTAAACAGCATCATAACAACATGGTAAAACAGTATCACAACAACATGGTAAAGCAGTATTATAACAACATGGTAAAACAGTATCATAACAACATGTTTTGCCATTTTGGTCAGATATGGCTTTAAAATGTTCACATACTGTTTTATGTTCTCTTATTACTGTTCCATTAGTTCAACCATGATCAACAAGAGATTTAATAAGATCAAACAGTGTGTGTTTTCCTTTCAATCAATGAGCATGCAATCACAAGAAGTTCCAAACGGGATGACTTGTTATGAGGGGGAAGTTGTTTTGTGTCTGGGATGGATGCTGATTGGGAGACGATGGCATGATGCCGAGGCCGACAATCTCCGCGTGGTGATACAGCCTGCCCGAGCTCCAGAACAATCTCCTGTATACTAACTCCTGCTCAATGACCTGTCTCAGACAGATTAGACAGCTTCTATTAGAAAGCTGTCAAACATCAAAATGAAATCAAAATTTGCTGTTTATGTGATATAAGTTTAGGGCTGCATATGATGGGTGCTTTTATGTGGAGGAATAAGAAAGACATCTTGTGGGGGAATTCTAGTATATACTATCATGATATAACTTCTTCATAAAGCTTTCATTTTATTTATTTACTTATTTTTTTAAAATCATATTTTCTATTTGAGGTTGATTATTTATTAGTTTATTAATATATTTTTTGTTATATAAATTAGTTTTTAGTATTTTTGTAGTGTTTATTTATTTATATATATTTGTTTGTTTTTTGTTTGTTTAAATTTGTGTTATTTTATTGATGTTTTGATTATCCAGGTTTTATAATCCAAGATTTATAATTGTTATTTAAGGAATTCTGAAACAGTCTGTTTGGTCTTTATGTATGGTTGTTTTAAAGAGTAGATTAAAATATGGATAAATCTAAATCATCCTAAATGATCTATGGAATTTTATTGGATATGCAGAATACAATGAGGATGAAAAGGTGTATTTTTAAATGGTTGATAATAGTACATAAAAATGGCAAAGTGTTTTGGGTGATTAAGGTGGAAATGAGATAATTTGTTGACTTGGATCTTTGAATGTAATTATATGGGACTGATGGGGTTCTGCATACAAAGTTGTAGTTTCAGGGCATTGTGTATTTGGAAAGAATTCATGGGTCAGAGTAAAATCTAGAAATAAACGGATACATGTCACTCAAGCTGAACAAACTGAAACTACTTTAACTCATGCCATAGGAACACTAGGGTGTTCCATTTTTGGCAAAAGTTATCAGATCTTATGGGCCATCTGGATTGGGGTTACATATGCCTTAGATATGATGCTGATTTTTTTTGGGCTTGATCAGACTGATTTGAATTTGTCCCGTATGACGCTTTTTGCAAAAATAGGCAAAAATTGCATTTTTCGGCCTTTTTTGTTACTTTATGACAATTCTCTTCATGAACATTATCTCAATTGTAGATTATGTTGTATGTCACTTACAAGTATCAACTCAGTTTAAGGTGTTGACCCGTTTGTAAGTGATATATCAGATTCTCTGGTTGAAAGTGAATAATAATGTAAAAAACAAATGACTTTCAACACAGATAGAGGTAGAATTTGCTAAATATAGACAACTTTTAATCATATATTCATCATACATATCAATGATATTATCAAATGATGTCAATGCAACAAATGAGACAACAACCTGGTAAACACAGTCTGGAGCAAATTTTACATGACTCTTAAATGCATAATACAAGGTAATTAACATCAAGTTATTTCCATGGTACTAGAATTATTCTTGACTTCATATTCTCAAGGATTCTCAGGGTTATCATTCATATTCTCAAGTTCCTCAGTACATCACGTTTGAGACTATGGAATATTTCTCCATGACGGTTGGCAATAACAATGTAGTCATCCTGCAGATTCCCATCATGTGTGATATCGGCATATTCTGTCACATCCTTGATGGCCCTCTCTGCTCCATCATTTACAACTTCTAGCTTCTTGACCATGTCATACATAGTGACATAATCCTGGTCAAGATGCCAATCTGCCACTGGGCTCTGAAGCCATTGGCTGTTTAGTCTAGTTAGATTAAACAACAACCATGAGCGTGGTCCAACATAGTCAGCCAGATTACCACCATTCAGCAGATTTTGGTTTGGAAAAAATGGCATTCTTGTATGAAAGTTGGCAGGCTGTGGATTCTATAGCAGTTGATCAGCTACCTGTTGCCTTTCACCTCTGGCAGATCTTCATCAAAGAGGCAGAAAATGACACATTCCTGTGTAAGATACCAGAGGTGGCGTTTCATACTTTGGAGAGCAGCTACAGTGAGTGTGCATTGTTTTGTTCCAGCTCCATGTACTGTTTCATACCTCTTCAGCTTTGTCCACAACTCTAAGTCTAATCTGGGAGCAGCACTTGCCAGAGTCTAATCTGGGAGCAGCACTTGCCAGACGAGCCTGTAGTTAGTGCTGTACAAAAACAGGCAGATATATTCGGCCATAGCTAGGACACACTGCTCTTCCCTCTGAGTAAGGTGAAATCTGTCTCTTGCTCGTCCATGAAGCATGGCGATCTTCAGGAGGTACAGACCTTGCTGCATGAATCTGGATGTACTTACAGCACCTGGTCTTCTCATCCTAAAGCCAGGCTGAAATGGAGCACCATGGCGACGAGGATGTACAACCTACAAGAGAGAAAGCAATAATGTAGAACTCAAATGATCAACATTCTTCTTCTCCTGATCTCTTCTTGATGCAGCACGTTTTTCTCTGGCAGGCAGTTTGAGGTCTACACCACCCATGGTATAGAGCTGTGGATGCTGCTTCTGGCCTCTAAAATATAAAGTCCTCCATCCAGTCATCACTACGCTCTGCCCACAATGCTTCCTCTATAGCTGCTTCATAACCTAAGGAGATATCAAACAGACTGTTTAGCTGGTCTTGATAAACTTCTTGAATTCTCTGTTCAGGATTTCTGGAATAGGCATGGTAACCTTTGATCACAGTCACAATCTTGTCTATCCACTTCTTATCTGTTTTCTTGTCCACAGCATCTGCCTTTCTATACTCTTTCAGAGGTATTCTTGACTTAGCCCACAGAAACCGGATTTCTGACCATATTGTCTTGACATGGTCCCTTGTTGTGACCCGCTTATTGAAATCAGATTCAATCTGAAGCCCTCTCCATCTCTGCAAGATATGCTGCTTCTGTGGAAGGTGATTATTTGAGAAACTATCAAGGGGGGGAGCGAATAGTATGTTTAAAATCCAAGGAGGAGACACAGGGACTTTTTGTAGTGCTTTTCTTTCCTTCAGTTTCTCTAGTTGGCTCACGAGGTGCATAAATAAGTTTAGTGCCCTGGCTTGTTTGCCCTGCTAAAGGCAAAGGATCAACCACCTTGGACTCCTTGGATGACCGTGTAGTAGGAGCTCTAATTTCTGGTAGGTCAACGTCAGGCACTGCTTTCCTTTTACGTCCACTATTCTTATTCCTAGGCATAATTGTTAAACTGTTACTACTCCATGCACATGCACATGCATTACATCATCTACTCAATTTTTTAATCATTGGAATTTATGAAACACCTGCAAGTGCAAGAATGACATAATAATTACCTTGTTTATACATGGGTTTGGTCATAAATGACATAATAGTTACTATACACATGCACCGTGCATTGCATATCAGCACAATTCCAAGCACTATCCAAGCACTATGCTACAAATTACTGTTTCTTTTGTTAAATATTTCACAAAATAACTGAAAAATATACTACAAATACCTTTTTGTAAATGTCCTCTTGTTGAAAAATTGATCACATTACTTTGTTGAATGATGTGCAGATGACACTTCTGCCCACCATGTTTGACCCAGATTTGCTAGCAACAGGATATAAACTTTGACCTACTTTTTGTACTTTTCTAATTTGCATAACAATACACATACCCACTTCTTTATCATCAATATTACTATATAAAGAACAAAATAAGCTGGGAATCCATTCATATTAGTTACAAAATCTAACCAAATCTTGTAATACTGGGCAATGATATATTGTATCATGTATCTATGCATTAAGCGAGTGATATTCTGCAAAGCAAACCCCAATTTTCCTATATATAACAATAAATTGTGATACCAGTTTTACCATCTGGTCAATACTTATCATTGAAATGATATTCATGGAATAACTAACAGAAAATCTGCAAATAAATTAATATTGAGGAACGATAATCCTGAAAAAAGCCATTTTTACCTATTTTGCAAAAAACGTCAAATGGGACAAATTCAAATTGGTCCGATCAAGCCCAAAAAAAATCAGCATCATATCTAAGGCATATGTAACCCCAATCCAGATGGCCCATAAGATCTGATAACTTTTGCCAAAAATGGAACACCCTAAGGAACACCCTTTGTCCACCATTAGCATAAGCAAACTATTAGTTTGTCAATCTCTGGCTGGTGGAGTTTGGTTGGAACAAATGAGTGAACAATTCAAAAAGCAGGATGAGGAGGCTCAAAACCATAACACAACACACTAAGTTTAATAGATAATATGAGAGTTATATCATATTTTTGTTATATTATCATTTTATTTAGTCTCACTACATTGCGTCTCCAGGAGACTGCATGTTATGTCTACATTTCAACTAAAATGTCACAAATTCTTTATACTTTGAACTTTGAATCTGTACGCACTTACCAAATTTGTAAATGAGTGTCTCTTTATAGAACTTCATTATGCCATAAGGATGATTTCATAAGGATGTTATTTTTTTTTTTTTTTACTAAAAAGAGAATCTCTTGATTATGGAAATGGGTGTATCCCAGTGTAATTGAGTGGAGGCACAGAGATGTTTTGTGGATGATTGGGTAAAAGTGTATTTATGTGTGGTCTGCGGATGGACATCGCTCCTCACTTACGCTTGCCTCTCTCATGTGAAGTGAACAAAAGCCCCACTAGGGGTCTCTGATGAACCACTATTCACACTTCCTTGATAAAGTTGCAAATCACTTTAGATGCATTTTGTTTAGTGACTCGAATTTAGAAATGTCAAATCTATTTCTTTGAAAGGATATGAAATATATGAGGTTTATGAATACCATGCCAAGTTCAAAATTGTAAAGAATAGTTTATTTTGATGACAGTAAAGTAGATTATCAGCCACCCCTACAAGGGCTTCACATTAGTATATGTTTGTGCGGGGTACAGATGTCACCATGTAGCACTATTTGGTCAGAGAATGGGCACTGTGATTGCAGCAAATTTGGTGGTGTAAGAAATTGTCAATTTTTAAACAATGTAGACAAATGGATGTGGGCAAACCAGTATGGGCAGATGGCTGTGGTCAGAATGATGCAGACAGCTAGTGTGGGCAGATGGCTGTGGTCAGAATGATGTAGACAGCCAGTGTGGGCAGGTGGCTGTGGTCAGAATGATGTAGACAGCCAGTGTGGGCAGATGACTGTGGTCAGAATGATGCAGACAGCCAGTGTGGGCAGATGGCTGTGGTCAGAATGATGTAGACAGCCAGTGTGGGCAGATGGCTGTGGTCAGAATGATGTAGACAGCCAGTGTGGGCAGATGGCTGTGGTCAGAATGATGCAGACAGCCAGTGTGGGCAGATGGCTGTGGTCAGAATGATGTAGACAGCCAGTGTGGGCAGATGGCTGTGGTCAGAATGATGCAGACAGCCAATGTGGGCAGATGGCTGTGGTCAGAATGATGTAGACAGCCAGTGTGGGCAGATGGCTGTGGTCAGAATGATGCAGACAGCCAGTGTGGGTAGATGGCTGTGGTCAGAATGATTTAGGTCTGACCATTTTGTTCTTAACTACTGGCCTACACACAAAACAGTGAAAAATAAATAATATTAACTTAAATCTGGACCAGTAGAATTCTAAAACCACTGGCCCATACTGGCCTGGATGTTTAAACAAACCCTTCTGGGCCACCAAACCAAGCCTTGTGGCTGATGGTTTTCATCAGAACAAACAGTATAGTCAGGTGAATGTTTGGTCTGATGTGGGCAGATAGATATAGGCAGACTGATGCAGGCAGATAGATATAGGCAGACTGATGTGGGCAGATATATAGGCAGACTGATGTGGGCAGATAGATATAGGCAGACTGATGTGGGCAGATAGATATAGGCAGACTGATGTGGGCAGATATATATATAGGCAGACTGATGTGGGCAGATAGATATATAGGCAGACTGATGTGGGCAGATATACAGGCAGACTGATGCGGGCAGATATACAGGCAGACTGATGCGGGCAGATATATATATAGGCAGACTGATGCGGGCAGATATATATATATATATATAGGCAGACTGATGTGGGCAGATATATATAGGCAGACTGATATAGGCAGATAGATATAGGCAGGCTGATGTAGGCAGATATATATAGGCAGACTGATATAGGCAGATATATATAGGCAGGCTGATGTAGGCAGATATATATAGGCAGGCTGATGTAGGCAGATAGATATAGGCAGACTGATGCGAGCAGATATATAGAGGCAGACTGATGTGGGCAGATATATATAGGCAGACTGATGTGGGCAGATATATATAGGCAGACTGATATAGGCAGGCTGATGTAGGCAGATATATATAGGCAGACTGATATAGGCAGATATATATAGGCAGGCTGATGTAGGCAGATATATATAGGCAGGCTGATGTAGGCAGATAGATATAGGCAGACTGATGCGGGCAGATATATATAGGCAGACTGATGTGGGCAGATATATATAGGCAGACTGATGTAGGCAGATAGATATAGGCAGACTGATGCGGGCAGATATATATAGGCAGACTGATGAGGGCAGATATATATAGGCAGACTGATGTGGGCAGATAGATATAGGCAAACTGATGTTGGCAGATAGATATATAGGCAGACTGATGCAGGCAGATATATATAGGCAGGCTGATGCAGGCAGATATATATAGGCAGGCTGATATAGGCAGATATATATAGGCAGGCTGATGTTGGCAGATATATATAGGCAGACTGATGTGGGCAGATAGATGTTGCCAGGAGTACATAGAGATGATTTGGTGATCAAATCTCTTATAAATAAGATTAAATAAAAGAATGAACATTATCCAAAATATATATTTATTCTATAGTAGTATGTGTATTTTGTAATATTTGCATGCAAAATTAACTATTTAATTTATAAACCCCCTTTGTGGAAGTCTAGTTATGACAATACTTGATATATTCTTCATATGCTGATGTGATTGGAGTCTCAAACAAGCTTATATACATGAAGATCATTTTACATAGGAGCAGACAATATAGCAAGAATATAATATCAGCTCCAGAGAGAATAACATTTGATGATATCAAAAGATACGTATTCTTCTAGATATTATCGAGTTTTAGATAATATAGTGAAACTGAAATTGTCTGAAGTTGATGGTACTTAAATCATTGATTAAAATTCCATTAAGATTCTGGGAGCAAGTTATCGCATGTCGCAAAGGTTGAGACTGATAAAGTTGCTGCAGAATGCTCTGCCAATGGAGATTTGTATTATTTGCAATCCACGCAAGAATCTCCTTATACTATTATCTCCTATTGGCCCCTTTCCCTCCCAGAAACTACTAATGAAACAATCATATGATAACATATACATTTAATTTATCAAAATTCATAAAAATTGTATCAGTGTTAACACTCTAGAGTAGCAGCTGTGACATGGTGTCAGATGCAATTCTCTGTGTTTATTAACAAGGAAATATGCACATATAGGGAGGAATTTACCAGTCAACGGCCCATCACACAATGGGCCTTTGGCTACTTCCTGTTTTGATAACTACAAGTCTGGG
Source organism: Amphiduros pacificus (assembly GCA_949316495.1). Classification (NCBI taxonomy): domain Eukaryota; kingdom Metazoa; phylum Annelida; class Polychaeta; order Phyllodocida; family Hesionidae; genus Amphiduros; species Amphiduros pacificus. The sequence goes on along the minus strand of OX439009.1, from coordinate 23,025,838 downwards.
AGAGTGTAAAATCGGTAGCAACATGCAGGTTTGTTTTGTCATTCGGCAAAATAAGCCATTTTTTTGTTGCACTGAGTAACTCACTGAATTCTCTTGTTTATGTGACAACCAATATTGAAGTTTCTTAACATTTTTGTCCCCCGCATTCTTCGCAATGCAAAAAGCGGGGGACATTAAATTGAGCTGCATCTGTCCGTGCGTCTGTGGTAAATTACTTGTGTGCATGATACAGCCACAACGGTTTGACATGTACTTTAGACATTGCACACATGTACTCCTGGGGACCTTCCTTTAATCTGATTTGATGATGGCTGTGATTAGTCAATTTCTGTTGCCATGACAACTTTGTCGCTAACTTGGCTTGTGTACATGATACATCCACAACAGTTTCACATTTAGCTTTGATATTGCACACATGCACACCTGGGGACCTTTCCTCAATCTGATTAGGTTTTGGCAGTGATTGGTTGGTTTTTGTTGCCATGGCGACCGTCCAAAGTGCGGGGGACATAGAGTCAATGCTCTTGTTTTACTTCTTAAAATATTTTGAGAACCATTTACAAGCTGATCTAATTGAGTTGGCTATTCTGATATCTCCAGGTTTATCTGAAAAGAGGATTGTCAGTTATCCTGGAAATATGTTTATGTGGGAAAATAAATGGTGGAAAATATGCTGGAAATATTTTTATGTGGGAAAATAAATGGTGGAAAATATCTCAAACATTCTCTTTAAAATATTTGAAATTTTAAACTTGAACTTAAACAGTTATTTGAAATATTAGGGTTGGTAGAGTATATCATAAAATCCATGGGCATATGAAAGCTACATTGACTACAGCCTTCATGGTGTTTGCTGTAGCTCCAAAAGAAATTGTCACTATTTGTATGCAAGTCATCAAAAGGCATGGTTGAAGGGGCATCTTAGAGTGTTGTCTGTCACCTGGAACTGAGTAGTAGGTCCCTAGAATAAACAATTCAACAAACAAGAGACCGGGGCTGTCAAGAGCAAAAATTAGGTAAAATACATTTTAAGCTACAGCCTAACAATGAAGAATTTAAATATATATATATATATATATATATATATATATATATATATATATATATATATATATATATATATATATATATTATATATATATCAGGCTTGTTCTCTTTTGAATACTATCCTTGTCTTGTCTTGAAAAGCTCACACTGCCCCCTGGTGGCTCTGTGCACAGAAACCTGATCCTGCTATTTAGATAATGCCTAGGAACTTCCAGAACCATACATCCAATCTTTTATTGTGTGGGAACTAATGCATGTCATCAATTAAGATGCTTATTTCTCCTTTTCTCATGATGAAACATTGGCTTCACAAATTATTTGAGAGAGGTTAACCGCATCATAGGATATTGAGGGAAACAAGAGTGTGGTAGAAACTGGTGGTGTCAGAAGAAAGGCCTTCCCCAGGGGACAATTTCTGAGGAAGCTGTTGTCAACTACAGATGGAAGTGGACACATGTGGACAATGGATGGTGTTGCATGTTTGGTTGCATTCACAAACATTGCATCGACCCTGCCCGCCAGCTTCTCTTACCAAACGAGTGCTAATTAACTTCCGTATTCACGCTAATCTTCCGAGGAGGGGATAAGAATACTGCGACTAGTTTCAGGCATATGTATATACCTATAATCATGCTCAAGTTTATCCTTGGTCTGTGAAATCTTAGATGACAAACATATTTTGGTTTTTAGGCACCCTGAAATCCAGGTAAATTGCTCATCTGTTTATTAGTATTATTATTTTTTATTTTTATTTTTTGTATTGCCCTGCACAAATTAAATTTACAATCATTTTCAATCTGATCATTTTCATTCTAAACTCTTATTTAAAAAAATGTGTCTTTGTTATACCCATCTTTGTGGACATGTATACATGTAACTGACACATCCAACATTATTACTAGATCGTGTGTCCAGCAATAATAAAACTTTTCATCACCATTTCCCATCAAATTCATTGTAAATCAATGTTTTTATGACACGTGGTCAGCCATATTGGAGCTCCTAAAGTATAACTTTCTCCAAATTGGATTGGTCAGTAATCAATCAAAGCACACATATTAAACAATGGCAAAATACATTTGTGTGCATTTAGCTTTCAACTAAAAGAAATTACTGTGCACAGTGATGATCTGTCATTGTCATTATGGGATTGTGATGTTTCTACCAATGGGAAAAACTATGCAGTATTATGGGTATTTCCGATAATGTGTTTTTGCTTGAATAAATATAATCCCTGTAGTTTCCTTGGCAAAGTACTGAAAGGTAATTTCCAGAACCATTTATTAATCACCCTATCTGTGTAGTGTTTCTCCTTCCATCCTTCCTTCTGTCCACCCACTGTAATAATACTGTGTTCTATAAGGTACTGGGTTTATTTATATTTTAACAACTTTTATGTATGGCAACTTCTGACCAATTGGTGAAAGTTGTAAAAATAGCCTCTGAATTAGCTGCTGCTGACAGTAAAAGGTGTATTGTAGTGGAAAGGCTTGATTAAAGCAGCAGTTTGTACACTGTGTTCCCCTTGATATTTAACAGGGCATATGAATTAGATTAGAGTGCAGAGTGTAAGTGCACTTAACAGCTTGCAGCACAGAGGAAAAGACCTATTAAGGAACCTGTAGTATAAAGGAATCTGGCTTTAGCCATGTATATTATTATTGTTGACAACACAGATTGTTACAGTACCAATTGTGACGTTCATCACAAGGTATCTAGATACAGTGCATTTTGTGACAATTGTCATAAGGTATCCAGTTTTAGATAAATTCTCTGTTTTGGCAAGTAACAGGAAGCCTGCAAAGGTCCCAAAGGTTATCAAAGAGGTCTTTTGGGTTTTTCGCTAACACTACAGGTCTTGTTTATCACTAGTTTTAAAGCTTGTATTGTTAAAATTTTGTGAGGAGAATCTCAGATCAGGCGAGATTAGATGAATCCCTAATATATAGGAGACAAAGTTGGCAAGATAAAGATAGCCAAAAAAAGACTGTCAGATAAGTAAGAGGAGAAAAGACATCCTGCTCAAAGTATCACAAAGATGACAGAAATAACTCACAAGTGTAGCTTTACTGTAAATGAGTATCTTATTTCTTCTTCCTGGAATAGGACTGGTTAAACTATCACATCCGGCATAATAGGACACTTTATGTCTGCAAAAGCTGGGACGTACAAAAACCAAGAACCAAGACAAATACTGAGAAAATGTGAAGAGAAATACTTTAATTGTTGTAGTATTTTGACAGAATTCTTACTGCTCGAGTGGGCCATGCTAACACATGCATTCTACTTGACACAAGAGACACCTGGTGGATCACACATGTTGAAACTCAAGCAGGGAGAATTGTAGAAGAAATAGTAGGAACAATGAAAAATTGTATGCATCTTTATTTTGGACATCCACAGGTGTTATTGAGGTTTTGGAGGTATTGCTATGATCTTCCTGTGGCAATGATGTAAGGCTTGTTTTAAAAGGCAAAGCCCAGAAGACACATGTACATTAGCCTGTGCATGTTTTACATTCTCTGTGTGAAATGATAATTTATGTGGGTCTGCAAAAGTAAGTATGGCTCACCACCCCGTATGTCCGGGGAGAGTGATCTTCGTGGTCGCGGGGTCGGTGTAAAACAGACATTAACGTCACAGCAGATATGATGTATACAACACGAGGGACAGGACAAAGTGACACATCGGGTCTAACTTGTGGACCAGGCCTCTGAGGTATGCGATTATACAAACATGTGTAACCACCACGCTCAGTGAAGACTTGTGTGAAAAATACACTCAGGCTGAGATTTATGCTGCTTATGGTACTAGTGTCTCATCCTTAAGCCATAAGTCCGGCCTGTCTTGCCGTGGTGTCCTACCCACAAGATATGTCTGTATTGTGTCTGCCACATGCTGGGCCTGTCTTGCTCTGGTGTCCTACCCACAAGATATGTATGTATTGTTCCTGCTACAAGCAGGGCCTGTCTTGCCCTGATGTCCTACCCACAAGATATGTCTGTATTGTGCCTTCCACAAGCCAGTCCTGTCTTGCCCTGATGTCCTACCCACAAGATATGTCTGTATTGTGCCTTCCACAAGCCAGTCCTGTCTTGCCCTGATGTCCGACCCACAAGATATGTCTGTATTGTTCCTGCCACAAGCCAGGCCTGTCTTACCCTGGTGTCCTACCCACAAGATATGTCTGTATTATGCCTGCCACAAGCCTGGCCTGTCTTACCCTGGTGTCCTACCCACAAGATATGTATGTATTATGCCTGCCACAAGCCAGGCCTGTCTTGCTCTGGTGTCCTACCCACAAGATATGTATGTATTATGCCTGCCACAAGCCAGGCTTGTCTTGCCCTGATGTCCTACCAACAAGATATGTATGTATTATGCCTGCCACAAGCCAGGCCTGTCTTGCCCTGATGTCCTACCCACAAGATATATCTGTATTGTAAACTATTTCGGTGAAATGAGATTTTCTAGGAACTATCACAGTTATTACTGCCACATGAGGTACTATGTTCACACACATATTATTGCACGTTTACCGCCTTTATGCTCTCCATTACATAGAGATAATTTATATGCTCACAATGCTTGAATATATATGTCCTCAAATATATTACTTTTCAACAAGGTTTTGTATTCTGAGCCATATTACAGCTTAGATTTTGTTCATTTTAATATTGGTTTTTTATTATAAATGATATGTCTGATTATATTCATTCTAATAAATAAATGAAAAAAGAACTTCTGGAATATGAGAATTGAGATTTGCCAGAACATGAGATGCGAATGTCATTTACAGACCTTATAAGGGCATTGGCTAGAATTATACATTGTTGACCTGATAAGTACTTCTGCTAGTTTTGTCATCTGCTTACCTTATAAGGACATCCTGCATTGTAGATATGGTACATGCCTACTGCAGTGTTCACAAATGTTGTATAGAAAATGTGACACATACCCTTTCTATATATCACTGCCTTATTTCTAAAAGATGCAAAAGTATCTTGGTGCGTTGCATAAAGATTTAAACACAGCTGCTGCTGTATTTGCCGAGCACCTTATGTTCAATACATGACTGCCATATTTCTTGTATATACGCAGCTAACTTCTTGTAGAAGCATATACTGCTGATTACTTCAGGAGTCTTCTGTAAAAGGTTTTATATAGACTTGCCTTTCTCACAGTCTTACACATATCCATGATATTTTATGAGAGAAGGGCAAGCTCATCATTGTATGAAGAGGGAAAGTAGGTCATCACTGGAAAAGGGAAAATGATTTGTCATTGAAAAAGGGAGAGTAAATTATCACAATGGAAGGGAAGGTAAATCATCATAGAATAAAATTAAATCATTTATTCTTAGATTTAGAAAATATTTTAAGCAGTATTTTAATCAAATGGAAAATCTTACAGATGTTCTTCAATGAAAAGAGAAAAATTTTGTTAAACAGAAAATAGAAAAAGTTGACTTTTCACACTAGTCTGACAGTACCAATATTCTTTATGACAGGGACAGGCTTCATTTGGCAGGCATCATGCTTGATTCGTGGGAATAGTAATACTCACTCTTTTACCTCCAATTAATCACAGAAAAATCCTTTGCGGATGTCAGGAGAAAAAAGGTAATTTTTCATATTTATGTTTCAGGCAGAATTGAAGGCAGCACGTTTCATATTAATCTTATTGTCATGTTAAGAAGAGGCGTTGAAGTTTCCCTGGAAAGTTTCTTTGTTGCAAAGATGCAGGCTATTTTTGACTTGATGAAAAAAATACATCTCTTTTGTAAGCTGTATTGTCAAGTATGGAAAGTAGCAGGCGAGAGAACACAAGAATGATGAGAGGGGACGGGAGGCTGGCAGAGGGAGGCAGTGTTCATTAACACAGCGAGCACGCTGACACCATGAGGACACGCTGCCATGTTCACTGTTAATGTGCTACATGTAACAGGCAACCCTTGAAGCCACTAACCCTCTCACTGCCATTTACAGGGGACTTGTATGGTTGACTGTCATGCAGATGGCGGATTATGATTGGTTGGTTCATTTTCTGTCTCACTAAGCGTGAATTTTGAAGGGTTGATACCTTGATTGCCACACAGAGGTTGGATTATAATTGCTTGGTCATTTATGTCTCACTAAGGGTGAATTTTGAAGGGTTGATATATAGATTGCCATACAGAGGTTAGATTATGAATGGTTGGTACATTGCTTGCATTTGCCTTTCGATTGGTTGATATGTTGATTGCCATACAGAGGGAGGCTTATGATTGGTTGATATGTTGATTGCCAAACAGAGTGAGACTTTTGATTGGTTGATATGTTGATTGCCATACAGAGGGGGGCTTGCGATTGGTTGGTATGTTGATTGCCAAACAGAGTGAGGCTTGTGATTGGGTGAAATGTTGATTGCCATACAGAGGGGGGCTTGTGATTGGTTGATATGTTGATCGCCATACAGAGGGGGGCTTGTGATTGGTTGATATGTTGATTGCCAAACAGAGGGGGGCTTGCGATTGGTTGACATGTTGATTGCCAAACAGAGTGAGGCTTGTGATTGGTTGATATGTTGATTGCCAAACAGAGTGAGGCTTGTGATTGGTTGATATGTTGATTGCCATACAGAGGGAGGCTTGTGATTGGGTGAAATGTTGATTGCCATACAGAGGGAGGCTTATGATTGATTGATATGTTGATTGCCATACAGAGGGAGACTTGTGATTGGTTGATATGTTGATCGCCATACAGGGGAGGCTTGTGATTGGTTGATATGTTGCCTGCCATACGGTTGGCTTCTGATTGGAATCACACAATAGTTTAATGTTTAATTCTTCAAACTAATACCATAAATTGTATTTGGAACATTCCATAATTAGTTTTGATCTATAGGTATAGGAAAAATGACAGGCATTTAAATAAAAAGGACTCCTGTATGAATTACCCTAAATATCTACTTCTTCCACTTTTGCTACAAAAAGAGGTTCGGCAATCATGGACTGGTATTTTGGTTGGAAGCAATATGTATCATTGAGCTGCTTGTTAATGAAGGTGGCCCTTGTAAGGACTTGCCCAAAGTGAGAAGACTTACTAGAGAAAAAGCATTTTCACAAATGATTTGTGTAAGAGCAGTTGTGAGCAAGCCATGCATAGTGAAAACAGGAGCAGAGTAAACCTAGCAGAAAATAGACAGTTAGTATGCAAATTGTTGTTCCCAGTGTTTATGGCTGCCACATGGCAGAAATGGCATTTTTGAATAAATCTATGTTTAGGAATGAATATGTTGGTTGTTTGAAACTTGACAAAGTTTAACTAAGCAGCCAAACCTCTATGTGGTCATGTTGAAATGAGACCTGAAAATATCAGCCATTTTTATTGATTGATCATACTCGGGAACACATATCTTGGATGTTGCTTTGTTAGGTCATGCATATGTCTGAGTTGACATGATTTAGTCATGCAGTGACTCTGTATAACCTTATTTGGTCGTGTATATGCATGACCAAATTGAGGTTTGAATCTGACTGCTTGCTCGTGAGCAATATGAGGATTGATTATTTTTGCTTATATCATATGAAAATATCTGTCAGCTCACATTGACACTGTACAGCTTCCACGTGCCACAAATGTATAGTTTTATTGATTATTTTAATGTTCATGCCAGAGAAAATTGTCAACTTTTCATGCCTCAACTGTAAGGGCAAATATATCAAAATTTTATTCTGGCCACAAAAAATTAACTGTGGCTTGAAAGAAAGATTCTTGGCCACCAGGCCTGCGTTAATGTTGTGGATGGGTTTTTTTTTACCTATATAAGTGATGTGGAATATAGATGCCACACATAGTTGCCCATGTGAAAAGAAAATTTTGGCAAAATCACAAAAAAATAAATTGATAAAGCAGAGAAAAACCTCTGATTTAACCAATAAAGACCAAGCAAGGCCATTAGCACAAAGAAAAAAGATGAAAATTTGTTTTTATTTCAAATGATCAAATTTTCTAAAGGATTCCTCAGTACTTTACCTTGTACTCAATCTCTAGCAGAACAATCCATCAGGGGGCTATTTTGGGCAAATTAGTTTCTGTTTTGTAGTGAGCCCTAAATTACTTGTCAATTCTCATCATCAATAAGCTTGAGAGGAAAATTAAAGAGATAAAAAGTGAATTGCAGTGGTGTATTTCTTCATTTGTTGTCCTGCTATTGTGCTACTGAGAGCTCCTGCTGTTTTTCCCGCTGTTTTCCTGCTGAAAGCACCCCTGTTGTTGTTCCTACTGAGAGCTCCTGCTGTTTACCTGCTGAAAGCACCCCTGTTGTTGTTCTTACTGAGAGCTCCTATTTTCCTGCTGATAACACCCCTGTTGTTGTTCCTACAGAGAGCTCCTGCTGTTTTCCTGCTGATAACACCCCTGTTGTTGTTCCTACAGAGAGCTCCTGCTGTTTTCCTGCTGATAACACCCCTGTTGTTGTTCCTACAGAGAGCTCCTGCTGTTTTTCCTGCTGTTTTCCTGCTGAAAGCACCCCTGTTGTTGTTCCTACAGAGAGCTCCTGCTGTTTTCCTGCTGATAACACCCCTGTTGTTGTTCCTACAGAGAGCTCCTGCTGTTTTTCCCGCTGTTTTCCTGCTGAAAGCACCCCTGTTGTTGTTCCTACTGAGAGCTCCTGCTGTTTACCTGCTGAAAGCACCCCTGTTGTTGTTCTTACTGAGAGCTCCTATTTTCCTGCTGATAACACCCCTGTTGTTGTTCCTACAGAGAGCTCCTGCTGTTTTCCTGCTGATAACACCCCTGTTGTTGTTCCTACAGAGAGCTCCTGCTGTTTTCCTGCTGATAACACCCCTGTTGTTGTTCCTACAGAGAGCTCCTGCTGTTTTCCTGCTGATAACACCCCTGTTGTTGTTCCTACAGAGAGCTCCTGCTGTTTTTCCTGCTGTTTTCCTGCTGAAAGCACCCCTGTTGTTGTTCCTACTGAGAGCTCTTATTTTCCTGCTGATAACACCCCTGTTGTTGTTCCTACTGAGAGCTCCTATTTTCCTGCTGAAAGCACCCTTGTTGTTGTTCCTACTGAGAGCTCCTGCTGTTTTCCTGCTGAAAGCACCCCTGTTGTTGTTCCTACTGAGAGCTCCTGCTGTTTTCCTGCTGATAACACCCCTGTTGTTGTTCCTACAGAGAGCTCCTGCTGTTTTCCTGCTGATAACACCCCTGTTGTTGTTCCTACTGAGAGCTCCTGCTGTTTTCCTGCTGAAAGCACCCCTGTTGTTGTTCCTACTGAGAGCTCCTGCTGTTTTCCTGCTGATAACACCCCTGTTGTTGTTCCTACAGAGAGCTCCTGCTATTTTCCTGCTGATAACACCCCTGTTGTCGTTCCTACAGAGAGCTCCTGCTATTTTCCTGCTGATAACACCCCTGTTGTTGTTCCTACAGAGAGCTCCTGCTATTTTCCTGCTGATAACACCCCTGTTGTTGTTCCTACAGAGAGCTCCTGCTATTTTCCTGCTGATAACACCCCTGTTGTCGTTCCTACAGAGAGCTCCTGCTATTTTCCTGCTGATAACACCCCTGTTGTTGTTCCTACAGAGAGCTCCTGCTATTTTCCTGCTGATAACACCCCTGTTGTTGTTCCTACAGAGAGCTCCTGCTATTTTCCTGCTGATAACACCCCTGTTGTCGTTCCTACAGAGAGCTCCTGCTATTTTCCTGCTGATAACACCCCTGTTGTTGTTCCTACAGAGAGCTCCTGCTATTTTCCTGCTGATAACACCCCTGTTGTCGTTCCTACAGAGAGCTCCTGCTATTTTCCTGCTGATAACACCCCTGTTGTTGTTCCTACAGAGAGCTCCTGCTGTTTTTCCTGCTGTTTTCCTGCTGAAAGCACCCCTGTTGTTGTTCCTACTGAGAGCTCTTATTTTCCTGCTGATAACACCCCTGTTGTTGTTCCTACTGAGAGCTCCTATTTTCCTGCTGAAAGCACCCTTGTTGTTGTTCCTACTGAGAGCTCCTGCTGTTTTCCTGCTGAAAGCACCCCTGTTGTTGTTCCTACTGAGAGCTCCTATTTTCCTGCTGAAAGCACCCTTGTTGTTGTTCCTACTGAGAGCTCCTGCTGTTTTCCTGCTGATAACACCCCTGTTGTTGTTCCTACTGAGAGCTCCTGCTGTTTTCCTGCTAAAAGCACCCCTGTTGTTGTTCCTACTGAGAGCTCCTGCTGTTTTCCTGCTGATAACACCCCTGTTGTTGTTCCTACAGAGAGCTCCTGCTGTTTTCCTGCTGATAACACCCCTGTTGTTGTTCCTACTGAGAGCTCCTGCTGTTTTCCTGCTGAAAGCACCCCTGTTGTCGTTCCTACAGAGAGCTCCTGCTGTTTTCCTGCTGATAACACCCCTGTTGTTGTTCCTACTGAGAGCTCCTGCTGTTTTCCTGCTGATAACACCCCTGTTGTTGTTCCTACAGAGAGCTCCTGCTATTTTCCTGCTGATAACACCCCTGTTGTTGTTCCTACTGAGAGCTCCTGCTATTTTCCTGCTGATAACACCCCTGTTGTTGTTCCTACAGAGAGCTCCTGCTGTTTTCCTGCTGATAACACCCCTGTTGTTGTTCCTACTGAGAGCTCCTGCTGTTTTCCTGTTGATAACACCCCTGTTGTTGTTCCTATAGAGAGCTCCTGCTATTTTCCTGCTGATAACACCCCTGTTGTTGTTCCTACAGAGAGCTCCTGCTATTTTCCTGCTGATAACACCCCTGTTGTTGTTCCTACAGAGAGCTCCTGCTGTTTTCCTGCTGATAACACCCCTGTTGTTGTTCCTACTGAGAGCTCCTGCTGTTTTCCTGTTGATAACACCCCTGTTGTCGTTCCTACAGAGAGCTCCTGCTGTTTTCCTGCTGATAACACCCCTGTTGTTGTTCCTACAGAGAGCTCCTGCTGTTTTCCTGCTGAAAACACTCCTGTTGCTAAGTACTATGAATCAGACAACAGCTTCCAGGAATGATGAGTCAAAGCTACACCAATTTTGTGTCTATGGGTGTGCATTACCCTAAGGAAAGAGATCTTTTTGTTTTATTATGATCCTTTCTCATGCTCTTCCTTTAAACATGTTTATCAAATTTGAAAATAAAAAACTTACAGTGACAAACCCACTTTTTAAAACAAATAATACTCCAGATGGCAGCTTTTCGAATCATGAACAAATATTCTAATGACTTTTTTGTAATTAGTATATTTGAAATTTTAATAAAAGATATAACAAATATCCAACCAGTCAGTGGTATATTTGTCTGTGTAGTGTAAGCTGAGGGCCAAGTGGTGTGTGAATGGAGTGGGTAATGCAATCTCTCAGGGACTGGCCCTACCATGGACAGCATACCTTGCCTGACCACCACAGCTTTACACAAAGTGGGCAATATTTATGAGCACAAGTCTGGGGGGAATACAAATGTCACACTTTTCAGGTTGTGACACTCAGGACTGTAGCATGAGGGGGAGGGGTGCTGGTATCCTGATCTCTGGTACCCAGGACTGCAGCATGAGGGGGAGGGGTGCTGGTATCCTGATCTCTGGTACCCAGGACTGCAGCATGAGGGGGAGGGGTGCTGGTATCCTGATCTCTGGTACCCAGGACTGCAGCATGAGGGGGAGGGGTGCTGGTATCCTGATCTCTGGTACCCAGGACTGTAGCATGAGGGGGAGGGGTGCTGGTATCCTGATCTCTGGTACCCAGGACTGCAGCCTGAGGGGGAGGGGTGCTGGTATCCTGATCTCTGGTACCCAGGACTGCAGCATGAGGGGGAGGGGTGCTGGTATCCTGATCTCTGGTACTCAGGACTGCAGCATGAGGGGGAGGGGTGCTGGTATCCTGATCTCTGGTACCCATGACTGCAGCATGAGGGGGAGGGGTGCTGGTATCCTGATCTCTGGTACCCGGGACTGCAGCATGAGGGGGAGGGGTGCTGGTATCCTGATCTCTGTTACTCAGGACTGCAGCATGAGGGGGAGGGGTGCTAGTATCCTGATCTCTGGTACCCGGGACTGCAGCATGAGGCGGAGGGGTGCTGGTATCCTGATCTCTGGTACTCAGGACTGCAGCATGAGGGGGAGGGGTGCTGGTATCCTGATCTCTGGTACTCAGGACTGCAGCATGAGGGGGAGGGGTGCTGGTATCCTGATCTCTGGTACCCAGGACTGCAGCATGAGGGGGAGGGGTGCTGGTATCCTGATCTCTGGTACCCAGGACTGCAGCATGAGGGGGAGGGGTGCTGGTATCCTGATCTCTGGTACTCAGGACTGCAGCATGAGGGGGAGGGGTGCTGGTATCCTGATCTCTTGTACTCAGGACTGCAGCATGAGGGGGAGGGGTGCTGGTATCCTGATCTCTGGTACCCAGGACTGCAGCATGAGGGGAAGGGGTGCTGGTATCCTGATCTCTGGTACCCAGGACTGCTGTATGAGGGGGAGGGGTGCTGGTATCCTGATCTCTGGTACTCAGGACTGCAGCATGAGGGGGAGGGGTGCTGGTATCCTGATCTCTGGTACCCGGGACTGCAGCATGAGGGGGAGGGGTGCTGGTATCCTGATCTCTGGTACCCAGGACTGCAGCATGAGGGGGAGGGGTGCTGGTATCCTGATCTCTGGTACCCAGGACTGCAGCATGAGGGGGAGGGGTGCTGGTATCCTGATCTCTGGTACCTGGGACTGCAGCATGAGGGGGAGGGGTGCTGGTATCCTGATCTCTGGTACCCAGGACTGCAGCATGAGGGGGAGGGGTGCTGGTATCCTGATCTCTGGTACCCAGGACTGCAGCATGAGGGGAAGGGGTGCTGGTATCCTGATCTCTTGTACTCAGGACTGCAGCATGAGGGGGAGGGGTGCTGGTATCCTGATCTCTGGTACCCAGGACTGCAGCATGAGGGGAAGGGGTGCTGGTATCCTGATCTCTTGTACTCAGGACTGCAGCATGAGGGGGAGTGGTGCTGGTATCCTGATCTTTGGTACCTGGGACTGCAGCATGAGGGGGGGGGGATGCTGGTATCATGAGGGGAGGGGTGCTGGTATCCTGATCTCTGGTACCTGGGACTGCAGCATGAGGGGGAGGGGTGCTGGTATCCTGATCTCTTGTACTCAGGACTGCAGCATGAGGGGGAGGGATGCTGGTATCCTGATCTCTGGTACCTGGGACTGCAGCATGAGGGGGAGGGATGCTGGTATCCTGATCTCTGGTACCTGGGACTGCAGCATGAGGGGGAGGGATGCTGGTATCCTGAGGGGGAGGGGTGCTGGTATCATGATCTCTGGTACCCAGGACTGCAGCATGAGGGGGAGGGGTGCTGGTATCCTGATCTCTTGTACTCAGGACTGCAGCATGAGGGGGAGGGGTGCTGGTATCCTGATCTCTGGTATCCAGGACTGCAACATGAGGGGGAGGGGTGCTGGTATCCCGATCTCTAGTACCCAGGACTGCAGCATGAGGGGGAGGGGTGCTGGTATCCCGATCTCTAGTACCCAGGACTGCAGCATGAGGGGGAGGGGTGCTGGCATCCTGATCTCTGGTACCCAGGACTGCAGCATGAGGGGGAGGGGTGCTGGTATCCTGATCTCTGGTATCCAGGACTGCAGCATGAGGGGGAAGGGTGCTGGTATCCCGATCTCTGGTACCCAGGACTGCAGCATGAGGGGGAGGGGTGCTGGTATCCCGATCTCTGGTACCCAGGACTGCAGCATGAGGGGGAGGGGTGCTGGTATCCCGATCTCTGGTACCCAGGACTGCAGCATGAGGGGGAGGGGTGCTGGTATCCCAATCTCTGGTACCCAGGACTGCAGCATGAGGGGGAGGGGGGCTGGTATCCCGATCTCTGGTACCCAGGACTGCAGCATGAGGGGGAGGGGTGCTGGTATCCTGATCTCTGGTATCCAGGACTGCAGCATGAGGGGAGGGGTGCTGGTATCCTGATCTCTGGTACCCGGGACTGCAGCATGAGGGGGATGGGTGCTGGTATCCTGATCTCTGGTACTCAGGACTGCAGCATGAGGGGGATGGGTGCTGGTATCCTGATCTCTGGTACTCAGGACTGCAGCATGAGGGGGAGGGGTGCTGGTATCATGAGGGGAGGGGTGCTGGTATCCTGATCTCTGGTACCCAGGACTGCAACATGTTATCACGTCGATCTTTCTACAGGTGACCTCTATCTGTTTCAGACCCCTATTTAGGAGCAGGTTATCTCTGTACATTAGCCAATCCTTGATGATTTCAGACTAGAAATCGTTCCTTTTACAAATATCAGCACCTGAAGCTGGAGAGATCTGTAAATATATCACATTTCAACAGATTATTTTTTTATGTTCCTGATATAGATTTTCTGTTTTCTTTGGTTTACAGTGTCTCACATATGTTGAGAGATTCTGAAAGTGTCTATCTTTTATCGTGTTACTTAGTGAGTTTTATTAGATATCCCATCAACCCAAATGTCTACATCCTTTAATGCTCAGCGCAGAGCTTGAGAAAACATGAATCGTGTTTCGGTACAATGAGGCGATTTAAAACAGACTTAAGATTACAGCAGGATTCAAGATGACTGTGTTCAGGGGGTTTTACAGGATGGTGATGCGGTTTTGTTCAGTGTGGAAAGTGCAGGTTGCCATGGCTTGTTGACATGTCTGGGGAAGATTCACACTCGTCCAACATCAATATTACTAATATAGACATGAATAGGTGGGGAAAATGAATGCCTATATTTCACATTCTATATTGTGCCTTTAATGGATGCAGCAAAACCGGTCTTTATCACTTAATTTAGGGACCCATCTGTTCCTTCATGCATTTTAATGATGGACCAGACAGAAAGATATTTGACATGAAAATCAAGAAATGTAATTGCTCAGTGATAAAAAAACGTACATTTGCTTCATGCGAAATTGCATCCAGGTAATATGTAACATTTGATGTACCTGAAGACTGTGGAAAATAGGTAAACTTTGCCTTAACTTACCAGCTCACAATCATTGTGTAAAGCAGCAAAATATTTAATTGCTTTCCACTATATTTCAAAATGTTTTCAATGAACAAAATCTGCATCTTTTTTACTTTGATCAGACATGATACATGCCCTATTTAGACTGTCTTTAGAATTGCAATCCTATTTTCTCTAGATTGCATATTATGTATGAGTTTCCAAGTATGAGATACAAACTTATAATGCTTCCAGGGTTATATATAATTATTCTCCCAGGATTACATGTATACGATACACTTATTATGCTGCCAGCATTGTGTCTTCCAAGCATCATCTCAGCATTAAACTTGGGTTAGAAAAAGCATTTTCTCTGGAGTGCCCTTTGAGGGACATTGTGCTGAGCATGGTGGGCTGAACATGTGGGCTGAACACGTGGGCTGAACACGTGGGCTGAACACGGTGGCCTCAGCAGGTGATTCTCTGGGATTTGACCAGCATCAAATGACACTTCCAGTTATTATCTAGGGATTCCAAAATAAAGTTGTTATTTTTGTCTGTTTTGTGCCGATGCTGGTGCCACTGGGAGCTGATTGGTTTGCATGCACTGAGCAGCTGAGCACAATTTAAGGACAATTCAAGGACAATTTAAGGGCAGATGCAAACCTCCAATTTGACCTCAGCAACCTTTCTTCCTACCTGCATATTATTCATAAATGCAATATGACATCATCGGTAGACTTTTCTCTCCCAGATCTGTTTATCAAAGCATTTTTATACTGTATTAACAGAATCTGTTTTAACCCACTGTGGACAGGAAGAACCTTGTCATCTTCCTAGCTGTAAGCTAATGTTTCCAGTTCAAATGATCGATGGAAAATAAAATCATCTTTATCGTTTTCTTTATTTTTTAGTAAATGGGACAAAATGAAGTTATTTTGATGTTCTGAGTTTCAGCTTTCAGCTTTCAACCCTGTTAACTTGTTTGGCAAATTTAGGAACCATGATTAGTAGCAGCAAGTAGTAGCAATGTAGTTTGCAGGTAAACTAGACCAAAATGCTATATTTTAATAGGATAGTCCAGAAGCGGTTAAACATTCCAGACCAAGATGCACACTCATGAATTAATTTTGTTGTCATTAGATTATGGTAATAGGAATATTTACTCCAGTCAAAGCTAAGTATCTAATGCCAGCTGCTCATATGTCATAAGGCATTCACTAATGTGCTGATTAGTCTATTGAATCTGATACTGAGCAAAGTAATTAGCCTATGATTATTTTACCTAATCATTATCTGCATATCATTTAAGATGAAGATATCTCTTCTAGATTGTTGACCCCAAGTTAATATCTGATTTGAATTTATAATGAAGAGATGGCATTGATCACTCATTCAATTCAATTACTAATGGCACTGGCAAGTCTATATTTATTTACTAATGGCATTCATTCGTCAATCAGTTTATCATTTAATAGTCTTTTACCTCTTAATCGTATAATATATTTTCTCTTATACAGAGAAACTCAATGGGGAGTACAGGATATTGCACCCAACTTGCTACAAAATAAGATTGCACCCAACTTCCTACAAAATGAGATTGCACCTAACTTCCTACAAAATGAGATTGCACCCAACTTCCTACAAAATGAGATTGCACCTAACTTCCTACAAAATGAGATTGCACCTAACTTCCTACAAATGAGATCCAAGTTAATACGTAGTTATTGGGAATTGTTTTTTACACAATGCCAATTTCAATTACAGAATACCTTATGATTTGCCAATCATTTTTTACCCTCACTTTTTAAAGTGAATAAACAAGTTTATGAAACCCCATAGAATGTTCCTGGGTGCAACATTTAGGCAAACTTTAAGTGAATAGCTGTGAAGTTTGTCAGATTGGATGCCTCAAGTTCCAATAGATGATGGACGTGAAATGGTACAATCCAATCCCAGCCATGACAGACAATTTAAAAGTGATTAAGAATAATACAAAATGTGTAAATATTCCCAAAAAGATTATGCAAAGGACAAAAAGGGATCGTCTTCTAAATGTATTTCTGTCATTTGGCAATGACATGATAGCCTCATGTTTGTTTGTCTGCTTTTAGAGGAAAAGTGGGAATTTAATAAAAGTAACCAAGACATGAAAATGTTTTTTCTTTGATTTTCTGAATGCTATGTTCTCACACTCAATTCTCTGAATAATAGTCATGCAAATTCCAATAAAGGAACTTTTAGGATCAACAATCCTGGGAGGAGGTAAACATATTGATGTTATTTTATATTCTATGTAAAAATTGCATAATTTGCTAATATAAGTAATTTTAGATATGTTGACAAGTGAATAAATAGTAAAATAGTGAAAAGTATGATTTTTCTTAAATATTTGAAACAGAAGATATTTGACAAGTTTCATGCTAATTTGCTATGACATTTGAATACGTTCATTTCACTCCTCAAAGCAGACGACATTTGGATCAGATGAGTGGATTAACATTTCACTTATTTTGATGAATTTGATTTTGAATTGGCATCTGGCATCAGGTGGAGATAAACTTTTCGTATCAAAATGCCAGTGAAATGTTTGATGATAGTATGCTACAGTCTGAAGAATCCACTTTCTTCTTTCCTTCAAAACATTTCCTTTATTTCTGATCTAACATGCTATAACTATACACATTGTTAGAAAGACATTCTCCTCAGCTGCTGTTTACTCCCTGGCCCCAAACTGGCCTAAGTAACACATTCACATGAATGTGGAGGTAAGATAGTAAAGACTCAGGCAACTCAACTGTTTATCAACAGTATAAGATACAACAGCAGTTGTTTCTATTCATTAACACAGTGTTGGTTGCCAAGTTTCGTGAGCACTTCATGACTTCTTTTTCCTGGATCTTTCATTGTATAAAGTACTCTACAAGTGTCTAAGAATAGCAGGTATGTGATTAGAAAACAAAATTTTGTATTATTTTAAGCTGTACAACAATGTAATTTGATTGGATGTTTCCGTGGTGTAATTTGGGTAAAATGAATTGCTATGATAACCATATCAATTGAAAGAATCAGTGAAACTTTGTATCACCATCAATGATTGAATGGAAACAGCGTTTGTGATACAACGAGAAATGAAGCCGATTGATTGTATATAAAAAGATTCACAAAAGTTGGGTGTAAATTCCATGTGTTTGATGCACACTCCTTTGTCCATAAATCACACACTGGCAGTGGCATACAGCCTAGCACTGATAAGAAAGTTTACAGATAAGCTCATGCTTTCTGCAAAGATATTTTATGGCATTAAACTGTTGATTGATCTAACAGACTTTTAGGGGAATCAGGTCGTATGCAGGTTTTTATACAGGCTAAAGGTTTGTAGGTATTAATAGATATTATATCCAAGATATGTTCCAAAGAAAACGAAAATATGTTTTGACATCATCAGTTTGGGTGCTCTGAAGTACAGACAAGATTGACCGGAATCTTTTCTTTTCCAATATGACAGTTCTTGGTGGAGTCATATATTTCATATTGAAAAAAGAAAAGTTTTGGCCCTAAGGTAGACAGAATATGTAGTTCCATCATAGTTGATTTTGATATAATATTACAAAGGAATGGTACAATATATGTTATACATCTGTCATTATTCTCACTGCTTGAGTTTGTGATCCACCAGGTGTCTCTTCGATTTTACATCCCTGGCTTAAGAAACTATTTTTTTTTTTCAAATGACTAAAATCAAACTTATATCCAAGAAAGGTGTTTTGAAAATGGACACAAACAGTGCAATATGTCTTGAATGGTACATACTCCATATTGTGAGTTTTCCTTTGTATCTGAAGCACCTTTTTACAATAGCTTCATTTTGTTGATAGAATGTTATTTTTTTTTTAAAAACCAGCTACCGGTAAGTCTTAAAAGAAGTGGACTCCGTTCAAAGCACTTGAGTAAACACAAGGGCCCTGTGTTGGATGAATGCAGTATAAAAATGCCATTAGGGAATTTATTGAGACATATCTTGTAACTGCTTCACTCGCTGGCAGAAGACTCGAGAAGACAAAGATGTTTGCACTGGAACAGAGCAGTTAAATTCATGCAAGCTTGAAAATTTCCATACAAGTGACTCATTGGCTGGTCCCAAGTAGATACTACAAAAAACTACTTAAACCCAATGTCCATAAATCTCCTAGCTATAAGATTAAAAGAACACTTAAATTCTGTTGTCATGTTCAGGAGCATATGATATTATATTTATAATGAGTTGACTGACACATGGACATAGAATGGTAGATTCTAAATATATTGTACCATTCCTTTGTAATATTATACCCCTTTGCTATATATTTGTACTATATTTGCCTGAATGGTCCCCCCAGGGGCGTCTACTTATTGAAATGGCCTGCTGTCAAACATTTCTCAGATATGGTCGTGCTCTCAAAGGGATGCTTTTATGTCGCTAGATATTGCCCATTCTCGCAGTCCACTGCGTTACAGAAACATTGCATTTATCATTGTTGACAGAGCACACACATATAAATATATATATAGATTCAAAGATTCCTGAACTTCAAAGATTCCTGAAATTTGTCCAACATATTCAAGAATGAGCTTTCAATGTGTTGACAGAGGCAAGAGATGTTGAGTCTGAACACACAAGTTCACAACATAGATTTACTTGTGCAAATGTGTATACATCTGAGAGGTAATGGCTGGGAGGTTGGGTCACTGGGGTCGCTCTGTCTGTATATCTCCTGCTGGCTGAGGATATATATATATATATCTCTCTCTCTCTCTCTCTCTCTCTCTATATATATATATATATATATATATATATATATATATATATATATATATATATATCTCTCTCTCTCTCTATATATATATATATATAAAGAGATTGTATCAGATATGGGGTTTTTACCAATCTCAGACCTGTCTTGTGGGGCATTGACGTACTGTGAGGCATATAAAATACCCCACTCTTCATAGTGCAGCTGCTTAGTCACAGTTACATAAGTAACCTGTACAAGGCCTTTTTGAACAAACATGTCTGAGAAGCATATTTATACAACCAGGCTATAACTATATAAATCACTGCCATCTAGTGTCACAGTTAGTGATAAGTGCCCTAGTGGTGGATAATATCATTAGCGCCATTGATATGAATGTTAGATTTGTGAGGTATGTAAAATACTTTCATTATTAACACCAGATGGCACTCTTCTGTCACACACAATAAGGTATGAGATGGTACCCCATAATGAGGTCTGACAAAAATACCTCCAGTACCTCATATCTGTACCAGCTTCTAAATATATATATATATATATATATATATATATATATATATATATAGAGAGAGAGAGAGAGAGAGAGAGAGAGAGAGAGAGAGAGAGAGAGAGAGAGAGAGAGAGAGATATATATATATATATATATATATATATATATATATATATATATTTATATATATATATATATATATATTATACAAATATGGACCTGGGTGGAGTGCAATATGACTTTTTATGGACCTTCGGAAAGTTATATTGCACGAGGCGCAGCCGAGTGCAATATAACTTTCCGAAGGTCCATAAAAAGTCATATTGCACGACACCCAGGTACATATTTGTTTTATTCTATGATCACTGTGTTGATCACTGGCTTCCCCAACATTTCCCGCCATGAAAGGGACGAGTTTGTCTGTATGGTGACGTCATGGAATTCCCCATCAGTGCAGTGGAAAGTATATTGACGTGCAATATAATGCATCTGGTCAATACAACAATTTAGAGAAGCTCACGTGACCAGGAATTGACCAATCACAGCACAGAATACACAGTGATCATAGAATAAATATATATATATATATATATATATATATATATATATATATATATATATATATATATATATATATATATATATATATATATATATATATATATATATATATATATATATATATATATACTTATTCAGCTGGCACACATATGTTTAATAAATTTATCAGTCGAAAATGGTGTTTTATTACTTTTTCAGAAACTACGGCAATATTAGGTCATTTTTTAGAGCCTTTTAACCAGTGTGAAAGTAACACTGCTGATGGTGGGATTTGAACCCACCACCTCCCTACACTTATATAGGCAACAAAGCCACAGATCTTACACTCTACCAACTGTTCTAGTGGGGCCAGTTTTATCAGTCAGTATAGATAATAAAGTGAGAATTAAAATAGCAAATTTGGTGTTTGACTATAATTATCTGAATTACCGGCTGGTAGCATTATGAATGTATAAAAATAATGGGTAGTTGCTCGAATTGTTGAAATGTAGTGAGTTAAGTATTGCCATGAAAATATAAATCTAAATGTTTTTTACATAAAAAATGACTCCATAAAACTAGAGAAAGTATACAGCCCTGACAACTGATGATATGCTTTATCTTGTGTGTGGGGATAACAGAGATATTTGATTCTAGGATATCAAAAAACATATCCGAGAACGTGTGGGGTTCCACTGTTTTCAATTTAACCTTTGGTTTGTATTCACCTCTAACTTTAAAGTTAGATAAACTACAGTTAAATTGACCTTGGATTTATTATGTTATGGGTACCCAATATATGTACTGTGAATATGTTACGCATGCCTTATGGTGTATTGTGAATACCTAATACATGCCATTTGGCATATTATGCATACTTTATACATGTCATATGGTGTATTGTGAATACTTGATACATGTCATATAGTGTATTGTGGTGTATTGAGAATATTATCAACATTTTTAGAAAATAAAATCCATTCATTCAGTCCAAATTTCCAATAATATAATATTAGAAATGAACGTGAGATGATAAACTATTATATTTTGAGCTATTCCATTTAAATTGCTGTCGTGATTTTGTAAAATGAAGAAATCGTGCCATGGGGAAATACTATATCATAATGCCAGTGCAAAATGAAGCTACAACCAGACAATAAAGTAGCGTGCCGGCTCAGGTGAGCACAGAGCTACAACCAGACAATAAAGTAGAGTGCTGGCTCAGGTGAGCACAGAGCTACAACCAGACAATAAAGTAGCGTGCTGGCTCAGGTGAGCATAGAGCTACAACCAGACAATAAAGTAGCGTGCCAGCTCAGGTGAGCACAGAGCTACAACCAGACAATAAAGGAGCATTCCGGCTCAGGTGAGCATAGAGCTACACCCAGACGATAAAGTAGCATGCTGGCTCAGGTGAGCATAGAGCTACCACCAGACAATAAAGTAGCGTTCCGGCTCAGGTGAGCATAGAGCTACACCCAGACAATAAAGTAGCGTGCCAGCTCAGGTGAGCATAGAGCTACAACTAGACAATAATGTAGCGTGCCAGCTCAGGTGAGCACAGAGCTACAACCAGACAATAAAGTAGCGTTCCGGCTCAGGTGAGCATAGAGCTACAACCAGACAATAAAGTAGCGTGCCAGCTCAGGTGAGCATAGAGCTACAACCAGACAATTATGTAGCGTGCTGGCTCAGGTGAGCATAGATCTACAACCAGACAATAATGTAGCGTGCTGGCTCAGGTGAGCATAGAGCTACACCCAGACAATAAAGTAGCGTGCTGGCTCAGGTGAGCACAGAGCTACACCCAGACAATAAAGTAGCGTGCTGGCTCAGGTGAGCATAGAGCTACACCCAGACAATAAAGTAGCGTGCAGGCTCAGGTGAGCACAGAGCTACACCCAGACGATAAAGTAGCATGCTGGCTCAGGTGAGCACAGAGCTACACCCAGACAATAAAGTAGCGTTCCGGCTCAGGTGAGCATAGAGCTACACCCAGACAATAAAGTACCGTGCTGACTCAGGTGAGCATAGAGCTACACCCAGACAATAAAGTACCGTGCTGACTCAGGTGAGCATAGAGCTACACCCAGACAATAAAGTAGCGTGCTGGCTCAGGTGAGCATAGAGCTACACCCAGACAATAAAGTAGCGTGCTGGCTCAGGTGAGCACAGAGCTACACCCAGACAATAAAGTAGCGTGCTGGCTCAGGTGAGCATAGAGCTACACCCAGACAATAAAGTAGCGTGCTGGCTCAGGTGAGCACAGAGCTACACCCAGACAATAAAGTAGCGTGCTGGCTCAGGTGAGCATAGAGCTACACCCAGACAATAAAGTAGCATGCTGGCTCAGGTGAGCACAGAGCTACACCCAGACAATAAAGTAGCGTGCTGGCTCAGGTGAGCACAGAGCTACACCCAGACAATAAAGTAGCGTTCCGGCTCAGGTGAGCATAGAGCTACACCCGGACAATAAAGTAGCGTGCCAGCTCAGGTGAGCATAGAGCTACAACCAGACAATAAAGTACCGTGCTGACTCAGGTGAGCATAGATCTACAACCAGACAATAAAGTAGCGTGCTGACTCAGGTGAGCATAGATCTACAACCAGACAATAAAGTACCGTGCTGACTCAGGTGAGCAAAGAGCTACAACCAGACAATAAAGTAGCGTGCCAGCTCAGGTGAGCATAGATCTACAACCAGACAATAAAGTACCGTGCTGACTCAGGTGAGCATAGATCTACAACCAGACAATAAAGTAGCATGCCAGCTCAAGTGAGCATAAAGCTACCACCAGACAATAAAGTAGCATGCCAGCTCAAGTGAGCATAAAGCTACCACCAGACAATAAAGTAGCATGCTGGCCCAGGTGAGCATAGAGCTACACCCAGACAATAAAGTAGCATGCTGGCCCAGGTGAGCATAGAGCTACACCCAGACAATAAAGTAGCATGCTGGCCCAGGTGAGCATAGAGCTACACCCAGACAATAAAGTACCATGCTGACTCAGATGAGCATAGAGCTACAACCAGACAATAAAGTAGCGTGCTGACTCAGGTGAGCATAGAGCTACAACCAGTCAATAAAGTAGCGTGCTGGCTCAGGTGAGCATAGAGCTACCACCAGACAATAAAGTAGCGTGCTGGCTCAGGTGAGCATAGAGCTACAACCAGACAATAATGTAGCGTGCTGGCTCAGGTGAGCACAGAGCTACCACCAGACAATAAAGTAGCGTGCTGGCTCAGGTGAGCATAGAGCTACAACCAGACAATAAAGTAGCGTGCTGGCTCAGGTGAGCATAGAGCTACCACCAGACAATAAAGTACCGTGCTGACTCAGGTGAGCATAGATCTACAACCAGACAATAAAGTAGCATGCCAGCTCAAGTGAGCATAAAGCTACCACCAGACAATAAAGTAGCATGCCAGCTCAAGTGAGCATAAAGCTACCACCAGACAATAAAGTAGCATGCTGGCCCAGGTGAGCATAGAGCTACACCCAGACAATAAAGTAGCATGCTGGCCCAGGTGAGCATAGAGCTACACCCAGACAATAAAGTAGCATGCTGGCCCAGGTGAGCATAGAGCTACACCCAGACAATAAAGTACCATGCTGACTCAGATGAGCATAGAGCTACAACCAGA
Organism: Amphiduros pacificus; assembly: GCA_949316495.1. NCBI lineage: Eukaryota > Metazoa > Annelida > Polychaeta > Phyllodocida > Hesionidae > Amphiduros > Amphiduros pacificus. The sequence continues at coordinate 23,001,398 of OX439009.1, read as the reverse complement.
CAATAAAGTAGCGTGCTGACTCAGGTGAGCATAGAGCTACAACCAGTCAATAAAGTAGCGTGCTGGCTCAGGTGAGCATAGAGCTACCACCAGACAATAAAGTAGCGTGCTGGCTCAGGTGAGCATAGAGCTACAACCAGACAATAATGTAGCGTGCCAGCTCAGGTGAGCATAGAGCTACAACCAGACAATAAAGTAGCGTGCTGGCTCAGGTGAGCATAGAGCTACCACCAGACAATAAAGTAGCGTGCTGGCTCAGGTGAGCATAGAGCTACCACCAGACAATAAAGTAGCGTGCTGGCTCAGGTGAGCATAGAGCTACCACCAGACAATAAAGTAGCGTGCTGGCTCAGGTGAGCATAGAGCTACAACCAGACAATAAAGTAGCGTGCTGGCTCAGGTGAGCATAGAGCTACAACCAGACAATAAAGTAGCGTGCTGGCTCAGGTGAGCATAGAGCTACAACCAGACAATAAAGTAGCGTGCTGGCTCAGGTGAGCATAGAGCTACCACCAGACAATAAAGTAGCGTGCTGGCTCAGGTGAGCATAGAGCTACAACCAGACAATAATGTAGCGTGCCAGCTCAGGTGAGCATAGAGCTACAACCAGACAATAAAGTAGCGTGCTGGCTCAGGTGAGCATAGAGCTACCACCAGACAATAAAGTAGCGTGCCAGCTCAGGTGAGCATAGAGCTACAACCAGACAATAAAGTAGCGTGCTGGCTCAGGTGAGCATAGAGCTACCACCAGACAATAAAGTAGCGTGCTGGCTCAGGTGAGCATAGAGCTACAACCAGACAATAAAGTAGCGTGCTGGCTCAGGTGAGCATAGAGCTACAACCAGACAATAAAGTAGAGTGCTGGCTCAGGTGAGAATAGAGTCTAACATCTTTCTTATGTCTTTGGAATATCCTTGTTTTAACAAAATATGCATTGTCAATGTGAAAACCTATCCACTGCCAAAGATCTTACATGTTATGGTGGTTTGTTTTGCCAATAATATTTATATTACTGTTGGACCTATGTACATTTCAATGAGATTACTTGGGAAAGAGACGTCAAAGGCAAATATTCATCAGATCGTGCATACATCAACTGTATGTAAGGTCACATGATTCTATTTGGACATGCTGAGCTGATTATTGACATAATGAGTTTGGGATAAATGTCAATAATTAGAAATGATGTGACCTTATGGAATTGGTGAAGTTATAAAGTGTGAAAAATTCCCGCAATCATTGTTTCTAATATACTTGTTTTTATGTACTTTGTGTTGATCATTGGCAAAAAGTTACTTCCCGGCTGATAGTTTCTGAGTAAGGGAAGCCTGTTGGTTCCAGATGGAGACAGCCCTCAGATATTTAGGGATATATGGAGTAGATACTCCGCTCCGCAAAGTTGACATCTTGAGCAGCCCACTGTGATTAATAATCAGTCTGCGTATTTGAATGGTAGCCAGATTAGAACATTTGAGGATTATAGAAGAATAGGAGAGAGCTTCAGAATTTATATGTAAAATTAAATTGAGGTTGAGGAGTATGAAGAACAGAAATTGATGTTTGCAAACTGGCACATGATTTAATATGATTGGTGCAGGAGAGATGATTGTCTTATTAACTCTTGTGACCCAGCTTACAATAGCAATGATCCTCTCAAAATCTCCATTAACTTTTTATGATCATAGTTATATGCAAACCCAGATTTGTTTTCTGAAGTGTTTTGCTCATGAATTGCTAACTATGGTCATATTTCAAGTGATATTTTGGTATACGTTGAATTTATAAACACATCGGTAATCCCTGTTTATCTGCTGTGAAATTCCTGTGATAGGAATAGAGTGGGCAGCAGTTCATTGTGAAAGCAGCCATGATTAATGCGAGCTGGGACAGGGAGGGTCTCAGGCCAGTACTGTCGGATTTATAACCATATGGTACTGTGCCCCCAAAGACTCTCAGCAAAACCCATGGCAAGACCCATAGCACGATGCATGGCAAGACACAGGGCAAGATGACTGGCAAGACACATAGCAAGATGCATGGCAAGACAGGGCAAGATGCATGGCAAGACACAGGGCAAGATGCATGGCAAGACAGGGCAAGATGCATGGCAAGACACAGGGCAAGATGACTGGCAAGACACAGGGCAAGATGACTGGCAAGACACAGGGCAAGATGCATGGCAAGATGCATGGCAAGATGCATGGCAAGACACAGGGCAAGATGCATGGCAAGACAGGGCAAGATGCATGGCAAGACACAGGGCAAGATGACTGGCAAGACACAGGGCAAGATGACTGGCTAGACACAGAGCACGATGCATGGCAAGACACATAGCAAGATGCACGGCAAGACAGGGCAAGATGCATGGCAAGACACAGGGCAAGATGCATGGCAAGACACAGGGCAAAATGCATGGCAAGACAGGGCAATATGCATGGCAAGACAGGGCAAGATGCATGGCAAGACAGGGCAAGATGCATGGCAAGACACATAGCACGATGCATGGCAAGACACATAGCAAGATGCATGGCAAGACAGGGCAAGATGCATGGCAAGACACAGGGCAAAATGCATGGCAAGACAGGGCAAGATGCATGGCAAGACAGGGCAAGATGCATGGCAAGACACAGGGCAAGATGCATGGCAAGACACATAGCAGGACACATAGCAGGACATTGACGGCCAAATTATCAGCTACACTGATTAAACACCATAATACCTAATGCATCATTGGGCTGAAAACTTATGTTGTTAAGGAGAATTGATTTTGTTATCTATTTTGATTATCATAAACAAATCTTTTAGACAAGGGAATTTTGTCCACTTCTGTAGGTTTTATATATCTCTTGAGATGATTTTTAATGCATGCATCAGTCAAGTGTGTGTTAGGTACAACCAGATCCTGTGTTAGATATGGTTCGATACTGGGAACACAGGAAATATTCACAACATGCATCTCCTTCACAATGCTTCACATTTTACTTCCAAATTCATATCACTTCCCAATTCATGTCAGTTCCATTTTATGAAGCTTCCCATTTTATGTAGCTTCCCTTTTTATGAAGCTTCCCATTTTATGTAGCTTCCCTTTTTATGAAGCTTCCCATTTTATGTTACTTCCAACTGCATGTAGCTTCCAACTGCATGTAGCTTCCAACTGCATGTAGCTTCCAACTGCATGTAGCTTCCAACTGCATGTAGCTACCCATTTTTGTCCCCCCACATTCTTTGCAACGCGAAAAGCAGGGGACATTAAATTGAGTTGTGTGTGTCCGTGCGTGCATCTGTGGTAAATCACTTGTGTGCACGATACAGCTGGTTTGACATTGACCTTATTGCACACATGCACTCTTGGGGACCATTCCCCAATCTGATTAGGTTATGGCAGTGATTGGTCAATTTATGTTGCCATGACAACCATGTCACCAACTTAGATTGTGTGCATGATACAGCTAGAACAGTTTGACCTTTACCTTAGATATTGCACACATGCAGTCCTGGGGACCTTTCCCAATCTGATTAGGTTATGACAGTGATTGGTTGGTTTTTGTTGCCATGGCAACTGTCCAAAGTGCTTAGAGTCAATGCTATTATTGCATTTACAATGCTTCAGACTTTTGAAGAAAATATATTTAAACTAGCATAATTTGTGTACAGATGAAGATACACTAATTTTCATGTATATATATATATATATACTATATATATATCACAATATATATCACATTTTTGGCTGCTCTAGAATTGCAATTTGTTTTCAATCTAGTCTCATCAAAATCTCAACGAAAAAAACTTTTGTTGGAAAATTTGAACTCATCCTTCAATTTCTTGGGAGCTTAGAAATGTCGCCATATTTTTTTAAAGAGAAGGAATGTGACTTGTTGATTAATGGGTGTGTTTGTTACGATGTTGCTCTTTTTCTGCTGCAAATATCTGTAGGCTTTTACTTTGAAGACTTATGTCTGCAAAGGATTTTACTGTATACTTTTGCAATTGACATCAGAGCTACATTGGCATTTGAAGAAATTACTGCCGATAAACTTGAGAGTTTTTGTCTTTGTTGTTGATGATATCATCATCATCATAATCACAAAGAATTATCTCAAATCATTTAGAACTCATCAGAAAGTTCACAATAGTGCTGGAACAAAATGAGTTTATTTTATGCTTTTGAGATGTCAAAGTAATATATTAGTGGATATTCATAAAGGCAGGCACCTCTGGGTCATCTCGGTGGCACATTATATTATTATATCATCTAGAGATTTATGAGATCAGAGAATTGACAGGTTTATTTATGATGCCCAGATATATTGACTTTCCCCATGACTCCCAATGCATTAAGGAGGGTGCAACCTGGCCAAACCAATCAAAGTTATATTTCTTCAAGACACATTATGAGTCTAAGGCATGTATTGAGACATGAAGTCACGCTCGTGAAAGTGGTCGTAGGATTCAGAACTCCCAGTAATATGGCAGGGTATAACTAATTGTGAACCCGCTGTCTGCTCACATCCATCTGATTTTTGGCAATCTGCCAGGGGGTATTTCTTGCAAGTTCTTCCAATATAATAACAACGCCAATACGAATATCTTGGTGTGAGAAAGCAACGGTCTTGATCCCGATCCTAATATCACGAGATGGAGCCGGGCAGACCAGAGGAAGCTATGAGGGGATACTGCAAATCGGTGAAGACATCTCAATAATTGCAATGGGGTCCCGCAAGGAGAGATGGGATCTTAAGGGTATATCACGCCAGTCTTGCTCTAACTGGGTTTGTTTTGTAACATGTTAACCACATACAGATAGTGAGACTGGAAAGGCTTTCCTCTGCTTGGCTTGCGATTTAAAGCATTTTTTTCATTAAAATTTTACCATGATTATTTTTTCTAAAATATTTAGCTTAATTGTGTTGTAAAATATGATATCACAAATGCAAATTCTATACTCTCATGGTGAATGTTTGCATTATCAAGCATAGGTGATAATGCAAAAGAAAGACCCCCCAGTCACTCTACAAAAAGAGTAGGGCATTGATCTCTTCTGGCAGACTTTGTTCTGACCATGTAAAGCCTATATTATGCTGAAAAGATCATTAATACAAACAAGTCAAATCTGGTGACGAATAGATGACTTGCCCTTGTCCTCAAATGCCAGGTTTAACAAATCTCTTGAGCTTATCTCTGAGCCAAGATTGCAGAGACCTTAAAGATAGGTTTGACAATGGATTTCCCCCACCTCACTGCAAGTAATCTCAACAATGTATTTCCCTAATGGCTTGTCCTAACAGTGTGCATTCACACCGTGTTGGAGACCCTCGTGGCACCGTGTCTAAAGCATGACCTGAAGACACCAGTCCTCTGCCTCATCCATTCACGAGCCGTTCTCTTCGGGCTTGGCCTCTTTTCATATGCAGCATAAAACGTATCAAATCTCCCAATCAATTTGATGGGAAGTGTCAGATTGTTGGCTGCTATCAGAATGATGTGGCTGCAATGTATGCGACCTACAAGATTGTCCTCACCAGGTCACGATGAAAGCAACGTGAAATCAACGTGCCGCTCTTATTGTATTAATAACACAGCCCAACACAAGGAGTTTCCTGCACTCCATTGTGTAAGTCAAGCTCGGAATGGTATGGAAGATGACAAGATCAATCTCCTTAATGCCGCAAGGACTTTGTGTCTGGAAATTACAAGATTTGACAACAAAAAGACGAACAATCTCTGACAGATTAAGAAGTTACAATACATTTGTAGTCACATACATTTCTTTATATCATTTAAGTGATGTATTACTATTTCTATTCTTTTATCATTTAATTAACAGGGGACTTGCAGGAATATACTTTTTGGTTAAGATCCATGAAGATTTTGTGAATCTAAGCCTGAGGTTGCAATCCAGTGTTCGGCAACATTGACAAGATCACCAAGCAAACTTGACATTTCAATTATTCTTTTCTCAAAGCACGAGAAAAGGATTCCTTTTTAATCTGCAATTGCCCAAAGTGAACACAGAATAAAAAAGAAAGATGATTATCTGTAATCTTGGATTATATAGACGAAATCATCTGATACAGATGTACTCTCTAATTTTACCATTTGATTTCGGTGTTCCTCAATTTTCATGTAGAATTATATTATTTTACTGTTTGTCAAGAAAGATTACATATCAACAAATACAAATATTAATTAAGAATTATTTTTTCACAAAAAAAATCTTTTCACTGTGAACCTTACAGATGGTCAATGGCATTGTTATGATTTACATTTCTGTATCTGCATCTGTCAAACTCTGGGTATTGTTATAAGTTTGCTTCTGTGTGTCTATATGTGTACATAAATCTTGAATATGTCTGTTGGCTATACCAAAAGAGTCATGGGACATTAGACCCGGTAAAATAAGTCAGCCTCACAGAACACTGATTTTGTTCCTCAAGGTCAAAGGTCAATTTCGACATTTTGATGCACACTCGTGAGTTTGTGATCTTTAATTTCTACTTTTAATGAAATCTGGGGTTATTGAATAAAGATACAATAACAGAAATGGCAACCAACATTTTTGACATGGAAGTTATCTTGAAGAGAAACAAACAATAAACATTTAATTATATTTATTAATTGTTTGGAAATCAGAATGATTTAAGCTGTTGGTGGAATTTCAAAGGATAAAGAATTGGTTCCCTGTCCAATTCTCAAAAAAGCAAACAAGACAAAGCTTTGCTCTTTAACTGATGAGTATTTTTGCAGCGTCAAATATGTTGACAGAGATTCAAATCAGGAAGAAATTAATGCTGATTTAATCATGCAATCAACTTCCAGTCATGGAAACAAATGTTGCTTTTGTTTCGACCATGTCTTGCGATATAAGAACTCAACCTCAAGTGAGAGTTTAAACAAATGGTAACATTGTTTTCAAACTGATGTGCTATATGGCATGTTTCATTGCTATTTTCTCTGTCTTAATGCGTGAAAACTGTGTGAAGTATGGTTTAAAAAGTTGCTTGCACTTAGCCTGTTACAATCCATTAGATAGTGCAAAATAGTAGAAAAAATATCTCTAAAGTTGTTGGCACTGGCCAAACCAAGGAGCGTACTTCAGGAAATAGGGCAAGATCAAATTTTGAACACTGGATGAAGATTAGTTCTAATTTTGCCACCTTATTACACTAGTGTATTTCATAACATTTGACGTTTAAGACATTTAATGTTTAAGACATTTAATGTTAATAATGAATTTGATGTAATCCTTGGGGAGAGGGGTCCTCTCTGGATATTATTTATTATTTTGTTAAAATCCTGTTAAGGAAACAATTTACTCACATATAGATTATTTATCTTATTAAAATGTCTGACATATTTTTTATGTATCAATGGTATTTAATTTTTTTCGAAATTATGATCAGGCAGTGAATCCTGACAATCCTTTATTTTACTAGTATTAGGCTAAAAAAACAGTATATCCTGTGTTTCACACTAACATGGGCTGATATAGGGCCAGTAGAAGTAGATCCTGTGTTTCTGACCACCAACATGGGCTGATATAGGGCCAGTAGAAGTAGATCCTGTGTTTCTGACCACCAACATGGGCCGAGATAGGGTCAGTAAATCCTGTGTTTCTGACCACCAACATTGGCTGAGATAGGGCCAGTAGAAGTAGATCCTGTGTTTCTGACCACCAACATGGGCTGAGATAGGGTCAGTAAATCCTGTGTTTCTGACCACCAACATTGGCTGAGATAGGGCCAGTAGAAGTAGATCCTGTGTTTCTGACCACCAACATTGGCTGAGATAGGGCCAGTAGAAGTAATTCCTGTGTTTCTGGTCACCAACATGGGCTGTAATAGGGCAAGTAGAAGTAAATCCTGTGTTTCTTGCCACCAACATAGGCTGAGATAGGGCCAGTAGAAGTAACGAGACTAGAAGATCTCTTCTAGTCTCATTGGTAGAAGTAAATCCTGTGTTTCTGGCCACCAACATGGGCTGAGATAGGGCCAGTACACCATGTGTTTCTGACCAACATTAGCATGACCAAGAGTTATGCAGTATATCACTCCAGTCTATCTCATGAGATTAAAAACAATATACACTTTCACATTTAGTTATACAATTTTAAAGTGAGCCAAACAAGAAGAAATTAACCTCTGGAACTTTATTGAGATGATTATATTTGTAAATCAACCATGTGAGATATCCATAATTGTAAATACACCATACAAAATGTTTATAGTCTACAGAATGACCAAAAAGACTGATCACGTGAGATAATTATTGTTGATAGATTAACATGTGAAATGATTATAGATTGACAATATGAGATATATTTATAATTTATTCATAAACTTTCCTGTCACACTATGCTATTTAAAAAAATGCAATTTCAAGATTTTCATTTTGATGTGACAAAATTATTATGTGACAAAAAATATTTATTTGATAGATTAATCCAATTCAATTAAAAATTCTTTTTGTGATAATGATTAATGCTCAAACAGGAATAACAGATGTTCTGTTTTCATTGGAGAGAATGCTGAGATATGCATTGTGTATGACTTTATGAAACATTTGCATAAATCTCAAAGTAGGTGGGACATCAAAGCATTATTTATCAAAAACAAATTTGGTTCACAGTAGAAAGCCCATTATTTTGAAATTTTATTCCATTCATATTTAGGTGTAGCTTCACTTTGATGTTTTAGCAAGATATGTCCTCCATAATGAGCCAACAAAGTAGTGCTTGGTATGAAAACCACAATTATAAGATATAGATAAGAGTACATAACTATGGACGGAATGATTTGTGCGTGTGCTGTGGGGCCTTATCTCCAGTCAGAAATTACACACTCAGTTTTCAGTTTAAATTAATAAACCACTGTTATCTTTGTCTTGCTAGGTTTTATATTAAAATTTTCAGCAGAAAAGCAAATATCATTCTAAGCATAGGAACTTGAATAAACATGATTTATACTGAGATGGGAAAATTAGTGGCATATTATCATTTACCAACTGAATTGACTGTCTGTATGAAGAGGTAGAGGTTCGTTGAAACTAACTTACCAGATATTGTCAAAATATAGGAAAGTGTTGTGTTGTATTGAGTCCGATAATCATGAAAACAATCACAATTTGTGAAAATTAATTTATGTCAGTCAGGTCTAATTAATCACTTATTTTGCTCAGTAAACTTAGCCAAATTTTCTACATTCTCTTTTCAACTATGTTGTATTTCATTTTTTTCTTGTTGATTACCAGCCTGCCATTGTCATTTTGTGTGTATTTTCATGTAAACATGTTTTAAAACTGGTGGACATCAGGAAAAAAAAGTTCACTGCAAACATCAGTGGCTTAGAGATATTGCCAGCATAGTGCAAGTCATATTGTCAGGAAATGACAATTGCCTTAGGAAGGTACTCATAAGAGCTCAAATAAAATCTATAATAGATTGGCCACCTTGATCTTGAAAGTCACCTGATTGGGCCCATGCTTCTCCAGAGTGTCTCACAGTGTTCCAAGCACAATGATATACAAACATCTCAATAGTTTAATTTGGTCTTTCATTTGTGTATGGCATTGCATTATTTAATTAGAGAATAATTATCTATAACCAGCCTCTTTGTTTTTTATTTACTCTTTTATAAGCTTGCCTTTTCTGAACTACCATGATAATTAAATCATGCATTGCTGATGAAGATCAAGATGCTAAATACCTTTGTGAACTCATTTTCAGAAAGTTTGTAAAATTGGTTTGTTTGGTCAGCAGAAAGTTGTTCAGAGAGTGACAGAAAGTTGAAAACATTGCAGTATTATTACCAACATAAGCCAATATTGAATATTTCAGTTAGATGAGAACGTTTCAGAAAGCCTTTCATTGTCAACATTCTGACTTCTCTAATAAAGCTTGAAACTTTATTTTCCATTAGATGTGACAGTAACATTAGAGTCGGGAATTACAGGGCCAATGTGGGGTGGACACGGTCGCTTCTTTCACTTATTATGTCTGAGGTTGCAATATAATAATACTAATGGGTTGCTGGCTGTAATGTCATTATTGATTATGCTGCCATGAATCATTCCAAATACTTCACTACTTATAAACAGTCACAGAAACTAAGTGTATGTCATTATAATGATCTAAAACAATATTTGAATATTTGTAATTGGGAATCATGAAAAAGGTTGAAAGCTTCTGTTATCCCATCTGATATTAGCAAGTGTATTTTTAAATCCTGTTTCTTTTTATAATAGGAGGACTATATGTGTTTGTATATTATTTCATTGCAATTTGACAAGAGCACCTGCATGGTGGGATGCTGATGTCTCGTCTTTCCACCTTGATAGTGCATATGCTGGTTGTGAAATTTGTGTTCAGTTTGGGTGAGATTGATAATGTCTCACTTACCTGGTCTCAGTGAACGGTATCATGTCCTTCCCTTGGTCTTTACCTGTCCATATATCAGTATTATGTCCTTTCCTTGGCTTCTACCATGTCCCATATGTCAGTATGATGTCCTTCCCTTTGTCTCTACTATGTCCCATGTGTCAGTATGATGTCCTTCCCTTTGTCTCTACTATGTCCCATATGTCAGTATGATGTCCTTCCCTTTGTCTCTACTATGTCCCATATGTCAGTATGATGTCCTTCCCTTTGTCTCTACTATGTCCCATGTGTCAGTATGATGTCCTTCCCTTTGTCTCTACTATGTCCCATGTGTCAGTATGATGTCCTTCCCTTTGTCTCTACCATGTTCCACGTGTCAGTATGATGTCCTTCCTTTTGTCTCTACTATGTCCCATGTGTCAGTATGATGTCCTTCCCTTTGTCTCTACTATGTCCCATGTGTCAGTATGATGTCCTTCCCTTGGTCTCTACTATGTCCCATGTGTCAGTATGATGTCCTTTCCTTGGTTTCTACTATGTCCCATGTGTCAGTATTATGTCCTTTCCTTGGTCTCTACCGTGTCCCACGTGTCAGTATGATGTCCTTCCCTTTGTCTCTACTATGTCCCATGTGTCAGTATGATGTCCTTCCTTTTGTCTACTATGTCCCATGTGTCAGTATGATGTCCTTCCCTTTGTCTCTACTATGTCCCATGTGTCAGTATGATGTCCTTCCCTTTGTCTCTACCATGTTCCACGTGTCAGTATGATGTCCTTCCTTTTGTCTCTACTATGTCCCATGTGTCAGTATGATGTCCTTCCCTTTGTCTCTACTATGTCCCATGTGTCAGTATGATGTCCTTTCCTTGGTTTCTACTATGTCCCATGTGTCAGTATTATGTCCTTTCCTTGGTCTCTACCGTGTCCCACGTGTCAGTATGATGTCCTTCCCTTTGTCTCTACTGTGTCCCATGTGTCAGTATTATGTCCTTTCCTTGGTCTCTACCATGTCCCACGTGTCAGTATGATGTCCTTCCCTTTGTCTCTACTATGTCCCACGTGTCAGTATGATGTCCTTCCCTTTGTCTCTACTATGTCCCATGTGTCAGTATGATGTCCTTCCTTTTGTCTCTACTATGTCCCATGTGTCAGTATGATGTCCTTCCCTTTGTCTCTACTATGTCCCATGTGTCAGTATGATGTCCTTCCCTTTGTCTCTACCATGTTCCACGTGTCAGTATGATGTCCTTCCTTTTGTCTCTACTATGTCCCATGTGTCAGTATGATGTCCTTCCCTTTGTCTCTACTATGTCCCATGTGTCAGTATGAAGTCCTTCCCTTGGTCTCTACTATGTCCCATGTGTCAGTATGATGTCCTTTCCTTGGTTTCTACTATGTCCCATGTGTCAGTATTATGTCCTTTCCTTGGTCTCTACCGTGTCCCACGTGTCAGTATGATGTCCTTCCCTTTGTCTCTACTATGTCCCATGTGTCAGTATTATGTCCTTTCCTTGGTCTCTACCATGTCCTACGTGTCAGTATGATGTCCTTCTCTTTGTCTCTACTATGTCCCATGTGTCAGTATGATGTCCTTTCCTTGGTCTCTACTATGTCCCATGTGTCAGTATTATGTCCTTTCCTGGGTCTCTACCATGTCCCATGTGTCAGTATGATGTCCTTCCCTTTGTCTCTACTATGTCCCATGTGTCAGTATTATGTCCTTTCCTTGGTCTCTACCATGTCCTACGTGTCAGTATGATGTCCTTCTCTTTGTCTCTACTATGTCCCATGTGTCAGTATGATGTCCTTTCCTTGGTCTCTACTATGTCCCATGTGTCAGTATTATGTCCTTTCCTGGGTCTCTACCATGTCCCATGTGTCAGTATGATGTCCTTTCCTTGGTCTCTACTATGTCCCATGTGTCAGTATTATGTCCTTTCCTGGGTCTCTACCGTGTCCCACGTGTCAGTATGATGTCCTTCCCTTTGTCTCTACCATGTCCCACGTGTCAGTATTATGTCCTTGGTCTCTACCGTGTCCCACGTGTCAGTATGATGTCCTTCCCTTTGTCTCTACCATGTCCCACGTGTCAGTATTATGTCCTTTCCTTGGTCTCTACCATGTCCCACGTGTCAGTATGATGTCCTTCCCTATGTCTCTACTATGTCCCATATGTCAGTATGGTGTCCTTCCCTTGGCCTCTACCATGTCCCATATGTCAGTATGATGTCCTTCCCTTTGTCTCTACTATGTCCCATATGTCAGTATGATGTCCTTCCCTTTGTCTCTACTATGTCCCATATGTCAGTATGATGTCCTTCCCTTTGTCTCTACTTTGTCCCATATGTCAGTATGATGTCCTTCCCTTTGTCTCTACTATGTCCCATATGTCAGTATGATGTCCTTCCCTTTGTCTCTACTATGTCCCATATGTCAGTATGATGTCCTTCCCTTTGTCTCTACTATGTCCCATATGTCAGTATGATGTCCTTCCCTTGGCCTCTACCATGTCCCATATGTCAGTATAATGTCCTTCCCTTCAGCTCTTGTACACATATTATCTCTTTCCTATGTCCCAGATAGATGTCGATTTATGTGAAGCTATGTGTTCCCTCCACAGTTTGCTCGCTGTGAGTTGGATATTGGAGGCTTTACCAGTGTGTAGGTGTGATATATCCTGACTGCCAGTCCAGGCACCAGAGACACCCACTGCCTCAGAAAAAGTGACACTTTAAGTTAGAACATCAAACTTACAAACAATTATTTTCACATCTATCGTAATATGAGTTCAGACAGCCAGACATCAGATTTCATATTTATTAAAAAAGATTCTTATAAAATTCCTATTTCGCGAATGCCTTTTGATGACCATAGTCATGTCTACTAAATATCTTCTCAGATGCATGCAGTTTATGCCATGTTCATGTTGTTAATTTCTAAATTGCGCATTAATGAAAAAAATGGTTTGGGAAAGATATGTTAGCAATTGAACGCCATGTTTCATGATTTTTTCTCAATTATTTTTATATTCACTTTTCATGGATCGTTTTACAAATGGATTGTTTTACAAAAAAAAAAACCAAGCAAACTTTTTTCATCTCAGAATGAAAATGTCAATTATTATTTGAAATGACATGATGGATTAAGAGAGAAGGAAATTAAGTCAATTTGCATTGCGAAGTATATGCCATAGTGAGCCAGAACCTGCCATGCTAATTTGGTTACAGGCAATCTGTTTCCTAATGACGGCATATTAATCTTTCATTGCTTCCCATTTGTCATTTTTGATTACTGAATACTTTTGTTTCACAGCATAAAGCTGAGCTAGACCCATAGAACTGTTCACACTTGAATATATAGGCAATTATGTTTGATTAATTTCTGATTATAGTTTGTCATTGATGAAATATGCTGAATTAATTAATAATTTTCACTTATGTTTTATGCTCATTTATTCGCAAATTCAAAATTTCATAAACTGAGCATTGGGTGTAGTTACCAGTGTCTTCTGCTAGAGGGTGACAATGTTATAAATGTATTCCTATTATTACTCTGTTTATAAAGTGAAATGATTTCTGCTTGGATATACAACTGAAAAGACATCAGATAATTGAAATTGAGTATTTATCTTTTATCTATGAAATAGAATAAAAGTTGTCTGGAATTTCACTATACATGCTATGAAAAGTATGATCATGTCGCTTTCTGAATATTTTTAAGGGGTTCTGCTTTTGGTGAGCATTTTTACTCAAATCTGCTATGAGGCAACACTTTAGCATTTGATTGTGTATCTATTGGTTGTGTATCACTTGGTTATGTATCACTTGGTTGGGTAACACTTGGTTGTGTATCACTTGGTTGTGTATCTATTGGTTGTGTATCTATTGGTTGTGTAACTATTGGTTGTGTATCACTTGGTTGTATCACTTAGTTGCTCATCACTTGAATAAAAATCTCATGTTAAACTTTTTTGGCTTAATTTGGTCTTTCAGCTCTGTGAACACAATTTTTTATGCACATTAATGAATCAGAGTTTCCTTGTCTGAATATTAACCCAGAGAGCAGAAAATGCCTCTATGTATTACCAGACAGTAGAATCACAGAGCTTAACTATAGATATAATACCAGACAGCAGAATCACAGAGCTTAACTCTCTAGATATAATACCAGACAGCAGAATCACAGAGCTTAACTCTCTAGATATAATACCAGACAGCAGAATCACAGAGCTTAACTCTCTAGATATAATACCAGACAGCAGAATCACAGAGCTTAACTCTCTAGATATAATACCAGACAGCAGAATCACAGAGCTTAACTCTCTAGATATAATACCAGACAGCAGAATCACAGAGCTTAACTCTCTGGATATATTACCAGACAGCAGAATCACATAGCTTAACTCTCTAGATATAATACCAGACAACAGAATCACAGAGCTTAACTCTCTGGATATATTACCAGACAACAGAATCACAGAGCTTAACTCTCGAGATATATTACCAGAGAGCAGAATCAACAGAGCTTAAATCTCTGGATATATTACCAGACAGCAGAATCACAGAGCTTAACTCTTGAGATATGACTTATTGACTAGTCTAGATAGTATACCAGACAATAGAACCTCAGTCGTGCAATTTGATTGGAAGTTGAGTGGAAGTTGATTTTTATTATGATACTTTGATGTTCATTGATGAGTATCAGGCAACTCATAGATATGATGGTGATTGGACACGGAAATAAACAGCATCTTTGATTTATACAAGATAAAAATATGTAAAATAAAAACTACAAAAAATAAAGCCAGAAAGGTTAGGCTTTAGATATCATTTTGATTTGTTCATTATTGTGTGGCAGTGAAAACATGAAATGCAATTTCTCCCAGATTAAAGAAAATATTGGTGCTATTTTGCAGATGAATCAATGGAAGATATGAATATTGCTGTTATATCAGTTGGAAAAAGCATGCAGGTGAGTGGCATTTTATTTTTTCATATTTTTCTGTAAATTGATACTTAGTTGGCAGAGGCTTGTTGGTTTTCCTTCTTTATCTCAAAATACCCCTCTTTATATTGAAATACCCCTCTTTATATCGAAATACCCCTCTTTATATTGAAATACCCCTCTTTATATTTAAATACCCCTCTTTATATTGAAATACCCCTCTTTATATCGAAATACCCCTCTTTATATCGAAATACCCCTCTTTATATCGAAATACCCTTCTTTATTATTATACAGTGTAATCCACTTTTTCAAGTGGAGCAATCTTTGAGAAATAATCTTCACTAATATTTTTTCTGGAGGATTTAATGTTATTGTGACATTTTCTCTTGTTGTCATTAATTTACTAATGCATTGTAACATACAAAATTCTGAAGTAATTTCTGGATCACGATATTATGATGTTTTTTTAGCCATGGCAAGCTTATTTGCACAAACACAGCAGCAACCTGAAGGACTTTGAAGTATAAAACTAACATGGCATGTATCGAGTTCAGCTCCCATTGTGACATAAACATGAAGATATTTCGCAAAATGAATTATATATATAGACCATCTTGTTTATGAGATATGGGTAGGCAAAGTTTACAAGAATCAGTGAAGAAGAATTTAATATTGTGACTGTGTTGACCTGTCCAGCAGGGCTGACTCTGGCACCTGTTGCTTCCTGCAGAGATGCCACATGCACCTGTTCTCTTTACTTATATGGCACGTGCATAACTTCACTGGAACCAGGCCATATGTGTAAACACTTGATCATTTCAATTTCCAGGGGCCATGTTTTTTTGTACCTGGACAGGATAATTTGGTGTATGACTGAATGAATTATAATTTAATTGCCCCTGACAGGTCTCACTGTAAAAAGTCAATTTTGAAGTTTGTATGACCTTTCACGTGAGATATTGTAATTTGATTACCACGTGTTTGTTCATCAATGATGTGTTTTATAATTTGCTTCTTGCAAGCATATTGCCTTACAGTCATTCTCTGCATAATCTAATTTGTTATATATATATATATATATATATATATCATGAAAATAGATGCTTTTTTGTTTTTTTTTCATCAGGTTCACTAAAATTGTCTTGTTTTTTGATAGTTTTTTTTTCCTAGAAACAGCTAATATGTTTCTTACAAATGAATACTCACTCAGGGAGATTGGATTCCTCGCAATCTAGATCTGAAATTTAATTATGCAATGAAGTGTGTGCAGTTGAC
The DNA here is from genome assembly GCA_949316495.1 of Amphiduros pacificus. Taxonomy (NCBI): domain Eukaryota; kingdom Metazoa; phylum Annelida; class Polychaeta; order Phyllodocida; family Hesionidae; genus Amphiduros; species Amphiduros pacificus. The sequence goes on along the minus strand of OX439009.1, from coordinate 22,984,798 downwards.
AAGTTGTTGCATTCCTATTGGTGGTCAATCAGCCAGTCACCAATTTTTATCTTGACATTTTCTGTTTTGTTCAAGAGAGCCTCTGCAAGAAGACTCGCACTGAATAACAATTTGCACTAATTTGGGGCAGAGAATATTAAAATGAATTCCATATTAAGCAAAAATATTGAATGATCTCCTTGCCACGCAGGTAGATAGACAGATTCAGATTTTCTCAGCAGGGGGCACTGTGAAACCGACAGCTTGAAGTGATGCTGAAGAAGAGCCATTTTACACCTTGAGTAGCTCAGGCGGAGTTAATGTGTCATACATTTCTACTCAATAGCTGTTTCTATTTTTCTTTACAAATAGACTTTTTTCTTTATGTAACTTTTAAAACCAGATCTAATCTATTCTAAAATATCCCTTTTTCTCACGTGAAACTCCATTTTTATAAGTGTCTTTGAGAGACTGGAAACATGACAATTCACGAAAAATATCGATAGAGATGCATTGTGGGATATCCATCTGAGTGTCTAATTCACACATGGTAATAGTAATGGCTTAATGGAATAGCTTTGTGATGGGTTTATTGGGGATGCAGAACAAGTGAGAACTGCTTACGGATGTAATCAGTGAGAGACACTGCTTAAATACTGAAAAGGAGAAGAGTGATTGTTATGATGAGACCTGCTTACATGATATCCCGCAATACACCCTGCTGTTGTCAAACACCTTATGGTCATAGCAGTTTTTCAATAAGAAAAATCTGAAATGAGCTATATATCTTTACAGAAATAATCTATAGTTGTCAAACACCTTATGGTTATAGCATTTTTTCAATAAGAAAAATCTTAATTGAGCTATATATCTTTACAGAAATAATCTATTTTTTATTAAATATATGGGATTTTTATACCCCTGGTCGCTGGGGTATGGAGTGTTTCATTAAGTTGTGATAAGGTTTAATTTCACTCATTAGCTTTAATATCTTTCATATATATTGTACATTGAGATTTGTGCACCTTCGAAATGACCATAAAAGGAACCTGGATTCCTTTTCCATTGAAGAGTGAAATAGAATCTTTATTTGTGTGACCAGTTTTTTGCCGCTACCAATAACTGTTGATTACGACAGCTTAGCTGGAGTGGTCCATTGTTGCCGCTGGTAACCATTCTATTTCATCAGTGGCTCCAGACCGGCACAAGTACAGTTCTTACCCTTATCCTGATATGGAAGATTTTCTCTATATTTATTTTAATATATTGCCAGTCAAATTCATTGTTGTTTTTACTTGTTTGTTTGTTTGTTTTTTTTATTTTTTGGAAGAGGGGGTAGTTGGTGAAAGAAAATTAGTCGCATTGTGTTGTTTTCATGGCAACTAATGATTGATGGTGGGATATAATTGAGCAAACAGATCAAATTGAGCAGAAGATATTGTTGATGGTGAAAGCCTAATTGAATGGACAATGCCTATCTTATGAGAACAAAGCAAACTGGAATGATAATGATGACTGGGTGTGTTAGCGAAGGGCAGATCAAATGCATGTATCTTGTCATGTCTTGTTCTGAGTAATAGCAGCCCTCGTTTCATGGAAAGGCTTTTAGTCCCATCATGAGAGGTTGTATGCCATGGTCACTGAGGTCCGCAGGTATTTGTCTCTGCAGACAGGAGAGAGTCTTCCGATTATTAGCAAGGTCAAATGTGGTGAGACCACTCCCAAAGTGGCCCGCTGGTATTCAGAGCCTTGCTTGCTTCAGAACCACATAATTACGTTATCGGTCGGACATAATGTGTTTACATTGTTTGCTTCAAATGAAGCATTATCTCACAGATCGGTCATGGCAAATACAGTACATGCCAAACTCTACATCACACTTTGCCAGATACAACTACCGTGAGTGCCACCTGCAGGGGAGTCGGCAATAGCTCACTCACTAGATTTCTGTCTGTCATTCTGGCAGACAAGTTTGTTTCCTAGTTGATCTGTCAGAAGTTATATCCTAAATGACCAGATGAATGGGTTAGATATACAGGGTGTGCCCTCTACCCAATTATCTTACCTCCATGGTCTCATTTTGACTGTTTAAGACGTCTGCCTATTATTATAACAGACAAGTTTATTTTTTAATTGACAGTATGAATGGGCAAGATGTGCAGGGTGTGGTCTAAAACCACTTATCTTAACTCCTTAGTCTGATCAAGGATATCAAATGTTTAAGAATAGATAAAGTTCCTAGCCTGCGTTATGATATTGTATTGTCCCCAATGATTTCACACAGCAAGTAGTATCTCCCTTTCTTTTTATTGATTGGAAAAATAGGTATATGAATTAATCTAAAATTAATTGTTTGATTAATTGAAGATCCTCAGCCACTTAGAAAGGGCAAGGCATAGTGTCCCAGTGGAAGGACATATCCCAGTGGAAGGCTCATATATCTAATTTGTTAAAGCCGAAGGTTCATACAAAGTACTGAGGGGTGGCCGGAAGACCGTGAACAGCTTTGTTAAAACTTGTGATGACACTTTTGGAAGGTGTTTTTCTATGTTTGTTTCAGCTTGTCCTATGTTGAGCAAGTAGTGATGCACAGAGAATGATGACAGCTTCTTATTAAAGTCTTGGTGTATGGATGAAATGCTCACTGAATAATTCAGTATGTTCAATGGCCATGTTCTGAGCAGAATACTACAGCACTACGGTTGTGGCAATATACATAAATGTATACATGTTGTAGAAACATTTATCAGAACATCGTTTTGATCCTTCATTCTCTTTCACAAACATTTCTCCTTATTTCTCCTTACTAAGAATAAATGCATCATTTTTCTCCATATCCGGCTATCAGACCCGTATTCTTTCTCTATATCTGGCTATCAGACCCTTATTCTTTCTCTATATCTGGCTATCAGACCCTTATTCTTTCTCTATATCTGGCTATCAGACCCTTGTTCTTTCTCTATATCTGGCTATCAGACCCTTGTTCTTTCTCTATATCTGGCTATCAGACCCTTATTCTTTCTCTATATCTGGCTATCAGACCCTTATTCTTTCTCTATATCTGGCTATCAGACCCTTATTCTTTCTCTATATCTGACTATCAGATCCTTATTCTTTCTCCATATCTGGCTATCAGACCCTTATTCTTTCTCTATATCTGGCTATCAGACCCTTATTCTTTCTCTATATCTGACTATCAGACCCTTATTCTTTCTCTATATCTGGCTATCAGACCCTTATTCTTTCTCTATATCTGGCTATCAGACCCTTGTTTTTTTTCTATATCTGGCTGTCAGACCCTTGTTCTTTCTCTATATCTGGCTATCAGAACCTTATTCTGTTACCTGACTATCAGACCCTTGTACTTTCTCCTTCAGTGTCATTATATCAATAATGATGTAGGATTGATATGATGTTATACCATTAGGTTGCGTCTTTATTACCATGAGTAAGTTTTGCCCAAAGGAGGTTGCCCACAGATATGATCTATGACAGTTCAAGTCCCGGGGTAACTGTGTGGCAAACAAATGATGCTGACCTTAGAATATGAATGGACAAACATGAATAGAAGAGTGAGGTGAATGCAGCAAGGTGATCATATTTGCAGAAAGGATAATCCTTAAGGACGCTTTATTCATCTTCCCACCTAACTTATCCTCCATTCACACCCCATTTGTCGGTAATGAATTGAGCCCGGAGCAGTTCTGTACATATCAGACTGGTGTGGTTTCTAGCCTCACAGATATGTTGTTCACGCTAATTGTGTGTCACACCTGAGTTTAACCAGAACACTAAGCATTGGAGAGGCAGAGATCTTTAAGTAACAGCTTTAATATCATTCAGAAAACTTCACAAGTTTCTTATAAGGTTTTTCACAAGTTTCTTATAAGGGTGTCAGTTTGTTTGGTTGAGGCTGGGTTTTATTTCAGTATTGTTCTAAATGATGACCTCCTATTATGAATGTATACAACAGATGGCGTTCTTGGTTTTGCATCATGATACTTAGTTCACAATTTATAAAATAATACTTCATTAAGTTTGATCTTGAATATTTTTTCTAGTTGTGCTATTTTGAAAAGAAAAATAATTGCATGATTAATATTGTTGTCAATATATGGTAACTATCAATATTAAAAATTATAGTTGTATTAAACATACTTGACATCAAATCGCCAGTCATTAGATATCATGCTTCATTATAAGACTTCAGTTTATGTTCTAAATTGTTCTCAAAGTTAATTACCACATCACTGCTAAATAAAGTTCAGGTGAACCTTGTGAAAAGGATATTTTGATGGAACCTTTTATAAATTTGATGCCGTGAGAGCATATAAGTTTTCATGTCCACCCACCACAAATGTGGGCAAATAGAACTTTCTACAGCTCAAAATCTGTTACATTCTTCTTGGGTTACATTTTTTTCCAGTTTCTGGGTGATTTATGAGAATTTAGTGAGAAAAAAAAGCTAAACATAATTGAGCAGTGTAATGAACCTTCCAGAAATGGCAAATTCTTCACCTCATGTTCTGCGTCGAGATTCCGAGTAATGAATAGTTTCATGGGAGAAAAAGATTTGAACATTTGTTGGAGAAATTGGATAGTGTCTGCTATTTTAAGATCCTGTGTACTCTTTTTACTTCAATGTTGTGACTCAATTTTTTTTCTTTTCATTTTTTAACTATTTTATTTTTATTTACACAACAAGGCACAGATAAGAATAAGTGACATAAATTATCCAACAGTGGGGAGATATTCGTATACTCAATATTGAAAATTGATAGTTTTGAAGATATTAAACTTTTGTATCTGATATGCACACTATTTAATCAAAGTAGGATAAATACAAAAAGAAAACAAAAGCATTACTAAATGTAAATATTTTATTTATATTTACACAACAAGGCACAGAATAAGAGACATTAAATATCCAACAGTGGGAGATTCTGATATTGAAAGTTGATAGTTTCAAAGATATTAGACTTTGTTTTTGTATCAAATATTCACACTGTTTAATCAAAGTGGGATAAATACAAGATTCCTTCATTTGAGTCTCAGAATCAGGTCCAGTTATCATGGGGCATCCAAGTCTCTCTTTCACAAACATACTCTCCAGCAATCTGATAGATATACTCCACAAGCATTCTGATAAATGTACTCCCCCAAATTTATGATAGTCAGACTCCCCCAGCATTCTATTTGTTGGACCCCCCATGATTTTAATTGATTGACCCCCCAGTATTCTGATAGCTGGACTCCCATAGCATTCTAACAATTAGAATTTCCCCTTGGTAACTAGAATTCCCCCAGCATTCTGATAGACTTGCCCCAGCATTCCCACAGCATTCTGATAGACTTGCCAGCATTTTGATGGCTAGACTCCCCTAGCATTCTGACAAATAGAATTCACCATGCAGTCTTACAGCGAATCATCATTAATTTGGTATTTCAAATTGAAATTTGTGATCAGATGTCTGATCATTTGATGTTTTTAGTTAGGGATCAATCATGTCTATCTAACAGAAAAGCTGTATAATTTTCATTTAATCCAGTCTTTTTCCAATCATTTGGAGGAAGTCCACAAACTATTATATCAAGTGATAGAAAGGCAAATACCAATATACAAGTCACAATTGATTTCTAATTGCTAGTTAAATCATATCTTTACCAAAAGCACAGTTTGGAAGCATTTTTTTCTCCCATAAAATGCTCTCTGGGTAGTAAATTTTGGAAAATAATATTGCTGCATCATGCTGTTAAATTAGCCAGAATGGTTGTTTCCCCATTCTTCTTTCTTAGAATAAAACAAATATACTGCCCCTTTGTAGAAGCTTGGTCAATTACATGATTGCCATTAATATAGAAACTGATTCCTGACATATCAGATGTTAATTGATAGAATTCTGCAAAGAACAAATATCTAGTCATGAAAATACTTGGCATAATTTTTGGCATAATTTTTCATACATTTAATCTATGCTCTAGGTTTTTTTAATTAAAATATTCTCTGATATCTGAGACAGCACTTTCTATATCTTCTCTCCCTATATTCCTATATGAATACACAAGGTGTTGACAATGCACGCCTGGATGGGAAAGCCAGGCAGACTGCAGGCAACAAAGATATATCTTATGTGCAGACTATTATTGCTTCAATCTTATTTATTTACCCTGCCAAGATTAAATTGCAGCATGTTCCATGCCTATATTATGCATTCATAATTTGTGTTGTATGAAGCTGAAGATATCAGCAAACACATTCGCCAATATTACTCTGCATCTGCAAAGAGGTATACCTTTTTAATAAAAAATATTGTTGTTGTTAGGATGTGTTAAAACAAATTTTTCAAAGGCAAATTTTTTTTCTACATCACAGGATATAAATTCTCGCCTTCATATTGTTCAACAGATAGCCGTGTGCTATTGTTGTAGGCAGTCTGAGACATTCAGTGGCTTGCTGACCCTGCTGCAGTGATTCTGTTCATGTTGAGTAAGGGCCTGTGTGGGTGACTGAGTCAGTTGTGTGAGCTCCTTCAACTGTGAGAGATAATCTTGTCCTGTAAACACAACTATAAATCTCTTCTTGGAATTTCTCGACAAGCGTTTTATTTCTGGGTGCATGTGAGATAAAAGAGTGCCCCATTTTACAAAAGATTTCTTGCATTGTGAAATATTCATCTAATGACAAATGTTTCCGGCTGATTTCTTTTTAATCGCCAAAAAGACTTTGAATTTATGAAGAGATCAGCATGCAAGTTGTAATTTTGCCTTTGCTTTATTAATGAAAGCAACTTTAATCTGCTTGCCTTTAAGTTATCAATGATATTGGCATTTGTATAAGTGGAGGTCATATGTTATAACTTAATTTTGTGCAGGAAAGGTCTAAGTATAATTCAATGATAGCTAAGGTATAAGTCAGATGAAAGGGACAATCATTCAGCATTTAAGGTCAAGATTTTATGAGCTTTTATTAAGTTGTCAACCATGCCAGCAGTGTTTTACAGCTTGTTTTAATGGAATGGAAAGCCCAGCTTAGGAGATGGTGTCAGATGTATTAGGCTGGCCTCGCTATTAATCACACGATAAAAATCCTGTTTTGACAAAAACATTACACAGAGTTAGCATGAAATATAAAACAGGTCTCCCTCTGTTTACATGATAAATAGAATCTAAAATCAGCAGGGAAAGATTTTTTCTCAGAAATCAGATTGAATGGAATGTGCCTCAAGTGCCCTTATGATTATTGGTTGTTAAGGAAGGTAAAATGATCATGATTTATTTGAGGAGTGAAGGTATGATTGTTAGAACTAGGCATGGCTCAGGGGTTCAACCCCCCCCCCCCCACCCACCTCTACCCCAAGTTAATAGATTACAGACACTGTAGTTAGGCAGTTGTCGTATCACATCAAGCTTCCAAAGTTTGTTACAGAAATGGCAGAAAGTTGAAAGTTGGCATGGACTGTGATTGCTGTCCAGTTCATCTTTAGGATCTTTGCCATTATTCCTTTGTTACAGAAATGGGATGGGCCGAACTGTAGTTTAAGTCTGTGTTGATTTGTTCATGTTCAAAAATGACAATATGTATGGTTTTTTAAATAAGTAAAATGAGTATATTATGGTTTTTGTAATTTGTGAAATGTCACATTATTAGACTGGATTATTTGGAGACTGCTAAGAGTATCCTTTTAGGATGTTGGTAAAATTTAGGATTTCTGTAAATTTTGTCCATTTGTGCCACAAGGCACAGCACAGTACTCCAGGATAATCATCAATAACTAGTTGTAAACTAGTGAGTGACTCTCCACCAATATGTGTCTTAGCCCATCATTAGGAAATAAGGATCCAGCAATTACCAACATGAGTTTGTGTTATCTGAGTCAGAAATGGCCACAAATGAACTATGAGTGTTGACAGTGGAGATTTCTCACCCTGCGAGTGATATATTGGCGTGAGTGTGCCGTATTCATCATTGACTTAATTGAAGGAGGATGCCCCTGTTTAATCTTGTGGTGTGCCACCAGGCCATGCCATAGAGCACCCTGGCTGCGAGGAGAGGGTGGAAGGTTGTCTCTCTGGCTCAATAGTTGAGAAACAAATGGGCTCAAATTGAGCACTGTGTGTCCCGGGGTTGTAATATGTTTCTCTTCAGGAGGAAGGGGTCACTCAGATTGTAACATAACAGAGTTAGACTGGTTCATGTTTTGTTCATCATTTAAGAATAGGAAAATTAAATGATAACAGTAGGCAGACTTCTCAAATTATTTAATTCCTAAACAACCAAGTTTATAATAATGCAAAATTAAGTATCATGCTAAATGGGCAAATTAAGTATCATGCTAAATGGGCAAATTAAGTATCATGCTAAATGGACAAATTAAGTATCATGCTAAATGGGCAAATTAAGTATCATGCTAAATGGACAAATTAAGTATCATGCTAAATGGGCAAATTAAGTATCATGCTAAATGGGCAAATTGAGTATCATGCTAAATAGGCAAATTATGTATCATGCTCAATGGCTTTGAATGTACGAGATGTCAAATACTACAAATGTGAGATATAATGTCAGATGATGACCAGGACTAATGCATTATGCATTGACCTTACAACCCATGGCTAATTCCCAATGTTGCTACTTCACATTGATAAATTAGGAAAATGCCATACATTTTTATGTAATGACAAAGAGGCATGGAATTATCAAAAAGGACGATATAGAGGATAAAATGTGTGGAGAACATGGCCATCAAAGATGTCATTATAACTAATAAGACTGTTTCTGGTCACGTCAACAAGGGCAGATATCACTCACAGATTGAACCCACAGTTCGGCAAGCCAAGCTAAATAGAGAAGGAACAAAAGTGTGATTCAATCGTAGAACTCTGCAATGTGCTTCAATGGACGAGGGAAGAAATCAGACTTGACAGGTGATGTATCTGAATGTCGAAGAACATGTGGGAACATTGATCAAAACTGTGCATCTGTAACAGATCTGTTTGATGAAATTTGCTCATAGATCAATAGCAATTTGTTTACAAAACATTTAAGTAGAGATATACAGCCTCAGCTTTCATATATTCAAATTCAGAATTATTTCATATATAGATTGTGAAAAAGTGTAGAAACAAAAGTTTGGGCTGAAAAGGAAAGATGTAATTTGATGAGTGATCACTTGATAAGGTCAGTATGTTTGACCCATTTGTCTGTGTGACCCAGATTATCAGCCCTCTGGCTGACCAGTAGCAAAAGTGAAATACAACACCACAAAGTTTAGCTTACTTTGCGGTAATTGGATTTTCAGCAAGTCTGAAGAAGCTGAAATGTTTATGTCGGTCAATAAGGTACGCATGGCATATCGCATCGTTTTAGATGCTCCACTCAGAGTTCAGTCAGATAACCACTCCATAACAACCTCAGCACTTCTGGTAAGTTTGACGAGATCTGTCTTCGAGGAATATATACATTAATGTAGCTGGAATTGCACATATCTCTGATGTTATTCAACTGCAGACCATTCAGGGATTATTCCTAATGGGTGGCAGCTTACAGACTTTACAGGTACTGTTATATTTTATATGAGAAATGTTGACTTTGTGGTAGGATTACCATCAGTCAGGATTTGTGCAATTTCAAAATTCTTTTAAAGCTAAATTTATTTTTAAACTTTATCTGCAAAATGCCTTAAGTATTTGTCATTCTTGCGTGTTCTGTTAGTTGTATACAAGTAGTCTTATTGATTTTCCACAAGTAGCTTTAGATTTAAGAAAATTCAGGCAAATGAGTTGGTTGTCTTTTGTCATAACAGATAGCATTATAAGTCAGCTGGTAAAAGTGTATATTAACAATACCTGGTAAATATATCAAAGGTAAGCATGATAAGCCACCTGGTAAGTGTATTAAAGGTAAGTATGATAAGCCAGCTGGTAAGTGTATTAAGGATAAACATAATAAGCCAGTTGGTAAGTGTATATTAATGGTAACCATAAAAAGACAACTCGTAAGTGTACATTAATGATAAGAGCCTTGCAACTAATTGATGGAATTTTGTGCTGTGCAGTATCAATTATCATGTGCTCCGCCCTCAGAGCCAGTATAGGGCGGTATTTTTTAGATCATACTGGCCTATATATGCCAAGGGCGAGAAGATTGCAACAAAAGAGGCAGTGGAACTGGGCACCACCAACCATGTTTAGGGCATTGTTACTGACATAGAGAGATTTGGTATTGTGATGTATGTATACATTGATACTGTTCAGGGAGGAACTATATATGGCAATGAATAGTAAATATTCCCTACTCATACAGGTACCTAATTGTGTGACCTTTAACAACGAGGTTGTGATACATTGCATAATCAATGTTTGCCAAAAATGCTGAATGTCAAGATCTGTTCTGGCTCAAGATGCAGGAGGGAATATTAATATGGCTGCCAAAAAATAGAAGGCGGTGCATGTGGAGCTTGTCATGTGCTACGTGATGGTGCAGGAAGTTATAGTGTTAATCTTGTCGTGATCCTCTCCAATCAGATGACAACATGGCCTCACCAGGTGAAACGTGGGTGTTCATTTGACACCAGTCACGTGTAGCTTGCAGTTAAATGCCTGCGAGGGCTGTCACTTCTGAGAAAATTGTATGTTATTATTAGGTTAGTTGATTCTGGTCAGAAAATAAGTCTACTATTAATGTTGTAGGCTTTGCCTATGATTGGCTGCCAGAAAATTTACAATTTGAGGGATATTTATACATACACACGTATGCATATATATATATATATATATATATATATATATATATATATATATATATATATATATATATATATATATATATATATATATATATATATATATATATATATATATATATATATATATATATATATATATATATATATATATATATATATATATATATATATATATATATATATATATATATATATATATATATATATATATATATATATATATATATATATATATATATATATATATATATATATATATATATATATATATATATATATATATATATATATATATATATATATATATATATATATATATATATATATATGTCATTGAACAGGGGGATTAATGCAAGCAAGAGAACAGGAAGTTTTCCTCAATATTGTCTGCAACCAATTTACATGAAAATTAATGTATCTTTTACAAGTGTTTTCGAAACATAAAATTTTAAATCTGACTTCTCCAAACAAGAAACCTTGTAAAGTAAATACATTCAGCTAATTTGATTTATCAAAGTTAAATATAGCGTTTAATTAAATAACAAAAGCTCTAAGGAAATGCTTGAGAAACCGGAGATGAACATGGCAAAGACATAATGCCAGTTCTGCACTTTTGAAAGAAGAGACAGAAATTTAAATCAATTTTCACTCAAAACTGAGCGCTTCATAAAGTACAACTTTGCCTTAATAATACATTTTGAATGCCAACAATTCATACCTTTTTGGCAGGATTATGGTGGCAGATATATTTGATTTGAATTGAATGATAGATTAGATTAATTAATGTGTATCACTATTTTCAGATTGTATCTGTGTTTGAGTAAAAAGGCCTTTTTAACTATGCTGACAAGGCTTGTCAATCATTGTTCAGAGTGCCTTTATCTGATAGTGTAAAAAGGGAACTGTTATTACTAATACATAGAGTAATAATGAGAATTACCAGTAAAGATATTAAGGAATGATGATGTGTTGTATCTAAGGTGTCTATCAGATTTTTTTAACAGACACAGGTATCAAAACTATTGGTTTTATTGGAGTGTAATGTATTCTGAAACTTGTCAAAAGAAATTTATAATATTAAAATTATAATATTAAATTGATAGACTGGTATCATATGCAGTAGAAACTATCACCAGATTCTATGTAAAGAAATTTAACTTAATGTCTTTTGCAGAGAACTTGGGCCACTAGTAATTAATAAAAGCTTAAAAACAGCATTATTTATCAGCTTAAACATTTTTTTACTCTGTGGAAAATGAGTCATGGTTAGAAAAAATATAATTTTGATAATTAACCAAAAAATCACTTTATATCTTAAAAGCATATTCAATATAGACACATTTTATTTTCTTGCCTTTGTCTGTCATTTGTAAAGAATTTTAGCTGAAATTGTGACAAAAATTACCTCCATAGGAATTTCAGTGGATGAGGCAAATGATGCAGAAGTATTCTAAACAATTCTGCAAAAGATAACTAATGATTTTTGTTGTGCAGACTTTCAGAGTTGTTTGTAAGATTGCATGTCATGGACATAAATAATTGTGATATAACAGGCAGATGTGATATAGTTTCCCGGTAGGATTTCATTTAGTGCACTGCTTACCATGCCAAGCTTGGCAGCTCTCTCTGTAACTTGCATAACCTGATATTATTCATTATGTCTATCGTTCTTGTTGATTTATCAATTTTAGTTCATCATCATTGTCATTTATGCTCAGGTCAGAAACTTCCTCATATCAAACAAGATGAAGATAAATGATGGTAAAACTGAGATGCTCATATGTACTGACAGGTACAGTACTACCCACCATGGCAGTACCCCAACCACAATCAGAGTGGGTGGCTCTGATATTGCTCCTAGTGAGTCAGTGGTGGACCTTGGCATCACATTTGACTCCAACATGGACATGAAGGCCCAGATCAAGAAAATGTGTCAGAAGGGCTATTATCACATTAGGAACTTGGCGGCCATCAGACATTGTCTAGACGAGAAGACCGCGGTAACACTTACCCATGCTTTTGTTACATCTACCCTGGACTATGGGAATGGTCTTCTGGCTGGTCTTCCTAAGACTGACATCAGGAAACTACAATACCTCCAAAACTCTGCAGCACGGGTTGTAGGAAAAATCAGGAAATTCGATCACATTTCAGGAAAATTACAGGAACTGCACTGGCTCCCTGTTCACGCGAGAATTGATTTTAAAATTCTTCTCTTAACCTGGAAAGCCCTAAATGGTAAGGCTCCGCCTTACTTACGTGATCTACTCCTGATCAAAGAAGGGGAACGCTGTCTAAGATCCAATGATGGCACCCATCTACAAGTACCTAATACCAGGCTAAGGACAGTAGGTGACAGGGCCTTCTCATCTGTAGGTCCACGACTATGGAATTCCTTGCCTACTAATATTAGGACAAGTACTTCAGTCTCCTCGTTTAAGAATAGACTGAAAACTCATCTCTTCAGGATGCACGTCCTGAGCGCAGCGCTATGAACAGACTTGTCTGGTATCAGCGCTATACAAATTTTATTATTATTATTATTATTATTATTATGTCCTCACCAGCATTATCATCATCATCATCGTCATCATTATCATGATCATTATCATGATCGTTATCATGATCGTTATCATGATCACCTTGCATAACACATGATCATGAATATGTAGGAAGTAATCTACTCATTGGAAATAAATAAATTGTTTTGAAAAAAAATTTACCCCCAGAATTTTGAAATGAGTGAATATGAAGCTAAGCAGGGAGTAAAGAATCAAGAGTATTACATCCGATTAGCCAAGATTCCATAATGTATTAATTGTGCAGTAATCATCGTATGGACACGTTTTCCAATTTGTATGCAGATGAAAGCAGAGTACCCAGCCAAGCAAAAGGTTGGCACCTATTCTCATTGAAGAAACATGGGCATGCTCCTTGCAGCTGAGTAACCTTGATGATAGGTGTCTGCCTCGCAACATTTGGAACATGGTGATTGCATTCTTGTCATGAAATATTTGGAGGGATACTTGTATAATTGGGCCGGAATTGATTGAAATGTCAAAATCCTGTTTGATCAGAAAGTCCCCAGATGTGATGCGAGAAAGATTTGTACCGTAGACACAGATTTCGATCCTTGCTTCCGATTGCAGAACGCTTGGAGGACATTGACCCAATTTGGTTGAAAGGAAGGATTTGGATTGGTTTGATCTCATGAGATAACAAGGAAATGTTTCTAATTTCATGTTTCTTATCATAGCATATGCCAATGTTAGGATAGTAGTGATAATTTGGCTAATCTCACACAACAAAACAGATTCACAAGAAAACTGAGATATTGACTTATTAAGTTTTTGATTTAAATAGTGGTATTGGTTGTGATTAGATGATGGTTACTTAACATTTTACCTTAGATTAATGTAATAGAAATAATCAAAGTTTCCACGAAATGGTTGTAATTGAGTTATGCTAATGTGAATGAAATTGATAAAAAAATATTGTCATTTATCTTAAAGACACTTAAACAATGCTGATTCATCTATATTGAGGAAAATAATTTTCAGAAAATGTTTGAAAAAAAAGCAAAAAAACTCTAATTGGTACAGAGAACAAACATACAAACATGCCTTGCTGGGCATGTTATACTTAGATTATGTACACATATATTTTAATTAGTGTCCCCTGGTGGGAGATATAGAAATATTCCAAAATATGTACCTTATGCAAGCATTCACCATGAAGACATATTAATTGCATGCATGAATGACTATACAGAACCAGTAGAGACTAGAGAGTATCATAATTTGACAATAATATGAGGTTATGAATTTACTTAGATCAACTTTTGGGCATATTGAGCTTTGACCCTTGACCCCTATTAACAAATGCAACAGATATGTCTGCCTAATAGCCCCATTATTTATGATGAAGGCTTTATTGAGTGTGATTCTTCTGTTTGTGTCATGTATGAATGACTCAACTCTCCTGACCACAAGTCTCTGTATTAACTTCTCATAATATCGTGCTTGATGTTTTCTCATCAAACTCAGCAGCCTACCAGAAAATTGACAATCTCCACACATCCTTTTTCAATGAATATCACTTCCAAACCCATCTGAGTTAATATCTCCTATAAGTCCATTTCAGTGAATCATCTTGCTCACACCTTAGGATGAGATTGAAAGCTATCTCAGAGGCAAATCAGGGCTAACAATTGCTACTGTATAGACTTTTGAGGTGATTTATACGGGTTTATTCACTCACTCAGTCTCTTTCCCGGAGTACTTTTCTCCAACCCTAATTTGCAGTTTGACAGGAGAAAAAAAGCTGGTTTTGTGAGTTACGATAGACCAATCAGAGAGCATGGAAAAGAAGGTCATGGGTATGATGCCAGGGTGCTTGCTTAGCTGACAATCCCATCATGCCCACCACTTGACTCCTGTCTGGAGTCAACATAGAGACCAACATTTACTCCATCATATATATATAGTATCCACCAGTAAGTGGTTCTTCTGACATGTAAATCTCTTGGCTGAATGGTTTGATATCAGTCTGTCTCTTATTGACAAGATGCAACTGAGAACTATGCAGGTATTGTTTCCCCAAGATATCAAGTGTTTTGAAGACAATAAAGCTCAGAAACAATATAAACTTCTTTGAGTCAAGAACTTATTTTTCATGAGAACATTTTATCACTAAACCTTAATGCTCTGTCATCTATAAAAAAATATTCTATCCAAACTTTTTATGCAAAAAATTGATAATAAATTTAGCAACCTTCTCTTTAAATTCTGATTTTTATTATCTCAATTGGAAATAGAATAATGTATATAAATAACATGGGGTTTGGAGTTCAGGTAGTGGTTTCATCTTACTTTGGTAATGAGATACTTTGCTTCTGGCTGTGATGAATTGCAACAGCTGTCTTTAATAGATCAATTTAATTGAAAATGAAATGGTGCACATGCAATTGGAGATTGATAACAAAGTTGAAATCTTTGCAATCAGGCAATCCAATTAATTGACTGTTGTCTTTTTAGCGACTCCTCATTGAGTTTGACGTCGAGTTTGACAAGGCCAAGGTCAGGAATTACACAATGTTTAACTGTTGAGTAATCATGATTGATCAGACAGATTGGCAGCCTCTGGTTTCACGGTAGTTTGTTGGAGAGATCAGGTTTGTTGGGTACATGGTTTGTCAAGCCAGGCCTGCAGTCATGTATTGTCTCAACAGGGCTGGAGTAATTATTAATGTATCCAGTTCACTCGTGGCTCACTCATTCATCTACATTTATCATGCAGCAAATTTTTCATGAACTGTTCCCTTTAATAACAATGTTTTTTTCCACCTTGTCTTTATTTCCCTGATTCTCCCCAAACGTATTTTTCCCCATTTTTTTCTAGTTGTCAATTTTGTGTTTATTTAATGTATTCTTGTTCTGTAAATATGTTTTTTTCTGGTCTTAAAATTCCTTTGATGTCTGTAATTATCCATCATTTATATATTGCCATAGATATATTTATTTAGCCATCATTAATTTCCCTTGATGTGATAATTCCCTTGAATTATCCACCATTTAAAGCCGCAGATGTCTGGATTAATCCATCATTTATTGCACATATATGGATTAAGCCTTCATTTAATGACCAAGATGTCTGGATTAATCCATCATATATTGCCACAGATATGGATTAAGCCTTCATTTAATGACCAAGATGTCTGGATTAATCCATCATATATTGCCACAGATATGGATTAAGCCTTCATTTATTGTCTGAGATGTCTGGATTAATCCATCATATATTGCCACAGATATGGATTAAGCCTTCATTTATTGTCTGAGATGTCTGGATTAATCCATCATTTATTGCCACAGATATGGATTAAGCCTTCATCTATTTTCTGAGATGTCTGGATTAATCCATCACTTACTGACCTAGATCCCAGGAGTGAAATATCAAGTGGCCCTGATGATTGGAATCAGTTGTTTATTGCCCAAGTGCTTGAGTTTCGCTGTTTATTCCATCAGGTGTATTTGAATGTTGTTATATTATGTTGGCATGATAATTCGAATAATAACAATACACTCAGTGTCACAAGAAGTTCAAATCCGGCATATATCTTAGAAGATCACTGATCTCATATTGCCTTGTTTCATGATCACAGCACCTTCTGCAGCTGCCAAATATCTGACCTCTAAGTGGCCCGTAAATAGGCCCAGTGGACCAATCTAAGTGGCCCATAAATATGTCCAGCGGGCCAATCTGAGCTGAGAGAACTGTATTGGATATTGTTGCTTTAATGTATCATGACCTGAAGATAAGGATGACAAACTTGTAAGATAACCCAGCCAATGTATGGCCATGTTGCCGGCACTGATGATACAGTGAACAGGCACAGTCAGTCATCTCCCCATGTCTGTATATAATACAGTAAAATAAAGCACTGCTCCTTCATAATAAAAACATCTAGGTCAGACACATCTCTTGGTCGTCTTTGTGATTTTACTTTGGGCATTAAAATATAATTTTGTGCAGTGCTAGAGTTCCTTCTTTGTATTTGATATTGGTGTGTGATGTGAACTTATTAGGATTAAATAATTTTAAGTGCTTTTATTAAGAATATGATAGGAGCATACCTTTATTTAGTGACACACAAGCCACCATCCATAGTAAACTTCCAGTCTGAATCCAATCAATTTATTGCACCTCCAGTCTGAGTCCAATCATTTTATTGTACCTCCAGTCTGAATCCAATAAATTTATCGTACATCCAGTCTGAATCCAATAAATTTATTATACCTCCAGTCTGAATCCAATCGATTTATCATACCATTTGAAACTTGTGCAATATGCCAACTTGTTCTTGGGCTCCAGTTTAAGTGGGAGGCATTTTAGTGTTTGAATATGCATACACATGAATGTATTGTTAGTTTTTCATTCATCGTTTTTTTGGAATCCAGGATGCCAATAAAATCACACAAATATCTTGCAATTGTATTATGATAAATGGATAATATCCTGCTTCGTCAATATCAACCATCACCTTTATTATTGGTGCCCTGATAGAGAGGTAAATTCACACAAAGAAAATGAGAACCTTATAGAGAGTGACACGCCCCTCATGGTGAGTTTGCACAGCATATATCCCTTATCACTTGTCTGGCTGAAGTACCTCAATTGTCAGAGCATTTGCCTGCAGTCCCACAAATTTCTGGGCTCAAATCCCAGTCATTTGTTATCAAGCTCTTGAAATGTTGGGCTCATCATTTGTTGTGACCTTTACCTTGGTGTTGTCTTTTTACATGATCCCTAAAGACAAATATGAATAGTATTACAAAACCTACACCATGGATACATCTTATTGAATTATATGCTTGTTTGTGAATTTTACAATAAGCATTATTAAGTACAAATCTTATACACATCTTATCATTCTCTCAGTATCATGTGCCCATTGATGACATTGACCTTCATCGTAAGGTTGTGTAGTCCTTTATCAGAAAATCATGTTAATGCTATAACTTTATAGAACAAAAAGAGAGTATGTCACATTGACCTACATATTGAGGCAGCCATTATATATATAGATATTGTTTCCTTAGTTTGCGAAGCCGTTGTGATCTGTATTAGGTCCATAAGTTCATTGATTGTCTGTTATGTGTAACTTCAGAAACTTACTGTTCTATTGCAACTTCCACTCAGTTGTCAGAAGGGCGAAGAAATTTCTCTGTCTTTATTTGGTATAAACTGTTTCATCAGTTTTGAAAATGGAGCTTTAGTTATTAAGATGTTTTATATCAAGGAAGACAAATTACCAATCTGCATTTAATTAATGCGTAATATTTGATAATGAACTTTTATTTTGTATTCATATAATGGTTATATATAAGTCAATATCTTTTATCCTTTTTCCAAATCGATGCTTTAATTTTACCCTCTGCTCTGTTTTTTGCTCTTAATGACCTTAATTTCTTTATGTGACTCTATGAAGCTACATGTATTCAGTTTCTCATTCATTGCCAGGTTCTGAGCATAATTGTACTCTACAACACAATTAAGGTTCCATAGCACTGTTTTATAGTGCTGCCCTCTATAAATATATTTAGTGCAACCACAACCTGATAAAAAAGCATCTGTCCTTAGGTAAGGAAAAAACATTTGTATTTTTGCCATGGTAGCAACTGTATGACGTCATGGAAACCATTGTGACATCATGAATTACTTTATATTGCCACCTCAGTGCATAAAATCAACATGTATTTTTCCTCCGAAGGTGCCCCAAACAGAGAGGCTCTGTAAACCAGCCATAGCCCCTTAATGTGTAATTTCCTATATAATATTTTAAAACGGAAATCCAACATTCTGTAGATTGAGTTCCTGGGCAGCAGAAAAGGGGCTGTAGGATTAGACTGGCCTTGCATATAATATCACAAATAGAGGCATTAAATGTCTGACAGACTTACAATATTGACAGGAAGTGGTTCATTAGTTCAACCTGGCAACTGTTAATCTGACCCAGAGCTGATTGGCCAGCCAGTCAGTGCTGGGACAAGGCATGTGACATAGACCAGGAGATAAGTGGGGCATATTTGACCACCAGGTCTACTTAGTGGCACTGTCCTCGCACCACCACCTGCCCCTAACCCCCACCACAGAAAAAAGCAGGCCAGTTTTATGGAGTGTTGGACAGCAGTGGTGCCCCCAAGGTGACTTGTAATCAGCACAAAGTGGGCAAGCTGTCAAGATGGCATAAGCATCTCCTGATTTATGACTTTTTTTTTAATATATATATATACATACATATATATATATATATATATATACATACATATATATATATATACATACATACATTACATACATACATACATACATACATACATACATACATACATACATACATACATACATACATACATACATACATACATACATACATACATACATACATACATACATACATACATACATACATACAGACATACATACATACATACATACATACATACATACATTACATACATACATACATTACATACATACATACATACATACATACATACATACATACATACATACATACATTACATACATACATACATTACATACATACATACATTACATACATACATACATACATACATACATACATACATACATTACATACATACATACATTACATACATACATACATACATACATACATACATTACATACATACATACATTACATACATACATACATTACATACATACATACATACATACATACATACATACATACATACATACATACATACATACATACATACATACATACATACATACATACATACATACATACATACATACATACATACATACATACATACATACATACATACATACATACATACATACATACATACATACATACATACATACATACATACATACATACATACATACATACATACATACATACATACATACATACATACATACATACATACATACATACATACATACATACATACATACATACATACATACATACATACATACATACATACATACATACATACATACATACATACATACATACATACATACATACATACATACATACATACATACATACATACATACATACATACATACATACATACATACATACATACATACATACATACATACATACATACATACATACATACATACATACATACATACATACATACATACATACATACATACATACATACATACATACATACATACATACATACATACATACATACATACATACATACATACATACATACATACATACATACATACATACATACATACATACATACATACATACATACATACATACATACATACATACATACATACATACATACATACATACATACATACATACATACATACATACATACATACATACATACATACATACATACATACATACATACATACATACATACATACATACATACATACATACATACATACATACATACATACATACATACATACATACATACATACATACATACATACATACATACATACATACATACATACATACATACATACATACATACATACATCGATGTTGGCATTTATTTTTCTAAAGGCGCATTTCATTGATGCAACTACTTGAGTCTTGTATTAATATCATTGTCCTCCAAAGTGTAGGAGTGTATTGATCCTCCAGTCCAGTAGCCCAGGATGAGGAGGAGGAGGAGCCCTAGAATGATGAGTACTGCACTTGAATCTGTAGATCCGGTAACCCCAACATACGTTCTGCAATACATGGTACTTTGCTCAGGATATCAGTCAAGTTATCATTTCTGAGATCTAGGGGACTATCCATGCTTGTGGATTTGGGAGGGGTATTGAGGAGGGGGGGGGGTGCAGGTAGGGAACTCAGTGTATGTAGGCTTTTGTTGTTCTCTCAGAATCTATGATGTACATTCACTTTATTCTTTGAGTTTTTATTTTCTGAAACTCAGGTTTTTCATAAAAAACTGGAAATAATTTATCATAATTACATTTGAAACACGAAAGTAATTAGTTTGAATAAGGTCATATTTTGCTTTTATTGAACATGGTTTAAATTCCAGATAATATTAATTTTGTAGCCAGAATATTGTTTGACATGTTAATGATATACATGTTTTTTTATAGATACAAAGAGTAGGGATCAGTTGTTATTTATTCACACAGTAAGTTGATATCACAAATATTGTAAAGGTCTTTCATTTCATATGCTGTGATATTGGGGAATCCTACATCTGTTCAAGCAATTAAACTACCTGTGTCAGATTTAAAGTAGGTCTTTGACATATCGTATTGATGCAAGAGCTAGGGTAGGGCCACTGTAAGGATAGTCATCTCTATATTGTGAGATGAGTTTGCCATACTGTGTGGAGAGCTTGAGCTAAGATAACCATACCGTATGGAGAGCTAGAGCTAAGATAACCATACCATGTGGAGAGCTTGAGCTAAGATAACCATACCATATGGAGAGCTAGAGATAAGATTACCATACCATGTGGAGAGCTTGAGCTAAGATAACCATACCGTATGGAGAGCTAGAGCTAAGATAACCATACCGTATGGAGAGCTAGAGCTAAGATAACCATACCGTGTGGAGAGCTAGAGCTAAGATGACCATACCGTGTGGAGAGCTTGAGCTAAGATAACCATACCGTATGGAGAGCTAGAGCTAAGATAACCATACCGTATGGAGAGCTAGAGCTAAGATAACCATACCGTGTGGAGAGCTAGAGCTAAGATGACCATACCGTATGGAGAGATAGAGCTAAGATAACCATACCGTGTGGAGAGCTAGAGCTAAGATAACCATACTTTGCAGAGCTAGAATTTAGATAATTTTATGACTTTCTGTAAAGGGATATGAATTATGCCAAACACAACCAAGATATATATTTTATTTACTTTTTATTGGAAATATATATATTTGTGTCTTTTGTGGATGAAATTTCAGGTGGGAATGTTTCATGGGATGTAGGAGTCAAAGTAGTGACTCACTGAATAATGAAGGCGTGCAAACACAAGTAATGAAATTTAAGATGTTTTTCCCATGCCATCTGGGTGTGTAGATTACATCAAAAGTAGTTCAAAATCTTATTATCAATATCTCACTATCAAAATATCATACTGTGTTTTGGCTTCATTGTTTATCTTCTTTTCACTTTTGAATGTGAAAACACATTTCAGACAAACAGGTACAAATATGTTTAAGAACAAATGTCTGTTGAGACACAAATAAAGGGATATAACTTTACATGCTTGTCTTGGATTTATTCTGCAGAATGTGGGTGTATAATTATTAGGGGAATATGAAGCAGTCTAAGGGTCTATTTACCATACCTCCCTGGGCCATTATACAATTTGTCAACAGATCTAATTACTATACCACCTTGGACAATGATATATTTAGGTCTATAGGTTTAATTAGTATTCTACCTCAGACCATGACATGAGACTTTCTGTAGGTCTAAATGCTATACCACTCAAGACTACTCCCTCAGACATGAGGCTATCTGTGGGTCTAAATGTTATACCACTCAAGACTACTACCTCAGACCATGACATGAGGCTGGCTATATGTGGGTCTAAATGTTAATATGCCTTGGATATCAGAAACCCTCATGTTTGGTATATAGTTTATAGTTTGGTGGTGGCACTGGGTGTGAATATTCTCTAGTAACATAATGTTCCCTGCTGTTATAATAATTTCATGGAATTGATTTGTTTGATGCTTTTTATGTGATTGACATGCTTGGATAACCATAAGCTTTTACAACTTTATGACTCAATATAATCAGGGTGCAGCTCATTTTCACTAATTTTGACAAATTTTGTGCAAGATGACACTTTTGTTTGGAAGCAGTTGTTTGGTATTCTAATCACCAGATTAATAATCTAGGTTATGAGTTCAAGATCAATGCAGCAAAACAAATTACGGGATACCCTCTAATATAGAAAATAAATTTCTTTAAGATATTCAAGGTGGACATATTTTTTAGTCCTGCAGACTTGTGTGGTGAATGCAGATCCCTATAGCTGAGGACAGTACTATCGGAAGTCACGATAGGCATGCCCACGCTTTTCTCAGATATGACCAAAAGTGTTGAATAAAAATGGCTACCTGTAGGTAATATGTGGCAGAGATCCCTCCCAGCTCTGGTTCGTACAGAGAGTAGACATGCACACCACATATTGCCTTGTAGAATACAAAGAAACTAACTTGGTAACTTCAGCCTTTGGCAGCTCAGATGATGTGTTCTTTTCATTGGCATAAAGATACAGAAATTGTAAATGTGGTGCCTCGCAACTGTCAGATGCAAAAAAAACCCATAGATAGTAATCATGAAATGTCTATGAATATAAGTAGAGGATCTTTGAGAAAGATCATGATATTTGAATTGTGTATACAATAACAGCATTGATGATATACAAACTTTGTTGTGATAAACTCATCTGTTTAATAGTTTGAGGTAAATATGATGCATCTCTTGAAATCTATAGCTCTTGAGTGTCTCAAATGTCAGCATAAATATGTCCTTAGGAGGAAAGTAAGCCTCATATAGAATATTCTTTTTTATATCTACTTTACCGAGTCACATCTGTCAGATTTAATATAAAAATATTGTCTATAAGTCTACTGTACAGAATCGTGCCTCTCATATCTACTCTGTCATGTCTACTGTACAAAATCATGTCTGTCATGTCTACTCTGTCATGTCTACTGAACAGAATCACGTCTGTCAAATGTACTGTACCTAATCATGCCTCTGATGTCTACTCTGCCATGTCTACTGTACAGAACCGTGCTTCTCATGTCTACTCTGCCATGTCTACTGTACAAAATCATGTCTGTCTAGTGCACTGCACAGAATCGTGCCTCTCATGTCTAATCTGTCATGTCTACTGTACAGAATCGTGCCTGTCATGTCTACTCTGTCCTGTCTACTGTACAGAATCGTGCCTCTCATGTCTACTCTGTCATATCTACTGTACAGAATCATGCCTGTCTAGTCTACCTTACAGAATCATGCCTCTCATAACTACTCTGCCATGTCTACTGTACAGGATCGTTTCCATCATGTCTACTGTACAGGATCATTTCCATCATGTCTACTGTGCAGAAATGTGTCATATTTACTATACAAAATAGAGCCTGTCATAACTACTGTATGGAATCTTGTCTGTTATGTAAATCACACAGAATAATATCTGTCATACCTAGTGTTGGGAATCATGTCATAATGTACTGTAAAGAATTATGTCGGTCATTATTATGGCAGTGTTAGGAGATCAGTAAATATTACGAAATTATGATCGGTACATTTACTGCCCATTTAGCTAGCCATAACTAGGCTGGCCACCTTCCAGCAGTGTGCAATATTAGTCACTGCTTGGAGAGTCAATGATCTAGAATTAGATCAAAGAAAACAGTCCATGTTTGCTATGACTAGCTATAAACATCCTGTCAAGACAGACACATGCCCTGTAAAACTTTCCACAACTCATGTCAAACCTGTGTCAAACCCATTTCATGTGTCTCATATATTTGACCAAAGGAGCATTGAAAAGCTTTGTCACTGGTGATGCTGATGGCAATTGTTAAGAATCTGACAGTAGTGGGATTAATGTGATCAGAGGCGTTTAAGATGCTCAGCTGGTTTGGTATCTGCATGTAAAATGTAATATGTGATTTAGATGAGCACTTGCCACAAGGCAGGGTGAAGACTGGGTCAGTGAGCCCCAGTGGTGGCCGTAAATATTGTATTGTTGTGTGATAGCAGGGCATCTCAAGGTGAAGTAGAGTGTATTGCAAGGTGCTGGCAGGACATCTTCAAGTGAAGCAAAGTGAATTGTTTCATGTTGGCAAAGCATCTTCAAGTGAAGCATGATGTATTGCTTTGTGCTTCCAGAGCATCTTCAAGTGAAGCACAGTGTATTACTTTGTGCTGGCAGGACATATTCTAGTGAAATACAGTGAATTGTTTCATGTTGGCAAAGCATCTTTAAGTGAAGCATGGTGTATTGCTTTGTGCTGTCAGGGCATCTCCAAGTGAGGCACAGTGTACTGATTTGTGCTGTCAGGGCATCTCCACGTGAGGCATGGTTTATTACCTCATGTTGAGGGCATCTCAATGTGAATCAAAGTGTATTACTTTGTGCTGGCAGGGCATGTCTAGGTGATGCATAAAGCATTGTGTCAATTGATACACATAGAATCTCAAGATGCTTGAGAAACCTCCTTAATTCAAATTCCAGGAAACTATTTCACTGTAAATTTGTAGCTGTTTGATTAGAAAAAATGATAACTTTTATATTTTTGAAATGTAGTACACAAGAAAGTCCAAATCTAATTAATAAATCAGTGCATATTATAGGAAGTCATTATTGGAAATGTTATTCACCAGGTGGAGCCAGTGGAGTGTCAGATGTAATGGCTTGAACTTTAAGGTAATAGGTAGTGTGCAGAGGGTGGGGCTGGGAGGAGAGCTTTGTGTCAGGTGGGGGAGGGTAGGACAGGAGGGGTGCCTGTCACTTACATAACCTGCCCATCATCAGGTCGGTGACAGTAACAGATGGAGGAGAGATGAGAGGGATGAGGCTTGACAGGCAGGAAGTTAGCTGAGGGCAGGCATGTTCAAGGAGAGGTCAGAGTCAGGTCTCCTGCCAAGCAGCGCTGCAAAGGTGACCACATAACAAGCAAAACAAGTGCCAAACTCATAGCATATGTAGCCCTGGTCATCCACACACTGCACACATAGCGTATGTAGCCCTGGTCATCCACACACTGCACACATAGTGTATGTAGCCCTGGTCATCCACACACTGCACACATAGCGTATGTAGCCCTGGTCATCCACACACTGCACACATAGCGTATGTAGCCCTGGTCATCCACACACTGCACACATAGCGTATGTAGCCCTGGTCATCCACACACTGCACACATAGCGTATGTAGCCCTGGTCATCCACACACTGCACACATAGCGTATGTAGCCCTGGTCATCCACACACTGCACACATAGCGTATGTAGCCCTGGTCATCCACATACTGCACACATAGTGTATGTAGCCCTGGTCATCCACATACTGCACACATAGTGTATGTAGCCCTGGTCATCCACATACTGCACACATAGCATATGTAGCCCTGGTCATCCACATACTGCACACATAGCGTATGTAGCCCTGGTCATCCACATACTGCACACATAGTGTATGTAGCCCTGGTCATCCACATACTGCACACATAGCGTATGTAGCCCTGGTCATCCACACACTGCACACATAGCGTATGTAGCCCTGGTCATCCACATACTGCACACATAGTGTATGTAGCCCTGGTCATCCACATACTGCACACATAGTGTATGTAGCCCTGGTCATCCACATACTGCACACATAGTGTATGTAGCCCTGGTCATCCACACACTGCACACATAGCGTATGTAGCCCTGGTCATCCACAATGCCTCCATAGCATATATACCTCGAGTCAGCAAACAACAAACAATGCCTACAAAGCATATATACCTCTGGTCAGCAAACAACAAACAATGCCTACAAAGCATATATACCTCGAGTCAGCAAACAACAAACAATGCCTACATAGCATATATACCTCGAGTCAGCAAACAACAAACAATGCCTACAAAGCATATATACCTCTGGTCAGCAAACAACAAACAATGCCTACATAGCATATATACCTCGAGTCAGCAAACAACAAACAATGCCTACAAAGCATATATACCTCTGGTCAGCAAACAACAAACAATGCCTACATAGCATATATACCTCGAGTCAGCAAACAACAAACAATGCCTACATAGCATATATACCTTGAGTCAGCAAACAACAAACAATGCCTACATAGCATATATACCTTGAGTCAGCAAACAACAAACAATGCCTCCATAGCATATATACCTTGAGTCAGCAAACAACAAACAATGCCTCCATAGCATTTATACCTCTGGTCAGCAAACAACAAACAATGCATACAAAGCATATATACCTCTGGTCAGCAAACAACAAACAATGCCTCCATAGCATATATACCTTGAGTCAGCAAACAACAAACAATGCCTACAAAGCATATATATCTCTGGTCAGCAAACAACAAACAATGCCTCCATAGCATATATACCTTGAGTCAGCAAACAACAAATAATGCCTCCATAGCATATATACCTCGAGTCAGCAAACAACAAACAATGCATATATAGCATATATACCTCTGGTCAGCAAACAACAAACAATGCATATATAGCATATATACCTCTGGTCAGCAAACAACAAACAATGCATACAAAGCATTTATACCTCTGGTCAGCAAACAACAAACAATGCATACAAAGCATTTATACCTCTGGTCAGCAAACAACAAACAATGCATACAAAGCATGTATACCTCTGGTCAGCAAACAACAAACAATGCATACAAAGCATTTATACCTCTGGTCAGCAAACAACAAACAATGCATACAAAGCATTTATACCTCTGGTCAGCAAACAACAAACAATGCATACAAAGCATATATACCTCTGGTCAGCAAACAACAAACAATGCATATATAGCATATATACCTCTGGTCAGCAAACAACAAACAATGCATACAAAGCATTTATACCTCTGGTCAGCAAACAACAAACAATGCATACAAAGCATTTATACCTCTGGTCAGCAAACAACAAACAATGCATACAAAGCATTTATACCTCTGGTCTTACCATTCAATATTCCTACATAGATATATACCTCAGATCAGCATTTAATAAGCACTGCATATATTTGTTTTTGTTGCCCTTTAAAAGTAAATGTAAATAGTTTGCTGTCATATGAGTTGATAAAATACAAATTAAATAGATTCAACAGTGACCTTGACTTTGAAAACTA
The DNA here is from genome assembly GCA_949316495.1 of Amphiduros pacificus. Taxonomy (NCBI): domain Eukaryota; kingdom Metazoa; phylum Annelida; class Polychaeta; order Phyllodocida; family Hesionidae; genus Amphiduros; species Amphiduros pacificus. The sequence goes on along the minus strand of OX439009.1, from coordinate 22,956,631 downwards.
TTTCAATTTGTGGATCAAAAGCACTAGGTAGGAGGTAACTTTCTCGCGTTCACCAGAAGACCCATGCCTGGAATTGAACCCGGCACCTTGTGGCTATCTGCCTGGTCAAGACTCCTGCCCACTGGACTATCAGAGTAAACTTCCCTCACGAGCGGACCTCCCACAGAAGCTGGATATTCCATGAGTTGCACCTTCTTTATGCAAGGTTAGCAGGATGGGAGAAGATGATATATAACACCATTAATCATATATATGTATGTATATATATCACCCTATCAGAAGTAAATGTAGCAGATGGAACGCTTAAGAGCTTCTCGCCAGCAGAGGTGTGAGAGAGAAGGTAGGGTAGACAGATGCCTGCAGGGGGCGCTGAACATTCTCCACAGTATGATCCAAGACAGGTGCAAAGTGAGAAGCTAAATGCAAAGCTTAAATAGCTATCATAGACTGGCCACCTTAAATTGATTCAAATATTATGACCTGGCCACTTTAAATTGATTCAAATTTCACTGCCTGACCACAGTAAATTGAATCAAATATAAAAACCTAGCCACTTTGATGTGAATCAGCTTTTACTGCCTGGCCACCTCAATGTGAATCAGCTATTACTGGCTGGTCACTTAAATGTGAATCAGCTATTACTGCCTGGCCACCTCAATGTGAATCAGCTTTTACTGCCTGGCCACCTCAATGTGAATCAGCTATTACTGTCTGGCCACCTCAATGTGAATCAGCTATTACTGCCTGGCCACCTCAATGTGAATCAGCTATTACTGCCTGGCCACCTCAATGTGAATCAGCTTTTACTGCCTGGCCACCTCAATGTGAATCAGCTATTACTGCCTGGCCACCTCAATGTGAATCAGCTTTTACTGCCTGGCCACCTCAATGTGAATCAGCTTTTACTGCCTGGCCACCTCAATGTGAATCAGCTACTAGTATTACTGCCTGGCCACCTCAGTGTGAATCAGCTTTTACTGCCTGGCCACCTCAATGTGAATCAGTTATTACTGCCTGGCCATCTTCACATGAATCAGGAATATTTTTATTTCAATCTAATTTCTGTATAAATACCAACATTTCATTTGTGGGAACATTTCAGGAAATGCAAAATTTATGTTCATTTACAACCATAGACAAAATCTAGAGTCCTTGATGACCACAAGGTCTAGCCTAGACTGGCTTTAGTACTATCCCTAATAATTCCTGGACATATCAGGTTTCTAATCCTGTGTAGCTCCGATGCCTTTGAACCGCCTTGGCATGGTGAGCTGTTGGTCATCCCCCAGGCAGTTATCTGGAGAAGCCCCTAACCTCAGACGAGATTACCTTTTTACAAGGCTGTGAAGTATTGGTAGAGTAGTTGTGGACATGCTTTCCGAGTCATAGATCTCATCACGTTTGTGTTCCGTCGACTCACACCTGTGTGTAGATGGCCGCGATAATTCCCCTCCGATCTCGCCACCATCAGAAAACAAGACACTGCCAAACCCTGAAGTGCCCTGATGCCACAAATGGCATAAAGAGGAGAGAAGCTTAACAAAATCTAGCATGACTGGCTCCCCCTACAGGGACATTGACCTATTGGAATGATTGATCTCGAGAAAAAGTAAAATTTCAATGCGGATGGATAATTAATGTGATTAATTAGGAGTAAAAAAAAGACCAGTTTGGATTAATATGTAATTTGTTTAAAATTAGGACCATTTATTGCATTAAGTTCTCCGCCGGCCATTGATGCTTAGACTGCCTGCATGGGTTAAAAAAAAGAGGGGAATATGGCGTGTTTTATCAAACTGTAGAGTGGTTAATGTATGGAAACATTGGATAAGAAAGACGACGGCAGTATCAATTCATTTCATTAGGAGAGGAATGAGCTGAGTTGTGTTGTGGGACGGCAAGTAGAAGCGGGGAGGTGCGTTGCCGAGTCCAGGAGGGCTCAGACTAACTAACAAGGTGCAGCCACAAATTGCCCTACCTCTTTTTTAAAGTAAAGCAAACTTATCACAAGCTTTCCCGTCTTTGAGGTGCACAGGTTTTTTCAGATTGCAGTCGTCTTGACTTAGAGAAGACGTTTGTGGAATCTCGACCGCTCTCTCCCTTCCTTGATTGACCACTGTGAGATAAAGCCCTATACAGGAGGTAAGCTATGTCTGCCAATATAAATAATAACACCCCTTGACTTATAGATATGATGTAACAGTTTTAAATTCTGTATCGCGTTTGTATCACACATATGTCACTTTTGAAGGGTTGTTATAGTAGGTGACTGTCATAGAGTCAGGGTCATTTTGTAGGGTCAAGACTCTTTGTTTGGAGTGTCTCTTATTTGAGATTAAATTGCCCCTGGCATAACACACTGTCAGAGGAAGGATATGGACCAGTTAATAAGCACTGATTTGAATGTGCCAGAGATATCCCACATTTATCCAGGTATTCTTAGTCTTTATATGGATAATATCCTCCATAGACATATACAGATGCCCAGGGCATCTGATGAAGGAAACATTTATGTTGTGGGGCACCATGAATGAAATTAAAGATGATGCTTTCATTTAATGTTTGATGGCATTGATAAAGGGAGTAATCTCTAGTAGATTATGCCGCAGACTGAGACTTAAGCATTCAATAGCCAGCGATTTTTATCATCATGATATGGTTTATTTTTGATTTTCTAATTTTACTATTGGCTCCACCATACATGGGTTTCTCCTCATATACTTATCAGCCACCGATGGGTGAATTTGGGTTAAGGACCGGCATTTAAATTGTGAAGAGTACTGCAGATTCTATGATCATGGCTCATTATTCAGCTGGAGGTTCGTCAATTTTATATTTTTATATTTTTAAAGAGTTGAGGGAATCTTTTTATATATATATATATATAAATATAAAAAGATTCCCAGAAGGAAACCATGAGAAATACACATGTGCCTAAGTAATATAGGGCATAATAGATTTTTATTTTTCAAATTATCAGGATGGTGAATGATATAATACAATAAAATAAGAAGATAAATTTTACATTTGTGTGTTTGTAGACAGAAAATTAACTGAGTTGATAAAAAAGTAACATACTGGTATGTGTATATATGTATGTGTGTGTGTGGGTGTGTCACTTTTATATAATATATCCAGTTAAGCCTGAGGAATATATATTGCTTTATACACAGCAATATATATATATATATATATATATTTGCTGCATGATTAATGACTTCTGTGTCGCCCCTGTCACTCGTTGTCTCTTTCTGCCAGGATCAGGTGTCACAGGTTGACAGACATTAGCACCATCAAATATAAAAACATGCAAAAGGTCATTGCGAAGGAAAGCTTACTACCAATTTAAAATACTTTCAGCATGAAATGTGCTAATTTAAAATAATCGGTGCATGAAACATGTGGCCCATGTATAAAGCAATAAAAGTCATTTTTTTAAAAAAGGCCAGAGAGGAAACCTATCTATTTACATCAACAGCATGAGTTCACAGAGATATATATTTCAAAGGTTGCAATGCCATATATAACAAGAAAAATATCTTTCAAAGGAAAAAAATACTGTGCTTTGAAAAAACCGATGTTATTTACACACACTTATCATAAATATTTCCTACAAAGTATCAAAACTTTTCTTTCTGAAGCCTTTTTTCTGTTACTGTGCTTAGCAACCCCTTCTATATATATATATATATATATATATATATATATATATATATATATATATATATATATATATATATATATATATATATATCTATATATACACCAGGCTTTGCCAGTAATAGCTTGAAGTTGCATCCATTATAGCTGCAGCTGTAAGCATAAACAACCAAACCAACTGTGCATTGATGCACTGCCCATACACAAGACCCATGTCCCGCCTTTTTTTCTTAAATCCAAAATAAGCTTCTACCAACTCATTCCCACAGTCAGTTCGGACCAAATCTTACAGAGGGAGTATATGAGTCTAGCTCGCTTTGCAGATTATGTCTTTATGTGTGTGTCTCAATTTTGAGAGGTTTTCATGAATAAAGCAGGAAATTAAACTCCACCAGTGAAGCAGGAATTTTAAATTTGCCTTCCATAGTTTGACTTCAATTTTCACACAAACTGCTGACCATTAACATACTGAGTAATACTGTTGAGATCGTCTATATCTCTATCTTTCACATAGGAGTTATTCTGAAATAGGTCCCTTTGTTCACATCATATTCATTAATGCTGATGTGATGGAGATGGGGAAGCTGAACATGTCTTTTAAGTATGTAATATTACAGGTGGATACCATGGGTTTTTCAGAGATAATAGCAAACCTGTCAGCAATTGACAAATTTCTGCCCCAACAAGGAAATGCTCTGAGGACAAGCACACCGATTAAGTGTCATTGTTCAATGCACTGGTCTCTATAAATGTTATACATATACTGGTACCATGTCTCGACAGGTACCATTTTTACCCTCAGCCCCTGATGTAATCAGGCTGAGGGTATTGCAGTACTCCTGGCGTGGGTATGTATGTATGTATGTATGTATGTCTGTATGTATGTATGTCTGTATGTATGTATGTCTGTAGCGAACATCCTTGTCATCGCGATAACTTGAGAACAAATGATAACAGCTTCATGAAACTTGACACACATAAGCATCAGGTGAAAACCTCGGACGAGTTCGATGGACAGCGACCTTGACCTATTTTTCAAGGTCACAGGGACAATTATATGAAATCCCAAGAATTGCAATAACTTAAGAACAAATGATGGCAGCTTTATGAGATTTGACACACATAAGCATCTATTGAAGACCTCAGAATTTTTTCTATGAAACATGACCTTTACCTACTTTTCAAGGTCACAGGGATAATTATGTGAAATCCTTGTCATCGCGATAACTCTAGAACAAATGATGGCAGCTTCATGAAACTTTACACACATAAGCATCTGGTGAAAACCTCGGACGAGTTCGATGAACAGCGACCTTGACCTATTTTTCAAGGTCACATGGACAATTATGTGAAATTCCAAGAATCGCAATAACTCAAGAACAAATGATGGCAGCTTTATGAGATTTGACACACATGAGCATCTGTTGAAGACCTCAGAATTTTTTCTATGAAACATGACCTTCACCTACTTTTCAAGGTCACAGGGACAATTATGTGAAATCGTCCTTGTCATCATGATAACTTGAAAACAAATGCTGGCAGCTTCATGAAACTTGACACACATAAGCATCAGGTGAAAATCTCGGATGAGTTCAGTGGACGGTGACCTTGACCTATTTTTCAAGGTCACAAGGACAATTATGTGAAATCCTAAGAATCGCAATAACTCAAGAACGAATGATGGCAGCTATATGAGATTTGACACACATAAGCATCTGGTAAAGATCTCATAATTTTTTCTATGAAACATGACCTTCATCTCCTTTTCAAGGTCACAGGGACAATTATGTGAAATCACAAGAATCACAATAACTCAAGAACAAATGATGGCAGCTTTATGAGATTTGACACACATGAGCATCTGTTGAAGACCTCAGACATTTTTCTATGGAACATGACCTTCACCTACTTTTCAAGGTCACAGTGACAATTATGTGAAATCCCTATTGTTGCTATAACTCGAGAACGATTGATGGCAGCTTTGTGAGACTTGACACACATAAGCATCTGGTGAAGACCTCAGTGAAGACCTTCACCTACTTTTCAAGGTCACAGGAACAATTATGTGGTGCGGTGACGTTTTGTTCACAAATATGTGTGGAGCGAATGTTGTGCAATAAGTTACCAGGGCTGAGGGTTGATGCATCTCTGATGCCTATGTTTTAAAATGTGATGTTTTTTTTCACAAAATCACATAATGTATAAAATTAAATGCCTGATCATATGTCTCACAGAATTGTGACAAATACCTGCATTCTTAAAACTACCAAATCATTTTGCAAGGCAAACAAGTCTGCTGCCTGTTTTGCCCTGCAGGTGACACATAGGTGACACATATGCCTAGTTGCGTGCATCATGCAGTACAAATACAATAAGGCAAATGTACATCACTACCTACAATTATGACCAGAACAATGTTTTCTGGCACAAGGTCTTTTTGCAAGATATTTACTTTCATGATGTATATTTGCACAATGTATACTTGCAAGATGTTTACTTGCATGATGTATACTTGCACGATGTATACTTGCATGATATATACATGCACAATGTATACTTGCAAGATGTTTACTTGCACGATGTATACTTGCAAGATGTTTACTTGCACAATGTATACTTGCAAGATGTATACTTGCAAGATGTTAACTGGCACGATGTTTAGTGGCACGATATATACTTGTGTCATGTTGCCACTGGTACCATCCATTGTTGATAGTAAGTGCTATTGAAATGTAATGAAATCGGACCATTCTATATGACATTCTGTTTGTCCCAATTAAGTCTGACAATAGAAGTGAACTCTTGATACACACACATGTGGTTAAGGTCCACTTCTAACAATGGATCATTTCACTGACAATAATATTTGCATGTCACTAAAAGCCCATCAAAAATTGTCTGAGACTCAAAGATTTGATGAATTATTCAGGAGGTGATTAACATTCTATGTTGTATGTTCATCAGGGAATGAAGATTTGATTCATAATGATATCATCATATGTAGGACTCTATGGATTGCAGGATTGGACAAGAACTTGGCCATGCAGCCTAATCGAGGAAGGTGTAAGCCTGTTTTGTGCCAATGTAATAATGCAAAAGAAAAATTCCTTTGTCATTCTTCAAATAGAGTAGGGCATTGCATCCCAAAGACGGGCCACTATCTGACCTGATATAGCCTAAAATTGGTAAAAAGGTCATTAATCCAAAAACAAAGCACATAGAACAAAGAAGGTAGAATATAGAGAATATATAGGGTAGAATATAGAGAATATAGAGGGTAGAATATAGAGAATATAGAGGATGGAATATAGATCCTAAGGGAGGGTAAAATATAGATCCTAAGGGATAGTAGAATATAGATCTTATGGGTAGGTGGAATATAAATCTTAAGGGAGGGTGGAATATAGATTCTAAGGGATAGTAGAATATAGATCTTATGGGAAGTTGGAATATACATCCTAAGGGAGGGTAGAATATAGATCCTAAGGGAGGGGGGAATTTAGTTCCTAAGGGAGGGTAGAATATAGATCCTTAGGGAAGGTAGAATATAGATCCTAAGGGAGGGTAAAATATAGATCCGAAGGGAGGGTGGAATATAGATCCTAAGGGAGGGTGGAATATAAATCCTAAGGGAGGCTAAAATATAGATCCTAAGGGAGGGTGGAATATAGATCCTAAGGGAGGGTAAAATATAGATCCTAAGGGAGGGTGGAATATAGATCCTAAGGGAGGGTACAATATAGAACCTAAGGGAGGGTGGAATATAGATCCTAAGGGAGGGTAAAATATAGATCCTAAGGGAGGGTGGAATATAGATCCTAAGGGAGGGTAGAATATAGATCCTAAGGGAGGATGGAATTTAGTTCCTAAGGGAGGGTAGAATATAGATCCTAAGGGAGGGTGGAATTTAGTTCCTAAGGGAGGGTAAAATATAGATCCTAAGGGAGGGTAAAATATAGATCCTAAGGGAGGGTGGAATATAGTTCATAAGGAAGGGTGGAATTTAGTTCCTAAGGGAGGGTGGAATATAGATCCTAAGGGAGGGTAAAATATAGATCCTAAGGGAGGGTGGAATATAGTTCATAAGGAAGGGTGGAATTTAGTTCCTAAGGGAGGGTGGAATATAGATCCTAAGGGAGGGTAAACTATAGATCCTAAGGGAGGGTGGAATATAGATCCTAAGGGAGGATGGAATATAGATCCTAAGGGAGGGTAAAATATAGATCCTAAAGGAGGGTGGAATATAGATCCTAAGGGAGGGTGGAATCTAGTTCCTAAGGGAGGGTAGAATATAGATCCTTAGGGAGGGTAGAATATAGATCCTTAGGGATGGTAGAATATAGATCCCAAGGGAGTGTAAAATATAGATCCTAAGGGAGGGTGGAATTTAGTTCCTAACGGAGAGTGGAATATAGTTCCTAAGGGAGGGTGGAATTTAGTTCCTAAGGAAGGGTAGAATATAAATCCTAAGGTAGGGTAAAATATAGATCCGAAGGGAGGGTGGAATATTGATCCTAAGGGAGGGTGGAATTTAGTTCCCAAGGGAGGGTGGAATATAAATCCTAAGGGAGGGTAAGATATAGATCCGAAGGGAGGGTGGAATTTAGTTCCTAAGGGAGGGTACAATATAAATCCTAAGGTAGGGTAAAATATAGATCCGAAGGGAGGGTGGAATATTGATCCTAAGGGAGGGTGGAATTTAGTTCCCAAGGGAGGGTGGAATATAAATCCTAAGGGAGGGTAAGATATAGATCCGAAGGGAGGGTGGAATTTAGTTCCTAAGGGAGGGTACAATATAGAACCTAAGGGAGGGTAAAATATAGATCCTTAGGGAGGATGGAATATAGATCCTAAGGGAGGGTAAAATATAGATCCTTAGGGAGGGTGGAATATAGATCCTAAGGGAGGGTAAAATATAGATCCTAAAGGAGGGTGGAATATAGATCCTAAGGGAAGGTGGAATATGGATTATATTTAGATTGTTTTCCAGGCCAAGGGGGGTAGATTATGCATTCAATTTGGCTCGCTCCAGAAATTGCCCATCCCCAACAAAATCTTCCTGACAAACATAGAAAGAGTTGCATAAGATGAAGAAATGTCCTTCGTTTGAACTGCAAATATTGATGGAGAATTGAATGCTGCTTATTTGGGCAGAAATTAAATCAGGGGAAGTATGCAATAGAAATATAGCTATCAACTGCCCAAGTCTGCAACAAATGACACCAAGGAAATTAACTTACAAGGCAAATCTCAAATAAACACACTCAAGACATTCATCAAGGAGAAGACTTGACAAAAATTATTTTGGATGAAAATAGAGAGCTCAAAGAAGAATATTAATTGAAGAAGGTGGATTGAAAGAAAACAGTATCCTGCAATCCAGCTTTCAACAGTGTTAATTCAACGTAAGGATGACACTTTTATTCTCCTTTTTGCAAATGTGCACTTTGTTTGTTTTTAATATGTAAATATCCTGTTCTAATGATAATTTCAAAAATATATATTATGATGATTAACATCTCATGACAATGTTCAAATATAGATGAATTTAAGGTCTCTGAGTAAAACTGTCCCCAGAAAAGTGTCCGGGTTTATCAAAAGAAATCTAACTTTATTATGTAGTGTCAAATTTGTGGTTGTAGATGTGAAAATGTTTGACATGATGGCACATGAGTAAAAGTGTCCCCTATAATATTGAGTCAATGGAGTGAAGGGGAAGACAAACTGTTTATCACACACAATAACACAAGGCAAATATGTTGTAAAATCCCCTATCTTGAACTTTAATAGTGCTATTCTGTTTTAGGGCACAGTATATTTTGTCACATGTCTGTCATCAGTTTGAAAAGGTTGTGTCGGTCAGACAAATATTGGGACGAGAATGGTTTTGGCCATCATCTTGAGTTATCTCAATTCACTATCATCATTTATTGAGCTATCAGCTTCGAATGCTTTCAGTTCTCAACATTTAGGATGTCTATATTGACAAGATTATCAGTAGTCCTATAATCTTCATGTGGATGAGTTAACAGCACAGATGTTAAATAAAAAGAATGATTTTTTTACTAAGAAAAATTTCTTGAAATACATTTGTGAAAAAAAATGGTAAAAAAGGACAGGCACTTATGAAAGATTTGCTTGAGGTTATTGAAAGCTGAGCCTTGCTGAAATATGGCAAGCCCTCAAGCATGAAATACAATGCCCAAACCATCAGTGCCTATCAGGCGATCTTCACAGACAGAACAGAGGAGGTGGGAGGCTTTAGACAACATACGTCAACTGCAGAGAGGTAACAACAATGTGATTGGGCCAGATAATCGCCTTGTTTCATGGATCTGACATAAGCAAAGTCAAACTTGTCATATCCAGAGATCGGCGCAGAGCACAAATAAGAGTGAACTCTATGAAAGCGTAGGGCCAGTCCCTGCCACATTCTGTGTCATATGGAAAAACAAAAAAAGAAGCCAATTGCCTTCTTGTGAGACTAAGTGTATAAATCGCAGAATCTAAGTCATTTCCCTATCAGACATTTTTACTTTAAATTACTGGTGGCAGATGTTCTAAATATTTATTGATGAGTCAATTAAAATGTTTACTAATAAATTAGATGTTTAAATAGCAAAATAATTGTTTGTGTTCTCGCACTAATGAGACAAAATGTAAAAACAGTGTTAGTTAGATGTCATGACATTGTGCAAAAACATTTAAAGCAAAGGAAAGATTCCATTTTATTGGAGAAATGCATTAACCATTCCGGTAATATTGCCTACCAAACTGTCCCAGCACTCAGTGGAGAAGCCGCCGAGGGAAACACCATATCCGGTGAGCAGGACACCGCCTGCTGTGTATAATGCCCAGATTAAAATTTTCCTTTGCCCTTTTTGACCTTGCCATTTATGCACTTAGGTGAAAGTGCTGGTTTTGAATAACAGTTGGTATTTGTAAATTGTTACAGTTGTGTTTGCATGTGTTTGCATGCTCCTCAGGGATTCACTGAATGAATCAGGTTTACAAGCCTTTAATGATATTAAGGGGGATTATGGTTTTTTGTATTTAAAAATATGGCTCCATGTATCTTGTCTTCTTGAGCAATTTCATCATCGTCAAAAAAATATTGGAACTGTTAAAAAAGTATCAACAAAATGAATGACACTGTGTGCTCAGATACAGCATTTACTTACACACAGTGTTTCTGATACTATCTCTTTCATTAATACCTATATTGCATCTAAGATAATTTATCGTCCTCATACCAACTCTCTCACTAATACCCATATTGCATCTAAGAGAGTGGTTCTGATACATGGTTAATTCCTACCTATTTTGCATCTCAGACAATTCATGGTTCTGATCCAGACTCTTTTCTTAATACCTTAATTGCATTTGAGGCAATGGTTCTGTTTCCAACTCTTTCGTTAATACCCATATTTCATCCAAAATAATTGTTCTGATACCAACTCTTTCATTAATACCCATATTGCATCAAAGATAATTATTCTGATACCAACTCTTTCATTAATACCCACATTGCATCAAAGATAATTATTCTGATACCAACTCTTTCATTAATACCCATATTGCATCAAAGATAATTATTCTGATACCAACTCTTTCATTAATACCCACATTGCATCAAAGATAATTATTCTGATACCAACTCTTTCATTAATACCCATATTGCATCAAAGATAATTATTCTGATACCAACTCTTTCATTAATACCCATATTGCATCAAAGATAATTGTTCTGATACCAACTCTTTCATTAATACCCATATTGCATCAAAGATAACTATTCTGATACCAACTCTTTCAGTAATACCCATATTGCATCTGAGATAACTGTTCTGATAACAACTCTTTTGTTAATGCCCATATTGCATCTAAGACAGTTCATGTTCATACTGCCTCACAGCAGTCTGTTTGAAAGCAAAGCCTGTTGTGGTCTAATTCTGGTACAATGTGTCAAGAAGGTAACACTGTTACAGTCTCACTGCAATATATCTGGGAGCAGTGCATATAGTGGTCTGCTACTGGTACAATATATCTAAAAGTAACAGTCACTGCACTATGTACTGATTCAATATGTCTAGAAGTAACGCTGTTACAGTCTCACTGCAGTATATCTGGGAGCAGTGCATATAGTGGTCTGCTACTGGTACAATATATCTAAAAGTAACAGTCACGCTGCACTATGTACTGGTACAATATGTCTAGAAGGTAAATCTGTTACAGTCTCACTTCAATATATCTGGGAGCAGTGCATATAGTGGTCTGCTACTGGCACAATATATCTAAAAGTAACAGTCACGCTGCACTATGTACTGGTACAATATGTCTAGAACGTACAGTCATACTGTGATAATGATCACAATGACTATCCTGTTGGGATTTCAGTGCAGCTTTCGTGTCTGGCCAAATCTGCCTCGATTAATTGGTGTTGGTATACCAGCAACCCAGCAACATGGCCTCACCGTCATGTGGCCATAATCTTAAAGGTTTCAGAACTTATCCCATCACTGATGGCATCACAGTTGAGTTAGCCTGATACAAACTTGATATTATACGATTGATGAAAGCACAATTATATTTAACCAAATTGTCCAAGTAGTGGTAAAAATGCATAAAACCAAGTTGTCTGCCACTGGCATTATATGTCTAATAGTAACAGTCATACTGCATTTTGTCTGCACTTTTTTTCTATGAGAGAAAATTTTTCAAATATTGTGCAGAGTGTCACCAACAGAGGTACTATGTTGAGATTTTGACCCTCAACAGATTAAGTAAGGCTATGTTGATTAAACTAGTTGAGTAAATTAGATGGAGGCTGTTAAAATCAATGAAGACATATTTGTACTATACAATCATATCTGAATGTCGTGCAATAAGGATAATATATCATACCATGCAACAAGGTCAGAGTGTAATACCATACAATAAGGACAGAGCTGCACACCATACAATAAGGGCATTAAGGGCAATGTTCTGCATTTAAGGCAGGGCTTCATATTAAACAAAAAGGGCAGCGAGACTGGCAATGAAGCAAGAAAAGGACTTCCAGTCTGGCAGAAGTATAGCAATATGGGCTCAAGAATAAATGACTTTGAAGGCTATTAATTGCACTATTTTTCTTAGAGACAATTTTTATCACAATGAAGACATGACAAGAGAATAATGTTGTTCACACGAAAATCATTTGTTAGAGTGGAGAAAAGGTATAAACATGAGCTGAGCAATCTTGTAGGCTGGAGAAGGCTCATGCCAGTATTATGACTAAGATACTATCCGCGGGTCAGTCGAGGATGGTTGTTAGGCAGATCATCCCCTGGGGAGGCTTTATCCCCCTAACCTATCAGGACAACATCTTTTCAATGATTGCATTCTCAATACTATTGCTCCCATAAAGAGTAGCCTGTTCTTATGCTTTAATTCTTTGCAATTTGCTATTTAACACCCAAAATCTGTATGTTTGGTGATTTTACTGTTGAATGTTGATTAGAATAGTGTGGCCCATTGCCCCCTAGGACTGACACACTGGTGATTACTGATGCTTTGTACCAAGATGTGTTTGACAGTCCTGTATATCAAAAGCTGGGTGTTAAGATACTCACTGTGTCACAACATTTGATTTGAAACATTGAGTTAATGAGGCTGGTATGGAACATCAGGGTAAGTAGGTCATCTAGGGTTATTCTTGGGGTCATCCAAGAGTCATCCATGGGTTATCCAGGAATCCTCAAATAATTCTAGGAATAATTAAAATCTGCCCTTATATATATATATATATATATATATATATATATATATATAGTCCGAACATAAGATGTCTGGTTGATAATATTGGAAGTTGTGATTTAAAACATTCATAAAATGAAGTTTTCAAGCACGTTTTCCTTGCATTATATAAATGTTTATATCACAAACCAGTGATCTTGTGCAAACACCTGCTTGGTAAAGTCTTGCTAACAGTGGGGCACCTTTAGATTGGGACAAAGGAATGATTTTGCTTACAGAGCCCTCTTTGTCCATTAATGTTTGTCCAATGGTACAGGCCTCACCCTGACAGACCACAATAGAAGTCACATGATTGTATACATGTGGCCACCTTGTGGTTAAAAGAGTACAGGCAGTACTTAGCACTTTCAGCAAAACACAATAACCATGGTCGGTGTATTTTGGTTGTTTTTATTGAGACAGCTTGTATTACAGTTTTTTCCAAACCTCTATAAAATTGCTTGTGACTTCTGTGGTTTCATGAATGCTTTAATTAATGAAATTCTTCTCAGACAGAAAAAAATGGAGATATATGATGATAAGAAGTGAGTAAACAAGTTCAGATATGTGTACAGAATAACCTCAGGATGTTCTTGTTTTCCACTAATTGGGAAGACAATAGAATGTTGTGAGAACATGAACAATGATATTTATGGGCATGGAGTGAGATTATATATATCAAACAGTTGATTAGAATGCAAGCTTATTAGCACCAGCTTTATTTGGATGGTTCAAAGGTCATGGGTTCGATTCCTGGCCATGCCGAGATTCAAATCATTTATAATTTCTCTTATGAGCTGAGGCCTGTGGCTCAAGAGTTAACCTGTTGAACCTTGTAAATTCATGACCGGATGGTCGTCTTGTCAAAGACCTGTCACATGACATTTCAGTGAGTGGGCATGGTGTTTGAAAGGATGGTCAGTGTGTTATCACTGGTAATGTGATGAATATTTGCAGTTTCTACTCTACTGAGTTTTGATGGATTTTTTTGATTAGGGTAAGGCAATTAGAGTGTCAGAGTACAGGAGATTATTTACTGGGCAGGAGATAGTATAATGTTTTTAATGGCATCTGATATTATTCAAAGTTAAGACAAATTTGAATTAATATTGTGTCACATTAATTAACAATAAGTGGATTTTAAGTGATGCTCTTACCAGAATAATTTGCTCATTAACCAGATCTGCTCAGAAAGTCAGCCCAAGTCTTGAAGTTTTGACATATAAAACATGGAAATATCGCGCTTACCAAAAAGGAATTTTCCTAATTTGTATTTCATTAGTTTTACAAAGTGGCCTTGTCATTCATGTGGCCTGCAGCTATTGCAGTGCCAATAATGAGATACCTTAAAAGTGGTTGAAACACATGTAACTGGATCATTCGGATATTAATCATTCATTAATCGGTTTTCTACGATATAGAAATATCTTAGATGATTTATTTCAGGGAAAATGCAATGAATCATACAATAAACCATGAGTCTCATAAAATATTGTCCATCAACCACTTTCAAATTGGTATCTCTGGGAAGGAAAACATGGAAAATGTTAATATTTCCATATATGTATGAGACAGACAGTGACTACATATGTTTGGAATGTGATAGGGATTTTCCATTTGATGAATGATAAATAACTTGGCTTTCACGCTTATCCGTTGTGAAAACAGTGTAAGTTGTCATAATAGGCTGTGGAATTAATGGAATAGAATTTTTTTTCGCTGCCGTGATATTTATGTTCTGTCTTCTACTGAAGGCTGTATGCTTTCATAACTCAGTGGCATTTGTGAATATTTGAAAAGAGAGACTTTTGAAGGTTATCTCATATTTTAGAACCCTCCCTTTGCAGGAGATGTAGGTATCTATGGTAACAAGTTTTAGTCGTGTCCATGATGTATTCCTCTTGATGTTGTGCACATGCATGGATGAATAACAAAGTTTTTAGCTATGCTGACATTGTTAGCACAGCTTCTGCAGTGATTGTGAAAAGGGGGAATTCTCTGGTACTCTGTCTGTCAACTTTAATCTTCTGTGAAACCACAAATTAGAGTTCTTAGATATGAGCATTGAATGTATTTTCAGGGGACCAATTCTGTCTATTTTTAATCAGGTTCAGATTCTTTTCCATTTTGTTATGGTTTTGCAAAACTCAAAATGGCTGCCATTTTGAATAACATGACAAATATCAGACATTGAGAAACAAAATGTTGAATTCAATCCCAAAATTTTGATTGGCTGATATTAATGTCTGCTCAGGTTTGCTCTGCATAGCATTTAATTGATCACTTATGAAGTAATGTGCAGCCATTTCCAGAAAATGTTCACAAATATTACAGAAAAGCAATGCTCATCATAGCTCTGTGGCCATTGGCCTATGTTTAATCCTATATTATTTCGCAGTCTTAGAATTTTAAGTTAGACTGAGTTTTTGAAGCAGTTTGAGTCTCTCAGGTTTCTACTCTTTGCCCAAAGATATGTGAAAAATTATTTCATCTATCATGTGTCATAAAATAATTAGGATGAAAAATCAGTACACATTCAAATAGTTTGTTCGGATGTGCATGGAGCTAGTGTTGTCGGGAAATATTGTTGAGGAGTAGACTGTCAGGGGGCAAATAGATTTGCTGGGGTCCATTTGACCACAGTCCATTATTCTTAATAATCCATATTGATTGAAGGAGAGATTTTGATGTCAGTGATTTGCCAAGTTTTATCAGTGTTTGCAGAGTTTGATCTCAAGCTGCAGGCTTCAAGATGAGTCAGAAGCAATCTAGCTATGAAAGAAAAAGATTAACATATTTTTGTGACCGACATTAAAGGAGGGACAAGTTCTAGAGTTGGAAAGGGGGAATATTCTAAGTGGCACTATTGGCCCTAAAATGTGTTGATTTTTTCAGAAAAATATCTTCAATGTTTTGCATAGATTCAGTCAAGGTTTTAATAGTGCTCCTAATTTGTTAGTGACTTGTAGAGGGGATGGGATGTGGCTCAGTTGGTGAGACATCTGTCTCCCACACCAAAGATCCAGGGTTCAAATACCAGTGGAGAAAGTGAGGTAGATATCTGCTACTGAGATGTTTCTCCCTCCAACCAATGCTCAATAACTGGTTATCAAAGGCTTTAGTTTGTGTTATCATGTCTTTGTGACAATGCAAAAGAAAAATCGCCAGTCACTCTTCAAAAAGAGAAGGGCATTATGTTCAAGTGACAGGTTTCTTTCTGACATAAACAGTGCTGAAAAGGTCATAATTTGCTTAATCAGTGCTGAAAAAGTCATTATTTCAAACATATCAAAAATCAAATCAAACAAAGGGCCTATGGTAATGATTGCTAAATAGAAGCTTTTACTTTTGGGACCTATAGGGATTAGGGACATAGGTTGTACTTGGAGAGGACTTGGCTAGATATCTGCTATCTTACCCATCTAGCAAGCCCATATGGGACTTCAATCTTTGTCCATAATTGGTAGGGCAGATTGCAAAGTTGCTTGTGGTCAAGACTGATCACTATGGCAACAACATAAGCTACATCTGCAGACCTCTTTTGGTCTTAATGTAACACCACAAGCAAGAGCTGCAGGCATCTCCTGGGGTATTGAGAACTTGTAGTAGACAATTTTGTCACAGCCTGAAATACACTGCACCAAACTTTGCTTCTTTGTTGGCACCAGGCTGTTTTTGTTTTTTTTAACACTTGGCTGATTTTTTTATCTTTTGTCATATTGCATGTCCATAAGAAACAACACATCACATCAATGGTAAGTCTCAAAGTTTAAAACACCGAACTTTGTCGATTAGGTTAATCTCCAGTGGTACCTACAGAATGAACTTCAGACAAAGATCACACTGATGCAAGCAGAATCTAATTCCAACTTGTCTCCCTATTTTACGTAAATTGGTAGTTGAATGCTGTGAACAGGTGCTACCAGCTATTGCTGGGACTTTTTATTGCTTCAGTTTCTGTTTCAGCCCATTGAGGAAAAAAACAGTTCAAAGTAGGAAAGTGTGGAATTAATTATGTTGGAGTGTCCTGCTTTCAATGTTGATGATTTCTAAACTTGTGTTTGAACATCAGAGACGCACATGATACCTGGTCACAGAAGACTTGCATGGTGCCTGGTACCCGAGCATAGGAAATTCACTGGTCCATGGACATAGGAGACTGACATGGTGACTGGTGCCTGAACATAGGAGACTCACACAGTGACTGATGCCTGAACATAGGAGACTCACACAGTGACTGATGCCTGGACATAGGAGACTCACACAGTGACTGATGCCTGGACACAGGAGACTCACATTGGGACTGATGCCTGGACATAGGAGACTCACACAGTGACTGATGCCTGGACACAGGAGACTCACATTGGGACTGGTGCCTGGACATAGGAGACTCACACAGTGACTGATGCCTGGACATAGGAGACTGACACAGTGACTAATGCCTGGACATAGGAGACTCACACAGTGACTGATGCCTGGACATAGGAGACTGACATGGTGACTAATGCCTGAACATAGGAGACTCACACAGTGACTGATGCCTGGACATAGGAGACTCACACAGTGACTGATGCCTGAACATAGGAGACTCACATTGGGACTGATGCCTGGACATAGGAGACTCACACAGTGACTGATGCCTGGACATAGGAGACTCACACAGTGACTGATGCCTGGACATAGGAGACTCACACGGTGACTGATGCCTGGACATAGGAGACTCACACAGTGACTGATGCCTGGACATAGGAGACTCACATGGTGACTGGTGCCTGAACATAGGAGACTCACACAGTGACTAATGCCTGGACGCAGGAGACTCACATTGGGACTGATGCCTGGACATAGGAGACTCACACAGTGACTGATGCCTGGACACAGGAGACTCACATTGGGACTGGTGCCTGGACATAGGAGACTCACACAGTGACTGATGCCTGGACATAGGAGACTGACACAGTGACTAATGCCTGGACACAGGAGACTCACACAGTGACTGATGCCTGGACATAGGAGACTGACATGGTGACTAATGCCTGAACATAGGAGACTCACACAGTGACTGATGCCTGGACATAGGAGACTCACACAGTGACTGATGCCTGAACATAGGAGACTCACATTGGGACTGATGCCTGGACATAGGAGACTCACACAGTGACTGATGCCTGGACATAGGAGACTCACACAGTGACTGATGCCTGGACATAGGAGACTCACACGGTGACTGATGCCTGGACATAGGAGACTCACACAGTGACTGATGCCTGGACATAGGAGACTCACATGGTGACTGGTGCCTGAACATAGGAGACTCACACAGTGACTAATGCCTGGACGCAGGAGACTCACACAGTGACTAATACCTGGACAGGAGACTCACACAGTGACTGATGCCTGGACATAGGAGACTCACACAGTGACTGGTGCCTGGACATAGGAGACTCAATGGTGCCTCGACATTGGAGACTTGCATCGGACATACAGTACAAGCATATATGTATGGGCACATCACAGTTCAGTGACTTAATGTTATTTTGTGAGTTGCACATCCACAAACCTGGACATAGGGTTTACAGAAAAGTGATATGATGCAACATATGATAATTCTGCCAATCTAATACTCAGTGTCCTTTCTCGGGCAAAATAGACCATGAGCACATCAAATCAGTTGGAACAAGCTGCAAAGACAATTACTGCAATCCACCATAACAATAGCTTACCTTGCCCATTGTCTTGCTGCCTGCTATTTCTTTAAAAGAAGCAAAGTTAGCAGATAAAGGACATGGAAACTGCGAGAGACAGCTGTACTGCATCACAACAATTTATTGTGGTGCTCAAAGTAAAAAAAAAGCAAATGTCTGATGGGACTTGTGACTCCAGCCTATATACAAGATACTGTCAAATGAGTTGCAAGTTCTGTATGGACAAGAAATGCTTCTAAACCTCTGCACACCTAATTACCTCAGAACTTCTGAATGCTGCTGAATGTTACAAAACACTTTTTTCTTTGCGCTCAGCTGATTTATCCACTGGGTGTATTGTGATGCTGCAACTCTGTATGTGTGTGTGTTTGTGTAAAGTGCGATAACTTTGCCAAAATTCTTCGGATTCCTTTCAAACTCAGTATGTAAATACTTCAGGGAAATGTCTCAGACAAATTGAACCTTGACTTCGCTGTGACCTTTTTGAACTTGAAAAGTAGGTCAAATTGGAAAATACCAGGCTTATTGCTTGGAAACAAGATAACTTTGCCAAAACAACTTGGATTCCTTTCAAACATGGGATGTAAACTCTGCACTACCTTCTTGGCAATCTCCTCACTTACTATGCTCACCTGAAAAAACATCTCTCCCATTGTTTGCTTTTTCTTCATAAATGACAATGGTTGAGTGTACTCGCATCTCTAATGCCTGTTTTACTGTATATTTATCTTCTAAATATATGTATCACATTTTGTTTAACCAAAGTAAAGTTCTTACAAGATGAAGAAGGTGACCACTGCTTTATAGACCAAGGGGTTTGATACTTTCAGTGCTGAAAAGTCAGAGTTGGGCGCGAAGTAGAGCCGGGAGTCTTTTATCAGTGATTTTTTATTAAAGTTAGAACTGCAACTCGGAGAATGTGACCTGAAAGCAACATTCTCCGTTAAGCAATACAAGACGTTTTTTCTCCAGAAATGTCACTAGAAAACCTTTTTTTCTGATCTAATTTGTAGGACACTCGTGTCAGAAGATGGTTGTCGGCAATCATTCATTGTCACAGCAAATAGAAACTCCACAGCTAACAAATTGCTTTCCTAAAGAAGAGCATTTTCATTTGATCGCCGCTCACCGCCCTGCCGAAGTTTGGGTGAGGTCACAGAAAATACCAAGATTGATCTCAGACTGACAATCAGCCTGTCATCTCTGACTCTATTTAATGACAATAAAAAGAGCTGACATTGAGTTTGTTCCGTCTCACTATCTGTTGTTAATTCTTCAGAATTTTGTCGGGTATTTATAATGATAAGTGCATAAGATATCTTCATATGATTCTTCCGTCTCACTATCTGTTGTTAATTCTTCAGAATTTTGTCGGGTATTTATAATGATAAGTGCATAAGATATCTTCATATGATTCAAGTTGAGTCTTGGGACAGGTCCCTCGAAAGAGAAAATCAAATTAAATTATTGCTATTTATAGCTTCTGTTCGTTTTCATGAGATTACCATTAGGTCAAACAGGGAAACCTTTAAAATGGCTGTGAAGCCACTAAAATCTCTTATAGCCTTTTTTGGTCTATGGACTTTAAAGACTATTATTTCTTTTTTTTAGAAAACTGTAACCAGTCTGCACTGACAAACCTCAATTTCCTAGGAATTTGTTAACTACCCTTTATTTCTGCAGAATTTGCTGACAATTCTTCCCATTCTCAATAATTTGCTAGCAACAGGTTGTTTCTTGTTTTGTGCAATGTTTATCAAGTTTGTGATGACATTAAAGATAATTAAAAGTAGGATCAAAGAAATGAAATTCTTCCTGATGTGACAAAATTAGTAGAAATGGGATGTTTGAAAAAAAATCATAAATCTTTTGAAATAGTTTGATTGGACAAAAATGATTGGACAAAAATGAAAGAATTAGTAATTCGAAATTTGAATAAATATTGCACAGACCATTAGAACCCAGAAGCAAATGTATTTAATGAAGTATTCTCTGTTTCAAAGAGAACAATTATATGTGCCAATTGCAATGGAAAACATAATTTGATACGAGCAAAGGCTTCAGTTGTGAATTAATGGTGAAAGTAAATGTTATAATATAATTTGTATAAATTCAATCTCATTCCGTTATTTTTGCATAGCAGCATTATTGTATTTTGTGTTGTCAGTTAAAAAATGTGTGTATATCCTAATGATTGAAGTTCTAGTGATTTTCTGCCCACTAATTAGACTCGGCAGTGCCACACCTGGTACTCTCACTGCTCCAGACTGATAACTATTGTTATGTGTTACATTTTGCAAGTTTAAAGTATTATCTGCCACTAGGGGGGGTAAGATATTGATTTGCCATCACTTTATTAACACATCTAGGCATTCATGAGTGTATGGTGAGGTTGCTGGGATATGATAAAGTCAGAAGTAGAATTTCCAATCGTCCTATATGTATATATATATATATAATTTAATAACAAAGAACATGTTTATTATGGCCAGACCAGGCTCTGACATGGTTTCTAAAAGCAAAACAAAAGGTAAAAGTTAACAACATGTGATAGCAAAATAACTATAGACTCCAGAAAAATTTGATATGTTAAAAACATACAGAGACTGCATGGAAATATTAACTTCATGCCTGGTTATTTTTTATTTTTTTATTTTTTTATTTTTTTTTGGGGGGGGGGGGTAGGGGGGATGGCAAGAGCCATATTACTTACCAGATGTGTAAGCTTAGTGGATGCTATTAGATGCATTAACACAGGAAGCAAGTGTAGAATGGAGTAATTAGGCCTGTGTGCTATATATCTGTCCTGAGGATAGGTGTATTAAGCATGAGGTCGGTACAATATTGAATGTGATGGGTGGGGTTTGTCAGCTCATCATCGCACCTGGTTTGTCAGGTGTCCACACCTGTATGTTTAGTTTTCTGTGCTCTGTTGGCTGGAGATAGTGAAACTTTGAAACACATCTTTTCCATTGTTGGTTCTACAGTTTGCACTGAATGGGAGATATTTTCTGTAATTCTGTCTGTGCGACAGCTATTATTAAGATATAAGATATCTTATTTAAGGAGACCCACTCAATCTTTTCAACTCAGAATTTTTTTCATCTTTTAGTGACATTTTAAAGATGTTAGCTAATGAGAATTACTAGCCAATGAGAATCAAGAGAACATCTGGGGAAAATACAGGGTAAACTTACTGGTGAGAGTAGCAGGTGAACATTCAAAATGTACAGGGTTAAAACATGTAGGTGAAAATAAAAGGGGATTATAGAGGTGGACTCATTCAATGAAATAAGTGTAAAAAATGAGGATATTCTGAGGTCACCAGAGAAGGGATTATAAATCATGGATGATTGGTTGAGGGGATTGGAAGCTTACGTCGAATTACCATCAGCAGATGGCTCCCATATGACAGTAGAATCCATTGTTTTGTAACATAGATCATTAACTTGTAAGGCATGGTATAAGGGATATATGTCTTGTGACAATCACGGGCGTCCTTCCCATCCGTTAGGTGTTAAAAATTCTTTTGGGATGAACAATGCTTTAGAGAACAAAGGATTAGAGGTTATAAGATAAAGAGATCTAAACCCACAGGTAATTAACCATAAAACTGGCCATTAACACATTATAAATTAACCTGGTAGAGCTGGAATTGGGGTTGGAATACGTGGAAAAAGTGCAATACATTTAAAAGGGTGGCATGATTATAACTGAGAAAAGGGTGGCATAATTATAACTGAGAATAGGGTGGCATGATTTTAACTGAGAAAAGGGCAGCACATTGAGAAAACGTTGGCATAATTATAATTGAGAGTTAACAATAATCCTGCCCCAAAGAGCAGGTTAGAGCAGACTAATCCACAGAGCAGATTACTATTTGTCATATCTGCTAACTATCATATCTTAATCAAAGGCACCGGATTAAAGTGCATTTGGCTTGGATCTGATCCTTCAAAGGTTGTCTACGGACAGGTTGAGGAAGGTCAAGGTGACCAAGAGAACTCTTCACTTGTAATTAAGAAATAGCTTCTCTTTGGTTAGAGAGTTAGGGATATCACAGGAAATATGCTGATCAGATAGCAGGGGAAAGGGAAGAAGTAGTGTCGCAGCAAAATAAATAGTTGTTACGATAAGCTGTAATATCTTAAATAATAGTTGAGAAAAAGAACACCACATTGAAGGCTTCGCTGGTTGATGAATAAATTGCAAAACAAAACAAAAAATGAATTAGCCCAGTTTTTTGAGAGAGATGGTAATTTGTAGTAACCATGCATTGGCAGACATAGACACTCAGGCTGCAAACATTCTACAGCCATGTCTTTGTGACAATCTTAAAGAAGACCATCTCTGCAGGGTGCAGGCGTTATGATAGGCTGATTTAATAAGAGCATAGCACTTGTTTCTATAAGCATGTGTCATGGAAACACAGACAGATATTGGCATTCTTGTTCTTCCCGTAACAAATAACAATTTGTGATGCACACTCACAAGTGATAGAATTAATACAAGATGTAAATGGACCACCAATAAAGTGTTAGGCTTTGATCAAAGATTTCACAACCAAGAATGTTGATGTGTGTCTCCCTAGCGATGCTTGGTTCAGCACCAAATAGAAATAATGTATCTGATTGGTTGAATTGTCATTGCTGGTTGGGACATCAAAGAGGGGTGTTGACTGCGGGGGTTCTGCTCTTCTGCAATCAAGATCAAACTGCAATTTGGCACTACTTTGTGGTTGTGACAAATTAGAGAACAAATGTGAAATGAGATGGGACTGAGATAGGCAAGGCACAGAGAGAGAACTACTACCCAGGAGTTTGGAAGGTACTGATTCATTCTACTAACTGTCCGTTACTTATCCCATTCTACTATTGATTCAATTATGCTAATGATTCAGTTCTACAACTGATTCCATTCTACTATTGATTCAATCTTACTACTGGTTCCATTCTACTACTGATTCATTTCTACTAATTATTCAAGCTTATTACTGATTCCATTCAACTACTGATTCAATTTTACTACCGATTCAATTTTACCTCTGATTCAATCTTACTACTGATTCAATCTTACCACTGGTTTCATTCTACCACTGGTTTCATTCAACTACTGATTCATTTCTGCTACTTATTCAACCTTATTACTGATTCCGTTCAACTACTGATTCAATCTTAGCACTGATTCGGTTTTGCTATGCTGCTGCTGATTCAATCTTAGCACTGATTCGGTTTTGCTATGCTGCTACTGATTCAATCTTACCACTGATTCGGTTTTGCTATGCTGCTACTGATTCAATCTTACCACTGATTCGGTTTTGCTATGCTGCTGCTGATTCAATCTTAGCACTGATTCGGTTTTGCTATGCTGCTGCTGATTCAATCTTAGCACTGATTCGGTTTTGCTATGCTGCTACTGATTCAATCTTAGCACTGATTCGGTTTTGCTATGCTGCTACTGATTCAATCTTAGCACTGATTCAGTTTTGCTATGCTGCTACTGATTCAATCTTAGCACTGATTCGGTTTTGCTATGCTGCTACTGATTCAATCTTAGCACTGATTCGGTTTTGCTATGCTGCTGCTGATTCAATCTTAGCACTGATTCGGTTTTGCTATGCTGCTGCTGATTCAATCTTAGCACTGATTCGGTTTTGCTATGCTGCTACTGATTCAATCTTAGCACTGATTCGGTTTTGCTATGCTGCTACTGATTCAATCTTAGCACTGATTCGGTTTTGCTATGCTGCTGCTGATTCAATCTTACCACTGGTTCGGTTTTGATACTGATTCTATGCTGCTACTGATTCAATCTTAGCACTGAATCAATTCAACTACTTATTACTGATTCAATTCTACTGATTCAATCCAACTACTAATTTCATTCTAATACTGATTTAATTTTATTATTGATTCCCTTCTACTACTGATTTCATTTTACTACTGATTTCATTCTACTCCACTAATAGTGCTATTCTACTTGGGTTTTATATACCTACTGGTTCCATTCCATTCTACTACTGATATACCTACTGGTTCCATTCTACTACTTATATACCTACCGGTTCCATTCTACTATTGATATATTACTAGTGGTCTAATTCTGCTCCTGTGACCTGACCAAATTCTGATATTAGTACCACTCACACCTGATTCTATGATCCAAGTAGTGTGACGCAGTGTATTTGTTATCTACTTAAATATATTCCATAAAGTTATATTCTTCATAGATAACATTATATATTTTAGAAAATATTGCAAAAAGAATTGGAAATGTAGCCAACTTAATTTTGAATAACAGGAGAGGAACACTAAGAAAATCTAAAATAAATGCAGGTCTTTCTTAGCATTTGTATAAATTTTTAGATGACTTCATTTATTTCCATTCTCAGCTTTTGTCTAATGGTAACAATTGCCAGCAGGAACGGTGAGTTGACACCAGACATGTCAGACTGCCAGTGTCTCATTCAGTGATTTCCACCATAATGTCTTTGTTTAACATCATGCTTCTGAAAGTATGTTTGTGATATGAATGTTTTTCTTCTTGAAAGTTATCTCTTAAAGAGAATTATGATATCTATTGGAATAAATGGTTTATTGATATGTGACAAATGTTTATTACATTATCATCTTCTAAGATTTTCATCACCGGTCGTGAATTTACTTCATCATAGATTTATACTTTTTGTGAATGTATTAAGTATCATCTGAAACTTTTACGCGAGTAAATTTTCACATCATGAACATTTTATGCATCATGAGCAATTCATACATCATGATACATAGGTATTCTTCTCAATGTTATT
This sequence comes from Amphiduros pacificus, assembly GCA_949316495.1. Taxonomy (NCBI): domain Eukaryota; kingdom Metazoa; phylum Annelida; class Polychaeta; order Phyllodocida; family Hesionidae; genus Amphiduros; species Amphiduros pacificus. Next base: position 22,930,687 of record OX439009.1, on the reverse strand, counting down.
TTTACAATGGCATTTTGCATTGTGAAAGATTAACCCAAACATGACCAGTGTGCATAAATATTAGTGATTGGCAGGATTACAGGTTAAGTACCATACTAGATTTATGCATCAAGGTAAATATAGGTATCTTGATAAAGCATCATAATTGATATGCATCAAATGAATATATCTATATTATTAGGGCACATTATCTGTGATAAAATGTGTGGGAAGCGAGATTTACTGCAGTTTGACACCTGGAAGAGCAAACATTAATGCACAAAGGAAATGTATGAAAAAACTATTGTGTCATCAAAACCTTCTGTGAAAACATGTGTTAGATTACTCTCGCCTCCCTGATTACTCATCGTAAACACTGACATCTCCCTAAGTGCAGCGTTGCAGCTAATCTTGCTGAGGATTTGAATAAATGGAAATTGAAGCACATTCCTATCTCTTGCAAGTTATATAACTTAAAATAGGAAATGTGAATACCAGGTGTGACAACTTTAGATCTTCAAGATTGTGCTTGAATTCATATATAGGTTTTAGGCTGGGTTGATGCATTTGGTTGATGCCTGGGGTCCTATCTGTGTTTTCCCAGGGTTGATGTCTTTGGTTGATGCCTGGGATCATATATGGGGTTTGACCTGGGTTAATGCCTTTGGTTGGTGCCAGAATTCCTATCTGGGTTGATGCCTTTGGTTAATGTCTAGGATAATGACCTGGGTTGATGCCTTTGTCTGATGACAGGTAGGCTTTGTCGTGGGTTAGTGCCTTTGATGTGTGCCTTTTTATGTTTTACAATTTGGGCTTTATTTTGGATTGATGCCTTTGGTTTATGCCAGGGTTCATATCTGGGTTGTTCTGGGTTGAGGCCCGGGGTCGATGCTTTTGTTTGATGACAGGGTTCATATCTGGGCTTTGTTCTGGGTTGATGCCATGTGTTAGTGCCTGGGATCATAACTGTGTTTTGACCTGGGTTGATGCCTGTGATCATACCTGGGCAGTAGCCTGGGTTAATGGCTGTCTTGATTCAAGAATTTATACTGGGTTCACTGCAGTAATTATACCGAGGTGTTTAGCCTATGATCATGTTGAGGGTAAAACTGTGGTGATATTGTTAATATATATCTGCCATTCATGATCATGCTTGGGGTTAATGCATGGTTTACCAGCATGAGAGGTCTTGCCATGAGAGCTCATACCTGGATTTAACATCAACATGCTGTGTTTATGCTATATTTATGTATTGTGACAATAAGAAGCCCCAGGTATGAACACACTGTCATCCGAGGCATGTCCGCATGCTTTGCCATCCAAATTACCTTTGCTTGATGGTGATAACCAGGAAACAGAGCAAGCGATCATCAGGGGTGCAAGAATAGAAGAAGCTGCGCAAATGAGCAACACATAAATGTCAGGCTTTTTCCCAAACATATAGAGATAATCATGCTATATGTGTGCATGTGTATATATATATATATATATATATATATATATATATATATATATATATATATATATATATAAAATATTTCCCCATTGTTGTCATATAGATATTCAATATGTAAATGTACAAATGAGGCTGGACTTGATGAGGAGGCACTTATCTGTATGAACAAACCAACTCCCGATGTTGGGTAATGGAGACTAATGAATGATTGTACTCTAAGTTTTATTCTCCTTTTCAATAGATGAGATCAGACAGGTAATATAGCTGTCCTTGTTATGGATTTAACTGTTCAAGACTCAAATTCCAACTATAAGGCCTTAGAAAATTACATATACTATGGCATGAAAACAAATTAATCTGGTTCTTATTATAACAGACTGCTGCCCTTTGGTTTACTCTCCAATGGAAGAAATCAGACAAAAATAGAAAATCTAAAGTAATGGTTCACTTAAAAACACAGAAACACGAATCAAGCACGTAGGGTGCAACTTTGTGATTAAATCTGACCTTTCTGCTGGTCGACCTGATGAGGACAAGGACAAACTAAATCACTGGACAATGAGAAGAGAGAAAGATATTTGACTGCCATCTAAATTCATTGTCACAACTGTGAAAATATCACATCAAATGATAGAGAGGGAAATTATTTGTGATAACAATCACAAATTGCAAGTTTGCAAGTTGATATAGATGGAACACATCTGAGACATAATGAAGAATGATTTTTTTTTTCAGGCTTGAGAAGATAATATCTCTTTGTCATATTCTCCAGATTGACTTCCATCCTAGGTGAAGAGCAATTAGTGTATGGCAGCCCTATAGAATTTCTTTCTCTGAATATCGCTTATGATTTTACCATTCCCTGCAATGAATGCTTACACTGAGGGTTGTCCATAACGAGACTGTTACAATGATTGAGACTGTTACAATGATTGAGACTGTTACAATGATAAAACTGCGTATAAATAAATATGGCATTCATTACTCAATATCATGAATGTATATAAATAATGTAATGACCCAATATGAGCCAGTATTAAATCTCAAAGACTATTGTGGCCTACTTGTATTGTGTATATTAAGAAAGTTGCTAGATTCATAGAATTGCTGATAATTTATATACATATGGGAGCCGTGAGTTTTGATCTCTTATTCTACAATATCACACATCTGGGTTATTAATAGCTCAGCATATCATGTTGCTTATTGCTTTTGAATGGGAGAGGCCCACATATGACTTCAACATGAAGATATGGAGAGCCTATCAACTCTCCTTTATCACCCACCTTTATGACTCACCAAGACTATGACTCACCAAGACTATGACTCACCAGGAATATGACTCACCAGGAATATGACTCACCAGGAATATGACTCACCAGGAATATGACTCACCAGGTGAGGCCTACATATGATATTGACAAAAAGATGTGGAAAATCTATCAACTCTCTTTTATCACCCACATTTGTGACTCATCACGACTATGACTCACCAAGAATATTACTCATTAGGACAACGACTCACCAGGAACATGACTCACCAGGACTATGACTGACTCACCAGGAACATGACTCACCAGGAACATGACTCACCAGGAACATGACTCACCAGGAATATGACTCACCAGGAATATGACTCACCAGGAATATGACTCACCAGGAACATGACTCACCAGGAACATGACTCACCAGGAACATGACTCACCAGGAACATGACTCACTTGGAATATGACTCACCAGGAATATGACTCACCAGGAATATGACTCACTAAGTCTATAAGACACTTGAGGTATGACTCACCAGAACTAGTTTATTCGTTTGATGCCAATGTAAATGATCATCGTTAACTTCTATACCTATTTTCGCAGTATATTAAATGTGCCTTTTTGACTCACCAGCCTTAGTTTGGTATTAAAATGGCAAATATTACCTCTATGTCTCACTCAGGCTTTAACCCATGGGCTCAATTGTTAGGTTATAAATCACTTAAAATATGAGTATTTGTGTTATTTAAGTCCTGCTGAAAATATTCATTATTACTAAGATCAGGTAAAAAATTCATCCCTTTTTCTTACTAACAAACCTTTAAAAGGATTATATTTCCCCCCTTTACTACAAAGATTAATTGAGCTTTTCTTTTTCTTCTTTCCTCTCATAACTTTAAGGGGATTAGATTTACCTACTTTCCACTCAATTTGAATAGAGATGAGATTTATCCCTTTTCTTCAATGCTAAATGGGAATTTGATTTACCCCTTTTCCCTAAACCTTAAGGGGATTAGATCTACCCCTTTATCAGGAAAACCTATCAGACAAATTGTTCTAAAGTTAATTTGAAGAAATTGACAATTATATTTAGATAAATTCCAATAATCTGCTGATAAGATCATTTATATATAGTTTATTAACAACATTAAAGTCAATCCTTGGTGAATCTAGCAACGTTAGCCATCTTAATGGCTTGTTTGTGTTGAAACAGATATTTCAATAAGCCTAACATTCTAACTGTCTGGTCGGTTGTCTGGTCTGGCCATAATGTCTTCAGACTTACAAGTGTCAAAACATCGTTATGTTTGATCAGATTTATGAGGTCATCAATACGTTTTATGTTCTGATGATTGGTCCTTTATTGCTAATTCTCAATGAGTATGACTCATCATGGGACACTTAATTCTAAATGGCGAGTAATAACCCTTGACTTTGTTCAAAATTGAGTTATACCTTGATGTTGTTATTAATACATTTTCTGTTTTTGAACTATTTGTGAATTTATACTCAATGACCCGATGACCATGATTATGTTTAATCATCATAAATATTATGAGTTTTAATTGAAATTTTAATCAGTTACAAAAATAATCCATTATGGACATTTTCATTAATACAATTATATTATTTTTTTTAATATATTCAATATGAAAGTGTGCCCAATATGAAATTGCAAGGTTCAGGTCATGTCTATTCTTTGGGTGGATGGATATTTAAGTTCAAAAAGGTTTCCAACTTTGTCTGCATTATAAAGTACAGAGCAGTCAGACAAATCCCATTTTGGCCATTGAAATATTGGCAACCATGCAACGGGCAGAGGACGGACATGACCTGGTGCATGTTGGGATATGACACCTATCACCTTTACCCAGTTACTCAAGAAATGCTGCTCAGAAAAAAAATGGTTGTACCCCAAAATACCTTTTACTTACGTCATGCTGATGAATTTGAGATAATTTGATTTTTTTTTATTTAGGGTATCATAGTTTAAAAAATCTCTGAGTGTGACAACTATAACTTTACTGCATGTGGACCTCATGATGACATCCCTTGATATTTTCAAAGTTGGCTTATTTATTGAATTACACATGCGTAAAAGAGTATGATTATACACATATAATGATCTATATATATATATATATATATATATATATATATATATATATATATATATATATATATATATATATATATATATATATATATTCATAATTTAAGCTAATGAGAATGTGACGTCATTATGATAATTATTTTAATGTTTGCTGAGCATATAATAGTGGAGATTTTGTACTTTGATGGAGGATAATAGTTATGATGAGCCACATTTGTGCTGCATGATATCGCAAGCTATCGATCGGATGAAGTTTGTGATTTTAAATTGACATGCATTTTGGCAGGGTAGGCGGTGAGTGGTGACAGAAACATGGTCAGCATCGACACAGCAGACCACCATAAGCTTTAATCATATGCCATTCCTATGACTGATGTCTGACCCCTCATCGATCCACAATCAACTTACCTTTCAATGAGGCAAAATTAGGATCCTCTGACGAGATCTTTGATGTGTAATTTGGAGTTGGTATCAATATGATTATATGTAGGGGAGGAGATAACACGCTATTCATTAGAGTAGCTTTAATCAATGCAATCACACCTTGGGTGGAAGATTACCTCATTTCCATGTCAATAACAAGTTTTAGTTGGCACAGTGTTAAACATTCCTCACTAAGCATGGAGGGTTTAAAGGGAAGGTAGAACAGTTCCCAATAGCAATAACCTTCATTGTGGCTTTTGATCTAACCAAAAATCTTAGAGTTTTAAAAGATATGTGAGTGTGATTCATAATCTTTGAATTTATTTGAAAAGTAGGAGTCTAGTTCAAAGTCTATGAGTCTACCCCTAAAGTCTGTGAGTCTGTATCAAAGTTGGTGAGTCTACCTCAAAGTCTGTGAGTCCACATCAAGTTATATCAGTCAACATCCAAGTTCAAAATCTGAGTCAGATTTTAAGTACAGGAGTCCTTTTGAACACCTGTTATTTAATATGAAGTTTGTCAGTTTGATTCAAGAGAGTCTTTTGTATCATAGTTTGATGAAATTGGTGATGAAATTGATATTTTATAACAAATAAAACTCTGCAAGGAAACTATGTAATGAATATCTTAAACATCAAACATTATGTTGTAAAAGCTCATGCTTTTAGTGACAATGAAGAGTTTGAGCCAATGTGACATGTTTGAGCCACAATGAAATGTTTTGAGCCAGAGTGCTTCAGTTGAGTCACTATGATAGAGCCACATTGTTCATGTTGACAATTTCGTCAGATTCGTCCAAATTAAAAAAACAAATATCCACACATATTCAGTTTCCCTGATCTTTACAATTAACTTGGCTCTAACCCCTTCTTTATTAAATGTTGAATGAAAAATGTTTTTTGAACATCAGTTGTAAATTTGAACCAATTCTGATAATGAGCACCTCCTTTCCTGACACATTTAAAAGAGAAAAAAATCCATCATTATCTTTGTATTAAGTGTAGAATTGTGTAAAAGCTTCTCGGCTATTATCAGATCTATTCACATTTGCATTTGTGATACTTTTATTTAAAGATTGAATCTTATTTTTCAGATATGAACCTGGAAAACATCTCAGAATATTGCCAAACAGGTAAGTTTGAAAATTTACAATCTCAGTGTTCAAATTTTCTTTATTATTGATTTAAGAGAATTTATGAATCTTGCGTGCATAATGTAACTTTATTATGTTTTGAAGTACACAATTCTCTGGTTCTTTTTGCGAACAGATTAAAATACTGTGTTTTGGTTGCACTTTACCAGAACAGAATTAGCCTGAATTGGCTAGAATTAGCAATTTGTAAAAGCATTCTAAAATTGAATGTCTGAAACTTGAGAACAAATAAGACTGAGGTCCTGAAACCCATGCCATTGATGTGCCTTTGAATGGTGTACATGTTGGTGACCTTGACCCACATCTTGAAGTCATGTGACTTGAACGCTAGGAAACCATTTGAATTTCTACAATGTGAACTGTTGCCATATGGCAAGCAGTGTATGATCTTTGACCAGCAACTTAAAAAAAAATTATTTATTTCTTTTTTTGGGTTTGAAAAACTGCAAACTATTTCATATCTTTAGTCTAGCTTGACCTTGACTTTAATGAGAGTAGACATAATTGTATTGATAAAGCGGAAAACAATTATTACCCAATTGTATCTGTACTAATAAGTCTCAAAGATTTTTAGAAAACGATAAAGGTCATCTTTTAATGAATCTGAGAAAGATTCAATTTTTCTGTAGAAATCCAGATTTTCTCAGAAGTTCTTAAATGCGAGACCTGTCCACAGATCAAGTAAAGCTCCGCCTACTAGTTACAGGCGTGATGATTAAATGACTAAGTGACCATCTTTTAAGATGGATTTCTTGCCTGGTAGGAATATGTATAGCATTTAATCGAGCAGACAGGTAAAGTCTCATCAGACCTAAGGTGTGACCAAACAGGTAGGAGTGTTAATGCCACTGCCAAACTTCATAGACTACACGTCTATGCCACAGGTAAGCCATTCATGTCATCGAGAAATTCCTAACAGCTTTGTTCAACCTCTTGGTCTCCATTTGTTCAGGAGATTTGTAAAGAACACAAAATATAATGTTTCATGGAAGGTTTGAGGTTACTTAAAGCAAAATGGTCATGTAGAATTGACAATTTCACAATTAGACTATTTAATCAAAGGGGAGATTTGTTTGTTTGGTCACACGGTTGAAATTAGAAATCAGTCAAAATGATAAAATTGAGAGTTCGGCAAAAATGTCAAGTTGAGATTCATGCAAAATGGTTTATTTTATAATTAGTGTGATCAAAAGGAAACTTTGGCTCATTGGTCTAATGAATAAAGTTGAGAATGAGTCTCAATGATATATTATGAAGTTGGGAATTATGCTAAATGGTCTAAATCAATGTCAAACTCAGTATTCTAAATTAAATATCTGGTGAAATCGTGAAGTTGAGTATCAAGCAAATTGGTCATGTTGACTATCAGTCTGAATCAACAATTTGAGAATTGTTAAATTCAAAATTGTTAAATTCAAACATTAGGCAAGGCAAAAAGCTTGTTGGCATATGGTGTAGTTCTCATCCATAGCATGCATTTATCAGAAATATATGTCATGCAAAGTATCTGTCATGCATTGTGTTCAACATTTGATATATTTCAAAACCATTTCAAACAGGGTTTCATTCATAATATTAAAGCATAAAGTTATGATAATAACTACCCGGTAGTAGTTGATTTAAGTTGAAAGAGTCAGTCAAGAAGATCATTCAAACAAATTGCAAAAAAGGGGGAAAAATATAGTGAAATATCACTCAAAGTTGTTGGGCTCAGTCTGAGCGAAAGATCTATCATAATCAAATATGCTGTTATTATTTGACTGACACAAATATTTGGAAGCGCTCAAACCAATAATAACACCTGTACCCTTATTATTAAGTACTAACTGGTTATTCATGGAAAAACATTAATTGATTACTATTTTATTATTCATGCAACGAAACATTGCAATCAGTCCAAAATAGCATGTGAGGAATTTATATAATAAGTAGTAATGTAAAAACAATCAAACAGCTGATATTAATTATAAGTTTACTTAGACCAATGGCAGTATTTTCAGCAGCCAATGCCTGGTGTAAATTGAATGTTACCATGGTGATATAGAAAGCATATTTTGTGACTTCTGGCAATTTGTAATGAAATTGAGGTCAAATAATAGCATGTTGTGAGACAAACACCTATTTAGGTCAATTTGTAATTTTATTCTACTAGTTCTACTAGCCCTCTTTTGCACCTGCTCATATTTATATATAAAATGCAGTCACATGCACATTTTGCATATATTTTACAATTATTAGTTCGAGACACATTATGCTTGTAACATTTAGTCACAGATTTAGGTACATTCTGTTCATACTGTTTAATCACTGGATGATACAGACAGAATGTACCTAAACCAATCACTAGTTTAGGTACATTCTACCTGTACCATCCAATCACTGGTTTAGGTACTTTCTGCCTATACCGTCCAATCACTAGTTTAGGTACATTCTGCCTGTACCGTCCAATCACTGGTTTAGGTACATTCTGCCTGTACCGTCCAATCACTGGTTTAGCTACATTCTGCCTGTACCGTCCAATCACTGGTTTAGGTACATTCTGCCTGTACCGTCCAATCACTGGTTTAGGTACATTCTGCCTGTACCGTCCAATCACTGGTTTAGGTACATTCTGCCTGTACCGTCCAATCACTGGTTTAGGTACATTCTGCCTATACCGTTCAATCACTGGTTTAGGTACATTCTGCCTGTACCGTCCAATCACTGGTTTAGGTACATTCTGCCTGTACCGTCCAATCACTGGTTTAGGTACATTCTGCCTGTACCGTCCAATCACTGGTTTAGGTACATTCTGCCTGTACCGTCCAATCACTGGTTTAGGTACATTCTGCCTATACCGTTCAATCACTGGTTTAGCTACATTCTGCCTGTACCGTCCAATCACTGGTTTAGGTACATTCTGCCTGTACCGTCCAATCACTGGTTTAGGTACATTCTGCCTGTACCGTCCAATCACTGGTTTAGGTACTTTCTGCCTATACCGTTCAATCACTGGTTTAGGTACATTCTGCCTGTACCGTCCAATCACTGGTTTAGGTACATTCTGCCTATACCGTTCAATCACTGGTTTAGGTACATTCTGCCTGTACCGTCCAATCACTGGTTTAGCTACATTCTGCCTGTACCGTCCAATCACTGGTTTAGGTACTTTCTGCCTGTACCGTCCAATCACTGGTTTAGGTACATTTTGCCTGTACAGTCCAATCACTGGTTTAGGTACTTTCTGCCTATACCGTTCAATCACTGGTTTAGGTACATTCTACCTGTACCGTCCAATCACTGGTTTAGGTACATTCTGCCTGTACCGTCCAATCACTGGTTTAGGTACATTCTGCCTGTACCGTCCAATCATTGGTTTAGGGACATTCTGCCTGTATTATCCAATCACTGGTTTAGGTTCATTCTGCCTGTACCGTCCAGTCACTGGTTTAGGTACATTCTGCCTGTACCGTCCAATCACTGGTTTAGCTACATTCTGCCTGTACCGTCCAATCACTGGTTTAGGTACTTTCTGCCTGTACCGTCCAATCACTGGTTTAGGTACATTTTGCCTGTACAGTCCAATCACTGGTTTAGGTACTTTCTGCCTATACCGTTCAATCACTGGTTTAGGTACATTCTGCCTGTACCGTCCAATCATTGGTTTAGGGACATTCTGCCTGTATTATCCAATCACTGGTTTAGGTTCATTCTGCCTGTACCGTCCAGTCACTGGTTTAGGTACATTCTGCCTGTACCGTCCAATCACTGGTTTAGGTACATTCTGCCTGTACCGTCCAATCACTGGTTTAGGTACATTCTACCTGTACCATCCAATCACTGGTTTAGGTACATTCTGCCTGTACCGTCCAATCACTGGTTTAGGTACATTCTGCCTGTATTGTCCAATCACTGGTTTAGGTACATTCTACCTGTACCATTCTGGCACTCGTTTTGGAAATGTGCTGAATTGTTTGTTTAGTTTTTTTTGTTTTTACTCATATTATAAAGATATGTTATGTTTTATATTTAGAAACATGACAGGATCATTAATCAACCCAGGTATGATATATGGAAGAAATTTAATATTCTGAAATGTATGATTCATTGACTATATACTGAATATCAGTTGACTTAACATCTTAAATGATTGTTCAATACTGTCATAAATTATACTCTGATAAAGATTTATTAATTTGTATTAAAAAAAATAAACAGTATTTTGTCATATTCAAAATAACAATATATCTGTTTATTTATTACTACACTCAGCTGTCTTCTTGTCACTTGTCTGGAGCCATCATTAGTGGGTCTGATCAAATAACAGGCCTGTAAAAAATACCGTACATTATGTATGAGTTCATATCCTGTCATGTATAGTTAGCTGGTTCACAGAGATGAGATCAGGAGGACATATATCTTAATATTTACATATGATCACTCAGCGAAGCCTTTTATAACTGTCTAGTAGCTGTATTCATTGTGATATTAATTTTGGCAAGCCCATGTTGAATACAGCCAAGCTTTAATCATTCATTTTAGTGAGGAATATGGATTTGTAAAATATATTTTTCTGTGAATTTCAAATATAATGCAAAAAAAGGATTATAGTGATAGTTATAATGCTTCTTTCTACTTTCCTATGTCTAATCATGTGTGTATGAAAGGTATATCAGTGGGAGGCATATAAGGGGGTAGGAAACATTTAACAGGGGAATAGGGGCATCTAATGGGATTAAATGACCTCTATGGAAATTAGGCTCATCTTAGGGGAGTAAATGCATCTAACGGGAATAGGTGCATCTTAGAAGAATCGGTGCATCTGTAAATAAAAGGAGAAGGACCATCTTAGGGGAAAAGAACAGTAGGGACGTTTTGGCATTTTAGGGGAGTAGGAGACATCTTTTAGGAATAGGTACATCCTACGATTGTACAAGCATCTTAAAGGTGTTAAGCATTAATCTTACAATTTGGTGAATTGAAAGCTTATCCACATATGAGCATCATGATAAATTGAAGTTTTACAAAGAGTAATGAGATAAGTTGCTATAAGGCCTTGAATTGCAATCCTAGCAGAGGTCTGTCTCAGCCATAAGCTGCATGTGATCGTAGGCACAGGTAAAATGAATTCATTTTTACCTCATTTGAGGCTCAATGTAGGGTAGCATTGTTTGACATCATTCTGGCACTATTCAAAGGACAGTGCATTTCATGACATCAAAAGTATGTTGCCATTCTCTCATGACATAATTTTACCTTTCTATGCCTCTATGATAACGCTCAACATATCAATGATTCCAAGAAAGAAGTGTGCTTTCATTAGTTGGCTATAAATTAGGGTCTTATTCAAATAGATTTCACAGACACAAAAGACAAACACATTTATCACCAATATGTGAATTCTAAACATTTTTGCAAAGTTGGTGCTTAAATCTTTTAAAGGACTAGGGGGCATCTGAGGTCACAAGATGGCATCTTTTAGGAAAGGAGGGGCATCTGAGGGTGGTAGAGGGCATCTCAGGAGAGGAGGGGCATCTGAGGGTATTAGAGGGCATCTCAGGAGAGGAGGGGCATCTGAGGGTGGTAGAGGGCATCTCAGGAGAGGAGGGGCATCTGAGGGTGGTAGAGGGCATCTCAGGAGAGGAGGGGCATCTGAGGGTATTAGAGGGCATCTCAGGAGAGGAGGGGCATCTGAGGGTAGTTGATGGCATCTCAGGAGAGGAGGGGCATCTGAGGGTAGTTGATGGCATCTCAGGAGAGGAGGGGCATCTGAGGGTATTAGAGGGCATCTCAGGAGAGGAGGGGCATCTGAGGGTGGTAGAGGGCATCTCAGGAGAGGAGGGGCATCTGAGGGTGGTAGAGGGCATCTCAGGAGAGGAGGGGCATCTGAGGGTATTAGAGGGCATCTCAGGAGAGGAGGGGCATCTGAGGGTGGTAGAGGGCATCTCAGGAAAGAAGGGGCCTCTGAGGGTATTAGAGGGCATCTCAGGAGAGGAGGGGCATCTGAGGGTGGTAGAGGGCATCTCAGGAGAGGAGGGGCATCTGAGGGTGGTAGAGGGCATCTCAGGAGAGGAGGGGCATCTGAGGGTATTAGAGGGCATCTCAGGAGAGGAGGGGCATCTGAGGGTAGTTGATGGCATCTCAGGAGAGGAGGGGCATCTGAGGGTGGTAGAGGGCATCTCAGGAGAGGAGGGGCATCTGAGGGTGGTAGAGGGCATCTCAGGAGAGGAGGGGCATCTGAGGGTAGTTGATGGCATCTCAGGAGAGGAGGGGCATCTGAGGGTATTAGAGGGCATCTCAGGAGAGGAGGGGCATCTTAGAGTATTAGAGGGCATCTCAGGAGAGGAGGGGCATCTGAGGGTAGTTGATGGCATCTCAGGAGAGGAGGGGCATCTGAGGGTAGTTGATGGCATCTCAGGAGAGGAGGGGCATCTGAGGGTAGTTGATGGCATCTCAGGAGAGGAGGGGCATCTGAGGGTGGTAGATGGCATCTCAGGAGAGGAGGGGCATCTGAGGGTGGTAGATGGCATCTCAGGAGAGGAGTGGCATCTGAGGGTAGTTGATGGCATCTCAGGAGAGGAGGGGCATCTGAGGGTGGTTGATGGCATCTCAGGAGAGGAGGGGCATCTGAGGGTGGTTGATGGCATCTCAGGAGAGGAGGGGCATCTGAGGGTGGTAGATGGCATCTCAGGAGAGGAGGGGCATCTGAGGGTATTAGAGGGCATCTTAGGAGAGGAGGGGCATCTGAGGGTAGTTGATGGCATCTCAGGAGAGGAGGGGCATCTGAGGGTAGTTGATGGCATCTCAGGAGAGGAGGGGCATCTGAGGGTGGTAGAGGGCATCTCAGGGGAGGAGGGGCATCTCAGGGTAGTTGATGGCATCTCAGGAGAGGAGGGGCATCTTAGGAGAAATAGGGCCATTAATCAGTTCATTATGTTGATTCCTTTTGTCAGGTGAAGCCAATGTGCTTTTAGTTTAGCTAACCTGTAGCACCACCTGCTGAGCTTCGTCCTTCATGTTTTAATATGATCCATAACCACGCCTGCCATTCAGCGGCACCAATTACCTGGAAACATGCCATTCTGCTCAGAGTTTCTTACCCTTTGTGACATTGTTGAGGTACTTGTGAGTTGAGGGAAGGCTGAGAGGCGTGGTGGTTGTGATATACGGCCTTGATGTACGACCAGAGCGATATTTAAGTCTGACTCGTATAACATGACCTGCTGAGCACACACAGCTATATTTACCCTTGTGAAGGTCGACAAAGAAATGTGTCCTTGATTTAAGATGACATAAGGACTTTATATAGTTCCGCCAAGTAATTTTGTGTGCTGCAAGCTCCCCCTGGTGAGCACAGCAGGTTTGAATTGTTTATATTTATCCAAGAGAAGGCAACGTGTGTTGCACCCCTAAAGTTCAGGAAGGTGATCTATTGACCTGCATACCCCAGGGAGGGTAGCCAGTGTCGCACAACTCCCTGGCCTGGACCCAATACTTGTACTAGTGTCCGAAAAGGTTTAGACACTCCATGCTGTACTTGGGGCTGGGGATAGGGGCAGGGATGGTCTCACACCCCAAGCTCCTTGTGCCAGATGGGTGACAGGGAGGGTAGAAACAGTGTCACACCCCAAATGTGAATAAGAGGGGACAGGTTAAGATGGTGTGACGTGCCATGTTTTTACTAGAGGGGTGACAGGGAGGGTAGAGACAGTGTAACATTCCACACTTGTGCCAGAGGGGTGACAGGGAGGGTAGAGATAGTGTAACATCCCACACTTGTGCCAGAGGGGCGACAAGGAGGGTAGAGATAGTGTAACATCCCACACTTGTGCCAGAGGGGTGACAGGGAGGGTAGAGATAGTGTGACATCCCACACTTGTGCCAGAGGGGTGACAGGGAGGGTAGCGACAGTGTAACATCCCACACTTGTGCCAGAGGGGTGACACAGAGGGTAGAGACAATGTGACATCCTGCACCTGGGCCAGAGGGGTATATTGGAGGGTAGAGACTGTGACATCCCACACTTGTGCCAGAGGGATGGCAGGGAGGGTACAGACTGTGTGACACCCTACACTAGTACTAGAAGGGTTTTAAAGAAGGTGGAGGGTAGGGATATTCATAAACCTCATTAGCTTGTGTTATATATGTAGTTCTTGATTTTTAAGAGGAGTCAAGGATTGTTTTACTTTTAAACAGGAGCAAATATAAACCAGAGGCTTATTTTGGGGAGGTGAAAGGGACATCCCTGGTGCACATGTATATAGGTCAAATACACACATAAGTCATAAGCAGGTCACAGAGAATAGAAGACAGACACTTGGGGCAAGTGTTTGTATTTATATATAGCTCAAGGTATTCCTGTATCGACAGTCAGCAGCATGCAGCCCAAACAATGCTTGAATCCACAGTAGGCATCACTCACTACTGTCAAGAGCATGAGAACAATGCTTGAATCTACAGTAGGCATCACTCACTACTGTCAAGAGCATGAGAACAATGCTTGAATCTACAGTAGGCATCACTCACTACTGTCAAGAGCATGAGAACAATGCTCGAATCTACAGTAGGCATCACTCACTACTGTCAAGAGCATGAGAACAATGCTTGAATCTACAGTAGGCATCACTCACTACTGTCAACAGCATGAGAACAATGCTTGAATCTACAGTAGGCATCACTCACTACTGTCAACAGCATGAGAACAATGCTTGAATCTACAGTAGGCATCACTCACTACTGTCAACAGCATGAGAACAATGCTTGAATCTACAGTAGGCATCACTCACTACTGTCAAGAGCATGAGAACAATGCTCGAATCTACAGTAGGCATCACTCACTACTGTCAAGAGCATGAGAACAATGCTTGAATCTACAGTAGGCATCACTCACTACTGTCAAGAGCATGAGAACAATGCTTGAATCTACAGTAGGCATCACTCACTACTGTCAAGAGCATGAGAACAATGCTTGAAGCTATAGTAGGCATCACTCACTACTGTCAAGAGCATGAGAACAATGCTTGAATCTACAGTAGGCATCACTCACTACTGTCAAGAGCATGAGAACAATGTTTGAATCTACAGTAGGCATCACTCACTACTGTCAAGAGCATGAGAACAATGCTTGAATCTACAGTAGGCATCACTCACTACTGTCAATAGCATGAGAACAATGCTTGAATCTATAGTAGACATCACTCACTACTGTCAATAGCATGAGAACAATGCTTGAATCTACAGTAGACATCACTCACTACTGTCAATAGCATGAGAACAATGCTTGAATCTACAGTAGGCATCACTCACTACTGTCAAGAGCATGAGAACAATGCTTGAATCTACAGTAGGCATCACTCACTACTGTCAAGAGCATAAGAACAATGCTTGAATCTATAGTAGACATCACTCACTACTGTCAAGAGCATGAGAACAATGCTTGAATCTACAGTAGGCATCACTCACTACTGTCAAGAGCATGAGAACAATGCTTGAATCTACAGTAGGCATCACTCACTACTGTCAATAGTATGAGAACAATGCTTGAATCCACAGTAGGCATCACTCACTACTGTCAATAGCATGAGAACAATGCTTGAATCTACAGTAGGCATCACTCACTACTGTCAATAGCAAGAGATCAATGCTTGAATCTACAGTAGACATCACTCACTACTGTCAATAACATGAGATCAATGCTTGAATCTACAGTAGGCATCACTCACTACTGTCAACAGCAAGAGATCAATGCTTGAATCTACAGTAGGCATCACTCACTACTGTCAAGAGCATAAGAACAATGCTTGAATCTATAGTAGACATCACTCACTACTGTCAAGAGCATGAGAACAATGCTTGAATCTACAGTAGGCATCACTCACTACTGTCAAGAGCATGAGAACAATGCTTGAATCTACAGTAGGCATCACTCACTACTGTCAATAGTATGAGAACAATGCTTGAATCCACAGTAGGCATCACTCACTACTGTCAATAGCATGAGAACAATGCTTGAATCTACAGTAGGCATCACTCACTACTGTCAATAGCAAGAGATCAATGCTTGAATCTACAGTAGACATCACTCACTACTGTCAACAACATGAGATCAATGCTTGAATCTACAGTAGGCATCACTCACTACTGTCCATAGCATGAGAACAATGCTTGAATCTACAGTAGGCATCACTCACTACTGTCAACAGCAAGAGATCAATGCTTGAATCCACAGTAGGCATCACTCACTACTGTCAACAGCAAGAGATCAATGCTTGAATCTACAGTAGGCATCACTCACCACTGTCAAGAGCAAGAGATCAATGCTTGAATCTACAGTAGGCATCACTCACTACTGTCAACAGCATGAGAACAATGCTTGAATCTACAGTAGGCATCACTCACTACTGTCAAGAGCAAGAGATCAATGCTTGAATCTACAGTAGGCATCACTCACTACTGTCAATAGCATGAGAACAATGCTTGAATCTACAGTAGGCATCACTCACTACTGTCAATAGCATGAGAACAATGCTTGAATCTACAGTAGACATCACTCACTACTGTCAACAGCAAGAGATCAATGCTTGAATCTACAGTAGACATCACTCACTACTGTCAATAGCATGAGAACAATGCTTGAATCTACAGTAGACATCACTCACTACTGTCAACAGCAAGAGATCAATGCTTGAATCCACAGTAGACATCACTCACTACTGTCAACAGCATGAGAACAATGCTTGAATCTATAGTAGGCATCACTCACTACTGTCAATAGCATGAGAACATTGCTTGAATCTACAGTAGGCATCACTCACTACTGTCAATAGCATGAGAACAATGCTTGAATCTACAGTAGGCATCACTCACTACTGTCAATAGCATGAGAACAATGCTTGAATCTACAGTAGACATCACTCACTACTGTCAACAGCAAGAGATCAATGCTTGAATCTACAGTAGGCATCACTCACTACTGTCAACAGCATGAGAACAATGCTTGAATCTACAGTAGGCATCACTCACTACTGTCAACAACATGAGAACAATGCTTGAATCTACAGTAGGCATCACTCACTACTGTCAAGAGCATGAGAACAATGCTTGAATCTACAGTAGGCATCACTCACTACTGTCAATAGCAAGAGAACAATGATTGAATCTACAGTAGACATCACTCCCTGCAGACAGCTCTAGGCATCACTTAGAATAGACACATTGAAACTGCATTCAATGCTGAACACCAGAAATAGCATATTAATTACTTTTCACCTTCCTGGACATTGTCATTTACATAATAATAAATTGTCACTAAATGAGAGTGTTTATTATCATTAAACATAATTGATTATAATTATTTTCACAGGTTTCTATGTGACTTTAACATAGTATGCCATTGCAAGGTTATGAAGATAGAGGGTTTGGTATTGCAGGGAACATTATGGCAGGTTTTGTTGTTATAAAGGGGTGTTTCTGTGTATATATAGCTCACATTAGCACAGCATTGGGCCACAATAGATCTCTAAGACACATTCTGATGAGTGTATTCTCTCACTGAACGCTTGAATAGGAGTTCAACATTGTATCATATTTCATGATACTCATGCTGAGAAATATGTGATAGCAGTTTTAATGGCAACCACTGTGGATCTACCTGTCACATAAAAGTGAATTGTGCGCTGAGCTGAGAGAGCAGACACAAATGTCTCAGTGAGAGTTGTACTCACAAGACAACATGAGGAGTAGGTGTGCTTGCTAACATCTCAGACAGCTTGCTAACATACGCTGTAATATATGGGACAGCAAATATTATCAACACAGGACAATAACAGGAGGGGTTGACAGCAGTGGTGAGACATATTTGATAAGTTATTACCCCCCCCAGGCTTACGTCCACAGGAGCCAGCCAACAGTGGTCACCTGGTGTGAGGCCAACTTATACTGACTGGGTCTGGGTGAAAACTCAAGTGGGATAGGAGTGAACGTTGTGTGACCTGATCAGGGCACACAGAGATATACTGCCACGATGCCTGCGCTCGCCATGCTGACCTCCTCAGGACAAATATCTGCCATCTGCTGCGTGCTGATCCTCTATTAAATATTAACAAGGGAGAAAAACCTGTCCCTCAGAAACAAAGGCTGGCAGGGTCCTTCCGCAGCTTTAGCAACCTTCTCCAGGAAACACATCGTAGTAAGTACAGCAGTTTCGAGGAATGATAACTCTCCGGCAGTGGAGAATGGCTGTGTTTGCTCAGTATTGTGTGGGATAAATCCTTCCTCACTCTGTGGTTTGGTTAACCTAGTCGCGTGTTTTTGTTTTTTTAAAGCCATATTTTTCCTGTGTTGCGTATTGATTCTTTTTTGTCAATGTAACAGGTTGTGACACCAACTGTGTATACATGAATAACAGTTAGCCACCGACCGAGTATGTTCGTTTCACCTCAGTGTTTTGAAGTACTCCTGGATAAAAATATACAGTAATTCACTACATGTATAAATGTCCTGGAGATGTTTGATATGACTATCTCATAATTTTGAGCTATATTTTTTCTGAACTAAAGTTTGTCTTTAGCAACTGATATTTTTTCCTGTTAAATCTAAGGGACAGCCATTAATCATTCAGGGGTGGGGGAAAGTAGGAAAGAAAATATTGGTGAAAAAATATTCAAGAATTCAACATTTCAGGGGTGCAGCTCTTCAGACACATTTAACAAATACAGTTAACTAAATTAATTATGTGCACAAGGTTGACATTTTTCTCCAGGCCTTGATAAAAGTTTGTTTTCCTCCAACCCCAACCCCCCTCTCCCAAAAGAATTGTGGTTCATCTTTAATCCCGGATATCAAGTGATGGATTTCAAATAAAATTATATGTTCCCCTCTTCCTCCTTTGTTTCTTGCCTGACCAGGATCTGCTAAATTCATGTCACAGTTAAATGATTAACAATGCCTCGTTGGGAACTGTTACATTGATATATATTAATTATGTAATGGCCCTTGATAGCGTCCTGTTTTATATGTGCAACTCTTGTGTCTGTTTTGCTCAAAGAGCATCAAGGTCACCTGCGCACTATGGCCCAAAGTCTTTATGATTAAATTCCTCTGATGCATGTCATTCATGTAATTGACCTTGACCTTTAATTGCATATTTTCTTGGTGATATAGCAGTAACTTCAATGATTATGGTCCAGTCATATGACAAAAGAGATTGAGTCATCAGTGTCCTGTCATTGTTTAATACTGACACCACTAGCAGAGTTGGTAGAACTGTGGATCTGTGCCTTACTAGTATATTAGTGGAGGACAGGAGGTGGTGGGGTCAGATTTCCACTGACAACCTCCACTGATGGCACCGTTACTTGAACACTGAACACCGCTTAAAAGGCTTGAAAATAGACCTTATGTGGCCATTGTTGCCAAAAGGTTCAACAACATATCATTTGTTTTTCCTGTCAGTGTTTCAAATAGCTTTAGCTTTTTCTTTTTTTTTCTTTTTTTTTGACAATTATGTATATTTCCTGAACCATCATTATTGATCACATTTAGGACAAATGTGTCATCAAGTTACACACACTCACACTAACTACTACCTCCCACAAAAGAGCAACCAAATAAGTTGCTCTGAACCTGTTGAAATCTGTGATGTAAAAGGAGAGTGTGGATGTAAAATAATATTCTGACAATCTTGAAAAGAAAAATTCTCTTCCTTCCCCTCACACTGGTTCCCACCTGAAAAATATAGATAACAAGATGGATTTTTTTCAAGATCACTCTAATACATTGGATTGCTCTAAAAAAATTCAATCTAGAAATTTTACACCTGCATATACCTCAGGTAAAATTTACCAACCATAATTAGAGGAAATAATTGTTTAATGGCTGGCTGCTGTCAGAACTGATAAGGCTTTGAAAAACAATGACATGATTTTGTTTTAATTTGATAGCAATACTATATAACATGCTTCAAGGAATTTGAAAATTTGAGCAACAGAAATAAAATCTAGTAAAACCAAAGCATGTGGTTCAAAACGGTTTTATCGTCTATTGGCTCCTTTACCGCTGTTTAAACTTGCTATTCCAGATTTTGTGAATAGTACAGACATGAAGACATTTTATGGTTAAATTGACTATGCCTCACTCCCCTCCCTCACCCTCACAACATAAAAAGGTTCTCAATAGAGGAAAACAGTCAAATAATTAAATGGCTGTTAAAAATGATAAAAAGCTTGACATGTATCATAGAGAAAAATAGATAGACAATTTTCTGAAAATGAAATGTAATGAAGAAGTAATTTTTGTTAACCACCTGTTGTCATTTAAAAAATAGATAGACAGGTTGGTTTACAAGCATATATGCATACATATATGTAATGTAGATAATGCGATGGATGTGCTGGACTGAGTTCCTTTAAAATCAAATGATTGCCACTTATCATCTTGTCAACATCTCAAGGAGAACTGGTGCATGTCTTAATAAAAGTTCTGCATCAGTTTTTCAGTTGTCAAATTTTCATGGAATTGAAACTGCGAAATACTTTGACAATTGTTTTATTAGCCAGGATACATTATCAACAATTAAAATGGGTAATGATAGATCTCAGAGCACAGGGACAGATATTTGATACTGCAGTAGGGTAGAGATGTAAACTGAATAGCAGCATTTAGCACAATAATTATCTGTTGTACAAAAGTTAAAATATAGACATTATGCTTTCACAGACAGCGATAGTGCTAATTATAAAATATGTGTATTATATATACATCATGTTATTTTTAAATTGTACGTATTAAGCTGTGAAAGGCTTGCAATAATATGGTAGTTGAAGTTGCTAGACAGAATTTAATGAGCAATTAAAAAGCAAAGATTGTCTAATTAACTATATTATCCTAATTAAAAACTTTAAACTGTAAGCATATACTAGCAAGAATCCATGAGAACTGTGGTCTCCAACCTGTGATAAAAATGTGAATCGATCATAGTTTTTATCCAGAATTTAAGGTTACCCTTTGGGGTATTGAGTCAGCCCATTTTGAATTTAATTCAGTTACAATTGATTTGTTCATTTAGTGCAATATTTCATATGGTTTTTTTTGTTTTTTTTTGTTGTAAAATCAAGATCAGTTTTGGAGAATGGCCTTTCATTTCTTATTTATGACAACTGCAAGATTTAATCCGACCATAATTAAAGGTTTTAGACTTGGTAATTTTATGATTACATGTGTTAAATGGTTCTTGACCAAAATAGAGTTTGTGCATCGCTGTGTATTCTGTGAATATTTGGTTGGGTGCTGGAACTTTGAAAAAATGTTGACCAATCTAACCTTTTTGACCTTTTGCAAGGTTGATTGTAGGGACCCACTTGAGTACAAGCTTGTTCACGTTTGTGTGAAAGTTTCTTGTTCATGCCCAGTCAGTATGAGCAACTTGCTTTTACAGGAGAGAAGACATAATTGGATTTATGAACGTTTATTCAGGCTTAATCAACTAAATTGGTTTGTTAGCTTAAGATTTGAACCAATTTTGAAATATGGTGAAAGTCGTTTTCTTGGTGATTTTATGTTTTGTGGATTTGCTAAACTAGAATCACTTTTTGTTGTAAAAGTAGATTTTTTCTTCAGAATTATTTGATGCTTAGTTATTGTTAAAATAATTGGACATTTGATCTGATAAGCATAATAATGCTATATTGATAAAGGGGATTGCGATTCTCTGTGGGTATATATTTACCACATACACATATATGATTATGTTATGTTAGATATTATTATAAGCATTATGAGGCACAAAGTTGGCCTCATGAGACAAGGCAATAGTTCATAGTAATATGATGCAACAATAACATTGATATGAGGATAATTTCAACAATATCCGTTAGGATAAGTGCAATTTAAGTGCAATATATATATATATATATATATATATATATATATATATATATATATATATATATATATATATATATATATACATATACATATATATACTGTATACAGACAAATTTTCGCGACCTTTTTATTTTCGCGTTAATTCGCGCCAGGACGTCATTCGCGAAATTAAATGGACGCGAAATTGAAGATGCAATACGCAATATGATAGTGTTCTCCAATCACCCATCGGCAAAGCCCAGACAGGTGATCTGGAGAGGTCTGAGATTTTTGCTTTTTGGTTTTAATCTCGTTAAGATGTGATTTTTTAAATACCCAACTGTTTAAGTGATAATTCATATTTTATGTATGATTATGTCTAAAATCTCACAAAAAAGCTTGATTATTTTTGGGATAACATTAAATAAAGAAAATATAAATACTTGATAATAATCGCCAGCTGCAAAAATTGAATCAAACCCGTTTTAACGGCAGTTGAAACGGGTTCAATTTTGACGTTTAAACGGGTTTACCACAGTTTTTATAGCTGGCGATTTTTTACTTCACTAGAGCTCAATCAACTCCACCAAACTTTTCTTTGGTTGGAGTTGGTAGAGATCATGGACGTTCGACAAACCCCTCCAGATCACCTATCTGGGCTTTGCCGATGGGTGATTGGAGAACACTAGCAATATGAGGTCGTCATGTTAAAAAGCGGGAGTGACGGGGACAAGCTCTTATTTTTGGCGCGAAAACAATTGGAGTCTATCAACACGCATTGAAATATTAATATATTCTCTCGGCGGGATGCCAATTGGTTTTGCCGAGTAAACTTATAGATGTAGATGTGCGCAATGATGGATCCCTGGCTTCTCTTCATGTTCCGCACATCGAATTTACCGTGTTCCGCACATGGAATTTACGTTTTACTTTGAAACGATGAAATTACAGAATTGCGTAATGCATGTTAAAGGGATGTATGGTTTTGTTCTGTTCTCGACCTGCAAAGCGTATATTGTGTTAATATTGGGTATATACTTTTATTTATCATTTAAAACGCAATTAAAATCGATCCACGTGTGAAGGCATTTCTGTCAAAAAGGTAAGACACGACTCAACGCAACACGTGGTTGCAATTATGAAAGGCGGAAGTGACGGGAAGAGGCTCTTGTTTTTAGCACGAAAACGATTGTTAACTCACATTGAAATATTAATATATTGCGCAATAATGGATGGTTTTGTTCTGTTCTCGACCTGCAAAGCGTAATTTGTGATAATTTTATGTATATACCTTTATTTATCATTTAAAACGCAATTAAGATCGATCCACGTGTGAAAGCATTTCTGCCAAAAAGGGAAAACACGACTCAAAGCAGTGGAAACAAAGACGAAATGCAAAACTGTGAACGCTGATAATTGGAATCAGTGAGAACAAAGTCAAAACAAAGTGTTTCGAAATTTTTTGTTTTGTTCTGTTCTCGACCTGCAAAGCGTAATTTGTGATAATATTGTGTACTAGAAATCCAAAATTCGCGAAAATACAACGGCGCGAACCTGTCTTAAACGGCGATGGCGCGAAAATAACTAGGCGCGAATTTTTCTCGGTATACAGTATACATATACATATACATATACATATACATATACATATACATATACATATACATATACATATACAAATATATATTTAAGACAAAATATTTGTAGAATATAGATAAATCATAAATTTGATAGATTATTCCGGTTTCATCCAACAACAATAGCTAAGGTCTCAAAGACATAATGATGTCATCTTGGGACATGTAATTCAAGGTACAGTGATATAACATTTTCTTTGCTCTCTCTGACCTGCACTTCTAATGATGAGAACATCATGAATATAAAAAATATTTTAATTAGCCATAATTGTCTCTGTTTATCAATCAATTACGTTAATAGGCTATTATACCATGACGATGTTGTGTTCTTTTGACCACAGTATGCATTGAGAATATGTCACTGAAGGGGACTGAGAGATCAAGCAGTCCCAGGGAGCAATTCCAGCTCATCATTGATATTCATATATGCATGATAAATGCTGATAAGGGCCATACAGAAGGTAAGGGTCCAGTGAGGAGACATGGGGTGAGGCAGCAGACAAGTTAAATATGGTACATTTTGCTGAGAGCAATAGGCACTGGCCTAACTGTCACATCAGGTGACGATATGGTCCATTTGATTAACTAGCCTGCTTTACTGACCCAAAAAAAATTAGTGGGTGGGACTTATAAAATAAGAAGTGTGCAAAAATGGTACAAATTTGAATGCTTTTCTAGTTCCTGTATGGACCCTCATAGCATATAACGGTTCATATTAGGATGGAAACTGTTAATGAGAATACCACATTTGCCCCAAAAATATCATCTCTGCCTGACACAGCCAGACTAATAGAGTCAACACATCACAGTAGATAGCATCTCAGTATTATCAAAGTGTATCAGAGATGTGGAAGTCTTCTTTTAAAGTTGATGCAATTTTTAAAAAATTATGATTTCTTAGGATATATAGAGGAGGTTTCGTGCCTGGTGATATTATTTGAACCTTAGAGAGATCCAAACAACAAGATGTTTACATTGACAAATGGATTGAGTAATCAACTTAGATTTCTTTACATCTAGAGTCTATTGATTTTTATGTATCCTTAATTGAAATGTATGATTGTCACGCACATCAAGTGTTGCTAGGAATGTCTAGACAAGAGAGGGGAAGATGCTTACTCGGTCACATCAAAGGTTCACATTTATAGCCAATCACATCACAGCCTGATGATTCTCAGTTTGCTGCGGGGCTGATGTCTGTCCATTGCCATCTGCTCAGGTCATATTAATAAATGATCAGTCAGGTAGCAACAAATCATTTTCACAGTGCATTATCACATCATTTTCCAGTCATCTGAAAGTGCGAGACAAACTTTTCCTGTGTATATTTCGTTTCTAGTTTTCAAATTAGACTGTCTAAAATGGTTCAAAGTTATAAATGTTGATATCTGAAACTAGTTTTTGCACTCATCTTCATTTTTTACATCATATGGTCAGACAGGAAAAGCACTCTGCATTTAGACATAAATAGATAGTTTGAGGGACAAATTGACACGCCTTCACACAGAAACAAGATATACTATAAAAGAAATGTACAGACTGTTATTACTCAACAGCTTTCATGAAAGGCTAAATGCAATATTACTGCATATGTCATGGGTGGAGCCTAAACACAAACTGTCATAAAGCACATCTCTACTCAACACAAAATGCCATAAAGTGCTACTCCACTCAACACAAAATGCCATAAAGCACAACTCCACTCAACACAAAATGCCATAAAATGCAACTCTACTGCTATAAAGTACAACTCTACTTTTGACAAAACTACCATAAAATACAGCTTTATACAAACTGCCATATGGTGCAACTTTATACAAACGGTCATAAATTGCAACTTTACACAGACTACCATAAAGTGCAACTTTATACAAAATTCCACAAAGTGCAACTTTACACGAAATGCCAAAAAGTGCAACTTTACATAAAATGCCTTTAATGCAGCTGTATGCAGGAAGACACTTGCGCTGCTGGGTGGGCAGGACTTATGAAATAGAATGTCGTGATACATTTGGATTTGAATAATTTGTCATATTTGTGTGTTTAAAAGGTTGTCTCGGATGAATGATTCAAGTATCAAGAGCAAACAATGATGCAATTAGACATAAAGTTAAATAAGGAGATTTAAAGACCAGCAGTTATTCCGGTATGTTTGAAAAGTGAATGGAGGGGTTTGCTGGGGCTCCACCTCCAGGGCTGGGGCTCCACCTCCAGGGCTGGGGCTCCACCTCCAGGGCTGGGGCTCCACCTCCAGGGCTGGGGCTCCACCTCCAGGGCTGGGGCTCCACCTCCAGGGCTGGGGCTCCACCTCCAGGGCTTGGGCTCCACCTCCAGGGCTGGGGCTTCACCTCCAGGGCTGGGGCTCCACCTCCAGGCCTTGGGCTCCACCTCCAGGGCTGGGGCTCCACCTCCAGGGCTGGGGCTCCACCTCCAGGGTTGGGGCTCCACCTCCAGGCTGGGGCTCCACCTCCAGGGCTGGGGCTCCACCTCCAGGGCTGGGGCTCCACCTCCAGGGCTTGGGCTCCACCTCCAGGGCTTGGGCTCCACCTCCAGGGCTTGGGCTCCACCTCCAGGGCTGGGGCTCCACCTCCAGGGCTGGGGCTCCACCTCCAGGGCTTGGGCTCCACCTCCAGGGCTTGGGCTCCACCTCCAGGGCTTGGGGTCCACCTCCAGGGCTGGGGCTCCACCTCCAAGGCTGGGGCTCCACCTCCAGGCTGGGGCTCCACCTCCAGGGCTGGGGCTCCACCTCCAGGGCTGGGGCTCCACCTCCAGGGCTTGGGGTCCACCTCCAGGGCTGGGGCTCCACCTCCAAGGCTGGGGCTCCACCTCCAGGCTGGGGCTCCACCTCCAGGGCTGGGGCTCCACCTCCAGGGCTTGGGCTCCACCTCCAGGGCTTGGGCTCCACCTCCAGGGCTTGGGGTCCACCTCCAGGGCTGGGGCTCCACCTCCAAGGCTGGGGCTCCACCTCCAGGCTGGGGCTCCACCTCCAGGGCTGGGGCTCCACCTCCAGGGCTGGGGCTCCACCTCCAGGGCTGGGGCTCCACCTCCAGGCTGGGGCTCCACCTCCAGGGCTGGGGCTCCACCTCCAGGGCTGGGGCTCCACCTCCAGGGCTGGGGCTCCACCTCCAGGGCTGGGGCTCCACCTCCAGGGCTGGGGCTCCACCTCCAGGGCTGGGGCTCCACCTCCAGGGCTGGGGCTCCACCTCCAGGGCTGGGGCTCCACCTCCAGGGATTGGGCTCCACCTCCAGGGCTGGGGCTCCACCTCCAGGGCTGGGGCTCCACCTCCAGGGCTGGGGCTCCACCTCCAGGGATTGGGCTCCACCTCCAGGGCTGGGGCTCCACCTCCAGGGCTGAGGCTCCTGATTTAGGGTTGGGTATTCCTGAACACAGATTTGGACCCTGAAAATTCTAGAGCTTTATGTCAGTTTTTTTAAATGAAAAACTAACCTATTTTCGTCAGATAAACCTCCCTATACAGAGGCTGAACCCAGGTTTGGATCCTGTTGATGCATTCCAGCCAGATGGCATGACGATGGTGATAAACGAATGGTCTCTTTGCAGACTTCTCCAATTGTTGTACAAACTTGGCTTTTAAATTCTTGGCTTTTGTATTTGCCAGGCCTGTGTGAGCTTGATGGTTTTAAATGAATGCTTGTTTTTACATTGATTGGGTTAATTCTGTGTGGCCTGGGGGTAGGAAATGTTGTTCCCTGCCTTCTATCATAGATATTCTGACATGATCCTATACAACCACTTTACATCACACAAATTGTGAATGGCTCAGAATAACAAGGTAATATGCTTTCAGAGTTGGCATTTTGTTAGAGTATGGAGCCTCTCTGATCCAAAAACATTCTGTATCAAAGTTAAAATAACCTCGTCCAAACAGCAAACACAACATTAACAAATGTTTTTGAAATGCTTGCACTATTGTTTGTTCAAGAAAATGTTCACATCTATATGAAATAGATTTTGGCAGTTGAAGGTGTTTTGTGTGCAAATAACCTGGATAAAATGTAGTAGAGAAATAATCCCTTTTTTCTGGCTAAACTAAATGACCATCGAATGAATACATTCACAGTCGGTGCTTTATATTCAGTGAAAGCATAGCACCTTATATTAAATGGAAGCTTACAGGTTGGACACAACAGAAAATGCTGGAATCATTCTCAAGTTCAAACCAAGTTCACTCCTTTCTTAATGCACACATAATTTTCTTTTTTGAAGTTGAACAATATTAGAGAAATTATTGGTTATACCAAATTGAACTCTAGTCAGTTGCAAGTTGTGTAGTTTTATGTATCTTTGTCTTTGTTTCTTTGTACCAGTGCAATATTGGACATGCTAAATCAAGAGCTTTACTGGAAGGAGCTGATCTGATCTCCTACTGGCTAAGTCCCGCTCTGGGATCATCCATCGTGCTACTTATTTGAGCTCGTAATTCTTAATCTTCATTCAATTTATTTTATATTCTCCATAACTCACCTAAACAAGATTGTTTATTTATTTTTTTGTTATAAGTATTATCTTAAAGTGACATAAGATTATTAAACTCCTTTAACGTTAGGGGGAACAGGGACACTTCATACAGAGGATCACAGCTGCATGAAATGTGTTGTTGATTGTTGCTTAGTTACCAAAAGGTATGACGTCACTATTTCATTGATGAATAGCCACAGCACCATTATGACATCATTACTCCTTGAACTACATGAAATAGTGCACCTTTGTAACATACCAAAGTAAGCTAAATAGGTAACATACTTCTGTCCAAAGGGGATCAATGTTGATACATACACATATAAACATCATTTAGTGGTCTTTTATGACTAATCCATTAGCCAGTAGCTGCTGCATTCGACCTCATCACTGCCCAGTGATACACAATTAGAAGTAAACAAAATATCATATTTCTCCAAATTTCCCACGCTTTTTATAACAAAATTGAGAAGTTTTGCAAGTTTAGTTACCAAAATTTAAGAACAGGTGTACTCCAAATATTATTCTATTTAGTTTAAATAGATGGAATTTTGATTAATGGTCTATATTTTGATATACCTAACTTTCTTCAAACTCAAGTCAAAAATTACCAAATGGTGTCAAAGATTTGCATTTATTTGAATCATTTTATTTACAAAACACAAATTACTTGAGTTATAAGACATCTTTTAAAATTCTGTCTATTTAAACTAAATAACATCATTCTAGCTTTAGATTAATGCCTTAGTTCTACAGATTGATAGTGTAGTTGTTCACAAAAATGTTTTTTAAATTAGCTTTATCTTTTCTAAAATTGTTATCAAACAAACCATCTTTTTCTGATTTTTACTGTAACTTTAAATGTAAAATGATTAAGAATGATAAAATTTTTAAAACAAGTTAAAAATCAAATCTAAAGATAAATCTATCCCTAAGCATTTGACACCTTAAAGGTTGAAATGCTTTTTGTAGTTATTTTTATACAAAGAAATCATCTTGCACCATATCATTTTTTGGGGTTCAAATGACTTTTTTTGGCGGGAAAAAAGAACTTTAGAAGACACTGTTCCCCCTAACGTTAATTTATGCTCTTATCATAAGATTTATCAAGAGCATGGTTTTATAATTAATTGCCCACCATGTGTATTTTATTTAGATTTGAATTAATGACCCACTTAATGTCTTTTCCTCATGAAGACTAAAGTTTGGCATTTATACTGCTTTGTATATATGAGTGAGCTCATGAGGTAATGAGAATGACTTACTCGTGGACAGAAACCCAACCCTCCCCTACCCTACCCTCCCCTACCCTACCCTACCCTACCCTACCCTACCCTACCCTCCCCTCCCATACCCTACCCTACCCTACCCTACCCTACCCTCCCCTACCCTACCCTCCCCTCCCCTACCCTACCCTACCCTCCCCTCCCCTCCCCTACCCTACCCTCCCCTACCCTACCCTACCCTACCCTACCCTCCCCTCCCATACCCTACCCTACCCTACCCTACCCCAGCCTACCCTACCCCAGTCGCCCTCATTACAGGGTGACACCAGGTAGTCTCAAGTCACACTTGACAATGGAGCCAAGATGTGGTCTCACACTCTGTGTCCCTGAGAATCATTTCATCAGAGGGCGAGGTAATTATTGCTACCATTAGTCCTCACTTTGTACATTCATTCATTTATGATCAGTTGCGTGTAGTTGTATAATTTGCGCAGAGAATATCAGGCGGTTGGAAAGCTTGCCAAAGTAGGCAATGCATGGGAAGATTGTGCTGTAGGCACTATATAGGATTATACTGGTTTTAAACACATTTTTTATCGCGTGTTGAGTTTATTACAAGGTAATCTGCCTTTGGTGGTCTTAAATAGGAATATAACCATGTGACATGGACACAAATATAGCACACTTAATGAAATGTAAGTTAATACAAGGTCATGAAATTTATTCTGATCATTTGATACAAGGCAGCACTCCTCTCGTCTCCTCTCATGTTATTATATTTTGTATATCAATAACATATTATTATATCTATCGTAAGCAAATGTGCTGTTATGGGGATTTTATTTTTAGCATCATGATGTCATATTTCTAATTATACTTGGAAATATATATTTATTCAGGCTAAATCCATTTAGTTTTTTCTTCATATTTGAATTTACTTTGTAATTGATTTATGTGGAATGCTTATCCTCATATAGTACTTTTTAATCAAAAGTAGTCAAAACCAAATTGGCATCAAATTCATTGAACTTGCTCCGATATAAGAATAAGACAGGGTTGAAACAAAAATGAGACAGGGTTGAAACATAAATGGAACAATTTCAAAACAATAGATTTTTAAGGTTTTAATGATTGCAATTTTTTTTTATTAATTTTGTTTTATTAATTTTTTTATTTACTCTTCACACTTTCTCCCACTGCATGAGGATTTAATCCATAAATTTATGGAAAGCCAAAGTCTGGAGAAGGACTAAGAAACACAAGATTAGATTTGTGTGACTTACCATGAAACAAAGTTCACATATCGTAAGATATATTTTAAGCAGCTTTGAAACTGAAACATTGATTACATCACAATGTTGGTATTAATAGAATTTCATTATAATATCCTGTTGAGAAAAGTGACCCAGGGACAGCCGCCAGTCAAATCGGCCTTGTCATAATTGAGTTTTGCAAGCAAGCAGAAGTGTCACTTACATAGCATTGATTTATCCACTAGTGCCACCACACTTGCTACACAGCATCCTGCCCTGCCTGTATAGCACCGAGGGTCTCTATCTAACATGGAGCAATCTCTGCATCTCCTACGAAAGGATAACCATTACCAGTGTCTGCTATAGCGGGATGCTCATCATATGACACACTGATAAATAAACCTATCTGATTTATCAGATACTTTAAGTAAGTATGTCAGATTTCTTATTTTTCTCAAGCCATTCTGTGTTATGATTTTTTTTTTAATTATTTTTTAAAATCAGTTATTTTTCTGGACAAAAGCACAGTGTTGGAAGTCTGTGAAATGAAAGATTTCTCATTGTATATAAAATCTGTGGTGTCATATTAAACTTTGAGGAATGAGATAGCTCATATCAAGCCGCTCACATTGTTAACCAATGGGAGATTTTTGATGGCTTTCAGTGGAGAAATGACTCCCTCACACTCATAAGTTATCTTATTTCAGGTAGGTCTCATCTCAGATAAATAGATCTCATCTCAGGAGGATCTCATCTCAGATAAATAGATCTCATCTCAGATAAATAGATCTCATCTCAGGTGGATCTCATCTCAGGTGGATCTCATCTCAGGTGGATCTCATCTCAGGTGGATCTCATCTCAGGTGGATCTCATCTCAGGTGGATCTCATCTCAGGTGGATCTCATCTCAGGTGGATCTCATCTCAGGTGGATCTCATCTCAGGTGGATCTCATCTCAGGTGGATCTCATCTCAGGTGGATCTCATCTCAGGTGGATCTCATCTCAGGTGGATCTCTTTTCAGATGGATCTCTTTTCAGATGGATCTCATCTTAATTTTGTCTCAGGTGGAATAGTTTTTGTGCAAAATGTCCTAAAAAGATAAACATCAGTATTAATTTCCTCTGAAATCTAAGAATGCTAATATGCTCTTGATGCCACAACATGGCCATATCTTTTTGCTTTTAATGTGAGAGTATTGTTGAATATAAAAAGCTGTGTAAGGACAAGCATTAAATTAGTTTCACATTTCTGCATATTTAGAAATAGCTATTTTAATGACATGCATTTGAGTTTTGTGCCAATATCGCTTAAACCCAGTTCAAGTTTCTTGTAGGCGTTGCTATATATTATCATTAACAAAAAAGAAACACAAATTGTTTGCATGGAGATGCATATTTGAAACAAAAACCTGGTAATGGATATGGCATACGCTGATATGATCTGTTTACCAGTCTGGAGTTGTTCAGTTTTCATGCCTATATAAGGGTTTAGGTGAGTTGCAGCTTGGATTGGCAAAGCGAGATTGACTTGAGCACTTCAGCCTGAAGCGTTGTACTGAAAGGATATACTGGTTTAAATGAGAAACAATCCTGGCTATTTTACATATTGGTTTGGGGTAAGTCACCCTTCTGAGATTTGAAAACTATTTTTCTTTTATTTATATAATTATGTTATATTTTGTACAGTAATGAGAAATTATTGATATCCCATGGTTCCAACCCAATAATAGGTTATGAAAGAGTATGAAAAGAAAGTTAACCTCTCTAAATAAGCTTCTTATAGATATGTGTTTTTCGTAACATGTTTTGCTCAAACATTGAAATATTATTTCATGCCATTGGTTGCGGTTTTAGTTGTGTACAAACACAGTCAGAAATTTGGCTGAATCTTGTTCCAGAGTTTAAATCAAACTTTCACCCATTTTAAACATCACAATGTTATATCTATTGTTATTAAAAGAAAATGCCGGTGTGTAAAGTACGGACGTCGTGAAAATCGTGCAAATATTCATATGATAATTTTTTATTTATTTTCATTTTTTTCTTCATATTTTGCTTTTCTTTTTATTTAATTACTGCAAGTACAGGCTAGGTAGACCACACATCGTAAGTGTTCATTTTTAAAAGACAATATTATCAGTTGTTTAACTGGATGCAAATCATAGAATTTCTTCATAGAGTTAGTAGTAAGTGACTGTACCTCACCATGCAGAGCAGAGACAAACTATGTTGGATTTAAATGCATATGGAATTTTCTTGTTTTTTGTCAGATTTGTCTACTCTGTTACTCTCTTCGGCAGATCTTGGGTTTATACCAGGCTCTGCAAGTAAAGGCCATATTGGACTGTTCCAGGAGCCACACTGAGTACAAGCTTCATTTCTTAAAGCACCCAATGAGCAATCGGTCAAATAATTTGTCACATGTAATATGGCCAGTTGGTGTCATTGTTATGATTAGAATGACAACAAATGAGTAAAGATGTCAGTGACATGTGTACTATAATAATCAGATAAAAATAGTCATGGGATGAACCATTTATCTTCAAGGGGAGAGGGTAAAGAAAAATAAATCCAGATTTGTATTCACTTGAGCAGTGCTAAATCCATTATTTAATTTTCACATCAAAAAGTATTTGTTCACCCCCTTGAATGATGAATGGTCCGTCCTTTATGTCATGACATTGAAACTGACATGCACATATGTTATGTGGTTGGAGGTTGTTTAAGATTCAAAGAAGGTGGGTAGGAGGAATGGACAGTGCATCAACTTATCATCTTTCTGTTGATTATGAAATTAACTTGGAGAACAAATAGTCACAATTTTATGCCCACACTGGCAGAGGTAGTATTTGACTCTACCTCACCATAGTGGAGTATATCTCTGCTTGATATTGGTTGTCATATTGGTCATTCAAGATCATTCTTCTCACTACCTCTGCCATCAATGTCTCATTCTTGGTATCATTTGAAATTTGGAGTTCCCACCAAGAGTGATAAATACTTGTCTTGCCCACCAAAACACAGGGTGTGTATGTAGATTAAACATTGGTCCAATCAGAGAATTTTTCATAGAATGCAGAATGTGAAGATGAAATATTGGTCAACTCAAGCGACAGAGAATATACTATTTGTCAGATTTTTTCGTTTAGATACGCATTGTGTCTTTGACATTGATTTACTGTCGGAGGTCATAAGGATACACAGAGTGCAGATCATGTTATGTAAACATCCTGTTTACTTCATGTTTACTAGTAGGGTGATTATTTATTGGATTGGGTCAATTCACAGCTCGATGTGGAACTCCATTGTCGGATTTTGTTTCTTGCATGGCCTATTGTACACAAATGTAAAGTAAACAGAAAATCAGATCATCCCAGAGGAAATTTGTTCCAGTCTAGAGTATTTGTCAAGTATCTAAACATTCTGCTTGTTGAACTTTTTCAACTTGCACTATGAATATGTTAGTTTGCCAGTCAGGATATAAGGTAACCGAAACATGTTTAAAACAAAACATCAACCTCTTCCCCCTGAATGATGTATAGGTCCTGAATGTCAATGTGCCATTGATAATTTATTCATTCACATTAACAGCATTTTTCTCACTTGATCGATTTAATTAAACTTGGAATAAATTTTCAGATAAATAATTCATAACTTTTTTTGTTTACAGTATTTTGTACTTTTTGATAATAAAAGATAGGTTTCAGTGACCTTGTGTTGTGGGTGCATCTCCTGATGTGTGCTTGACTTGGTGCATCTCCTGAAGTGTGCTTGACTTGGTGCATCACCTGGAGTGTGCTTGACTTGGTGCATCTCCTGAAGTGTGCTTGACTTGGTGCATCTCCTGAAGTGTGCTTCACTTGGTACATCACCTGGAGTGTGCTTGACTTGGTGCATCTCCTGAAGTGTGCTTGACTTGGTGCATCTCCTGAAGTGTGCTTGACTTGGTACATCTCCTGAAGTGTGCTTCACTTGGTGCATCACCTGAAGTGTGCTTCACTTGGTGCATCTCCTGAAGTGTGCTTGACTTGGTGCATCTCCTGAAGTGTGCTTGACTTGGTGCATCTCCTGAAGTGTGCTTCACTTGGTACATCTCCTGGAGTGTGCTTGACCAGATAGGGACACACAACCACTTAACACATTGATTTACACAATAAATGATTTTATTGGGTCACCTTTATGCGTGACCCTATATATGACTGCATTTGTTTCGGCTGGCAGCATGCCCGGCCAGTCAAGTCACACTCCAGACAGAGGACGGTTTGTGACATAATAGGGAGGAGTGAGGTATTGTTATTCACACACTTAGGGCAGGGGACAATATAGACATAGTGGGATCATCATTCTATCTGGCATTTACACCTTGTGCATTGATTATGGATGGGCTTACCAGCATAAGCCGGCCTTAGTCCGGACTGAATATTCAGGATAAAATCACCACTTGTACGAACATGACAAAACTGACCTGGCTCAAATATATAGGACAATGCTGACCTGGCTCAAATATATAGGACAAAACTGACCTGGCTCAAATATATAGGACAATGCTGACCTGGCTCAAATATATGGGGCAATACTGACCTGGCTCAAATATATAGGACAAAACTGACCTTGCTCAAATACATAGGACAATGCTGACCTGGCTCAAATATATGGGGCAATACAGACCTGGCTCAAATATATGGGACAATGCTGACCTGACTCGAATGTAAACGGCAATACTGACCTGGCTTAAATATATAGGACAATGCTGACCTGGCTCAAATATATGGGGCAATACTGACATGGCTCAAATATATGGGACAATGCTGACCTGACTCAAATGTAAAGGGCAATACTGACCTGGCTCAAATATATAGGACAATGCTGACCTGGCTCAAATATATGGGGCAATACTGACCTGGCTCAAATATATGGGACAATGCTGACCTGGCTCAAATATATAGGACAATGCTGACCTGGCTCAAATATATAGGACAATACTGACCTGGCTCAAACATACGAAACAAAACTGAACCAGGACACATTAAATACTAAACTGACTTGACTCAAATGTACAGGACAAAGTTGACCCAGCACAAACAGACATGGCTCATATAAACAGGACAATGCTGACCTGTATCAAATATACAGGACAAATCTGACTTGGCTTAGATTAACCCAGAACAAGCACCATGGCACAGATAAAAATATAAAGAATGACCTGGCTCAAACTGGGCCAGAAGAAATATACAGGACAAAACTGACTCATCAAATACTGCATAGGCATAAATACAGGACAACTGACCTTATAAAATGACTCCTTAATTTTGCAAGACAAAACTTTGGCAGCCCAGATTTACCGATACATAACAAAACTGAAGGAGCCAAAATTCACAGGACAAAATAGACTCAGTCCAAATACACATGACACAACTGACCCTGGAGAATGGCAAAGAAGATATTTTGATTATAAGCACTTTATATACAAAGCTTAGCAACTGAAATCTTTACTTGCCTCCAAAACCAAGGACAAACCACAAGGTTAAAGCATACTGATTCATAGAAGATTTATCTGCAGCTTGCATATTAAATCATGAGGTGTATTAACTAGGAACGCTGCATGATGTGATCCCCATAATACACGAAACAGTTGGTAGAGATACATACTAAATATATGACATATTGCTACCATAGTGTGCGAACTTTGAGGATATGATAAAAATATGTGTAAGGACAACAAG
This sequence comes from Amphiduros pacificus, assembly GCA_949316495.1. NCBI lineage: Eukaryota > Metazoa > Annelida > Polychaeta > Phyllodocida > Hesionidae > Amphiduros > Amphiduros pacificus. Next base: position 22,894,137 of record OX439009.1, on the reverse strand, counting down.
ATTACCACAACAAAGACAAAAAATAATGTGCGGATTATACACAAGAATAGAACATCAAATGAGAAACATACTGTGTTTTCTGTCTTTTTATCATTTATTTATACATATTACTCCCGATTGCCTCTGCCGATGCACTTTTCTACCAGTAGGTGGAGACATGTAGAAGTAATCTCTGCAAGAGCTACCTGTACATTTGCTCGTGTAGGCATTTTTTTTCCTCACTATATTTGATTTTGTTTGTTAGCACCATATTATATCCGTCCATACAAGATTAAACTTCTTTCAGGTAACTTAGCCATATGTGCAGTATAATTTCCAATAATGTACTTTATTAAACCACAAAGATACTACATCCACTTTGTCCAAAATGGCGGTCTGGCAGTGCAGTTTCTTTACAACATATCTTACCTTTCCACACTAAACGAAACCCTTGTATATGTATTTCCACATACTTCCAAATATGATAAATCAGTTTAATATTTAAACAAACAAACAAAAAATATTTTAAAAAACATAAATAATTTTGTATTCTTTCAGATTATAAACCGATCAGCTCTTCAGAAATTCGTTGTTGATGTGTGGTCATGTCTGCAATTACCTTAGACCATTTCATATAATGCCAGCATTGCACAAAGTCATGATATTTTAATGGCAAAGAATATACTGTTGTGGCATTTGTGTTCTATTTCCTTAAAAAAATAGTCTTTCCTCTTGTCACCTCAGCATGCAGTTGCATATGCAACTACATGCATTGCTGAACTCTCTTTCCCTCATCTTTCAGGTCATATAAATTAATGAGACATGGGCATAGTACTGTCCACATATCTTATTATGGCCCAGGGAAACAATAGATGGCAGAACATCTTAATGATCATCCCTCATTGGCAGGAAATCTTAATAATGTCTTCCTGCTTGTCTCCTCCATCCTTATTAAGGAATCTGGCTGTGACCTGAAATATGTAATCTTGAATATTCATTATTACCAATTTTCTCAGTATTTATTCACATTTGCAGATATAATAATGATTATCAAGGCCACTGGCATGTACATGAAATGACCTCAAGTGATTGATTATTTTGCTCACAGCAAAGTAATAAATGATGGACGCATTTTTTAATGTATCTTTTAAAATTATTTAATTTCACAAACACTGTTGGTTAATCGCATGTAGTTATCATAAAAATAGATTTATTATTCCAATCCAGCATGCATATGACCTCCACCCCTGTCTTTCCCACACACACACTGAAACAAAATATTTCCACTAATTTTCTGGAATGCATGATATTGGTTTGATGGTTGGTGTTATTATTATTACATGGATAAGATTGATCAGGTGGCGGAGGTCTCATGTTGATATTTCTCATGAAACCAATGAAGCAAGTCTCTTATCAGAGAATGCCAGGAACAAGTTCCTCCCTGCATGTGTCACTCTGACCTTTAATCATATTTTTGTTTTTCTAAAGAGGGTTCGTCCATGGGGGGGGGGGGGTGGAGAGTACATTGCTGCACATTCCTTCCCTCGTAGAAGATATCGTACAAATCAGGCAATTACGGATCCTATTGATCCGGGCCTGGGATGTGCCAACTATCTGCATTCTGCTTCCTGTTATTCATTCCATGCTGGAGAGAATGCTCCATGCTTGCAGGGCCATATCAGCTCCATGCTTGCAGGGCCATATCAGCTCCATGCTTGCAGGGCCATATCAGCTCCATGCTTGCAGGGCCATATCAGCTCCATGCTTGCAGGGCCATATCAGCTCCATGCTTGCAGGGCCATATCAGCTCCATGCTTGCAGGGCCATATCAGCTCCATGCTTGCAGGGCCATATCAGCTCCATGGTTGCAGGGCCATATCAGCTCCATGCTTGCAGGGCCATATCAGCTCCATGCTTGCAGGGCCATATCAGCTCCATGCTTGCAGGGCCATATCAGCTCCATGCTTGCAGGGCCATATCAGGTACATGCCGCATCACGGTAATGTCAGCAACATTCAACCACATGGCCATGTCAGCAACATTTCAGAGAATGGTATGTCGGCAACATTCAACCTCATGGCCATGTCAGCAACATTTCAAATAATGGTATGTCAGCATTATTTGACCTCATGGCCATGTCAACATTTCAGAGAATGGTATGTCAGCAACATTTCAAATAATGGTTTGTCAGTAACATTCAACCACATGGCCATGTCAGCAACATTTCAAATAATGGTATGTCATTACCATTCAACCTCATGGCCATGTCAGCAACATTTCAAATAATGGTGTGTCAGCAGCATTAAAAAATAAGGGATATATCCGTAACATTTCAAATAACTGTCTTGTCAACAACATTTACTGTTACGTCATCCGACCTCAAGGCCATGTCAGCGACATATAAAATATTGGCCATATTGGCAGCATTTTACAATAGTGCAGAATAATTCCCAACTCATGTCAAGTGTTTGTGAAAACTGATTGGTCCATTTATATTTCATGATTTTACTGCAGTGTCCTTGTTCAGGTACACTGATAGAGTTGCATTGGACAGGATTATTGATTATGTTGAAACATTTTGAGATAATTTTAGAGATAATTTTACAAATAGAGCTTCTGTTTTTGTGCATTCTATGAACATTAAAATGTGACCATAAAATGTGGCGCATCTAGTTCTGATTAAAGCAGTGCAAAGTATCATTGTTGGTATAAGTAAACATAGCCACAGTTAGTTTTCAAATGTTTATGTTTTTGGTCTGCAATACAGGTATGTGTTGATTTATGATATTTTCAATTTGACGTTTGGGATATTGTTTATGCTATTGTTAGAATGTCGATATTGTTTGTCACATTATGGTATTTGTGAAATAGTTTATGACATCAGCTTATATTGGCTGAGTGTATGGGACATGTTTTAGGTTGATGAAGGTATGTCACAAGGCATGTGAAGCTGGATCTTCTGGTTCAGCAGGGATTAACTCATCTGACATCAAACACTTTTACCTGGAGAAGTTAACTTTGATATGTTAATCCCAGATGTAGTGGATTTAGAAACATAAAAATGTTGAGGGCCTTGAAGCAAGAGTTAACCCATTGTCCTTGTAGATCTCTGATTGGATGGATTGTCTATTTAAGACATGTCATGATGATTCAATGGGACAGCATTATCTGCTTCAAGGTCTCGTCATGAAATGACCAATTTTTTATATATTCTGGCTTGCATTTCCTGTTAAAAGAAAAGCTCATATAGCCCTAATATGATTTATGGAATCACTCAGAAAGAATGGTTTAAGTTGAGATATGTCGTATATATATTTGATTTTTATGATCAATGTTCCAATAAGAGCTACCTTACAACCCAGTGTTCACTAACTGAGCCTGCCCCATTGCCCCAAGCAAGCAACTTTTGGACTTGCTAACAAGCTGTGAGGACATTTTGCTCTAATTTTCTAATTTTCTAATTTTCAAACTGATAAAAACAAGCTTATGAATGGCAGGCGACATATTTAACCATATTTCAATTATGGTGCTTCATGCAAGTATTTTTGTCCTGTGGGCATTCGTTGTCATTATTCCAGCTAAGATCTGTATAATTGCTGGGTAAGACATAAGCCATTGGAGCGTGACCAGTTGCTTGCATGCTTCCCGTGAAGTGTGACAGTGGCTGTCCCATCCAATATATATATATATATCCAAAATATATATACTTATATACAATGAAAAATTGGTCATCTTTGTAATAGAGTTACCTTTTGTCAGCATAGATTTGTGCTTTGGTTTGCAGAGATTTGTGTTGGTCATTGAGGTTTGCATACCGCAGCCATTTCACAAGGATGACATGATTAAGTGTGGAATTTGTCGGCTGTGATATTTTAATGACCTCAAGAATAGCCGCATGGTTTCAGAAAAGAGGGATGTCTCAATTCAGGTGTCAAATATGATGAAGAGTGATGGTTTTTATGTGCCAATTTACTTTGTTTGCATAAAATAGGGAAGAATTCTCAGTCAAATGTTTGTCTTGGGGTTTGGTTGAGGTATCAACTACTATCAGAGTAAACCAATGTTATGCTAGGAAACTCTGCAGTGTGGTGGAGCAATGGAAATTGTTTCAATTCTTTTTTTCTTTTCTCATTAAGATTATCAATTAGATCAATCTTTCTGAATATAAACCTTTTTGAGACTGACTTCAATAATTGATGATGCCTGTTACCATATTGACAATGCCTGTTACCATATTGACGATGCCTGTTACCATATTGACGATGCCTGTTACCATATTGACGATGCCTGTTACCATATTGATGATGCCTGTTACCATATTGATGATGTCTGTTACCATATTGATGATGCCTGTTACCATATTGACGATGCCTGTTACCATATTGACGATGCCTGTTACCATATTGATGATGCCTGTTACCATATTGATGATGCTTGTTACCATATTGATGATGCTTGTTACCATATTGATGATGCCTGTTACCATATTGACAATGCCTGTTACCATATTGATGATGCCTGTTACCATATTGATGATGCCTGTTACCATATTGATGATGCCTGTTACCATATTGATGATGCCTGTTACCATATTGATGATGCCTGTTACCATATTGATGATGCCTGTTACCATATTGATGATGCCTGTTACCATATTGATGATGCCTGTTACCATACTGATGATGCCTGTTACCATATTGATGATGCCTGTTACCATATTGATGATGCCTGTTACCATATTGATGATACCTGTCACCATATTGATGATGCCTGATACCATATTGATGATGCTTGTTACCATATTGATGATGCCTGTTACCATATTGATGATGCCTGTTACCATACTGATGATGCCTGTTACCATACTGATGATGCCTGTTACCATATTGATGATGCCTGTTACCATATTGATGATGCTTGTTACCATATTGATGATACCTGTTACCATATTGATGATACCTGTTACCATATTGACGATATCTATGTCCATATCAGGGTGCTTGCAATTCCAAATTCAGCCTCGATAATTCAATTTATTTCTAGAAATATATGCAAATCACCCCACCCGAAAATAACATAAGATTACTTTTTCTACTTTTTCTTTTGAGTATTTTAAATATATAAATATAACAAGTAGGAAAGTTGGACCAACATGGTGAAATCACAGCTGATCAGCTTTGTGTATACAGTTTCATGGTACTGGCTAATGCCTAGGTTGGCCACTAGGTGACTCTGTGGCACACAGGTTTGCCAGCCAGCAGGCAGCAATGGTGTGTCATCCAGGAGTGCACATATTGGCCACGGAGAAGTGGCACCGGCTCTTAGTGTGGCACTGGGTGTTAGCAGGGAGACACTGGGAGGAGCAGACTGGAGCAGACCAGTGTCAGAGCAGGCATAACACTGAGCATCACAGGGGAAATACATACAGCACACGTACATCACACATACCGGGTGGTCTAACTCCTCACAAACATTCCATGCCATTTATTCAGCACTGAAACACTAATGGATTACTGTCCCAAAGTATCTTTTGGATTATAGACATCATATAAGGGATTATTGGATAAGCCCAGGAGGTAGCGCCCAATCTATTAAGATGGTAAATATAAATAATATATTTTGTGAAATTGCTCGCTATTACTTACTTGACTTTTTTGTGAAGTCAGAGTGGAGAATTAAACTTGTCAAGGGATGGTTTGGTACAAATGTTCTGAGGAGTAATTTAGTTTCTTCCTGAGGAACAATTAGTTGACGCATCTCATTGTTGAAAATTAGATTTCAAGCATAGAATTGTGTCCAGTCATCAGCCAAACTATATTACAGAGATGTATCTTATTGCTCAAACCAGCAAACACAGATATCTATGAACTCTCAAACTAGAATACAGAGATATCCATGAACTCTCAAACTAGAATACAGAGATATCCATGATCACTCAAACTAGAATACAGAAATATCCATGATCACTCAAACTATTAAGATATCCATGATCACTCAAACTATCACAGAGACGTCCATGATCACTCAAACTATCATACAGAGATATCCATGATCACTCAAACTATCATACAGAGATATCCATGATCACTCAAACTAAAATACAGAGATATCCATGATCACTCAAACTAGAATACAGAGATATCCATGATCACTCAAACTAGAATACAGAGATATCCATGATTACTCAAACTAGAATACAGAGATATCCATGATCACTCAAACTAGAATACAGAGATATCCATGATCACTCAAACTAGAATACAGAGATATCCATGATTACTCAAACTAGAATACAGAGATATCCATGATCACTCAAACTATGATACTGAGATATCCATGATCACTCAAACTATAGATATCCATGATCACTCAAACTATCACACAGAGACGTCCATGAGCACTCAAACTATAATACAGAGATATCCATGAGCACTTAAACTATCAGAGATATCCATGATCACTCAAACTGTCAGAGATATCCATGATCACTCAAACTATAATACAGAGATATCCACGATCACTCAAAACTATCAGAGATATCCACGATCACTCAAAACTATCAGAGATATCCATGACCATTCAAACTTTTCTACAGAGATATGTCTTTTTGCTTAACCTATCATACAGATATCCATGATGACTTAATCTATAATCACTCGATCTGTCATGCAGAGATATCCGAGATCCATAACCTATCCTACAGAGATAAACATGGTCTCCCCAGCTGTATTTAAAATGGCACAGCATTTGCAATTACACCTGGTTATGGGAGTGTACACAGCTAAAATGTATTACAACAATAATTATAAACTTGGACTAGAAAGTTGAAGTGTTTTTTTATAACATTTGTTGTGCAAGCCAAATGCTACGAAGTAAGTTCATATTTGTTGATGAAAATTAATATGTACATGTTCTACTAAGCTGTTTTCAAACAATAGAGGATGTCCTCAGGGTCAGACTATTACAATGCAGGATTATTAATGGGAGATTATAGGTAAAAATAGAGATGCCTCCACAATAGATACTGAGATAAGGATTACTCCATTAAGGATAGTGAGGTACGGATGGAAGCCTCCATGACAGATGCTGAGCTCGGGATGCTTCTATTAAAGATACTGAGATAGGGATGTCTCTATTTAAGATCTGAGACAGGGATGCCACCATTAAAGCTAGTGAGATAGGGATGTTTCTATTAAAGATACTGAGATAGGGATGTCTCTATTTAAGATCTGAGATGGGGATGACTCCATTAAAGATACTGAGATAGGATGTCTCTATTTAAGATCTAAGATAGGGATGCCTCCATCAAAGATACTGAGATAGGGTTGAAGCCTCGATGACAGACATTGTGATTGTGATGCCTCCATTAAAGATGTCGAGATAGGGATGCCTCCATGACAAATGTCACAAGTTGAGACATGGAGATGGTTTTGACAAATGAAGCGAATGCGATGCCTCTCAAACAGATGGCAATATTGACTAGTTGCTCATTGAATGGTTTAACATACGCATAATTCTGTCCCATAGAATAGGGACAGACATACAAATGGTTGTACTTGCGTGACATGGAGCCCATTCTGATCTCTCCTAATCTCGCCTGATCTCATTGTGAACTCAAATAACTTGTACTGTGCATATCACAACAATACATCATGTACCCTGCAGTACAAACAGTCCTAACAAGTTTTTTGTGTGATTATTTTTTTGGCTTGCCATTCATTACGGTGTCATGGTTTGAATAATGAAAAGGACACAGGCAACAGGGTGGTTAAGTGCGTGTGTGAATGTCCATTCATTATGAATGGAAACGTATCAAATTTATCAAGATTGGTTTCCGTATCTCTATCATAACAGACAGTCAGTATATTATTGTTTAACCCAAGGAGTGTTAAGGTGACAAATTCAAATTTTGATTGTCAAAATCCAATAACCCACATATACTAGCCCACCCCAATGTTTGAAGCTCACCCCTCCTCTATTCCTACCCCAGCAATCTGCTGTGTTTGTAAGAGGCAATTTATTTCATGAATCATGACCCAGAAAGTGGCTAATGTAATGAAGTTTGTTGTTTGATGGGAGTAGGAGAGAGTGGATGTGGGCAGACATTCACCTGTCTGGTGTACCCACAGTATGATCTGCCACCCAGTCCAATTACCTCACATTGCTAAGCTGTACAAATGGTGGCAAAAGGAAAGAAGGCGTCTACCTCCTTTTGTTATGCCTCTGCCTCCTTCTGCCCACTTCCGCTTCCCTCCACCCTCTTCTCCCGGCCACCGAATTCATCTGGTCCTCCTCTGCCTTCTGCACTCTGTTTTTCTCACCTCCACCTTCTGCCACTCTGTTTTACCAGCCTCCACCCTCTGCCACCCTGTTTGCCAGCCGCCACTTTCTGCCACCCTGTTTTGTCAACCTCCACTTTCTGCCACTCTGTTTTACCAGCCTCCACCTGTTGCCACCCTGTCTTGCCAGCCTCCACCTTCTGCCACCCTGTTTTGCCAGCCTCCACCTTCTGCCACCCTGTTTTGCCAGCCTCCATCTATTGCCATCCTGTTTTGCCAGCCTCCACCTTCTGCCAGCCTATCCTCTGGCCTCATCCTCTGCAAGCTTTCACTGTCCTCCATCCACGTTGCTGTCCTCCATCCTCTTCTACTCTCCATCCTCCTCTACTCTCCATCCTCCTCTACTCTCCATCCTCCACTACTCTCCATCCTCCTCTACTCTCCATCCTCTTCTACTGTCCTTCATCCTCCTCTACTCTCCATCCTCCTCTACACTCCATCCTCCTCTACTCTCCATCCTCTTCTACTGTCCTTCATCCTCCTCTACTCTCCATCCTCCTCTACTCTCCATCCTCCTCTACTCTCCATCCTCTTCTACTGTCCTTCATCCTCCTCTACTCTCCATCCTCCTCTACTCTCTCCATCCTCCTCTACTCTCCATCCTCTTCTACTGTCCTTCAACCTCCTCTACTCTCCATCCTCCTCTACTCTCCATCCTCCTCTACTCTCCATCCTCCTCTACTCTCCATCCTCCTCTACTCTCCATCCTCTTCTACTGTCCTTCAACCTCCTCTACTCTCCATCCTCCTCTACTCTCCATCCTCCTCTACTCTCCATCCTCTTCTACTGTCCTTCATCCTCCTCTACTCTCCATCCTCCTCTACTCTCTCCATCCTCCTCTACTCTCCATCCTCTTCTACTGTCCTTCAACCTCCTCTACTCTCCATCCTCCTCTACTCTCCATCCTCCTCTACTCTCCATCCTCCTCTACTCTCCATCCTCCTCTACTCTCCATCCTCCTCTACTCTCCATCCTCCTCTACTCTCCATCCTCCTCTACTCTCCCCCATCCTCCGCCTTCCTTCTTTCTCTGTAGTGCTTCATCCTCCTCTGCTAGCCTTCACCGTCCTCCATCCTCAGCTGTCCTTAGTCCTCCTCTGCTGTCCGCTATCCTCCTCTGCTGTCCGCTATCCTTCTCTGCTGTCCTCTATCCTTCTCTGCTGTCCGCTATCCTTCTCTGCTGTCCGCTATCCTTCTCCGCTGTCCGCTATCCTTCTCTGCTGTCTGCTATCCTTCTCTGCTGTCCGATATCCTTCTTTGCTGTCCGCTATCCTTCTCTGCTGTCCTCTATCCTTCTCTGCTGTCCGCTATCCTTCTCTGCTGTCCGCTATCCTTCTCTGCTGTCCGCTATCCTTCTCTGCTGTCCGCTATCCTTCTTTGCTGTCATTCATACTCTTCGACCCTTACTCTCCTCTTGTTCTTGTCTCTAATAAGTTTTACATTCTGAATTCCTATCTCTATTTTTCTCCTTCAGCTGTTTTTACGTAATTGCCCTATCTTCTTCTTCAACCAATATTTCCTGATTTCCTGGTTGATTGTTCATAACTGTGCTACCTTTGACATCCCTCATTTCATATATGGATGGATCTGTTCATTGTATCTCTGGTGATGAGCATACCTGGCCTTGCCTCTGCCAATACCAACCTGGCTGTCTGACACAAGAATGCATACCCCACATCAATCCTTAGTAGCAAAATCAAGGTCTTTTGAGGGCAATATTTCATATAAATATACTCATGGTTATATTTCTGGAGGTGAGATTGGTAGGGGTAAGACCAGTAGAGGTACGAATGGTAGGGGTGAGACCAGTAGAGGTACGAATGGTAGGGGTGAGACCAGTAGAGGTACGAATGGTGGAGGTGGGACCAGTAGAGGTACGAATGGTGGAGGTGGGACCAGTAGAGGTACGAATGGTAGGGGTGAGACCAGTAGAGGTACGAATGGTGGAGGTGGGACCAGTAGAGGTACAAATGGTAGAGGTGGGACCAGTAGAGGTACGAATGGTAGAGGTGGGACCAGTAGAGGTACGAATGGTAGAGGTGGGACCAGTGGAGGTACGAATGGTAGAGGTGGGACCAGTGGAGGTACGAATGGTAGAGGTGGGACCAGTGGAGGTACGAATGGTAGAGGTGGGACCAGTGGAGGTACGAATGGTAGAGGTGGGATCAGTAGAGGTGGGACCAGTCCAGGTGCAACCAGTCCAGGTGCAACCAGCCCAGGTGCAACCAGTCCAGGTGCAACCAGTCCAGGTGCAACCAGTCCAGGTGCAACCAGTCCAGGTGCAACCAGTCCAGGTGTGACTGGTAGTGGAGGGGCTGATGATATAATATATCATCAGAAATATATTTTACATCATGAAAAGTGCAGAAAATAGAGAAACCATGTTGCAGAATATCTTAATTGATGAGAGTAGTTTGAGTAGAACTCACACTTATGTCTGGAAGGTAAATACGATGGGGGAAATTTGAGATATGAGCTCAGGCCCAGTCCATTACGAAGTGTTGATTAAGACATACAGATAATCCCATTGGCTGGGGTCATGACCTACATATGACTGAGTACATGTGGTGAGTAGTCACTGCAGTTCTCATAACCAGAGGTTCACCACTTCATCTGGATAAGTTGTAAAGAATGAGTATCTTTTTTACTTTGTTTCACGTCAGTGTTGTCGGGAAACAAGATTCTGTACCGGCTACATTCTTAGAATCGTGAAATGTAAAAATAATACATCCGTACTAGCATCGTGACTTAGCAAGTCTGCAATCCTTACAAGAAAAAGCTCTGTTGAGGAGGAAATATTATTATGTGAATTAGAAACCATATCTCATCAGCAAGAGGTGCGTCAGCAGCCGGAATGATGTGGGAAATAAACGGAAGAATGGAAACTCTGCATGATGCTATTGGTTATATTCATCAGCTATTATACTGTGGCATCTTGTTTATGGTTCATATCGGGGCGTAACCATTGATATATTATTGGTTTCCCATTTGACATCATTGATCACCAATGATAGGATCAACATTATTGTCAACATGGCAACACAGGGAAGGTAATGCACTTATTCCTCAGAGAGAAAAGGACTTTTCTGGATATGTATTGCATAAGCAATTACACAATGTATGCTTGGTTTCTGCAGTTACTATAAGATATAATTGGTTTGCAAGTTTATATATTAGTAATCAGATATCAGATATCATTGTATGTATCTTTATACATTCAGAAAAAAAGATATGGAATTCAAGGGGAAAACAAAATCATCGCACTTACAAAAATACACTTTGCATTAATGTTTCAAAATTGCACTTGAGACAAAATTTACATAAAAAATGGTCAAATATATACTAAAATCTCTAAATTCTCTCAAATTCAATTTTATTCTATTCATTATGTTGCATATTGGTCAGGAATGTTGTCATGGAGTTGTGTCAAGGCTTTAAATGACAGTTATGTTATATGCAAAAAAATTGGGTATTTCTGAGCAGAGAGATTAACAAAACTATTTGATCCATGTTTTTATTAGGATTTGGGGAGGGGATAGGGTGTACAGCACACCTGGTGGTAGTTTATCACATACCCATTTGTTTGAGCTGTTAGAATTATATAAAAAATATAATAGCATCCACAATTAGCTCAAGGCTGTCTTCACATAACATCATAGATATTCAAATTTTGAATACAAAGTTAGTAGCTCCAATAGATCTTCGATGTACAATTTTCAAGACGGAGGTGCAGATATGTGAAAATCACATGTTTGGTAAGCAAACTTCATAAAGTTTGACTTGCTACCACCAAAATAATTTGAGCTACCAACTTTGTATTAAACTTTAACGTTAGGGGGAACAGGGACACTTTATATAGAGGATCATAGCTGTATGAAATGTGTTGTTGATTGTTGCTAAGTTACCAAAAGATATGATGTCACTATTTCATTGATAGTCACAGCACCATTATGACGTCATTACTCCTTGAACTACATGAAATAGTACACCTTTATAACATACCAAAGCCAGATAAATAGGCAACAGGTGTACTCCAAATATTATTAACGCAAATTACCTGAATTTTAAAAGTCTGTCTATATAAACTAAATAGCATCACTCTAGCTAAATATTAATGTCTTAGTTTTGCAGATTGATCGTGTAGTTATTCCCAAAAATGTTTCCCAAGTAAGCTCTATCCTTTTTAATGGTTACCAAAAAACCATTTCTTTCTAATTTTTACTTCAACCTTGAATCTAAAATGATTAAAAATGATAATATTCTAAAAGCAAATTAAAAAACAAATCAAAAGAAAATTCCATCCCTTCGCATTTGATACATTAAAAGATGAAATTGGTTTTGTAGTTATTTTTATACAAAAATACTATCTTGCGACCAGACTTCACACACACTTGCGACCAGACTTCACACACACACACACACACACACACACACACACACACACACACACACACACACATACAAACACACACATACACACACATACACACACACATATACACTTGCGACCAGACTTCACACACACACACATACACACACACATATACACACACTCACACACACATACATGCACACATACACATGTAAACACATACACACATACATACACACATATACATACACATGTATACATACACACACATACACACATACATACATGCACACACACACACATACACACATTTCTAAGAGACGAGATATGCTGAGTGTTATTATATTTGTTAAGAGAGGTTGCTAATATGATGTATCAGTTAGGAGAACAATCCTCCTCAGACACTGTAGTGTTGAGTGTGTGTTAGTCGTAACATTAATAACATGCCGAGTGGCAGTTCAGGTACTTCATGCGAGACCCGAGAATGGAAGGGATACCGTGGGCCATACAGACTGCCACAGACAGTGACATGGAATGCACTGCCAAAGGCTCTGTACCACTGAAGCCTGCTGATCTGGGCATGAGGGCTCTGCACATACCTAAAGGGTGCACACATATCTGACGGCCAAAAATGGTGTGAGAACTAAAATTCACTAACAGAGGTTTTATTTCTACCTGTTAGACCCACAGCTCTACCCTCAAGTTTTAGATTCTAACCACCCCCATACAGTAGAAGTCCTTTTCAGCAATCATGCCAATCAGTGTGAGCTGGAATAAAAAAATATCCTGAATATAGATAATAGTAATAGTATGATATAGGTAGGGATGCCATGCCATTTTACTTTGGGGAGTTACCATTGTCAAAACCAAATCCATACTGTCAGGTAAAATATTACACAAGTTAATGCAGGGGGGACATTTAAAATTAGAAATATAAGTGGATTATGAACTGGGGATTATGAAGTCTGGTCGCAAGCCAACTCAAATCCTCACCGACTTATTCTTTCTCTTAAAACGAAAATAAGATTAGGATTCCTTGCAGTATGTTAAGATATAACGGATCTCAGCAAAGTTTTGATGTGTCAGATATTAAAGTTTGTTTCGTGTGTGATATATGAACCAACAGAATGTGTGTGGGTCCCGGCACAGAACAACCAAAGGGGGAAATCAGATTTGTGGTAAATCCATTTCGACTAATTCCGGAGCTAATCATGACAGGTTGCTGGAGTCATTCCGTGATGGTTCTTGCACAAATCTGCTGAGGTTTTCTGAGATCATTTGGTGTGACAACATGCCACAGGCGCATGTAGAGTGCATGTAAACTACAGTATAAAAGAACCAGTCATTGATTTTGTTTTGGATATCATTGACCATTGGCAGATGGGCATGATTGCTTGTAAGTTGTTAGAGTAAAACCATAATATCAAAAAAGTAGCGCAACTCACAAGTAAACAAAGGTGTTACTTACAGGATATTGAGTGCAATATATTCAAGCATGAAATTTAAAAAAAAGTGATGTTTATTGTTGAAAATTATGGGATAATGTGGGATAGTATAGAGGCAAGCTGAGAATTTATGTCATATGTTGCATAGCATCTTTAAGTTGGTAATAACCGTTCAATTAACACTATAGGACAAGATAAGAAGTGGGTTAAAGGTAACTAAACATGTTGTATTTTTTGTGTCATTTCAGGCGGAGCTAAATGCAAGGTTCAGATAAGCGACCATGGTCCAAGATCGTGATGGATATGTTGGAACTCGAGTTAGGCTACGGCCTCGACACCAACCAGTCCGAGTACATCGACTTTGACTACAATTCCATCTTGGAGGAATACTATCGCAACCTGTCGACGCAGCATAAGGATGGGGAGGACCAGTACAAGCGGGACCTTCTCACCTACTATGTCATGGGCATCGGCGGCATGACCGTGTGCTGCCTGGGCCTCATAGGAAACATGCTGACGCTGTTCGTGCTGACTCGGCGGACAATGAAATCTTCCACCTACTCCTACCTGTCCGCGCTGTCCGTGTGCGACTCGCTCGTGCTGATCTTCACCATCGTGTTACTAGTGAAAGATGTCAATAAACCGACCAAAGGAGAACATCGGTGGCCGTGGGATGAAGGGATGTACCCGTACCTGTTCCCTTACATCCACGCGGCCGCCTTTACATTCCAGGTCACGTCCATCTGGCTGACGCTGGCCTTCACCGTGGATAGGTACATCATGATATGTCACCCGTTTAAAGCAGAACCCTTCTGCACCATAAGCAGAGCTCGAAAGGTCATTGCAACGTTATATATAAGTGGGATATTGTTTAATGTACCCAAATATTTTGAATATCAAACTGTAGCGATACCGCTCCCCATGCAGAACACGACCAAGATCGGGTGCGACCTCACACAGTTTGGACGGAGTCACATTTTCCGGGAACTCTACCACTCCTGGTTTTACATCGCCTTTGTGTGTGGCGTGCCTTTCTTAACTTTAGCGGTGCTAAACGCTTTCCTCATGCGGGCGGTGCACCTCTCGCGCATGAAGGGCAAGGAGATAAACGTTGCTGAGAAGAAGCGCAACGACACCACGATCATGCTCATCAGTGTCGTGGTGGTCTTCTTCATCTGTCAAATGCCAGCTCTCGTTTCGCGGACAATTTGGGCATTTGAGAACGACCCCCAAGCCTTCAAGAAGATATCGCTGTATACCTTGAACGAGCTGGGAAACTTCCTCATCGTCCTCAACTCCTCCATCAACATTGTGCCATACTACTTCTTTGGGCGCCGTTTCCGGCGCGAATTCTGGAAGCTCTTCTGCAAATGCCTCTTAGGATACCAAAAGTTTGAGAAGATCTCGCGGTCGCTGAGCATGACGATGTTGGAGAGGAGACAGAGTAATATTTCAGGGCAGCACACGCCCCACAACAAGAAATCCTCGCTCCACGAAGACAAGCATGAACTGCAGTGCCTCCAGACAGGCACTTATCTAGACGTGGCAAAATGCGCCACAGCAACACGACCGGTGGAGGCAGACCGCGGAGAGGGGTCTGGAAGCGAGAGCACGTCAGAGGGCAAACGACTGAGCAAGACCTCCGTGGAAGTGAATGGCAACTGCATCGCTCGGCAGTCTTGCGAGACCACCCTTCTCCCCAACCCCAAGGATGATGACGCGCTCCCCAATGGAACAAGCACCACCTTAGAAATGATCTAGGGAAGCAGCTTACTGTAGTTTATTTATGACCACAAATACAATGATGTTATTCATTTAACATAAAGGTAAAGAGAAACGTGTGGCATTCATTTTCAATGATGTTATTCATTTAATACTCTATCACAGAGAAATCTTGAGTATTTAAAAGTACTTTTAAAAGATTTAAGAATCATCTGTTTATTTAATGTGAATAAATTACATTATTTATTTAAAATTTCTCATCAAACTTTTTTGGGAAGATATGAAGTCTAACACATTTACTACCAAATTTGTATGACAAACTGTTTAGATATAGAAATGTGATATAAAAATCCATAAAACACATAGAGCATGAATTGATTAAACCAGCTGAATAGCATACAGGCCAAAACTTCATTGAATACACACAAATATATGCTACAAAAGCAATTTTCAAATTCTCGGAGGTATTTCACTCCAGCACAGACATAACAATGGCTGGAGTTTGAATCTAAAAGTTCTGCTAACTGACCCAGCAGAGGAAATAATTTTTCTCATTTTTTGTTTCTTTTAAGCTTTGTTATTTTCGAGTGAATTTTTAGATTAATTTGGCTGCTGAAGAAATTGCATAAGAACAGCAATTTCATTGTATTGCTCAGAACAGTGTGAAATGAATTGATTTACAAACGTGTAGATTACGACAATCTGAGATAAATGAATTCTAAGACGCTTGGGTATGATATGTGAGTGAGGTGATGGTTCTTGCCAACATGCTCAATGATTCTACATTCTTATTTTTACAATTTTTTGATTGGTGAAGAAAAGTTTACTTAAATTTATGTCTAAGATATCAAAGTTGGAAATTTTATGAAATAATTGAAGGATAACTGCACTAAAAGTGAATTTATTTGATCCAAACTATTAAGTGAAAATAAATTTATGACTCATTTTGGTTGAATAAGTTGAATTATATGAGAGTGACCATGAAATTAAATGGATATGTACTTTGAAATTATAGCCTGAGACTAAAGGGATATCTCTTTTCAAGGAGTATTCTTGAATCAAAATGATAAAACTTCCAAATTATAATGTTGAATGAAATGGCTATGATCTAGATGAGAATATGAATCTATTAAGATACACATGACCTCAACAAATATTAGTTGACATTTGTCTGTAAGATTTTGTAATCTGAGAAACGGTCTCATGATGTTAACATTAACAATAATCATATTGGTTAAGGAGCTAAGGTAGAAATTATGTGCCGGATCCCTTGATCTTGACCCTGAATGACCCCCATAGACCTGTGCTGGGACCAAATTATGAGATCCCAGAATAATCTCAAATATATAAGGCCCGATACTTGAGGTATATGGGAATTAGTAAGGCATATTTTCTAATGGAAATGGCTGATAAGTAATGCATTTTAGTGTTGCCAAAGAAACCATTTTCTGCTGTTGAAGATTGATGTCACTCTGTTAATGATTTTCTTGTTGAGCTCATTGCTGACAAGATGTTCTGCAAAAAGATTTCTGTTGCATTATCATAATTATTGAATATGTTAAACACGACTTGTTTGCTTAATGATATAATACACAATTAACAAAGTCACACACTTAGTTTTCTGATCTGTAGTCTATATGCTAGCAAGTCATCTGAAACCTAACCAATCCGATGAATACCCCACTCATTCATCTGATAAATTTGCCATATTCAATTCAAATGTAATCAAAATGTCTAGCATAAAGGCACAAAATATCTGGTCTTGTATGATAAATAGCACTGATGTTATCAGTGTAATTTTATTTAATGTTTGACTATGAATGAGATCTGTCAGAAGAGCTACAGCTCATAACTAACTAGCTAAGCAGATAGGAATCAGGCTTTCAGAGATGGTAGACAAAAAGATGTATATAAATAGATATTATACAATCAAAACCACAAGTAATTATGATATTATTGATAAATGTTGTTCATATGTAAAATATGAAATTGCATCTAGCATATAAATTTGCTCAAGATAGAGAAAAATTCAATGTGGAAGTGTGCATGCCTATCTTTGTTAGTAGCATGCCATGGTCTGGTTTTTACAGTCATTACAGTCGTTGTGGGCAGCAGTACAACATGTTTGCCTTGATGGGCGAGGCACTTGTAGCAACTGAAAAAACTGTAAAGATTTGTTTTGTTTTTGAATTGTTGGTTTGAACACATTTAATTAAAAATACAAAGATCAATTTCAGTGAAATGATTAAGTTACCAAATCATCTGTGACACAGATTAGGTTAATGGCAAAGTTCTCAAGAAGTTTATTGTTACATTTTGAAATGGGAATGAATTGGTGAAAATTGCCATCAAACCGTAATGGACAGACTTCTTTTTTTTAATCTTGAAGAATCGGGGGGGAGATATTTTTACAAGTCATGAGGAGTCCATAATCTAATAAATTATGGACTATCCTGGGTGATGTATTATGGGATACCATAAAAAATGATTCCTACGTTAGTATGCCCCGGCTTCAGTATTCGATATCTCAAAACCAGTGTTGGTCCATGATGCGTTTGGTTTCAAGTTTGCCAAGGGTTGACTAATTGCCCTGTACATGACCCAGTTTCTATAATTATTTAGCATTAGTAACTGTTTTTGAGGGTGAAAAAAGTAACTCATTAATTCTGTGAAATATCCGTGAATAGAAATGTATGATATCCATATGTAATTTATATAAACAGGAAATGTATTTACTCATTTTTTAATTGTATTTCAAAATATGATGAAATATATTGTGAATGTAAACACTACAGTCGCATGATATTTTGAGAGAAAAATTATGTTCAGTTCTTCTATTTTAACTGTTTAGGTCCAACATGCTTGATTTTCTGGCTTTTCTGACCTTACAATTGGAATCTAGAACACTGAATTTACAAAAATTATGGCGAAAATGCAAACGTTTCGGGAGATAATATTTAATCTGAGCATGCACTGGATTAAAATTTAATTGATGATATAAATGGTCTTAATCTTAATGAACAAGATTACGAAGAATAATGTTGGTTTTAATTTTATAAATCAGAAAGGAAATAAACCAAAATATGAAATATACCAAAATAAGAAATCTACTCAAATAACTTTTCCTGATCATTTCTTACAAAAAAAAATAAAACTTAATATTCATTTACCTAATTTCCCTTCATATGAAACCCAGCTTCTCTAACCATAGAATTAATGTCAAATGTTCTTTGACATTAACTCATTAAAAATATATATATATAAATTTTTGTTTATTGATCATTTGGTAAAATATGCACAAAATAGCCAATGTTAACCAGTTTCTCGTTTAAATTGTGTCAATTTATTTTTTATTTATTCTTTCAGGATGGCAAATCAGGAATATATCAAATTACTGCTGATATGATTGATATTCCTGATCTGTTGTAAGCAGTGTAAGGGCATTTACATGTTATATCTAATACAGATCAAAGGTTTATTTTTACATAACATTTATAATCATAATGATATTGGTAATATGCCTCAACATGTAACATATGTGAGAGAACACTTTTCTTTGCCACACATGTATAAATGATGAGCTTTACATCAGTGAGAAATGTATATTTATATGAGTGAAATATTTGTGTTTCTTCAATTATAAGATTATAAATAAGATTATAAATAAATATGTTAAACCTATATCCATCCACCACAAAGATGTTTAACTGTTCTAAATATTTTGTGTTAATGTTTTACTTGTTTTATACCTGCCCCCAATATATATTAATGCAAGCTTAAAACCAGTGGAAGTTTAAATATAAAATCTCATGCATTTGACATCTTGCAGTATGATGTATAATAATTAATCATAAAAGTCTCAAACTGCACATTTTGTGATCAGATAAGGAACACTCCTATTATAATAATACTGAATACCAGTGAAAATGTTGTGGCTACAAAGACATAAAAAAACTATATTGATATAATCTGTCCTGCCTCCTAAAGCTGTGAATATGATGTGTGATACATGATAACTTTGCTGCATATATTAATTGTCATACAATGTATATATATATATAAATATAAATATATTATAAACAAGTCACAGACTGCCATTATGATGAATATTGTATGTTCTAGTTTGGTAATGTATAACTTTTCTGCAGATTAAAGAAATGAAAATTCTAAAATTGCCTTGATTTATGATTATTTAATGGAGAATATATTTGGTATGTGAATGAATGAGAGTGGAGTGGTATGTGAGGGTGAGGGAAGAATGTGAGTGAATGAGGAGGTGGGGGTAGAATGTGGGTGAATGAGGAGGTGGGGTTGAATATGAGTGAATGAGGAGGTGGGGGTAGAATGTGAGTGAATGAGGAGGTGGGGGTAGAATGTGAGTGAATGAGGAGGTGGGGGTAGAATGTGAGTGAATGAGTAGGTGGAGTGGAGTATGAGTGCATGAGGAGGTGGGGTAGAATGTGAGTGAATGAAGAGGTGGGGTGGAGTATGAGTGAATGAGGAGGTGGGGGTAGAATGTGAGTGAATGAGGAAGTAGGTGGTTATGTAAGTGAATGAGGTAGTGTGGTGGTATTTAAGTGAATGAAGTAATGGGATGGTATGTAAGTGAATGAGGTAGTGTGGTGGTATGTAAGTGAATGAAGTAATGGGATGGTATGCAAGTAAAAGAGGGGTGGTATGTGAGTGAATGAGTTCGAACAAGCGAATGAGGTAGAGGGGTGGTATAGGAGCGAATGAGGTAGAGGGATGGTATAGGAATGAATGAGGTAGATGGATGGTATGGGAATAAATGAGGGAGTGGGATGGTATAGGAATGAATGAGGTAGATGGATGGTATGGGAATAAATGAGGGAGTGGGATGGTATGGGAATAAATGAGGGAGTGGGATGGTATGGGAATAAATGAGGTAGATGGATGGTATGGGAATAAATGAGGGAGTGAGATGGTATGGGAATTGATGAGGGAGTGGGATGGTATGGGAATAAATGAGGGAGTGGGATGGTATGGGAATGAATGAGGGAGTGGGATGGTATGGGAATAAATGAGGGAGTGGGATGGTATGGGAATGAATGAATGAGAGAGTGGGTCTTTTGATAAAGTATGAAAGAGTCATTTGATATAGTGTGAGTGGGTCTTTTGATACAATGTGAATGGGTCTTTTGATACATTGAGAGTGGGTCATTTGGTATAGTGTGAGTCATTCAATACAGTGTGAGTGGGTCATTTGATACAGTGTGAGTGGGTCATTTGATACAGTGTGAGTGGGTCATTTGATATAGCACGAGTCATTTGATACAGTGTGAGTGGGTCATTTGATACAGTGTGAGTGGGTCATTTGATATAGTATGACTCCTTTAATACAGTGTGAGTGGGTCATTTGATACAGTGTGAGTGGGTCATTTGATACAGTGTGAGTGGGTCATTTGATATAGCACGAGTCATTTAATACAGTGTGAGTGGGTCATTTGATACAGTGTGAGTGGGTCATTTCATACAGTGTGAGTGGGTCATTTCATAGAGTGTGAATGGGTCATTTGATATAACATGAGTCCTTTAATACAGTGAGTGGGTCATTTGATACAGTGTGAGTGGGTCATTTGATATAGCATGAGTCATTTAATACAATGTGAGTGGGTCATTTAATACAATGTGAGTGGGTCATTTCATACAGTGTGAGTGGGTCATTTCATACAGTGTGAGTGGGTCATTTGATACAGTGTGAATGGGTCATTTGATATAGCACGAGTCATTTAATACAATGTGAGTGGGTCATTTAATACAATGTGAGTGGGTCATTTCATACAGTGTGAGTGGGTCATTTCATACAGTGTGAGTGGGTCATTTCATACAGTGTGAATAAGTCATTTGGTACAGTGTTGAATGGGTCATCTGATGCAGTGTGAGTGGGCCATTATGGGTTTACTTGATGAGTTTGATGTTTGTTTGGTGCAGATCGATCATTTTGCAGAGAATGTATGGGTTCAGATTATATTTTTTTTTATGAAAATGGATGGGTCATGCTCTCAGGTTTGGATAACAAATATTTGTTGGCCTGATAACTGCGTAGTTCAAGGATGGGAAAATTTGTATCTATCAATTGTGATGGACGGTCAACTCCTGCAGTGATTGTATAGATTCTGGAAAGCTTTGACGACAGTGTCATTCAGTCTTCAAATAATAGCTGAAATATTCTCAAACAATCAGCCTAAAAAGCACTACGCATATACCAGCAGGCATACTTCAAGGACGAAACTTTGATTTCTCTCCTTTTCCTGAGGCCCACTATCATAACACTCTCTCCAATTATATATACCACCATTTGCCACTTGTAAACAGGGCATGGCCTCAGAATTTAAATAATGGCCATATCATATTGGTCTGTTTTTAGTTTTTTGTGCCTATAATCTAAAATAACAAACAAAACAAGAAGGTTCAAGGATAAATGACATTCACATTAGCCATTTGTGATATCATTTAACCTCAGGAACAAACAAAACAAAATTCTGGAATCTGAGGGATTCATAAAAAATATGTTATTATCTGAATGAATCAGATACACACAGAACAAGGAGTTTCTAGAGTAGGTGGCATTCACATAAAAAGATGATTATTTGGTAGCTTTAAGAACAAAGATAAAACAAACAATTAATTATTCTATTATTTGATAATTTCTACAGCCAATGGAATTTGGCAGTACATTACATTCATCATTGTAACAATGATTATTTAGTCATCAGAAACAAACAACAGAATGTTTTTGGCCTGAGTTATCATGTGAAGTAATCCTTGATTTTCTTATTGCTTTGAAATTACTACTAACTAGGGAACTTTGTACAAATGCATAACATTGATAATTAGTAAGGCAAAATACTACAAAGACTGTGAGTTACATAATGTAATCTCAATTGATCCAGATTTGATGAGATTATTATGCTAGGCATTATTCATTGTGCAATAGATGATTAGTTCAATAATTAATGTGGCCAAATCAAGCCATATTTGTGAAACAGTGTTGCCAAATTAGGTTACAAAGTGTCATAATCAGGACATAGTTATACAATGAGAGTCTGCTACAGATTGCTCATTCCATCTAACTCACAGTCTGCATTAGCCATTGAACCATTCTGGTGATTTTTTACCCCTCTGCAAATGTTTGGGACTGTTAGAGCCTCTGGAAGTCTTCTCTTATTATTATCACATTTTTTTATATGATAGAAAAAAAATTAAGAGAATAAAAGTCAAATTTCTCTTAATTTTGTTTTGTTTTGGGTGGTAGGTGTTTATTTTTTTTCAAGTGAGTTCTTCAGTTACTTTGATTTGAGTTAAATGTGATCTAAAGAAGGAGAGAAATAGTTAGGAAGAGTTGGTCATTTTTCAAAGGGAAGGAGGGAGATTATAACCAAGGGTTTGCCATGAAACATAGAGAACGGAGATTATAAACGAGGGGTTTATCCTCATTCAAAGAGAAAGAGGAGGTTATAAGCGAGGTGCTTACTCTCATTCACAGAGAAAGGGGAGAGTATAAGCAAGGGATTTACTCTCATTCACAGAGAAAGGGGAGAGTATAAGCAAGGGATTTACTCTCATTCACAGAGAAAGGGGAGGTTATAAGCGAGGTGTTTACTCTCATTCACAGAGAAAGAGGAGAATATAAGCAAGGGGTTTACTCTCATTCACAGAGAAAGGGGAGAGTATAAGCAAGGGATTTACTCTCATTCACAGAGAAAGGGGAGAGTATAAGCAAGGGATTTACTCTCATTCACAGAGAAAGGGGAGATTATAAGCAAGGGGTTTACTCTCATTCACAGAGAAAGGGGAGGTTATAAGCGAGGTGTTTACTATCAATCACAGAGAAAGGGGAGGTTATAAGCGAGGTGTTTACTCTCATTCACAGAGAAAGAGGAGAGTATAAGCGAGGGGTTTACAATCATTCATAAGAAAATAGAAGGGTGGGTTATATTTAACAGAGGGAGCAGAGATTGTCAGCAAGGCTGTTCACAGCCTTCAAATATCATATGACTTATTTCCAATTTGTGTTTGTTTGGTAAATATAGTTATGATCACTAAAAGACATAGATTACTTCTGACAATATGACTTACGACTTGCAATATGAATTACGAATGTACTAGATCATCAGATGATCAGAGGGGTCACAGTTGAATGGGAATATGGTCGAATAGGGGAACCTGCAAAATAGCCTGCTACTTGTTGAAGGTCTGTTAGTTTATATAGCTAGAAATTGTATTGAGCACAATATGGCTTTAAGTACTTCAAAGTGTGAAGATATATTAACTTATAAAACTAGTACACATGAACGTAAGCTTTATGTGATGAGAGCTTTACTTGTATACAATATCTCATGACTTATTTCCATGTATTGTGCACAAGAAGCGTGAAAATCTGTTTTTTTATCAGAGCTTTTCTTGGGTACAATTTTGCATTTTGCACCTGAAGTGTGAGAGCATAGAAAACTAGTGCTTTGATTGGATACAGTGTATTTCTGGAGTGTGGAGAGCATGGCTGTGAGGAACAAATGGGCAATACAGTCAACAACAAACTCCTATCACCACCAGACAGCCACCACCACCAGGAGGACACAGAGATGTCTCAGCAAATTGCCATCTGCATAAAGTGATCGCATTGAGTGGATAAAATTGCTTCATGTTTTGTGTGTTTGCTTGTGATGTGGTGATGCGAAGATTTAGATATCATCCCAGGAGATCCAGTCCATAGAGGGCTGGGTCCATGATTGGCTTATCTATAGAATGTGGTCAAGTCTGAGGGGCTAGAAGGGGTGAGCTCTGCTACAGTGATCACTCAAGGGACTAGAAGGGGTGAGCTCTGCTACACTGATCACTTGAGGAACTATAAGGGGTGGGGTATGTGCCATGATGATTTGAGAGGCTAGAAGGGGTGAGCTATGCTACATGATCACTTGGGAGGATAAAAGGGGTGAGATCTGCTACATTGATCATTTGGGGGACTGGAAGGGGTGAGTTCGGCTACATGATAACTTGATAGACTAGAAGGGGTGAACTCTGTTATATAATCACTTAAGGGGATAGAAAGGGTAAGCTCTGCTAGATGATCAGTTGGGAGGACAGAAGGGATGAGGCATGCGCCATGATTATTTGAGAGGCTAGAAGGGATGCTCCATGATTATTTTAGGGACTAGAAGGGGTAAGGCATTCTCCATGATTATTTGAGGGACTAGATGGGGTAAAGTATGATTTATGATCATTTGAGAGGCTAGAAGGGATGCTCCATGATCATTTTAGGGACTAGAAGGGATAAGGCATTCTCCATGATTATTTGAGGGACTAGTAGGGTGGGTCATATGAACAGTTTAGGGGCTAGAAGCGCTTAGCTCTGTAAGATGACCACTTGAGAGGCTAGAAGAGGTGAGCTCTGCTACATGATCACTTGAGGGGCTAGAATGGGAGAGCTCTGTTAGATAATTACTTGAAGGGAATGAAAGGGTATCTCTGCTACATTTGGCCATGTGAGGATAGATTTAATCTCTGCAAATAGGTCTTATGGGTCCATTTTAGAGGCAAATGATAAATTAAACTTTCACTACATATTTCACCAAGACCTTCAAACAGAATCCAGACCTGTTTTGACGACGCAAAGACTTTTGGAGTAAAAATGGACGAGAGATTTGTTGTTCTGGGGAATCTCATGAGTGGCCTGGATAACGTCCAGAGAGTGCCATAAACCAAATATTTGAAAAGACGCTGAATCCCGCATCGAACGAATAGAGATGGATTAAAATGCACTGAGGAGAGGTCAGACCCTGTCAATAGTTTTACAAATCTTGTTGAGATGGCTGAGTCGGTGTCAGCTGTGCACGTTTATGGTTATTGTCTGCTCTCTCCTTATTGATCAGGGCTTTGTTTCAGGAGCAAAACCTCCTCCGGTACATATCTGTCTTGAAAAATTTAAAATGTCTATAAAGCATTCTCAGTGATAAGGATGGTGACAGGTATACGACGGCACAAATTGAATGCAGAGTAAAAACAATACACCTGGGGAAATCAAGTTAAGAGAAACACAGTTATTATCCCAAAGAGATGATTTAGTCAAGTGTTATTGTCATGTAATTTTAAAGCTGAACACAGATCCAGCTGTGTTAGAAGGCAATGGACAGAAAAACAGCAATTTTATACAGGGTGTAACAGGAAAACAGCACACTTTTAGAGGTTGTAACAGGAAAACAGCACACTTTTAGAGGTTGTAACAGGAAAACAGCAAGTTTGTAGAGGGTGTAACATACAAACAGCACACTTGTAGAGGGTGTAACAGGGAAACAGCAAGCTTTTAGAGGGTGTAATAGTGAAACAGCAAGCTTGTAGAGGGTGTAACAGGGAAACGGAAAGCTTGACAGAGGGTGTATCAAGGAAACAGCAAGCTTGACAGAGGGTGTATCAAGGAAACAGCAAGCTTGACAGAGGGTGTATCAAGGAAACAGCAACTTGACAGAGCGTGTATCAAGGAAACAGCAAGCTTGACAGAGGGTGTAACAGACAAACAGTAAGCTCTACCAGTTTTGCCCAGAAACAGTCTATCTGTTACATGATCATGGCCACCTTAACACGACATATATTAGACTGTAAGTTACTCAGACTGTAAGTTACAGTAGTGTTTACCTAAACACAGTCACAAACAAGCTCTAAGTTAATTAGTGATGTCTATCTCAGCACAATATAAAACCGGCTGTAAACTACATAATTGTGTCTCCCTCAGCACAATATTAAATTGGCTGCAAGTCAAATAAGTCTGTGTCTAGCTTCGAACTAAACAAACAGGCTGAAAGTAACATAGCTGTGACAAAGTCCAAGACAGAAGTGAACATATATGTCTGCCTCTGAGCATTAACAAAAACGGGTTGTAAGTTATATGACCTTGTTTTCCTTGCACCATTATCAAACAGGTTGTAAGTTATATGACCTTGTTTTCCTTGCACCATTATCAAACGGGTTGTAAGTTATATGACCTTGTTTTCCTTGCACCATTATCAAACAGGTTGTTATTATATAAACTTGTTTTCCTTGCACCATTATCAAACAGGTTGTTATTATATAATCTTGTTTTCCTTGGACCATTATCAAACAGGTTGTTATTATATAACCTTGTTTTCCTTTAACCATTATCAAACAGGTTGTTAATTATATGACCTTGTTTTCCTTGGGCCATTTACAAACAGGTTCTTAGTGGTATAACCCTGTTTACTTTAGAACATTATCAAACAGACTATAAGGCATATGTCCATGTCTGCATTGAGACAGAAGCAGAACGGTTTGCCTTTTATGAAGGGAGTTCTGCCGACAGTTGTATGCATTCCTATCTCGTGGGATCACGTTATTGGCCAGGCATCAGCCTCAGCACAACAAAGCCATCATAAATGAGCTGTAAGCAAAACAACAAGCAGATCATTTACATCCACTAGGCTACTTCCATGTTGCTAAATACTGCGTGCGCTTTCTTAATGAAGATCACTTAATGACAGACAGCTGGAGTCGGCCCATTTCAGTCCGGGTTGATTAGACTTCTGAATTCGCTACTCTCTGGGCCATTCTGGTTGCAACCTTCTATGTAATCATGTCTTTTAGATTCTGTACAATCAGAGGATGAGTGGTCATTGCGCTTCTCACATAGCAATAAAAATTATTGCCCTTTACAACTAACATCCACAAGCTAATCATTTCATGAATCGGCTAGGGAGGCATATATGAAGCTATTTTTTTATCATTACCATAATTATTATTATTTATCTGCCACTAATGGTGAAGCACAGAGCTACTTTTACATATTGTTTTATTGCAAAATATTTGTCTCTGGCATTTAGAAAAGATTGAGATGAATGTTTTGTCAGTTATTTGATCATGCAAAGTCTGGCACCACAGATGAGAGAAGCGGTCTAAACACATGGCATGTTTTACTGTTTCACCTGACTCATAACATTTTGCTTACAAGTGGCTCCAAACATATTTATATGATATTGTCAGCTTCAAACTAAGTCTCAATTATGTCATTTTACAATTATTCTTAAATGTTACATTTATTGAAAAGAGTGGATAAATTGTTGTGTTATGTTTCAGCAAAGATATTATACAGGATATAGTGAGGGGACATCATGTGGGATACACACATAGTGAGGGGACATCATGTGGGATGCACATAGTGAGGGGACATCATGTGGGATGCACATGGTGAGGGGACATCATGTGGGATGCACATAGTGAGGGGACATCATGTGGGATGCACATAGTGGGGGGACATCATGTGGGATGCACATAGTGAGGGGACATCATGTGGGATACACATAGTGAGGGGACATCATGTGGGATGCACATAGTGAGGGGACATCATGTGGGATGCACATAGTGAGAGGACATCATGTGGGATGCGCATAGTGAGGGGATATCATGTGGGATGCACATAGTGAGAGGACATCATGTGGGATACACATATTGAGGGGACATCATGTGGGATACACATAGTGAGGGGACATCATGTGGGATACACATAGTGAGGGGACATCATGTGGGATACACATAGTGAGGGGACATCATGTGGGATACACATATTGAGGGGACATCATGTGGGATACACATAGTGAGGGGACATTATACAGGATACACAGTGTTGGGGGACATCATGCAGGATACACAGTTTGAGGGGACATCATGTGGGATATATAGAGGGGACATAATTCCTCAATAGCCTAACATTATTCCTATTCCATCAGTACTATCACACATTGCCTGTCCCTATGCCTTGTATATTGAGAGCATTCACCAGATGTGTTCTGGAGCATACCTATGGGTGGTAAAAGCACATCTAATTATTGCTGTCCAACATGATCGTGGGCTGACAGACATATTGCTATTTGCCGCTACTGATAGTGATATCTCCTGTATGAGGAAGTAATGCCGTCCCCTCATTTCCACCTGTGACCTCATTTTGTCTCTGTTACATAATCCATCAATAGTGCAGTCCAGACACGGATAGAGTCACAAGAATGTCAGTTACTTCCTGACTATATATTCTTGATTCATATGCCAGATGGCACACTGTCTTGACTCATATGCCAGATGGCACACTGTCTTGACTCATATGCCAGATGGTACACTGTCTTGACTTATATGCCAGGTGATGCAACTGTCTTGATTCATATGCCAGATGGTACAACCGTCTTGACTCGTATGCCAGATGGCACACTGTCTTGACTCATATGCCAGATGGCACACTGTCTTGACTCATATGCCAGATGGCACACTGTCTTGACTCATATGCCAGGTGGCACACTGTCTTGACTCATGTGCCAGATGATGCAACTGTCTTGACTCATATGCCAGATGGTACAACCGTCTTGACTCGTATGCTAGATGGTACACTGTCTTGGTTTTATTTAAACAAGCCAGGGTGCTGTGAGGGCACCAGGAGATCATCAGCCACAATTCGGCAGTTTTAAGACATTGTATGTCTCATCGGGAACTTTTAGCTGCAACATAAAAGTTGCTGGTGTTTCCCCGATGTGTTATCACCAAATATCATTTTAAGTACAGGGCAGGGTCCCGCGAGTGTCCCGCAGGCATATCTTAAGATTATCTTAGGGCTGCCGGTGGCATCGTATGATGAAAATATAATTTATGTTTTATTTTACCTGTTCAGAAATAAACATGTTAAATGCTACAGATGTCTTTAGGATATCCTACAGATGCCTATTCGATGATGAAGACGTCTTTAGGATATCTCACAGACATGTGTACCATTTAATCAGGCACGGCCCGTGCGATGCCCTTTAATAATGTGACCACAGCTTTGGCATATCTCAGATTTTTACTTCCCAGTCAGGACCTGGAGCAAATGTGACTGAGGCATAAGGCTGTCAAGTTTCACAATGTAAGGCTGTCTAACTATCCCAGATAGGGCTGTCTGTTATGTGTCACAATGTAAGGCTGTCTGACTATCCCAGATAGGGCTGTCTGTTATGTGTCACAATGTAAGGCTGTCTGACTATCCCAGATAGGGCTGTCTGTTATGTATCACAATGTAAGGCTGTCTGACTATCACGGGTAGGGCTGTCTGTTATGTGTCACAATGTAAGGCTGTCTGACTATCACGGGTAGGGCTGTCTGTTAGGTGTCACAATGTAAGGCTGTCTGACTATCACGGGTAGGGCTGTCTGTTATGTGTCATAATGTAAGGCTGTCTGACTATCAGGGGTAGGGCTGTCTGTTATGTGTCACAATGTAAGGCTGTCTGACTATCAGGGGTAGGGCTGTCTGTTATGTGTCACAATGTAAGGCTGTCGGATTATCAGGGGTAGGGCTGTGTGTTATGTGTCACAATGTAAGGCTGTCTGACTATCACCCATAGGGCTGTCTGTTATGTGTCACAATGTAAGGCTGTCGGACTATCATGGGTAGGGCTGTCTGTTATGTGTCACAGTGTAAGACTGTCTGACTATCCCAGATAGGGCTGTCTGTTATGTGTCACAATGTAAGGCTGTCTGACTATCCCAGATAGGGCTGTCTGTTATGTATCACAATGTAAGGCTGTCTGACTATCACCCATAGGGCTGTCTGTTATGTGTCACAATGTAAGGCTGTCGGACTATCATGGGTAGGGCTGTCTGTTATGTGTCACAGTGTAAGACTGTCTGACTATCCCAGATAGGGCTGTCTGTTATGTGTCACAATGTAAGGCTGTCTAACTATCCCAGATAGGGCTGTCTGTTATGTGTCACAATGTAAGGCTGTCTGACTATCCCAGATAGGGCTGTCTGTTATGTATCACAATGTAAGGCTGTCTGACTATCACCCATAGGGCTGTCTGTTATGTGTCACAATGTAAGGCTGTCGGACTATCATGGGTAGGGCTGTCTGTTATGTGTCACAGTGTAAGACTGTCTGACTATCCCAGATAGGGCTGTCTGTTATGTGTCACAGTGTAAGACTGTCTGACTATCACCAATAGGGCTGTCTGTTATGTGTCACAATGTAAGGCTGTCGGACTATCAGGGGTAGGGCTGTCTGTTATGTGTCACAGTGTAAGACTGTCTAACTATCACCGATAGGGCTGTCTGTTATGTATCACAATGTAAGGCTGTCTGACAATCACGGGTAGGGCTGTCTGTTATGTATCACAATGTAAGGCTGTCTGACTATCACGGGTAGGGCTGTCTGTTATGTGTCACAATGTAAGGCTGTCTGACTATCACGGGTAGGGCTGTCTGTTAGGTGTCACAATGTAAGGCTGTCTGACTATCACGGGTAGGGCTGTCTGTTATGTGTCATAATGTAAGGCTGTCTGACTATCAGGGGTAGGGCTGTCTGTTATGTGTCACAATGTAAGGCTGTCTGACTATCAGGGGTAGGGCTGTCTGGTATGTGTCACAATGAAAGGCTGTCAGACTATCACGGGTAGGGCTGTCTGTTATGTGTCACAATGTAAGGCTGTCGGACTATCCCAGATAGGGCTGTCTGTTATGTGTCACAATGTAAGGCTGTCTGACTATCACGGGTAGGGCTGTCTGTTAGGTGTCACAATGTAAGGCTGTCTGACTATCACGGGTAGGGCTGTCTGTTATGTGTCACAATGTAAGGCTGTCTGACTATCCCAGATAGGGCTGTCTGTTATGTGTCACAATGTAAGGCTGTCTGACTATCACGGGTAGGGCTGTCTGTTAGGTGTCACAATGTAAGGCTGTCTGACTATCACGGGTAGGGCTGTCTGTTATGTGTCACAATGTAAGGCTGTCTGACTATCATGGGTAGGGCTGTCTGTTATGTGTCACAATGTAAGGCTGTCGGACTATCCCAGATAGGGCTGTCTGTTATGTGTCACAATGTAAGGCTGTCTGACTATCACGGGTAGGGCTGTCTGTTAGGTGTCACAATGTAAGGCTGTCTGACTATCACGGGTAGGGCTGTCTGTTATGTGTCACAATGTAAGGCTGTCGGACTATCCCAGATAGGGCTGTCTGTTATGTGTCACAATGTAAGGCTGTCTGACTATCACGGGTAGGGCTGTCTGTTATGTGTCACAATGTAAGGCTGTCTGACTATCACGGGTAGGGCTGTCTGTTATGTGTCACAATGTAAGGCTGTCGGACTATCACGGGTAGGGCTGTCTGTTAGGTGTCACAATGTAAGGCTGTCGGACTGTCTGATATAAGTGAGCAGACTTTAAATAGTTAATGTGACTTATAGATGCCTTTAGCTGATTACTTGTGAACAGTGAACGGGGTCAACAGATTCACAATGGGACTGTGATACATGCTCAATGTAACACTTCCAATATTTTATTCATATCTATTCCCATATGGTTTCTAATTTATTTAAACAGAATATTGGATAGAGAGCAAGTTACTTTTGAAAATAGATCACTTAACGTTGGGGGGAACAGTTTCTTCCACAATTCTTTTTTCCTGCCAAAAATTGGATATTGTTAACTTTGAGAAAAAACTATACCACCAATCTGTATAACTAAGGCATTAACTAAAATGATGCTTTTTAGTTTTTATATGGACATTTGACACCATTTGGTGTTTTTTTACTTGACTTTGAACAGAAATATGTTATCCATTTAGTTGGTTTTGGTATGTTATAAAGGTGCACTATTTCATGTTCAAGGAGCAATGACTTCATAATGGTGCTGTGGTTATTTATCAATGAAACAGTGACGACAACTGTGAGCCTGTGTATGAAATGTCACTGTTCCCCCTGTCATTTTAAATTATGTAAGATATATGTTTGAACAAGCAAGTTTTCATTTTGTAATTCAAGAATATGCTGCAAATACATTTTTCCCTAAAATAGATTTGAGAATCAGAGGAACTGTTTATGATCTTTTATATATATAGTTTGATATATATTTGAATTCTATTTTTGTACTCTATTTAAATATTTTATATCTGTAAACAAAAAAAGACCACTGTGTGTAAACATAAAAATGTGGCAATCAAAATCAAATATCCCATTCAAATATTATATTTGAAAAAGAGGTAACTAGAAAAAACCAGGTTACCTGTTTAGTGTTTGAGATTTTGCTGATTTGTGTCAGCTAACTGTGGGCAGGAATGATAGAACTTGGTATGAGATGATGAAAAATAGGAGGGGAGTGTTATCAGGTCAGGGTCTGCCATTTTGACTGTCACCTTTCACAGAGGCTGGCAGTCTCATGCTCAGGTCAGTCATGATATATGTGACCAGTGTAATGGAGAATATTGCTGTGTATTTACTCAGTGATGTCACGGGGAAGGGGAGAGGATCGGAAGGAAGCTTTGGGCTGGGACTGCAGTTGAATCAATGAGCTCTGTTGCTTACCCAGAGTGCTCTATTTCCACACCACTTCCTGTTTCCTGTCACCACATGAGCACAAATTGAAATTCCTTTATGTCTGACAAATTGTTCGATCATAGATACGAGTGTGATAAAACAAAGGGGAAGTATCTCGCTCATTCAAAACAAAAGGTCTAATCCGACAATATGTGAGGAGGTCTTGATATTCTTAATGAGGGGACTATTTGTTCCTAGGGGCTCACAAGAATTTTTTTTCCTGTACAGCATCTCATTTGCCTTTGATATATTTAAACTTAAGTCATGCAGTCACTTTA